>OX438701.1:17538912-18863672 GCA_949316375.1 Mythimna vitellina | reverse complement strand
TCCAACACTGGACGTCTTTCAGCTGCAATGATGATTCCAACCTGCTGTTTTATTAGATAAAAAATCAGGATCCCTCCAGAGCGTGGGTCTAATTCATTTCCACTTGCCTGTAAAGCTAGGTCTGGTTCAGGCAGTTTTGTGAAGATTTTCCAGAAGGAAATTACCATTAGCGTCTATCTAGATTTTCGCCTTGTAAATAACAAAAGGCTCGACCGTTTAGGATTGTGATATTATACAATTTCCGGCGAGACCTTTTTGAAATAGATAAAGGAAAGCTTCGTAGAATAATGGCAAATAAAATTACCATCATTTTGCTGAAATTGTATCAAAGAAGTTTTTGATGGGATTTTTTCCAGTGAAATTCAGTGGCAGTTTTAATTATTTGTAAAATGATTCTTAGTTAATATTGTGATATGAAATTGGTATAATTTTCTATATATCAACACAGCTGGATAATATGTGGAATATTTGAAACAGACGTAATTTTGAAAAAAAAAGTAGTTGAGAATGTTAATGTAGCATTAACTACCTCAGCGAGGCTGATTCGATACATTTTCGAGAAAATTTGTTACATCCGCATTGTATTGGAAAATGAAGGGGCCGTATACCGTATCAAATAAATTATTCATAATACATTGTATACAATATGGTAAATGGAATAATGCACACTCTTATATACCCTAATTAGAAAATGAAGTTGCAATCATAATTCAAACACTAAAATTTTACTTAGATATTTACCTAAATAGGTAATGTTTTTTAAGAAATTTGCTATCATTATAGTGTAGGCACATAATATGGGCATATATCTACACACTACGTATCGGTTGCGCATTGGTGTTGGTATTTGGGTAGTTCTTTAGGGACAAAATTTTCAATGTCTATGCGCAATTATTTTTTTTAGTACATTTTAGCTTTATCGCTTACTGGGACCAAATGTAATTTTTCTAATAATTACTGTCTAAGTATAAATTTAAAATATTTGTCGTTCTCCTGATTCATATACCTCGTAGGTTTGCCATTTTCCGGAAAAAAAATGGTCGATGACGAATTTACCCTTTAATACATCAATATAAATTATAATTATATCGAAAGAAAATTAATTGACCTCTTACAAAAAAAAATGCGTCTTAGTTATAACTATGTTAGTGTGTTTATAAAAAAGTACATAAGAAGTGTCCGGCTTATAATACTGATTAATATGGCGCAAGCTGTGCTTGACCGTACTTGGTCGGGTGATGATAATGGGAGTCTGGCTGTCCATTTGGGGGAAAGCCAGTCGTCCAATGGATAACTAGAAGGTGGACATGCGGCTGATTGGCTTAGATTCTGGGATACGAAGGTAAATATCTGATTTATGTTTTTTGGTTCAGGTGGCATCCTGATTACAATTATTAAGTCTGTATGTATGATGAGTTATGTATGATTTTAGGCAAAATCCTGATTCATCTGTGCCTAATCCATTTAATCAAAACCCCATACGAATAATTAAATGAATTAGTTTTTCTCTTCTCCTGCACGAAAGGAGCGCTATTTTTGCGTAATTCTCCATGTCCAATTTGTAACCGTGTACAAGTCAGTAGTTCTAGTCTTATTTATTATATTTACTCACCAATAACCATTTGAATAATTAAAAAATTACAGGAGAATAAACTTGTTCTAAATATGACACATTTGATATGTTTTAGTTAATAATAATATATTTAGCACTAGCAATCATAATGGTGTATTTATTACTAAGAATAAGGTAATATAATTGAGAAGTGTATTGTTTAAATGATACTTCTGGCATTAATCTCCTGTTTTAACAATTATAAAAACCTATTCATTCATAAGTCAAAGTCTCCATATAATATCTGTTATTTTAATATTTCAGCTAACAGCAATCCCACATAATAAAGATCAAAAGAAGTAGAGAAAGAGACTTGCAACACGTAGAAAGATAGAAAACATAAGAAAAGATACAGACAAGTGTGCTCTGAGTTGTACACGGCAAAAAATAAACAGAAAATAATATAATGTAATATTGTAATAACTTTTTAGTACCTAACAGACTTTATTGTATTACAAATATAAAACATAGTTAAAATTTATATTATATAAAAATCTTCTTGCTTTCTCATATAATACTATTATATATTCTAGAGTTTGAAAAATGTTTTACAATAATTATTGTTTAATGCACCTTTCAGATTTTTTTCCGTGATATGTTCACTGATAATTTTTTTCAAATTATACTCTCTTATTGTTGTTGTCAAAATAAGACTATATTCTTAATACAGAGCCCATCTATATTAAGTTTTTCATTATTATTTCTGTTTCTGTTTCATATCTAACGAATTCTGATTCATATAGACACAAAATATTCGAACCTCAATAAATATATGTTATTTGTTATACCTATTTTCATATGAATATGTGTAACAGAGCTGAAAATGTAATTAAATTTTGGCCATATGGATCAGTCGAAGAATCAAATTTCGAATAACTATCCATCTACGTTCGTCCAAACAAACACGCTAGTGACAAAATCAAGATTTATCAAGAATATTTTACAATTGTTATTTTTTTATTCTATAATTCTTGATATTATATGTGTTTTAGTTGCGGTGTGGAAAAACTTAGTCTTTCCTGCCGTAAAGAGGTCGTAACTTCAGTTATTAAAAAAAAACTGCCTTATTAAAACAGAATGGTGTATCTACTTTAGTACGGGGTCTCTTAGACCTCGTACTGCACTGAAGAATTTTATGTTTTCTTTTAATGAGGGCGTATAGAAAAATTCACACTATCAGTTGGTGCCACTGAGCTTTCAGGTCTTTTCGTTTGAAAACGTATACATGACGTTGACGTCTAACGTCTGGCGTTTACGTTGATGTTTAAGTTATATCATTATATCATTAACATATGTGTTTTGACAGATACCTTGATCTAATGCCCCAATGCTGCCTCCTGGTGAACGTCATTTTAGAACACCCTCATTGAGCCAAAAGCTTTTAGTTTCTTAAATGTTACGGGGTCTAACAAGCCCCTTACCGCTATAATTATAGTTTTCAAACAAGGTCTTAAATGCCCCGTACCGCAAGAATGGAAATAATACAAAAATGAATGCTGCTGCCAGTGTTAAGAAAAATAAATAAAAACAATGTGCGCGTGTCTTCACTTATGTATGAATCGTATCCACCACATTGAATTTCCATATTTTTTCAATAGCCTTTGTTTCTGGGGACAATGCGAGGATTCTAACGATACATCATACATGTACATCGAGTTCCCTACTTGATTTCGAAACTTGATGATTCGGTTTTTTTTAGATCGAAAACAGTGTGTCCATACTTCAGCTGTACGATGTTTTATTCCATCAATACTTTATTCGTGCGATTTGACGTTAGTGCGAGTGTGTAACGGTTGCCGGAGTACGATGGATGCGAGACGCACGGGACCGTTCATTGTGGCGACACTTGGGGGCGGCCTATGTCCAGCAGTGGACGTCTTTCGGCTGAAATGATGATGATGATGATGAACGTCAGTGCGAAAAATCTTGCTGCGAAAAACCTTACATTGATTGCTCATTAGATCGGTAATTTATTAGTTCGATAATATGTCAATTCGAAACGCATACTGTTCTGTGACATTTCATTAATAACCTTATTTTGCATTAACGATGTCCTAGAACCTAAAATTCGAAGACCCACATCCACTAACCCGCACTGGGCCCGCGTGGTGGATTACAGCCCATTCCCTCTCCTAGAGAGGAGGCCTGAGTCCCAACAGAGGGACCATTTTAAGGCCGACTATGCTATGCTATGCATTAACGGACATAGTAACGAAGTAATAAATTACCTTGTTGTTATTCGATATAATAAAAATCGAATCATCAAGTTTCAAAATCAAGTAAGGAACCCTGTAAATCAGTTCAGTCACTAAAAAGTTAATGTGGAATAAATAAACATACATACATACATGAATCCTGAAAACATTACTCCTGTTTTTGGGCAGTCTAGTAATAATAATAAAAAAAATCTGGGCAAGTGCGAGTCGAACTAATGCCCTGAGGGTTCCGTACAAACTTACCTATGTAAAGAGTTCAATCCTCGAATAGACTCTCGAAGATTTTTCCGAATCGCATTTTTTTTTAATTATAGTTTTCAGATTTATTCTCATACCTGTGCTATAAGACCTTGCTTTAGGCAAAATTTCAGGATTCTGGGTCAACGAGAAGTACCCTATGAATTTTGATTTCCTTGAGAGTGTCGATTTTTTTTTCGTTTATTTAGAAATTTGATTTTTTACAACGTCAAAAAACCGCAGACTTAAGTGTATGGTTTTAATTACAACTCGATACCTCTGTGCGTTAAAAAAATAAAGGGTTTTGACAGGCAGACGAACGGACGGACAACAAAGTGATCCAATAAGGGTTCTGCTTTTTTCCTTTTGAGGTACACTAAAAATCGAATCATCAAGTTTCAAAATCAAGTAGGGAATCCTTTAAAACAGTTCAGTCACTTAGAAGTTACGGCGGAATAAAGAAACATACATACACACATGAACCCTGAAAACCTAACTCCTTTTTTGGGAAGTCGTGTTATAATAAAAAAACTACCTGAAATTTGATCATTAGCCGATTCTGAACACACTACTTTTAGGATGTACGTTTATTATGTTACATATTCTACATATATAATGCGACAACGTGACTAACAATGGGCCAGCATGTTAATTGGGCCTTCAATACATGGGCCATTGTTGTCAATTATATTATCTGTCTCATTGTGTTGTTTTCAACCTTCACATAATAGTCAATAGTAATTGACAGCCAACTATTATGTACTTGTAATTAAAGTTAATGTTCAAATTGAAATGTGATACGGATATCTAACTACATAACAACATTTTTATATCCCTAGATTGTTAGGCAGTTAAAGATAGATAGATAGGCCTTTGCTTTTGGTGGACGGAGCAGCGTGTTCGACTCGTACTGATTAAAACTTGGGGGGTTTTAAAAGAGAAATATTAATTTATGTATTTACTTATTTATTTTATTATTTATGTACACACAAATATAAAGAAGAAGACAGGTATCTTAATATAAAAATTTGTACAAAGGTACTACTTATTTCAAAAAGAAATTTCTTCCAGCCGACCTGCGAAAGGAGAGATTAGAAGAGATGTAGACTATAGTGTGTAAAAATAAGCAACGAAGAGTTTGTGAATCTTAAATTAAACTAATAAATACTTATATAACTATAAATACCATATACTAATAAAGAAATATATTATATATATATATATGATTATCACACAAGAAAGGAAAGATAGTGCTCTTTTATTTGAGTCTTAAAGAGTGAGATAGTTTTCAAATCACGAATGCTAGGCCGAAGAGAGTTCCACAACCTTACAGCATGGACAGAAAAAGAGTAGGATCAGAAATCAGAAATCAGAAATCAGAAATCAGAAATCAGAAATCAGAAATCAGAAATCAGAAATCAGAAATCAGAAATCAGAAATCAGAAATCAGAAATCAGAAATCAGAAATCAGAAATCAGAAATCAGAAATCAGAAATCAGAAATCAGAAATCAGAAATCAGAAATCAGAAATCAGAAATCAGAAATCAGAAATCAGAAATCAGAAATCAGAAATCAGAAATCAGAAATCAGAAATCAGAAATCAGAAATCAGAAATCAGAAATCAGAAATCAGAAATCAGAAATCAGAAATCAGAAATCAGAAATCAGAAATCAGAAATCAGAAATCAGAAATCAGAAATCAGAAATCAGAAATCAGAAATCAGAAATCAGAAATCAGAAATCAGAAATCAGAAATCAGAAATCAGAAATCAGAAATCAGAAATCAGAAATCAGAAATCAGAAATCAGAAATCAGAAATCAGAAATCAGAAATCAGAAATCAGAAATCAGAAATCAGAAATCAGAAATCAGAAATCAGAAATCAGAAATCAGAAATCAGAAATCAGAAATCAGAAATCAGAAATCAGAAATCAGAAATCAGAAATCAGAAATCAGAAATCAGAAATCAGAAATCAGAAATCAGAAATCAGAAATCAGAAATCAGAAATCAGAAATCAGAAATCAGAAATCAGAAATCAGAAATCAGAAATCAGAAATCAGAAATCAGAAATCAGAAATCAGAAATCAGAAATCAGAAATCAGAAATCAGAAATCAGAAATCAGAAATCAGAAATCAGAAATCAGAAATCAGAAATCAGAAATCAGAAATCAGAAATCAGAAATCAGAAATCAGAAATCAGAAATCAGAAATCAGAAATCAGAAATCAGAAATCAGAAATCAGAAATCAGAAATCAGAAATCAGAAATCAGAAATCAGAAACTTTATTTCAAATAGACCATTAACAAGCACTTTTGAATTGTCAAAATGTTGGTCAGTCAAAAAAAAGTGAAGCTAAGTGCGGCTTACGTTTCAAAGCGTAGATCTCTATGGTGAAGAACGTACAAGAAACTTCATGAACACTCTTTTACATCATTTTATGAGTTACAAAAATCTTAGTTACATATTTTTGTCACGTCCAATGTCTATAAATAAATAAAAAAAGAGTATTTAAAAAAATATAAATTGAAATAAGCCACTGGCAATAAAGGATTTGGTTTAGTCCTAAACTACTCCACGCAAACATTATGTATTTTATTTAACTCGAAACGCCTTCCAGCCTTTAACAACCCGTTTCAGCGCTAAAGCCATCGCATGAATAATCAAGTGAGTATTTTTACCCCTAGAGGGTATAAACTGTCGTTTATTTAATACCTACAAACACGCACGAAGATAATTATAATAAAAAAAAAATATACAAAATAACTTCAACTTTGGAAACCAGTGATTATGGTTATGTTTTTCAATTATATAGACGGACAGATGGACAGACGGACAGTCGGACAGACGGACAGACGGACAGACGGACTGACGGACAGACGGAGAGACGGACAGACGGACAGACGGACAAATGGACAGACGGACAGATGGACAGACAGATAGACGGACAGACGGACAGGCGTACAGACGGACAGACGGACAGATGAACAGACGGACAGACGGACAGATGGACAGACGAACAGACGGACAGACGGACAAACGGACAGACGTACAGACAGACAGACGAACAGACGGACAAATGAGTAGACGGACAGGAAGACAGACGGGCATACGGACAGACGAACAGACGGACAGATGGACAGACGGACAGAAAGACAGACGGGCAGACAGGCATACGGACAGACGGACAGATGGACAGACGGCCAGACGGACAGAAAGACAGACGGACAGACGGACAGATGGACAGACGGACAAATAGACACATAAAAACCTATGGACAAACGAACAGAAAGACAGACAGATAGATGGACCACAAACTAATCCTGTAAGGGTTCCGTTTTTGTAAAAACGAAAAGGACTGCATAGTAACTCAAACTCAAAGCATTTTTTTAAATTAAACAACCCTTCAATTAACTTTTAAATTGTCAATGAGTCAATTAGAAAAAAATATAAAGCTAGTCGCGTGCTGTCGTACCTTGCATCGTGCCACAATACAACATCACTTCGCATCGTGTATACATGTAATGACCCTTAGCTCTTTCATAACTTTATGAAGCAAGTTAATTTACCCTCAATAGCTTGACCACCAGGTTGGAAAATTTCCGTATGCCATTTCACCCGACCCAACTATTAAATCCGCTTCATAAATTTTTATCACGTTAAGTTGCGAAAAGTCGAGGTTGAAACCATTATACTTCAATGAGTAATGACGGTAAACTCTGACACCGCTATTTTGATAAGCACAACGTTTAACCTATATATCCTTCCATAAGTTCTTTTTTATTGTTTATAAGGCTTTTGCTTGACCTTACCTGATAGAGCGGGCTTGCGGACGGCGAGTAATGGGTAGCCCGCCGTCCGACCGTCCGGTAACCATCCGGACCGAGCCCAAGTCGTCGACGACGCGTATTGTTCCACGCGCGCTTCAGGGAGATGTCAGCAAATCATAGGGCCTCAGCAGGGTCGAAAGCCTACTAGGGCCACGGGTAGTGTGAAAGTGAAACCCGGGGCACTGGAACGAAGGCAAACAAGGAACAGTGGGTTTTTAGTCAGTAAAAGTCTGACACTATCTCCCGCTCCGCCCAAGGGTGGAATTTGTCATAAGATAATTTTCCCATCTAAAAAAAAAACTTTCCTTTTTGGAAAGTGACGATGTGCTCGATGATGGAGTACGCTTGTCTAGAAACAACCTATTCAATTTTTACTTAAAGATCCCCTACCAGGTTACAGTTACCAGGAAACACAGAATCCGGCAGTAAATTCTCTTTTTTTTTTAATTGTTATAAACTAGTGCTTGACTGCGGTCCCACCTGATGGTAAGTAGTGATGCAATCGTTGATGTTGAGGCGCATTAGTTTATTAAGAGACACCTAAATTATAATCGGACGGGAAGACCGCAGCAGGCAAGTTGTTCCAATCCCTCGATGTACGCGGTATAAACGACGAAGCGACGCTTGGTCCTGGCCGTAGAGGTTTCAACAACGTAAGAGTTCATACTCGCTGTTTATCGGGTCAGCTTAGCTGTACGCTCAATGAATGTGTACCTAAAATGGTTTTTGCGTATGAATGGGATGTCCACCATGTACCAGTGGCACATTACCGTGCATCTGGTGGTCCGATGATGAAGCACAGGTATATTTTAGTCAGTAAAAGTTTGACTCGCCGCGTCTCGCTATACCCAGAGCTGGAAAAGTTTTTTTTTTTTTTTTTTCTCGCGTACAGAGGGTTTTGTTCATATTTACCTATTATTATTTACTTACTATATATTTTTCCGAATCGAAATAAAAGTTTTTTTTTTGTAACGTAACTAAAAGTAAATTAAAAGTTTTCAGATTTTTTCTATATTTGTGCTATGAGATCTTGCTTCAAGCCAAATTTCAGGATTCTAGGTCAACGGAAAGTACACTTTGAATTTTGATTTGATTCCCTTGAGAGTGTCAAAATACACATTTTTTACGACATACCTAAATGTCTGAATCATTTTTTTCCCGTTAACTCAGATGTTTGATTTTTTCACATCTTCAAAGAACTGCAGACTTGAGTATATGGTTTTAATTTCAACTCAATACCTCCACACGTTCCTGAGATAAAGGGTCTTGACAGTCACACAGACAGATAGACGAACGGACAAAAAAGTGATCCTATAAGGGTTCAGTTTTTTCCTTTTGTAGTATGGAACACGATGGATGTGAGACGCACAGGATCGTTCTTTGTGGCAACGCTTGGGGGAGGCCTATGTCCAACAGAGGACGTCTATCGGCTGAAATGATGATGATGATAATGGTACGGAACCCTAAAAGAGATATTTTTCATAGGACTGTATTTCCATTTTTATCGTAAGAAAATAAAGCCTTTGTTATAACAAAAGTAGGATTTTTTCCTCTTTTAAAGGATTTTCTGTTAATCCAGTACACGTGTCTCTTAGATAAGATGGCAGAGACTTAGGCGCGTGTCTCCAAAATAACATAGCGGAGGCACTGGTAAATAGTCCTACATCTACAGGAGTATATATTGGCAAGCGCCATTCGTCACGAAATAAATTTGTCTATGACAACATTGATAATAAAAAGGTATTGCATTTTTAGGGTTCCGTAGCCAAATGGCAAAAAACGGAACCCTTATGGATTCGTCATGTCTGTCTGTCCGTCTGTATGTCACAGCCACTTTTTTCCAAAATCATAAGAACTATACTGTTGAAACTTGGTAAGTAAATATATTCTGTAAACCGTATTAAGATTTTCACACAAAAATAGATTTTTTTTTTGTGATGTAACTACAAAATTACAGTTTTTAGATTTTTTCCTATATTTGAGCTCTGAGACCTCGCTTCATGCCAAATTTCAGTATTTTAGGTCAACGGAAAGTACTTTATGAATTTTGATTCCCTTGAGACTGTCGAAATGTACGTTTGTTGCGACATAAACGGCCATATCTTTTTTTTCAGTCAACTTGAGAAGTTTGATTTTTTCACAGCTTTAAGTGATCGCAGACTTGACTACATGGTTTTAATTTCAACTTGATACCTCTACGCGTTCTCGATATAAGGGGTCTTGACAGACAGACGGACGAACAACAAAATGATCCTATAAGGGTTCCGTTTTTTCCTTTTGAGTTACGGAACCCTAAAAATAAAGCAAAATATGAATATTTCAAAGGAAACACAAATATCTGTTCTGGCTGAAACAAAATGTCTTCCTATGATCCCTCGATTCTGAGAATCGTGATCAACTGAACAATCGCTCAGATTTTCCTGCGTAAGGCTTAGTATATAATAAAAAATGTAAAACGGTTTTCCCTGTGGCTAAGTTTATGAACAGACATCCTACCACTAGCTCTCAATGCGATCCATTTGACGACCTAAACTGAACTGTTAAGGGGATGAAGCAATACAACATTATTTTTAGTATATGAAAAACCCGAAACACTTGTCAAGTATTTTTATGTAAAGAAGCTAAGTACAAAATTTCGTAACTGTATCATGAAACATCACAAAGTTATAAGCTTGTTACGTTCCCTGGTTGTCCGCACAAATACATGATCACCGGCGACTGAGGGATTGTTTTGCTCCCGCACCCAGCAGTGCACTGGCGCCTAATGCCTGCTATGACCTGTCGTGACCTGTGTTGTCCTTAGTCTCGGCGGTATCCAACTCATGATCTTTTTAACTATTTTTGGAAAAATATATAACATGGTGTAAAAGTTATTGGAATCGATTCAGTGACTGATTCTGAACAAACTATATTCCACGAACTAAAAATAATGTTGTGTAGGGTGTATATTTCCATCCCTCTTTCTGACTCGCACGACTGAAATTGACACTAAAAGGCACGTGCGCGGGACAGGAAAAGCATTGTTCGTGAGGCCGCAGCTTTATGCTGAACGTTCGGCTATTTTGCGCGGATGTGACGCATATCTTCCCTATCAATTGATTATGTTTGTTAGCTAGTTTTAAGATTGCGTCATTTCGCGTGAATAAACTGTTTTTCTTTCTTCTTTCTTTCTTTCGTTGTCCGCTTAACTGTCGGCCGGAGCGGTCGTGTTACGTTCTTAGTTGAACCCGTGTATCACTCGTATTTATCAACCTAGCAGCAAACGAGGACACCACAATCATCACCACCATTTCAGCTGGAAAACGCCTACTGTTGGTCATAGGCCTCCCCAAAGCGTCACTACAACTAATGGTCCTGTGCGTCCCGCAACCATCGGATCCTGCGACCCTAACCACTTCATCGGTCCACCTTGTATTAGGCCTTTCATCTCTGTGTATTCCGGTACACTATACACCGTATACATACCGGTTGACAGTACAGATCCAATTTAAGCATGCCATTATCTGCAATAATCACTAATTCTAATCCTAAATCAAACACAGAACTATGTATACCTATTCCAGCGCTAAATCGTACATTATAATCTTAATTAAAACGTTCATCGTGAAAACGGGTCAATTATTCAAAATAACTTGGCGCACCATGAAATGTTAATGGAATCTTTAAATGAAAGTAGATCTGGAACGTGGAATTCAGAAATGTGGGAGATATGGTGGTAGTTTGATGAGGTATACGGCTTAGGGTAATGCAAAAGTACCTTAACAGAAAATTGGAGAAGAAACTGAAGTTAGTGTGTTGCTGAGTTGCTAAATGGTCTGGCTAATAGATACATACTATTCTTAAAATAGTAGGTATAGGAATAGCAGGAATTCTTAGTGCTTGATTGCGAACCCAACTGATGGTAAGTAGTGTTGCAATCGTTGGTGGTGAGGCGCACTAGTTTATTAAGAGCTTATTCACTCTAGCCTTGAAGATACCTAAATTATAATCGGATGGGAAGACCACAGCAGGCAAGTTGTTCCAGTCCCTCGATGTTTGCTGTAAAAACGACGGAGGTAGAGGTTTCAACAACGTAAGGGTGGATACTCGCCGTTCGCCATGTTGTCCGATGGTAGAAGTGAGATGGTTGAATCAAGTCATGCAATTCCCGCGCCCACTCTCCAAAATGCATCCTGTAAAACACCGATAAGCTGGTTAGCCTACGCCTGTGCTCAAAGCTTTGTAGATTGGACCTAACCAGATCTGGATTACCAATTAATTTTCAATAATAACTTTATTTCACACGGTTTTCATTATCTTTTAGAGAATTTCTACCGGAAGGTATGCATATTGTAGCAAAGACGAATATTTCAAAAATTTGTAACACCCCTACGAAGAAATTCCTAATATTTTACCGACTTTTGAAAGGAACTTTTTCTGTGTGCCTGTTATGCGTTCCCGGCTAAACTATTTTTGGTGACATAATAACCACTAATAAAAATAAAATCGATGGATTAAAAATCACGAGTCAATTAATGGCACGGAAGTGTACTCGTCGTCGTTAGGTACGTGCAGCAAGCGCAGGGAACCAATCACGAGTGTCGTCTATAATGCGATGCACGGCGAGCCTTCACTGACACTTCCCGCCCCCGCATCTCACTTCATACCACCAAAGAGACCTGATATTTTACTTCTGCGCTAATAAAAGTCAGCGCTCAAGATCCATGCTGGGATCTGTACTCCGTAATCTAACAGTTATGTCAGATTATGTGAGCTAAAAGTACCATGAGTAGGCTCATTGTGAAAAAAAGTTTAAATGAAAAAGGCATGTTCCTTTCCACATTTCTAATGCCTGGGTCTAAAACTTAAGATTCAGGTCTACTCATTACGTGCCTTGTTATATAACAGTGCTAAATGAAGCTGTAAAATAATTACGCCATATATTTTTTATAATCAACTTCATTAATTGCTGAGGTTATTTCCTGGTTGACGGTAACAAGCAAAACTCGAAGGTGAAGAATGCTCTGAACTTTTTCTGTCCAGTTTGGAAATAACTTTGGCAATAATATAATTGTGGGCAGAAAAGACAGAGATAAAAAGTTATAGAAAATTATTTAAAAAAAAGAAAAAAAAAGAACATGATATGTTCTTTTGAACTCGATTTTAGAATCTGATTTTTATTTTTTACAAGTCATGTGCAAAATACGTTGAATTATATTCTGTGATGTCATTAAACGAAATAATATATTAAATTAATAGATATTTACTTTCTTCTCACGTTGTTTCGTTTAAAATATAATTTTTAACATAGAATTTTTTTTAATAGAAATACGCATAAGAAACCTCGATTTTTACAATAAAATCTATTGTTGAATTTTTTACCCGGTAGCGACGCGTGTGTTACAGAATTCAGAAAAGTGTAACCTCGAATAACACGTTCTCGTAAGTTTACTAATCCGAAATACTTAACAACGAATGCACGTTACCACGAAAAACTTAACGCCATAGCCATGCGATCTCGAATAACATGATTCAGAAAACTGTAATATCGAATAACACGACCCTGTATGTTTACTAATAGGAAACTCTTCACAACGAATGCACGCTGCTACGATAGACCTTACGCCACAGTCTGGAATCGGAATCTTAAATAACCAAATCTCTAATTCACCAATTCGAGTCAGTTAACAACAAATGCGCGCTTTTACGAATAACTGAAAAAACATGACCATGACTGTCCAACCAAAATCAATAGATTTTGGTTTTGTAACTTCTTAAACCGTAAACTTACAAGATCTAAAAGATCGAAAGATTTCGGCACATAAACAGAGAATGTAAGTATGATGAATCAAGAATACGCCGGTAATACGTGGGTTCGATTCCCACCCAGGACAAATGTTTGTGTGATGAGCACGATTATTTGTGATGTGTCTGGGTGTAATTTATCTATAATATGTATGTATTTAGAAATATATAAGCATGTTTATCAGTTGTCTAGTACTCATAACACAAGCTCTGCCTAGCTTGAGAGTAGACAGCGTTGTGTGATAAGTTGTGGAATGTTATTAAGAATCAAGTTTTTTTTAAATAAACCATCTTAATAAACTCCACTAAAGAACTTTCAAGAAGTCAGTCAGTCAGAAAAATTATGCTAATTGCACACTCCAAAGCATAGATCTCTATGGAGAAGAATGTGCAAGAAACTCCAGGAACAGTGGATACTCTTATAAATCATGTTATGTATTACACTAACTCTCGCTAGTGTCAGATTTTTACTGACTAAAAACCCACTCCTGTTCTTTCGTTACCTTTCGTACCGGGGCTGAGTCTTCCTTTCAGAATCAGACCCTTGGCCCCAGTAGGCCGTCGACCCTGCTGGGCCCCTACAGTTGCTCACATCTCCCCGAGGCGCGCGCGAGACAGCACGCGCCGTCGACGACCTGGGCTCGGTTTAGACGGTTACCGGACGGTCGGACGGCGAGCTACCCAATGCTCGCCATCCGCAAGCCCGCGCCTGCTATGGCCGGAAATCGGGATCGGAATCCCGGTGGCGACTGGGGCGTAAGGACCGTTGCCTTACGCGATCGGCCGCCTCCTTTGCTAGCATTACTGCTTCGCAGAACGAGGTTTGCCACTCCTCCTCGCTCCGGACCATGGCCTGTACCAAGGCCCGGTTCTATAGAGTGGTACAGTTTGGGATGGTATTGCTCAGTCCAGTTTCTAAATTTGCTATAAAATCTAAGTCTATGGTGGAAAACTCAAAATGATTTCACAAACTTAATGGTATACGGACGCCATCAAAATAAAATTGTGACAACAATACCTTGTAATTACTCAAGTAAACGTGATAATTAACTAAAAACTTAATTTGGATAATTGAATACCTGTTGATCACTACATTATAATAAAATGAAGCCCTCACCGCGTCAGTATGTTTGTATGCGATAGATTCAAAAACGACTAAACGTATTTTCATACTGTTTTTACTAAAGGGCCTATTACACTACGCGATATTCAGCACACGATATTCGGACTGTCTTATTTTTTGTTCCGAGTAAGACTGGTCTAACCCTTATTACACTACGCGACATCGAATAAGACTGTCTGAATATCGAGTAGTGTAATAGGCCCTTTACTGAGTGATTTCTGAGGAAGGTTTAGGTAGCATATTATATTAGAGAAAAGCCGAAAATTTCAAAGGTTTTTAGTATCCGAGTAATGGACGGATCACTTTCGGGAATGTAAATACTACGAGTAGGTACATTCCGTTTACGTACGTACGTTACGTTTATGTTCAACTGGTTAATAGTATATTAATTAGTGTAACAGTAACTTTGTTTGTCGAGTTTTTAGAAAATACAAATTATAACAGCCATTCTTTTGGGTAGTTATTTTTTTTCTCGGTGGGTAAATCATCTTATGACATTCCCCGCTCTTAAGCGGAGTGGGAAATAGTGCCAGACTTTTACTGACTAAAAACCCACTGCTGTTCCTTTGTTGCCTTTCGTACCAAGACCGAGTCTTCCTTTCAGAATCAGACCCTTGGCCCCAGTAGACTTCGACCCTGCTGGGCCCCTACAGTTGCTGACATCTTCTTGAGGCGCGCGTGGAACAATACGCGCCGGACGGTTACCGGACGGTTGGGGCGTCAGGACCGTTGCCTCACGCGATCGGTCACCTCCTTTGCTAGCATTACTGCTTCACAGAAGCAAAGGAGGCGACTGCCTGCCACTCCTTCTCGCTCCGGACCATGGTCTGACCAAGGCCCGGCGCGAGAGATCGCAGCCACTGATCGCCCCCACGAGGACACGGCGTTGCTCTTCCCAAGGGGGCACACCTCCACCGTGTGTTCTACCGTGTCCTCCGGGCGGTCCACGCAATGGTGACACCCGGGCGTTTCTTCCGCACGAATCCGGTGCAGGAACCTGCCGAACTTACCATATTTGGTGAGGACCGTCATACGGAAGGTAAGGACGCCGTGTTGCTTTTTCAGCCACTCCTCAAAGAGGGGAATTCCCACCATAATTGTGGCGTGCCCAGCACTGGGTTGCGATAGTCGCTGTCGCCATTCCGCCATGAGATCCCGACGAAACTCTTCCCGCCATGCCGCAACATGTTGCGGCAGCGAAATTTCGTCCCGGCATTGTATCTCCACGCGCAGATCGTGCATGCGTGCAAGGAATGTTGCCTCCAGATCCCATGGTGGCTGGCCAGCAAGTAGGCTTGCCGCTTCGTGTTAAACCATGCGGTATCCCCGCACCATCCTTATGGCCATGACCCTCTGGCACGCGTTCAGCTGGGCCTCCGGTCGCTTTTGGAGTCTTTTGGGTAGGTACATTCGACAGCGATGCGGCGTAATTTAGATTGCTTTTTTTAAGTACTTTAGGGCTTTTATTTTGTAAGTTAGTTTTAATTAGGTTAAGTTAAGCATATTAATATTATTTATAGGATTCTTAACATTACAAACACTTTTTTTTTCCGGTGGGAAAATCATCTTATGACATCCCCGCTCTTGGGCGGGGCGGGAGATAGTGTCAGACTTTTACTGACTAAAAACCCACTCCTGTTCCTTCGTTGCCTTTCGTACCAGGGCCGAGTCTTCCTTTCAGAATCAGACCCTTGGCCCCAGTAGGCTTCGACCCTGCTGGGCCCCTACAGTTGCTGACATCTCCTAGAGGCGCGCGTGGAACAATACGCGCCGTCGGTAACTTGGGCTCGGTCCGGACGGTTACCGGACGGTCGGACGGCGAGCCACCCATTGCTCGCCGTCCGCAAGCCCGCGCCTACGGTGGCCGGTAATCGGGATCGGAGTCCCGGCGGCGGTTGGGGCGTGAGGACCGCTGCCTCACGCGATCGGCCGCCTCCTTTGCTAGCATTACTGCTTCGCAGAAGGAGGCGACCGCCTGCCACTCCTCCTCGCTCCGGACCATGGCCGGAACCAAGGCCCAGCGTGAGAGATCGCCGCCGCCGATTGCCCCCACGAGGACACGGCGTTGCTCTGCCCAAGCGGGGCACACCTCCACCGTGTGCTCTACCGTGTCCTCCGGGCGGTCCACACAGTGGCGACACCCGGGCGTCGTTTCCGCACGAATCCGGTGCAGAAACCTCCCGAACTTACCATGTCCGGTAAGGACCTGCGTCATGCGGAAGGTAAGGACGCCGTGTTGCCTTTCCAGCCACTCCTCAAAGAGGGGACTTACCGCCATGATTATGGCGTGCCCAGCACTGGGTTGCGACAGTCGCTGTCGCCATTCCACCATGAGACCCCGCCGGAACTCTGCCCGCCATGCCGCGACTTGTCGTGGCAGTGGAGTTTCGCCCCGACGTTGCATCTCCACGCGCAGATCGTGCATGTGTGCAAGGCCTGTTGCTTCCAGATTCCATGGTGACTGGCCAGCAAGGAGGCTCGCCGCTTCGCGGGAAATCGTCCGGTATACCCGCACCATCCGTATGGCCATGACCCTCTGGCACGCGTTCAGCTGGGCCGCCGGTCGCTTTCGCAGTGACGGCACCCAAACCGGCGCCCCATAAAGGGCCATGGACCGGACGATGCCTACGTAGAGCCTCCGGCAGGAGGCGTCGACCTCCGAGGTTGGGCAAGAGCCGCTTGAGGGCAGCCCCAGTCCGATTCAGTTTGGGGGCCAGACGTCGGAAGTGCTCCTCGAAATTCCACCGGCTGTCGAGGACGAGTCCCAGGTACTTCTTCGTCGACCCGACGCCGATGTGAACTCCTCCTACCGTTAATTGGGAATGCCGAGGCGGTGCGCTCCGAGGGCCGTGAAAACACATGGCCTCAGACTTGTGCAGCGCCACCTCGAGTCCCAACTGCTGGATCCTATCAACGACTATTGCAACCTCAACATTACAAACACTGGAATGTTAAATGACTTTATTATAATAGTAGTAATAATCTATGCGTACTTTATTTTTTTATCATCATCATCATTTCAGCCGAAAGACGTCCATTGCTGGACATAAGCCTCCCCAAGTGTCGCCACAACAAACGGTCCTGTGCGTCTTGTCCTTGTTCTTTCTATTTGTGTCTTGTTTTTTTTTTTGTTTTATTTAATGTGATTAATTAAATTTAATTATTTTTTGACAATATTTAACTTCTAAACACTATTCCCATACAATAAAAATTATCAAGATATCAATCAATGAAACAAACAACTCAATATTCCAAAAATAAAACGTAGCATTGTTAAATTTGCCCTTTCAAACCCAAAGTGGCCCGTGAAACACCGAAACATCGAATTCGGGACTTGTCAACTCTTCAAAGGGTTTAAAAGGGTTTCATTGAATAGCTGTACAATATTGGATGTGTTTTATGTTCCCTGCGGCGCCGACTTACAAATTTATTCGTGGGAATCGGCCTTTTTGTTGAAACAGATATTCTGCGTACTTACTTGTTTGAAGTGTAGCTTGTTCAATCGGCACGATATGTTTTTAAGGTCTTTACTACTTCAAGGGAGAAAAGGAACCCTTAAAAATAATCACTTCATTGTTCGTTTGTTTGTTAAACCTTTTTAGGGTTACGTACCTCAAAAAGAAAAAAGCGGAACCCTCGTAGAATCGGTTTATTGTCTTACTGTCTGTCTATCCGTCTGTCTGTCAAGACAGTATATCTCGGGAACGCGTTTGCGGTCCCTTGAAGCTGTGAAAAAATCCAACTTCTGAGCTAACGAAAAAAGAAGAGACGGCCGTTTATGTCGCTAAAAACGTGTATTTCGACACCCACAAGAGAATCAAAATTCTTATGGTACTTTTCGTTGACCTAGAATCCTGAAATATGGCATGAAGCAAGGACTCATAGCACAAGTATAGGAAAAAACTGAAAACTATAAATTTGTAGTTACATCACAAAAAAAAACTTTTTTTACGATTCGGAAAAATCTTCGTAACTCGATTCGGGAATTGAACTGATAGGTAAGTTTGTATGGAACCCTCAGTGCACGAGTCCAACTTGCACTTCTTTTACCGTAACGCGTAGCGTAGCTGTAACGTGAAGGTGTGCAGTTGAATTTTATGCCAAACTAGCGGTCCCCGCAGACGTTGTCCTGCTTGAAAGACGGCTTTTCGTAAACCCAGTGAAAACCCGGTTGCAGCACCACCTACCGGGTTCTATTATATCTTCAAACTATACAGAGACACATTCAAATATACACAAAAAGTTCCATCCATCTCGGTCAAGCCATTTGGTAGGAGATAGGTGACGAACACGTGTACAGAAAAACTATATACTTCTTGACAATTCAAAAGTGCCTGTAAATGGTTTATTTGAAATAAATGCTATGATTCTTGATTCTATAAATGTTTATAAAGATACAATCTCTTGGTATTATCTATTTTTAACCAACTTCGAAAAGGGAATGTTACATGTTCGGCTGTATGAATTTATTTTTAATTTTCATGTATCTTCACCGATTTCTCGATCAATTGTGGACCATATAATGTCTTTTTTTATTGTTGATAGATTCGCGCTTGACCGCTATCTCAACTGATGAAAAAGCGACGATACGGTCGAAAATGGAGCGCGCTTACCTAGAAGTAACCTATTCACTCTTGACTTAAAGACTCCTGGGTTGTAGCCATCAGGAAACACAGATTCCGGCAAAGAATTCCAATCCTTAGCTGTACGCACAATGAATCTGTTTCTAAAACGTTTGGTGTCTTTACGTAACCTTTTTTTTCTGTTTAAAAAAGTATACTCCCAGATTGGTCCCATTGAAATATTGTCTGGATCTGATAATGAACTGTGGAGATATAGAACGGAACTCCTTATAGTGTTGGCCATATTATTTGCAGGCAGATGTCGACCCTATAAGCAAAAAATGGGTGGTCGTTACCCGCTCCCCAGGGTGCTCCGTCCGGAAGACTGGTCTACCCTCAGAACATATACGTAAGGGAACTCTTGCCTACCAACACACTCTTGGGTTTTCTGTCCAAGCGCTCCTTGGTTATCCCTTGGTAGTCCAATGAAAAACATTATCCTATGATCGTCCTTCTGTGAAGCAGTAATGCTAGCAAAGGAGGCAGCCGATCGCGTGAGGCAACGGTCTTCACGCCCTAACCATCGCCGGGATTCCGATCCCGATTTCCTGCTACCATATGCGCGGGCTTGCGGACGACGAGCAACGCTCGCCTCCCGACCATCCGGTAACCGTCCAAACCGAGGCCAAGTTGTCGACGGCGCGTACTGTTCCACGCGCGCCTCAAGGATATGTCAGCTACTGAGGGTCCCAGCAGGGTTGAAGCCTACTGGGTCCACGGGTAGTGTGCAAGTGAAACCCGGCGCCCTGGGACGAAGGCAAAGAAGGAACAGGAGTGGGTTTTTAGTCAGTAAAAATCTGACACTATCTCCCACTCCGCCCAAGAGCGCGATTTGTCAGTAAATGATTTTCCAACTAAAAAAAAAACTTATGACCGTAAACTTTCTCTAATCATTAATTCATCAGTTTCCCTAAATCCTATAATTGTTTTAATTCGATTTCAGGAACACAAACCTTGAAATCAAACTTAATTAATCATGCAATTAATATAGGAAATCCGAAACTCATTTCAAATTCTCTTTAGAGTCGGTGATTATACCTTACATTGATGGATGAGATTTGGTCGCAGTATTTATATCTTGCACTAGCTTCTTCCAGTGTCTTTGCCTGCGTGGGAATAAAAAGTTATCCCAAGGAAATATATGCCTGCCATAATGCCCATTTCTATTCCAACTCCTTCTCTTTTTATGCGGTACGATTGTGGAACTCACTTCCAGCCCCCCTAGCCAAGTTACGATCGTATCGTTTGTGTCGAACGCCAAGAGTAGGCCACGCCTCCATTATTCTGACCACGTGACAGAGCGTTGAGATGGCGTCAGACCAAAGGAATCGGAGGCGTTGCCTAATCGAGGAGTTCTACGCAAATGAAACGATCGTAACTTGGCTAGGGGGACAGCTAAGATCCGTGACGCCAAAAATATCTCTACCATCTCGTAACGTCATAATTTATAGATAATGATGTTATTGTAATTTGATTTATGTATTGTATCTTTTATGTGTTTTATTTCCTATATTGATATATATGAATAATATGATTTAATTTAGGTAATATAGTATATTTTTGATTTTCTAACTTATTTGTATACACTTACTTGTTTATTCGCCAAACTTAAGTGGCAATGGGCAGAGCACATTGCTCGCAGAACGGATGCCCGCTGCGCGCTGGGGCCGAAAGGTTCTGGAATGGCGACCACGTACCGGAAAACTTAGCGTTGGAAGGCCTCCTACAAGGTGGACCGATGACTTGGTAACAGTTACGGGAGAGATTTCTCACCTTAAAAAAGACCGAGGTGACTCTTTCAATGAATCCCGTGGCCCGTATAAATAAACCTCAAAAGCGAATAAATCAATTACATTATTAATCGAAAACATGCAAAAACTTCGTTACAAATAATTTATTCTGTCGCTCTACGCTTACCGAGCGATAGGCGACGGTGACAGACACTACTTGCATCATAATGAGAATCAATTTGCGTTGTATCAGTAATCCTGGCTGCTATCAACGATGAATTTGAATGCCCTTCGAGCCAATTATTAGCTTATAGTTTATTCAGAACAGGGAATCTGTGCGATCCCTGCGAAGTACACAGGATGCTGTGAAAACGTGGCTATAATTTCAATCAAGAAATAAGAAAGATAAAGACTATAAATCTGCCAATAATAGTCTTTTTCTTAGCCTTTTTCCTAGTATTTTTCCTAGCCTTTTTCCTAGCCTTCTTCCTAGCCTTATCCTAGTCTTTTTCCTAGCCTTTTTCCTAGCCTTTTTCCTAGCCTTTTTCCTAGCCTTTTTCCTAGCCTTTTTCCTAGCCTTTTTCCTAGCCTTTTTCCTAGCCTTTTTCCTAGCCTTTTTCCTAGCCTTTTTTCTACCCTTTTTACTAGCCTTTAT
Source organism: Mythimna vitellina (assembly GCA_949316375.1). NCBI lineage: Eukaryota > Metazoa > Arthropoda > Insecta > Lepidoptera > Noctuidae > Mythimna > Mythimna vitellina. Next base: position 18,841,867 of record OX438701.1, on the reverse strand, counting down.
CTTAGCCTTTTTGTGAGTACATGGCATTAAGGGTACTGGTGAATTAACCCATTTTCTTCCAGGAAATTAGTAACATTTTTATTTTTAAATTCACTACCGTTATCAGTTCGTGGGACCTTAAGTTTTTTGCTCGTTTGATTTTTACATAAAAAAGTGATACAATGTAAGAAAAAGTATTCTTTTGTTTTTTTTTCAAAAATACAATAAAAACATGATGGAGACTTCAGCTTCTGGTAGCGGAGGGCTATCACCTGTGTATGTAGAAAAATCGATGGTTCCAGGAACGTGGTGCCTGTTTCAACTTTAGCAGGTTAATCGATTTGAAATTTAAACAATCACACTTTTACCCAGCCTCTTAAACCTTGAAGATGGACCCGTTCATTGGTTTTTTCGTACCTACGAACTCCTCTATATGAATGTATACTAACTACCAATAGCTTTTGCGCAAAAACTAGTCATAAATTAATCTTCCGCATATAACAAGGAGTTTGCCCGATCACTCGACCGGTTTTCAAGAACCCTGCACATTGTTACTCTCTATGAAAGGCTAGAGACTCCATTGTTCTACCAGCTATTATATCTACTGGCTGAAGCGCCCTTAACATTTAAAAGGCCCCTAGAATGGCATTATTCGTAATGAACATTGTATTTATAGGTTAGTGTGTCAGTATTGTTCGTTTATTTTTGAGTGAATTTGGCTCCGAGACTTCAAAAATGTCAACGTTGTATTAGGCTTATAACGGCAAGAAAGTTTGTTTGGAAGTTTGTAATTTTCTTCAGCACACGGCTACAATTTGACAATAATTATTTATTTATCGTCATTTTAAAATCATACAATGTGGTTTTACCAGAACATAAACCAGAAGCATACATAAACAAAAGCTTTTTCCCTTGGGGTAGGCAGAAATGCTTACAGCTACGACCCTTACATACTCTATCTACGTTCATAAATCTGGATCTGGACGAGTACCATGTCTATGTGTGTTGTTTATGTGAAAGTACAGTAACTAATTGCGATGCTTTCGGAATGAATTGCAAGCACAGAATGATTGTACAGTTTTACGAACTTAACGCGGACGAAGTCACTGGCAACAGTTAGTTCGACAATAATCGAAAAACATAGGCAAGCCAATTTGACAGCTGGCTGACATTTGACAGCTGATTAACATTTGACAACTAGTTAAGATTTGTCTTTGCAAGTAGCGCCATTTTCATCATCATCACCGTTCAAGCGTTTTCCCAACTAGCTTGGGTTTCGGCTTCCAGTCCATCCGGAAGCGGGTACCTGTGTTTTACATAGAGTGAATCAGACCTACACAACCCAGTTACTGGGCAACACGATACTCCTTAGATAGACTGATGATCAGACTACAGTCACCGCCTAACCACCGCGGTACTAGCACCACCACGCAAAGTTTTTTTTTTCTCTTTACCTCTTAGGGAAGGCTATAGTCCCTCGAGCATATCGCCTAGTCTTTCGTCCATGTTTTCTTGCGTAATGAGATTTCAATAATAATATTTTTCGTATTCGAATATCATAATTGTTTCTTTTTTTTACACATCCTAATATTTTTGTAGTATTTGGCAGCAAATGTATCGATTCAGCCTTCTCAGCAAACTTCGCTGAGGTAGCCAAAACTACAATAAAATTCTCAGCTCCATTTTACGGATATCGCGCCTATTTCAATGATTCCACATATTGTCCAATTGCGCAGACACTTGAGATACAAAACTACACCAATTTTACATCACAATATTCACTAGGAATCAATTCGCGAATAATTAAAACAGCCACTGAACTACACTCGAAGAAATCCTGCCAAAAACTGCACCATGCAATGTTTACTAAAAGTTGACAAAACTTTTTTGAGAGCCTGTTGTGACTCATTGTAGGGCAAAGGCCTCCCTTCCATTTTCCTCTCTTTTCTGTCCTTAGCTTTTTCTGGCCAATCATTTAAGTAGAAGTCCGACTCGTCACATCATCTTCTTATCGGCCAACCGCGTCGCCGGCTCCTGTTGTTCGGAATCCAGTCAGTGGTTACCTGCGCCCAATTCTATTACATATGCGGCAGATGTGGCCTTCCCAGTTCCGTTTTAGTTTTAGCAGCTCAGTTGCCTACGACTGTGAATTGTGTTTTGGAACGAAGTAACTTGTTTTTTATGTGATCTTTTTTTAGACCCCGAGAATACTTCGTTCCATTGCTTGCTGGCTGACGCCTAGTGTGGACTTCTTTGTGCTCCTTAAGTGAGGGTGGGAAGAACACATATGTTCACGAGTTTCCTTTTATAAAAACTAGACTATTGCAAAGCATAGCTAATGTATCGCGTGTCAAGCGATCGTTATTTGCCTCAGTTCGATTTGATTGTGATGGTTAAAAAATTATGTGATGATTGCAAATTATAGGCTAGAGTTGAGGATGACAGTTAATTGTTCTTAGAAAATAAAACGTTACTCCAATTTTTGTTTAATATGGCGTAAAAGAATAAAAGTAATGAATAAGTTAAATACTTTCGTATCAGCATTGAAGCTTGTAGAGGCATATTTTTTATTTCATTCCACTTGTTATAATATCTATGGTAATTACGATTTAGACTGTCATGCCCGACAAAAGAAATTAAATCAGTGGTTGAAGCCGTTTCTTGTCGTAGTTTTTCTTACAGTCGTTTCAGGTAAAGAAAATAGTAGTATGTTAAAAATAGTCTATATTGATCGTGGAGAGGATGTCAAAGATTTTTGAAATAAAAAGTTACGTTGCAATAAAAATATAAAAATAGAAATGTGAAGATAAAAATATATGTGGGGGTTTTGGCCCCCACATTTTTTTAGGTGGGAAACCATCAAATAACTTCTTCCGCTCTAAGTAAAGCGAGAGGGAGTTTTGGCTTTATACTATCGAAACCCATCAGTCTTCCTTCAACTCTTTCCAGTAACTCTTCCAATGGTGAATTTTATTTTTGTAAAGATCATTTCATATTTCGATACTGACCTAGTATAATCTCATTCTTCAAAAAAGCTGTAGGTCCAAATGATAAGGCCTCAAAAATTATTGATTATTTATCACACTTTTTATTAGTAGGACTACCAAAAATTGTAATAGTTTCTTAAATACTCAAAATGAATTCGCTGACCCAAAGCAATATGAATATGTTCAAAGTGCAAAAGGTATGCCGCGACTCACTCGTGTTGAATAGTCGGTGTGCCTCGGAAAATTACTGTTATCTCGTATGGTAGAGTTAATGTAGATCTATATTCATCTATAGACTGGTTTCACAGTTTTTCCTGCTCGTTAATCGGTGTCTGTTAAAGGTAAACGCACAATTATCTTAACCGAACGCGTCGAACGAAACGAAAACAGAATTTTAGAATTCTTTATACTGGAGTCCTTCCAGATTCGGACAATTCATCACGGTTAGGTGTACGGAGTTTCACAGAACTTCTTAGAAAGAACTCTATAATTATTTTCTTAAGATTCGTTACGATCGTTTCGTTTACGTCGAACGCCTCGAGTAGGCCACGCTTCACGCCTTCCTTTGTTCTGACCACGTGACTGAGCGTTGTGATGATGTCAGAACAAAGGAATCGGAGACGTGGCCTACTCAAGGCGTTCGACGCAAACGAAACGATCGTAACTTGGCTAGGGGGGCTATGCGTTCAGTCATAATTAACAGTCACCGATTAACGAACAGGAAGAATTGTAAACGGAGCGCAAATTAAAATGTTCAAAAACTCATTTTTGTTTTAATTCATTTTTGTTGTAATTTCTTTTCTTTAAATTGTGGTGTACCTCCAAAATTTTTCGATTTTCTATTATAGATATACCTTGTAAACAAAAAGTTTGCAGAACACTGATCTATTTCAAAGTACTATCCTTGCCAAGACATTAAAAAAATCATCATAATCCCGGTGTGAGAAAGGGAGACAACGCTATTTGTTCTGTAGCTAGAGTTCCGTCGATATTTTTTGGATGGATGGTGGCCAAACAGTGCATCATCTGTTGAGCATCCCACGGTAATATTTAGAGACTGAAGCAAGAATAAATTATATCCCTTTTCCGTGCGATCAAAACAATGGATCCTTTTACAAAATTATTTGTAGGTAGGCAGTAGCAGTGCTTTGTTCACAAACAGTTTTGTTTGTGGTTTTCTTCGTTATCCCTTTGATTCTATTGTTCACTACACCCACATTATTTACGGTACGTGCAAAAATTAAGTCTGCCTTATTTCTAGGGTTTTTATGAAGTACTTGCTCATTTTATTGATAATTATCCGGGTCCGGGTGTCTTGTATCTGTGAGTATATTATGTTTGTGAACGCACCCACGAATCAAAAGTAATTTCTAGTGTAGGGCAACGGTTTATAAAGTAATGGTGACGTAGAATAGAATGGAATTAAAAGGAAAACTTTTAACACAGGGCTAAACATAAGGTGTTCTGTACATTTTGTTTTGTTATACAAATATTAATGTAGCTAATAGTTTTTTATTAAACAGTATTTATTTTTATATTAAATCTAAACTAGATGAGGTCATTAATTATCTTCCACCGAATGGCACCTTTAATTCAAAATACGCTTGATGATATCGTTCTCCTGGTCGTATTTTAAGTATTTTTCAATCATCTACAACATACTACAATTTCACACGCCCTTACGTTCCACCCAGAGCGAGGGAAGTCATTGGATGACTTCCCATCTCAAAAAAAAACTGAAAATAAAAACTTCATTTCAGCCTATCATCTTTACAGCCAAAGTAGGGTACAGCTAGTATAAAAAAAATGAAATTTTTAAAGTTAAAATATAGCTCCCACATATTAGTAAGAAGGAAGTAGGATTTAACCACTTTCCATACACGTGTGTTCCCAGCAATTTCCATGAATACCCAGTAATGCCTCACTACCTACTCAGCAACGTGACTCACGTTCGAGTGTTCCGGCTGAAGACTTACACTAACATGGCCACCCCAGTAAACAATAACATTAAACTTAACTCCTGCGAACATAACTTACATAATTAGCTTTGCTTGAATGCTTAGGACTTCGAACTAGAATGTAGAATTTACTGAATTGTAATACGGATATGGTGCTTTTTTTTTCGGGTGGGAAAATCATCGGAGGAGCGGGGGATAGTGTCAGACTTTTACTGACTAAAAACCCACTTATGTTCCTTCTTTGCCATTTTTTTTGGGCCCCGAGGATCTCTTTCGCATTACCCATGGCCCCGGTAGGCTTCGACCCTGCTGGGCCCCTGCGGTTGCTGACATCTCCTTGAGGCGCGCGTGGAACAGTACGCGTCGTCGACGAGTTGAGCCCAGCCCGGACGATTACCGGACGGTCGGACGGCGACCGCCTGCCGCTCTTCCTCGCTCCGGACCATAGCCTGTACCAAGGCCCGGCGTGAGAGATCGCTGCCACCGTTCGCCCCCACGAGGACACGGTGGTGCTCTGCCCAGGCGTGGGACATGGATATGGTGTAAGTCCACAAGAAATCTGTTTGAAGTAACGTGTTCCGTGAGAGATAACTGGCTTGTGAAACGACTATGAGAACAAACCCGTCTTTCTTCGCGGGTTTGCGGACGGTGAGCAATGGGTGGCTCGCCGTACGACCGTCCAATAACCATCCGGACCGATCCCAAGTCGTCAATGGTGCGTACTATTCCACGCGTGCCTCAAGGAGATGTCAGCAAATCGTAGGGGCCCAGCATGGTCGAAGCCTACTGGGGCCACGGGTAGTGTGACAGCGAAACCCGGGTCCCTAGGACGTAGGCAAAAAAGGAACAGGAGTGGGTTTTTAGTCAGTTAAAGTCTGACACTATCTCCCCCTCCGCCCAAGAGCGGGATTTGTCATTAGATAATTTTCTCACCTTAAGAAAAAATAAAAACTTCTTATTATTGTGGATTTGAGTAGTGAACTGTAAGAATTTAGCTGGTCATATAGGAAAAGAGTCATTCTGTTCTGAACTCGATTTGAACTCACCCTATCTAAGTGTGGTGATCGCTCTGTTCTTGCGCAAAGGGAATATCCTTCCCCGCCCATGGCCCCATCACCTGCGGTGTCCGACGCGGACCAAAATGGCGACGACGACGACAATGTTTCAGAGCTGACCGAGTTATACATGAGGGTGGCGGTACGAAGGGTGAACGCCAAAAATACCGCCCCAGAACCCGACCGCTTGCCTGAGAAAGCATAGGTAGGACACGATCTCAAGAGAATTAAAATCCCGTTAACCTAGACACCAAAATTTGGCATGAAGAAAGGACTCATGGCACAAATATAGGAAAAAAAAAATCTAAAAACTGTAAATTTGTAGTTACGTCACAAAAAAAAACTCTTGCGATTCGGAAAAATCGTGGTAACTCAATTCGGGAATTGAACTGTTTTCAGTACGAGTCCGACTCACACTTGCCCAGTTTTTTGTTTAATTAGGTCACAGAAGGTATAAAAAGTAGAGTATCCAACGCGGGGACAAAGCTGTCTTTGTCTTGGGCGGCTTGAATTCCTCACTTAGCTTTCTATATTAACTCACTCGCAGTGCTCGCGCGCGAGTTAATTATATAAATCCCTCACTGTGCTCGGGATTAATCTTCGTTTCGCTTGGAATGCAACATGTCGTTCGTGACTTTAAGACACTGGTATATAATCACAAAATCTACTATTTTCACTTTTTAATTAATGAGAACTTTATGAAGGATCAAAGTTCACGCAAAATAGTAAATTTTCAGAAGTCTTTACTGGATTGGTTTTACTCCAATTTTGTTTTGATTTTTACAGAAACCTAGATACTATCCACAAAATATCTATGTTTCCAAAATATCTAGGGAAAAATGTGATATAACGTCATAATTACGTGAGAGCGGTTGTAAGAAAATGTATTTCGATTTGGCCGCTCTTAACGCATTCCCTTATTACATCCATAAACTTACAGAACCTTGAATGGAATCAGAAGTTTGGAAACCAATGAAAAGCCTTGTAATTTGCGTCCGGTAACCACTAATTGAATGAATCCATTAATTCGTTAAAACTTGCGTAGACAGCGAAGTTCTCAACTTTGTACTTTGAAGTGCTTACTGTTAATTAGTACATCTTGTAATCGAAGATCACTTTGGAATAAACCTAAATGTTAGACCATTGCATCTTGAAGAATTTACATATTTTTGGGTTCTGGTATATCGTATATCTTTGTATTGTCATGTGAAGAGAAGGGATGAAACGCATGTTACTAAAAGAATTCTGAGTATACATGTAGAGGGAGGCCAAAGAAAAGATTGAAGGATTATGTGAGGAGTGTTAAGAAATAAAAGGGAGTTAGTGATAGTGTGACGGGTGATAGGACAGAATGGAAGGAAAATACGTGTTTCGCCGATCCCAAGTAATATGGGACAAGGGCAGGAAGAAGAAGAAGGTTCTGATATATTCTTTTTTGAAACGTTGCACCACTCTAGAGCACTTCTGCTAGTGGGAGGTTCTTGTTCCAAATTTAGACAGAAGATTCCCTAACCGTTCGCGCCCCGAGAACACGGTGGAAGATACGGTAGAGGTCTGCCTCACCCAGGTTGAGCACCGCAGTGTCCCAGTAGGGGCGATAGGCGGTAGTGAACTCTCACGCAGGGTTCTGGTGCAGACCATGGTCCAGAGTGAGAGGGAATGGGATGCCGTCGCATCCTTCTGCGAAACAGTAATGCTAGCGAAGAAGTGGTCGCAAGAGTGAGGGAACGTACATCCTCACGCCCCAGCCGCGGCGCCAGGAGACGCCCCGGTCGTCGGGAATCGCAGAGCGATCTTTGACTACAGTAGGCGCGGGCTTGCGGACGACGAGCAATGGGTAGCTCGCCATCCAATTGTCCAATAAGGACCGTGCCTCAAAGAGATGTCAGCAAACTGTAGGGACCCAGCTGGACCAAAGCCTACTGGGGCCATGGATTGACTTTTGAAAGGGAAACTGAAGGGACAAAGGTGTGGTTTAAGTCAGTAAAAGTCTGACACACCGTCCCGGTCTAGAGCTTGAGAAGTCTAGAGGCTTGATTAATTTGAATGTTTTTAGTATCCGGTATATACTCTTTTATAACGTTACCCCTCTCTAGAACAGATAAAAAATAACGGTAAAATTCGAGTAATATCCGACATCAGAATGCTCACGTTTATCTAAAATGATTATCGATGGACGATTTAAACGGCTTAACGGACGATTACAATCATTATTTCCGGATCAAAACTGATTTAATTAAAATGCAGTGTTTCTGACAAACCGTGTGTGACATTTGACTGCATAAATGAACGTCTGTATATTTTTCAATGAATTCATATTGTGAACGAGGGATTATATACAAAGAGTTTATTACGTATCGAAAGTATTAAAACTGAAAAGGAAGGAAACTATTTATTGTAGTTTTTTTTAACCGACTTCAAAAAGAAGGAGGTTCTATGTTCGGCTGAATGTATTTTTTTATGTATTTTCACCGATTTCTCTGTCAATTGTGAACCTATTTTGAAAATTATTTTTTGATTGAAAGGTTTCGCTTCCAAGTTGGTCCCATAGAAATATTGTTATGATTTGATCATGAACTTCGAAGATATGGAACGGAACTCATCATAGGATCACAGCAGAACTGTCGTAATAAGTAAAATTGCTTTGTTTATATGTGTAGTCGATGACTGAGTGAAAGAAAACGGATATATCGAACTGATCTGATGATGAAGCCGGTAGGTAGGTACCGGTACTCTGTAATAAATTAATGTAATCTAACCGGGTTTGGGATTGTTAAAATTGTCATGAGATGCACCTGGAAACTAGTTATTTATAAAACCCTTGATCCCAATTCCCGTGGGTTTTTCATCCCTTTGTACTTAGGTACTAAAAAAACAAAGCACAATAAAAAAAATCTACGGATTTTTTCTAACAACCTGACCTTGTAGTAACAAAATTTAAACGTAGTTCCAAAGTGCGAGATGAGGAAATTCCTCAAAGATATAGCAGATTAGCTAGGGAGACGTAATCTTGGACGAAGACAGACTTTGGGCAAATATTAATTGAGTTTCAAACTTATTATTAAGGTAAATGTGATGATGAATCGATTTTGGAAAGATGTTTTAGCGCTTCTTGACTTCAGATATTAGGCTGTGAAATCAAAAAGTAACTTCTTTCGCTCTAGGTGGAGCGGGGGGTGTGTGACTTTTACTGAATAAAACTACACCTATTTTCCTTCAAGAATCAAGAATATCCTTTTCAGAAGCCTTTCCATGGCCCTAGTAGACATCGGCTCTGCTGGGCCCCTACGGTTTTGCTGAAATCTCTTTGAGACACGCGAGGAACACTACACGCCGCGCCGTCGACGACTCAAACTCGGTCTTTATAGGACGAGTGGACGGCCAGCTACCTATTGCACCTTGTCCGCAAGCACATGCCTACGGTGGCCGAAAATCGCTCTCTGATTCCCGGAAGCCAGGAATCAGAGAGCGATTCACCCTTTCAAAACGACTGGGGCTTAAGGATGTACTTTCCCTCACTCTTGCGGCTGCCTCCATTTCTACTTCGCAGAAGGATGTGATCGCATCTTATTCCCTATCCAGATCATAGCCAGTCCAGGGCCCGGCGCGAGAGATCGCCTCTACGAGGACACGGTGGTGCTCTGCCCTAGTGCGGTATACCTCTACTGTACGCTCCACTGTGTCCTTCGGGCGGTCTGCGCAATGGTGACACCTGAGCGTTTCTTTCGCCTGAATTCCAAAATTACCATGGCCGGTGTGGACCTTATGATATACAGCGGTTGGGACGCTGTGGCACCTCTCCAGCCGCTCCTGGAAAAGGGGACTTACCGCCGTAATCGATGGTTACCTATCTACAGACTAACGATGACAAGCATTGCTTATCCTTGGAGTTCAACCAGTGCGGCTGTTATTACTTTTACCACGAGTTTTATCTATCTATATAAAAGGAGAAACTAAGTGACTGACATAACGAAGCACAGTCGAAACTAGTGGGACTAAGAACGTGAAAAATTGCACAAAGTTTCCTTTTACGATGTAGAGAGTTCTAAGAGAGGATTTTCCAAAATTCACCTCCCAAAAGGATGGAACGGGGGTCCAAAGTTTTGTATGGAGAAACCTACTTTACGCGAGCGAAGCCGCTGGCAAAAGCTAGTCTAGCCAGAAAATCTCGATGGCATGAATGCCACGGTAAAATATATGTATATTCAATATTATGTAGGTTGAGTTACCAAAACGCCAAATGTAAAATTTATCATAGTAAAAATGTAGCAGTATTTAGCAAAAACATCATAGGTGTATCGACTTTTTTAGGCCCCTCGCCCAAGGCTTTTTGTAGCGATGCTGTAGCGTGTTCGCATCAATATAGTCGCGATGTTGTAGTACGTTGGCATTTTTTTATAGCGCTTGCAAATGTGACTTACGCGCGTTAGTAGCGATGCTGATGCGTGCTTAGGAAACGCGCGACAGCATCGCTACAAAAAGTCGTCATGGGCGAGGGGCCTTAGGGTTAATCATAATACCAAAAGGAGGATGAGTGGTATGTTTATAAGCTTTACAAGTATCGTAGACTAAAATATATTTTCAAACACCATTAAACATTCCTTTCCAAAACCACCAAAATAAACCCACAAAGCTGTGCTACTCAGAAATGATATAAATAGATATTCATATCATTTCTGAGCCGCTTTACTTTGTTCGTTTCTCGTAAAATACCTTCACGAAAATAGCTTTTCAATGAAATACGACGAATGATGTTCGCATAATTACAGAAAATTTTATTGAAGTAGTTTCAGGTTCTCGGTTCGATCCTCTAGACGGGTACAATGTTGTACAGTTATTCAATCAGAAATTTATGAGATTTATGATTTGTGAGAGGAATTTATTCCTTACTGGCATCCATATTTTTATTTGTACACGATTGATGGCAATGAACTAACTACTGAGACTCAGGCCTCCGTTCTAGGAGATTTTTGTTACAACATTTTTACATTCTACTTGATATATCGGTTATTTATTTATTGTGCACACCTACCTCAGTGTTGTCTCTTTTAACCCAAAGGTTGACTGGTAGAAAATGCCTTGTTGTACTGTGTGACTTTAAGTAGGACCGGGAGTGCAATGGTGACTCCGTGGCAATCCTGGAAGGACAGCAGAATGGTCCGAAAGTATCACCGTGACCCAGGTGAGTTTCAGTCAGTAAAAATCTGATCCACCTTCTCGTTTGGAGGTGTGCCCCGCTTGGGCAGAGTAACGCCATGTCCTGGTGGGGCCAATCGGCGACGGCGATCTCTCGCACCAGGCCTCAGTACAGGCCATAGCCCCGAGCGAGGAGGAGTGGCAGGCGGTCGCCTCCTTCTGCAAAGCAGTAATGCTAGCAAAGGAGGCGGCCGATCGCGTGAGGCAACGGTCCTCGCGCCCCAATCGCCGTCGGGATTTCGATCCCGATTTCCCCGGCCACCGTAGGCGCGGGCTTGCAGACGGCGAGCAATACAGCAAATGCAAATGCAAATGGGTGCGGGGCAGCTCCAATACAGTTCTGGCGATGATTGCTGGCAGAATTGATTGCCCTTATATCGGACATTGCTGTAGCAGACATGTTACTAAATATGTCCGATAGTGTAAATGTATTTTCTTATGTGTGTGTGTGTTCTGTTTTGTGATTGTTGTATGGGTGCTATTAGTTGCCTGAAATAAATGCTTTTAATTTTTTTTTTTTTTTTAATGGGTAGCTCGCCATCCGGCCGTCCGGTAACCATCCGGACCGAGCACAAGTCGTCGACAGTGCGTTGTATTCCACGCGCGCCTCAAGAAGATGTCAGCAACCGTAAGAACCCAGCAGGCTTTGGCCCTGCTGGGTTCTTACGGTCGGTCGGTTCTTATGGGCCTAGGATCTGATTCTGAACGGAAGACTCGGCCCTGGTATGAAAGGCAACGAAGGAACAGGAGTGGTTTTAGCCAGTAAAAGTCTGACACACCTTCTCGCTCCGCCCAAGGGTGGGGGATATCATTGTATAATTTACCAAACTAAAAAATTAAAAAACTATGTGTCTTGCAACATGACCCATTTGTCCAGCTATCTGTCAAGCAGACCGTCCAACACCTTAGCAATCACAGTGGCCAAGGAAATTGGTCTATTTCCTCCGATATATCCCCTGTCTTATTTTTAACTATGGGTACCACCACCATTCTCAACATATCAGATGTCGCTAACCTTCTAGGCAAGTGAACCCCAGCATATTTGAAATATTCCATGCTGAAGCCGTTGTGATTAGGAAACTTTCCCCCAGCTATAGCATAGCATAGTCGGCCATATAATGTTCCCACTGTTGGGGCTTAGGCCTCCTCTCTCGTAGAGGGACGTGGCCATAATCCACCACGCAAGCCCAGTACGGGTTGGTGGATATCACATGTCTTCGAATTTTTGGTTCTAGGACATGCCGGTGCCTCACGATGTTTTCCTTCACTGTTTTGAGAGCAGTGGTGATGAAATAAATTATACAAAGTAATGCGCTTGGCTGGGTTTGAACCCACGACCTACAACTCGTAAGTTGGGGCCGTTACCACTAGGCCACCACTGCTCTCAGCCCCCAGCTATACTGAGAATTTATTTGTACTCCTTACCTCTTTAGCCGAGAAACGTATTGGCTCATGATCAGGAAGCTGGAGATAATATTTTTCTATTTCAAAAATATCTGTTATTTATTTATTGTGCACACCTACCACAGTTTTGTCTTTTTAACCCAATGGTTGACTGGTAGAGAATGCTTTGTGGCATTAAGTCCGCCTATGTACCACCACTGTACATGAAGTTTAAATAAATAAATAATACCATAAAATGCTCTCTAAACATGTTAGCAATATCTTTCGGTGAACCACAATCTCACATTTTGTGGACAGGTTTCACATTCTAGGTTTCAATTGAAATCAAATCATAAATTTGTCTAAAACTAATCCAGGGAAGACCTTTGAATATCTGCTATTTTGCGTGAACTTTGTTTCTTCATAATGTACTTCAAAATTTAAAAAAATGAATTTATAGAAACTTTGCACATGTAATCAAAATTCTGAATAACTTTTCTTTGAATGACAAAGCTTTTAATAAATTACGTATTCCAGGTTGACTATAGACAGGTTGGTATACAACCACACTTACGTGATTATGATGTTATTACACATCTTTCTCTAAATATTTTAGATACACTGCTATCTTGTGGATATTATCTAGGCTTCTATAGAAATCAAAACATTGATATGTGTAAAACTAATCTAGTAAAGACCTCTGAAAATCTGCTCTTTTACGTGAACTTTTGCCCTCCATAATGTACTCATATTATATTAAAAATAATTTAAAAAAAACTTCAATAATAGCCTTGCACATTTAATCGAGATTCGAATTGATATCATTATCAATTTTTCAAAAAAAAATTTTAAGTGTTACAAAAAAAGACGTATTACCTGGAACAAGTTTTGTGAAATATTCGAGTAAGTGACGGAATTACTGAATGGCCGACAGATTGTTCAAGTGATATCTCTCATTTTTTGCATTGCCTTTTTATCAAACATTGCTTTGGATTACGATGGATGAACCAACAAACTTTTAAATCATACTCAAGTTGAACATAGACAGGTCGGTACCCATTTAAGAGCGTCCGTTTCGAGGTACATTTTCATACAACCACTCTTACGTGATTATGATGTTGTTACACATCTTTCTCTAGATATTTTAGATACACTGCTATCTTGTGGATATTATCTAGGCTTCTTAATCAAAACATAAATTTGTGTAAAACTAATCTAGTTAAGACCTCTGAAAATCTGCTATTTTAGGTGAACTTTGGGCCTCCATAACAAAAAAAAATAAAAAGTGCATCAATAGAGCCTTGCACAAAATCGAGATTTTAAATGACAACAATTTTTTTTAAAAACTTTTGAGGGTTTAAATACCTAGAACAAGTTTTGGGAAATATTCGAGTAAATGACGGAATTACTGAATTCCGACAGATCGTTCAGGTGATATCTCTCCTTTTTCGCATTGCCTCTTTATCAACAACTGCGTTGGATTGCGTTGGATGGCGTTGGATGAACCAACAAACTTTCAAATCATACTCAGGTTGACTACAGACAGGTCGGTACCCTCTTAAGCATAACTAGCGAAATATTAGTGAAGGTAATGTCGGTGCACCTCTCTGGCCACCTCTTCGTGGAATTCAGGCTTGTTATTATGTCAATTTGCGACTAGGGATATACATGGGTAATTTGTCTTTACTTGTAGGTTAGTCCCGTTTAAATAATTTACATAAAGTTACGAAACATCCTGTTTCGACACCAGAACGTGTTTCTAATTCTAAAGCGCCTATTACCCCACTCAATATTCAGACAGTCTGTCTATGTTTATCTATTTATCTCAACGTTCTGTTTCATTCCTTTATATGACATTGGTGTAAGTTGCTTTTTTTCTTGTGTGAAGCTACATAGACTAAGACTGTTTGAATCGATATTCAGACAGTCTCAGTTTATATAATTAACTCCCTCGCGGTGCTCGGGAGTTAATTATATAAATCCCTAACTGCCGTTCGGGATTAAACTTAGCAACCTTTGTTTCATTCGGAATTCAACAAGCTGCCCGCGACTTAAAGACACTGCTTTATCCTCTAATCACATCATAATTTCAGCCAAAAGACGTCCACTGTTGGACATAGGCCTCCCCCAAGCGTCTCCACAACGACCGATATTCCCGCGACTCTCACCAGTTCGTCGGTACACCTTGTGGGAGGCCTTCCAACGCTGCGTTTTCCGGTGCGCGGTCGCCACTCTAGAACCTTTCGGCCCCATCGACCATCCGTTCTACGAGCAATGTGCCCTGCCCACTGCCACTTTAGTTTGGCGATTCTTCGGGCTATGTCGGCGAACTTGGTTCTCCTGCGGATATCTTCATTTTTAATGCGATCACGCAAAGGAAATCCGAGCATAGCCCTTTCCATTGCCCTTTGGGTGACTGTAAGCCTCATCAGAAGATGAGGCTCATTGTAAGCGACAATGTTTCAGTGCCATATGTCATCACATAAAAAAAATAAAAGCCGAAGTCACACGTAATGTATTTCGGTTGGTACCTATAAAGTGTGACTGCGGCTTTTCTTTTTGTTCTGTTCTTGTTTTTCCAGTTACCTTGTTTATTTCAGCATCCTGAAAATCTTGTTTCATACTTTTTCAGCGTAATTTTTTTTTGTTGTAGTCGGGTTATAGTTTTTTTTACTTTTTTTTTAATTAAACAATTTTGGTGTTAAATTTAACACATGACTTTTTTTCCGCTAGAGTGCGTCATTTTAAATTTGAGCCATATTTTTGAAATGTACAAGTGAAGCACTTTCAAATGATACCAAACACAGCGTATTTATCTCCATTTTTATTTTTACCACACTACTTTTGTCCGCTAGAGGGCACCATATCGAGTTTTATGACACGTTATGTGGCCTATGTTCAGCGGACAATTAAGACGTTTCTAACGATACCTCATATGGCGAGTTCCGATAAGTAGATTAGGAGCTATGACGGAACAGATGAACATACTCACATACATACATAACCTGTCAAAATCATAACCCTCCTTTGACTCTGTCCTAGTCGGGTAAAAAAACTGACAGTTAGTGGAAGAAATTAAATTACAATAAAGATACACAATTTCACTCTTGAAATATTCTATGAGACACTTTTTTCAAGTAACAAATTAAAATACAGCCTCATCATTTAACGTCCATACTAATTCAACGAATCGGTATAGCAAGAAAACTCGAATTTTCCTTTATTTCACTCAGAAGTAAAGATTAATAACACTAATGCCGCGGCGCGGCGCGGATTGCGGGAAATTGCCGCGATTGAGTTTAAGCCTGGTTACAAATGACCTTCATGTGAACTGGGTTAGGCTGGCTACATACAGTAACCAGATTGCTTGATGAATAAATGTCAATTACTATTAATATTATAAAAGCAAAAGTTTGTGTGTGTGTGTGTGTGTGTATGTATGTTTGTCACTTCTTGACCCTAGAACAGCTAAATGGACGTTGTACACGCGTTTCACAAAAACATTTCACTTTGCACTGTATACATTGTTTGAAAATAATATTTACATTATAATGCAATAGTAGCGAGTAGAGTAGAGTACCGATCTACACTGGGCCCGCGTGGTGGATTACGGCCCATTCCCTCTCCTATCCTAGAGAGGAGGCCTGCGTCCCAGCAATGGGAACATTATAAGGTCGACTTTGCTATGCTATGCAATAGTAGACTCTATCTTTTAAATTAAAACTAGCCTGTAACTTAAAAGATAGGGTTCAGCCAAATTGATTATGTTAATATTCACAACCAAAAACAAGTGAAGACAGTGTCAGTGATTTATACTAACAATTGCAACGAAAAAAAAGAAAAAAAAAATAACAATAACAAAAACCAATCCCACAAAGAGTGTGAAAGACAGCAGATATGCAGGTGTATGTATGTATACTTATAGGTGTGTGGATGTGTGTGGGATGTGTATGTGGGTGTGTATGTAGGTGTGGGTGTGTTTGTTCAAATAATAATAGGATTATAAAGTATGAAATGTGATCTTTGAGTACGTACATGATATTATATTAAGATATGTAAGTTAGCAGATTCTCTGTTGCCACATCGTCGTTGCGAGATCAAGACCTCTTATGCGTCACTTTTGGCAAAATCACTTTTTTACGCCAGCCTTTTTAATATTTTGATGCTCTATCGAATGCAAAAACTCTCATAATGTATACGACGATTTAATCGTCATTTGTTTAGCAATTTCAAGATCAACAATGTGCTTCCTAATAAAATACTAATTTTACATTTAAAATACTTTCACATGTAAACTGTTTTTTTGTTACTATCATACTACTTTTAAATTCAACTAACAATAGCAAAATCAAAAGCAGGAAATCATATAGGTGATACCTATATTTTTTGTTGTAGTTGGTTTCATTATATTTTTTTCCAGTACACAGTTATTATCGATTTTCTCATAAAGTTGAATATTACACATAAGAGGTCTTAAAGTCGCAACAACGACATAGTCCTGTAAGTTGTAATAACCATTGACTTATTTCTTTCACTATGTCATGGAATGGCTCATAGGATTTGGACAGTACATTTTTTAACCCGAGAGTATGTTCCCTTGCGACGACTTTGTATCTTCACGCGGGTGAGGCAGCTGGTATCAGCTAGTAAATAATATTTATTTTACCAATAGATTTTAAGAACACTTTTACACTTTTTTTTTGGTGGGAAAATCATCTAATGACAAATCTCGCTCTTGAGCGGAGCGGGAGGTAGTGTTAGACTTTTACTGAATAAAAACCCACTCCTGTTCCTTCGTTGCCTTTCGTACCAGGGCCGAGTCTTCCTTTCAGAATCAGACCCTTGGCCCCATTAGGCTTCGACCCTGCTGGACCCCTACGGTTTGCTGACATCTCCTTGAGGCGTGCGTGGAATAGAACACGCCGGTCCGGACGGTTACCGGACGGTCGGACGGCGAGCTACCCATTGTTCGCCGTCCGCAAGCTAGCACCTACGGTGGCCGGAAATCGGGATCGGAATCCCGGCGGCGCTTGATACTAGTTGGGTTGATGCCACAGTAATTTTTTTAAAGGGATACCGTGGTCCTGGAACTAAAGAGCACACGTGGGTTTTAGTCAGTAAAAGTCTGATACGCTTTCTCACTGCATCCAAGAGCGACAGAAATCATTGGATAAATTCTCACCTCGAAAAAAAGTCTCAGTAGTCCATCCATTACTGAAAATTTCACGAAAATTCGTTCAGTAGTTTTTTAGTTTATCACGAACAAATAAACCGACGCACTGGAGGATTTTATTATATATTTTGTAAGCAAGGCTGTAAAGATTTGTTCCCGGCCTAAAAATCTGCAAATGACAAATAAAAAAACAGTCAAGTGCGAATTATATTCACACACTGAGGGCTCCGTATAAACTTACTTACGTAAGAAAGTATTCCCGAATGAAATGTCGAAGATTTTTGTAAAAAAGTTATTATTTTGTAGGTAATCTGTTTTAGATTTTCAGACTTTTCCTTTACTTGTGTTATGAAACCGTGCTTCTTGTCGAATTTCAGGATTCTAGGTCAACGGGATTTTGATTTTGTTGCGAATGTTAAAATACGCACCTAAACGGAGTCGAAACGTTCTTAAAACGTTCTTCGAAAAATTTTTAGATTGATTTAGATTGGGACTCAGGCCAGGACTCTAGGAGAGGGAATAGGCCGTAATCCACCACGCGGGCTCAGTCCGCGTTAGTGGATGTCACACTTCGAATTTTTGGTTCTAGGACATATTGATGTCCTTCACCGTTTTGGTGATGATATAAATTACACAAAGTAATGCCTAGCTGTACCATGACGTTTAAAGATTGTATGATATGTAAGATTGTTTCATTCTTATTTCCAGTGTGGGTAAGAGATTGCGCTAGACAACCTGTATAGCTCTGTCTGTTACCCACATTGAAATAAGCGGCTCGGCCACCACTGCTCTTTAAATTGCGTTATCTTACAAGTTACACTGCTCGATGACTAGCAGATTCGAGTATTTTATATTAATTTCAGCTCAATATCTCCACGCTGTTCCACGCGTGCCTCAAGGAGATGTCAGCAACTGTAGGGGCCAAGCAGGGTCGAAGCCTACTGGAGCCAAAGGGTCTGATTCTGAAAGGAAGACTCGGTCCTGGTACGTAGGCAACGAAGGAACAGCAGTGGGTTTTTGTCAGTAAAAGTCTGACACTATCTCCCGCTCCGCCCAAGAGCGGGGAATGTCATAAGATGATTTTCCCATAGAAATAAAAAAATACCTCCACGCTTTTCTGAGAAAAAGAGTCTTGACAGACGGAGTTCCGTTTTTACCTACTTAATTACGGAACCCTAAAAACGTTAACATCCGTGAAAGGTTTTCCCGGCGCTTGGTAAACATCCGTGAATGGATTTCTCTGCTTCCGGTAAACATCCCGACTCGCACATTTACGTCTGATTTGGTACAAAATTTGATTTTTTGCCACCATTAACTTTCTACCATCCAGATTCAAGCGAATCAGTGAGTGAATTAATTTTGTCTGCTGATTCGTGAAGGTATTTTTAATTAAGATGTTTCTGAATTGGGGCGACTAATACAAGAGTTTTTTAAATAATATGACGTATCTCTATTTTATTGTATTTTTTTCTTTTTATCAATTTGTTGTCCGTCTGTCTATCTGTCTGTCATGAGCCTTAACCTCGGGAACGCGTAGAAGTATCGAGTTGAAATTAAACCTGCTCAGGTCTGCGGTCCCTTAAAGCTGTGAAAAAAATCAAAAATACGGCCGTTTATGTCGCAAAAAAACGTATGTTTCGACACTCTAAAGGGAATCAAAATTCATAGGGCATTTCCCGTTGGCCTAGAATCCTGAAATTTGACATAAAGCAAGATCTTACAGCACAGATATAGGAATAAATCAGAAAACCGTAAAGTTGTTACATAACCAAAAAAAGTATTTTTTTGCTGTTTTTGTAGATAATAGTACGGAACCCTTTATGCGCGAGTCCCACTCGCATTTGACTTGTCTCTTTTTAATAATTATAAAATAGTACTTGACTGCGACCTCATCTGATGGTAAGCAGTAATACAATCGATGATGATGAACCGCACTAGTTTATTAAGAGCCTATTCTAGCCTTGAAGACCACCACGCGCCACCGTGCACTAACCCTCACGGTACGCGTCTGCGTCCTTGTAGACGCCTGTCCGTCTTCAAGTACTGTGCCTACGTAATCAATTAAATAAAAATTATTATTATCAGAGATTAAGCATTGCCATACAACGTGGCAAAGCCGTCAGCCTTTTGGGTACACTTCCAGTCGACAGCGATGCGGAGGAGTTTTATGACGCCATATTTTAGCTAGTAGTTTTTGCCTTTAGTTTTAATTAGTTGTGTTTTTATTGAATTATACAAATAAGTTCCAATTGAATAAAATTATTAAATTAAAATGGTGGCTATTTTCTTACAGAATACCTACACTAAGCAAAACTTTTTTAATTTTTAACCGAATTCAAAAAAAGGAGGAGTTTATCAATTCGGTTGTATTTTTTTCATGTTTGTTACCTCAGAACTCCGTCATTTATGGTCCAATTTGAATTTATTTTTTGTCATAAAGGATATGCTTCCAGTTTGGTCCCATTTTTTTCCAAATCCAGTTCTGATGATGAGATCCATGAGGAATCGAGGGAACTCCTTATATATCCAATATTATCCAATATTACAAGTAACTAGGTACATAGTGGGTTGCCTGGAAGAAATCGCCGAGTGCGATAAGGCCGCCAATTGTATGTTTTATATTGTATTACAATTCAATTTGTAAATCTGTAAGTTGGTATGCAATAAAGTATATATAAATAAATAAATATAAATAAATAAATAAATAATAGTGATTTTGGAATTTTCATCGAGAACTTAATCATTTACAATAAAAAAGCAGTGAAAGTGCTTCGAAATTGCCGAACTGCCGTTAATCCTGCTTAAAATAATTTGATGGCTCTGTTGGTGCAGTAGTTCAGCGATCGGCTGCTGCGCTGCCTGGCGCGGGTGTTGTTCACACTCGGGACACATATTTGTGTGGTCTACATGCAGTTATTTTGGGTGTTGTGTATATGTCGTGGCCAGATCTTGATCACTTTATGATATGGCCAACTGAAACTGGTCATATCATTAATGTAGGATTTCTGTGCATCAGAAATCGTATTATTCACTAAAATACTTATTTATGTTTGGTGTATTATTGGATCAGTGGACAAGGTAACTATTTTACGAAATGATGTTTAACCATATCATGAAATAATCACACATTGGCCGATCACATCATGAAGTGATCAATTCTTATATCTGGCCACGATGTAGTACATGTATATCGATGGGCCACGACAAATATAAGTTTACATGTTTATCAACGCGCCTACGATACAGTAATAATTCCTAGTAAAACAAAACATACAAAAATACAAAATGCACTTACAGCTTCTACATAAAATATGTATATTTAAGTAAGCGCCAGCTGTTAAGGTGAAATATCCTCACGAAGATATTCACACCATTATAATAAACATGATATACGAGTACAGCATGCATATATCCCGGAAAACATTTATCAAGACTAGATGCACACTTTAAAAGTGTTTTATTTTACGTACCTCCACCACATGAGACAGCTTGTACAGTCGACACGTGTATTCTTTCGTCAGTATTCAAATTCTCTCTTTTATCTAGGCAGGACACTTAAGGGCCGGTTGTAGGCATTGAGTATTTTGAATGAACTCCGCCCGGGTTCATGTCGATTTCGCGGCCCCGTAACAGCCGTTTTATTTTTAACCGACTTCAAAAAAAAGGAAGAGGTTATCAATACGGTTGTATTTTTTTTATGTTTGTTACCTCAAAACTCCGTCGTTTATGAACCGATTTGCAATATATTTTTTTCCCCTTATAAGATATGCTTCCAGATTGGTCCCATTTTTTTCAAAATCATGTTCTGATGATGGAATCCATGAGGAATCGAGGGAACTCCTCAAATATTATAGGCTACCATGTATTGATTTTGGTATTTTCATCGAGAACTTAACCACCAAACATACAGTCAAAAAGCAACATTTGATGAAGTGGAACTGATGAAGAAGACCAGAAATGGTCAACGAAACTTCATACTCACATAGATATCACAATAAAAATAGTTAAGCAACTATGACAATACAAATAAATGAATGGTTCTGAATAGTTATGTTGAAAATGGTATCATTGAAGTGATCTGATGATGATGATGATGATGGAGCCGAAAGGTAGCCATTGGAACTCCGTAATTAATCAATGTATCCTAGCCTCATGGCACCAGGTCGGGCAGGCGCCCGCGGCCCTAGGAGCGCGCTTCGCCTTCCGCACTCAACACCTGCACCACAACACCATTTATGACTACCCGCCAACATTTTAGTTAAGGATTCACTAAAAAAACTAAATACTCGGAATCAAACATTGCAGACTTTGCAGCTATGTGACTATGACAATACAAATAAATGAATGGTTCTGAATAGTTATTTTACAAATGGTATCATTGAAGTGATCTGATGATGATGGAGCCGAAAGGTAGGCACTGGAACTCCATAATTAATCAATGTAACCTAGCCGTGTTTGGACTTATTAGAATTGTCATGAGATGCACTTTGGCAAGGTACTATCGAACTGATATGATGATGGAGCCGGAAGGTAGGCACAGGAACTCCGTAATTAATCAATTTATCCTAGCCGTGTTTGGGTTTAGTCGGTGTTAAATAAGAAACAAACAATACCGAGAAACACCGACTTCCGAAATTCAGTAACGAAGACTGTCGACTGGAAATGTACTCAAATACTGGTTGTATTGCCACGTTGTATGGCAATACTTAATCTAGGCCCAGGTAAAAGCCAGCTCTTAGGTCACGCCTCCATCGACGGGAGTCGCAGGACGACAAGCCTACGTAGGAACGGGACGGTCATAAGTAGCTAACGGTCCGGACGTTTGGTAAAGATCAAGCCCATCAGTCAACAACGCATTGTTTTCCACGCCCGCCTCAAAGAGATGTCATCAAAATTGATGGGACCAGTTAGGGCCAACGCCTCCAGGGCTGCGGATTTTTTGAGGGAGTTACCGCAGTCCTCATAATAAAAGGCAACTGAAAGAACACTGCGGATTTTACTAAGTAAAAGTCTTACGGCCCATTCACGACCTTGCCGCTGTGAGCGGTAGCTAGGCGCGGGGCGGCGAGCGTAACATCAAAAGTATGAAAATGTTTGAAACATGCCACGAGACACCGGTTATAGAGAAAACGCTCCACATACCGATGCCACCCCGCTCCCCGTGCCGCGCGCCTCTTAGACTGAAGTCGTGACAAAGCCGTTACATTCCCTATCACCTAGCATAGCATAGCATAGTCGGCCTTATAATGTTCCCACTGCTGGGACTCAGGCCTCCTCTCTAGGAGAGGGAATGGGACGTAATCCACCACGCGGGCCCAGTGCGGTCTTCAAATTTTTGGTTCTAGCACATGCCGGTTTCCTCACGATGTTTTCCTTCACCGTTTCGAGAGCAGTGGTGATGAAATAAATTACACAAAGTAATGCACCTGGCTGGGTTTGAACCCTCGACCTAAAACTCGTAAGTCGGGGCCGTTACCACTCGGCCACCACTGCTCACCCAGGGCTATCCCTACCTAGGGCTTTGGATAAATCTTAAAAAGCATATAAGTATTCGGACTCAGCGGCTCAAGAGTTTTAACCCTAATAATTATTATGCTCCATTGTGTTTTGATTGATAACCCTCAAAATGAGCGCAATAGACCGCCTAGAATATACTGCTCAAACCAATTCTGACACTATTGTATTTTAGTTTAGGTAGACAAATGTAAGTCGAGTCTAAATTAAGTCTATGTTATTAAATTCTTGCTTTTTAGGGTTCCGTACCTAAATCGGCGAAAACTTAACCCTTATAGAATCACTTTGTTATACGTCTGTCAACACCCTTTTTCTTAGGAGCGTGGAGGTATGAAGCTGAAATGAATATCAAACACTCATGGCTGCTACCCAAAGCAGCAGCGAAAAAATCAAACTTTTAAGTCAGTCGTTTAGGCGCAATATTTTGATACTCACTAGGAAATCAATACCTATAGGCTACTTCTAGTTGACCTACAATCCTAAAGGCATGAAGCAAGGTCTCATAGCACAAGTATAGGAAAAATCTAAAAACTGTAAAGTAATCAGGTTACAAAAAAAAGTTACCTTTTTTTGATTCTGAAAAAACGTCGAGACTCGATTTGGGAATTGAACTATTTACATAATATAAAAGTTTATACGGAACCCTCTGTACGCGAGTCTGACTTGCGCTTGACTAGTTTTTCAATACCTGCTCACATAATACATATTTTCAGTACGTATGTAGGTTGAGAAACGAGAGATATTTTTATATACTATCTAATCGAAATCCTCTCGAGCTGTGTCGAAGCAATAATAAGTCAGATCCGATCGTATTAACCAATGGATGCAATCTCCGATGTGTGAAAGTAGTACAAGGTGGAAAAGTTTAATAAGCAAAGGTAACATGCATACTTTTTTTTTCGGTGGGTAAATCATCTTATGACATCCCCGCTCTTGGGCGGTGCGGGAGAGAGTGTCAGACAAGAAAAAACGGAACCCTTATAGGTTCACTTTGTTGTCCGTCTGTCTGTCAAGACCCTTTATCTCGAGAACGCCTGGAGGTATCGAGTTGAAATTAAAACCCATGAACATAAGTCTGAGGTCCCTTGAAGCTGTGGAAAAACAAACTTCTGAGTTAACGAAAAAAAAATTACGGCTTTTTATGTCTCAAAAAACGTATATTTCGGCACTCTCAAGGGAATCAAAATTTAAAGGGTACTTCCCGTTGACCTAGAATCCTGAAATTTGGCTTGAAGTTAAACCGCATAGCACAACTGTAGGAATAAATCTGAAAATTGTAAATTTGTAGTTAAGTCATAAAAAAACTTTTTTCGATAGGTAAATTTGTACGAAACCCTCAGTCCTCGAGTCCGAACCGCACTTACCCAGTTTTTATATATAAAGATGCTTGGGAAAGCCTCAAAAAGATAACGGATAACTTTTAAAGTCTCGATCAATGTTCGCCAATACTTGTAATTCAATTGCATATTTCTTTTAGCGTCGAAAATGTAGCAGTCACGTTCGTCGTGCCTACAGTTCCTCTGGGAAACACTGTATAATAGTTAATCCTTGGGAGATAACTTGGAAATATGTAGTTGTTAGTTAATCTTATTTTATAGATTTACTAAAAGTTGCGTCTTGGTGGGATTTTAGTAATCCGCATAAGGTCGTTGCCTTTTCGTGAACGTCAGCCTTTTTGGAATTTCCATATTTATTTAAAAAATAATGATAAAATCTTAAAAAATCAGCTGAGGCATAGTGGACTATTTTAGACTTTTTGTTTCATAAATTCGAAAACGAGACAGCGACTGTCGTAACCCAGTGTTCAATTACATCAGATGAAATAGTGGTCAAACGCGAGCCTTAACCTGAATTATAAAAAAAAATACTCGTTTTTAAAGAGTCCTCGCTTGAGTAAGGCTCCTTTGGGATTTTTTTCTAATTATATTTGTTATTATTTTTTTCCTGTAATTAGATTTATTTTGTCTTTATTGATTTGATTATTATTTTAAATTAATTAGATTTAATTTAGGGGTTTTTTTGTGTTGTACAAGATTGGGGGTAATTAGGTGTGAGGCCGCGGGCGAGGGCTCACTTAGCCCACGCCTAGCTACGCTACTGAAAATCTTTTGCACAGGGTCAGCCCCTAAGGGAATGAAATAGGGGTCTAAAGTTTGAATGTAGAAAATTTCTTTCACACGGGCGAAAAAATTGGCAGAAGCTACATAAACAATAAAATCACAATAATTTTCTAAGCTCAAATTATTCCGGATATAATGACAACGGTAATCGTCTATTGACAATTGAGAATGACCGTTTCATGTTCCTTCAAGAATACGTTTATTCATTTTTAAAATTCATAGGAAGGTACGCAGATATTGATATATTATACATCATCTCACCATAGGTAGCCCGCCGTCCGACCGTCCGGTAACCGTCCGGAGCGAGCCTAAGTCGTCGACGGCGCGTACTGTTCCACGAGCGCCTCAAGGAGATGTCAGCAACTGTAGGGGCCAGCAGGGTCAAAGCCTACTGGGGCCAAGGGTCTGATTCTGAAAGGAAGACTTGGCCCTGGTACGAAAGGCAACGAAGGAACAGGAGTGGGTTTTTAGTCAGTAAAAGTCTGACACTATCTCCCGCTCTGCCCAAGAGCGGGATTTGTCATAAGATAATTTTCCCACCGAAAAAAAAATATATATATAAACTGGAATATATTTAATCCCAGATTTTTATTAATAGCAGTGTTTAAGAATATGATTACTTATGTATATTTTTCATCACTAGACGCTAAAAAAATATGGCCACAAAATTTGGTTTGAGAATTCGCCACTGTTCTTTCGTGTTTGTTTTTCTCAATCTATGTACAGCTTTGGCCAAAAATATTATGCACCCATGACATCTGTCAGTTATTGGTAGCTTTTTTAAATTATTTTTAAAGTAATTTAATTAAATCCCCCTTTTTCTGAAGTGATATACCATCAAAGAACTACTGCTCTGGGTGGAGCTAGAGATGTTCCTTCAAATGGCTTTTGCATCCAGGGCTACGGTAACTCTTTCAGACGATCCTGCAGCCCTAAGATCGTACATAAAACCTATCTTTAACACAATGAACTTCCTTTACATATACGCAAAGTATCTTCCTTACTTCGCACTTATAAAAGTAACTTAATCGACTGACGTCACACCGCCCTCTCTCCGTACCCCATGCCAAGGAAAATGTTTTGGTGGTAAGATCAAAAGGCAGTTTCCCCACTAATCGCATTTGTTTAGACTTGGCATCGGCTCGTGTTATCGAGTGTATTGGCGCCGCTACTATGGCGCTTGCATACGAAGATAAATATGGTATACTTAAAAATGGCTGTTAAATATGGATAAGGTAAACTTAAAGATGGATATGGTAAATTTTTTCAATATTCTTACTCAAAAACCTGCTCTTATCCCTACCACTTTTAGGCAAGCAAATTACTGTTTTCCACACTAGTGCTGAAAAGTGCGCGAGCTCACTCCGCCACAATTGATTGTATTTATCGTATCAGGCTGGGTGCTAAGCAACCCCCACGAGTCATCGATCAACTCCCGTTTATTTTTCGCATCTAACATGACGTTTTTTAATACACTTATTGAAAAACGTCTTTTAATACACGTGGAACACCCTCACTTGGAGCCTCGGCTCGGACAAAAATTTTCCACTTTTTTTTCTTTACTGAACCGACTCACTATTCCGAAACATTTTAATGTTCGAAAAAATTGAAACATTAGTAATGTTTTAAATTCATCATTTAGAACAATTGGAACACTGAAAAACTCTTTACTTTAAGTGACCAGCAGTCTTATTAAAATTCAAATTATAACGTAAATAGTGTAAATATAATTAATGACCTGAACTTAAAACATGTGTTTTAAATTATTCTCAAATCAAAATTCAATTAAATAAAACTTTTAGTGTATATGACGCAACGTAACCGATCACGATTCATAACAGACAGTGTCTGTATGTATCTTTTGAGTCGTTGTTCCAAATTTTCCGTTTGTATTTTGAGAGTCGATGTTTCAAATGTTCCGTTTGTATCTTTTGAGCCGTTGTTCTAAATGTTCCGTTTGTATCTAGTGAGCCGATGTTTCAAATGATCCGTTTGTATCTTTTGAGCCGTTGTTCCAAATGTTCCGTTTGTATCTAGTGAGCCGATGTTTCAAATGATCCGTTTGTATCTTTTGAGCCGACGTTCCAAATGATATATATCACTGTTTTGGAACATTTCAGTGACTCAGTTGCAAATGTTCCAATCGCAAAGATGACACACTTTTCCCACGCCTAATCAAAATATACTATCACAATATCAAAAAACTAGTTCATGAAATACATGAATCGTCATAAAATGTTAATAACTTTTTGTTCACTACCAATAAAATAACTTGCTAAGTAACAAAATTCTAACACAGTTTATATTCAACTGAAACGGGAAATGAGACACAGATTGTTGAACTGAGAATTAATATTTTCGTGAAGAAAGCCAGATCTCAATAATTAAATTGCTGAAGATTCAATTTTCAATATCAAACAAGGGTAAGATTTTAGGAGTAACGGAAGATTACTTATTAAAATAGCGAGGCCTTTTTCAGTCTATATTATAATAGGTGCCAGGTTTATTAAAGTTAGGAAACGTGATATTTTAGTATTTTTAGGCAAAGGTTTACTGTTAGAGATTGCCTTATAGTATTAAATTCAACAATACATTATTAACTATTAATTTATTGAGAGCAGTAGTTGTCGAGTGGTAACGGTCCCGACTTACGAGTTGTAGGTCGCGGGTTCAAACCCAGCTAGGCAGATAACTTTGTGTTTTTTTTTCATCACCACTGCTCTCAAAATGGTGAAGTAAAACATAGTGAGGAAACCGGTATGTTATAGAACCAAAAATTCGAAGACATATGACATTCACCAATCCGCACTGTGCCCGCGTGGTGGATTACGGCCCATTCTCTCTCCTAGAGAGGAGGCTTGAGTCCCAACAGTGGGAACATTATAAGGCCGACTATGCCATTAATTTATTCTAATAAATGAAACGGCCATTTTTAATACTATAATTAAATCATTCTTTTCCAAAACTCTTATGATTTTAGTAGAAACAAGTCTACTGTTTGACAAAGGTATCTCCCAAGCGTCACTTCATTGGTCAGTCTTGTAGGTACTTCTACCATTCAGGGAACTCCCCGAAGCAATGTTATCTTACTTCGGTTACATATCCCAAAAGTATTTTTTTTTTAAATGCCTATTATCTAAAGACAGTTCGTCAGCCCATTTTTAAAATTGAATATGATTTATTAATTTAATATGACTTAATATGACGTGCCTCAAGGAGATGTCAGCAAAACAGTAGGATCCCAGCAGAGACGAAGCCTACTGGGGCCATGGGTTCGCTTCTATAAGGAAAACCCGTCTGACACAACCCGCTCTGCCCTAGAGTGGGAGAAGTCATTGGATGTTTGCCAACTAAAATATAACTTTAAAAAAATACGATCTTTTTCTCTTTTTATTTCCAACAATAACATTTGACCTATTGCATTTTATGAAGGGCCACATTCAAAAAGCGCCATTTTAGCGCCGTAACCTTAATGCGGTTAGACCGACGGCCGTGTCGAGTTAATTCGATAATCCTGGCAATCTATTGACGTAATATCTTATGGACACACCGGCATTAATATTCATTGGTGATATCTCTTTCAATGTTCCCCTCGGACGGTGTTTACTTAGATGTAAACAGTTTATTAATATTATTTCCTTTATTCTTAACAATGCTTGAAAAAAAATATTAATTATTTCCGACTGACAATATAATAAAATAAGAATAATAAGAAAAATAATTATCATTATTATTATCTTATAATTAATAAGATGGGTGGATTGTGTGAACAGTGATATGAAAGAAAAGGAAGTTAGTGATAGCATGACGATTGACAGGATAGAATGGAAGAAAAAAACGTGTTGCGCCGACCCCAAATAAGATGGGACAACGGCAGGAAGATGATGATGAATATAACAATAATGTGTTTAATTTCTAGATAAGATATTGAGGTCATATTATTGGGAATTTCATAATCTTGTGTATGGTTTAAAAACATTTTCAAATGGTCTTATAGTTTTCCCATTAGAACAGTTCTTATCCAAGCCGTTTTTAAAACTAGCGGTCGACTGTCTACGCAGAGGCGGTCGAAGTCTTTCAGATTTAGTCTTTCTATTATATAGTAATACTAAATAATTAATTGTATTGTAGTGCACATTATTGTTATATTGTCCGTCGGAAATAATTGGTTTTAGCTTCTATGTAGTTTTAACGGATGAATGCTCTTAATAGAACACGCCGTGTCCAAGAGTACTACTTTCTGGATCAAGCCCTTGATCTAATTGCCCAACGACAGCTTTTTCAGGTTGGACGAGGCTTTTGGTTGTTAAATCATTATTATTTTTTTATTTATCAGGAATAATTTACATTGTATTTGATACATTATTAATATAAAATTCTAAAATTTAACATGCAATATAGGGGAAAAAAATAAAAAATAAAATTAAAACGTACGTGCTCATTGGCCGTCACGACTATCGGCACAGTGACTACTATATCCACTTCCCACAATTTAACAACCTCGTTAGCCAAGTCAATATATTAACTTTGTTTATCTTTTTCAGCTTTCACGAGGTTCTCGTTATGAGGGATTGTTATATCACGACGATTTATTTGTTAGAGACTAGAGCGAACTATCACAAATAAATTTTATGCCTTAAATATATATGTTTAAAAATATATATATTTATAATAAGCACACCAACAGCACAGTCACTTACAATTTAAATAAACTTACATAAAATTGGCATTTCAGTAACCATGCAAATAACAGATATGCATGACATTGACCAAATGAATATTAGAGATAAACACAGAACAGAAAATCGTGTCCAGAATACCTATATCTAGAACACTACAAAGACAAAACACACCGAAATATCCAGGTTGGCCGCTGTAAAAACAATTTGGCCAAATGGGGCTTCCTCGACCCATCTCTAACACAGTGCCCGTGTGGAGCCGCTGCACAGGACATGCGTCATTTGCTATGCTGTCCATCTTGCACAACCACCTGCAGTTTTCAGGATCTATACGATGCCAATAACAGAGCCGTAGAGGTTGCCAAATACTGGTCAGAAAAAATTTAGTTAGAGTACATCGACACGAAAAGAAGAAGAAGACCGAAATATAAAGACCTGCATTATTCGCACTGTTTATATAGGCAGCGTCTGCATGAAGCGAAACTCATGGCGAAGACATCGATAGGGTAATCCATCAAGTTGGACCTTTCATTATAAAGACTTTCCATACGTGTAAGAGGACTATTAAAAGTGATATTTATGGTGGATGTATGTATATGCCAAGTGTGTTATGAAAAATAAACGAAGCATCAAGATTTTGCCAGATAGAGGGAACTAATCTGCAGCAACTGACGAAAATAAAATCTTTAATCCAATAATGTATGGCTGAGAACTCTGAAACTGACCCTCCTGAATTCTACTTTATCTTTCGTCTGATTCTCAACCAGCATATTAGTTAGTCATAATAGTATAACATTATAAAACTATTTTATATAAATCAGACGTTAAGCTTATCGGCGTGTTATCAATATCTCCTTTGTATCCCACAACAATACTATTTTATTGATTTGTGAATCAAATCAATAAATAGTAGGTTCTCTCTTCCTTTGGCGTATACATACATACATACATACTAGCATTATAATGCTCCCACTGTTGGGACTCAGGCCTCCTCTCTAGAAGAGGGAATAGGCCGTAATCCACGACGCGGGCACAGTGCGGGTTGGGGATGTCACATGTCTTCGAATTTTTGGTTCTAGGACACGCCGGTTTCCTACCGATATTTTCCTTCTCCGTTTTGACTGCAGTGGCGATGAAATAAATTACACAAAGTAATGCACGCCTGGCTGGGCTTTAACCCACAACTTACAACTCGTAAGTCGGGGCCGTTACCACTCGGCCACCACTGCTCATTAGTATTTTAAGGAGTACCTTGGTGATTTTATCGGTGCTTTCTCTCTCTTTTTGAATTATTAGTATATAATAATTATAGGCTCTCGGATTCAGGCATTATCGATGATTTTTTTGGCTTTAGTGTAGATTCTTAATACTTTCTGAAGCACAGTTTAGTATATTTCATTTCTTTTCTTAATTCATTATCCCTGTTTTTCTTTCACCTGTAGTATCTAATCTTCCTTATCGTCCAGTCTTTAAAACGCTGTCTTTGTGTCTACTTTTTTCTTAATATAATACATCAAAGTGTTATCTTTCCTTGTTTTCGTTACTTCTTGCTTATATCTGATTCTTGTTTATATCTTTTCTTATTTTTAAACCCGAGTTTGAGCTTTTTTCTTTCATTTAGTAGTTGTTTTGCTACTGTGGATAATATTGATTTATTCTTTGTACAAACTTTTTTTTACTTTTTTTTGCCGGAAAACGCAGCGTTGGAAGGCCAACAACAAGGTGGACCGACCACCTAGTGAGAGTCGCGGGAGTGCAATGGATGCGAGACGCACAGGATCGGTCGTTGTGGCGTCGCTTGGGGGAGGCCTATGTCCAACAGTGAACGTCTTTCGGCTGAAATGATGATGATGATGATGACAAACTTTTTACGCAAAGTTTAAATTTGTTTACAAGTTTTCATATTTTCGAATAAAATATAATCGATTTCATTTTTATATCTTCCATTTAGAGAAAACCATTTTCGTATTTTACTCCTTTTTTATGTGTGAACTATCTAATAAAATTAGTTTATATTCTAGGCCGATATTAATGAATCTGACCCATTTTTGTATTTATTACCATAACCGTGTCATGCTATAACGTATTTTTTACCTTTATTACACTCTCAAAGTGAGTCATATATACTTGTGTATTTGCCTAACATAAGTATTTTGACTACGATTGTACCTCCTTATTACAACAATCGAAATCCTGACGAACGCTATCCCGACAGATCACTATCCCGACTTGCAGTGTAATGCTAGCAAAGGAGGCTAACGATCGCGTGAGGCAACGGTCCTCACGCCCCAACCACCGCCGGGATTCCGATCCTGATTTCCGGCCATAGTAGGCGAACATTGCGGACGGCGAACATTGGCTAGCTTGCCGTCCGACTGTCCGGTAACCGTCTAGACCGAGCCCAAGTCGTCGACCGCGCGTACTGTTTCAAGCGCGCCTCAAGGAGATGGCAGCAACTGTAGGGGCCCAGCAGGGTCGAAGCCTACTGGGGCCAAGGGTCTGATTCTGAAAGGAAGACTCGGCCCCGATACGAAAGGCAAAGAAAGAACAGGAGTCAGTTTTTAGTCAGTAAAAGTCTGACACTATCTTCCGCTTCAAGAGCGAGGGATGTCATAAGATGATTTTACCACCGAAAAAAAAAAACCCGACCTGCAGTAGACCGACAGAACTCTAAGTCGATGGAGTTTATCTTGACTGAACGCTATCCCGACTCATTTGGTCGACAAAACACTAGATCGTCTAAGTGTTGGCCGACTGAATACCATCCCGACGTGCAGTAGCCCGACAGACCACAATGCCGAAATGCTTTATTTCGAACAATATTCGCAAATATAAAGAACGAGTCCTCAAAAAACAACAAAAACAAGCGGAAAAACCTTGAATTTAGCAAAATTAGGTTCAATCATAAATTAATGAGTATTTATTGAAATAATAAGAAAACATGTAGGAAAGTTAAAGCTATTCTCTCGGGTGTGTGGGTTATTTTCGTGAAGTCTTTAAGCGTGAAACATATCTACATATACATATTGCTATAGAGATGCGGTGTGTGTTTGTGTCAGTATAATAATAATATTCCTAAGCAGAGCTTGTGTTATGAGTACTAGACAACTGATAAACATACTTATATATTTCTAAATAGATACATATTATAGATAAATTACACCCAGACACAGAACAAATGATCGTGCTCATCACACAAACATTGGTCCTGGGTGGGAATCGAACCCACGACCTCCAGCATAGAAGTCAGGGCCACTAACTACTAGACCAACAGGCCAGTATACATTGTACAGGGGTCCTTTTTTGGATGATGTAGATTAATGCTGGATTGCGATCCCACCTGATGGTAAGCATGGGCACGCCATAATCATGGCGGTAAGTCCCCTCTTTGAGGAGTGGCTGGAAAGGCAACACGGTGTCCTTACCTTCCGCATGACGCAGGTCCTTACCGGACATGGTAAGTTCGGGAGGTTCCTGCACCGGATCCGTGCGGAAGAAACGCCCGGGTGTCACCATTGCGTAGACCGCCCGAAGGACACGGTGGAGCACACAGTGGAGGTGTGCCCCGCTTGGGCAGAGCAACGCCGTGTCCTCTTGGGGGCAATCGGCGGCGGCGAACTCTCGCGCCGGACCTTGGTACAGGCCACGGTCCGGAGCGAGGAGGAGTGGTAGGCGGTCGCCTCCTTCTGCGAAGCAGTAATGCTAGCAAAGGAGGCGGCCGATCGCGTGAGGCAACGGTCCTCACGCCTCAACCGTCGCCGGGACTCCGATCCCGACTTCCGGCCACCGTAGGGGCGGGCTTGCAGACGACGGCGGACGGTCGGACGGCGAGCCACCCATGGCTCGCCGTCCGACCGTCCGGTAACCGTCCGAACCGAGCCCAAGTTGTCGACGGCGCGTACTATTCCACGCGCGCCTCAAGGAGATGTCAGCAAACGTAGAGGCCCAGCAGGGTCGAAGCCTACTGGGGCCAAGGGTCTGATTCTGAAAGGAAGACTCGGCCCCGGTACGAAAGGCAACGAAGGAACAGGAGTGGGTTTTTAGTCAGTAAAAGTCTGACCCTATCTCCCGCCCCGCCCAAGAGCGGGGGATGTCATAAGATGATTTTCCCACAGGAAAAAAAAAAAAATCCTAATGGTAATCAGTGATGCAATCTTTGATGGTGAACTGCACTAGTCTATTAAGAGCCTACTGGCTAAGCTTATGGTAGAAAGGTGATGGCGGTATCAAGTCAACATGACAACTGCTTTTGGTCAAAGAGATTGCTTGCTTTTGAGTTTAATCGCATTTGGTAAGGAAACAATTTTACTTTTTTTTCAATTGATATAAATTAATGCTTGACTGCGATCCCATCTGATAGTAAACAGTGATGCAATAGTTGATGGTGAGGCACACTAATTTATTCAGAACCTATTCACTCTAGTCTTGAAGACACCTAAATTATAATCGGACGGGAAGACCACAGCTGGCAAATTGCTCCAGTCCTTCGATGTAAGTAGTATTTAATAAACGACGAGGCGAAACGCTTAGTCCGGACCCTAGAGGTTTTAACAACGTAAGGGTAGATACTCATTTAAAATTAACGTAATCTATGTTTATACAATATTATTACAGTCATAAATCAGTTTGAAACATAAATCAGACTGTAGAATGTTTATAATAACCATTTACAGTTCAGGAAATACATTTCTATAATTTATTTTTACGATTTGCTTTGACTGTGATATTAAACCGACCAACTATAATTATTGAATGTCACTTCTAAAATATTTTGCGGAAGGCTTCAAGGAGAAATTTTAAATTGAATGTTTGATAATCCTAGGGCCCTACTTCAATCTCTTAATACGATCCATTTGACGACCTAAACTGAACTGTTAAAAGGATGGAGCTATGCAGGGTATATAGCTCCATCTTTCTTTCTCGCTCGCTCCACATTTTGACTGATATTTTTACACCTCATGTTTTTTTTTTAGGTAGGGAAATCATCCAATGACATCCAGCGCTCTTGGGTGGAGCGTGAGGGGGTGTCAGACATTTAATGACTAAAAATCCACTCCTGTTTCCTCTTTACCTTATTCCCAGGGCCCCGGGTTTCACTTTCACACTACCCGTGGCCCCAGTAGGCTTTGACCCAGCTGGGCCCCTACGGTTTGCTGACATCTTGAGAAGCGCGTGGAACAATACACGCCGTCGTCGACTTGGGCTCGGTCCAGACGGGTGAGGGCCGCCCTCTTGCGCGTGCACATGCACACGTGATGGTAAGGCCCCAATGGTCTATGATACGGCGTCGAATGAATCGCTTGGGTTTAAATGAAATCTCTTTGAGATGCGCGTGGAATGTTACGCTCCCTTGATGACTTGGGCTCGGTCCAGATGGTTACCGGACGGCCGAACGGGGAGCGGCTCATTGCTCGTCGTCCGCAAGCTCGTGCCTACGATGGCTGGTAGTTGGGGTCCAGGTCTCAGCGGCTGTGGCGTGAGGATGTCTATTCTCTCACGCGTGCAGCTGTCTCCTTCACTAGTATTACTGCTTTACATGGTGAGCCCTTTCCATCCATTTCCCCTCACTCCGGACCGTGAGAAAAAGGGATACAGGGACTTTTGTCTCAGCAGCCACCATTTATTCATTAAAACTTCATACAACACAAAGGTACAAAGGCGAGTTTAATGCCTTAGGCCTTCTCTACCAGGCAACCACCATTATTGTAGTGTAACAAAAAATTATATTAAACACGGTATATTTCTCTTAACATTTTTATGACACAAGATTTCTTGTTAAAATTAAGCAATATTTTGGAAATGTACAAGTGAAGGCCTTTCAAATGATTACAAACACGGCGTATTATCTATATTACATTATCTCCATTTTTATTTCTTTAAACATTACTTTTGGTCCGCTAGAGGGCGCCATAACGAGTTTTGTGACACGTCACGTAGCCTATGTTCAGACGACAATTAAGACGGTTCTAACAGTACCTCATATGTCGAGTTCCGATAAGAAAATTAGGAGCTATGAGGGAGCAGATGAACATACTCACATACATACATACATAAGCGAGACGCACAGGACCGGTCATCATTGCGACTTTTGGGGGAGGCCTATGTCCAAAAGTGGAGGTCTTTCGGCTGAAATGATGATGATGATGATGATGATGATGTTGATGATACATACATAGCCTGTCAAAATCATAACCCTCCTTTGGCTTTGCCGTAGTCGGGTAAAAATACAGATCTAACCGTGTTTTTTAGATCCCATACACATGAGCGGCATGTTGCTAGTGCCAGAGGTAACTGCAGCCGTTGACCTACTACTGTAGGCGTAGGCGTCGTATGCGTCAAGTGTCACTACACTTGACGTATACGAAGCCTGTCGCTGACCTTCAAAGTTGGAACGTTGACGCGTTAACAGCTGCCGCTGACGTGTCGACAGCTGCTGCCGCCCCGTGTCGTCGGCTGCAGTTATAGCACTGCAGTTACAGTTTGTACCTCTGCCGTAGCCAACATGCCGCTTGTGTGTATGCCCCCTTATGCCTCTAACACTTCACGTATATTAAGTAGGTATATGCTCAAGCTATGTTTACCGCTGTTCCAAAGATTATAACAAAATGACTTGAATTTTTCAGAAAAAATAAATGTAGATGTAAAAAAAATTGAAGAATTTAATCATACATAAGTTCATTCAGTTTGTCGGTTTCTAACCTTAATTAAAAATTGCGAAATTCACCCGTCGTAGTGGAAAAATAGAAAGCACATGTCATCTACAACTCAGGTTAGTCGTATTTTTGTTTTAGAGGTAATAACTCCGGAAAAATTTCCAAGTTTTCGTACAGTTTCCATATTTCAAAGTCTCTCCTCTGGGACTATACACAATGTCGAAAATATTTACACGACGAAAGTTTGAAGCGAAATAATTCTCGTAAAACCTGAAGTAGGTTTTTTTTTTTTTTTTTATTGGGTGGGAAAATCATCCTAATGACATCCCCGCTCTTGGGCGGAGCGGGAGATAGTGTCAGACTCTTACTGACTAAAAACCCACTCCTGTTCCTTCGTTGCCTTCGTCCCAGGGCCCCGGGTTCCGCTTTCACACTACCCGTGGCCCCAGTAGGCTTCGACCCTGCTGGGCCCCTACGATTTGCTGACATCTCCTTGAGGCGCGCGTGGAACAAAACGCGCCGTCGACGACTTGGGCTCGGTCCGGACGGTTACCGGACGGTCAGTCGGCGAGCCACCCATTGCTCGCCGTCTGCAAGCCCGCGCCTACGGTGGCCGGAAATCGGGATCGGAATCCCGGCGGCGGTTGGAGCGTAAGGACCGTTGCCTCACGCGATCGGCCGCCTCCTTAGCTAGCATTACTGCTTCGCAGAAAGAGGCGACCGCCTGCCACTCCTCCTCGCTCCGGAGCATGGCCTGAACCAAGGCCCGGCGCGAGAGATCACCGCCGCCGATTGCCCTCACGAGGTCACGGCGTTGCTCTGCCCAAGCGGGGCACACCTCCACCGTGTGCTCCACCGTGTCCTCCGGGTGGGCCACACAGTGGCGACACCCGGGCGTCGTTTCCGCACGAATCCAGTGCAGGAACCTCCCGAACTTACCGTGTCCGGTGAGGACCTGCGTCATGCGGAATGTGAGGACGCCGTGAGGTCTTTCCAACCACGCCTCAAAGAGGGGACTTACCGCCATAATTGTGGCGTGCCCAACCTGAAGTAGGTTAGATTTACTGTAAACTAGCTTTTTTATTTATTTTTTAAAACTTCATGCAACACAAAGGTACAAAGGCGGACCCAATGCCTTAGGCATTCTCTACCAATCAACCTAGGGTAGTGAAGACAAAACAAGGTAGGTGAATAAAAAAAGAAAAGATTAATAAGAAAACAAGGGAACAAATGTGTAAATATAAAATGCTTCTACCGGTAGCTTCGCCATTCGGCATTCGAAAATCATATTAAGTTAACATACTTCCGGAATAAAACTATTTCATCCAAATCTGTACAACCGTTTCAGTGTGAAGGAGTATCAAACATACACACACGCACACATACAAACATAATTTATCCTTTATAGTCATCTGTCTAGCCTAGCTTGGGGTCGGGTTCCAGTCTAACCGGATACAGCTGAATATCTATTTTACATGGACCGACTGCCTAACAGACAGCCATTACCCAGTTACTGGTCAACACAATACTCCGTGAATAAACTGATGGTCAGTATTTTTGGCTTCTGACTACCTGTAACGACTGTCAAAGATATACGTCTGATCTAGTTTTGCTATAAATAAAAAAAAATATATATATATATTAGACAGGGGCGCCGACTCCGTGGGTGCTCGGGGGCTCGAGGACCCATGAAAAATAACCAGTGGGTGCCGAGCACCCCTGAGAATAGACACCAAGAAACAGATCAGTAGATAATTGCCTTTTAGGTTAATACGTAACCTTAAATTATAATATTTCTTGATAATAAAAACTAGTTTAATTTTTATATAATGGTTTTATTTTATATTTTTATTGAACAGAACTAGTAATTAAGTGCGCAGTATGTTATTAGGACATTTATTTATTTGTCGGTCGATCAGTATGCATTTCTCTTCTCACACTTCGCCACTTTTTCGAGTCAATAATAAGCATGAGCACCCATGAGGTTTCCTAAACGCCGGCGCCCCTCATATTAAATATGTCCGTTAGAAAGCTGATAATTTAATCATCAAATCAAAAGAGTTTTTTTTGACTTAACTATTCATTTGTTTCAAAGAAACCTAAGTAACTAAATTTCTATTGCACCTTTAGATGTAATTCGTTAATGCTACAGTCTTAATTATTATTACAGTGCCTTAACTAGCTTCATTAGTAGAGCACTCAAGCTAACTCCGAATCTTTTTAACTTGTTTTTTCCAAAGTCCTAATTCCACTCCCGAAGCCTTCCAAATGAACTACTTGCGATAATTCGTAAATGTACTAAACACCAAGAGAAGGTACTTAATTCAATTTTCAGTAAGTCAACTAAAAAGTAAGGTTAGAAGGTATATGGAATTTTTTTTTTTTTCGGTGGGATAATCATCATATGACATTCCCCGCTCTTGGGCGGAGCGGGAGATAGTCAGACCCTTGGCCCCAGTAGGCTTCGACCCTGCTGGGCCCCTACAGTTGCTGACATCTCCTTGAGGCGCGCGTCCGGACGGTTACCGGACGGTCGGACGGCGAGCTATCCAATGCAGGGACCTCCCGAACTTACCATGTCCGGTGAGGACCTGCGTCATGCGGAAGGTAAGGACGCCGTATTGCCTTCCACTCCTCAAAGAGGGGACTTACCGCCATAATTATGGCGTGCCCAAAGTTCATGGAGATGGAAGAAACAAATCAAACTGGAGGTTGATCTACCAGTTCAGCTTCTGTTTTTGCTAACTAAGCAATAAACCTAGTAAATGGACCACTAGGCGTCCGGCGTTTTCTGGGCACCGCTACCCATTCCCCCTCGATCTAAACCATGGCCTGAGCTGAAGCCAGACGTGAGTGGTGGCCGCGGCCAATCACCTCCACGAGGACAGACGGTATTCCGGCCAAGTACCGGCCGCAGATTTTTAACCAGATGAGGCCGGTTTGGGAGGTTCCTATTTCGGATCCAGGCAGAAGAAACAACAGGCCGTCACCATGACTTCTCCAGCCACTCCTCATCCTCCTCAGGGAGTTTTACTTATCGCCGCGATTGTGGCCATACCATCATGAGATTATGTGTTCAAGGACTGTTGCCTCCAAATCCCACGGTGGCAGGCCTGTGCGTGTGGCCAGGCTAGCCGCTTTGCTGGAGGCCGTGCGATATGCCCACATCATCGGGATAACCAAAACCCTCTAGAACCGGCGCCCGCACCGTCAACCCTTAAAGAGCCAAGATTTTTAGGATTCGAGAAGATGTGTTACAAATTCACCATAACATAATGAGTTTTTTTATCGATTTGCTAAATACTAAGATCTAAAACAGCTTTCAGGTATTTTTCGGGTATTCAAGGAAAAATAGTGGTGTCAAAACAATTTCTCACAATGTGGCTTTTCGATTTTTTTTTTGTTATTAGCATATATTGTGTTCTTTCTCCTTCCAAACCTCTCTGTCTAGAGCAATCCCTGGCCATGTTTGCCCGCGAACATGATCAAATCGCCACACCAACTTTGCCGCGGTTGACTTTGACGGCGTCAAACTCTCTTAGTCGTCCAGTGAGTAACAATCTTCACCCACCTCTCTCTTCCACTTCAGCCTGGCTGTCTTTCCCCGACTTCTGCTACTTGAGATCTGAAAGAAAGAAGAAAGAAAGAAAGAAAAATATTTTATTTGGCACACGTACACAAATACACACAATGTAGAAACCACATGTAAACACTTAAGATAAAAAAAACTAACATTGTGTGTCTCGCACCTGCACCAAATAGGTCCAGTTCAGCAAAAATGCCAGACAACTTCGTGGTAGTTGCCTGACACTGGTTTTCAACTGAACCCTATTGAGAGTGTACGGTAGAAAAGTTAGATCTGGATCATAGTGTACTGTTTCGAACTCGATCTATTCGCTTTACACCTGTTATGCTGCGGCTTTACGACAGACAACTTTAATTGTTGCTCACATGCACCAAACTTGTTTATCTAAACCCAATGCAATTGTCTGTCTACAATGTTATTGGAGTCAACAACAAAGTAAGGTTAGAAGTCTTATTGCGGGATTGTTTGAAAGATGCACCGTGGCCCTAGAACGTGAAGAGCAACCCAGTAAAACTCAGACTCTCCCTCTCGCTCCAGTCACGAGCAGGAAGTGTTATTTTATAATTTTCCTTGCCATTTGAAAGTCCAGTAACCGTCCGGACCGAGCCCAAGTCGTCGACGGCGCGTACTGTTCCACACGCGCCTCAAGGAGATGGCAGCAACTGTAGGGGCAAAGCAGAGTCAAAGCCTACTGAGGCCACGGGTAGTGTAAAAATAAAACTCGGGGCCCTGGGACGAAGGCAAAGAAGAAACAGGAGTGGGTTTTTAGTCAGTAAAAGTCTGACACTATTTCGCGCTCCGCCCAAGGGCGGGATTTGTCATTAGACGATTTTGTCACATAAAAAAAACCCCCAAAAAGAAGGTGTACAAGTTTCATAATAATGTGTACTTAATTTACAATTGAGTGTAAAAAAAGACGA
This sequence comes from Mythimna vitellina, assembly GCA_949316375.1. Classification (NCBI taxonomy): domain Eukaryota; kingdom Metazoa; phylum Arthropoda; class Insecta; order Lepidoptera; family Noctuidae; genus Mythimna; species Mythimna vitellina. Next base: position 18,800,664 of record OX438701.1, on the reverse strand, counting down.
AATGAATGACTGAATTGAATGTAAGAGAGAAGATTGGTGAGGAAAAATATGAAAAAAATAGAGCAAATAATAGCGACGCCTTTGACAGAGGAGAATGAAAGAAAGGCACGTGTAATGCGAAGAGTGCTTTTTTTTTAAATATATTAACTAGTGCTTAACTGCAATCCCACCTGATGGTAAGCAGCGATGGAATCGTTGATAGTGAGGAGCACTAATTTATTAAGAGCCTATTCACACTACCCTTGAAGATACTTAAATTATATCGGACGAGAAGACCGCAGCTGATAAATTGTTCCATACTTGATGCCAAGCAACATAAAACCATGGTACAAAGAGTAATGGGTAGCTTGCCGTTCAATAAAGAGTAGGCCAGGGTCGACAGCATGTTGTATTAAATTCCCTGTTCAAAGAGATGTCAGCTTGTTTGACGGGGCCCGTTATGCTAAAACTACACTACGCACACTTGTGCCACACACGCCGATCTGGGCGCGTCGGCCTCCATACATTTTATATGGAAACTAGACTTGTAGAGCTACACTTGATCCATGCCACGCGACATCGTTCTACGTCGTGTACGAATCGGGCGAGATACTCGTGTGCGTAGGACTAATTTAGTTCTAGCTTTAAGGCCAATCCTTGCCAGTGTAGCGGATTGGTTTGTAAGAGTCTCCGCGGCACTAGAACCCAAGAGGCAGCTGAAAGAACGCAATAACTTTTAATCAGTAAAAGCCTGACACTCTCTCTTACTCCACCCAGAACGAGAGAATGCCATCTAGCAGCTTTGGACTCAGTGGAAAGGCGTGCGAAGAGGCTAATTGGGGATCCAGATTTGGTTAAGTCCAATCTACAAAGCCTCGAGCACAGGCGCAGGGTAGCCAGCCTATCTTTATTTTACAGGTTACATTTTGGAGAGTGTGCGCGGGAACTGCATGACTTGATTCCGCTATCTCCTTTCTACCATCGGACAAACCGACGAACGGCGAGTATCCACCCTTACGTTGTTGAAACTTCAACATACCGGACTAAGCGTTTCGCTTCGTCGTTTATACCGCGTACATCGAAGGACTGGAACAATTTGCCTGCTGCTGTCTTCCCGTCCAACTATAATATAGGTGTCTTCAAGGCTAGAGTGAATAGGCTCTTAATAAACTAGTGCGCCTGACCATCAATGATTGCATCTCCGCTTACCATCAGGTGGGATCGCAGTCAAACACTGGTTCAATAAAAAAAAAAATAGTTTTCCACTTACGTTTAAAAAAAATAGTTGAGGTGATTATCATTTCTGTTTGAGCATTAACGAATTACCTCCGTTGTAACTGGTAACCAAAAAAATCCAACTTTATACTTCGAATTAAAAGTTATCACCATTGTAAATGACCTAACGTCTTAAGCCTACTGTCCACGGTCGCGTAGCTTCATAGACGCGTATTCGGGTTACGGCTGTGCTTATAAACAAAGCTGTGAAACTCTCTCGACGAAGTGCCAGCGCCGTACCATCGTGTCACGATTATGAAGCTGCGCGTCCGTGGATAGTAGGCCATAGTTTTGTATGTAAACTTCACGCAGGCGTACACGAAGTGTATAATGAAGAATACGCGTCTAAGAAGCTATGCGTCCGTGGAAAAGTAGGTCTTACAGAAAAATAAAACGATTTAAAATCAAACTTAGAGCCTTTGGTTTTAAACTTATTGTTTATTGTTGAGGGGTTTTTATCCACGTGGATACGTCAACCCCATTGTACCTTATATTCTATTTACACACTTAATCATAAACATACTATTATACTATAAAATAAGAACGGGCTTTACTGTCTCAACTTCTAAATTAACGTGTTTAATCATAGTCATAGTAATTTATTGGTAAGGGATAGAGGAGGGACAAGTCATATACAGAACGTTAAATTATACTTAGTCAACAAATTAATGATTACATAACAATGTCAAATAACAAAAATGTCAAACAAATAAAAGAAAATACAAAAAAACCAATAAATCGAAGTCAAATCACAAATTAAAATAAAAAAAACAATCCTATTAAAAGTCACAATAATTCACACACAAATACACACAAAGTCACAATAGTCCATTCTGACTTAGTGTATGCCAATAAATTTTGGATAAGTCCAACATCCTACATATTCGGTGGAGGTGTGCACCGCTTGGGCAGAGCAACGCCGTGTCCTCGTGGGGACAATCGGCGGCGGCGATCTCTCGCGCCGGGCCTTGGTTCAGGCCATGATCCGGAGCGAGGAGGAGTGGCTGGCGGTGGCCTCCTTCTGCGAGGCAGTAATGCTAGCAAAGGAGGCGGCCGATCGCGTGAGGCAATGGTCCTTACGCTCCAACCGCCGCCGGAATTCCGATCCCGATTTCCGGCCACCGTAGGCGCAGGCTTGCGGACGGCGAGCAATGGGTGGCTCGCCGTCCGATCGTCCGGTAACCGTCCGGACCGAGCCCAAGTCGTCGACGGCGCGTACTTTTCCACGCGCGCCTCAAGGAGATGCCAGCAAATCGTAGGGGCCCAGCAGGGTCGAAGCCTACTGGGGCCATGGGTAGTGTGAAAACGAAACCGCCCCGCTCTGGGATGAAGGCAACGAAGGAACAGGAGTGAGTTTTTAGTCAGTAAAAGTCTGACACTATCTCTCGCTCCGCCCAAGACCGAGATTTGTCATAAGATGATTTTCCCACCCAATAAAAAAAAAACATCCTGCATATTAAGATGAAACTCCTGATCCAGAGATTCCCTTTCACCTTTGTTCCTAGCACATTCAACAGCAAATATTGTACATCTTCATGCATTTTATTGCACACCTCACAATTTGGTGATGCCCCTTCCCGCTTCAAGAATGCAAACTTTGCTGGTGGAAAGTGGCCGGAACGAAATGAAACTTCTGTAACATTATTTTCCAATACAGAACTAAGACTAAGCTTGACTAACCATTGTTAGAAACTCAGTACCACGCGGGCAATTCATTTAGATTACGAGTTAGCTCAGCTTTTAGCCGATTTAGACTTAGGCCTCAAATTAATAACACTTGGTTTAACATGACAATTGTTTATAACTTTACACAGCTTACTGCTAGCGATTTACAAAATCCTATCAAATAAGTACTTAATAAGTTTTAACAAAGCTCTGTTAAAACCGGCCAAGTGCGAGTCGGACTCGCGCACATAGGGTTCCGTACCATCCGTAGCAAAAAAACGGCAAAAAAAAAACACGTTTGTTGTATGGGATGGAATGGGGTATAGCCCCACTTAAATATTTATTTTATTCAGTTTTTTTTTTTTTTGTTATAGCGGTAACAGAAATACCTCTTTTGTTAAAATTTCAACTATCTATCACAGACAGCAGAGTCTTAGCTATAGGGTCACGTTTTAACCCTTTAGGTACAGAACCCCAAAAATCTACACTAATACTTTAAATGCAAAAGAAACTCAATCTTTCTGTTTTTTACTGTTTCACATCTGACTGAACAGGTTTGAATGAAACTTAGCACATAGGATATTTGAAGTGTTAAATAACGAAGAAACAAAACCAGAAACACCGACTTCCGAAATATATAATTACTTTGTACTTTTTAGGGTTTATTTTGTTTTCTCTGCAAGCTCCTCAATTTGCAAAATGATTATTGTCAACCTGTGTAAGATTTTGATACGTAATCAGATTATTTACTCTATCTTTTGTAACCAAGAATATCATCATCATCATCTTCCTGCCCTTGTCCCGTGTTATTTGGGGTCGGCGCAACACGTTTTTTTCTTCCACTCTGCCCTGTCACTCGTCATGCTATCACTAACTTCCTTTTCTTTCATATCACTCTTCACACAATCCATCCATCTTTTCTTTGGTCTCCCTCTCCCTCTCCATCCATCCACATGTAAACTCATAACTCTTTTAGTAACATGCGTCTCTTTTGTAACCAAGAATATTATTTAATTTATTTTGTATTCAATTATTCAGTGCAATCGATTTATTGTGCTGGCAACGCTGAAAAGTATTTGTGATTATTTTTAGTAAAGCTGTTGATGTAGCATAATAGCGGGCGACAGCTCTCTTGTTCGGTTGATGATCGTTGAGATCGGACACACAATAGTCATAGTCAAAATAATTTATTGGTAAATACCTCTTGCTGTATTGTAGCGACAAGAAATATGTCACCTTCTTGTACATTCTTTTGACTGACTGAGTTCTTGACAATTCAAAAGTCATTGATTGATTGAGTAGTAAATATTTTATTTTCAAAGAGATTTAAAGAGATACAATAGAGCGGCTATCAGAAAAATGACTTAGAAAATCTGTCATCCTATGCCTCAGTGACGCCATCTGGCTTTGAATAGCAAACACGCGAATTAAATTTGTCAAAATTTATAATTATTTAACTATCGCTCGATAGTTGGCCAGAGGCCTTACCATGATAATGTAAAAATGTCAGTCGTAGGAGCGAAAAAGAGGATGGAGCTATATACCCTACATAGCTCCATCCCTATAACAGGTCGGTTTAGGTCGTAAAATGGATCACGTTATGAGCTCATGGTAGAGCCTCAGTGTGTAATTAAGGTAAGGTTAAGCTTTTCAGCGATAGATGTCGTTATTACAAAATCAGTAAAAGTTTTGGAACTATTTATAAAAATGATTGAATTCTAATTAATTACTTCGTAAATTTCAAAAATATTTACGAAAATAAACCGAAGTTAGGTCCAGTCATTTTACCATAACAAGATTTGCAATAGCGTAATGTGCAGTTCGGCATATTTTCTCAGAAAATGATTTTCTTTTGGTGCATAGAGCGAATACAAACACTACTTGACGTGTAAGGGTGTCATACTAGACTGAGCGACGTATGACCACTAGGTAATAAGAATCGGATTACGATTTTGTTCGCTATGTCCTGTCTATTGTTAGTATATGTTTAATGTCTTTTATTATTTTATACAAAAGTGAGGGGTTTAATTACACTTGAATATTATTATTAATGTGTAAGTTTTGAAAGAGACAGTCTTCTCTAACTATGCTCTAGTTAGAAGTCAGTTTAGGTTAGTAGGTATTTGATTTTATCCATTTAAATTTATTGGGAGAGCAGCTTACGATTATTTTTTAAGATCGGTGAACTAGTAAATTTTCCAAGCGTGTCTGAGAAGCTGGTTTGGTCAACCGCAAGATGTTCCATCGTAGGTACAGTCCCTGTCTAATGTATACATGTACATTATTTATGTACACTATATACTGGAGATAACCTTAATAAATGTCCAGCTTTACTTGAAGCAACGCTTGTTGTAAATTATAAAGCTGGGGCAGTTCTTATCTTAATAGTTTATGTTCTACAGAAGATATATTTCTGGCTGTAAGACAAAGACCTTTGGAACATTAATCGCAGTGAAATTTAAGAAGTCTTTTTCACATACAGGTCTACCGCTAGTTTTTTTTTTGTTTTACGCATAATCCTTCGTCTCAGAAGAACGGAGGGTTACATCAGACTTGCACTGACTCTTTTTTAAGGTGAAAAATCATCTTATGATTTCTCCGGCTCTAGGGCGGAGCGAGAGGGCGTGTCAGACTTTTACTGACAAAAAACACATCTATGATCCTTCTTTGTCTATGCTTTCCAGGACCATGGATTTCCCTATTGGAAGTCAACTCATGGTCCCAGTAGGCTTCGGCCCTGCTGGGCCCCTTCGGTTTTGCTGACATCTTTTCGAGGCTCGCAAGGAACACTACGCACCGTCTATGGCTCGGGCTTGGTTCGAACGGTTACCACACAGCCCACGCCTACGATGGACTTGTACTGATTGAAACCCCACCTTTGGTAGGGTTTGCTACCAAAATCTCTCGTGCATGTAGCGACATCTATATCGCCATACCAGAACTAAAATTCAAAATCCTGCTACGCTGTATCAGAGTTTTCCGCGGTATGCCTGGACCAGACATAACACCCGTTTGGTTGGAAGATCCCCCATTTTCACCGGATGCTTCCGCGGCTCTACACACTTCAAACATATGCATAGCTATACTCGTCATGATGAAAAGTAGGTAGGGTAGGCTGTCAAGGATTATCCTGTTGACCAAATGGCGGTCATGACAGCCAATCTCAGACTTTTTCAAAGGAAACTAGTCGTCGATGCTGGAGGTGTTTTAGTACACAAATGTATATCTAAATTCAACTGCACTCTCTTTTTCTAGTTCGATCGGAAGGACTATTGGAGAAGGTAGGCAAAACTAAGCAAAACTAATTAACTATACTATTACTACAACATAATAAACATTATAAATAGCCTCATCATAACGCTTACGTATACACACACATATTAACTTGAATATTTCAGTATGAGTATTTATTAAGTACCACTTTTTTTATTATTTTTGATTTTAGTTTTTCTTATGTTCGTTTTTATTTATTTTTATTCATTTTAATATACCGAGCTATTATTATTATTTTATCTTAATTTTTTAACATCACTCTTAGTTTGATTTTGTTGATAATAATTACGACTTACCTTTTGGATAAAAAGAATATGTACAACTCTGATCCCCAAGATACAGACTAACGTCTAGTTTGGGGATCACCGTTTTAACAGACATGTACTTGATTATTAATAAACTATTATTATTATTATTACAAATCTAAAAAGTTTTTTTGTTAAAATAAATAAATAAATAATCTCAGAAACTACTGGTTCGAAAAAATATTTCAGTTTTGGATAGCCTATTTATCAAGAAAAGGAAGGCAATACAACATCGTTCTATAACCAATAGGAGCGGTGCAGTAACCAAACGCGGGTGAAACCGTGAGAGACAGCCTAGTGACCTAGGTATATTAATGAAAAAGGAAATCATGTTTCTGAAGGGAATCAAAATTTGAAAACATGCCCGAACAATTGAAAGATTTAGGAAACACTTATTATTTTCAATGAGACTTTTCTTATCTTTACAATAACATATCTAAGAGTATGTGCATAAAAGGAGAAACTGACTGACATATCAACGCACAGCCGAAACTACTGGGGACTATGTTTCCTCTTATGACGTAGGTGAGCACTAATTTAATTTTCCAAAATTCACCCCCTAAGGGGATGAAACGCGGGTCCAAAATTTGGAGTAACCTACTTATTCGCGGGCGAAGCCGCTGGCAGAAGCTAGTTGTATATATTACTAGAAACCCACGAAAGCTTCGCACGGGAGTAAGAAATCTTTGAAATTCTCGGTTTTCTCTACTAGAATAAGCGTGTACACTTAAACCTTCCTCATGAATCACTCTATCTTTTGATGTTCTTAGTTTTTGAGTATATTGCTTTCGTGCAGACGCGGCAAAGGATTTAGTTTTATAGCATAGCATAGCATAGTCTGCCTTATAATGTTCCCACTGTTGGGACTCAGGCCTCCTCTCTAGGAGAGGGAACGGGCCGTAATCCACCACGCGGGCCCAGTGCGGGTTGGTGGATGTCACATGTCTTCGAATTTTTGGTTCTAGGACATACCGGTTTCCTCACGATGTTTTCCTTCACCGTTTTGAGAGCAGTGGTGATGAAATAAATTACACAAAGTAATGCGCCTGGCTGGGTTTGAACCCGCGACTTACAACTCGTAAGTCGGGGCCGTTACCACTTGGCCACCACTGCTCAAGTGCTGCTTAGTTTTATAATAGGTAAAGAATATGAAAACATCTCCCAATCACACATGAACACATCTCAACCTTACTTAATAGTATGTTTTCCCATCAAAATATCCTCTCACTAATCGGCCACGTCACTCCGGTCCACCGCGTTTGTTTCTCGTCTCGATCGGAGAGGCAATTACGAGGTTTAGTGTCTGTTAATGATTGCTCTCTTGTTATTCTTTTGTAGGCTCATCTTTGTAGATAGGGCGATCAGTAAATGTTTTGTGTGGTTACGTGCAGAATTGATTTGTTTCATTTACTTACTTAAATGGTAGTAAATTAATTGTGAACAGTGGTGGTCGAGTGGTAACGGCTCCGACTTACGAGTTGCAGGTCACGGGCTCAAACCCAGCCAGGCACATTACTTTGTGTAATTTATTTCATCACCACTGCTCTCAAAACGGTGAAGGAAAACATCGTGAGGAAACCGGCATGTCCTAGAACCAAAAATTCGAGGACATGTGACATTCACCAACCCGTACTGGGCCCGCGTGGTGGATTACGGCCCATTCTCTCTCCTAGAGAGACCAGGCCTGAGTCCCAGCAGTGAAACATTGGAAAGCTGATTATGCTATGCTATGCTAAAGTAATTGTGAATCAGAACATTTAATCTTCCAGATTACATATTTTTTCTTTACATTAAAACAATTTTTTAATTTTGCCTTTATTTTCCCAATGCTGGGCAATGGCCTCCCCAACGTCTTCCCGGTACTGTTTTCTCGAGCTATCTCGAACTAGTTTTTGCGGTAGGCATCTAGGTCATCTCGCCACCTATTCCCAGATTGGCCTTGGTGGCGTCGTCCATCTCAGGCATCTATTTTGTGACTAAATTCAGTTCAGCCAAAAACGGCTGTTTTTAGTTAGTATTACCTAAAGTATTGTAGAAACTCTTTTAACTTTTTAATAAAAGAAATAAACGCTTCGAATTACAAGTCGGAATACATTTAGCTCAAATGTCAAGCCGTTAAAACGCTAGTGGTTTTATACTTTTAATTTAAAGGAGTAATTTCATATGAATAAATCCTAGATCACCTATAAGCTTTTTTCGTATCTCCGATTCTTACAATATCTAGATAATACTATAGGTTTTGCTTCCATGGACTTACAGGAAAACGGTTTATTTTCCAGAACATACAACTTTTCATCAGTGTTTGTTATAGAACTTTTCCGAAAGGGCTAAACTGATTTTTATGATATTTTTTTTTTGTATATTTCTTAGGTCTGAAAATAGTTCATAGGCTATTTTTACCCTCCTACTTTCACCCTCCATTTTTTCTAATTTAATGGAAGAACAACATTCGCCAGGTCAGCTAGTATAACAATTATATTTTTCTGCTCAGATCGAATCTAATTATTATTAATTTTCCCAATCGGATCAGTTCATTCAGAGGAAACCTTTCAGAAACATGTACAAACAAACGATTATACCTTTTTATTTTACAAAGGTTCACCTTCAAGCGTTTTTCCCTTTAGTTCTTACACGAGCAATATCCTCTTATGGGGATCGATCCCATCCAGACAATCCTCTTTATGTTCAGTTTATATATTCCTATTTTATGTAACATAACATACCGTTCCAAAGACCACAAAAAATCTGCCACACCTAGGTATGCTCTAAGATATAAAAAATCCTGTCAAGAAGAAGGCGCCAAAAATATATTCTTATCATCAAATATTCAGGAACTTGTGTTGATCGTAACCGTATCGTATAACTTCGCACCTCAGCCTGTCGCACTGAACAAGAAACAATACAAGTTGAATGAACTCACCGCTTGCTATCCACTGAATATAAACGAAGAAACTACTACGGGTTTTAGAAAAATTCCAATCAAGTTAAACCTAACCTTTGGTCGAGTATAGATTACCTAGTATAGAGTATAGAGCTACCATTTAAAGGTAGTTGACAATCTGCTCTGTTATTGCAAAAGGTGGTACAATTGATGCTGAAATAACCCATAATTTAATCACGAAGTGGCGAAAACTATCAAGCGTGTTATGCTATAGTAGAATGCCGGTACAAGTAACGGGAAAAGCCTACACAACTACCCTCATCTATGATACCAAATGCGAACCTATGAAAATGGTTCACCATGAAACTGCACACGATGGGGAGGAAGATATTGATCAAGATGACAAAACATCACTCTGTTTGATAATCTAAGGAGCAAATATATCCGTTGAAGTTTTAATATCCGTCCAATTCAACAAAAGCTCTCCAAAACTCGCCTGAGACGATACGAGCATATGATGAGAAGACCCGAAGAACACATGACTAGACATGTCTTGAGCATCGGTCTGAAAAACCGAAGAAGATCACTGCGTAAACAACGACTTGTCACGATCATTGGTTCTGTGTCTAGGTGTAATTTATCTATACTATGTATTTAGAAATATAATATTTATGTTTATCAGTTGTCTAGTACGTATACCACAAACTCTGCTTAGTTTTGGACTAGATGGCATTGTGTGAGAGTTGTGGAATATTATTATTAGTATTTTGCAAATCGACTCATTTTTATGTAGGTCTATGAAAATCAGTCTGTGAATATCAATCCTAAAAGAGGATTATCCTAGACCCACATTTTTTTGTAATATTATACCTGAATAGTGCGATGATACCTGAATGAAAACCGTTAGCCTAGGGATCGTAAGTGCTACGTCAATGGAGATTTCTACCTGAAATAGAGTGTCTGTGCCCGATGATGACCTTAAAAATATCTGGTGAAATGTGCGCAGACCCAACCTAAGCCATTGAAAAATATTAGCATGATTTGAAAATTTACCAAGGAAGGTCGGTGTCTCGATTATGCTCCTTCGAAATTTTAACTCCGTTAAAGTTCAAAACTTTACAAAAGAATCTCAACATTTGCATTTGCTGACAAGATCAAGTAAGCTGCAATAACTATTGATTCTAAGCTAATCCTACTACGCGCTGATTCTACCCAGCTTAAACGTAATATAGCTTACCTAAGAACTTCAGTTTGCACAAGAAATGTCAGTTAATTACTACCCTAATGAGTACTGAAACAATTATCCTACTCTAGCTTTTGCCAGCGGCTGCATGGAAGACGGAAATTATCTCAAGGGAAAATAAGCACTATTGGGATATATATATATAGTTTCTTGTCTTAATACAGTTTACTCCCAAAATACTGGGTCCCTCATGACCTGGTATTAAGGTTAGAAATTTTGATAGTGTTCTGTCAGGTCGTGAATTACCTACTTGTAATTTTTTCAGTCGTTGAGGCCTAATTGATAAATATACAAATTGAAATTGAAAATATTTTATTTCAGACCAAGCACATAAAAATGATACAAGTCCATATTATTAGTATTGATAAACTTAATAACAATGTTAGAAAAAATTAAAATAATTATTATTTTTGACATGCATGAGCAACCACAGCCTGTTGATGCTACTGTTTACCCGAGACCACAGGGAGGCCATTCTTTTATTTACGAAGCATCATCTGGAAGCTATCTGCGCTATGGTCGACAAATCCAAACTCATCATCATCTTCCTGCCCTTGTCCCATCCTATTTGGGGTCAGCGCAACACGTTTTTTTCTTCCATTCCATCCTGTCAACCGTCATACCATCACTAACTTTCTTTTCCTTCATATCACTGTTCACACAATCCATCCATCTTTTCCGACGAATCCAAACTAAAGAAGAAAAATTTCCAAGCATACAAACTTTAACAAACACTAGAAAGCAAAGCCACTATTACAACACAATTTTGTCACTCAAATGTTTTATTGGATAGAGACAAAAACAATGTGCAAAGGATTATCATGGGACTGAAAGAAAACCATGCAGTTGGACGGGACGATAGCTCTAGTGGTATTTCGAGGAAAATCAACATTGTTATACCGCTATACGTATTTTTTAAATCTGCCCCTCTGAAAGAATTTTTCCGACTATTTCAAAGGCATTAGAAACAAAAACGTGTCTTCCAATTAGCGTCTAATAAAAACACTTTTTTTTTCATTAAGTGCAGCAAGAACAAAATGGTCGCGAGTACCAACTCCTGAGGGACCCCATAATTAATAACCAGTTTAATGAACGGACATCCATCGATAACCACTCGGATAGATCGATTTTTTAAAATTTCTACGTTCCAATCACACAATTTGAAAGAAGGAAACTTACCAATGATGAAAAGGCTTTCGTACCAGTTCTACCGAAGCCTTCGAGAAGTCAAAGGAAATGACAAGTACTTCACTGTGCATCCCAATAGCTTTACTTCAGACCAATTTCATTGCTTCCTGGGGAGGAGCAACTAAAACAATTTTGCAACCACCAGAGCACGCTCAAAAACCATTTAAAGACCGTTTATCAAGAAATATTAGGGAATAAAGCAGCACTCAAGACTACCTTGCCGAATTACCATGAGTATATTATGGGTATTCTAAAGGATCAGAATATATTTTTCGTCGATTGGGCTGAAAGGCTCTCGAGTGGTAACCATGTACCTGAAGACGCTGGAAGGCCTCCCACAAAGTGGATCGATGACCTGGTGAGGGTCGCGGAAATCCGATGGCAGTGAGATGTAGAAGACCAGTTGTTGTGACGACGTCGACCATACTGGACGCTGTCTCACTTTGGACATCTTTCGGCTGACATAATGACCATGATGAATGAAATGTTTACACAAATTATAAAATAAATAAATGAAATCCTTAACCCAGACAAGTTTTCATAGTAAGACCGAAGTGAGCGACGAAGAAAATTGGATTCGAGTTACGACCGACCAAAGTTTAATGTCGGGAACCAATAGCATATCAGATCTGTGGTACGATGGTTTAAAACTGCTTTAGCGAAATAACCTTCGAAGTTATCAAACGTAAGCTTGTAAATTAGTTTGTTGTTGCTAACAATATTATTTGTTCGAGTAATTACAATGTACTTTAAATTAGTAAGTCAATAGATGACCAAAACAAGGGTACTTATAATATGCAGAACAGGGTGTAAACTCCTGTATACCTCGTTCAAAAGGGATGATCCTTCGACCAGACGGGTGTTGTGTCGGGCAACTTTGAACGATTTCGGGCTGTTATATTTTCAATATTTACAATATTTTCTACTCGCGCGGAGGACTTTAATACCGCGATGTAGGATATTGAATTTTTGTGTGATGTCGATACAGACAAATTCTATTTAGTTATAATGATAATAACATTTATTTCAGACCACAATGAATCCATAGAATAGTGTTAGTAAAAAAGTTAAAATTAATGTTAGTGTCTTTAAAAATATAATAATTACGAGTATAATTTAATGCCTGCAATCGAACCTCACACTATCCACGCAGTATATAATACATACTCGTAGATGTATGAAGTCCGATCCAGAGACGCAGCATTGGGCAATCCCACCTACCGCACCACACGCTCAGGATGCCGTTTGAGTTTGCACGCACTCGCTTCAGGATCGAGGCAGACCGCTTTCGGATTAAGGCATAAAAGCCATCAATCCTCGCCTCAGTAAACATCGCCGACGCGCTACAAAACCGCGGCAGCCGCGCCAGCATTCTGAACGCGTTGTTGTACTGCACACGCAGCGCGTTCTATGCCCTTTGCGTATACCTAACCCACAGACTGCACGTGTAGAATGACTGGCAGTAAGCTCTAAACAGTGTCATTTTTACTTGCTTGTCAGAGCGATATTGAAAAAATTAACATGTATGCGACTGAAATCGATCAATCTCTGTTTAGTCTTGGAGGCTAAGGCTGAGGAATCGGTATTGTATAAGGAGTGTACAAATACACACTGTTTACATTGAAGACACGCTTTGACAATTTTCAGTGAGCTGCAGTATTCCAAAACAATAATCTCTGAGAAGAGTGTGTTGTCTGTGTTATGATAGATTGTTGGTCACAATCGTCCTGATATGGAAGCTCGAATGCTCGAAATCACTAAATCCACTATTAGGAAAACTATACTCGCCAACTAAAACTGGCCAGATCATATAAACGTATAACATTTGATGATATGTCGCTCGTTTGGCTTTGTCATTGATGTAGGATTTCTATGATAGTAAAAAGTCTAAAGAAAGTAGGCCAACCGAGGATTTAAATATCATCAAACTTGAACGTTTAAAATGATTTGGCCAATTTTAGTTTGCCATATCATAAAGTGATCAATTTCTATGATCTGGCCACGACATACATAATAATAACCCTCAAGTCGTTAACGTATTAGCATACTAATGTTAACACGTTAACCACATGATAGTAATAAGGTTGTTGTTTAACCCTCTAACGGCGAGCTTGCAGACGGCGACCAATGGGTGGCTCGCCGTCCGACCGTCCGGTAACCGTCCGGACCGAGCCCAAGTCGTCGACGGCGCGTACTGTTCCACGCGCGCCTCAAGGAGATGTCAGCAAATCGTAGGGGCCTAGCAGGGTCGAAGCTTACTGGGGCCACGGGTAGTGTGAAAGCGAAACTCGGGGCCCTGGGACGAAGGCAACGAAGGCACAGGAGTGGGTTTTTAGTCAGTAAAAGTCTGACACTATCTCCCGTTCCGCCCAAGAGCGGGGATGTCATAAGATGATTTTCCCACACAATAAAAAAAAAAAACCCTCAACGGCTAACCGCCCGCATCGGATTGTACCGAAGACTGTTTTTGCGTCCTATTAGCCTAGGTCGTGTGTTTGTAACTGGGTATTACTAATCGTTTAGCTTTTCAATCCCCCTAGGTAACAGCTGACGAGATGGAGTATTTGGTCGTGGATGCGCGACCCTGGTTTAATAAACGCGAAAGTGTTTGTCGGATAAAAGGTTAATAACCGTTAAAAAACAGGCATGTGCGAGTCGGACTCGCGTACTGAGGGTTCCGTACAAACTTACATAAGAAAGCAGTTCAATTCTCGAATTGATTTACGAAGATTTTTCCGAATTGAAATTTTTTTTTTTTTTTGTGACCAACCAAAAAATTTTACAGTTTTCAGATTATTTCTTAGACTTGTGCTATAAGACCTTGCTTCATGCAAAATTTCAGGATTCTAGGTCGACGGGAAGTACCCTATGAATTTTGATTCCCTTGAGAGTGTTGAAATACACGTTTTCTGCGACATAACCCGCCGCATCTTGTTTTTCGTTATCTCAGAAGTTTGATTTTTTCACAGCTTTAAGGGACCGCAGACCTGAGAATATGGTTTTAATTTCAACTCGATACCTCCACGTGTTCTCAGACAGACAGACAGACAGACAGACGGGCGGATAACAAAGTGACCCTATCAGGGTTTCGTTTTTTTCCCTTTGAGGTACGGAACCCTAAAAATGCAAATACAAACTGTACTGTATAATGCTTTGTTATCAAACCATTATACAGTTCACATCGCACTGATCAAATGCAATAATTAGCATCAATAAATTATTTATCATAGATTGACTATTTTGCATGCAGTATGGCGTTCGTATTATTGCACTGTATTTGTACAAAACGTTTTTTGTTTATTTTAATCTACATTCTGGGACAATTGTATACATACAAATCACTCCTGTATTTCCCGAGTGAGGCTGAGAGGTATTTTTTTTTTATTGGGTGGGAAAATCATCTTATGACATCCCCGCTCTTGGGCGGAACGGGAGATAGTGTCACTCTTACTGACTAAACACCCACTCCTGTTCCTTCGTTGCCTTCGTCCCAGGGCCCCGGGTTCCGCTTTCACACTACCCGTGGTCCCAGTAGGCTTCGACCCTGCTGGGCCCCTACGATTTGCTGACATCTCCTTGAGGCGCGCGTGGAACAGTACGCGCTGTCGACGACTTGGGCTCGGTCCGATTACCGGACGATCGGACGGCGAGCCACCCATTGCTCGCCGTCCGCAAGCCCGCGCCTACGGTGGCCGGAAATCGGGATCGGAATCTCGGCGGTGGCGGTTGGAGCGTAAGGACCGTTGCCTCACGCGATCGGCCGCCTCCTTCGCTAGCATTACGGCTTCGCAGAAGGTGGCGACCACCTGCCACTCCTCGCCCCGGAGCATGGCCTGAACCAGGGCCCGGCGCGAGAGATCACCGCCGCCGATTGCCCCCACGAGGACACGGCGTTGCTCTCCCCAAGCGGGGCACACCTCCACCGTGTGCTCTACCGTGTCCTCCGGGCGGTCCACACAGTGGCGACTCCCGGGCGTCGTTTCCGCACGAATCCGGTGCAGGAACCTCCCGAACTTATCGTGTCCGGTGAGAAACTGCGTCATGCGGAATGTGAGGTTTTTCCAACCACGCCTCAAAGAGGGGACTTACCGCCATAATTGTGGCGTGCCCAAGGCTGAGAGGTATTTAGAGTACATCTGGATTTCACCAACTATAATCAAACATGAGCAGCGGTATTTCTTTATTATTCTGTCAATTTTCCAAATAAAAGGTTGACCAAACGGGAATAAATTCAAGCATTCTCAAAAGTTGACGAGACGGTTGTTTGAGCACAAAACGCCCTTTGTATTCGGTTGTTGTTGTTGACAAAACTGCAAAGCAAAACAAAAAAACTTCTACTTCGACCGAATAAATAAAAAAATACGTTTAGTTGTAACTAAAAATATATTTAGTTTTTTAAAAAAACGGGGAAGAAAATTCCAGAAAATTCATATTTAATTATGATCGAGTAGCGTAATAAATAAGCTTTCTTATAAATTATATAACATTGGTGTTCAAATTTTTTCGGAATTTGACCCATTTTTGATCTCTCCTTTCATCTCAATAGGTTCAACCGTTAGAGCGTAAAGGAATCACAAACATATCTATACTAATAATGTTGAATCTGTTCAGGCCCGTTTTGTTAGGTACCTGTGTATGAAGAATGGGATCCGAAAAGCTATACCAGATTACAGCAATAGGTTAAGGCACTATAAGATGGTTAGCTTAAAAGAAAGGCGGAGTCATTCTGACTTACTTCTACTACATAAAATTATAATTGGTTTCATAGATGCGGAGTTGATTAATTATTTTAACTTCAGGGCTAGCCAACGCAGCAAGCGACATCATCGAATTTTTCAATTGCCTACATCCACTTAAATATCACTTTTAATTGTCTCTTTACACGTATGGCAAGGCTTTATAATGGAAGGTCCAACTTGATGGAATACCCTATCGATATCTTCTCCATGAGTTTCGTTTCATACAGACGCTGCCTTTATAAACAGTGCGAATAATGTTATGTCTTTGTATTTCGGTGTGTTTTGTCTTTGTAGTGTTCTGGATTTAGGTATTTTGGACACACTTTTTTGTTCTGTTTGTCTCTAATATTCATTTAGTCAATGTCATGCATACCTGTTATTTGCATGGTTACTGAAATGCCAATTTTAGATTTAAGTTTATTTGAATTGTAAGTGACTGTGCTGTTGGTGTGCTTATTATAAATAAATAAATACACACTTACCCCTCTCCCCTTTATAATATCAGCGTGATGAAGCGGGACTGGTGTAATGCAGCTTTATATGCGAGGTTTACAAATAGGGGCTTACGTTCCACACCAATCATTCCTCGTTAATTTTGCTAATTAGTTCTAGGAATCAGCTCACTTTCTAATTGGACTTCCACGGATTAATCATAGCAAATCATACATCAAAGCTGCATGACGTTTAAAGTTCATATCGAGCCTTTCCGGGGAAAACATACGATGTTTACCCGGAAAAGCGCACGTCTATTGCAATACTATGTTTTCTCTTTCATAATAAAAACGTATTTACTTATTACTAGGCCGAAAGGTTTCGGAAGAAATGCGCCTAAAGAAGATGTCAGCAAACTGTAGGGGCCCAGAAGGGTCGAAGCCAAGGGTCTACTTCTGAGAAGAAGACTCGACCCTGGTTCGAAAGACGAAGAAGAAGAAGGAACAGGAGTGGATTTTAAGTCAGTAAAAGTCTGACATTACCTCGCGCTCCGCCCAAGAGCGGGGGATGTCATTAGATGATTTTCTCACCGAAAAAAAAAACCACCATGTCATGGAATAAAACACAAAGGCCCTACTACGAGTTCTTAACGCGATTCATTTGACGATCTAAACTGAACTGTTAAAAGGGATCCAGCTATATATAGACATTTTAACAAGTCATGTTAAGGCCCGAGGACTTTGTATCCCAGGAGTAATGTTTCCTTGGGATTATTTTCTATAGCTTTTGCCCGCGACTTCGTCCGCGTAGAAGTCGAAAATGGTTTTATTAGGTTTTTTGAGATACGAAAATATGAAATATTATTTATTATCTTCGTCGTGTGTGATAGTCCATTGAATTGTATAGCGAGCGATATTGTATCTTAAGATAAAATATTATAGTATCTTAGCCGTGTGCAGCGCCCCTTAATGAACTCCACTACGGGTGACGTAACCTACGACAACTTATTATTTGCGGTTGGTACAGTAATCTGGTCTAGGGATCGAACCTCAAAATTATGTTTGTTTTTTATTGTATATACTTTTTCGGAATAAAAGTACCCAGTGTGGTGCCCAGGATATTAAAGAATAATTATACAAAATTTCATCGTAATCGAACCGGTAGTTTTTGCATGATGCTTGAACAAACAGACAGACAGACGGACAAACATTTTTTAATCACATTTTTGGGTGCATTAATTTTTGCCCCGCCATTAATTTTTTTTTATATTTTCAATGTACAGAATTTTCACTTCTACAGATTCATTATAAGTATAGATAGATAGATTTTGACACGAGTGAATTCGTTTGCAGAAGTTAGTTTTTTACTATTTACATCTAGGTGGCTTCGAATACTCCTAGTAATGGTCGTTCCATGATCTCTGGAGGGCCCATATCATCCAAATTCGTAAAGGTTACATACGTCATGACCCTCGTGATTGAAGCGAATGAGTAAGGGAAGAAACGAGAAGGGTCCGGTGCTAATCGAATTGTTCAATGGTGGACGAATGGCTTCGATTGATGGTTCTGGAAAATATGATGACATATTTGATCGAAAGTGACAGAAATATGATGTTAAATGACATCGTACGTAAAAAGGGTTGTAGTAGTTACGTCATTGTTAGTAACTTATTTATTTATATTATTTATTCTATATGCACACAAAAGTACAGAGGCGGGCTTAATGCCTTAAGGCATTTTCTACCAGTCAACCTTTGGCTGATGCAGAGAAAAATTGTGGTAGGTGCAATATTAAGCATTACATATTGTTTATACAAATATATACTTAAATGCTATAAATACAATATATATACTACCAGATCGGAATCCCGGTTGCAGGGGCGCGAACGCCATTACCTCGCGCGTTCACGTGCAGCCTCCTCCTTTGCTAACATTACTGCTTCGCAGAAGGAGGCGACCGCCTGCCACTCCTCCTCGCTCCGGACCATGGCCTGTACCAAGGTCCAGCGCGAGAGATCGCTCCCACAAGAACATGGCGGTGCACTGCCCAGGCGGGGCAAACCTCTACCGTATGCTCCACTGTGTCCTCCGGGCGGTCCACACAATATTGACACCCGGGCGTTTCTTCCGCTCGAATCCGGTACAGGAACCTCCCGAACTAACCATGTCCGGTGAGGACCTGCGTCATGCGAAAGGTGAGGACGCCATGAGATCGTTCCAACCACGCCTCAGAGATGGGACTTACCGCCATAATTATGGCGTGTCCAGTGCCTTTTTAGAGGTGGGAATTCATCCAATTACTACTCCCGCTCCAGAACGAAAGGGCGTGTCAGAAATTTACTGACTAAAACTACACCTGTATCCTTAAGTTGCCCTTTGCGTTCTAGGGCCACGGTATCTCTTTTGAACTATCTCGGAGCCCATACCTAAAATCCTACAGGTTCCAAAAAACGACAAGAAAAAAGTTTTTTTTATGGAAGTTACCAATGCCGTGTATAAAGCAAAATGCACGATACAATAGATTTGTTAAAATGTTTTTTATGCTGTGGATTGTGAAAATTATTGGAAACATAATAGCATTACACTGAAAGCTTTTACTAGTATATCGTAAATCGACTTCCTGTAAATGTGTTTTGGGTTCGAATTATTAATTCACCCACACCTGCTTCCTAGTTAAGGATTTACATTGTCAAACCTAAATCGAGAAAATACGTGAAAAGGTACAGGTACCTCGCAATAAGGTACCTCACAATAAGGTACCTTATAATATATGAAAAGATTAAGCATATTTGATTTGTGTAATCAATATTAAGACACAGGTGTGCAGAAGGGATGTTATGGATTTGAAATTTCGGATCTAGATACTGAAACGGTTATAGGAATAATATTGTACCGGTTTCGGATAAGGATACGGATACTAAATTAGAATAGAATAGTATAGAATAAACTTTATTGTATACCAAAATAGTATCCAAACTTTTACACTATAAATAAGTATTAATAAGTAAATATTAGATTAATATTATATACTAAACTGTACATAGATGTAATATAGCTATTATATATAAAAGACAATGTATAAAAAAAATATTTCAAGTAATCTGCTAGTTTCGGATAGTTTCAGTTACGGATATAAGTTTTTTTTTTTTTTTTTTTTTACCGCGATGTCTCTCATACAACTCTGGGTTTATCCACTCCTCCTTATTTTTCTAAGCGACATCTCTTTTTAATGCGCTCCCTTTGAATGTCAGGATGGCGATCAGTTAGATTTCCTTTAAGGTGATGGCATGTGAACACATTTACAAGAAGGTGATAGAATCATCACAGCATTGATTGGCTGGATTTGTTTTCTTACAATAACACTGCTTATTTATATGTATGCATCTAAGTATGTAATAATTATTGTATTTTTTTTCTGTTTTTCTATTTATTAATTGCACCTGCCATGTTATATGTCTGCACCACCCTAAGGTCAATTGGTAGAAAATGCCTAGGACATTAAGTTTGCGTTTGTACAGTGTTATTTACAAGTGAATAAAGTTTTAATAAATAGAAGTAAAATTCGAATTTAAAAAACACAAAACCGGTAGTTTTATTTCAGTTTCGGTTACTGTTACGGAGCTCTGTAACGTGTAACATCCTTGGTGTGCTGGTTCGAGCTGCGAAATAAATTGTGGTATTACACCTTTATGATGGTTTTAATATGCGAACTCGTAATTGACTGTCATATTTAGTCATAAGGAGATATAATGATAGAGATAAAATGGTCCAAGTTTCTTTGAATAAGACCTATATTTTCTTATAGCATCCGTGAAGAAGAAAAAAACTTTTTTTTTTAAATTGATATAAACCAGTGCTTGACTGCGATCCTACATATCATTGATGATCAGGCACACTAGTTTATTAAGAGCCTATTCACTCTAGCCTAAGCCTTCCGGACGGGAAGACCGCAGCAGGCAAATTGTTCCAGTCCTTCGATGTACGCGGTATAAACGACGAAGCGAAACGCTTAGTCTGGACCGTTAAAAAAATCAAGTCAAGCCGGTATTTTAAATAAAGACACCAATTTACAAAAAGAAAAGTCATTTACCCATACACGATTTTATGCCGAACTTAATTTATCTGTTCTTTCATAAAATTTTATGTAAAATATTTTTATCACGTCAAGTTTTTAATTAGATACAAGAAGTGTTGGAAATAATCTTATTAGGGGTATCGAGTGTATCAATCGTTATTGTTGTTTAATTAGTACAGTTAGTTGCATAATAATTGTTAAAATGTCCTCAAAGTGTTAATTAAATTCGAATAACTTTTGCTATGTTTGTGGTAAAATTGTTTTGATAAAGACGAAAACTTCAAATACAGAAGCAGTAAAATAGGGGTATTATCAATACTTCCAAATTACGTTAACAAATATTGAAGCAAAATAATTCCTGGATACAAAAATTTTAGAAGCATACTAAATGGGCTTCAGGGAGCTGCAGGAAATATAAAATACTTGCACACCCATCATTACCTTGCAGTTCTAGTAGGTACCTACAGAAATGAAACCAAAACACATGGGACTTACATGGACTTTTGCATATTTAAAAATCGTCTTTCCCAAAGTGTCTGATTCTAAACTTACAGAAGGAATCTTTGTAGGACCCCAAATTAAAAAAATATTGAAGAATTTGAAAAAGATGTTTGGTGTTCTTTCAGACCCATCGTTGCAAATTTCTTGGGCAACAAAAAAACTGAGGATTATGAAGAGATTATATCCGATATTGATTAAATATCTCAAAATGAGATTAATCATGTCATTGAAAATTTATTAATTACATTTAAACTTCAATATTTTTTCTGAAAACTTGGGAAGCGTGAGTAATGATTATAGCAAACGTTTTCATTAGGATTTAAAGTCTTATGAAGAAAGATATCAAGGATTCTGGGATACAATAATATGTTCTTAGCCGATTACTACTGGAGTAACTCGAGGAAAATTTACACTAATCAGTATTTATGAGAAATAGTAATATGTGCCAATTATGTTTTTTTTTTAGTTTAAAAAAAAAACTAAATATTTGAAAAATTTGACGTCTTCATTTTTTTTTTCACTTCAATATCCAACTAAAGGGTTTCCTCTATCGATTTTCATTGGTTTCATCTATGGGTAAATAATGTTGTAAAGTAGATATATTTTAGGAGAATATTTTAATATGCTTCAGTAAACATTTTCTTCTAGTGTTACCTAAATCTGAAGACCTACTTTTTAACCTAGGACATAGCTAATTAGTAGTTAATTTCTTATTTGTAGTACTTAGTACAATATTTTAGTGACACATTCCGATTATCATGTTCGTGACTATTCATGACTGCCACGTTAAAAATAAATAATAATATCATCTTTTCTAAGGAGACATGTTTTAACATGTGCGTCAGAATTGCATAACCTAATTCCGCCTAGCCCGTTCCATCATTGGACCACCAGGCGTACGGCAATGCGCCACCGGTACATGGTGGAAATCCCACTTATACGCACAAAACGTTTCGGGAACACATTCATTGTGCGTACAGCTAAGGAGTGGAATTCCTTGCCGGAATCTGTGTTTCCTGATGGCTACAACCTTTAAGTCAAGAGTGAAAAGGTTACTTCTAGGTAAGCGCGCTCCATCGTCGACCTCATCGTCGCTTTCCATCAGGTGAGATAGCGGTCAAGCGCGAACCCATCAAGAATAAAAAAGAACGTCCCTTTAGTATTGAATAGAATTCGAATCGCTTAAAAAACTTAGTAGAGATAATGTTAGCCTTGACACTTATATAGACATACATTGCGTAATATTTCTGAAAAAAAAAATCATTTTGTTAGGTATTTCAAATGTGCAATCAGAAGGTGCTTAACAGGGTTTCTTGGCAGTTTCTTGCACTTTTTTGCACATGGTGCTTTTAGAAAAATGATTTAGAAGTTAGTCAACAGCATACAATCACATTCAAACACATCACAAATGAAAAATGCTGTTAAAACATCAACTTTTTATTTTGTCATTAAGTTGTCGATTTACAAAAGTAAAAAGAATTGTGTTAAATTATATGAGAATCTATGTCATTAAATTAACCGTTTATGTTTAAACTCTATTTTTTATTCACATTCCCTTTTTTACCTAAGTATAAAGTACAGCAGTAAAGTTGTTATCGTTGCGTGTAGCGGTAGCGTTGCTTGCGTTGCTGAGTTGCAGTTGTTGCCGTTGCATATGAAACAATGCGCGTCGCTGTGGCTGCGAGCCCTTTCGACGGCTAACAGTCCCATACAGACAGAGTCTACCTGTGCTAGAGGAATGCAGCCGCGGAAAATGTCCACTGTGTTGCCGACTGGAAATAACAATGTTTGCATTGAGTGATAGTTCCGAAAACGTCAAAGCTAATGGTGATATTGTAGTAACATCTTATGTCGCCACATAGAAACTAAACTACAAAATCTTACATCGTAGTACCAGACCTGTTTCTTTGACCAGACGGTCAAAGAATCCTCCCTTTTCAATGGAGGTTTGCGGAACTTTACACCTTGTTCCGCCTATCTACTTCTAAACTGGAGACGCTCGATTATGATGAAACGTCAGCCCAGCCTTGTAATATAAGGCAATACTATGACAGCAAGGAATATAATCTTTTTATAATAATCTTTATTTCATCTTTTACACAAAATAGTTACAAGTAAATCTTAAACAAATAATTATGCTAGTGCCCAAGGAATAATTATAATTATCAGTATTTAAGAACTAAAGGAAAATTTACTTTATTAACCTAGAATTAGGTACAATTAGCGACTTGCCCGAGCTAGGCTTATAAAAGCTGTATTTCGAGTCATCACTTACAAGACTATCACTACGGGTGCATGTATACAGAAATTACAGAAAAACAACTTACAAACTAAACCTACAATATACTATATACTAAAACTTCCAATAGTTTCTATGTATCTGTGTAGTTATGATTCAGTAGATACTCCGATATCAATGTACTACATTTAATATAATTTACGCTATATATATGTATCTTATAATTTGGAACCGTGCACTAGCTTCTGACGTTTTAAAAATGCTCATGTAGGCCTATGTGAAATAAAAAATTTTTGACTTTGAATAATTTGTTGAGCTTATTATACAAAAAAGGCCCTAAAAATACATAAAATATATGTACAAATGCAATATCTCTTCTGTGGTTTAGTGCAAACCAAATGTTTCCTCCTCTTAGTTGAAGGTACTGGGTCAAAAGGAAGCTCACAGTGCTCATAAAGTACGGTGTGCAATATAAATAGTTAGCGTACTGTTGGTATTTTACAAGCAGTGTAAAGCTGGTGTGTGGAAAACCTAAAAGGGCGGAAGGTTGCAACCTTTAGAATTGCTTTTTAAGCACGTGATAGATGAAGTTAGATAGTCTTTGCAGTTCCACCCCATGAAGTAATACAGGACAATAGAATAGAACACATACGCCCGACGGTTAAATCAACACTTGTGCCAAACCAAGCACATCGTCTATCAATGAATGTCATCGTCTATTCATAGAACTGACGGGCCGTGACAAATCTGATCATGCATGTGACGAGTGCGTAACGATTGCCCGAAGACTTGCTTGATAATTTGTTTATTTTTTTTTATTTATATAAACCAGTGCTTGACTACGATCCCACCTGATGGTAAGCGGGGATGCAATAATTGATGGTCAGGCGCACTCGTTTATTAAGAGCCTATTCACTCTAGCCTTGAAGGCACCTAAATTATAGTTGGACGGGAAGACCGCAGCAGGCAAATTGTTCCAGTCCTTCGATGTACGCGGTATAAACGACGAAGCGAAGCGCTTAGTCCGGACCGTTGAAGTTTCAACAACGTAAGGGTGGATACTCGCTGTTGAAAATGAGAAGACATAATTTTTCTGACACACGATTTTCGGTCAGTTGTTCTTTCGATCAAATGGGATTTTGGGCTAAAAGGTTATTCGGGCGACCGACAATTCTTCAGGTAAATGTAGCTCTACATTCGGGCGGACGGTCTTCGGTCAAGTAACATTATAAGTAAGTTTCATAAAGTGGGGTTGTTACTTTGGCCCTGAGGTACAACTTTGACCCGAACTCATTAACCAGAAACACTGTTTCTCATGTTCCTATTGGTTAACAAGCTTGTGCCAAAGTTACCCCACTTTACTCGGTACCTATTTTTTTTTATGTGGGAAAATCATCTTATGACAAATCCCGCTCTTGGGCGCAGCGGGAGATAGTGTCAGACTCTTACTGACTAAAAACCCACTCCTGTTCCTTCGTTGCCTTCATCCCATGGCCCTAGGTTTCGTTTTGACACTACCCATGACCCCAGTAGACTTCGACCCTGCTGGGCCCCTACAATTTGCTGACATCTCCCTGAGGCGCGCGTGGAACAATACCAATTACTGCTTCGCAGAAGGAGTCAACCGCCTACCACTCCTCCTCGCTCCGGACATGCCTGTACCTAGGCCCAGCGCGAGAGAACCTATTAAGTTTTTTACTAGTCGCTGCCGGCACCACCGTCTCGCCGCGTCATTATGGTTTCGAACTTGTCCGTCAATTTTATAATTTGGCTTATTTTCCAACAGTTTTAGCATATTGAACGTATCACACTATTCGCACTTCGTTCAGTATCTATCAAAATAACGCAACGCTTAAAAACAGCAGACTACCTATATACTCGTAGGTATCACTCAATAATTAACCAGGAAGGATTACCTACCTTCTTTTTGTTTTCTCTTTATATATTTTTAAATTACTCTAGAATTGCTATAGGATGGCGGGCGACAGCTGTCATTCATACAATGTAGCTACCTATCCTTTTCTTTCATTTTAAAAATGTGTATTTTCGTCCTGCTGTCATCCTACCCATGCTATTTAAAAAAAGCCTTAGCACACTACGCCGCTACCGCATTCAGCAATTTTTTGAGTAGGTACCTCAACGTATAATGAAGACAAAAAGAGATAGCACCGTAGACAACTTACAAGTTTTATCATCTGGTGTAGCGATCATCTTCAAGCAGCGATACTCGATTGATATTTTAGAGTCTGTGCTCGGTGGAGGATGACCATAGTTGAGTGCCCATTTCGCTGACACCCAGTTGGCAGGATGACACTCTACCGGCGCTCCATGTGCTATCGTCTGTTCTGGGGGGCAGCCCACACACCGCTGGTAGAAACAGGTTTCGGGGATCACTGTAACGTGGAGATTGATTGGTTTAATGATTGTGGTTTGGTATTAAGCAGCTGTGTCCCATTTTCCTGTAAAGTGTAATTGTGGTAAATGTGCAAGCTATGAGATGTAGTTCATGCAAGAGTTAACTCTAATGTAGACGA
The DNA here is from genome assembly GCA_949316375.1 of Mythimna vitellina. Lineage (NCBI taxonomy): Eukaryota > Metazoa > Arthropoda > Insecta > Lepidoptera > Noctuidae > Mythimna > Mythimna vitellina. The sequence continues at coordinate 18,774,336 of OX438701.1, read as the reverse complement.
TAATGCGTAATTGCTTAAAGATGATAATTTACTCTAAAGAGAATAAAAAACCGATCAAGTGCGAATCACATTCGATGGGTTTCGTACCATTGGAGAAAAATTTGAAAATATATACTACCAATAGACAGGACATAGCAAACAAAATCGTAATCCGAAACTTATTACCTAGTGGACATAAGTCGCTCAGTCTAGTATGACACCTCTACACGTCAAGTCGTTTTTATATTTGCTCTATGCACTAAAATAAAATTATTTTCTGACAAAATATGCCAAACTACGCATTACGCTATTGCAAATCTTGTTATGGTAAAATAACTGGACCTAACTTCGATTTATTTTCTTAAATATTTTTGATATTTACGAAGTAATTTGTCCACATTTTATTTTTTACATAGGTATTTACAAGTTAACATGCATTCAGCCATCACCATAATTCGTTTCTGCGGTTTCGGTCCTAAACTAACATATTTCCTTCGCTCTTCTCATTTATGGAAACACTATCCGGCACTAAATTATCCGGCATACTCTTACGTTAATTTTAAACGTGGCTAGGGATGACCGAGCTTGGGCTGAAGCTTCCCTTCCTATCCATATGGGTGGCCTTGGCGGCCACAAAATTACTCGTATTAGTTTAACAGCTCCTCAATTCACGGCACTGAGAAATTAATCAGGAATATCCTATCTCCCTCACTGATTGATTTCAATGGGCCGTGCTTCGTCGAGGCTATAGATACTCGGAGACTCGGTTGCCCGAATTCTAATCCGCCCGATGGACCATCTTCCCAAAGACGGTGGGATGAACCGCTCTGCAAAGTAGTTCAAAAAAACTTGATTGAAACATCTACTGCTCCTGCGGAGCGTGCGCGCCTGCTGGCTGTGGGAGAATGGGAGTCGGGTTTCTGGCTTCAAGTACTACCGTCATCGAACATAGGCACCTTGCTCGATGATAATAATACTTTCCGCCTCGCCGCTTTCTTACGTCTAGGCACTCCCTGCTGTTCTTCTTATCGCTGCCACTGTGGCGAAGTCGTCAACAGCCTCGGACACCATGGTCTGTCATGCAGCTGAAGTGCGGTTTGCATAGCACGACGCGGCTTTCCTGATTTAACTAAATTTTCTTTAAATTTTGAGCGCGTTTGCGCTGACACCATGTGCAGCAGTCCAGGATACATGAGCAATCAACAAGTAAATTCCGATCGCAACACGTGCAAAAAGCATATTCTTCGAGAGGGATAAATTAAAAAAAAAAAATACAGTTTTTTACCCGACTTGAAAGAGTTTTGCTGGTGGATAGTTATCTTGCTTGAGAGCAAAAATATTACATGAACTGACTTGGATACGCTAGCTCTAATCCTTCATATTTTCATCCAGTCGTTGATTTTTGTGAAGCCTGCTTTAGCTCACTGCAGTTAAGTATTGTAATGTCGTCTATGAATTTAGCCACTGTTATCCCAGCCCCCTTAGCCAAGTTACGACCATTTCGTTTGCGTCGAACGCCTCAAGTAGACCACGCCTCCGATTCCTTTATTCTGACTTCATCTCAACGCTCAGTCACGTGGTCAGAAATTTATACATATATAATAATACTATCTTCAATATCAGCTATTATAATTTAAAGAGCGAAACTAAACTGCGCCTTTAAATAAGCATTCATGCATATCTACCCCCCTAGCCAAGTTACGATCGTTTCGTTTGCGTCGAACGACTCGAGTAAGCCACGCCTCCTATTCCTTTGAATTTCTGACCACTTCACTGAGCGTTGAGATGACGTCAGAAAAAAGGAATCGGAGGCGTGGCCTACTCGAGGCATTTGACGCAAACGAAACGATCGTAACTTGGCTAGGGGGGCTGTACAGCTAACTACCCGCCGAGTGCCGTGTCTCTATTGTAACTCTATATGCATAAGATTTTACATATTAGACGTTAGAGATTTGGTTCCTCGTTCATGTGAGTCCGTATGGATGACAGATACGATAAAGATAATTAAAAAGATTGCCTAAAGATAAAAAGTAGGGTTAGCTAGTTTCAGCTCACTTTTTTTCAAGTTCCGGGAATTTCCGACAAAATTTTCTCGAGATTTCTCGAGTTATAGATTTTGTTGTTGAAGAAGCAATATTGGTCACTTAGCAAATAGTATGTGACCTTCAAAAAACAATCTATGAGTTATCGCTGCATACAAAACATTTGTCCATTAACTGCGTAAAAAACAAATCACAAATCAAAATATAATATTAAAATAATAATCACTTCAGTTTCCCTTTTCTTTAAAGTAATAATTAGAACTTTTGATCACAGAATTAAAAATAAACCTTTAACTAAATAGGTACCTGGGTTTTAATTACCCGCATCGAATCAAAGAACACAGTACCTATACACATATAATATAAAATTAACTAAAAAAATAACTTTCCGTTCCATATGTAGAACTTTGATTACAAAACGTCATAAAAATGTTTTAGATATTTTTGATAGATAATTATCCAATTGCCAATCCAGACGCGATTTCTCGAATTCTCGAATACTTCCTCGACATTTTCTCGACCAATTTTGTCGAGAATTCCCACTTCGAGATATTTCTTAAAGAAACGGAATCAGCATAAAGTTTGTAAGATAATTCGAAAAAAAAAAACATCACGTTGTTCAAAACTAGGTGAACTCCGTCTATGCATCGTCTGTTATAGGTTTTTATAATTCAGCAACATTAAACCATTAGTTACTTAAGGGTCTGTTTGTTGATGTATGGACGGATAAAGACGGTAAACTGAATACGTTTTCACTTTGGGCACGCCACAATTATGGCGGTAAGTCCCCTCTTTGAGGCGTGGTTGGAAAGACCTCACGGCGTCCTCACATTCCGCATGACGCAGGTCCTCACCGGACACGGTAAGTTCGGGAGGTTCCTGCACCGGATTCGTGCGGAAACGACGCCCGGGTGTCGCCACTGTGTGGCCCACCCGGAGGACACGGTGGAGCACACGGTGGAGGTGTGCCCCGCTTGGGCAGAGCAACGCCGTGACCTCGTGGGGGCAATCGGCGGCGGTGATCTCTCGCGCCGGGCCTTGGTTCAGGCCATGCTCCGGAGCGAGGAGGAGTGGCAGGCGGTCGCCTCCTTCTGCGAAGCAGTAATGCTAGCTAAGGAGGCGGCCGATCGCGTGAGGCAACGGTCCTTACGCTCCAACCGCCGCCGGGATTCCGATCCCGATTTCCGGCCACCGTAGGCGCGGGCTTGCAGATGGCGAGCAATGGGTGGCTCGCCGTCTGACCGTCCGGTAACCGTCCGGACCGAGCCCAAGTCGTCGACGGCGCGTTTTGTTCCACGCGCGCCTCAAGGAGATGTCAGCAAATCGTAGGGGCCCAGCAGGGTCGAAGCCTACTGGGGCCACGGGTAGTGTGAAAGCGGAACCCGGGGCCCTGGGACGAAGGCAACGAAGGAACAGGAGTGGGTTTTTAGTCAGTAAGAGTCTGACACTATCTCCCGCTCCGCCCAAGAGCGGGGATGTCATTAGGATGATTTTCCCACCCAATAAAAAAAAAAATAAAAAAAAATAAAAAAATACGTTTTCACTTTATGTATGTAAATATAAATTTAAGCTAGAATAATTAAAAAGTCAGCAGTCGTAATTCTAATACCACACCCTAAAATTCTAATAAAAAATAAATACTAAAAAAGACCTACCAGAGCCAAAGAGAGCAGAGACCAGCTTAGTCTAGATATTCCAGAAGGGTAAATAAAGTCAATTAACCCGTCACAAAATTCTACGATTTATATTATATTCTATAATGTCTATAATAGAGTCACTCATGACAATCATAATAGAATATCACTAGACAAAGTTAGACAAACCTACATATTTTCGCGTTATCTTCACTTATCAGCCACAACGCAGCACTGACCTAAATTCATAACCAGCGATTATCAACATAAACCTCCTGCCAACGCGCATTGTGGCAACATTACTAGACGCATTGACAATGTAAATACTATTGTCAACAGAATAAATAAATATTTATCTGCTGGCAAGATGAGTCAGTATTTGGTAAGCCATAGTGTCGTGAAGGCGCGGGCGGCCGGTTCAGAAATGAATTTAAAACCGCGTGATGTAATGTTATTTGTAGCACTTTGTTTTGATTATATTCAATCGGATGTCAACTTATAGCCACAATAGATTAACAAATCATTAAATATTTTATTGTTTGTTTACAAGCTTTTTTATTGAAAAATGTTTGTGTGATGACCTCGATCATTTGTTCTGTGTCTGGGTGTAATTTATCTATATAATTGTAGAAGACTAATATTTAGAAATATATAAGTATGTTTATCAGTTGTCTAGTACCCATAACACAAGCTCTGCTTAGCTTGGGACTAGACGGCGTTGTGTGATAGTTGTGGAATATTATATTATATTAAAGAGCTTACCATAAGGTATGAGTGCAGCCACGCTGAGAATAAACACTATCATTGCAGAGCACTGAAACATGCTTCTAATTATAAACTGTATTCCGCTACAACGTCCACTACCGCTACAGTTTTTATCACACTAATCTCTCGAGGAATCGCGTTTATCTTTGAACGTGTGCCCGTTATCAATGCGTTGTAAATTATTGTGTTGCTTCTACTGGAAAACAAAAATATATCAATATAGAATATAGATTTTTCTGCAAACTGTTTGTATGGAACATGTGCGTCGTACCTATCTGCGACTAAAATAAATTTAGATCTGAAGTATGTTCCTCCGAATATTCTCGTCTCGTTTGAAGATGTTTCCGAATGATCGTGCCGTGAACCGTTAGAGATAGGTACAGAATGAAATCATCACATTCAATATATACTACCAATAGACAGGACATAGCGAACAAAATCGTAATCCAATACTTATTACCTAGTGGTCATAAGTCGCTCAGTCTAGTATGACACACCTACACGTCAAATCGTGTCAGTATCCGCTCTATGCACTAAAAGAAAATCATTTTCTGAGAAAATATGCCGAACTGCGCATTACACTATTGGGACCAATCTAAAAAAATGGGACCAATCGAAAAGCATATTCTCTAAGAGGAAAAAATTTTTTTGCAAATCGGTCCATAAACGACGGAGTTCTGAGGTAACACACATAAAAAAAACCGAATTGATAACCTCCTCCTTTTTCTTGAAGTCGGTTATAAATGGCAAGACATCATCATCATCATAATCATTTCAGACGAAAAAGGGGCACTGCTGGAAATAGGTGTCCCTCCACACAACGAATAGTCCTGTGCGTCTCGCATCGATCGGATTAATGTGTCGCATTCATCGATCCACGTTATCGATCCTCGTTGGAGGCCTATTTGGCCTTTAAATGGCGAGTACTTTAACTTTTTTTTTCATCAAATTACTCTTCCTGTTATGGGCGAAGCGAAAAAGATGTTCTTACTTTCGCCAAATAAAAGACACTTGTGTTCCTTCAGTTGCCCTTTGTATTCTTAGGGCCGTGGTAAATATTTCAATCAGTCCCGCAGATTTAATAAGCATCGGCCCGAGTATGCCCTGTTCATTTTGCTGGCATTGGTTTAAGACTCGCGTGGAACACAACGCGCTGTCTACTCGGTCCGAACTGGACGGCGAGCTACCCATTCGTAAACCTGCACCAACAGGACCATGACCCTGCGACTCCCGAATCCCAGGGCGCCTTTTGGGGCGAGATCGGCCTACCTGCATCTTCTAGATGAGAGGGTTCTGGAATGATCTTTTACTCAGAGCTCCCTTCCAGTGAGTTTTAGTGAGATATACCTAATTCCTTCAGGTTTCACCCCAAAAACAAATGTAAATAGAAATAAAACCACCTAAATAAACAAAGAAACGAGTCGGACATCCATTTAGCAGAGTGATGGAAAATTGGCGTTTCCGTATCGCACCGTCTTAGATCAATTGGAACATTTTATCCTCGACACGTGATACCTTAGACCAATGGAGCGAAGAAGAGCAATCGACCGGTTGATTCCTGATAGCGAACGCTTTTACGCTTTTTCCCTATTTGGTATTCGGAAATGTTTTGGTGGACTTGAGATACTTAATAATTATGTACAATGATAGATACGGGAAGGAAAATTTAGTAAGAAAGAAGGGTTTAATGTTTAATGGTCTGTAATTGATAGCTTAGAGAGCATAGAAGATATGATTGCTTGTGCTTTCTCTATTTTAGAAGAGTCTTGACCATGAAAAATTATACAATCTTTTCTATTACAGTCTAGTCGTTCTTCAATATTTATGAACTTATTAGCTTTTGCCAGCTGCTTTGCCCGCGCGACATCACTTTCTCCATACAAACTTTGGAACCCCGTTTTACCCCCTTTTACCTCGCCGTCAGACCGTCCGGTAACCGTCCGGACCGAGCCCAAGTCGTCGACGGCGCGTACTGTTCCACACGCGCCTCAAGGAGATGTCAGCAAATCGTAGGGGCCCAGCAGGGTCGAAGCCTACTGGGGCCACGGGTAGTGTGAAAGCGGAACCCGGGGCCCTGGGACCCTCTGACACTATCTCCCGCTCCACCCAAGAGCGGGGATGTCATATGGATGATTTTCCCACCCAATAAAAAAAAACCCCTTAGGAGTTTTTTTTTTTGGTGGGAAAATCATCATATGACATATCTCGCTCTTGGGCGGAGCGGGAGATAGTGTCAGACTTTTGCTGACTAAAAACTTACTCCTGTTCCTTCTTTGCGTTCATCCCGGGGCTCCGAGCTCCGCTTTCACACTACCCGTGGCCCCAGTAGGTTTTCCTCCTTAGGGGTGGAGTTTCGTAAAATCCATTCTTATATCTAGACCCTATAAGGAACCTACCTGCCAAATTTTAAGTTTGTAGGTGTTATATTTTCTGAAGTTTCGTGATTAATCAGTGAGTGGTATTTCGCTTTTATATATATAGATTTATTTAAAGGGTGTATACTTCCAGGTTGTCATTTTATGTAAATCCAGTTTTGATGATGGAATCCATAAGGAATTGGGGGAACTCCTAAAGTAAAGAAACATCCGTGTTTATTGTGATTTAGGTACTGTCTTCAAGAAGTTAATTTTTTTTTTTCTTTTTTACAAAAGACAGAGCACACAATCGACTTCAATATGTATGTCAATAATTATTTACAAACTTCGATACCGATAGTGTTTTATATGCTGATAGCTGTTGTTAAAGCGGTGTGGCTTTACTCGTACGTGATGATAACTGCAATGGCGTCTGCCCTGAATACCCGAATACTCTGGCGTGAGTACTGAGCTAACTTTAACTCGTTGTTGGCGTACAATTATGGCGGTAAATTCCCTCTTTAAAGAGTGGCAGGAAAGACCTCATGGCGTCCTCAAATTCCGCATCACCAAGCTTGGTTAGATCGGGAAGTTCCTGCACCGGATTCGTCCATTTAGTTTTCTTCTTAAATTTTTCCCTGTCAACCATCATGCTATCATTGACTCCTGGTGTTCTTTCATGTATGAAATGGATCAATGGAGTATATCTCTCCTCACAATTTCACAACTAATCAATTGTTGTCGATAATTAAAATGAAATCACATGAACACTAAAAACTTCAGGTAGGCAAACAACTTGATCGCAATAGAACAAAAAAAAATGGTTTTTCTTTGACTAATTCCAATTAGTGCACAAAACCCCCAAATACTTAGACCTTATTGTAATCTTAACAATAATAGAAAAATCTGTATTTCTTTTTATTGCTTGTTTGTAGTTCATGCTTGGAAAGACAACATCCGCCTTTTTTTGGAAGGGGGTAATCACAAAATAACTTCTCCCAATCCAGGGTAGAGTGAAAAAGTGTGTCAGACTTTAACTGACTAAAACTCACCTGTGTCCTTAAGTTGCCCTGTAAATTCCAGGGCCTGACCTTGGGACTATAGTGGATAAGCGTAGTAGCAGACAGAGCCTAATAAGAGCAGTAGCAATAAGCCTATGCTGAAAGGGACACCGAATTGTACCTGAGATATTCTCTAAATAATACTACATTATGAATTCAAGCCGAACTATGTATTACCCCGAAGTTTGTTCTAGATTTTTTCACATGGGTGTTCTTTTAAATTCTTGGCGTTTCTCTACTATAACATGCTTGTATTATACATTCAAACCTTCCTCCCTCGAGCGCCGATTGTACATATGTCTGTACGAATTGAATGACCTTGAAAAACGCTTAATTGTCGTTTTGTACCCACGTATGTATGAAATTTTTTTCTTTGTTTTTCCTAGAAAAATCCAGATAAAGTTTTTTTTTGTTTATTTTTTTATGGTGATTTACGTAATTAAACGCGCAAACGCGCAATCACATAATAATAATACGCCAGGGCGACCGAGGGGTTAAAAATTACTTTGTGTATTGGTGGAAATGACATGAAATCCGTTCAGTAATTATTGAGTTTATCGCGTTCATACAAACAGACGCGGTTGGGGACTTCGTTTTACAGTATGCAAGGATGCTTCAAGAGTCAAACGAATTTGAACGTAGACATCTTAGAATATAGGACAAGACCCGATACAACGTTCCCGCGACATAATTAGCGAATTTCACACAAGTGAAGCCACTTGAAAAGTTCGTTAAGAATTATTTGTTTTCGATTCAACCAATCGAATTACATTTTCTCATTCGAATGAGGTAGTAAGATAATTACAATACAAAGTGGTTCTCACCAAAATATATGGTAAACCAATTAAATTTCAATTTCGTTGTATCAAATAAATCAGTCACAAAATGAGCATCGACGTGCGATTACGAATTGAACTGAAGTGAAATAAATAATCGTCTTTTGTTGTGTTCGTTTATAATAATTTTCATGCAAAAGAAACATGGTAGAGATTATCCGCTTTATTCATTTGAGTTTCGAAAAACTAATCATCATCATTTCAACCGAAAAACATCCACTATTGGACACGGACCTCTCGCAAATGTCACCGCAACAATCAGAACAGTCCAGTCCAGTCCAGTCTATGCATCTCGCATCCATCAAATTCATATGACTCTCACCAGGTCATTGGTGACGGCGTGCATTGTTCCACTTGCGCCTCAGGGAGATGTCAGCAAATCGTAGGGGTCCAGCAGGTTCGAAGCCTACGAAGTACTAGGGCCATGGGTAGTGTGTAAACGAAACCCGGGGCCTAGGACGAAGGCAACGAAGGAACAGGAGTGGGTTTTTAGTCAGTAAAAGTCTGATACTATCTCCCGCTCCGCCCAAGAGCGAGATTTGTCATAAGATGATTTTTCCACCCAATAAAAAAAAAGAACCAGATCATTGGTCTACTATGTGGGAGACCTACCAACGCTGCGTCTTCTAGTACGCGGTCGCTACTCTAGAACCTTTTGACCCCATCGCGCAACTGACTGTCGAGAAACTGTACCATCAATTAATCAATCTGACCCGCCTTTCTTATATCTATAGGGGCAATCCATCAAGTAGTTCGGATGCTCCAAACGGGATCGCTGTTTCACTCGGCTTAAGCATGGTCACCTTGGTGGGACCTTGCTGATTGTAAACCAAGCCAACCGTTGTGTTGATTGTCGGTTTGTCGGATCGTAGAATTACATTTGCTGTTTACACGGATGATGAGGATGAGGATTACATTTGCTGTAACAAGCAACGTTTACCTCTGTCGGGACGCTGGATTACATTTGTGTGGTGGTAGCCCATGCTTTACAGTGTACTGTACTGTACTGTTGCTTTAGGTGTACCAAATGTAAAGGAAGTGCCACACGGATGTAATCCAGCGTTCCAACAGAGTTCACTTAGGTAGAATCTTGGTTTGCCACCACGGATTGTGTTGTGGCTACACGGATCTAATCCACGCGCCAACACGTTTGCAAATTAGTCGCTAAGGTCGACACTGCTGTTGGAAAAACGCGCCTGCCATCCAAAGACGTTGAAGGTCATATAAAAATTTGGATTACATCTACTGTCCATGTTTAAGTGTCTAATTACCTTATTATTGATAGGCTGGCACTTGACCACTATCTTCACCTATTAGTATAAAGTATTATTAATATTAGCGATAAAAGTAGCGACAAGAAACTTGTAAAGAGATATTTGTATATACACGTAACACTCGTAAGTACTTACATACTAGTACCATGATTGAAAAGAGTGTCCATGGAGTTTCTTGCACATTCTTCTCCATAGAGATCTACGCTTTGGAATGTGCTAATAGTATCATCATATCTGGCAGACTGATTCCTTAACCTTTTTTTTTTTTTTTTATTGGGTGGGAAAATCATCCTTATGACATCCCCGCTCTTGGGCAGAGCGGGAGATAGTGTCAGACTCTTACTGACTAAAACCCCACTCCTGTTCCTTCGTTGCCTTCGTCCCAGGGCCCCGGGTTCCGCTTTCACACTACCCGTGGCCCCAGTAGGCTTCGACCCTGCTGGGCCCCTACGATTTGCTGACATCTCCTTGAGGCGCGCGTGGAACAAAACGCGCCGTCGACGACTTGGGCTCGGTCCGGACGGTTACCGGACGGTCAGACGGCGAGCCACCCATTGCTCGCCGACTGCAAGCCCGCGCCGACGGTGGCCGGAAATCGGGATCGGAATCCCGGCGGCAGTTGGAGCGTAAGGACCGTTGCCTCACGCGATCGGCCGCCTCCTTAGCTAGCATTACTGCTTCGCAGAAGGAGGCGACCGCCTGCCACTCCTCCTCGCTCCGGAGCATGGCCTGAACCAAGGCCCGGCGCGAGAGATCACCGCCGCCGATTGCCCCCACGAGGACACGGCGTTGCTCTGCCCAGGCGGGGCACACCTCCACCGTGTGCTCCACCGTGTCCTCCGGGTGGGCCACACAGTGGCGACACCCGGGCGTCGTTTCCGCACGAATCCGGTGCAGGAACCTCCCGAACTTACCGTGTCCGGTGAGGACCTGCGTCATGCGGAATGTGAGGACGCCGTGAGGTCTTTCCAACCACGCCTCAAAGAGGGGACTTACCGCCATAACTGTGGCGTGCCCAGCACGGGGTCGCGACAGTCGCTGTCGCCATTTCTCCATGAGAACTCGCCGGAGCTCTGTCCGCCATGCTGCGACTTGTTGCGGCAGCGGGGTTTCGCCCCGGCGTTGCATCTCCATGCGCCGTTCGTGCATGAGTGCAAGGACTGTTGCCTCCAGCTCCCATGGTTTCTGGCAAGCAAGAAGGCTCGCCGCTTCGCGGGAAATCGTCCGGTATCCTCGCACCATCCGTATGGCCATGACCCTCTGGCACGCGTTCAGCCGGGCCGCCGGCTGCTTACGCAGCCCCGGCGCCCACACCGGCGCGCCATAAAGGGCCATGGACCGAACGATCCCCGCGTAGAGCCTCCGGCAGGAGGCGTCTGGGCCCCCAAGGTTGGGCAGGAGCCACCCGAGGGCAGCCCCAGTCCGATTTAGTTTGGGAGCCAGACGTCGGAAGTGCTCGTCGAAATCCCATCGGCTGTCGAGAACGAGTCCCAGGTACTTCATCGTTGACCCGACGCCGATGTGGACTCCTCCCACCGTTAGCTGGGAACTCGGTGGTGGCGCGTTCCGAGGGCCGTGAAAGCACATGGCCTCGGACTTGTGCAATGCCACCTTGAGTCCCAGCTCCTGGATCCTGCCAACGACTGTCGCGACCCCGTGTGTCGCTAGTTCGACCGCCGCCTGGTACGACTCTCCCTGCGCCAGGACCAGCGTGTCGTCTGCGTAGCAGACCACGCTGACCCCGTCAGGGAGGTCGCCGCGCAGCACGTAGTCGTATCCGATGTTCCACAAGGGCGGCCCTAGTACCGATCCCTGCGGAACACCGCACGACATCTCTCGACGTTCCCACACCCCCTGGTGACCAGGGTAGGTTATGTACCTGTCTGACAGGTACGCCTCGACCACACGACAGAGGTAGTCGGGCATCTGGTGATACCGGAGTGCCCTCCCAATGCTACTCCAAGGCAGGGCGTTGAAGGCGTTGGCGATGTCCAGAGACACCGCCACGACACACCTGCCCTGGGCCACTGCATCCCCCGTCGTGAGGGCTCGCACGCACATGATGGCGTCCACCGTGGAGCGCCTCCTGCGAAAGCCGAACTGGCCGTCCGCCAGATCCGGCCCCACCCGTGTTAGGTGTGCGACGAGGCGGTCTGCAATTACTCTTTCAAAGAGCTTGCCCACCTCGTCGAGCAGCACAATGGGCCGGTACGCGGACGGAGAGTCCGCGGGGCGCCCCGGCTTCGCGATGAGATTTCTTGACCTTTCAAAAATAAAAAGCTTCGAATCTTTAGTAAGATGGTGTGGTCGATGATGGAGCACGCTAGAAGTAACTTATCAACACTCTTTCGAGTTTTACTCCATAACTGTACGCAAAATGTGTTCCCAAAACGTTTTGTTCGTATTAATGAGACGTCCACCATGTATCATATCATGTACCTATAGGTAGTTTTATAATTGAGATTTCTGGGATTTTAGGCAAAGCGCCATTATAACAGCGAGAATATTGTCAAGAAATGTCCACATGAAATTACGGTAGTGCACATTGCCATACTTTTTTTTTTATTCTTGATAGGTTCGCGCTTGACCGCTATCTCGCCTAATGGAAAGCGACGCTGCGGTCGACCATGGAGCGCGCTTATCTAGAAGTAACCTATTCACTCTTGACTTAAAGATTCCCGGGTTGTAACCATCAGGAAACACAGATTCTGGTAAGGAATTCCACTCTTTATCTGTACGCACAATGAATGTGTGACATTTTGTATATTTTAATATAATTATTATACCAAGTAGGTATAATAAAAAATAAGCTTTTTTTGAATCTGTAGTCTTATCACGGTGTAAATAATTATAATTTCCAGCGCTATTCACAAATACAAGTATCATTTTAAATTCCATCCACTATTTATAACCCTTCATTCATTCCTGATTCGATCGCGCAAGGAAACTCCGAGCATAGCCCTTTCCATTGTCCTTTGGGTGACTTTAAGTCTTCTGATAAGGCCCATTGTAAGCGACTACGTTTCAGAGCCATATATCATCACTGGCAACACGCACTGCACTGGTATAGACCAGACATAGACTTTCGTCTTGTGACACTGTGGTATATTGGACGAGAAGATACCGCGCAGCTTCTCGAACGCTGCCCAGCCAAGTCGGATTCGACGATTGATCTCTTTCTCGAAGTTAGACTTTCCCAACTGGACCGTCTGTCCCAGGTAAACGTCGTCGTCCACAACTTCGAGTGCAGAGTCCCCGATCTTGATAGGAGTGGGAGCTACATGGCTGTTTACTATGACTTTGGTTTTGTCTATGTTCATTTTAAGTCCCACTCTTTCGTAAGCTCTACTGAGGTCACCAAGCATTTTACTGAGCCCCTCCGTAGTCTCAGCCATGACCACTATGTCGTTATAACCCTTACTTCAACTTTAATCCAAAAATAGAACTTGTAAACATATAATCGCGTCCAAACAGCCCGTGGTCTAAATTAGTACCGGGTTTCGGCGTCCATCGCACCCCTAGCAAATTATCTTTTGTGAATTATTCCGAGGATAATTAACAACACCCTTATTGCTTTAACCTTTTGATGGGGCTGCATGAAAATTGGTGTTAATGAGGTCTCGATTTGAGAAAGGTGTTTAATGCCGGTAATGGCTATTTTTAGAAGACAAATTAGGTGCCAATCTAAATTAAAAAGATTTCGAGTACAAGGAAAATAGTCTCTCGATGATATTCACAACTTAGGCTACTATATTAATGCTATTTTTTTCAACATAACTATTCTGAACTATTTATTTGTATTGTCATCGTTATTTCTGGTCTTCTTTACCACTTCATCAAATATTAGTTATTGACTGTAAATGCTTAAGTTTTCGATGAAAATGCCAAAATCCGCATATGGTTGCCTATAATATTTGAGGAGTTCCCTCGATTCCTCATGGATTCCATCATCAGAAATAGATTATGAAAAATATAAGACCAATCGGAAAGCAACGAGGGAAAAAAAAATTTGCAAATCGGTCCATAAACGACGGAGTTATGAGGTATAAAACATTAAAAAAAAACACAACCGAATTGATAACCTCCTTTTTTTGAAATCGGTTAAAAAGGCTTCATAGATGATGACTATAATAAAATTATAGTATCTAGTTTCGTCCAGATATGTCCTAAAAAGATCAGAGTCATAATTATAGGAATTTATTATTATATCCTAAAAAACGGAATTATTATTTTATGATTATTATTACTAGCCGTAGTGTCCCACTGCTAGCCAAATACCTCCCTCCATTCCTTCCAAGGACCACTATTTCTCACTTCCTCTTTCCAATTCTTAAGGAAGACATTCAAGTCGTTCCACCATCTCTTTCGTGGTATGCTGTGGCCTGGTAACCCTCAACACACGAATCCACAGCTTGTTAGACATGCGGCAGACATTTCCTACCCAGCTCCATTTAGGTTGAGCAGTTTTTTAAGCCAAATCAAAAAACTGCCCAATGAAAAGAAAATAAATACTGGTGCTGCAAAATGCCACCTGGCAGCTTTGGACTCGATAGAAAGGCGTGCGAAGAGGCTAATTGGTGATCCAGATTTGGTTAAATCCAATCTTCAAAGCCTTGAGCACAGGCGTAGGATAGCCAGCCTTTCAGTGTTTTACAGGTTGCATTTTGGAGAGTGTACACGAGAATTGCATGACTTGATTCCGCCATCTCATTTCTACCATCGGACAACCCGACGTACGGCGAGTATCCACCCTTACGTTGCTGAAACCTCTACGGTCCGCACTAACCGTTTCGCCTCGTCGTTTTCAATCAAAGGATTAGAACAATTAGCCAGCTGAGGTCTTCCCATCCGATTATAATTTAGGTGTCTTCAAGGCTAGAGTGAATAGACTCCTAAACCATGATTGATATTAACGATATGCGAGTGAAAAAGGACCCTCTTAAAGGTGGAATCGCAGTCAAGCACTAGTTTATATCAAATAAAAAAATTAAATAAATTAAACTGCAGCCAAGAGCAATTTCCAGCTAATTTCTAAGAGCAATACAATATCCATTAGCTGTCCAATTAACCCATAAGTCTCAGGAATGTAGTCGGAAAATTGTTATATGTGAAACAAACAACCAAACAAAAGTACCTCCTTTGGTTTCTTTTTTGTTAGCAGGGACAAGAAGAGTTAAATAAGTTAAAAAAAAACATTAATAACATAATTATCATAAATTCAAAACCTAAGTAGCGCTACAATTAAGTTGCCTTAAAAATCAAAAGTAACAATCATTGTCATAGACAACAACATCCTTCCAAAACAAAGTCAACACGACTAACGTGTGCACGTGTGAGGAACAGTACGCGACGTTGACGACTTGGGCTCGGTTAAGGACGGTAAGACGGCGAGCTACCCATTGCTCGCCGTCCGCAAGCCCGCGCCTACGGTGGCCGGAAATCAGGATCGGGATCCCGGTGGCTGGTGCGTGAGCCGTTCCCTCGCGCGTGCACGTGTGGCCTCCTCTTTTGCTAGCAATACTGCTTCGCAGAAGGAGGCGATTGCTTGCCACTCCTCCTCGCTTCGGACCATGAGATGGCGTGACAATTAGGACTCCTACCTAAAGGATTAGCCAGAAGCGGCTAAGGACAGTAAAAAGTGGAGGGAGATCTTGCCCTACAATGGGACACAACGGGCTCATAATAACATAATAATATATCTACACTAATATAAAGAGGTAAAGTTATTTTTTCTGTTTGTAGAAGGTAATCTCTAAAAGAACTGCCCCTAGCCAAGTTACAATCGTATCGTTCGCGCCGAACGCCTCGAGTAGGCCACGCCTCCGATCCCTTTGTTCTGACGTCATCTCAACGTTCAGTCACGTAGTCAGAACGAATCGGAGGCGTGGCCTACTCGAGGCGTACGGCGCGAACGAAACGATTGTAACTTGGCTAGGGGGGCTGGTTCGATAGCGAAAATTTTTTCACCGATAGAAAGCTGCTTTATTCCTGAGTGACATAGGGTATATTTTATGTATGTGAGCGAAGCCGCGCGCAAAATGTGAAAAGGTCATAAATATAAAATTAAGCAGCAGAAATATTTTAATTTTTGGCGCAAGGATGCCGATCATCATTGAAGCTCTGTCCAGGGACTCTGTTTTGTGGGCGATGGCTGGGTATCGAGCAATAAACAAACTATTCCAGATCATACAACTGATTTATTATAATGCAAGCTTTACTTTACACAACGAGCAGTGAAACAGTCTCCGAGAGACGATGTTGTTGCCACGACTGCCGACACAGGAAAGAGCACCGTACCTCTGCGGTCGGCGCTCTTATCTGCTCGGTTCGTGCAAACGTCAGTGCGGATTCTGTCAAAGTGACATGTGTCACTTTACACTTAGCTCGTTCATTCGTTCTTAAGCTTCCGTACTATTGACTTCTCCGACATAATTTTATAAACAGCAACACTTTTGATAAGTAGTGTTGCCAATTAGTAAATAATATACCTAAGCCGAAATATGTGAATTATATCAATGACTAATTTAGTCGTATAATATATATGTAGTTAATTGGGACGTGTTAAATTGAGCAATTCATTAGTAATTAGATCTCGAAGCCTACAATTAACAATATTATAATTGGTGTAGCTGAGGCATTGCTATTCTTGAAAATAGGTCATTGTACTGATCATTTTTCAAAGCAAAAGAAAAGATGGATGGATTGTGTGAGAAGTGATATGAAAGAAAAAGGAGTTAGTGATAGCGTGACGAGTGATAGGACAGAATGGAAGAAAAAAACGTTTTGCGCCGATCCCAAATATAACGGGACAGGGGCAGGAATATGATAATGATGACGATACTTTTCCTGTTTTTTTTGGGTGGGAAATCATCCAATGGCTTCTACAGCTCTTGGGCGGATCGGGAGGGCGTGTCAAGCTTTTACTGACTAAAACCCGCTCCGGTTCATTTTTTGCCTTCGTTCCAGAGACCCGAGGTTCTCTTTCGTACAACCCATGGCTCCAATAGGCTTCGACGCTGCTGCTAGGGGGCAGCAGGTTTGCTGATATCTTCTTGAGGCGCGCGAGGAACACTACGAGCCGTAGACGACTCAGGCTCGGTCCGGATGGTTACCGGACAACCGGGCGGCGAGCTACCATTTGCGCGTCGTCCGCAAGCCTCTCGGCGGCAGGGACGTGAGGCCCGTTCCCTCACACATGCGGACGCCTCTTTCGCTAGCATTACTACTTCACAGTAGGATGCTACTGCCTGCCATTCCTCCTTCCTAATGCTGTGAGTAGTAGTTAAACGCGGAGCGGCGAGCGGTAGCTAAGCGCGGGGTGGCGTAATATCAAAAGTATGAGAATGTTTGAAGCACGCCACGAAACGGCCCTTATATCGCCTCGCACGGTTTCCAATGCCGCCCCGCTCGTCGTGCTGCTCACCACTAAGAACAAAGTCGTGACCAGGCTGTAACTATGTTAGGGTTGGCTTCAAATCCTGTCGAATACAGCTAAAGCGTGATTCATGAGGATATTGTTTTTGAGAAATTGTTCAAAAGAGATACCGCAGCCCTGAAAAGCAAAGGGCAATTGAAGGAATTCAGGTGAGTTTAAGTCTGTTAAAGTCTGACCGTCTCACTTTATCCAGAGCGAGAGGAGTTATTTTATGATATGTCACATCATTTTTTAATTAAAAAAGATATTTTAGATATTTTAGGCTACACTCAAAGAATTTTTTTTTACAAAATTGTTACATTTTTCCATTGCCGAGTTTGTGTTTGTTGTATTTTCCGGTGCCTACTTGTCAGCTATATTTTACTTTCAAACAGAAAGTTCAAAAACCATAAAACCTTCAACAAAAATTCTCTTTGAATAATAAGGGATTAATTCAACAGAGTGCAGCCATCCACTCCACATTCACTGTTCACAAATGATTAACGATAAAAACATAATTTATTTTCGCAATATAATTTTATCTCACAATTTACCAATTCAATATTATTCTTCGAACCGTACAATTCAAGTTAATGGGTTGTCTATTTTTCTTTTATCATTCATTCATTGTCAGTCAATCAATCGTTTCGTTCGTTCATTCGCTCCGTATATAATTTTGTGGTCCACTTGCACTTGGATGAATCTTGACAGAGGCTTGTAGAATATTTTATTATTTATTAATAGTTTTCTACAATATTCACCATTTGTATCTTTTTTGTTTGTTCACTTTAAATACACTCCATTTACTATAGTACTGTTCTCATCTTTGGAACAGATCTGCCAGATATCAACTTGACGCAATGGAATCAAGAGAAACGAGTCAAGAGGATCATCGGCAATCGTCAAGTGAAACCTTCAAAGTTTTCAGTATCGTCCCCTGTTTCCTAGCTTGTCGATTTTTTTTATAGGTTGTATTTCGGGAAGTGTGAGTCGGAATCGCATGATCATTGAATCATCATCGACGTACGACGGTACGCCAGAAGTATATTCGTAAATAAATTACCTCTCAGGAACGTTGTAAAAGGATTCTAATGCAGGCCATGGTCTACAGGGCACGCTACAACCATGTGGTGCAGGTCTTCACCGAACATGGTGGTTTCGGGAGGCTCCTGTTTCAGATTTAATAGGAACAAACACCTGGTAGACAGACACAGGGGAACATACTGAAAAGTCTGCTCCACTTGGATGGAACACCGCCGCTCTTTATGGAGGCGATTGCTAACGGTGAACTTTCGCGTCCTGCCCTGCTTCAGGAAATGGTCGGGGAAGCAGTCACCTTCTTTATGAAGCAGTAATGCAAATGAAGGAAATGGCCGAAACATTAAGGAAGGGGACATTATCATGCCTCTACTGCCGCTGCAGGTGAATCTCGAGTTGATAACGCGTAGTGTTCAGATAAGTTGACAAGGCTAAAGGGGCCTCAGCGATGCCCACTAGGGCTGCAAGAATGTTCGAAAGAGTCACCGTGGTCGTCGAAATGGCATAACTTAATTTTGCCAAACCCGTTCCATCATCGGACTATTAGACGTACGGCGAGACATACACAGAAGCAATTCAATGACTGCTCCAATTTCACTCATTTGTGTACTCTAACATTAACAAACCTGGCAACCTATGCCACATCAAAATAAACTTTTAATTTAATAATCTAGAAACTCGCAAACTAAAATTAAATAAAAACTAAAAGGCAGAAATTCAATTTCGAGCGGACTATAATGCGCTGTCAATAGCAGGCAAACCTAAGTACATAGACCAGATTGCTTATGAACACGGACTCGAAACGAGGTTAACAGTAAACTAAACACTGAAAAGTTTGCTACAGGCTAAGGAAAAGTTTCCAGTGTAGCTATACACCGGTTGGTTCCCGTTTAAGGGAGAGTTTAAAGAGTGGAGAGAAGCAGAGACGGAGTTAGGAAAATATTTGTCAACCTAGAAAATTTTACTTGGATCTATGCTTTTTTGGGTCATCAAATAACTTGGTGGAGCAAAAGGTTTGCTCCAGTTGCCTTTTGTATTCAAGGGCCACCGTAACTCTTTCAGACTAACCTGTAGCTCTGGTAGGCCATGTCAAATACGGCGAAAAAAAAACGCCCGAGTATCACCATTGCGTGAACAGCCCGGAGGGCACGGTGGATCATACATTGGAGGTGTGCCCCGCTTTGGCAGAGCACTACCATATCAAAGGGAACTAAATGATACAGGTGTGATTATAGTCAGCAAAAGTCTAAACGTCCTTAGCTCCACCATAGTATGGGAGAAGTCATTGAATGATTTTTTACCTTAAAAAAGCTCTGGTCCAGACCGTGGTACTACTACGCCTAGTTTCAATTCGCAACGCTTCAACGGAATCGAAATTAAATCAGTCATATTATCTAACACTAGTAGTATCATACAAACTTTGTACCCTCGTTTCATCCCCTTTGAAAAATCCTCTCTTAGTGCTCGCCTACGTCATTAAAGAAAACTTTCTGCTAAATTTCACGTTCCTAGTTCCAGTAGTTTCGGCTGTGCGTTGATATGTCAGTCAATCAGTTTCTCCTTTTATATATATAAATGAAGAGATCACTCTAAATCCAATTCAATCTGCGCAGAAAGGTGTGATTAGAACCATGCAGGCGTGCACATGTGATGTACAAATACAAAGCGATCTCAGTTCCCTACCAGCTTCTCTATTTTAGCAGTATAAGGATATCAAGGCTGTAACAGCCACACACACCATTTTGATCAGATTAAATAGATTAGATAGCACTAAGCCTAATCTAATCACAGATTATCTCTCAGAGATGTGTCCTTACTGTCTGTCGCTTCGGATGTCCAGTCTCTTGTTTCATCCCTTCGCACCGTTTCACTTTTTTAGACAGGATTACTTCGCTACACCGCTCCGCTTCTTCGTCTTCTCGAGTAGGCGAAAGATAACATGTTTATTAAGCACACAGAAACACAATGAAGAGACCAGTATTTAGAACCCTGATATGGTTTTGGTTCAGTAGGTGGCCATGTTAAAAGCAGCATCAATGGAGTCCATTAAGGCCTTGATGTAATGAGTGCTTGAGGTAATTCAACAAATGGATCTTTGCTTAAGACAGAGGCATACATATCATCGTTCTACATTTTTTCTCAAGTTACTCGGCATCCTATATGGGAAATTGAATGGAATGCGAATGCGTTGTAGTTTAATTGAGTTTAACACATAGTGGCGGATTTTTCCTACGTGACCGAGAAGTCACCGCTTCACTGCAAGAGTTTCAATCAAATCAACTGATCACGTTCTCTTCGCTTCGCTCGCCACCGCGCCGCACCCACGTGCAGATTGCTTACTTACTCCGCCACAACGAAGAAGCAGTCTAACTTGCAATGCCAAAGGGTCATGGCCATACGGATTTCGGGGGGATACCGCATGGTTTAACGCGAAGCGTCGACCCTCCTTGCTAGCCTGTCACCATGGGATCTGGAGGCAACAGTCCTTGCACGCATGCACGATTTGCGCGTGGCGATGCAACGCCGGGGCGAAACTCCGCTGCCGCAACAAGTTGCAGCATGGCGGACAAAGTTCCGTCGGGACCTCATGGTGGAATGGTGACAGCGACTGTTGCAACCCAGTGCTGGGCACACCATAATTATGGCAGTAAGTCCCCTCTTTGAGGCGTGGCTGGAAAGACCTCACGGCATCCTCACCTTCCGCATGACGCCGGTTCTCACCGGACATGGTCAATTCGGGAGGTTCTGGTGTTACCATCGTGTGGACCGTCCGCAAGACACAGTAGAGCATACAGTAGACCTTAGATGTGCCCCGCTTGGGCAGAGCACCACCGTGTCCTCGTGACGATTCGGTCGGCGGCAACAATCTCTCCCGATTTCCACCCATCATAGGCACGGGCGTGCGGACGGCGAGCAATGGGTAGCTCGCCGTCCGACCGTCCGGTAAGTGTCCGGACCGAGAACAAGTCGTTGATGGCGCGTACTGTTCTACGCGTGCCTCAAGGAAATGGCAGGGTCGAAGCCTACTGGGACCATGGGTTCGCTTCTGAAAGGCAAACCCAGCCCTGGAATGAAAGGCATCGAATAAACTAGGAGTAAGTTTTAGTCAGTAAAAGTCTGACACGAAAAGGCGGGAGATGTCATTGGATGATTTCCCACCAAAAAAAAAAGCCTAACTTGCAAACGAACCAATTGATTCTTTCCAATATTTTCAACTCACTACAGTTTCAGCTGCTCAGGCAGAAAAAGTAATTTTTAAAGTTCATTGATTGCCGTTTCAGTTAGTTTTTTTTATACTTTTGTTCACAGTGTTTATCATGGGTTCCTTCTATTTGGCAGAAACTTGACACTCCGAAATTTATTTGGCATAACACACATGGCATAATCTTCTTTAACCAAATATTTTTAAGGCAAAAAAAATATTTTGCATAACTATTGTTTGGCAAAATGTTTACGTGTTCGAATTTACAACGGTATACTTTGATCGTGGCAGAATTTTATTTGACATAATTACCTTTGCCATAGATAATATTACGCATAATTTCGTCTAGATCACCGATCACTTTGCCGAAATTGTTTTGTTCGAATATCATGTATCACCGAAACCTATTGACCGCGAAGCCTTTTTTAAACTTTTTTCATTTGCCAAATGATTTATTTGCCATATTTTCACCACACTGAAACAATATTTTACAGAATTTTGGTCACAAATATATAGACAGTTACTTGGTAGCATTTTCGATATCAAATTAAAATAGCGTCATAAAAAGTCAATAATGTGTCAATAATATGTTGTGCTACAAAATTTTGTGACAGAAAAGAATCGCTGCAAAACCGACTTAACACAGTCTTACATCTGTTCTACCCCTAGAGTGTAATTCAAGCTCGCGTAGGCGCAGAGGGGTAGGGCGGCCCGTGAGCTGAGGAGCAAGTGGTTTGAAGGTGCGCCACCGCCACCGCCGAAGCTGCGGTGGTGAGCATTAAAACCATCTGCGACGATAAGCTCGCGTAGGGCCGCCGAAACCCCGCAGTGCCGGAGCCGTGACCGAAACAATGCTTGCTGCATGCCTGCTTGCATGCTGCATACCTGCTGCATGTTGCATGCCTGATTGCATACTGCATGCCTGCTTGCATGCTGCATGAACTGAAAGATTACAGGTGTGGTTTTAGTCGGTAAAAGTCTGACACGCCCTCATGTTCCGCCTTAGAGCGGGAGAAGACATAAGATGATTTTGAACCTCAAAAAAAAACCTTCAATTGAGTATCATAAACTTTTAATAGGGCAACTTCGATACATAAGTTAATTGAGCGGTACCTAATTAGCAGCAAACAAGTATTTTCGTCGTAAAATAACTTCTGGTGGGAAGAAACTTAAGTCTATCGAACCTAATTAACACAGTCTATACCTTGTTGTGTACAGTCAGGAGCAATAGCGAGAGAGCGTTATAATACATTCTTACATTTTCTATCTATCTTAACTTCTGCTATTCTGACGTATAAATAGGTTAAGTAGGTAGCGGTAATTCTTTTGTATAATCCCGCAGCTTTGGCACTATTCTTCTTCTTCTTCTTTTCGTGTCGATGTACTCTAACTAAATTTTTTTTTGACCAGTATATGGCAACCCCCACGGCTCAAAAAATATGGGGCTCTATCCGTACCCGTTACTGATCATATTTTTGTAGTCAAAAATAAAAAAAAAAACGAAATCGCAAAACTGTCCACGAAAATTTGTCATTATTGGTAAATTCATAATAGAATCAATCATTCATTACATTTGCAACTAAAAAATACTACGCGCAGTGTTTTTCCCTTCTGTACGTCATTATTTTTTCATTCATAATCATAAGCCTGTACAATATTTCCATAAATTGAGTGACATTTTGGGATATAAACAAACGCTAATAACTCTGCTGTTTATGAATATTATTTATTGAGACTTTACTTAAACAGTAACAAGACCTTTTCTAATAAGCCCTTTAAATATTTGTACTAATTAAAAATTAGTGGTGTAAAGAATACTAGGTGTTCAGTTCGGAACGGATCAAGTTCGAAACACGTACTGCGCTCCAAAACCAGAATAGTTAATAATAATAATAATCCTTTATTGTCCAGAAAAACATGACATAATGCAATAAAAAACACTATCCTCCACACAAGGATTTCCTGTGTCGTGGAGGTTAGTCTCTTTCGTCATTACATACACTCTACCACACTGTACCAGAACAAAAAAAAAAGAGTAAAGTAAAAAATAAAACAAAACAAGAAAGTGCGGGTGGTACATGCGTGATGAGTTAGTGTGGGTAAGTTTGAGAGTGTGTGTATATATGTGAGTGTATGTGTGTATTGGGGGTGTGAGCATATGTGTGAGATTGAGTATGTGTTTATTTCAGTTTGTATGAGATTGTGAGTACTCGGGTATGGGTGTGTGTGTCTATGTTTGTGATGTACATGATTGGGTTCGTAAACAGAAAAAAATAATTATATAAAAATAGTAAAAGTTAATGTGGTTCAAAAGACTACTCAGTTGAAATGGGACTAGGCAGGACATGTCTGCCACATGCTCGACAAACTGTAGGCCAAAGTAGAAACTGGAACCCTATCGGAAACCCTTTCCTCAATGATGGTCCCTATTTTAAGGTACGTAAACAGCGCAAAATTGAATGCACAATTTATATGACAAAAAGTTATTTTCTTATTTCCGGCAGCAGACACCACATTTTTATCAGATAATTATATCTTTCGCTTCTGCTTTCGCAAACTTTATCGTCAACATGTTTATTTACACTAAGTAACGTAGGTATTGCTTCAGAATTTAATCATAACGTAAATATCGCACAGAGCCCTTCGCGTGCAGCATAATAATGTTTTTAGGGTGTTGATGGGTTGCCTCGCTTCTGTAGTGCATTAGGAATGTGTGTGGAAATGCAGGTTGATTGCTTCTAAGCAATAATGCGTAAAAAATGTGCGTTCTTAGTGCGCAGGGTGCGGGCCAGTTCCAGCGGCATCCTGGGCATGACGGCTGTCAGGCTGGACTGCTGTGTTCTGCTCCAATATCTCAGCTAGAGTGCTGAAGCTACCACAAAATAATCAATTTTGCTGTGTGTGTTTCATTCTTTTGTGGTTGTATTTGTGTCAGTAATATCTATAGTTGTACGTTTGTACATTGTTATATTATTAATATTAAATATGTGTTATTGTTACTCGAAATAAAGAATATTATTGTGACTTAAAGTGTCGTTAACAAAGAAAATCCACAAGCTGCTACCAGAGGCATCGCTCGCATCAAAGTAAAAAAGTGTCCCCTGAGAAAATACTCTTAGAATAACAAGTATCCTATATGCTAATCCAGGAACCTGGTGCCAAACAGCCGTTTAAGCGTGAAAAAGTAACAAACATATATACATAGATGCTCACAAGCTCTCACCTTTATAATATTGGTGTGATTTATTAATCATAACTTCACGCAACACAAATGTAGAAAGGCGGACTCGTACAAGTTATCTTTGCATGCTGCGCCCAGATAGAGCCCCACTGACCTTTAAATCCATTTTCTTTGCGAAATATTGATTGATTTACATATCGACGCTTGAAAGGCAAAATGTATGAACGATCACTTTAGTCAAAATTGAGTTATTTACATTTTTTTTTTTAATTTATATAAACCAGTGCTTGACTGCGATCCTACCTGATGGTAAGCGGAGATGCAATCATTGATGGTCAGGCGCACTAGTTTATTAAGAGCCTATTCACTCTAGCCTTGAAGACACCTAAATTATAATTGGACGGGAAGACAGCAGCAGGCAAATTGTTCCAGTTAATACAACGGTGATTTCAGTCATTTTCGCATTGTATTTTGTTTTAAATCCAACCATTTTCGACATTTGTTTCATAAACCGTACATAACGTCTGAAAATCGGTCATAATTAATTTTGCTCTTTTTGTCATATTAAAGATTTGAAATTAAAACACTTTACCAAATCACTTTTCATTTTTATTAAGCAATAAAACGTTTTACAAGTTGGTCACTTTTTCCAATTTTGGAAATAAAACGATTTATGTGTGTATAATTTTTTGACTATTATCCGTTAAACCATTTTACGTTTCTGCGAATTACAATCACTCGGACGTTTAGCACATTTTGTCGTCAATGTTTAATAACAAGTTGGTCGAGCAAACATTTTTACCTGAAACGATTTTGACCAACCGTTAGCATTTATGATACTTTAATTAAAGCAAAGTTTTTTGTGTTAGTGAGTTAAACCTACGTAAAAAAATCTTTATCGGTTGAAAAAGTGATGGATAAACTGTACTTAAGGAGCGCATTTTATACGCGCGAACCGCTGCGTGTATGATCTGAGCGTTGCGTGGGTGCTTCAGTCAACCACGCAACGCTCAGTTGATCCTTCATAATATGCTAGTACAACCTGAATAACACTTAACCAGCTATTTTTTTTTTTTGTGTAAATATATTTCTATTGATTAAAGCCGTTTAAAATGAGAAAACAAGCGAAAAAATATAATGTTGTTAAATATTTTTTTAGACAAAAGAATTAACTATAAGAAAAAATCATAGGTATGTTGATAATGTTGTACATGAATCTATGATAAACATATATTTTTTTTAACCTTTTGATGTAGCCGTTACCGAGGAATAGGCTGCAAAAAGTCACTGTTTGACGGCATTGCTCGGGTGCTAGGGCCTTAAGGGCATACATTTTCACTGTTTTTCATACAACCGCTCATACACGATTATGCCGTTATTTCATTTATATTTTTTGATGATGGAATTCATAAGGAATCGAGAGAACTCCTCAAATATTATAGACAACCATACAGTGATTTTGGTGTTTTTATCGAGAACTTAAGCATGTACAGTTAAAAAGTAACATTTTATGAAGTGGAACTGATGACGAAGATCAGAAATGGCCAACGGAACTTCATACTCACATAGATATCACAATGAAGATAGTTAAGCGACCTTGACAATACCAATAAATAAATGGTTCTGAATAGTTATTTTGAAAATGGTATCATCGAAGAGAACTGATGATGATGGAGCCGGAAGGTAGGCACTGGAACTCCGTAATTAACCAATGTAACCTAGCCCTGTTTGGGCTTATTAGAATTGTCATGAGATGGACTTTGGCTATAAGGTACTATCGAACTGGTCTGATGATGGAGCCGGAAAGTAGGCGCAGCTAGAAGTCAGTGTCCGTGTTCCATCTATTGCCCTTTGCGCTTCGAGCACACAGTGACTGTTTAAAACATTCCCACCCCCGTCAATCCCCTACATTTTAACTTATCGATAATGTTACCGCTTGATTAAATGTTGCTTTGTTTAAATCTCAAGTAGTTCACTCAATTAATATTTAGACCGTTCTATTTCTGTAATGTTAATCGAGGATCCCAAAATAAACTTAATTTATTGTCCCGCCGAAATTAGTTTTTAAGGCCAAAACCATAATTTCCATTTATGGTCTTGTAAACGTATTCATGGAAAAAAAAAAGGTCAGTCTTAATTAGACTGTCTCTTTTTTACACTAATATTACCTATAAATGCGAAAGTTTGTGAGTCCGTGTGTATATTTGTCACTTCTGTTAGGTTTTGTTCCTGATAATAAATAGTGCCTTACATTTTTTTTATTGATATATAAGGTCCCATTAAAATAGTGGGTCAAATTTTAACACAGCGTTCAGTACGTCTAACCAAACATATCCAAGAAAAAAAAAGAGTGCTAAAGTATTTTTATTTTGACCTATATAAGGTCCCATTAAAATAGATGAACAAACTTTTAGAAATCATTCAGACCACCAAAATAAAGACAATCGTAAAAAAAAAATAAACTGTACATACTTACAATGAAAAAAAAAACAGCTAACGAAAATTTACTAAAAATGTTGGTTACCCGATGCATAAACACATCTCATAATACTACAAAATACCTACGCGACGTCACCGGCCGCCGCGTTCATTGATCAATTCGTGCCTTCTCACTCTAACATAGCCTTTCGCAGGCGCCCGCGTCGCGCGCTTGCCGTAAATGACAATGATGACGCAATTTCAGTTTTCGTCGTGCAACCGAGACGGTAACATGTTTCGCGAACGTCGAATGTAAGTGTGTGAGAGTTAGATAGTTATCACAATCGACAACAATGCCTTATTACGCGTACACCAATCAAGAATACTTGGAAATAGCATACGACAAGCCCAAATCCTTTACCATGAAAGATTTGGAAGGCGGCCGAGCCTTGAGACAATCCTGGGAGCAGTACAGCGCCATCGTGATTAAGGCACCTTCATGCCACCAGCGGTTGACGCAGGAAGACCGCGCTATGCAGTGCATCTTGAAGAAGACATTTTAGACTTTAGACGACACCCCACGGCGAGCACGGCCGATGCTGGTAGTGTATTCAATGTCAGTGATTTTTACGTGTGGAAACTCCTTCGTGATGAAGGCCTCCACCCGTATCATTACACTCGTGTGCAGGAACTAAAAGTGAAGACACTCTTTTAAAAGTGAAAAGACACATAATTAAACGCGCCCGCAAGTGCATTGAACAAAAGAGTAGGCATGTTCAACAATTAATCTAAACCTACCGGCGTAGAGTAAGTAGTATTTCAATTAATTACTGTAAATAGGGCTGATTCTGATTTTTAAACACGCCTGAATCAGTGTTTAACTGTTATCGAACTTTAAAATAATCAAAAATGATTCATATCAGTACACTGTTTCCACTGCGCGCTTGTTTATTTACAACTTACATACTGCAATAGCTTTGATACCTTGATAACAGTTCAGCACGCAATTAGACAGTCCAAAGCCTGGTAAAGTGTGTTGGGAAATTAGAATCTTTTCTTAGGCACCTAGAAGGTTCATAATCATGTGTGTTCGAGGAAAATTTATACACACTCGATGGTAGCCTGTTCTTGAGTTGCGCGTACTTACTATCTTCTACTTATCCAGACTAGCAACACTATCCTAAAAATGCGGTGTGTAGACAACTGAAAGTAACTATTACGATTGAGTAGCGTAGGTAATTAGACGTTCGCTCGGGGTTCAATGAACTAAGCGCGCGACGCGCGGTGCGAGGCGCGAGTTTAAGTACCTACCCTTATTGGATGTGTTTATTCTTGAGTGCCGTTTATTATTTTATATAGGTCAAAATAAAAATACTTTAATTACTTATTTTTTTCTTGGATATGTTTGGTTAGACGTACTGAACGCTGTGTTAAAATTTGACCCACTATTTTAATGGGACCTTATATACCAGTGCTTGACTGCGATCCCACATGATGGTAAGCGGAGATGCAACCATTGTTTTTAAAGATAATTGTGAAAATGATTTAAAATTGTAAGCATTTCTGTTTTATATAAACATTTATGTTTTAGGTAATATCTAAGGTATGTTGTTAATTTCTATTGTTTGGGAATGTTAACCCTTGATCTATATTGATCGCTAGAATGAGTCTCTAGAGTGATTGGGCCGCGATCCTCACATCACCTGATATTATGGACCAATTGGAGAGCGATATTGACGGCAGAGCGATTGGGGGTTATTAGGCTAGGAGTGAGGGATCAGCTCCCGGATCGCCGTTGGGGACACTCGATTAGAGTATTCGTTCTGAGTAGTGTAATGATTGTAAAGTATTAATAATAAAGTTTGGGCGTCAGAATTATTATTAAGTTCTCTTAATGATTTGATATTTGTCATAGTATTTATTAGTTTATAATTTTAGCTAAAAAATAAGTAATTTATAATAATAAAATACATATATATTATGTTTTTTATTATTATAAATTATTTTCTGTTTGAAGTATCTGTTGTTTGATTATTGTGCAAGCCTACCACAGTGTTGTTTTTTTTAACCCAAAGGTTGACTGGTAGAGAATGCCTTGTTGCATTAAGTCCGCGTACCACTACTGTACATGAAGTTTAAATAAATAAATAAGTATTACCTAGTTGTTATTTCTTAACATAATTAATAAAACTAAGTAAACAGTTTGAGTTTATCTTTATACAGTCTTAGTTGTAATAGTTTCCTCTCAAGAATCGTGACCGCTAAGGCAACGAGTTTTATACTTCTTCACGCTCAAAGGCGGAACAACTTTGAACGAAATTCTGAATTATGATGAATGTATAAATGAAATCAGATTTGGTTCTCCATATTCTAGAATAGAATACAGGACTTTTTATCCCGGGAATCGGAATCGCACGGCTACTGGTGTGTACAGTATACCGTGCAATCAGTTAACTCTGTTTATGATTATAATTGTTTTTAATTGTCACACCCACAAGTAATCAGCAAAATTACAAGTGAACCAAATAATTAGCATAAGTGTTATTGTATATTAATAATTCAACCTAATTTTATATTATCATCAGTGTTCAAAAACAATATTAAAAAAAAAAATTTGAGAGGCGAATTTTTATTTTAGCCTTAGAAAGTGCTTAGATGTATGTGTCAATGTATCTTAGGGTAAGTACATTCTTTTGTTAACTTTGATGTTTAATGAAGATATTTGAAAATGAAATGAAAAATTCCGGGAATAATAAATAAATGTTCCCTTAGGATATTTTTTTACTTTAACGCGGGGAAAGTCGCTGGCAGCAGCTAGTAATGGGTAGCTCACCGAGCAATGGGTCCAACATATAATATGTGTAATAAGAAACCGAGATGAGATTTATAAAAATATTCCCAATTACAGACAATTTGACATTTAGAGAATTGGGCATTTTGAGAATTGGGCATTCTGAGAATTAGGCATTTTGAGAATTGGTCATCTTGAGAAGCAGTCTTTTTGCGACGCAGGTGCCATTTTGAGAATTAGGCATTTTGCGCCTAAACCGGGCCCTTCGACGCTCGCAGTGAATGGCTCCGAATATGTCCGATCGCAGCACAAAGTCTCTTAAATTCAGTTTCGTTTCCGGCCGTAGTTTTGGCAGAATGGTAGCCCAAACTGGAACCAAGCCGAAACTGGTTTCTTTGCCAAAACTCGTTTCTTTGCCGAAACTCGTTTCTTTGCCAAAACAAGGTCGAAACCGTGACCGAAAGTTCGGCCTAGCATTAACTTAATTACATGGAAATAACCGGTGGTACCCATAATTCCATTGTCAAGTATTACCCACCGACGAACTTTATAATGAGATATAGGGATGGGTTTATACATTTTAATTGAATTTAGACTTTAGATAAAGTAATATAAGTCAAAAGTTAAGATAATGTAAGTGACAGTCTGAATTTGTTTTAAATGAATTGGTTTTCGAAGCAATAAAGAATTTTATGATCGCGTTATCTGTAACAGGGGCCTTAGCATGACGTTTAATCGACTTATAATACCTCTCTTGAGCGGAGCGGGAGATAGTGTTATACTTTTACTGACTTAAAACCCAGTCCTGTTCCTTCTTTGCCTTGGTCCCATGGCCCCGGGTTTCACTTTCACTTTACCCATGGGTGGCCCTGAAACGCAATGGACAACCGAATGACACAGGTGGGTTTTAGTCAGAAAAGGACTGATACACCCTCTCGCTCCTCTCTAGAACGGGAGACATCATTTAATGATGAATAATAACAATATTCCACAACTATTACACAACGCCGTCTAGTCCCAAGCTAAGCAGAGCTTGTGTTATGAGTACTAGACAACTCGTAAACATACTTATATATTTCTAAATACATACATATTATAGATAAATTACACCCAGGCACAGAACAAATGATCGTGCTCATCACACAAACATTTTTCCTGGGTGTGCGGCCTAGCAGTCAGGCCACTAGACCAACAGGTCAGTCAAACACAGTGAATACATAGAAAGACAAAAACATTGAATATGAATACGTTATTTTGCACTTGTTTTTTTTCCTTAAATCCACAATCTGATACTATTTTACGTCCTTTACGTCAGTTGAAGACCAGCTACAGGGACCAGTTGTCTGGCGTTCTTCATCATCATCATCATCATTTCAGCCGAAAGATGTCCACTGTTGGACATAGGCCTCCCCCAAATGTCGCCATAATGACCGGTCCTGTGCGTCTCGCATACATCGGATTCCCGCGAACCTCACCAGGTCATCGGTCCACCTTGTGGGAGGCCTTCCAACGCTGCGTCTTCCGGTACGTGGTCGCCATTCCAGAACCTTTCGTCCCCATCGACCATATGTTCTGCATGCCCACTGCCACTTAAGTTGCAGCATCCTTGCTGAAGTTTATTTGTATTATTGTTTTTTTTTTGGTCCGTGTTTACATATGTAGATACTGTTTGTGTACTTTAAGTTAAGCCAAATACTTAATAATTTGCTTTCTTTCTGTGAACTTTTATTATCACAATAGTTGTATATTAAAGCATGAGCTGAGGTCATTGTTATCTGGATGCGAAAGTATTTCTTCGTCTTCATACGTTTATTACACCCGGTCCTCCTCCCACGAGGCCTGTGAAACGCTCGTAAAGACAAACTTTGTTGAAAGACCACAGCTTTGATGTCGTGTCTTTGAACTGGCTGGCTGTGTTAATGTATAGGTCTGATTCTCGATTTCCAACTGAGTTGTATTTTTTTTAGGCAAGAGTCTGTCTCTGTCTTCAACTTTAATTCAAAAAGTTTCTTCAGACAAACTGGATGTTTCTTCACGATGCATTTTAGAGAGAGTGGGCGGAAATTGCATGACTTGATTCCGCCATCTTCTTTCTACCACCGGACAACCTAACAACCCGACGTACGGCGAGTATCCACCCATACGTTGTTGAAACTTTTAAGGTCCGGACTAAGCGAGTTGCTTACAACACGCTTAGACACACAACGACGAAGCTTACTTCGTCGTTTATACCGCGTACATCGAAGGACTGGAACAATGTTCCGGCTGCGATCATCCCGTCCGATTATAATTTAGGTGTCTTCAAGACTAGAGTGAATAGGCTCCTAATAAACTAGTGCGTCTCACCATTAAAGATCGCATCACTACTTACCATCAGATGAGATCGCAATCAAGCACTGGTTTATGACAATTAAACAAAAAAACATAGAATAGAATAAACTTTATTGTACACCAAAATAGTAACAAAACTTTTACACTAACTTAAATCTATGGGTACAAAGGCGGTCTTATCGGTGACAGCGATATCTACCAAACAACCTAACATGCTATTTAAACTATAGAACTTTACGGTGCATATCACTCAAACCACGCTATATTCAAACTATGTCAATAATGATAAACGATAGGTTTTCAGACAGCATTATATCGAAGTTTTACGCTTAATTGCTGAATTGGAATTGACAAAAGAAAGAAAAAATATAAAGGTGCCTCACGCATCTACTAACGCAAAAAGACACCTTACTAAACTTATACGGGGTGGCGCCAATAATACGACATTAAATTAAACTGCGTATACCTTATGATGTTCCCAGTCTGCTTACCAAAAATTATTCGAATATATCCAGTAGTTTAGCCACAGGACATTATTTTCCATTTTTAGCATTTTCTACATGATATATAATGTAGTCCACGATTACAGAAAAAAACTTTTTTGGTAACTGAGAAAAAAAACATCTTCGGTGCCATAAACATAGAACCTTAAAGCCATAAAACAATTAATGATTAATTAAGTGAATTAATGATTAAAGTGACAGTTAACATATCAAGGTCACAGATGTTACTATTTTTATTTGAAAAGTAGTGTATTGTAATTATCTTTATTTTTGAATCATCATGCCTCGTTACAATTAAACAGCTTCGGAATACTCTGACATGATTTTAATTTATGGGAAGTGCCACAAAAACGCCACTTTAACTATAGAAAGGTATGGAAACATGACTGACCTGGTCCGACCAATGCGTGCATTATTATTCAAGCTGTCTAGAGGATGCAGGAAAATCGACCTTTCATCCCGCAATTGGGTAGTGCGTGTAACAGTGACACTAGTCGATAGAATTTTAAATTAATTTGAACAGAGAGAGAACAGACGTAGAGTTGACGTCTTGTCTGTGTAGGTTAGATCGACATGATTTAATATCGACAATAAGTGAGAGATAGTGCCAAGTGATGGAATAGGGATTAACAATAATAATTTTATTAATTAAATCTGTGATTTGTTGTAATTTGTTTTTATTGAGCATTCATAATAATGGCACCAAATAATTACATTACAACATGTAACGGCGCTGTTAATAGTTAGTGTACTAATATTTTAAATGGTGTTCTATTTTGTTTACAAATTTTATGCTGAAATAGCATAAAATTTTATGCTTAAATAGCACAAAATTTGTTTGCTTAAAAAAAAAAATGATTTCGATTTTAGGATTTTTTTGATAGTTTAATAATATTTCTATGGACTAAGTACTACGAGTGTTTTAATTTCATGTCATTTTATTACTCGATATTTAATAATAATAATCTAGCTCTAGTATTCTGTAAGCAATTGTTCACATGGTGTATCAGCGAAATGAAAGATTCACATCTAAAGCAAAAACCATGTATTCTCAACACGATAACAAAATAGTTTTCCTCCACGCCCATGGGGCCTCAAACCAACGTTGAAACCCGACAAAAACGTAATTTGTTAAGTTAGAAAACTGTTGAAAAAACAGTTGTCACGTTGCGGGCAAAATTAGTTTCGGCTGACACGCGCTGACCCGTCGAACCAAGGATGGATAAGTTTCAACTCTATTGAAGAAAAAAAAAACATTGGACTTAGAAACAGGAACGTGATTGCTTTCAAAATATTATCGTTGCTTTAATTTAGAAAAATAAAGGTTTTAATTGCCGGGCAATTACTTCAACCTTGTAGTTGTACAAAAAAAGCTTTTTTTTTATTTATTTTTTTAAGTGGGAAAATCATCTTATGACAAGTCCCGCTCTTGGGCGGAACGGAAAATAGTGTTAGACTTTTACTGACTAAAAATTCACTCCTGTTCCTTCGTTGCCTTCGTCCCAGGGCCCCAGGTTTCGCTTTCACACTACCCGTGGCCCCAGTAGGCTTTGACCCTGCTGGGCCCCTACGATTTGCTGACATCTCCCTGAGGCGCGCGTGAAACAGTACGCGCCGTCGACG
Organism: Mythimna vitellina; assembly: GCA_949316375.1. Taxonomy (NCBI): domain Eukaryota; kingdom Metazoa; phylum Arthropoda; class Insecta; order Lepidoptera; family Noctuidae; genus Mythimna; species Mythimna vitellina. The sequence continues at coordinate 18,739,890 of OX438701.1, read as the reverse complement.
ACTTGGGCTCGGTCCGGACGGTTACCGAACGGTCAGACGGCGAGCCACCCATTGCTCGCCGTCTGCAAGCCCGCGCCGACGGTAGTCGGAAATCGGAATCGGAATCCCGGCGGCGGTTGGAGCGTAAGGACCGTTGCCTCACGCGATCGGCCGCCTCCTTTGCTAACATTACTGCTTCGCAGAAGGAGGCGACCGCCTGCCAATCCTCCTCGCTCCGGACCATGGCCTGAACCAAGGCCCGGCGCGAGAGATCGCCGCCGCCGATTGCCCTCACGAGATATAAAAGTGGGTCACTTTTTGACTATCTATTTTTATAATTATTATTTATTTAAACTTCATGTACAGTGGTGGTACATAGACGGACTTAATGCCGCAAGCCATTCTCTACCAGTCAACCATTGGGTTAAAAAAAACAACACTGTAGTAGGTGTGCACAATAAATAAATAACAGATATTTGAAATAAAATTTAGTATCGTTAAATTAAGTGGCTTATAGTAATAAAATACGTATATATGCTGATATAATAAACTAATAAATACTATGATAAATATGAAATCATTGCAATTAAGAGAATTTAAAATACATATAACAATTATGACGAAGACCGAAATAAGGTTGAGAGGACTTCAAGTAGTACTAGGACTTGAAGGAAAATTTACTTTCAGCTATTTGATGTCAAGGGGAAGCACATTCCAGAGTTTTATGGTAGAAACAGATATTATGCAAGTTAAGATTATAAATTATTACTTATTATTAATATAACTTAATAGTTTGGATGTAGGTTTAATATCAGATTGCACATACCTACATATCTTAAACGTAATTTATTATCTAATTCTAAACCTCTCTTTTCTACACCAATGCGAGCACATTGTGTGCCCGCATTGGCACTCAAAACAGACAGGCACTCATAAAGACTACGTTGAAGACACAGTTGTTTGGCAATGACTGCCCTCTGCACTGTGACTTTGCCTGGTCTGTACTGCATTATCGTATAAACTTCTATTACTAATAACTGTTCCATCATTGTTTCTATAAACATTTTTTTATAATTACCAAAGCGTAGGTACATTATTGGGTTTTTTTTTTATTTGCACATCATTAACTAGGTAGTTAGCTTAAATATAGCCGATGATACAGGTGTATCATCGGCTATATTTAAGCTAATGAGTAAAATAAACATAAACATTGTTATGACTAAAAGCATTGTTTTGTAATTGCATTATATTATTGTCTTCTATGTTATCTTCCTACTAAACTTTGTATATCTACATTACTTCTATAACTGTAACTTTCAACAATATTCTCATATTATATGTGGAGGCTTGCAAATGGCTCATCGTGATATACCTTATCGTTATTATATTTTGTATTGATAGCTATAAGCCACCAATATATAATAAAATAAATAAAATTATTTACTTTTGAAGTCAGGGTCAGATAACAAAAAACATTTCACAGATATGAAAGAAAAGAAAGCAATGCCATGGCTGTTTGTCTTTGGCTACTTTAAATAGGGTAAAAATACTCTTTCGGTTTGATGCCAAATTTATTTGCCAATTTTTTGACGTCCGTTAACTTAAGAGCACGGCGACGGATACGTACAAATGTAATACCAAAATCATTTACAGATTGAGCATATTTCCACTAAATTATAATGATATTCGGATTTGGACAATATTTATCTAGGTTCCTACGTCTTTATTTTAAAAAAAAATACTTAAAATGAAATTTAAGCGAATTGCGTTTCGAACATTTTTATCGCGTAAATGACATGTTTTCATTTTGTTTTTTCTGTATAATAAACAACAATATTTCTAATATTGATTCCGTAGAAACATAGCTTATACTATCAAGTTACAAATTATATTTAAAAAAATTGAAAATCATTAAGTTATCATTAATTTTTTTTTTTACGGAATACATCTAAATTTATCCTAGATTTACAAGAGTATTGCTATCGCGGCAAGCGAGATGTCAGTGTCAGTGTGTGCTTGATGTCATTACTTCGGTCGCGTTGTGAATTTTATTGTAACAATATTTCCATCCGCGAGCCTTCTTGCAGGCCTGCCACCATGAGATCTAGAGGAAACAGTCCTTCCACGCATGCAACGGCGTCCTCACCTTTCGCATGACGACCTCTCACCGGACATGATAAGTTCGGGAGGTTCCCGCCTCAGATTCGTGTGGAAGAAACGCCCGGATGTCACCATTGTATAGAGCACCACGACGCACATGTGAGGAAACGGTCTTCTTGAGCCGCCGGGATCCTGACTCCGATTTTCAGCCACTGTAGGCATGGGGTGCCGTCCGGTAACCGTCCATACTGAGCACGAGTCGTCGATATCGCGTAGTATTCCACGTGGGCTTTGAAGAAATGTCAGCAAAACCGTAGGGGCCCTAGATCGAAGGCAAAAAAAGAACAAGAGTGGTTTTTCTTTCGAGAAGTCATTGATTGATTTCCCATCTATAAAAAAAGTACTCGGTTCCATAACATTCTCTGATTTGTTAGTGTGTGCTAGTTATATGTTGAGATATCGGCACGGTAAATGAAATTTCCAAAAAACGCATAGTCTGTACATTCGCTAGCGATTCTCCAAAGTATTCGGCAAAAATAAAGCAAATAATGAACTTACCTAATTTTACTATCAATATTGTAATACGCTCACATGCACACACATAGCTGAGCACTACGTCAGACCCTCACTTGTTTTTGTCAAACAGAGATAGCTATATTCCGCGAACGAATTTTAAATACGCGTCAACTTGCAGTTGCAAGCGTCGTTTGCCGGGGTCTTAAGAGCAATTTTATTTGTCATGTTTTTACGGCTGAAGTAAATTCATTGTATTCTAAAGTTCAAACATGAATTGCAAAACGACCACATTTTTCAGAAAGTTTCTAGGGTAACGAAACAATTGACAAACTCATCTCATTTGATAAATCCGGAATTAGTATTTATCTAAAAGGTCATATCGTGGTGGAGCACTAAAAGCAGAATGTTTGTAACTTTCATTACTTTTCACTCTTTCTTACCTTATAAAGTATGCGAAAATTTCTAGAGCTGTAGGATTATTCGAAAGAAGTAATGCAACTCTGCAATGCAGTCCGGGCAGTTGAAGGATCACAGGTGGGTTTTAGTCAGTAAAAGTCTGACACTCCCTCCTGCTCCACCTAGATCAAGATTTCCCATCTGAAAAAAAAAAACAGTTTGCGATTTAATAAAAACACAACATGAAGTTAGTAGTAGGTAGAAAATGTCTAAGGTATAGTCCGCCTCTATTAGGGTTCTTAATATCTCGAGATTATCAATTTCTCTAGTCTCAAGAATTCTCGATGGTAATTTCTCGGGTTGTTGAAATTTACATTTACGTATTATTTTGCAAATATTTTCGGTTCAAATAATGAAAAATGTCGTCACACAAAAATCTTATTAATCATCAAATTAAGTGGCTTTCTTTCTCAAATATAAGTATCAAAGTAATCATAAAATTATCTCTTATATTCTTTATTTACAGTTTTAATTTTAATAAATAAACTAAATTATCCAAACCCAAGTCAAAACAAAAAATAACAAAATCACTTTTCAGATACTGAAATTATTTTGTACGAGCAGCCAACCCGAGGTACATTTTCATACAACCGCTCTTACGTGATTATGATGTTATTACACATCTTTTTCCAGATATTTTGGATACACAGATATCTTGTGGATATTATCTAGGCTTCTATAGAAATATAAACTTGCGTGTGTAAAACTAATCCAGTAAAGACCTCTTAAAATCTACTTTTTTACATGAACTTTGGCTATATAATAAATATCAAAAAGCACATCTATATAAGTCTTGCTCATTACTTTAATCCAGATTCTAAAAGACGAAATTTTTTCTCAAAAATTTTTAAGGGTTTTAAAAAGCACGTATTTCCTGGAACAAGTTTTGTGGAATAATCTAGTAAATCAGGGAATTACCGAATGCCAAAAGAGTTTTCAGGCATTATCTCTCTTTTTTCGCGTTACCTCTTCATCAAACATTGCGTTGGAAGAAGCAACAAGCTTTAAAATCGTGCTCGACGTTGACGATAGGCGTCTAGGGAAGGGGCCAAAGCAAATCTAAATACATAACAATTTTTTTTTATTGTAACATTAACAACCAAAATTAGCTTCACTTAAAAAAATTAAGCATCAAATTCTGCGAAATTCAGAGCTAAGCTGACTTATAATCACAGCACCACCGGGCATCCGGATGGTGCGTGACACCGTACGGTTATCCGCGAAAGCGGCGAGCCTCCTTGCTGGCCTGCCACAATGAAATCTGGAAGCAACAGTCCTTGCACGCATGTATTTTTTTCGCGTGGAGATGCAACGCTTGGGCATGGCGGACAGAGTTACGGCGGGATCTCATGGTGGAATGGCGACCGCGACGGCTGCAACCCAGTGCTGGGCACGCCATAATTATGGCGGTAAGTCCACATTTGAGGAATGGCTGAAAAGACAACAAGGCATCCTCACCTTCCGCATGACACAGGTTCTAACTGGACATGGTAAGTTCGGAAGGTTCCTGCACCGGATTCCTGCGGGAGAAACGTCCTGGTGTCACCATTGTGAGGCATGCCCGGAGGACATGGTGGAGCATACGGTAGAGGTGTGCCCCACCTGGGCAGAGTTCCGCCGTGATAATAACATCAAAACTCAGCAAATGCCAGTAAACGCTCCCCACCATAGTTATTCCGCTGTTCGAATAATTATAATAGTTGACCTAATTACATCGACACTCGGCCCTAAGTTTGAGTAAGTGAATAAGTGAGCCTGAACGGTCGCCAATTTGCATTATACTAAATTGTAATTTGATTAAGGAGTGTGGTAGACCGGTGCTTCAAGCTTGCTAGTTGGATGAACGAAAATATTACCAGAGTTTGAGGTAATTTTGGGGCTTGAAGTAGATGAAAATATAGATTAAGTATGGGCTTGTTTTGCGAGTATTATAGAGATGAGGTCATCTTTATAAAATTCAAATAGTAGATTATGTGATTAGGGGACAAAACAGTGTCTTTAAGTTGCAGGTGGAATGTTGAATTCCAAACAAAACGAAGGTTGCTAAATTTTTATCCCGAACGCCAGTGAGGGATTTGTGTAATTGACTCCCGGGCATTGAGAGGGAGTTAATATAGAAACCAGAGTGAAGTGAGGATTACAAGCTGCCCGAAACAAGGATAGCTTTAACCCCGTTTTGGATACTATACTTTTTACACCATCTGTAAGATAATTAAAAGAAAATTTACTAAAACAAATTATAAGAGAAATATGAGTACTATTTACAAGTTAATCTTAACTATTACTCGACATTTTTTGAGATTTGAAGCAAACTAAATTTACCGTGTTACCTTAAAAGATGTCAGCAAAATTAACAAGGCTCGCTAAGGCCGATGACTATCAGGGTTTTTTTTGTGACGTAAGTACAAACTTACAGTTTTCAGATTTTTTCCTATACTTGTGCTATGATACCTTTCTTCATGCCGAATTTTTGCCATGATTCTAGGTCAACGGGATACTTCCCGTTCCCCGTACCCTATGAATTTTGATTCCCTTGAGAAGGTCGAAATACACGTTTTTTGCGACATAAACGGCCGTATAATTTTGAACAACTTTTACCTTTTGACAAAACTAGAAACATTGGAATAAAAACAGCTGCCCTTCACATTTATTACACTGCTGCTTTTTATCGAATTATGTACTGTTAGACTAAAAAAAGTCGATGAATAAACGCATTCCTACTGTTGTCGTAGATTATCGCCCCCGCACTAGTATTTTTGACAATCGAACGGAGAATTACGCGTCCTTTTGCAAGGCGTTATTCTTTTGAATAGTTTTGAAGTTGTAATTAAATCTGTTATGTGTTGAAACTGCGTTTATCTTTAATCCTATCTATAACATAATTCGACAAAACGGAACAGTGTGAACAAGTTAATTTATTTCCAGTCTAAAACCATTTCATCTATTTACTCGTTCGAAATTTAAGCCTATCTAGAATAAAGCCATTAAGTGGCTTACTATTAATTTCCCTGGTCCCAAGCCAACCCTAAAATAATATAATAAACTAAAACTTAAGCAATGTTGACACTTCAACTTAACGTCGTAATACGTCCCCGGACGAGGACTGCATTGCAGACAAAACTTGTCTAGTTAATTATGCAAAGACAAGAACATCTGACTTTCAGTAATGTCACTTTTATAAATTCTTGTACAACTATGCATTTTGTTTGTTATTTTTCCTAGTGTAGCTCAGAATAGTTTCACTGCCGAGGGAGATGAAAAATTAGGTTAATAAGAGATTATAATATCACTAATAACACCACACTTTCTTCGGGAACGCTTTGAGTATCTTGTTCCGAAAGGAAAACCTTGTCGCTCATCATCTTCTCTTCTAATTCGTTTTCCTCCCCACTCTTCAAGTCGCTCCAGAGGATCTTTTACCATTCGTGCTGTGCGCCTCTGGAATTCTCTTATATATATATTGAGAGCTAGCCCTTCGTTGGAGGTTTTCATACCAGGGCCGAATCTTCCTTTCAAAATCCGACCCTACTGGGCCCCTGCGGTTGCTGACATCTCCTTGAGGCGCACGTGGAACGGTACACTACGCGCCATCAACTACTTGGGCTCAGTCTGGGACGGACGGTTACAGGACGGTCGGACGACGAGCTACCCATTGCTCGCCGTCCGCGAGCCCGTACCTATATATTTAAAATTGTGCACAAATAGTAACCTAAGTAAATAATAAAGGTTATCATTATTCGTTTTCACAACTACAAGATCTGTGTTTCCTGATGGCTACAACCAGGGAATCTTTAAATCAAGAGTGAATAGGTTACTTCTTTCTTCTTTCCATCAGGTGAGATAGCGGTCAAGCGCGAACCTATCAAGACTAAGAATAAAACAAAAACTACCCTAATAGAACAATTTAAGAGGTTTTGCAGATTGCATGAAGAATTCTTCGCGCCAGGCTCTGGTTTAGGCTATGATCCGGAGCGAGGAAGAATGTCAGGTGGTCGGCTCCTTCTACGAAGCAGCAATACTAGCGAAGGAAGCGTCAATGGACGGACGTCTTCACACCCCAACCGCCAGGATCCTGAACCCGATTGCCAGGCACTGTAGGCTTGCGGACGATGAGCAATGGGCAACTCGCCTTCCGGCCGTCCGATAACCGTCTGGACCGAGCCAGAGTCGTCGACAGCACGCGCGTCTCAAAGAGATGTCAGCAAAACCGTTAGTGCCTCCGTTAGTTGACTTCCGAAAGGGAAACCCGGTATCCTGGAACTCTAGGCAAAAGAAAACATAGGTATTAGTTAGTAAAAGTCTCGCAAAGACAAACCCTCTCGCTCCATCCAGAGCGGGAGAAGTCATTGGAATATTACCCCCCTTAAAAAAAAACCTCACTCCGTCCAGAGCACAAGGAGTTATTTTATGATTCTTCACCCAAAATAAAAGCAGCGAACTCTTACAACCGCAAAAACGAAACATAACAAACACACGTAATAAGAACTAAAAAATAATTTAGAATCGTTAGGCTAAGAACTCACGAAGCGGTTTTCACACGCCAACGCCACGGTTTCGAGCCCGCAGCTTCTGTAGAAAGCAGATACAGTATATGTAAAAATTAATGCACATTTCGCGTTGCGTTTGACGCTCGCGGTGTGTGCTGTTAGTTGTGGATCTCATTGCACAGGCAGGTAATTAGTAGATGGATTGCACCGATGCGCTCTACGATCGGTTAGAGACCGGTTCGCACAGAAATCCAACGATAGAAACGACTGAAGCATCTGGATCTTTTTGATCTTTTTTTTTAAATTATTTTATGAAGTGAGTATAATACAACAGCTCGTTTCTGGTATATGTCCATGGCAGTGATAATAACCAACCGTTTTGCAACCATTCATCTTGTAATAATTGCCCACCAAGTTTTGCGAACTATAATCGCAACCGCGACGGCTACGTAACCTCACAGAAATCTGCCCCCTAGCTATGTTACGATCGTTTCGTTTGCGTCGAACGCCTCGAGTAGGCCACGCCACGCCGATTCCTTTGTTCTGACCACGTGACCGAGCGTTGAGATGACGGCGTTCGACGCAAACGAAACGATCGTTATTTGGCTAGGGGGCTGGTCTCTTGAGTTTGGAAATAAAACAGCTGTTCCTACACCGCTACGGACTCGGGAGTCAACCGCTTCGTGAGTTCTTAGCCTAAGTAAGCTCGGTCTCTGAAATGAATCCAACCAATTCAGCAAAAAGCTTAGGAAAAACAATTCTAAGGCGTACCATTTCAGTCGCACTAAATGTCAAGTGGCCTTATTTACGAAAACCATTAGAGAAATGTATGTACCTATGTTTTCCACAGAGCTTCGTCTAAACGTATGCTCTTCTGTTACAAACGATGCTTATTCTCATAATATTTTTGTTCTAGTAGCGTGACATTTTGTTCTTAAGGGGATGCAACTCGACATACATTTTCACTGTTTTTCATACAATCGCTCTTACGCGATTATGACGTTATTACAAATTTTTAATTAGATATTTTGAAAACACAATATCTTGTGGATATTATCTAGGTTTCTATTGAAATCAATTTATAAATTTGAGTAAAACTAATCGAGTGAAAACCGCAGAAAATCTGCTATTTTGCATGAAATTTGACACTTCATATTTATCTCAAAAAATAAAAAAAGTCAAAAAAGTTTTACAATAGAAACCTAGCAAATTTAATCAAGATTCTAAATGACGACAATTTTTTTCAAAAACTTTTAAGGTTTAAAAAAAAAACACGTATTTTTTGGAATAAGTTTTGTAAAATATTCGAGTAAATCACGGAATTACCGAATGCTAACAGAGTTTTCAGGCGTTATCTCTTTTTCATCGCGTTGGATTGCGTTAGATGAAGTAACAAGCTTTTAAACCATGCTCGATGTTGACGATAGGCGAGTAAAAAAGGACCCTCTTAAACGAGAACAGATGATACTACTAAAATCATATGTAAGTAACACAACATAATTTCAACAGTTCTTTTTTTCTAATTTATCTTTACTTTGAAATGCGGTGTTCCCGTACGGTTATAATTTGGATGTCTTCAAGGTCAGAGGGAATAGGCTCTTAATAAACTAGTGCGCCTCACCACCAACGATTGAATCACGGCTTTTTTTTTTTATTGGGTGGGAAAATCATCTTACGACAAATCTCGCTCTTGGGCAGAGCGAGAGATAGTGTCAGACTTTTACTGACTAAAAACCCACTCCTGTTCCTTCGTTGCCTTCGTCCCAGGGCCCCGGGTTTCGTTTTCACACTACCCATGGCCCCAGTAGGCTTCGACCCTGCTGGGCCTCTACGATTTGCTGACATCTCCCTGAGGCGCGCGTAGAACAATACGCGCCGTCGACGACTTGGACTCGGTCCTGACGGTTACCGGACGGTCGGACGGCGGGCTACCCATTGCTGGCCGTCCGCAAGCCCGCGCCTACGGTGGCCGGAAATCGGGATCGGAATCCCGGCGGGTGACAGGGCGTAAGGACCGTTCGGACTCCTCGCTCCGGACCATGGCCTGAACCAAGGCCCGGCGCGAGAGATCGCCGCCGCCGATTGCCCCCACGAGAACACGGCGTTGCTCTGCCCAAGCGGGGCACACCTCCACCGTGTGCTCTATCGGGTCTTCCGGGCGGTCCACACAGTGGCAATACCAACTTACCGTGTCCGGTGAGAACCTGCGTCATGCGAAAGGTAAGGACGCCGTGAGGTCTTTCCAACCACGCCTCAAAGGACTTACCGCCATAATTGTGGCGTGCATTGAATCACTGCTTACCATCAGGTGAGATTACAGTCAAGCACTTGTTTATATTATTTTAAAAAATAATAATAATTTGGGCGCAGTAGGTGGTCACGTTAGCGTAGTATATATTGCTTGCACAAATGATAGATCATTACTAGATTTTCATCCCAATTTACAAACACTTCACCTTATAATACGACTTGTGTTTATTAGGGTTCCGTACCTCAAAAGGAAAAAAACGGAACCCATAAAGGATCACTTTGTTGTCCGTCTGTCTGTCTGTCTGTCAAGACCCTTTATCTCGGGAACTCATAGAGTTATCGTGTTGAAATTAAAACCTAGAACTCAACTTTGCGATCTCTTGAAGCTGTGAAAAAATCAAACTTCAGAGTTAACGAAAAAAAAAGCCGTTTATATCGCAAAAGATGTGTATTTCGACACTCAAGGGAATCAAAATTCATAGGGTAGGTACTTCCCGTTGACTTAGAACACTCAAATTTGTCATGAAGCAAGGTCTCCTAGCACAAGTATAAGAAAAAATCAGAAAACTGTAAATTTTTAGATACGTCATAAAAAAAAATTGTGGTTCAGAAAAATCTTCGAGACACACGGGAATTGAACTATTTACATAGGAAAGTTTGTTCGGAACCCTCACACACCTCACTGCGCGAGTCCAACTCACACTTGCCCAGTTTTTTTCATTTAAGTTTCTACTTAATTACTGTTTTTCTTCACTGTATCTGTTCGCTAATTCAATGTGTAAAATTTGGTGATTTTCACCTACTCCTTGAAGCAGTAAAAATATGAAACGTCTATATCAACGCAATCAAAAGATAAGGCCGTTTATGCTCCGTTTAGGCGCTCATTTAGACACCCGCTAGGAAATCTAAAACCTATAGGATACTTTCCGTTGACCTAAAATCCTGAAATTTAGAATAAAGCAAGGTCGCATAGCACAAGTAAAGGAAAAAGCCTGAAAACTGTAAAGCTAGAACTACATTAGACCGACGCACACGTGGACCACGCCTGATTTGTAGGTAAAACGACGTCGCGTGGCGTCCCGTGGCGGCCCGTGGCGTGGATCTAATGTAGCTCTACAAGTCTAGTTGCCATATAAAGTGTATGGAGACCGACGCGCCCAGATCGGCGTACGTGGTATACGTGTGCGCAGTGTGATTCTACGTTAATAGTTACGCCAAAAGCAAATTACTTTTTTTTGTAATTTGGAAAATTCTTCAAGACTCGATTCGGGAATTGAACTATTCAACTAAACTATCTATCTTTTAAAAAGAGACCAACTAAAGTTTACCAATGTAACAAACCATTGCACAGCTAACAGCCTCCATTTTAAAATAACTCACCAATCCAAACCAGATAAAACGTCATTTGTACAGTCAACAACACGTTGTATGCGTTGCAAATAGAATTCTATAGGCCGTGAAAACGAGCTCTAAGCACGCTCTGTGTTGAATGGGACCATTATAAACTCGCATTTACATGAATAGGACTCTATAATGGTATTAAATAGGGCTTATATAAATGTACAAGCCTATGTTGGGTCATTATCTAGCCTAGATTAACTAGAACTGTGGCTTACGTTGCATATTCTGCGTGCGTGTTCTGTTATTCTCATCTCTTCGATGGTTTTCAAAGCAATGTTAGTAAACCTATTCGGTATCCGCGTCTGTGTATTGGATGCAGAAATTTTGATCGTTTTGAAGCGATATAGTTAGACGATATGCCGCCATCAATGGTCGAACCTGACGGTTCAGCAATGCAGGTCTTCGCTAATAGTCGTATTCCCGGAAACACCCGAATCATTGAATCTTAAGAGCCCTAAATTATGCATGAAGAAAATGCACTTAACGCTGACGCTCGGGGAATACGACCGTGGCCGAACAGTGACGAAGATTTCTATGCGCATTATCACTTTGGGAGACCTGTGATTAACCTTTTTTACGCCTGGAGAATGAGCTTCTATTATTGTACCCCTTGGAAAAATTTTGATCTTACCTAATTCAGACAATCAAAATAAAAAGGACTACGTATAGAAAAAATACCCGTGATTATTTTAAACAACTTTTACAATAGGAATAAGAAGGTATTTTTCGAAATTAAGGGAATGAAGAAGGTTTTATATAAACGAATTTACGGGCCTAAGCTAGATATTCTATACAATTTGTGATTGAGTCTATCTTTAGGTTTTTCCTGCCCCCCCTAGCCAAGTTACAACTGTTTCGTTTCGATTCTCTTTTCGTCGATCGCCTCGAGTAGGCCACGCCTCCGGTTCCTTTGTTCTGACGTCATCTCAACGCTCAGTCACATATTCAGAACAAAGAAATAGGAGGCGTGGCCGACTCAAGGCGATCAAGGAAAAGAGAATCGAAACGAAACGGTTGTAACTTTGCTAGGGGGGTTGAATTTAGACATCCTTTTTCTCTATAAGAATAAAGTTCTTATATTCAATATATTCTCAACTAAAGCGCTAACTAACTACATATATAATTTCTTACAAGTTTTTATTTAATTTGCAATGTTGGTGTTTTTGCTCACATAAACGGCTGAACAGAATTGTCCTGGAATAACACATAGGTACATTATAACACAGGTGAAGCCGCTGGAAGCAGCTAATTCATATATAGCATTGAAACATTTTACACAAAGCGCCCAGCAAGAAGTGCATAACACGAACGAAACCGTAAAACACACATTAACACTAATATCGCAAATCAACAAATCAGTTGCAATGAAGCTCAACTAATTAAATCTGCTGACCCTACGGGTATGCAAAGCGATTAGCTAATTAATGGAAATCCAATAAATGTGGCAGTAAAGTTCGAAAGAGAATAGGCAGCTAATGTGCCGATATATTGCCTGGTATGGTTTAGCAGCAAAGTGCTGGACAGAAGGCTTACTCGTCGTGTATTTGTGTAGTAAATGAATACTGCAAATCACGGAGATGCATCTATGGCTACTGATAGAGCTAAAATTGGTAACACTTCAATAAATCAAGAGTATCAATGAATGTTAACAACTGCCCGTAGAAGCTGAGGATGCTTGATAATTGTACCAATGGCCTCAGCAGTGATAATTTCATCTGTGGGTTTATATTTGCGAGGAAGATCAAGAGTGTATAGAAAAAGGACAATCCCCAAGATACTTGTTGAAGTTAGCACAGGTTTATGCCTCAACCTCGGCACGCCCCGAAGACGAAGGAGAGACCAATGATAAGAATATATTTAGAACCACACACTTCGCCATGGTCATGGGGGACTTATACGAGAAACTGAGTAATCGAGTCCAGGAAGACCTGCGTGTGGCTGAGGGGCAATATGGATTTGGACGTTGGAACCATTAAACACAGTTAATCGCCAGTTTCCGGCTGTCCGGTAACACTACTGGGGCCATGGGTTTGCTTTCGAAAAGGAAACCCGGGGTCATGAAACGCAAAGCAAAGAAGGAAAATAGGTGTAGTTTACTTCAGTAAAATCTGTTACACCCTCTGGCCCCGCCTTAACGCGGGAGAAGTCATTGGATGATGTCCTTAAAAAAAAACTTACTTTCCGGTTTTTACAAGAAGAGCTCTTTTACGGACAGATTGATTTGACCTACTTTCTTCATTTCTTCATGGTTTAAGAACCAGCTTTATAAGCGTCTGCTTCTGTGTTCTACTTCGTTTGATGACGTCATAATGTCTCGGTCAAGTGGTTTTAATGTTCTGATTATACGCGGTTATCTATGTCAACTGGATCAAGTTTATCCTATCATAAATATCTTTTGGCAAGAAAACAATAGTTTCTACATTTTATTGGACCATTTTAGGGTTATAAAACTGGGTATGTTCCTTGGTGGTTCGGAGTGTCATGCTTAATCAAATATCTTGCTGAAAGCAGCGCAAGTGTTGGATTATTCGGTTGCCTACAAAATGTTTGAGCTGAATGGTGTTAGTAGCCATATTCGTAAACAAGTGCCGTCTGTTGAGACTAGTCATCTCTCAACTGCCACGGTCAGTTTAATTTATTTTTGTTAGAATTGTGTATTTACTACAGACTGTTTAAATGTGTACTTCTGGCTATACAATTCTCGCATATATTTTTTATTCGCGAGCAGTGGTGGCCGAGTACTAACGGCCCCGACTTACAGCTTGTAGGTAGCGGGTTCAAATCCAGCCAGGCGCATTACTTTGTGTAATTTATTGCGTCACTACTGCTCTCAAGACGGTGAAGGAGAATATCGTGAGGAAACCGGCATGTCCTAGAACCAAAAATTCGAAGTCCTGTTACATCTAACAACCCGCACTGGGCGCGCGTGGTGGATTACGCCCCATTCCCTCTCCTAGAGAGGAGGTCTGAGTCCCAACAGTGGGAACATTATAAGACCAACTATGCTATGCTATATATTTATATATGTTTTTTACACTGAAGATGAAACCATAATTTTGTAACTATTTATTGATTTTTAAGAAGGTCCTTGCAGTTTTTTGCACGTTCTTTTCCATAGAGATCTACGCTTTGGAACGTGCAATAGCATCTTTTTGACTGACCACCATTAACAATTCAAAAGTGCCTGAAAATGTCTTAATTTAAAAAAAAAATGGTTTGGTTTTTTTTTTTTTTATTGGTTGGGAAAATCATCCTTATGACATCCCCGCTCTTGGGCGGAACGGGAGATAGTGTCAGACTCTTACTGACTAAAAACCCACTCCTGTTCCTTCGTTGCCTTCGTCCCAGGGCCCCGGGTTCCGCTTTCACACTACCCATGGCCCCAGTAGGTTTCGACCCTGCTGGGCCCCTACGATTTGCTGACATCTCCTTGAGGCGCGCGTGGAACAAAACGCGCCGTCGACGACTTGGGCTCGGTCCGGACGGTTACCGGACGGTCGGACGGCGAGCCACCCATTGCTCAGCGTCTGCAAGCCCGCGCCTACGGTGGCCGGAAATCAGGATCGGAATCCCGGCGGCGTTTGGAGCGTAAGGACCGTTGCCTCACGCGATCGGCCGCCTCCTTAGCTAGCATTACTGCTTCGCAGAAGGAGGCGACCGCCTGCCACTCCTCCTCGCTCCGGAGCATGGCCTGAACCAAGGCCCGGCGCGAGAGATCGCCGCCGCCGATTACCCCCACGAGGACACGGCGTTTTTTTTTTTTTTTTTTATTCGTGATAGGTTCGCGCTTGACCGCCATCTCACCTGATGGAAAGCGATGAGGCGGTCGACGATGGAACGCGCTTACCTAGAAGTAACCTATTCACTCTTGACTTAAAGATTTCCGGGTTGTAGCTATCAGGAAACACACATTCCGGCAAGGAATTCCACTCCTTAGCTGTACGCACAATGAATGTGTTCCCAAAACGTTTTGTGCGTATAGGTGGAATGTCCACCATGTACCGGTGGCGCGTTGCCGTACGCCTGGTGGTCCGATGATGGAACGGGCTAGGCGGAATTAGGTTATGCAATTCCGACGCACACTCCCCGAAATGCAACCGGTAGAAAACCGACAGGCTAGCAACTCGGCGCCGATGCTCAAGACTTTGGAGCCTCGACTCAACGAGTGCATCATTGCCAATGATCCTCCTGGCACGCCTCTCAATTGCCTCAAGTGCATCAAGCTGGTATCGGGCCGATCCGTCCCAAAGATGAGAGCAGTACTCCATACACGATCGAACTTGTGCTTGATATAGTTTGAGCAGCTGTTCCGGCGTAAAGTACTGTCTGACCTTAGCGAGGATACCCAGCTTTTTTGCTGCCAGTTGAGCCTTTGCTTCAATATATGGCCCAAAGTTAAGTTTTGACGTCAACGTAACACCAAGAAGATCAAGACGGTCGGTTAACGGCACGGTTACGCCCCGGAAAGTTGGAGCAGGACTGAATTGGCTCCTTTTAGCAGAAAAGAGACACGCCTGGGTTTTAGCAGCATTGAACTTAACCAAATTGGCATCGCCTCATTCAGAGACTGCCTCCAAGGACAAGTTCAAGCGCTCGACCATAGCCTCTCGAAGAGACCGGATCTGTGACCCACTAGCTTGCGCGCTGGATATGTAACTCTCAGCAACAGTGCTGTCGTCTGCATACCCAAAGGTACCGGGCTTAAGCAGATCATTAATGTGCAGCTAGAACAATGTTGCCGAGAGCACTGACCCCTGAGGGACCCCGGCATTAATGGTCATTTGACCGGACGAGCAACCATCGATGACCACTCGGATTGACCGGTCACTCAGGAAGTCTGCGATCCAAGCACACAAACCAGCAGGTAAACCGAAAGAAGGAAGCTTACTAATAAGGCTTTCGTGCCAGACCCTATCGAAAGCCTTCGAGATATCGAGGGAGACGGCAAGCGCTTCCCCGTGTTTCTCGATGGCTTCACTCCAGATGTGGATGGCATACGCTAGGAGATCACCAGTTGACCGATTTCGGCGAAAGCCGTATTGTCGGTCACTTAGGATGTCATTAGCTTCTAGGTATGCCAGGAGTTTAGTGTTGAGTACACGTTCCATAGTCTTACAGAGAATGGACGTTACTGAGATTGGTCTGTAGTTAGCTGGGTCAGCCCGACTACCTTTCTTGGGCACGGGCTGAACGTTAGCTTGCTTCCATGCAATCGGCACTTTTCCAGTCTCAAATGAAAGCCTAAATAGGCGTGTCAGGATCGGAGACAGTTAAGGCGCACACGTTCTCAGAACAATTGCTGGTATCCCGTCTGGGCCACTAGCCTTGTTCACGTCAAGGTTACGCAGCACCCTGCGGACGTCCTTCTGATGGATGCGAATATCTGACATACTCGTCTCGCAACCAACAGGATTAACAGGGGGCCGCGCGTCACCAGGATCTAGACGCGAAGATTCCGCGAAGAGTGAGGCAAACAGATTTGCTTTCTCCTCAGCGGTGTGGGCCAGCGATCCGTCGGGTTTCAGCAGTGGCGGCAGTGAGGGACGGCAGAAGTTCAATTCAACCGACTTAGCCAGGGACCAAAACGCCTTACTACCAGCAGGGTATGAAGCGAGTTTGTTCCCGATGCGGCTAATGTGGTTGTACCGAGACCTCCGCATCACCTTCTTGCAAGACTTGGCAGCTCTGTTGAAGGCTTTCTTCTTCTGACCCACGTCATTTGCCTTGCGCATACGAGCGTCAGCCCATGCCCGGTAAGCCGTGTGCTTAAGCTTGTTAGCGCGATCACACTCCGCACCAAACCATGGGCGAGCCCGGCCAGACATTGTTACGTCAGAGAATGGAATGTAGTATTCCATCCCCCGCCGCAACACATCTGTCACAGCATCCGCGCACGACGATGGATCACCCGAAGAAAAGCAAGTAGGCTGCCAAGTATAACATGCGAAAAAAGATCGCATGCCATCCCAATCTGCTGACCTATATCGCCAAACCCGCCTGGTGCCTCTAGGGCAGGGATCGGGCGGAGAATAGACTGATACTGATTCCACCAGACAGTGGTCGGAACTACCTAACGGTGATGATATCGACACTGAATAGCGGTCTGGATCTGTTGTCAGCAGAAGGTCCAAGCAGTTGGCCGTGTGCGAGTCAACATCCGGCACCCTCGTTGCTCCCTGGACCAGCTGGGTGAGATTTAACGCTAGCGCAAGCTTTCGCGTCTCTCGACCAGCATGGTCTGTGCACTGGTATGGGAAAAGCCACTCCTGATGGTGGGCATTAAAATCCCCCAGTAACACCAGTTGCGCGGAAGGGTACCTCTGTTGAGCTGCATCCGCCGCCTCACTGAGGTACTGTGTGAGCCTGGTCGTCTCCTGATCACCACTGTGCGATCGGTAGACACAAGCATAGATAATTTTATCCATGCCTGTGTCCACCAGTGCCCAAAGCGTTGAGAACCTGGAATCTTCAAGGTTGCGGAGACGCCGATAGCATATGTCGTCCCTGGCGTACAAACACACACCAGCGTGTGGTATAAAATTGTGCTCCAGAGTAAACCCTGGGTAAGACAGGTACGACACGTCTGACGGACTTCTTATCTGCGTCTCCGAAAGAAAAAAGAGAGAAGGTTTTTCAGTCTCCAGGTGATGATGGACTGCTGCGAGATTGGAGTGCAGACCTCTAATATTGCAGAGGTGCACTTTTAGTGAGAGGGAGTGCAGCCGCTGTCTTACTTTTTTCTTTTTCATCCTTGGCATATTGTGAGTGAAGTAGGAGAAGAGAAGGAAGTGAAATGGAGTCCCATGCTGCTAACCCTCAGTCACGCACCGGCAGGACAGCATCATTGGAGTACTAGTCTGGAGACTGCGGGGACGCCCGAGCCCCCCCGGAGATGACCATTGGGCCCTCTCATCTGGTCGCCAACCAGCACGATGGTGCATTCCGGGATTTTTCGTCAGTTGGCGGGGCAGCCTTTCATGTGTGGCTAGCACATTACTTGGGCCCCCAACTAACTGCGGTCGGCCAGCGGTGCACCGTGCCTCGGATCCCGCTACAATCCACGACTAGTCTCCCGATACGTCAATACCAGCGCGGGGCCGGCTGGTCTGCATACATAGAACCGCCACTTCGACCCAACTCCTCTAAATTGGCTACACTGGGCATCGTACCGGAACACGGCTAGGCCGTTTGGCGGTACGTTTTTGCCCAGTGGGTGGTCACAAGCCGTCGGTCGAAACCTACCACCAGTTAATGTCACCTGATTAGCACCACCCGGGGACCACGTGTAGGGCCTAGCTATGGGTATTCTCCTACGGACGCGGGTGACTCAGCCCCCAAAAGGCGTTGCTCTGCCCAAGCGGGGCACACCTCCACCGTGTGCTCTACCGTGTCCCGGGTGGGCCACACAGTGGCGATACCCGGGCGTCGTTTCCGCACGAATCCGGAGCAGGAACCTCCCGAACTTACCGTGTCCGGTGAGAACCTGCGTCATGCGGAATGTGAGGACGCCGTGAGGTCTTTCCAACCACGCCTCAAAGAGGGGACTTACCGCCATTATTGTGGCGTGCCCAGCCGGGCCGCCGGCTGCTTCCGCAGCCCCGGCGCCCTCACAGGCGCGCCATAAAGGGCCATGGACCGAACGATCCCCGCGTAGAGCCTCCGGCAGGAGGCGTCTGGACCCCCAAGGTTGGTTAGGAGCCGCCCGAGGGCAGCCCCAGTCCGATTTAGTTTGGGAGCCAGACGTCGGAAGTGCTCGTCGAAATCCCATCGGCTGTCGAGAACGAGTCCCAGGTACTTCATCGTTGACCCGACGCCGATGTGGACTCCTCCCACCGTTAGCTGGGAACCTGGTGGTGGCGCGTTCCGAGGGCCGTGAAAGCACATGGCCTCGGACTTGTGCAATGCCACCTCGAGTCCCAGCTCCTGGATCCTGCCAACGACTGTCGCAACCCTGCGTGTTGCTAGTTCGACCGCCGCCTGGTACGACTCTCCCTGCGCCAGGACCAGCGTGTCGTCGTGTGTCGCTGACCCCGTCAGGAAGGTCGCCGCGCAGCACGTAGTCGTATCCGATGTTCCACAAGGGCGGCCCTAGTACCGATCCCTGCGGAACACCGCACGACATCTCTCGACGTTCCCACACCCCCTGGTGACCAGGGTAGGTTATGTACCTGTCTGACAGGTACGCCTCGACCACACGACAGAAGTAGTCGGGCATCCGGTGATACCGGAGTGCCCTCCCAATGCTACTCCAAGGCAGGGAGTTGAAGGCGTTGGCGATGTCCAAAGACACCGCCACGACACACCTGCCCTGGGCCACTGCATCCCCCGTCGTGAGAGCTCGCACGCACATGATGGCGTCCACCGTGGAGCGCCTCCTGCGAAAGCCGAACTGGCCGTCCGCCAGATCCGGCCCCACCCGTGTTAGGTGTGCGACGAGGCGGTCTGCAATTACTCTTTCAAAGAGCTTGCCCACCTCATCGAGCAGCACAATGGGCCGGTACGCGGACGGAGAGTCCGCGGGGCGCCCCGGCTTCGCGATGAGGACCAGTTTCCCCGTCTTCCAGCGAAGTGGGAACTGGCCCCTCTCCATGCATGCGCTGAAGAGCCCTCTTAGTCGAGGCCCGAGAGCCTCCATGGCCAGGACCCATGCCTTCCCAGGCAAGCCGTCGGGTCCTGGGGCGGTATTTTTGGCACTCAGCCTTCGTACCGCCACTCTCATCTCTACCTCGGTCACCTCTGGAGCGTTGTCGTCGTCGTCGCCATCGTGGTCCGCGTCGGACACCGCTGGTGGCGGAGCCATGGGTGGGGGAGAGTGTTCCCCTCGCGTGGGGAACAGAGTGCTCACCACACCCTCCACGAGCTGGGGCCGGAGACTCTGCGTCAGCGGGGGAGCCCAGGGGCGGAGTTTGTCCCGTACCAACTTGTACGGGCGTCCCCATGGGTCCCCATTCAGAGTCCCCAGCCACACATTGCGGGCCTCAAGTTTGGCCCGCCTTATCTCCGCTCGGAGGGTGCGCTTTGCCACTCTGTATCCCTCGTACACCTCCGCCTCTCTGGCGTCCGCATCCGCTGGACGGATGCGGCGCCTGCGGTATCTGGCATACCTGGCGCTGAGCACGTCCTGGAGGGACTCGGGGCATTGCCGCGTCGCAAATTTGCGACATGGCCTCCCGGAACCACTCTGCCTCGACGTCTATGTCGACAGGCCTGTCCGGTGCTTGCACCCAGGCCTGTACCGTCGCGGCTTCCAGGAGGAGCTCCCGGTCCATCTGCCTCAGCGCCCACCGCGGACCACAAGGGTTCTGTCGGACCAGCGCAATCGAGGTTTGGGCGGAGACGTCGACCCGAATGTACCGGTGGTCTGAAAACATCTCCACCTCTCCATAACGCGCCAGTCGACGACACGCGGCGACAGAGCGGGGCTGGCGAACGATGTCCACCACTGAGTCACCCCGCATCCGCACACACGTGGGGACAGAACCCCGGTTTAGGACGACCAGGCCTGTCTCCAGAGCCCAGTCCTCCACCATCCGACCCCGCTGGTTCGTGAACCGGGAACCCCAAGCCAAGTTCTTGGCATTGAAGTCCCCGCAAACGACCACGGGGAGGGAACCAAACCCAGCGACGACGGCTTTCAGCTCCATTAGGGAGATGTGAAGATCGCCGAGAGATCTGCTCGGGGACAGGTAGACGCCTACCACTGCAATGTCCCCGAACCGTGCTGCCACGCAACCCTGTCCCCTCGAACCGGCCTCGAGGGTCGGGGTACCGGCGGCGGCCGACGAAATTAGGGTCACCGAGCCGTCCAGGTCCCGCACCCAGTCTCCCCTGGGCAGGACATTGTACGGCTCGGAGACCACGGCGATATTGATCGACCACTGTGCCATGCTTTAGAGCAACAGATCCTGAGCGGGGGCGCAGTGGTTGATGTTCGCCTGGAGGAGACGTAATGGGGTCGTTTTTGACAGTCCATTACAGTCTCCTCCCGAGCCCCCCGTAAGGGCCCTGCCGCGGCGGGTGCGGCGGCGACAGCGGCGGCAGCCAAGGAAACGGCTGCGGCGGTGAGTACGTCCGGGTGGATGGGCCTCCGTACTTTGCCCTTGGCCTTGGCAGGGGGGTCGCAGGACCTGCCCCCAGCCCGGTGGTCGGCCGGCTTGCCTGCCGCCGCACATGCATAGCAGTGCGGCGTTGCACGGCATTCGACGGCCTTGTGACCAGCCTGACCGCACTGGTAGCAGCGGTCGCTGCGGTCCACCTCCGTGGCGCAATGGGCCCCCACGTGGTGCCCCACGTGGCAGCGGTAACACCGCAGAGGTCTGGGCTCCAGCAGTTTTACCTGCGCGGAGACCCAGCCCACCAAGAGCCTTCGGCCTTCAGTCGTGATGGCTTTGGCCGCCGACACGGGGCAGCTAACCGTAACGGCTCGAAAATGGTTTGGGTTTTGAGTTTCTTTTGAGGGTAGATAACGCAATTAGTGATGTGCTAATTCGCTCCATTTGTCCTTTTTTAAAGTAGAAAATTATCAAATATCTCTTCCCGCAATGGGTAGAGCGAGAGTGAGTGTCAGAATCTTACTGACTAAAACCCACCAGTGTTCAATTGAAGGAACACTGGTGGCCCTTTGCTTTCCAGTATCTTTTAGTAACCGTGTATATATCCGAATTTTAAAAATATTGCCTATGGCTCTCACGGCCCCATCTTCAGCAAAACCATAGGGACCCAGTAGGGCCGAAGCCTACTTGGCCACGGGTTTAGTGCCGAAAGGGAAACCCATGGTACTGGAACGCAAGAGCAAAGAAGGAATATAGATGTGGTTTTAGTCAGTAAAAGTCTGACACACCTTCCTGCGCCGTAGAGCAAGAGCATTGAATGACTTCCAAACTTAAAAAAAAAAAAAAACTATAAATTAATAAATCTGTAATCGTGTGGACAGTACGTTCTATAAACCAACAAACAATTTTACCCCTTGATTATACATATAACCACACTACAAAGCTTGGTACCTGCCTTTGAGAATCATATTTAGCACTGTTTGATGTATAGGATTTTATATTAAATGGAACATTGAAGTCTCAAAGTTTACCTAGTATATATAGCTCTTAGCGAGAAACGAGAGCAGTGGTGGCCGAGTGGTAACGTCTTCGACTTACGAGTTGTAGGTTGCGGGTTCAAACTTAGCCAGGCGCATTACTTTGTGTAATTTATTTCATCACCACTGCTCTCAATACGGTGAAGGAAAACATCGTGAGAAAACCGGCATGTCCTAGAACCGAAAATTCGAAGACATTTGACATCCACCAACCCGCACTGGGCCCGCAAGGTGGATTACGGCCCATACCCTCTCCTAGAGAGGAGGCCTGAGTCCCAACAGTGGGAACATTATAAGGCCGACTATGCTATGACTATGCTAGCGAGAAAACCTCCATTGTAACCTGTTGGGGCTTTTCTTTATCAGGTCGTCGTCGATGGAGTGGAAATGAGACCCAAGGTTGGTTCTGTACTATGTGTATTATTTAATTACTTTTTACAATGGTTATAGTGAAAAAGAGATAGTTCGTCACCGTGTCACAAAATCAGAAAGTGAAGATTCGGATCGCGCGCGGTGGTTTTATCGTGTCTTTTGGTCCCCGCTTCCCGTGCTGCTGATGTCATAGCACTGCTGTTACGTAGATATAATATAATAATAATATATTTCACATCTATCACACAACGCCGTCTAGTCTCAAGCTAAGCAGAGCTTGTGTTATGAGTACTAGACAACTGATAAACATTCGTAATTATATAAGGTGTAAAAAATCAGCTGTTCCCTACGTTTATGTTCGCATAACTCGTCAAAATGTATGGAGGAGCTGATTTTTTTTTCGCGATTTCAGGTTTGGTCCCATAATAAAATTTTGTTCATAATGAGGAGTACAATGTCCTCTCGAAATTCTTAAAGTTAATTTTTTAACACCTTATATATTTCTAAATACATACATATTATAGACTAGCTGTTGCCCGCGACTTCGTCCGCGTTAAGTTCGTAAAACGGTACAATCACTCTGTGCTTGCAATTCATTCAGAAAGCATCGCAATTATTTATTGTACTTTAACATAAAACGGTTAAAGGTAAAAACGCAAATTACCTTTAGGAAACATGTTATGTACTCGTCCAGATCCAGATGTATGACCGTCAATGAATAAAATGAGCATGTATGGGTCGTAGCAGTTGTCATTTCTGCCTACCCCAAGAGAAAAGGCTTATGTATGCATGGGTATATGTATGTTTCTGGTTTATGTTCTGGTAAAACAACATAGTATGATTTTAACCCCTCGCCACAGTGAGCACGCCACAATCGCAGCGGTAATACCTGTCTTTGAGAAGTGTCTACAGAGGCGTCACGGCATCCTCTCTTTGTGCAGGACTCACCGGATGTGGGTGTTTCGGAAGGTATTTGTATCGAATTCAGCGGGAAAAAACACTCGGGTCTCACCATTGTGCGGATCGCCAGGAGAATACGATGGAGCATGCGGTGGAAGTCAGTCCCGCTTGGTCGGAGCGCCGGCGCGGCCTTGTCCTCATGGGGGCGATTGGTGGAGAAAATGACAACCAGTATCCTCCTTCAGTGAAGCACTACGATCAAAGAAGGTGGCTGAAACTATGAGGGATAGGAAATCCTGATTCCTCAGCTGTCGCTGCAAGTGACGTTCTGGGTGCTGAAAGCCGCAAGGCAATTCCCAGCCATCGCAAACACGGAAATGCGGTGGTGCTGTCCGGCCGTCTGGTCAAAGCAGTCCTGAATCGACGACGCGTAGTATACTACGCGCGACTCAAAGAGATTTCAGCAAATGGATAGGGCCTTCTAGGGCCGATGTCTGCTAGGGCTGCAAGATTGATCGAAAGAGTTATCTCCCATAACAATTTTCGCCTCCATAATGTTTCGCTGAAGAGTTTAAGCAGTTAGACAGCTTTGGTAGAGGTAAACGAAGGAGCATAATCGGGATACTGACCTTCAGCTAGATAACGTGCACTGATAGTGCAAAACCTTAACTGAATCCAGAAACTACCATCATCATCAACTATCTTCTTCCAAAACAGTACTTATGAAGAATTGGCGAGAGCAAGCTTTGATTGTTGCAGTTTGATCATATTGGACGTTAGAATTACTTGTTCATTTACCTAGGATATTTTGGTATGTATTTAACTGACGTCCCCGTAGATAAGACCAATGTTTTTTCCACAGCGGAAACTACCCTATGAAGAGTCTCCAACTTATGAATTAATTTCGGAGAAATCTTGTACGTGTGTATCCCCGTTAAATCGAATTCGCATATTGATGGCCAAACCGAGAAATTACTGACGCCGATTGCCTCTATGAGGTCACAGTAGTTCACTCAAGCTGGATAGACCTCCACCGCATGCTACACCGGGTCCTCCAGGCGATTCGCAAAATGGTAATATCGGGAACTTTCAACCGAACCCAGAACAGAAACCGTTCGAAATACCCACAACAGTCCTGAGCTTGTGTATCCATAAAACAATGAAATTACGGTAAAAAAATGTAGCAGCCGATTAGTGTTATCCCTGAGACTGGCCTCCCTCAGAGGGTTGTTCCAATGTTGGTCACCACTCACTGCAAGGAGGTAACGTCCAGATGTCGACGTAAGGCTGCAAGGAATCTGAGATACATCATACGTTGTCGAACTGTGATCAGAAAAATACATTCGATCCCGTTTTATATGAAGCAGTGACTGCAAATTATAAAACACACCATTATTAATCCGCAAGGTGCCATCATCCCGGAGGACACAGTGGAGCATACAGTGGAGATGTGCCCTGCAAGGGCGGAGCACCGCCGTGTCCTCTTGGAGGCAATCGGCGTCAGTGACCTCTCGCGCTGGGCTCTGATCCAGAGCGAGGAGTAACGGCAGGCGGTCGCCAATTCTGCAAAGCCGTAATGCTAGCGAAGGAGGAGGCCGCAGACGTTAGGGAACGAACGTCCTCACGCCGAGCCGAGATTCTGACCCCGACTACCAGGCACGGTAGATGCAGGCTTGCGGACGTCCAGCAATGGGTAGCTAGCCGTCCAGCCGTCTGGTAGCTGACCGGACCGAGCCCAGTCCTCAACAGCGCGTAGTGATCCACGCGCTCCTCAAAGCAACTGGCAAACAAAGGACACAGGTGTGGTTTTAGTCAGTAAAAGATTGACACGCCCTTCCGCTCCCACCAGAGCGGGAGAAGTCATTGGATGATTTCCACCCTTAAAAAAAGAAAAAGAAGGTGCCATCATCATCATTATCATTTCAGCCGAAAGACGTCCACTGTTGGACATAGACCTCCCCAAGTGTCGCTATAATGACTGGTCCTGTGAGTCTCTCATCCATCGGATTCCCACGACCCTTACCAGGTCATCGGTCCACCTGGGGGCCATCCGACGCAAGGTACCCTGTAACCCCTCCCGAAAATGTGGCCGTGTTATTTTAAAGTGAATAATTAAATACATATAGGTATTTACTTTTATCGCCTTTGGTTGGTTTCCCTTGAATAATCACGGTCAATTAGCTTGTTACAGTAATGGGAAAAAATAATAAAAATAAGCAGTAGGATTGTTAAAAATGCCTCCGTCTAACATCAGTTTAACCATAACTGTAAACGTGGGCGATGGCCATTCTTCTGCCACTCAAAAATTTACGTAAAATACGCAATGTCATCTATCAAATTTAATATGAAGTTCAACCGTCATTGTCATCATTATTTCTACTTTGAGTCTTTAGATGGCGTTGCGAGTTGCGTGTGGTGTCATATTTTACTTCTTGAAAACTTTGATTTCATACCGTTTGTCTTTCATATGCTTTGTTTCATTGCGATGAAACATTAGTAACATATCAAGTTACACACAATTTTAATGTATAAAAGTTATCTACATCGATCTCTAAAATTAATAATAGGCACTTCACTAAAATTTCTACTGATATATTACATACGTAGATTTATAAAAAAAAAATTGTAAGCATGCAAAAATATATAAAAAAATCTTATTCACGGTGAAAAATAAAACAAAAATTTCTCCTAAGAGAGCCATATGGGATTCGAACCACCTTTACATTACATGCAAGTCTAGATACGAAACCACTGCGCTACGGTCTTCGATGACTAAGGTATAAAATAGACGTTCTTATATAAACGTCATAATTGACTGGTTGGCTCCCTAACGATGATAGCGTGAAGATTTTCGTTTTAGAAGTTAAATTTGCAGCTAAATGGAATAATGTAACATTATGGTACGTGATTTTACTCGCCGCTTTGATTTTATTATGTGTTTTGATTAGTTTTTACAAAATATTTAGAAGATATCGAATAGAAATATCAATTTTATTTTGAAAAAATGGTAAAAGTTATTTTAATACAAAAAAATAAGATAAAATAATGACATAATTTTTAACTGTAGCAGGGAATCGAACTCGCGGCAAATGTCGTTCAATACCCACATTTTGGATTATTGCTCACCCCCCATAGCAAATAGCGTGATAATTTATAGCCTATAAGTTGCCCTGATCTATAAGGATTATGTATGCAAAATTTGAACAGGATCGGTTCAGTAGTTTTTGCGCCAATTAATACCACCCCAAAAAAAATTTACTGTTTTATTATATGTATAGATAAATTACACCCAGATAAATGATCGTGCTCATCACACAAATATTTGTCCTGGGTGGGAATCGAACCTACGACCTCCAGCATAGCAGTAAGGGCCACTTACCACTAGACAAATAGGCCAGATGATTGTGTGCTGATCATAGATGGCGCTGTGGTCGTCAACATACCCTAATAAAATTGGGTTGTTCCCAGAGGTCCATGATTCTTTTGTTTTTTATTTCCCACCAAGTCAAGATAAAAAAAAAAAATTAAATGTTCCTATATCAATTGCCAACGGGTCCGTGAGTTTTGTCCAAAGTACAGTCAGTAAAAACCATTTCTTGTCTGTCTTAATATTATTATATTTTTTGATCTACGTGATAATTCTGAAACTGTGATTTATAATGCAAAATCTATTTTAGTGTAAGATTAAAATTATTTACCGTAATTGTGGCGCACAGGACCGGTCATTGTGGCGGCATTTGGGGGAGGCCTATGTCCAACAGTGGACGTCTTTCGGCTGAAATGATGATGATGATGATGATGACCGTAATTGTTATGAAACTTTTTTTCAAGTTACAACGAGTAATGTTTACCGTTTCATATTTTATAGAAGTAGAAATAATTAACATTTATCCCTTATCAAAGCTTTTATTACTACTGTACCAAACATTGTCATGGATTCGTAGGGAAGGAAAATATTTAATATTTTAAAATGACATAGACTCATTGGGAACTAATGTTCGAACTTTTTTTTTTTTTTTGAGAACAACCCTTAAAATACAATAATAAAGTGGTGTTACATTTATTGTTCAATTTGTTGGGTACTTTAAATCTGTCCTCCTAATAGAATAATAGAAATCTGTCCTAATAGAAATTAAGCCCATTTTTTTTATATTATCGCTATCGATAATACAAAAAAAAGCGAACCTTCGCTCGTATTTAAACTGATGGTACGACATTGGGATACGCTTGCCTAGAAATGACCTATTCATTCGGTTGGTTGTAGCTATCAGAAAACACAGACTCCGGCTGAGAATTTCACTCCTTAGCTGTACGCACAATAAATGTGTTCCCAAAACGTTTTGTGCGTGTCGGTTGGGATGTCCATCATATACCGGTGGCGCAACGCTGTATATCTGTTGGTCCGATGATGGAACGGGCTGGGCGGAATTAAACAGACCCTCTTAATGGCACATGACAAACATTACTTCCCATCGCATTTATATCCTCTTAAAACCCTCAACTTTTGAGTGAATCTGTATGGGTTACACGTAGCCCATTAGGTGAGAGAAAATGCCCTAATTTGTGGCACAATATCACACGGGAATACGGAAGTTTTGTGAGCAAAATCTAAAGTGGGTAAAGAACTTTTGAGGGCTAAATGACGCCATTTAGCAATTAGCATGTGTGAAACTTTGCTCTTAAGGACTTTGATTCTACTTAGGAGGTGTCCCTTAATGATTGTGAGGGTTTGATGTTTTGTGCTGAAAATGAATAGTAATTTATTTTGTGAGTTAGCTTTGTATACTGTAAATTTTTGCAAACATAGCATAGCATTCAGCTTTTTAATGTTCCTAATGCTAGGAAATAAGGCTCTTCTCTAGAAGAGGGAATGGGCCGTAAACCACTATGCGAGCCCCGTTGGTGATTGGGGAATGTCACATGTCTTTGAATTTTTAGTTCTACGACATGCCAGTTTCCTTACGATGTTTTCCTTCACTGTTTTGAGAGGGTGATGAAATAAATCATATAAAGTGTACATTGCATTGTGAATGTGAAACGGGTACCAGGACGAAGGCAAAAAAGGAACAGCAGTGGGTTTTTAGTTAGTAAAAGTCTGACACTATCTCTCGCTCCGCAAAAGAGCGGGATTTGTCATTAGACGACTTAGCCACCTAAAAAAAAAATTTTTTCGGCAGAATAAAAGAAGCGTGGGTTTCCAAACGATGGAAGAAGTGGAGAGAGGTCTTTGCCCAGAAGTAGGAAAGAAGAAGCTAATTCATCTGTCAGTCAAAAGGTCATGGTCTACATCTGCATGATCAACAGTTTTGCATTTACAAAGCATAATCGCAGCGAATCTTCTATTTTCTACTGTGTATGTACTGTGTGTGTATAAATTTCTAACTCACTACGATATATTCTCAGTAAGAAAGAGCGGACTGGAATCTACCGCATGCGCCCCGTATATTTTGGCAGATATATTATTTAAGACACTGCACGCCACATAATCTACTATTACATATTTTTGACGTATGGAAAGTGTTTTTTTTTATTAACAATCGTTTTACATAAATAAATATAGTTCTATCATCCATTTTGTTAAATTTCTAAATTTGTCAACATCCATCTAACCATCACATAATTAAATAATTTTGGTGTACATTGTGATAAATATAAAGTATACACACGTCTCAGACTTTTATTTACAAACCTTACTATATAGTTTTCTAATTTAGAATAATATCTTCTAAAGGATCAAAATTGTTTAAGCGGTCACGAAGCTCGATTTTTACGCGTGTGTGCGTGTAATTGCATGAATGATGCACACAAACATATCATTCCAACAAATTTGCCTAAATTCTAGCGAGTGAATTTTATGCACAGTCTCTTAAGAGAAAAGTAGTGTTCAAACAAATGACACAAATTAGAGAATGGGCCATTACCACTACACCACTACTGCTCTCCGACGGCAGAGTTTAATGCTGGCCGTTTAAACTAAATACACTTAGAGATGCATACTAGGCCAAAAAGTAAACTCCAAAACAGTCTAAATACTGAACTCATTAGAGTAACTTCCGATGTAATAAAACCACTAAACAACATAGTTTTAAATGAGCCACATAATGACTCCGCTGGTTTCCCGCAGTCGTTAAAACTTCGAGTGCATATCAGTTCCGAAACATTGTATTAACTACAGAACTTGAAAACTACTAGACACGCCTTTAACATTCGTTATCGTGCTATCGCTCTGAGCATAAGCTACTTCTATCATCACCATCATTTCAGCCGAAAGAAGTTCGCTGTTGAACATAGGCCTCCCACAAGTGTCGCCATAACGACCGGTTCTGTGCCTCTCGCATCTATCTGATTCCCGCGACGCTCACCAAGTCATCGGTCTACCTTGTGGGAGGCCTTCTAACGCTGCGTTTTCCGATACGTGGTCGAAACTCCATAACCTTTCGTCCCCATCGACTATCTATTCTGCGAGCAATGTGCTCCACCCACTGCTACTTAACTTTGGCGATTCTTCGGACTATGGCGGTAACATTGGTTCTTTTGCGGATATCTTCATTTCTGATGTAATAACGCAAGAAAACACCGAGCATAGCCTTTTCCATTTACTTTTAGACAAATTTAGGTTTTGATTTCTATAAAAGCCCAGACAATATCCACAATATCCAAAATATCTATAGAAAAATATAATAACAACAAAATCACGTAAGAGCGGTTGTATGAAAATGTACCTCGGGTTGAACGCGCTTAAGTGATGATAAGAAAAAAACAAGAAGACTTATAATAAAAAGAGAACAGGTAATAACGAAGAAGAGACAGAAAATAATTGCTTTTTGCTTGGTTTTACTTGCTGCCCATGCAAACAGCAGATCAAGTGAGGAGTAGGTGCAATGACTAGGATGCAAAGGCTGGTCACAGATAGAATGTACTGGAGGCGAGCTGAAATACGTTTACAATAATTGTCTATTAGATTACTTTAATATTTTCGACAGATTTCACGGTGATTGATCTCAAAGCCATGCCATTAATACTTATATGATCACTTGTTCTGACAATGTTTTAAATTGTTTTCGTACTATTATTATGTAATGTAAAAGAGGATTAAACTACTTAATTTAATTGTATTTTTAATACTCAAATAATCTAAATACAAAGCTGTCACAACTTACCTCTGTACCTGTAACTACTGACATTGGTGATGGGGAGTTATAGCAGAGGGCATAGTCGTTTTTCTGATGATATTCTCGGAAACTGTAATACTGTTATTAATTTTGATGATTGTTTTGGAAGGAGAAGGCATGGTGCTAAATTAATACACATAGATCACAACTGCGAAATATTTCCTGAGCGAGATATATTCCATAAATCAAAAATTGTCACAACTCTCCTAGGTTTCACCTAATTTTTTTTTAATTGATATAAACTAGTGCTTGATTGCGATCCCACCTGATGGTAACTACACACACTCCCCACTTCCACACACAAACTCACCAATTCTACTTCTTTACAATATTTTAGTGGTAACGGCCCGGCGAGTTGTAGATCGCGGGTTCAAACCCAGCCAGGTGCATTACTTTGTGTAATTTATTTAATCACCACTGCTCTCAAAACAGTGAAGGAAAATATCGTGAGGCAACCGGCATGTCCTAGAACCAAAATTTCGAAAACATGTGACAATTACCAACCCACACTGAACTCGCGTGGTGTATCATGGCCCATTCCTTCTCCTAGAGAGGAGATCTGAGTCCCAGCAGTGGGAACATTAAAAGGCTGAATATGCTATACTAATATTTTAGTGTAGATACCCCGACCAACCATAGCAATACTTTACAAGAGCAAGGTTGTGCCTTACTTTCAACCATTCCTATATCAAAGAAGGTTGGATATATAAGTGGATAGAAAGGGCAGATTCCAAATTATTTCATGTTTAGGCTAAAAGAAAATACTAAAAGACTAGGCACTTTGATTGATTGCTCAATCTCTTCTAGTAGTCGCCGAGTCGTCTCGTTCTGTGGTGGTAAAACTATATTTTACAAAGTTACACTAAAGTAACTTTTGTTTAAACGGAAACTTTTGATAAAAGAGGATTTTGTTACAAAACTTCGCTTGAAGTTAGTGAGACAGCAAATATCAGGATACCCTTTGTTTAGCTGTAATTGATAGCGTAAGACTAAGATTAATATTTGAATTTTAATGTTAATTTCGAGAAGTAATTATCCGTTTCTGATTTTGTAATTTAAAGCATTTTTAGTTATTTTTTAAGCATCTACAAAAGTGGATTATTTCTAAGATAGCATTTATAGTAATGTATACATGTTTTACAGAGCTGTGGTGGCCGAGTGGTAACGGCCCCGACTTACGAGTTGTAGGTCGCGGGTTCAAACCCAGCCATGCGCATTACTTTGTGTAATTTACTTCATCACCACTGCTCTCAAAACGGTAGGTAAAGGAAAACATCGTGAAGAAACCGGCATGTCTTAGAACCAAAAAAAATTCGAAGACATGCGACATCCACCAACCCGCACTGGACCCGCGAGGTGGATTACGGCCCGTTCCCTCTCCTAGAGAGAAGGCCTGAGTCCCAACAGTGGGAACATTATAAAGTCGACTATGCTATGCTATACATGTTGTATAAACCTAACTTTTCCTCATGAATTACGATTTTTTGAGTCCATCGCGAACAGACAGTCAGCCTCAACCCTTGTACAGTAGATTATTTTTAAACAAAGTAGTGATCACTTAAAAATTGTAAAATTAAATTGCATTAAGACTAATTAAAAAGTTACACTGAAATAAATTAAATTGAAAATTACATCGAAATGTTATTTAGTTAATCGTCGAATTATTCCATTGTTTAATATTTTATGAAAACATTAACAATAAGCATAAGTATATCGAAACATAGTTGGGAATAAGTGTATCGAAATTTGTTTTTGTCAGTGTTTCTGTTACCATGTCAGTTCCAGTTTCGGTTACGACCAAAACTGGAAGAGTCTGTTACAGTTATGGTATCTATTATATTATTTATTATTATTATTTCGTTTATTCATTAATATTACATATAAAATACACTAAACTTATCTATTAATAATAATAATTTTAAATATCATCATCATCATTTCAGCCGAAAGACGTCCACTGCTGGACATAGGCCTCCCCCAACCGCCGCCACAATGAACGGTCCTGTGCGTCTCGCATCCATCGTACTCCCGCAACCTTTACCAGGTCATCGGTCCACCTTGTGGGAGGCCTTCCAACGCTACGTCTTCCCGTACGTGGTCGCCATTCTAGAACCTTTCCGCCCCAACCGCCATCCGTTCTGCGAGCAATGTGCCCTGCCCATTGCCACTTAAGTTTGGCGATTCTTCGTGCTATGTCGGTAACTTTGATTCTCCTGCGGATATCCTCATTCCTGATTCGATCACGCAAGGAAACTCCAAGTATAGCCCTTTCCATTGCCCTTTGGGTGACTTTAAGTCTTCTGAGGCCCATTGTAAGCTTTTAAATATATATAAAATAAATAAAACATTTATAAATATAAAAAATAGTACCCCACCGGTATCGAGAACAGGGTCCAAGCTACCGGCGGTCAGGGCTCCAGAGAAAGGTACCGGCGTACACCGAGTGTATAATGAAGAATACGCGTCTATGAAGCTATGCGTCCGTAGACAGTAGACATAAGGCTGCTGATGAGGATTAATAAATACAGCTTTCTTCGCAGTAAGTATTATTCTCAGACCCGTTACTCTGTACCTTCAAAAAGTATGAAACGTCTTGAGTGACTTGATAACGAAAAGGAATTTAAATTTGACAAAGGCGTATACGTCTCAACTGTACATGTATCATCGCTAAATACGTACAACATGGATGGGCAATAACAGGCAATCACGTTAATTTGCTCACCCGAGCAATTGAAACGGAAGCAATAAACTCGCAAAAGTACGTCATTCTCTGTCAGTGACACGTGTTTCAATACACGTACATATATAAGTATATGCCGAGGGTAGGAGACAGTGGGGTTCTAAATTGACACGATGTTATTGAAATATTTTTATTTTTTCATTTGTTGAACCCTCATAATATTTTGTTAAAATAAATTGAAAATATGAAAGTTAATATTATTTACTTTTATTATTAGAGCACTGTGGTGAACCAGTGGTAACGGCCCTGATTTAAATATTATAGCTCGCGGGTTAAAATCCAGCGAGGCACATTAATTAAATGCTTTGTGTAATTTATTTCATCACCACTGCTCTCAAAATGGTGAAAGAAAACATCGTGCGGGAACCAACATGTCCTAGAACCAAAAATTCGAAGACATGTGAGCCCGCGAAGTAGATTATGGCCCATTCACTCTTCCATAGAGAGGAGGCCTGAATCCCAGTAGTGGGAACATTAAAAGGCTGATTATTCTATGCTATATATTTGAAAAACGTATCCGAATTGCAAACTGTAACGCATAAATATAAATAAGCTGTGGTAATAACATTTTACAGGTTGCTGTATTTTCTTCCTCCTATTTTACCTCTTTTTAGCGATGAAAGGCCTCCAACAAGGTGGACCGACGACCTGGTGTGAATCGCAGAAATGCGGTGGATGCGAGACGCACAAGATCGGTCGTTGTGGCGACGCTTGGGCGAGGCCTATGTCCAACAGTGGACGTCTTTCGGCTGAAATGACGATGATGATGATGATAATAATAATGCTGTTTTTCCTCTTTCCCATTTTCACCCATAGAAAACGTTATAATTGTCCACAGTGCAGTGTTACACTGCACTGTCTAAAGGGCCCAGACACAAAATTGTGATGTGATGTCGCATTGTAAAAATCTGCGAGTTTTCACGACGCATCGCAAGAACTTGTGAATTGATTGGCATCGCTCATCGCATTATGTACACATCGCATCTCAGTTTTATATCAACTCACCACAGGATCTTTTAGAAAAGTTATCGTAGCTTTGGAAAGCAAAGGGCAACTAAAGAACACAGATGGGTTTTAGTCAGTAAAAGTCTAACACGCCTTCTCGCTCCTCCCTATAGCGGGAGAACTCATCTAATGATTTTCTAACTCAAAAAAGTACTCTTATCAACTTATAAGCCGGGGACAATTTAATAAAACAAAGTAACTAGTGCGCCTCACCATGAACGATTGCATCACTGCTTACCATCAAGTGGGATCGCAGTTGAGCACTAGTATATATCAAATTAAAAAAAAATAACATACAATTTTTAATATCTAGTATTTTTCAAGATCTCTTAACGTTTTTTTAGTTTAAAGGTACCATGACGATGTCAAGCCTACCTAATGCAGTTCCAAATGTACAGTCATTTTTTAATGGAAAATCATCAGATGACTTCCCCCACTTTGCGAGAGGGAGTGTCAAATATTTACTGACTTTTAGTCGCGTGAAGCGTGAAGCGTGATTATGCGAGCCAAACGTTAAAACGAAATAAGTTTTATTGGTGAATGCCACCCTAAGACAAAAGGACAGTAGTGCGGTTTTTCGTTAAAATTTTATTCAGAAATGTTGTCAGTGAAATGTTTATAGAGTACAGACAAGCGATTTTTACTCTTAGAATACCTGTACTCTATTCAAACAATCCAATCATGATACTCAATCCAACACTGTCATCTCCGGACCAATTCATAGTTCATTTCTCCCCACTCCACCCTTCCCAGGTCGCAATATGAACGAATGTAAACATGCCAAGTGCTGACTCACTGTTTCCAGTATGATTGATGAGGGTGGAAAGGGGAGCTGTGGCACTGGTTTGTATCGGTAAGGAAATAAGTTCTCTTAGGCTGAATGGTTTGTTTTGTGTGATTTTATTATAAAGACAGTTTATGTCTGTTATCGGCAGTTCCTATTCATTAATTTATTGAGAGTACAGTCACAGCACATACATTTTACATTTAATAAAAAAACTATTACTTTGCGTGAAGTCTTATGTATGTGACGAAAACAGTAGGTACAGTACAGTAGTAGTTTATACCTAACTAACTGACTCGGCGAACTTCGTACCGCCTAATAATGTGATAAATGAAAAACCGCTCGACCGATTTTGTGCAAACTTCACATAAACAATCTACTAAATAGCCCGAACAAAGCCTAAATAATTTGGTTTGGATAGGTGAGCCCGTTCTTGAGTTATAAAATTATAACGAAAAGTGGCATTGATTTTTATATATAAAAATAAAAGGCTTGTTTTGACATTTGAGAAAGACTGTAATATGTAAAAGACTATAAAGAAAGAATGTAATTCGGAACGAAAACAAAAGAAACAATAAAATAATAGTTAGGGGTCCGATGTAGTTGTAGCTATTTTAGCTACTTTAGTAGTAACTTCATTACACCGGACAAGCCAGAGTTAGTCAAAATTCAAATGTCAAATCAAGGGGCCTTTTATTTTTTGACAACTTTACATTGGCTGAGTAATACAAATCAACATTTAAAAAATGTTAAGCGTTTCACCTCGTCGCGGTATAAAACCTTACATACATCATTTTTCATGTCTATTAGCTTACGGCACTTATTACAATTTGAAACTGAATATTTACATATAATGTAAATCAAAGCATACAAACCAACCACATAACTACATAATTTGTTATTTAATAATGTTATCTTTAAAACAGCGATTACATACTCAAGCAACGGTTATCTGCAATAAGGCAGAGTTCAAATATTTGTTTATTAAAATCAAAACTAACTGTGATAAGAAGCTATTTGTATCTGCAGTCAACCTATAAACGTGAACCATGAAGGTCGTTGTTACTGGCGCTGCAGGATTCCTGGGCTCTCGAGTGGCTGATGCTTTACTGAGTACACAGCCTCCGTGTCCTCTAAATGTGACAGAATTGATCCTAACTGACGTCGTCACACCTCAATCAAGACTTGATGACCGTGTCAAGGTTTTGGCACTTGACCTGACAAAACCATCAGCTGCCGAAGAACTCGTTGATAAAAATTGTGATGTTGTGTTTCATCTCGCTGCTGTCGTCAGTGGTCAAGCTGAAGCAGAATTCGAATTCGGTTTGAAAGCAAACCTGGACGCAACACGGCAGCTCCTAGACGCAGTAAGAAGAAAAGCACCGAAAGCGAAATTTGTTTTCGCTAGCACCGTCGGTGTTTTCGGAGGAGATCTGCCACCAGTCATTGATGATCTGACTGCTGTGATGCCTCAGACCTCATACGGTACAGCCAAAGCCATGTCCGAGTTACTAGTGAATGATTACTCTCGCCGCGGCTACGTGGATGGTCGGATTGTGAGACTGCCGACAGTGAGCGTACGAGCAGGAGTCGCAAATGCCGCCGTGACGTCATTTGCAAGTGGAATCATTCGGGAGCCTCTAAACGGGAAGGCGTCGGTTTGTCCTGTGGGGAAAGAGCAGGAGTTATGGTTGACGAGCCCTACAACTGTGGTACATAACATCGTGTATGCAGCGACTTTGGATGCTAGTGTGTTTGGCAAATGGCGAGCGATAAACCTTCCAGGATTGTGTGTATCTGTTGGAGATATGTTAGCAGCTCTGCGGTCCGTGGCTGGTGACCATGTCGCCTCTCTAGTCCGCTTCGAGTACAATGAGACCATTGCCCGCATGGTGGCATCTTTTCCTGTCAATTTCGACAATAGCCGCGCCCTGAAGCTTGGGTTTGCTGTGGATTTCAATTTTGCGAATGTAATTCGTTCTTACATAAAGGATGATTTGAATAATGTTATAGCGACACCTTCCACATATATAAGATAGATGCACAAATAAATTAAATAAAATAGCCTTTATTTACTGGCGATGGAATACGCATGAACAGCGTCTTAAAACATCGTGTTGACATAATAATTATGAAATAGCGCAACGTCATATGATGGCATCTAGATTGTCATACTTGTTTCGGCGAAACGTCTTTGGACGTCTATTTCATGGGCAAATTCCTATGATGCATCTACTTAGCACCGCAACACAGTTGATTTTCATTTCTTATATTGCAACGTAACCTAAAAAAATATATTCAGTTCTATGATATATGTTACGGCAGGACGTCTTTAGATATTGCTTAGCTTTACCAACATTTAAAGGTGAAGTTGCTCACGCGATCGTGTTAACAATAATTAATATTATATTATAATATTTTTATTTCTAAATTGTTACTATATTTTTTGGTTTTTTGACACTTACTTTTTTGTATTTCGTTTTCTTTGTTACAAACTTTGTTTGATTGTGTGCCCATTGGCAAAGACCTCCGCTAGTTTTTTTTCCATTGCCGTCGGTGCTGTGTTACTCCTCTCCAGTTAGATCCCGAAGTGAGCTTATGTACGTCCTTCTATCTCCTGGTCTGTCTTCCTTTACTTCAAATAAACTATTTATACTTCAATAAAAATTACATTTCAAAGGCGGGAGAGTTTCATTTTCCTTTTCTTTTTAAAATAAAATGACCTGGTAGCATCACATTTAATCTGTAATCTTACTTTGTTAATTTTTTTTCTCTCTCCTCTGTATTTTGTTATAAAGCCTTTTACTAAATAAAGCAACAAAAAAACTATTAAACGTTTCTTCGTAATTTTGTCTCTTCGTTATTTTACACCGACTTTCGAAATAAAATTATTTTGCACTTTTCAGTGTTTTTTTTTTTGACATTGAAGTCGGTTGTACATTTTTTGGAAAAAGTTTTTCATTTTACACTTTTTAGTTATGGTACCACCACTAAAAAGTACCCCTTAGCCATAACTAAATACCCTATAACCAGAGTGCATCTCATGAAAATTCTAATAATCCCAAACACGGTTAGATTACATTAATTTATTACAGAGTTCTGGTGTCTAACTTCAGGCTTCATCATCAGATCAGTTCGATATATTCTCCCGCTTCTTTCAGTCAGTCATCGACTACACGTATAAATAAAGCAATTTTACTTGTTACAACATGACGTTCTACTGTATTCCTATGAGGAGTTTTGGACCATATCTTCGAAGTTCATGATCAGATCATAACAATATTTCTATGGGACCAATTTGGAAGCATAACCTTTCAATAAAAAAAACATACATTCAGCCGAACATAGAACCTCTTCCTTTTTGAAGTTGGTTAAAAAGGCACAAACTCGACAATGTTGAATGTGTTCCAATGACAGCCCCATTTCTTGTCCAGGCAATTACTGTCCATTCCAGGTTGGCTGGAAGAGATCGCGGAATGCGATAAGGCCGCCCATTACCCACCCGTATGTACGTATGTGTTTTAGTTTTAGTTTGCTTTTATGTTTGTATTGGTGTACAATAAAAGATACAATAAATAAATCATAAATAAACTCGAAAACTTGCTCGGTGGACAAAAACATTGAGGTAGAACACTCATCGATATAGATCCAATTCTATTTGTTAGCAATAAATTCTTTAAGCCGAACCAGATCGAGGTCTCTTTGTTCCCATTTCTTTTAACTTGGAACAAATACACGAACATGTGTCTTGTATTTCTCACTATCAATCAATTTGTCTAGCCTTTTTTCTATCCTCTTTTTTTTTCGCGGGAAATCTTCCAATGATTTTTATTATTATTATTATGGATAGGCTCGCGTTTGACCATTATCTCACCTGATGGTAAGCGATGATGGAGCTCGCTCGCCTAGAAGTAACCTATTCACTTTTGGAGGTAGGTGGAACAGAGAGTAAAGTCCCACAAACCTCCATTGAAAAGGGAGGATCCTCCGACCAGACGGGTGTTATGTCTGGTGGGCTGCAACTGCCCGATAGATGATTTCGGGCTGTTCTATATGTTCTAATCGCGCGGAGAACTTTGATTGCGCGATTCAGGATTTTCTTATGTGACGCGATAGATGTCGCTACATCACTCCCCTCCGGAGATCGGAGATCGATGGTTCTTGATGCTTCTTGATGCGAGCCAGGCCATTGGTAGGTTGGTTCCAGTGAGTCGGAACCGAATGCCGCATAGTTCTCGGTGAGTCGGAACTGTCTGCGGTGATGCCCCAGTGAGTCGGGGTGGTGCTGTCCCAGTGAGTCGGGATGATGCTGGAGGCTCCAGTGGGTCGGAGTAGTGCTGCTGGCTCCAGTGAGTCGGAGCGGTGCTGTGCGACGTAGTGGCTTGACTGCTTGCGTCGACCAGGAGAGGTTCTTCATTGCTCTTCATGTGACTGGCCGAAGGTGCAGTGTGCTTCGCCAAGGTCGCTGATGAGGCTGAGGGTGATGACCAGGTATGACCATGTAGGCATGCTGGTGGTCAGGATACCCTTTATAGCCGTGGGTGCTGGCTGTATGGCTCGCTGCTCGAAAGCTTGAGGAAGTGATGATGACGTCACGAGGTAGTAGCTGCACGAAGGCTGCGCTGACGTTCTTTGTCGAGGGTCACCAGTTTGGAGGTAGGTGGAACAGAGAGTAAAGTCCCACAAACCTCCATTGAAAAGGGAGGATCCTCCGACCAGACGGGTGTTATGTCTGGTGGGCTGCAACTGCCCGATAGATGATTTCGGGCTGTTCTATATGTTCTAATCGCGCGGAGAACTTTGATTGCGCGATTCAGGATTTTCTTATGTGACGCGATAGATGTCGCTACACACTCTTGACTTAAAGACAACCTAGGGGAAGTTGTAGCTATTAGGAAACAGTGTCCAGCAGGGAATGCCACTCCTTAGCTGTACACATAATGAATTCCTAAAACGCTTCGTACGTATGGATGGGATGTCTACCATGTACCGATGGCGCAACGCCGTACATCTAGTGGTCCGATGGTGGTACGGACTTGACGGATTTCAATTTTGCAATTCCAGCGCACACTCTTCGATCTGTAAACGATAGAAAACTGACAAGCAGCAATTCAGTGTCGATGCTCAAGACTTCTCTCGCTCTAGAACGGAGCGAGAGGGCGTATCAGACTTTTACTGACTAAAACCTACTCCCATGTTCCTTCTTTACCCTGCGTTCCAAGACCCCGGGTTTCCCTTTCTTAAGTGAACCCATGGCCCTAGTAGGTTTCGGCCCTGATGGGCCCGTACGGTTTTGCTAACATGTTTTTGAGGCGCGCGTGGAACACTTCGCGCTTTCAACGTACGGCAGCCTCTTGCTAGCTTAACTGCTTCACATAACGTTTCTCTTCGCTGCGGACTATGGCCTGTACCAGAGCTCGGTGCAAGAGGTCGCTGAGTACACAATACCCCCTGGTAAAATTGGCTTCCGATTTTCTAGCTTCTTGACCACTATAGGTGTCTGTCCCGTATAAAAGTATTTCTATTCTATCCTATTCTATCCCATACTATCCCATACTATCCCATACTATCCCATACTATCCCATACTATCCCATACTATTCCATACTATCCCATACTATCCCATACTATCTCATTCTAACACATTCCATCCCAATCTATCCCATTCTATCCCATTCAATCCCATTCAATCCCATTCAATCCCATTCAATCCCATTCAATCCCATTCAATCCCATTCAATCCCATTCAATCCCATTCAATCCCATTAAAGCCCATTAAAGCCCATTCCATCCCATTCTATCCCATTCTATTCCAATTCTATTCCATTCTATTCCATTCTATACCAGTCTATCCCATTCTATCCCAATATATCCTATTCTATCCCATACTATCCTATTCTATCCCAGTCTATCCCATTCCATCCCATTATATCCTATTCTATCCCTTTCTATCCTATACTATCCCATTCTATCCTACTATATCCCATTCTATACTATTCCATCCCAATCTATCCCATTCTATCCCATTCAATCCCATTCAATCCCATTCAATCCCATTCAATCCCATTCAATCCCATTCAATCCCATTCAATCCCATTCAATCCCATTCAATCCCATTCAATCCCATTCTATTCCAATTCTATTCCATTCTATTCCATTCTATACCAGTCTATCCCATTCTATCCCATTCTATCCCATTATATCCTATTCTATCCCATTCTATCCTATTCTATCCCATTCTATCCTATTATATCCCATTCTATCCTATTCTATTCTATTCTTACAAGAGGGTTCTCTTCTCAATTCCATTATTACCCATCCCATCCCAAAAACCGTGACTTTGTGCGTTCTTTTACTTCTTCCATCTAATGATTTTACTACTACATAAACAAAATCCACGTACGTAAAAAATGATGGTATGGACGTAGTTAGGCCAACCTTCGCCACAGGACAATAGAAGACAAGCTGTCATATACATTTTTTTAGCCTACATAGGACCACAAATAGCCAACACAGACCGCCCTGAAACGTCGCCGCAACGTTCGGTCCTATGTGTCATGCATCCTTCTAATCCTCGCGACCCTCACCAGGGCATCAGTCCACCTTGTGAAAGGCCTTCCAAGGCTACGTCTTAAGGTACGCGGCGACTCCAAAACTGGGTTCTGCGAGCAATATGCGAAAGATGAATGGCGCATCTTCGGGTTATGCCGGTAACCCTGGTTCTTCTGCAGATATCTTGTTAATTTTTATTACTAACCCGTATTATCCTAGTGCTGGGCAAAAGCCTACCTCGACTCCTACCAATGTTCACGATTCCTCACTGCCTCTTTCCAAGACATCCAGGTCGTCCCGTGTCGATCTCCTTCTTGATCTGCCGTGGCCCCATGTCACTGTGTCTAGGCACCAATCTTGTATTTTACGGACTTATAACTCTATGGGCAGGTGTTTTTTAACCAAATCTATGATTTGCGTTTTGGAGCGCACCGCAATCTATAATTTTTAACACATAGTATGCTGTGCTTCATAGCACATAGATAATGAGTTTGCACTTTGGGAT
Source organism: Mythimna vitellina (assembly GCA_949316375.1). Lineage (NCBI taxonomy): Eukaryota > Metazoa > Arthropoda > Insecta > Lepidoptera > Noctuidae > Mythimna > Mythimna vitellina. The sequence continues at coordinate 18,697,583 of OX438701.1, read as the reverse complement.
CTAAACCAAATCTGTATACCATAGGTCAGAATGGGGAGAATACACATCTTCGTATATACATATTCTATATAAACAATTAATTATTTTCATAAGCGCATCGGGAAAAATAAACTACCTTCCATAAGATATTCATTTATTTCGTTCTTTATACAAAGGATGGGTGACTACTTAATTATCTATTAAGGTTAACGCACACGTCAGTAGCCAAGTGCTCTCGTACATAAATTTATTAAAATGGAGAAAATATTCTACCGCTCGTGTATAATTAATTTAAAGTTGGCCGCAAGCCATTCCAGAAAAATGGAAAATAGTTCGCTATGAAAAACTAAGCAACTCGTTTGCATATTAATTATCGGTAAATTAATTAATCCAAAGTACCATCCGTGCATAAAAGATGTTAAAGATTGTGTTCTATTTTATTTTTTCAACTATAAAATTTTTCTTTGGGGCTACAGATTGATCGAAAGAGTTACGGTCCGTAGTTTTGGAACGCAAAGGCCAACTGAACACAGGGTTTTAGACAGTAAATCTCACATTCTCTCTCGCTCCACACAAGGCAGGAGGACGTTTGATGGTTTCCTAAGAAAACAACAGTTTTTATTTTATTTATAGTAATTTATAAATTTTGTGGGAAATTAATCAAGAAGAAAATAAGTGTTTGCTCGAACACAGTTTGGCTTTCAATCATTAAAATAAGACTGTTGGCGTAGGTTCGTGAAAGTATTATTCGTTTGTGATAAGAATAAAAAAATAAAAATAAAATGAAAAATAGAAACGGTTTGCACACGGCAGGACTTTTCAACTTTTCACTATTTTTAATATTTCTACAAAGGACCTCTATGTAACAAAGCTGGGCACAAGGGAGTGAATTTTGAAGAGCCATCCCTTAAAGAGAGGGAGGAGGCAAGTTTGTATGAATAGAGGTAATTTTTTCCGATGGGAAATCACGACGGACATACACATTATTGATTATATGCCGTTAATAAAAACTCAATACCCTTCCTTTACCAAAATCGGGTAAACAAGGGATTTAGTAATCGTCCTAAACATTTAATATATCTCCGAATTGACATCAGCCTCGTGTACTGTGGTGTGCGCCGACCTTTGAATATTGACAACAATAAGTAAATATTAATATTGAGATCTCTCTATTCACTGATATTAATATAAAAAATCGAATAATATATTACTGAACATGTATTTCTCTCTGTCGTCAAATATTTGTGGTTACATGGAATATGTTTGGTCGTCAGTTTCGAATTAGATTATCGAGTATCTTGTCAAACCAAGTAAGCTTATAATCACTTATTATTATGATCCAATTAAAATATAATAATTATAACATCGAATAGAATAGAATATAATAAACTTTATTGTACAACAAAACTGTAACAAAAACTTAAATCCAAGAGTACAATGGCGGTCTTATCGCTGACAGCGATATCTATCAGACAACCATTTGAAGGAGTGTAAGAACAATCAATAGTTAATAATGACTAAGCATTACCATAATAAATAAATGGAGTAGAATAGTGCGTTCTTGCCTGGAGTTCTGTGAAAGACAGTATGAGCGGGTGTCTATAGTTTCATGTTAATTTGTTTGTTATTTCAATTATACAGATTGTTTGATGCATCGTATGCCAAATTGAAATGGTCGACGGGAGGAGTCATCTTATCCTTTCAGACCTCTAAACACTTCTCATATCCTGAGTCTACGCCTTATATATTTTTTTAAATTTGTATTTGAATGAAACATTTGAGTCTTATTTTCATAAAACAATAAAAAGTCTATGAAACAAAATACACAGGGCATGAGAAGTGTTTAGGTATCTGAAAGGACAGCAGATGACCCCTCCCGTCGACCATTTCAATTTGGCACACGATGCACCAAACAGCCTGTATGTTCTTAATTCTATCAAAGTAGTAAAGAAAAACGTAGCAAGAAAACCGACATGTCCTTGAACCATAAATTTGAAGACATGTGGCATCTACCAACCCGCACTAGGCGTAATGGATTACGGCCTATTCCTTCTCCTCGAGAGGAGGCCTGAGTTCCATCAGTGGGAACATTGTAAGTACTGGTTGGTTATACATACTATGATGTCAGCGTTTTCTATAAAATTCGTCTTTCAACTGTTTGACAGTGTACGTCACAAATTATGAAAAGGTCAATCCTATTATTTCTTTGCTCGCACAATTTAAATAAAAATCAGAAATGATATTTTAAATAGTTTTAAATGTAGACGTACTATTTTTTTTTCATCTATATGGGTACTTATAATAAAATAAGTCTGAAATATAAAATCGTAATTTATAACTAATTTACAAAATAGATTTTATTTATTGTGACTAGGGATGTGTTTAAGCCCAATAATTAGGTTTAAACCCAGTAATCAAATTCTAATCCAGCTTTCTCAAATACAGAAATATTAAACTGAATTATTTCTTACATCAAAAGGTAATACAGTATAATATATGTCAAATCAACATACAATCTCGTACGATCTACATTATAATTATTTGATGTTAGATTATTGCTCAACACAAACGGAGCCAAATATTAATCATATGTGATTAAATCTGAGCTTGATTCAATCAACATACAATAGTGGGAAATTCACTATATATTAGACACTAGATTTTGCTCGCGACTTTGCCCGCGTACATAAAATATACCCTATATGTCACTCAGGAATGAAGCAGCTTTCTATCGGTGAAAAAAATTTAGCAATCGGACCAGTACTTTTAGAGATTACCTCTTACAAACAAAAAAACAAACTTTACCTCTTTATAATATTAGTTTAAATAGCAATATGCTTAATTTTATTGCTTAGTGCAAATCAAATATCTTGACTTAGAGGTTGTCGACATGTGGAATTTAGACTCGTCTGTCATTCATCGGACTATTATTTTTATATAAATGTATACATATTTTTTAATCTATTTTAAAGAATATTCAAAAGTGCACAAACTATGTAAAAAGAAGTTACCAAATATATTTGTACAGGCAGTTATTTTAAATTTTGAGTTAATAGGGCTTGAAATTAATAAGTTAAATTTATTTAAAATTAGTTAGACATTTATTAAAAATATTTGTATTTATATACACGTACATACCACTCTGTATATTTTTTATTTAGATACTATATTTTTGGTTGTAAATGACGTAGTAGATTGTGTATCAGCATTTATTCAACTTCTACACTTGTAACAAAAAAATAAATCTTTTAACTAGTAGATATATAATTATAAATATATTTAATTTTTGGTGTTATGTGTTGTAAGGCAAGACTTTTTAAGACGGATTAGATGAAGATTGATATAACCGTGCAAAAGATAAAATACAATTAAGAAATTTTAACTAAATTATGTAAGTATAACTTTTCCTAGTGCTTAAACCCCTCGAAGGCCGATTATACATACGTCTGTACAACTTGAATGACTTTGAAAAACGCTTAATTGTCGTTTTGTACACACATTTTTACGATTATTTTTTTCCTAAAAATGTTGGTTGTTGTATGTTCTTTGTTTTTCCTAGAAAAATCCAAAAAAAGTTTTTTTTATTTATTTTTTGGTGATTTACGTAAAAACGCGCAATTACGTAATATTAATACTCCGGGGCGCCCGAGGGGTTAAATTGCAATTGCATTAACATCATTAAATATAAAAAATCTATAACACATTATTAAAAATTTAATACAATTAATATTTTGCTTAAATAGTAACTATAAAATTAGTTAAGAAGAAATAAAATTATAGAGTATTTATAAGTAACAAATAATTTAAAAAAAATCTCCTATTTCTATTCTCTCTCGTAAGTATTGTTTATTGGATTATTTTGATTTAAGATTCTCATATTTAGATTATTTAGGAACTATAAAATTACAGCAGATTTGTAAGGCTGATTGATGTTTTAAAATCGTTACTAGTTTTCCTAAGTTATAGCTTTTTAATGCGTGAGTAATTTTATTTTTTAGAGCTTGATCGTTCGGTGCAGTTCTATAACCTAATCTTGCAGGTTTAATTTTTAATTGCTACGGCTAAGCCAGAACGAGAATTTTGTGTTTCATGCTACCTAGAGTAATTTACGTTTGTTTAGAACAGAGATGGCAAACCTAAACGATTGACCAAATGTACACAAAAATTAATAATGACGTAGTCATGATATGCCGCCAAAGAAACTTACTTGATAATTTATTGGACAAAAAATCGAACTAGTTGCTTCTTAAGAGGGTCCTTTTCCACTCGCCTATCGTCAACATCGAGCATAGTTTAAAAGCTTGTTGCTTCATGTAACGCAACCCAATGCAATGTTTGATGAAGAGGCGATGCAAAAAAAGAGAGATAACGCCTGAAAACTCTGTTGGCTTTCGGTAATTCCGTGATTTACTCGAATTTTTCACTAAACTTGTTCCAGGAAATACGTGCTTTTTTTAAACGCATAAAAGTTTTTCAGAAAAATTGTCGTTATTCAGAATCTCGATTAAATATGCAATGGTTCTATTGATGTACTTTTTTACATTTTTAATGTATGATTACATTATGTAGGACCAAACTTCACGTAAAATAGCAGATTTTTAGAGGTCTTTACTAGAATAATTTTAAACAATTTTTTTTTTATGTCTATAGAAGCCTAGATAATATCCACAAGATAGCTGTGCATCCTAAATATCTAGAGAAAGATGTGTAATAACATCATAAAATAAATTTATATATAATAGTGAGAGCGGTTGTATGAAAGTGTACTTCGAAAAGGACGCTCTTAATAACTAAATTTCAGCTCTGCTGGAAGAAATTTTATTTGAAATAAGCAGCACATTTGTGCTCTTCTAACTGTATTTAATATTTTCATTATTAAGTGTATGTGTGAACATTAATAAATAAGATTTGCAACCTAAAATTAGTATTGCAATAGTTCTGTTAATTCAATTAAAACAAATTGTAACAATGCTAGGTTCTTACAATCATCATCATAATTATTTGAACCAAAAGACGACCACTTTTCCCAAGTATGGGCACAATGACCAGTCCTGTGCGTCTCGCATCCAAAAAATTCGTGCAACCCTCACCAGATCATCGATCCACCTTTTAGCCTACCAACACTGCTTGTTCCAGAACGCGGTCATCATTCCAGAAACTTTTCATCCCCATCGACCAACTGTACCCTCTCTTTTTTCATTCCCGCGGCCCTCGGTAGGTCATCGGTCCTCCTACATATTATTTTGCAGCGTACTACCCCAGGAGTGGTACACATATATGACATAGGTTTGACATCTCTGGCTTAGAATATTGGAATTTCTAACAGGTATCTTAAAATATTATTACGAACGATAATACGGTTGATATTATGAAATGAAAATTTGAAACCTAGTTAATTTAAAATCTTATATAAATCACTTTAAATACAGTCTAAGGATTTGTGAGTTTCGGTTCTATGATGTTTAATTTTAATAAGATGATATTAAAATTCTTTTCAGTTAATATTTTTAATTTACTAACCGTATTTAAATTCTACTACTTACCTTTATTAATAGACTCCACATTCATACAAAAATCAAAACATAACAGATACTTAATTTAAACTTTTTCATTTAATTCCTTTTATAGAGTTTTCAGACGTATCAAAATGACAAAATGTTGGCAAAATAGTGATTTTCTTCTCTTATTATTTTTTATTTTCTTTGTTTAGACATCTTTTAAAAATGAACTTAAGAAAAGAAACCTGTATAAGTTCATACACTGGATTTCAATAAACCAAGAAGTGTGTTTAGAACATTTTTAAATTGCGTCCAAAAGAACTGTCAGTGATTTGAATAAAATACACGTAATGCATTTAAAATAGTGTCATTTTGAGGTAACCTAACATCTATCAGGCATCTATCATAACCTAAGGAGTTATATTATGAAAACAATTTTATTTATCCAAATTCTATTTTCAATGGGAAATCCAAATTTGTGCTTTGATGGGTATAAAATAATATATATTAAAAATTCTAATAGCTAGCTACCTTAATTCTAGTCATATTGCTTAACATTGACTCACATTAACATTTGACACTGTATTCTCTAGAATCGCACACATACTTATTGACAAGTTTATATAAATTGAAAGCTATATCCTAAGAAAAGGTTAACATACCCTTACTCTTGATGTCGTATGACAACATGTGTCATTTTTGACAGATGTCAATTTTGACAGCTGTCAGTGACTTCGAACTTTGTCAACATCACTCATTAATACTCAATACGGGATTGTGCGCAATACTATAAGAATACATAAACTAATTTGAAAGAAAAAACAATTCGTCAATATTGTAGAAATCCCTGTTTTCATCATTGACATAAATTTGTAAATAGACATGGTAATTAGAAATCACAAATATAATATTATAAGTAGTAACAAATAATTCAAATATTGCCATTATAAAATACCTACTCAGTTTCTTAAATTAAACTTAAATAGAAGACCTGATTACCTTCTGTACAGTATATTACATATTAATATATATATATATATTATATTATACTATACAGAAGTATAGTAAAATACAGTGTTTTAAACAAAACAACATGCCGCAATTTTATTTAGATATAGCTCAGTTAAAAACGATATAAATTACGTGAGTTATCACACCTTTATAATATATTAAACACTAAGAAAATTCATAAGATTTAATGCTTAAATAACACGCTCTTAATATTATACTAAATAAATACTAACTTGAACTATAATAAAAAGACTTAGGAAGTTTATGTTCTAAATCCTAGAGGTTTAAATCCACGCTTCGGGCCCTAAAGCCTAAATTACTACATTAAATCATTCATGGCTAGCTTTTGCCAGTGACTATGCTTGTGTGATATTCGAAAATGTTGAAATGGGCGGTGGGGTTGTTTGAAAATGTTTGGCGCGGCAATTGAAGGAATACGGGTGGATTTTAGTCAGTAAAAGTCTGACAGTCACTCCATTCAGAGCGAAAGAAGTTACTTGATGCTTTCTCAGATTTAAAGTATCACATATATCCTAAGAGCCAACGCTGCGTTAAGCGGGAGCTCGCGCGAGCACCCATCACGTGACGTCATACACGTATCGAGTGCGGTGGTCCCCGTAGCGAAACCCGGATTATTACCTGCACAGTGTCCCTAATTCAACTTTAACGGTGTGCATGTACTCGTGTCGATGGAGAACTTTAATGTGTTATTACGTATCAAAATGGGCTCGGGCACTAAAACGAAGCACTTTTGTATGGGACCGCGTAGGCGCCCGCGTAACGCAGCGTTCGGCCTAACCTAGGTCCTAGTTTAATATATTTATATCTTTCAAATCCGTATAACCGTTGAGGTATGAATGATTTTATCAAATATACTTATACTTTCATATACAGTTATATACATTCTATCTGCTGCCAGCAGCTTCGCCCGCGTAAAAGTAGAAAATTGCCCCAAGGAAACCACCTCCCGAGATAAAACGTATCCTATACACTATTCCAGGACATGGTCTACAAAGTTTCATCGAAATCCCTTCAGCCGTTCAAGTGTGAAGAAGTAATAAACATACAAATATATACACTCACTTTCACCTTGTATATTTGAACTTGTAGTATTTATTTAGGACAATATATAGAGCGTCATAAGTTCACACCATTTACATTATAAGTTTCATATTAAATACAATAAATTTAGACAAGGATCATACTCTAAATATTTCAAACAAATGAAAACTCATTAGTCTAACCATAGAGTCTATACTATTCTAGAGGACTGGGGCCCTTACTTAGAATTACTACGATAAGGCTACGTCTCTAGGTTGTATCGATAGTACAAATCTAATGTCTGGTCTTAAAAACAAGTTGTTAATGCTAAGGGACTCTTAAGAGCGTCCTTTTTCACTTGCTTATCGTCAACATCGAGCATGGTTTAAAAGCTTGTTACTTCATCTAACGCAATCCAACGCGATGTTTGACGAAAAGGCAATGCGAAAAAAGAGAGATAACGCCTGAAAACTCTGTTAGCATTCGGTAATTCCGTGATTTACTCGAATATTTTACAAAACTTGTTCCAGGAACTACGCGTTTTTTTTTAAACCTTTAAAAGTTTTTGAAAAAAATTGTCATCATTAAGAATCTTGATTTTTTTTCATTCATTAAGCCTTGCAAATGTATTGCAAGGCTTCTTTGTTCATCACTTTTTTAATTTTTAAGTAAAGTATGAAGTGTCCAAGTTAATGACAAAATAGCTGATTTTCAGAGGTCTTTACTGGATTAGTTTTACACAAATTTATAAATTGATTTCACTAGAAGCCTAGATTATATCCACAAGATACTGTGTTTCCAAAATATCTAATGAAAAATCTGTAATAACGTCATAATCGCGTCAGAGTGGTTGTATGAAAAACAGTGAAAATGTATGTCGAGTTGCATCCCCTTAAACACACTTCGGAATTGTGTGTGGACACTTCATTCACAAAAATGACCACACACAATTCAAAAGCATTTTTTTTCGTTTTCACCCATAACACTTCGCGTGACTTCGGCTGACCTTTACGTACCTTGGACAGAGAATAATCATTGCCACACAGCATGGCAATATCGTTTGGGCACAGCACAGACAACGATGTGAAGGAGTTTTTCTAACTAAAGCAGTTCAGTAGAGCTGATGCTTGTTGGGGCTGCTGTAATGTTGAAGAGTTATCGTGGAACGCAAAGGGCAACTGAAGAAACACAGGTGGATACTATCTAAGTTAAAATCTGACAGGCCATCTCGATCCATCCACTACTTGTGTTAAATTTTTATTTAATGATTTTCCGCCTCAATAAAAGGTCAATTTGAAGTACTCAGTCAGTTGTCAGAATTTTCTGTCTTTCAGAAGAAAAATTTTGTCCTAGAGGCCAAATATATTTGACGTCTCGATACGATTGGTATTTCGACAACCCTGGGTATAGTGTCAATTTTCATTAAAGGGGTTATCTATTGCCATATAGCCTGCTTGTTTATCCTTGACAAACCATTTACTTCAACTTACGTTTTTGAAATCTCTATAATTTGGGTGTCTTCAAGGCTAGAGTGAATAGGCTCTTAATAAACTAGTGCGCCTTACCATCAACGATTGCATCACTGCTTACCATCAGGTGAGATCGCAGTCAAGCACTAGTTTATATCAAATTAAAAAAAAAAAAAACAGTACCTAATCAGCAAAAAGAACAGAAAATTATTCTTTTGCCTTCTTAACTTGTCGATGGCGATTAATTTATATTTTTTTTGTTTTTGTTTTATTTTATTGTAGCAGATTGCTACAGCAACGCCTTCTATTAACGCATTTATTAGCCTTACATGTTACCCATTCATAATTTAATTATTCCCTTAGCGATGAACTCTTGTTTTTAAGATCGACTTTTATTATTTATTATCTCTAAGCAAAATCTAGGGACACCATCGTGGCAGTATTTAAAGGCATTGGGGACTATTTACGAAAATATGAAAATTTTAATAAATTTTCGTACATTCGTAAAAGAGTTTTCGTGGTCAACATCAAACACACCATGTTGATCAAGAATAAGGTAATAATTGATAAAATAATAATTATTATTTGTTATTAATTTTATCTAAAGGTTAGTAAATTGATAAGCGTAATTCAGTAGTCGATTGTGCAATAGTAAAGATATTTTCAGTAAAAAATAAATTCACTCCAAAAATATCGGGTACTCTTATGTCTATCTACAGTTTTCGTTTCTTTTTTCAAATTTGGGAACGCTTCCATCGTCGCACCTGAGAAAAAAATATATATATTAAAACATAAGCTTTTTCAATGGCTTCGCCCGTATGAAAATACGGGAGTACAGAAAATGAGTCGTGTTGATGAGATGGCTTAGATCAAATGATTTTTTCAATTTTCGAAAACCCATTCTTATCCCTATCGCTTTTAAACACATTATTTACTATTTTGCGCACTAGGCGTGAAAAAGTGCGCGAGCTTGCCCAACCACAATTTAGTTATTTATTTATTTAAAACTTTATGCGCAAGTAATAAACACTGTACAAAGGCGGACTTAATGCCTTAGGCATTTTCTACCAGTCGACCTTAGGGTGGTGCAGAAGCAAAACATGGTAGGTGCAGCTTAATGGTAAAGAAATAGAACAGAAATACAATAATAAATAAATACTTAGATACATACATACAAATTAACAATCTATTTATTTTTTTCAATCAATTTTTTTTATTTTTTATTGTATTTATCGTATCAAGCTGGGCGCTGTGACCCCCACAAGTCACCGGTCAACCCCCGTTTATTTATTTCTTCGGAAGTGTATTGAAAAACGTCGTTTGATACACCTAGAAATTTGTCACTGCAGTATTCGGTTCCATAACACCCTCACTTGTTTGTGTTGTTACAAAGTTTATCCACTTGTATCAAAATGTTTTATTACTGACTTTCCAGACGCTAAGTACAAGATGTGTATAGAAATGCCATTATAGAATAGAATAGAATAGTATTTATTCGATGCAGGCAATACAATTGGCAACAACACAAAAACAAAAAAGTACAGATTTACAATATAGTTGCGCTGAGCGCTGAGCGTGCCCGAACCGAAAGGGTTGCCAACTCAGCAATTGGTGGGCGTCAGACACCCAGCGCTGATTTTCAGCTGGCACTCCGCAGTGACGCACGGATGATGGTAAATAAAATATAACATATAAATAAACCTATATAAATATAACCCTTACATAAACTTAAAAAAAAAATGATAAAAGTGTTTCTTTTTTTTCCGGTGGGAAAATCGTCTTATGACATCCCCCGCTAAGTGTATTTGTGTGATAATTTTGCTTTTTATAAAACCTCCCATATACTGTTTTTATTACCTGTCACATCACTTGTCACGTGACTTCTCCGCAGGCAATGTCAATGTCATTTGTCTAAGCCGACAGGTATAATGTTATCACACTTCACATTAATATTATAAAGGTAAAAGGTTCTGCGTATTTGTGTGTGTGTGTGTGTGTGTGTATGTATACATGTTACTCTCTCAAGTGGCTGCTCGGATTTGAGAAATTTGGCACACGGGAATACCAGGTTTTCAAATAGTCTATAGGATACTTTTTATTTCTGGTGTTTCTTTTCTTGGGACCATTATCTACTTTCACGTGAGCGAAGCTGCTGGTAACAGCTACTACTTAATAATCATCTTAAACGAGTTGCTTCCACGGATATTAATACTTCCCACTTGCTGGCTATCCTGTCCCCCTAGCCAAGTTAAAACTGTTTCATTTCGAATCTCTTTTCTTTGATTGCCTCGAGTCGACCACGCCTCCTTTTCCATTGTTCTGACGCTCATCTCGAAGCTCAGTCACGTGGTCAGAACAAAGAAATAGGAGGCGTGGCCAACTCGAGACGATCCACGAAAAGAGAATCGAAACAAAACGATTGTAACTTGGCAAGGGGGTTTGGTGCCAAATTTCATTCAAATCCATTCAGCTTTTTAAGCATAAAGGAGTAATAAATATTATATTTTAAGTTCTCCTAATTATAATAACTTGATATTTATCAAAGTAAAATATATTGTATTTTATTATTATAAGCAACTTAATTTAATGATATTACATTCTAGTTGATATATCTGTGATGTCTTTTTAACCCGAAAGTTATCTGGTAGGGAAAGCCTTGTCGCATTAAGTCCGCCTATGTACCATTACTGTTACTGTACATGAAGTTTAAATAAATAAATAAACATATACACCTACGTAATTATATATGTATACATATTAACTATCGCCTTTTTAATATTATATTGATACTATATTAAATATATAAAATAAATCCACGGAATATATTGTCTAAGGGACCTAGGGATCATATTACCAAGGAAACAACCACCATTATCCTGTCAAACTATATCTTGTTATTTTACGTGATACAGCAAAATGACATTCCCCCTGGGGTTTGTGAATCGGGGAATCGTGACTGAAAATAAAACAAAGTTCGCTGATACACAGAAACATGTTATAACCTCTCATTTTAGCAATTCTGCATACATACAACACATATGAAATATCCACTTAAATAGTGGATATTTCGCCCAAACGCACGAAACGTTTCGGAAGCACATCTATCGTGCTTACAGCTAAGGAATGGAATATCCGACCGGAGTACGTGTTTCCTGATAGCTACAACCTGGGGGTCTTTAAGTTAAGTGTGAATAGGGTTACTTCTAGACAGGCGTATTACAACATCGATTACCATTACTTGGCGAGACGGTGGTCAAGCACAAACCCAATAATTTAAAAAAAAAAAAACAGAAATCTAGAAACTAATTTTCAAGGTAAAGAATAAAAGGTAGACTTTAACTGAAAAATATCCTTTCGGCCACTTTAGAAAACAGTTATTGGAAACCAGTTTCGAAAACAGAAATATTTTTCTTTAATGGATACCCCCTTTCCAATATTCCAGATACATCGAAGGACTGGAACAATTTGCCTGCTGAGGTCTTCCCATCCGATTATAATTTAGGTGTCTTCAAGGCTAGAGTGAATAGGCTCTTAATAAACTAGTGCGCCTGAACATCAATGATTGCATCTCCGCTTACCATCAGGTGGGATCGCAGTCAAGCACTGGTTTATATCAATAAAAATATATACGAGTATATATATATATTTCTGTTTTCGAAACTGGTTTCCAACACAGAGGGTTGGATCTTCTTTCGAAACTCTTCGAAATATAGCTATTATTCAAACATTCCAGTAAAATATTATTATATTAACCTTTATACATTATAAATTTAAAATAAATGTGTTCAGTTACAAAATAAATAACTGAAATTTGAATCTAATCTCCATTATTAATAAAATCATAAATTTCAACAAAAATGGTAAATTTAACTTTGTATTTTTTTTTTTTGTTTTATTTAACTTTGTGTTTTTTTATTTAATTTAACTTTGTTTTTATTAAAAAAAAAATAAAAAAGAGAAATTATTTCTATACAGTGTTTTACTGTATTTTTGTGGCCGAGGTGGCCGAACGGAAAAATATTTATCTCAGTGTACTAAAAGAGAAACCATGGAAAAAGATCGCGTAAAATTTGCATTATGTCAAAACATTGTAATAGCAAAACCCCCGGTACAAAAAAATGCTCGATAAAAATGACCAGTTAACGAGAAAAACGTTTAGTGTGACAGTTACAAGGGATCGAAGAACCTTTTTTGCCGACGCCCGAACAAAATTAACAAGAAAAAAATGCTTACCCTTGACATCAACTGTTAGAATTGACTCTGTGTCGGCGTCCCGTCAAATGACTCCTCGTTGATAAGCCTCAGCTTTACCGACTCCCTTCTCAGGTTATAACTTGTAGATATATGACAATGTTTCACGTCTATATTCATTAATTCTTCATTCAATTCCACACCGCTTTTTTCTACATCCGCGGCCGCACTAGGCTTCCTTTTATGTCTGAACGACGTCGCCCTTTGGGAACTAGAACCCAAGTAACTGTCAGTCGTCGTATTGCCGTTGAAAGTCTTCTCAGAAGGACCAACTCCCAGCTGATCTAATGGAATGTTTCCTCTCAAGTTAGCAGAGGAATCGATACAAGGAATCAGTTGCTTGAACTCTTTACGGAAATTCTCATTCATCCACGCATAAATGAAAGGATTGTAGCATGTCGAGGACATAGCGATTACGTGCCCCAAAAAAAACACCAAATAATAATATTTCAAGTGTATAGCGTACATATAATAGTCATTGCATAGGTTTATGACATTCAGAGGTAGCCACGACAATCCGAATATCGTGACCATAGCTATCAACATCTGGTTCGTTCGTCGCTTTCTATTTTTGTCTAGCTCCTCTTTGCGAGAATTTTTGCTGGCAGCCTTCGCTTTGGCTCTGTCATTCAATTTAAAACTGACGCACGTGTAACAGAAAGCAATCACAATAAAAGGCAACACGAATTGTAGAACAGAAGTCACTGAGCCGAACACTCGCCGCAACTGTTCGGATGGCCACGTCTCTTCACAGAACCTGCCTATATCGAGATCGTAATATGTCATGAAAATAGCATACGGCATCGTCACGGTCACAGAGAAAGTCCAAATCATGACGATGACGATAAGGCAAGTCTCAATCTTCATCCTTGGTCTGAATGGGTAAATAATTACAAAAAATCTATCGATTGCTATAGACATAAGCGTCAACGTGGATATGTATACGCTGCATCCTTGTGCGAAAGGCATTATGTGACATAAGAGGGAACCCCAGCTCCAAGCGCCTCGGAATGTGTATAGCGGGGTGAAGGGGACGGCGAACACGCAGAGCAAGATGTCAGAAAGGGCCAAGTTGCTGATGAAGAGGTTGGTGACCGTCTGCATAGCTTTATTTCTGATAACCACAAAGCATACTAAGATGTTGCCAAGTAGTCCAAGTACAAAAATTACGGTATATATGACGCAGAACGAGGATTGGATCCATTTGTTGTCGATGATATTCTCATATCCGCTGTGCATAGGAGGCAGACCGTCTGGCGTCAAATTGTGAGATTTTTCCGTTATATACAGTTCCGTATAATTTATAGGAGTTCCGTTCATCGTACCGTGTTTCCCTCCGTTGTAAACTGCGGATACCAATTTATTTTGGCTTTAAAACGTCAATTTTATGGCATCGATGCTCCGAATTTTATCTGTGTCGAAACCTGTAACAAAATAAAAGCTTTGTTTAACATCTTTATGTCAATGAACACTGAGGAGACTGAAAACAATTATAGTTTTTCCAATAATGACCTGGAAAACATTTGTTGATTTCTTTTTAATGGTCCCATGTCCTAAAGATCTGAAGATTTACAGAGCTTTAAGATGTCTCTTATAACAAGGCAGTTTGATCATAACCATGTCATTCAGCTTACAAATCTTTAATTAGAACAAGTTTTACCTTCCTTTGTTCTAACATGTTTGATTGAATTCTAGAACAAAAATCTATATCTACTTCTAATAATTTTTAGTTTTCAGAACCGTTTACACCATATATAGCTAAAATGTAATTATGGTATTGTAATAAACCAGAATACTAGTAGTATACACTACTTTTTATGGAGATTCCGTGCGTATCTTCTGGATACAATCATCACATCAGTCTGAAAGTAATATTTTCATCAGCACAATTTATTTAAATGTGTTTCGTCATAGTCACTTAAATATCTTAACCAAGATTTCCGTAAAGTATACAGAAAATTTCGTTGGCCATCTGTGGGCTCCATGTACTTCATCAAGTTTACTTTTAGAACGAAATGGTTCTAAAAGTAACACTTTTTGATAAAAATACCGAAATTGCTATATATGTGCCTACAAAATTTCATCACCAAAATTGGATTTTGATAAAAAATGGCACCATTTTGGATGTATTTAGAAAAAAAATCCAAATCTATTCATAAAATAATGGATAGCTGAGGTAAAAAGTATTTAAAAAAAGTTACAGCCGAATTGAGAACCTCCTACTTTCTGTAAAGTCGATTAAAAAGCCTCATGAATGCACATAAAACCTACATGAATTATTTATAACGTGCACCCTTACCTTTGTAACAAAAAGAAGAAAGCCGTAAACGAAAAAAAGTAGCTTTTCGAAATTAGATTTGAAAACCAAAAGTTTTGAAGAAGCCGTGTTGCTCCACAATGGAACAGCTCAGACGAATATAGTATTGTAGAAATTTTCAAGTATAGACTAGTAAAAGGGTTTTGGTAATTTGTTCGGTAAGTTGACAAATACTCTGCTAGATATTTTATACATTACTTGCCTTTACCAGCGGTTTTGCCTGCGTGAAAGTAGATAGAATAGAGAAGAGTAGAGTACAGTAGAGTAGAGTAGAGTACAGTAGAGTAGAGTAGACTAGAGTAGAGTAGACTAGAGTAGAGTACAGTAGAGAAGAGTAAAATAAAACAGAATAAACTTTATTTTACCCCAAAGAAGTAACACAACTTATACATGAACATGAAACCTAAATATATGGATACAATGGCGGTCTTATCGCTGACAGCGATATCTACCAGACAACCGATGGATTGAAAGGACTAAAATAACACAGGGGGTAGTCTGCGGTGTAGTGCTAAGAAATTAATAAAACACTATAGATAAGCGTGTAAATAAAAAAAAATTACATACCTATATAATACAAGTCGAAGGGTGAAATTTACAAGTCCGTGATAAGACCTGTCATACTGTATGGATCAGAATGTTGGACTGTGACAAAGATGGATGAAAAAAGTTTGTATGTAGCGGAGATGAGAATGTTGAGATGGATGTGTGGTGTGACGAGAAAGGATAAAGTAAGAAATGAGTATATTAGAGGAAGTTTGAAAATGGCGCCAATGACTGAAAAGTTAAAATCGTTTGTCTTGGTATAGTCATGTAAAGAGGAGGGATGAAACGCATGTTACTAAAAGAGTTTTGATTATACATGTAGATGGATGGAGAGGGAGAGAGAGGCCAAAGAAAAGATGAATGGATAAAAAAGACGTCACTACAAATTTACAGTTTTCAAATTTTTCCTATACTTGTGCTTTCATGCCAAATTTCAGGAATCTAGGTCAACGTGAAGTACCCTATGAATTTTGATTCCCTTGAGAGTGTCGAAATACACGTTTTTTGCGACATAAACGGCCGTATTTTTTTTTCGTCAACTCAGAAGTTTGATTTTTTCACAGCTTCAAGGAACTGCAAACCTGAGTATAATTATGATTTTAATTTCAACTCGATACTTCTACGCGGTCCCGAGATAAATGGTCTTGACAGACAGACAGACAGACGGACGGACAACAAAGTGATCCTGTAAGGGTTCTATTTTTTTGCTTTTGAGGTACGGAACCCTAAAAGTATCGTAAAGAAACATATTCTCAGTATAAAAAGTAACCTATGTTCTTCAGAATATGGTCATTCAGCCGTGGTGAGCAGTGGTGGCTTAGTGGTAACAGCCACCTCTGTCTCTTTAAAACTAATAATAACCGTAACCGAAACTAAGTTGTCGACGGCGCGTACTGTTTCACTCGCGCCTCAAGGAGATGTCAGCAACTGTAGGCGCCCAGCAGGGTCGAAGCCTACTTGGGCCAAGGGTCTGATTCTGAAAGGAAGACTCGGCCCCGGTACGAAAGGCAACGAGGGAACAGGCGTGGGTTTTTAGTCAGTAAAAATCTGACACTATCTCCCGCCCCGCCCAAGAGCGGGGGATGTCATAAGATGATTATCCCAACGGAAAAAAAAAACCGTAACCGGAACTAATGTAAACTATGCAGTTTACATTTCCTTTTATTATTGTGAACGTGAGGACAAAAAAGCCATAAACATTTTATGGCTTTTTTTTCCTTTTCAGTCATTTTAAAGTATGTCTGGCAATTTGAGTATTTTCTACGGCCTACCCAAATGTCCTTTCCATGGTATTGTTCGTCAAGTTTTTGAGCTCCTTGGTAGTCCTGAGTTGTGCTTTGCGAATACTGACAAATGCTTGCACTGACTGGACAGGTCCACTCAAATCTATATGGTTCTTTCTTCAAAAGACCATCTCAGACAAATCTGCATAGTTCTCATGTGATTTTACTATTACATATTTACTGTATGGACTTTAAAAGAGACTTTGACCCCTGAGTTTGTTTCGGTGTTTCTTCTCAGGGTAGTCAGCTAGGAGACACCGGCCTCATCTAGTTTAAAATGATTAAAAAACAAATTGACGTGTAAAAGTGTTTTTTAAACCTAATCACAAAATAAATATTATTTAACGGATAATACGAAATAATTATTAATATCCACGTAACCGTATCTCACGGTTCATGGTCCAACCCGCACTGGGCCCGCGTGGTGGATTACGGCCCATACCCTGTCCTAGAGAGAAGGCCTGAGTTCCAACAGTGGGAATATTATAACGCTGACTATGCTAACCGTATCTTAAACCTACGATATTACTCCTACATTCGTATTCAGAACCGAAATTTCATAACCATAACATCCCCAATACATTAATAACGCGGAAGCACATTATTCTGTACCCCATGACTTATGAACCCTTAGCCGAAATGGCAAGCAATTGTGTGAACAATGTAAAGCGGTCAACACAACGCATTACTACATCAATCCCGTTAATGTGCTCCATTTTGGCATCTAAGTCAAGGTTGGACCCACAATGGACCTTCATCTTCAGATATTTCCGCACAAGTAATTCTTGGATAGCCTTTACTGGGGCAATGAGATAATCCAGCATCACAAGCGAAATATATCGACCATTTTTAGGGAAAACATTATCAGCGAATTTTTTTTTTTTATTTGGTGGGAAAATCATCTTATGACAAATCACGCTCTTGGGTGGAGCGTGAGATAGTGTCAGACTTTTACTGACTAAAAACCCACTCCTGTTCCTTCATTGCCTTTGTCCCAGGGCCCCGGGTTTCGTTTTCATACTACCCATGACCCCAGTAGGCTTCGACCCTGCTGGGCCCCTACGATTTGCTGACATCTCCCTATCATCAGCGACTTGCGTTTTTTTTAATAAATAGAATATAAAATAGTGCTTGATTGTGATCCTACCTGATGGCAAGCAGTGATGCAATCGTTGATGATGAAGCGCACTAGTTTATTAAGAGCCTATTTACTCTAGCCTTGTAGACACTTACATTATAATCTGACGGGAAGACCGCTGCAGGCAAATTGTTTCAGTCCATTCTTTGCAGGAATGGATTTTCTCTTGTATAATTAAAAAGTATATTTTGATAATATAATGTTCGAAAATACAACAGAGAGAAAACCCACGCCCGCAAAAAAAAAGGAAATTTTCGCTTACAATGTTCCTCCTAAAAAGGCTCGATATTGTGTGCTGGGCTGGCTCTAAGCATACAACTCCATTTGAAATAAAATTACATATTTAAACATACCCTTTTACTGTCCGTTCAACCGATTTTGACTTCTATTCCGTAAGCATAAATATGTCATTAAAAGCATAAAAGTAGGTACAATACCAACTGCTTACTGCAGCTGCCATTTATTTATTTATTTATTGACTTATCAACAATTGTACATTGCATTCAAAACGTACTTGCCTTTATACAAACCAAGTGTACAGATACCGGCACGGATCTTGCGCACTGACCTCTACAGTTCTACTTGCGCAGAAGCACGCAGAAGTGAAATATCGGATCTCTTTATGAAAAGAGATGCGGGGGTGGGGAGTGCAATCTTTATACTTACAGTGATTGGCTCGCCGATGTGTACGATGCGCAAAGCGATCCCCGCTCTTTCGCCGAGCGCTCAAGGTTCGTGCCGCTATTTGTATCACATATTACGATAGACACAGCATGCATAAACAATATTACAAAAGGAATTTACAAATTATATTAGTACAGATACAACACTTTCGAGTTACGTTGTTACAAATGTTGGCTATTCCAGAACCTTTCGGCCCCAACGGCCATCCGTTCTGCGAGCAATGTGCCCTGCCCATTGCCACTTAAGTTTGGCGATTCTTCGTGCTATGTCGGTGACCTTGGTTCTCCTGCGGATATCCTCATTCCTGATTCGATCACGCAAGGAAACTCCGAGCATAGCCCTTTCCATTATCATTATCATTTGCTAGTAGTTAGTCGTTTTAAGTAGACTTGGCGCTTGAATTTATGGATAGATGTGCCAAAAATATCCTAACTTAAATCGCAATATTAAAGGCGGGTTTCTGAATTGAATATTGGAGTTAAGAACGTCTCAAACCTTACTTAAGTACCAAATTTTGACCGACTTTCAGGATAAAGTATAGTTTAAGAAATACTCAATTTCAAATGCTTAAATCAGAAATCGGGGCTAAGAAGCCTACAAAGTCTTGGGATTGGGGAGTTAGACCCTGAAGTAGTTTTTCGAAATGGGGACGTAGTAATTTGATAGGATGGCACGGATAATTGTGAGGTAGGTTAAAACTAAATTTGTCATGCCACTGACGTAATAAGCTAGAACTACTTTGCGCACACGTGTGCCACACACGCCGATCTGGGTGCGTCGGTCTCAACACATTTCATATGGAAACTAGACTTGTAGAGCTACACTTAATCCACGCCACGCGACGGCACGCGACGTCGTTCTACGTACAAATCAGGCGTATTACACGTGTGCGTCGGTCTAATGTAGTTCAAGCTTTAGAAATTCAAATCGGTTGAACGGTCAACAAAAAAGGTTGTTTAAATTTTTGATCTTATTGCAAATGGAATATAGTAATGTTCAACCGATGACAACGTTTGCCGAAAACAAAATGGGTTTAACCCCATGCCTTTTGAGTAAGGCATATCAATTCCATTTATTTTTAAGTTTTTGATGAATCTTTATCGTGGGTAGAATTGTATTTTGGTTAGAGCCATGTCGTTTGACTGTAGAGGAATTTAAATACTTAAGGCATACTGAAAGTTTCTGTATTCTGATAAATAAGACTAGATAAAAGACTTACGATACATTTATGGTTTTCAAAGTATATTCACTCGCAATTGATACATTTTTGCATTCGCAGAAACCACTGTACATTGCTGGAATCCGAATGATGCGAGACGCACAGGACCGGTCGTTGTGGCGACGCTTGGGAAAGGCCTATGTCCAACAGTGGACGTCTTTCGGCTGAATATGATGATGATGAAATAAGAGTAAATTACACAAAGTAGTGCTTCTGGCAACGGAACGATTTCCAGCAATTCGTAGTCAGGATTAATTAAGTACCTACATACACCTGATGGCTACAGCCCGGGAATCTTTAAGTCAACAGTGAATAGGTTACTTCTAGGTAAGAGCGCTCCATCTTCGACCGCATCGTCGCTTTCCATCAGGTGAGATAGCGGTCAAGCGCAAACCAACAAAGAATAAAATAAAAAAACTTGTTCCATGCTTGTTTCCGTAATCAAATTTTAGTTTTTATTGTTGTTTTTTAATGGAAGTGAAAGAATAGAAGAATAGTTGCAGAATCTCCTTCAATAAACTTTTTCACAAAGACTACTTAGAATAAAAAGAAAGTTCTTTCTTTGCACAATAAACAAGAATACAAGATAATCCCGCAAGTGGAGTTTACAACTGTACCCACTAATCCGACCCGAACAAATTGGCGGGGTGCCAACAACCCCCGGCTTTGACGGTGATAGGGGTTACTTAGTACCCCAAGAGAAATTATGCGGGGTGTTTTTGTTGGTCTCGATTTCACTATTGTTGGAGCATAAGAAGCTTGATGAATTATTCGATTCTGAGGTACTTATTGGATTTTTTTTTCGTCTAGAATAAAACGCCTGATGATAAATGAAAAGAGAGATAGGGAACAGTTTTTCATAAGAAGGTCAATTCTTTTAGTAAAAAAAAAACTTAGAGGTTAGTTAGGAGGATCAAAAATATCAACTGAAAAAGTTTTTATTTTAGTTCAATTATAGATTCACCAACTTCATCAAACTGCTTGGGAACTTTTTCGTCGGTTTTTTTTTCAAGAACTATTTTTTTTTATTTTTCGAATAATTCAGCGAGTTACATTTTTGAAATCGTCGCTCATCAAGACTGTCTTCTTATGCCCCGTAAGGTAACCGCCATCTTGTTTCTATATCAATATTCATTTTATAGTCAATATCACTACATAATTACCTACTACACACACATACATACATATTCTCGAAAAATTTGTTTACGGTAAATCAGGCAAAAACGTTCTAATTCAAACTGAAATACCACCTCACTCAGCGACAGTGAATGTCAAAAACTTGTCAAAATTTAATCAATCAATCAAATCAAATCAAATCAAAAATATTTTTATTTCACATAGACTTACATGGGCACTTATAAAACGTAAGAAGCTAGTGCACGGTTCCAAATTGGTAAGGAAATTAAGAGGTGTGTTTGACAGGTGCGAATACCTATAAAATATGAGAATTGCCTCCCACACTTTGTAATAAATAATTGACTTTTAACATAATTATACACACCATTTCAAAATTGGAACCGTATCGCGTTTTTTTTAATAATAATAATAAATTCATTTATTTCAGGCTTGTAATACCCCTAATTAAATAAGATTAAATTCTTTCTTCTTTTATTCATTCGTTTTATTTTTATTTATACAATTTTTTCTCTTGGTTTCGCGCGGTTTGTACATTCAGCTAGTGTCAAGTTTAGAAAGTATTTAGTTTTTGATACAGCATACCTACAGTGCCTTTGTTCCCAATTAGAATGTGGATGTAAATGTATCGGGTTTATCCATCTCGGCAAGCTCCGCCAATATACAACAAAGTTCTTCGATATTTTACCGAGATGGCGCTTGATTCAATAATTCCTCATATTGTCCATTTGTGTAGTACTCTATATACGAAACCTCATCAAAATTCACAAATGGATATTGAGATGTTAAAGAGAATTAAAGCAGCCACTATCTTCACACGAAAAAATTCCCGGCAATAAATCGGTATGATTTTTTCTTGTTTTGTATCTTTTTAAGTTTTGACAAATTTAAGAATAAATGCAAATTTAAAAAAAGAATGGTGTTCCGTTGAGTTGTGAGAGTTGGTTCAGTTATTGTGTTCAATATTCGATTTTCAAAGCTTAATTTTGCTTGTGTTCTAATCTAACTTGGAAATACCAGTATTGTCCAATAATTGGGTTGCGGAGATGAGATCTTGGGTCACACAACGACCGCAACAATGCGTTCATTTCAGAGACACACAGGCAAATTGCCTTATTCACCGAGCTTGGTAGCTCATCTCATGTTTGACTAGAAAATATGTGTTGTTTTGTATAAATGTCGATCCGTATTACAGAATAGAACATCACAAGACCATCGTCGTCTCCGTCGTTCACGTCGTTTTACAAGTCGGCGCACCGGATAGAAAAACGTTGCGTAATGCGTAAACATAATGCGGCTACTTCATGTTAAGCCTGATTGTGGCTGTGAAACGTTCTACAAAGCTCCAACGTTCGGCCGGATTGTCAGTATAGGGCGACTATAAATTATGAAAAACAGATCTAAAAAAGCTTGGGTAGGGTTGACGACGGGGGCTTCCTGTTACTGCTTGGAATTAAAGAAACCTAACACGAAAGGAATAACGGTGACCTCTTCCGGCACGCCAACTTGTAAAACGGCGTGGCAATATATATATTTACCACCACTGTAGTATTTTCCATTCCCAGAGGCGTGTGAACCTTTGGTTTAAAAATACTAGAGTAGAAGGAGATTTGTATTAAGGCCACTTTTGTTACACTTGTTGTTGTATGCTAAATAGGTAAAAGCTTATCAAACTATTTAAGTTACTAAACTGCCGAACCCGAGCGAGTAACTATTCCAAAGATAACAAATAAATGGTAATAAGACCACCAACTAGGTTAGACAATGAACAAGGATAATACCAAACTTATTTAACTAAACACCTGATAACTACAGCTATTTTAAAGATAAGTAAGATACGCCAGTGGCGATATTATACCTGTGGTAGCCCAGTGGTAATTGTCCCGTCCCGACTTTCGTGTTGTAGGTTGTGGGTTCGAACCCTGCTTTACTTTGTGTAATTTATTTCATCACCATTGCTCTCAAAACGGTGAAGAAAAACATTGCATGTCCTATCTACTATAGCACATGTTCACTATTGTTCCTCAAAATTTGTAAATTTTCTTTCTAAATCATATCGTTTGCTGTAAGAAAACCCAGTTGTGGGTTAAGCTCCCCTATGTACATCAACTGTCCTATTTTTATTGATTATATAAAATTGTGTGTACAATAAAGAATAATGAATAATGAATGTTCAATCTATATCTTCGATTTTTCTTGTTCTAGGTCCTAACCCACACTGGCCCCGCGTGGGTTACGGTCATTGATATAGGAACTTAGCCTAAATAAATTCAAATCATTTGTAAAACGAAAACTTTTTTTGAATCAGAAGGCTTTTTATATTGTAAAAGAGTATATTGAGGAAATAACGGCGTGGGATTGACCTGCTCCAGTACTCACTATAATTGTTGTCATTTGATATTTTATTTTCTAAATTACTCTTTTCATTAAATTTTTTTTTTTTTAATTGCCGATTATTCTTATTTTACAATTTGAAATTGACAATAACTTTTATATATATTTTTTTACAATTTGCAATATTTACTCTGTAAAGTGTTAGGTACAATTTTGTAAATTTTATTATTGTGAATGTGGAGGACTATGTACTCCTTCACATAATTGAGTCCGTAAGTCTTCAGGTTCTTCCACTGCAGCCCACTCATCTTAATGCTTCTGGCGATGACACGTGGCTCGATTTGATCCTAACGTCCAATCCCTCCCTTGTTTCCTCTCATGGTCAGTATCCTGCCCCTGGCTTTTCCCATCATGACCTAATTTTCCTTTCGTATGTCCTAAAACCACCTAAACCTTTCCCTAGAATTCTGCACAGGCGTTGTTTTGCCCGTATGGATGTTGAAAGGCTACGTGAGGATGCGTCGGAACTGGACTGGGGACGCCTAGGAGCAGCATTAACCGTAGACGATAAACTGCGCATATTTAATGAAACAGTCTTAGCTCTTTACGACAAACATGCGCCTGTAAAGAGGGTTAAACTTAGGCGTCCTCCTGCTCCCTGGATGACGGCAGGGGTTCGTATTGCGATGAAGTGTCGGGATAGGGCATTTAGAAAATATAGAAGGGATCGCTGTGAACATAATAAGAACCTCTTCAAAACTGCAAGAAATCGGTGTAATCAGGTGATACGAAACGCCAAACGCCGCCACATTCTTAATAACATTTCGTCTTCTTCTCCTGCTGATATCTGGAAATTCTTAGGAACTCTTGGTATCGGTAGGGCACGTCATGTGGATTTCCCTAAAACCATTGGCCTGGATGATATCAACCGTCACTTCACAACCACTTGTCATTTGGGTACACAAATGTTATCTCAGACGGTGGATTTCATTTCTGGCCTACCTAATCCAAACATAGAACCGTTTTGCTTTTCTCCAGCCACCTTGGATGAAATCAAAAAGATTATCCTGTCTATAAAATCCAAGGCTGTAGGCCATGACGACATTAGTCGTTATATGGTCACCCTGATCCTCGACTATCTTCTCCCTCCGATTACTCACATAATAAACTTTTCTCTTGATTCTGGACAATTTCCATCCCTGTGGCGCATGGCCTATGTCCGGCCACTCCCTAAAATCTCAAATCCCTCCCTGCCTAATCATTTTCGTCCAATTTCCATTCTCCCTTTCCTGTCTAAAGTGCTCGAGGCCTGCGTACATAAGCAGTTTACGGGGTTTGTTCACCGACACAACCTCGTAAGCTCCTTCCAATCTGGATTTAGACCTGGGCACAGTACAACCTCTGCTCTTCTTAAAGTGACTGGCGACGTTAGAGAGGCAATGGAAGATACCAAGGTTTCTGTGTTGGTACTGATTGATTTCTCCAATGCCTTTAACGCTGTCAGTCACGATATACTCCTATCGATCCTTTCCCATCTAATGGTTTCTCCCGAGGCGCTGGAATGGTTCTCATCCTATCTTCGGGGACGCCGGCAGTCAGTTCGTGTTGATGAGAGCTCGTCGAGTTGGCGTGATCTGGATGCTGGAGTTCCACAAGGCGGTATTCTTTCTCCATTGTTATTTTCCATCTTCATAAATTTTATTACTCACTGTCTTCGGTGTTCGTATCATCTTTATGCTGATGATCTTCAGTTGTATACGTCTGCGCGGGTGGAAGGTTTGTCGGACGCTATAGAGGATATAAACCGGGATCTGGAAGCTATCAGTAGCTGGTCTGATAGGTTTGGGGTGTCTGTAAACCCCTCAAAATGTCAGGCCATTGTTATTGGTAGCTCACGCATGATGGGTAGAGTAGCGGTTAGCTCTCTTCCTCCTATTGTTTTTAATGGCGCCGTTATTCCTATCAGCCCTAGTGTAAAGGATCTCGGTTTGCAACTAGACTCGACGCTTGGCTGGCAAAGTCAAGTTGCTAGTGTCTGCCAAAAAGTCAACGGCACTTTGCGGTGTCTGTATCGTCTGAGAAACTTTTTACCTGCAAAGACGAAGACAATGCTTGTGCAGACTTTGATTTTCCCTATTATAGACTATGGTGACGTGTGTTACTTTGACCTGAACTCGGTCTTACTGGATAAGCTCGATAGACTCCTTAATAACTGCATCCGATTTATATTTAATTTGAGAAAATATGACCATGTGTCGAACTTCAGGTCTGAGCTCAAATGGTTGCCAATTCGCCAGAGAAGAACTTTGCGCGCTTTGACTACACTTTTCTCTCTACTCAACTCTCCCACGCCTCCATCCTATCTCATTAGTCACTTTCAATACCTATGCTCTTCACACGCAAGAAATCTGCGTTCTTCTAACAATCTCCTTCTGCTCTGTCCTTCTCATACTTCTGATTTTGTCCATTCTTCCTTCTATATACAGTCCATCCTTCTGTGGAATGCGCTTCCTCTCGATATCAGGACGGCCGAAAGTCGATATGCATTTAAGCGGAAGGTGCGGAATCATTTGCTCCATCAATAGCAGAATCGTCTCAAAACTTCTTTCGTTACTTTATATTATATATGTATATATATTATATTAAATATATATGTATGTGCATTTTAATTATATGTATATATATATTTTTTTATGCTCTTGTTTTTCGTGTAAAATTTTCTTTTTATGCACCTACCATATTGTCTCTTCACCACCCTAGGTTGACTGGTAGAGAATGCCTAAGGCATTAAGTCCGCCTTTGTACTTTATGTTGCATGAAGTTTAATAAATAAATATGTGGATTAGATTTTCCTTTTCTCTAATTTCCATATAATGTCTGGCAGTTTTGAGTACTTTTGCGGCCTACACAAATGTATTTTCTTTAGTATTGTTCAAGTCGTTGAGCTCCTTAGTAGTCCCGAGTTGAGCTACACAAGTACTAACAAATGCTTACACTGACTGGACAGGTTCACTCAGAACTGTGTGGTTCTTTCTTCAAAAGACCATCTCAGAGTCCAATCTGCATGGTTCTCATATGATTTCACCATTACATGTTTGCTGTATGGGCTTTAAAAGAGAGTTTGTTTCGGATTTTGTTTCGGTGTTTCTTCTTAAGGTAGTCGGCTAGGAAACACCGACCTCATTGAGATTAAATTGACGTGTAAAAGTGTTTTTAAAAACTTATTTGCAAAATAAATATCTTTTATCATTTGATGTTAAAAAAAAGGGTTTTCAATGATTAGGTACAGTCTATTCCCTCGTCTAGAGAGAAGGCCTGAGGGGACCCAGCAGTGGGAAAATTATAGGGCTCATTGTGTCACGTATATACCGAATTCTTTTGTCATGAAAATACTTGTCCATAATGGAGAATTAGAACAGAGTACAATAATACTTTACTGTACACTAAAACAATTACATAACTCCGATATGAATTAAAATTTATAAGTACAATGGCGGTGATACGTGCGGCAGTCCGGTAAAACCAAGCTGGAATCGACGGTGCGTTGTAATCCACGCGCGCCTGAAAGAGATGTTACGAGTATATTCCAAGTTTAGGTACTAACATCGGCCCTGCTATACCTACTAGGGTTGCGAGAATGTTCCTAAGAGTTACCGTGGCCCTAGAATGCAAAAAACTGCAAACAATGGGTACAAAGCGGTCTTATCGCCGAAAGCGATATCTACTAAACCCCCTTTGGATGGACTGATAATAAAATTGGCACAAGTCATTCTAAAAAAATAATTGAACATAAAAAATTAACATGCCTATTATATCTTATACAATTACGATCAAAGGTGGAGATGGTTGGTTAATTACCGGAAAAACTTTATTACAATTATTGAGTCGATCCTGTTTCAATTTTTTTTTTCTAAAACTCAAACTTTTCATTACTCAAATTAGCAAATTAAAAAAAAAACCATAAAATCACTACCATTCCCACAAATCAAAGTGACCCTTTTTTGATGTAGGAAATCATCAAATAACTTATTTATCTGAGTGGAGCTACAGTGTTACTTGCCCTTTTTGCGAGGGCTACGGTAATTCCTTCGAACAATCCGCAGCCCTGACAGGCATCGACCCTAACTGGTCCCGTCAATCTTGCTGAAATCTCTGACAGGCGCGCATGGAATAAACGTACCGTCGACCCGTTCTTAGCCCTTACCGGAGATAAATATAACTCTACTTTAAAGCTTATAGTCCCTTCAAAATCTGGCCGGAGTCTAATGCACAACTGCGTAGCGGCTCGATATGCCCCTACAGCGCCCATATGCCCAGGCGCTCAATCTGCTGAACGCCCTGATTGCTCAAGAACCTAAATTTGACATATTTTTTATAGCAGTAAAGAAAAGAAGAAAATAAAGAAAGTTTGTATAAATTTTTTTAGTTCATAGATTGTTGGTTTGTTGGCTTTGGTGCATACTTTAAGTATAGCAAGCAATGGATAAATAAATAAATGCACATATTCTCATACTGCTGCCTGCGCCCGCATAGAGCCTTTCCTGACCTTCAAAACCATTTTTTTTTTGCGAAATATTGATTTACATATCCTATGTACATTCTGAAGAACACTTAACCAGTATTTTTTTTTTGTGTTAATATATTTTTAAAGATCAAAGCCGTTTGAAAGGAAGAGGGAAAACAAGCAAAAAAAGTATCGGGTTAATATTTTTTTCTGGCAAAAGTATTAGTCATACGGACAAATCATATGTTGATAGTCTATACATATAAAAGCGAAATACTACTCACAGATTAATCACGAAATCTCAGAAACTATAACACCTACAAATTTAAAATTTGGCAGGTAGGTTCGTTATAGGGCGTCTACACATCCGCTAAGAACAGATTTTCCGAAACTCCACTCTTATGGGGGTAAAACGGGGGTTGGAAGTTTTTATGGAGAAACCTACTTTTACGCGAGCGAAGCCGCTGGCAGAAGCTAGGGTTATGAACGGATCTACAAATTATTATTTTTCTAATCTAGCTGTTGCCAAGGCTTCAGAAAGTCAATGTTTTATGTTACTAAATAATAATAGTATAATTTATTTTCACTTACAATAGTTTTGGGAACCACATAATTATATGAATTAGCATTGTGAGAGCTGGTTCCTGTTGCAGGTTTCGGAGAAACCTGTACTACAGGTCACCAGGGGCCCAAGTCTGCTATTTTTATAAATTCGTCATTCCAACACGATCCCATTGTCATTTTGCTAAAAGTTCGTAATCTGATAATTCATAATGGTCGATCATTGATCGGTCAATGATCTTGTGGTAGAATGACAATATCGAGCTGTCTCGAAACAAATTAAAAGCAATGACTGCACAATGACGTTCTAATGTTAGGTCACTGATCAAAGGAACTGTCAAAATTTTGACAGTTATCCGCATTCATCAAATATTTATTTGTCATTATGTACGAGATTACCATTCTTTGCCATTTCGTTCAATGGAGTGTCAGTGGTTGACCATTGGAAAGTTATAATGACGCCATTATATTAGTAGTTTACCAAATTTGGTCAAAATCAACAATTATGAAGTCAATGATATACCATTCTGACACTATTGTAATAGCAGACTTGAGGCCCTGGACCCACTTTACGGCCTCATACAAGTTTATTATCAGGTAACATGAATCCCACTGAACAAAAAATAAATATAAATGTAAGTTAAAAAAAATAACTAAATGGGACCAAGGGCCTTAAATATTCACAATCCTTCCTGATGCATTTTCTTTTCCGATCTCACAAGCGGCTTTAAATCTTTATAGTACACTTAATACGTCTGTCGGACTTACATTATGTAAACTGAGATGTACTCGTACCTATCTATATTAATATATAAAAATCGATGCCACTTTTCGTTGTAATTTTATAACTCAAGAACGGCCTCACCTATCCAAACCAAATGTTTAGACTTTGTTCGGACTATTTAGTAGACGGTTTATGTGAAGTTTGCACAAAATCGGTCGTGCGGTTCTTCATTTATCACATTTTTCTAATTTCCGTAGCGAAGCACGTGTAACGACATCTATGGCGTCACATAAGAACTAATCCTGCATCGCGCAAATAAAGTTCTCCGCGCGATCAGAACATATAGAACAGCCCGAAATCATCTATCGGGCAGTTGCCCACCAGACATAACACCCGTCTGGTCGGAGGATCCTCCTTTTTCAACGGAGGTATGTGGGGCTTTACTCTCTGTTCCGCCTACCTCCAAACACGTACCGAGCCGCTAGTATTTTTATTGTTTCCCTGAGATCATAAGATATTTTTTTTTTTTTTGATAAGACTATTCTGTGCTTTGTATGTTTCTTTTATGTACTAGTGTTTGTGTAATTTGATTGGAGTCTTACTAAAGCAAACTACTAAACTGTCAAAAAAAAGGTTATGCGCTGTCAACGAATTTGGTTTGGTGAGGACAATTATCGGGATGGTTAGACGGCGAGCTAACGCGAAGACGAATCTAATAAAGATAATTTCATTTCATTTATTCATTTTAAAAACAATTTTTACATTGTATCGAAATTAACAATACAAAGCAAACAAAGACAATCATAATACATAAGAATTGAAATAAAATAAAAATATTATAAGAACGAAAGACCAGCCGTTCTTGAGTTATATGAGGTGTAACTAACACGACCTTGTTTTATGTATTTAGATTTTAATCCCTACCTATGGAGGCGATTATTTCTAGTCTCTACTGACATTTTAAATACCGTTTTAGAGAAGATATTTTTAAGCTTGAAGGTTTATGTTATTTTCACCTTTCTAATAATAATGCCCATTGAACTATATTTTACACTTATTTATGACACCTACGAGCCATTCATGAATTATAATTACTTACAGCTGTGCGTAGGTCAAGTACCTACGTAATACACCACTCTTGGGCGGAGCGAGAGGAAGTGTCAGGCTTTTACTAAAAACTCACTCCTGTTCCTCCTTTTCTATTGTTCCAGGGCCCCGGGGATCTCTTTCGCATCACTCATGGCTCCACTAGGCTTCGACCCTGCTGGGCCCCTACGGTTGCTGACATCTCCTTGAGGCGCGCGTGGAACACTATGCGCTGTCAACGGCTTGGGCTCGGTCCAGACGGTTACCGGACGGTCGGACGGCGAGCAAAGGGTAGCTCCCATTGCTCGCCGTCCGCAAGCACGCTGCTACGGTGGCCGGCAATCGGAATCGGAATCCCGGCGGCTGGGGTGCGAGGGCCATTGCCTCGCGCGTGTGGCCGCCTCCTTTTCTAGCATTACTGCTTCACAGAATAGGCGACCGCCTGCCACTCCTCCTCGCTCCAGACCATGGCCTGTACCAAGACCCGGCACGAGAGGTCGCTACCGCCGATTGCCTCCACGGCGGTGCTCCGCCCAGGCGGGCACCGCCGTACCGTATGCTCCACCGTGCCTTCTGAGCGGTCCACACAATGGTGACACCTGGGCGTTTTACCCGTGAGTTATACTTACACAAGTTCTTCTCTTTCGTCATAATTTAATTTTTGTAGCCAGATATTTTTTTTTTGTTTTTTTTTTCTAGTAGATATTTATTTTCTTATACAATTTAGAACCAATGTTTTTAAAGTGACGGCCTGCCGCATCAGTTCTGCGAACTTCTACACCACATATCCTATCAGACCGGCGTTTTGTACAGCAGATACTCGGACCATAAGCAAAATGGCAATGTTTTTTAGTATGGCCTGTAGTATAAACAGTTGTCTTACAGTGAGAACCTTGCACAGAGAATACAGCGCCTTAGTTAGATATCGTATCGGTTTCTTTGCCAGAACCTTTAAGGGCCTATTACACTACTCAATATTCAGACAGTCTTAGTCGATGTCGCGTAGTGTAATAAGGGTTAGACCGGTCTTACTTGGAATAAAAAATAAATTGTACGACGTATCGCGTAGTGTAATAGGCCCTTAAGTATAGCACGCTGCCCGCGTTCAACTCGTAGCATAGTCGTTTTATGAGTTCCTCTCCATACAACAAGGCAATAACCTAACACCGACTGAGCTAGCAAGAAATATATAGTAAAGGTTGTCTGTAAAAAATCGCTAGTAAAAATCGCGATAAGACCGCCCATTGTGACACCCTATTAATTTTAACTTCCTAATGTCATCTGTATTTTTGGTGTACAATAGTATATATACACCAAAAATACAGTACACAATATATATCTATAGTAATTAAGCAGTCAAAATCAACAACAGATCTAAGTTTCTTAAACACCAATAAGTTTTGTTAGTCGTGTAACGGTGGCATTAGTTTACTGTTTCCATTTAAGGTGACTATCTACTAAAATCCCCAGGTATTTGATAGTCTGAGTACTATCAAGTTTAGGATAGTTACAAATTGTGTTTGGTGTAGAGGTAGTACATGTTTGAGCACAAAATACAACTGGAGTTGATGGCTGACTGGCTATTGGTAGAAAAAGCAATGAATTTTGCTTTGCTAATATTTAGGGTTAAGTGATTTTTGGTTAGCCATTTCATGTCAGAATTTATTATCTCTTATATGTATTAGTACCAGGGGCGCCGACTCCGTGGGTGCTCGGAGGCTCGAGCACCCATGAGAAATAAACAGTGAATGCCGAGTACCCCTGAGAATTATAGACATCAAGAAACAGATCAGTAATCGCCTGTTAGGGATGGGCGTTTTTTTTATTACCCGACGACCAGTTAAGCGCAGTCGTTTAGAGCGCCGGTTGAAACGCAAGAGTGAGAGGTTTCGATTCCCGCAACCAACACCAATGTTTTTTGATGGAACAGATATTTGGGTTGGGCCTGGGTGTTTGTGGTACCATCGTTGTTTCGTTGTTCCAAGGGAAAACCTTAGTCTGGGACCAGGACAATGTATGTGATGTTGTCTCTATTTATTATTAATTATTAAATTTATTTATTTGTCGGTTGATCAGTGTGCATTTCTCTTCTCACACTTCGCCACTTTTTCGAGTCATCAAATGAGCATGAGCACCCATGCTATTTTCTAAAAGCCGGCGCCCCTGACTAGTACCTATATTTTAAATAAATAAAAAATGCTTCATTAATATTTGCTAGCAGTACTTCGCAGACTACCCTCCTATTTAGTTTATTTACCAGATAACCTTATTTAACTAAATAAGTTAGTAACTTTTTTATTTTATTTTTTCTTGATAGGTTCGCGCTGGACCGCTATCTCACCCAATGGAAAGCGACGATGCGGTCGACAATGGAGCGCGCTTACTTAGAAGTAATCTATTCACTCTTGGCTTAAAGATGTAGCCATCATCATGTGTTGTAGCCATCAGGAAACACAGATTAGTCAATCTTAAAGTTATCTGGTAGATATCACTGTCAGTGATAAGACCGCCATTGTACCCGACCATAGATTTAAGTTTCTGAATTTTTTTTACTATTTTTATGTACAATAAAGTTTATTTTATTCTATTGAGTTAATATGAAGATAGAAGAGACATGAAACATTTGACCTTTAAAAAACTTTCAAATAGGAGTTTCTCGTTTTAACATCAGTCTAAGTCAGGGGTTCCCAACCTAGCATAGACCGGTATAGTTTTAATTATTATTAATTCATTTATTTCAGACATAGGTAGTCCATAAATTACATACAAAATTAAAATCAAATAAAACATTAAAATAATAAAATGAAATCGTTTTTATCAAATTTTAAATATTTTGCTAAATATTTTCCAAAAATTCAAAATTTCTTAACTGAAAAGTTACATTGATCAAATCAAATCAAATAATTTTATGTAGACGTTATAATTATTACATATATACTAGGGTACACTATTTAATATCACCAAATTTAACCTATAGGCATGCAAATTACAGGTAATTAAAATATTTTTATTTTTTTATTAATACGAACTGATTTAAAGTTTCTATCAAAATATTATGTTTTCTACAATAGTGCTCGTTACTTTTGATTTCAAATAGGTGTGCTACAAGTTTGAATTTATTATATTTTATTATATTATAATTCAGTTTTCTTCTGGACTTTTAGTTCCTGTTACCAACAAACAAACCAAAGTGGTCCCCAGCTAAAAAAAAGGTTGGGAGCCACTGTTCTAAGTAAAGGCAAACAGTTTTATTGTCCCTAGGTAACGACCTCGGAACCTATCAAATGCTCAAATGGTCTCAAACTCCAGTTTATAGACTCATAAATTTAAAATGGCGACGTGGATGACATAACTATTAGAAGTGCATCACGTAATGGGCCATCGTGGAATAGGGGAATAGGCGATGTAAACGTGAAATAAAATTTTATGTGAACGTATTGATAGTGTTGATGTCTGTTTATTGACAAGTAAGCTTGTTGGTCTAATGCTCGTTAAAATTTATTTTATCGAAAACAAGGTTAAAGACTACGTTGAAGACAAGAACGTAGAGTTTCTTGACTCTTCGTTGGAAACGACCCGTTGGAGCCGTGCATTAGCTTTTGAGTGGTAGGATTCTTTGGACCGGGACCACGGTCCCAACTTCCACCAACATTTTTTTTAATTAGTATTTTGGGACCACAAATAAAATAAATACAGTTTATTTGGTAACTTACTTTACTGCCTTTTTCCATGTGATTCCAAAATACTACAAAAAAAATAATTAAAGGTTATTTTTATTGGGTGGGATAATCATCTTATGACAAATCCCGCTCTTGGGCGGAATGGGAGATAGTGTCAGACTTTTACTGACTAAAAACCCACTCCTGTTCCTTCTTTGCCTTCGTCCCTGGGCCCCGGGTTTCACATTCATACTACCCGTGGCCCCAGTAGGCTTCGACCCTGCTGGGCCCCTACGATATTATTTTATAGGTGAAAGTTGGGACGGCGGCCCCGGTCCAAAAAACCCCATGACCCTTTTAACGTTTTCAAGGCCTATGTGAAAAAAAAAATATTTTGTATTGAAATCCTTCATAGGTAGGTTTCATTACAAAGTCAGAGAAGCTTGGTCGTGCTAAACTGTCCTGGGTGTACTTGAATATTTATTATTTGTAGGTTAAATCATTTTGGTCCGCAAGAGTTACCATGGCCCTAGTACGAATGCAAAGGGCATCTAAAAGACCACTTTTAAGAAGAATCAAAAGTCTGATACTCCCTCTTGCTTTTTGAGCTAGAGAAATTATTTGGTGAAATCCCAGATCAAAAAAAAGGTTATTCCCAATCCAATCGTTTACTTCAGCCGCCTAGCCAAGTTACGACCGTTTCGTTTCGATTCCCTTGCGTCGAACGCCTCGAGTAGACCACGCCTCTGATTCCTTTGTTCTGACCACGTGACGGAGCTTTGACATGAATTCAGAGAGAATCGAAACGAATCGGTCTTAACTTGGTTAGGGGGGCAGAACAGACCACAAACTTTTTGATGTATTGATACATACGAATTATAATTCACTTACCCACATGTGTGTGGGTAAGTGAATTATAATAATACACGCACACATTCACTAATTGTAAAGTATTATATTAACAAAATGGATCATATTAGTGTCTTTTATAAATAAAATTATAATTATTATGAGATCAAATTGATACAAAAGCATTTCCACCGTAATCTACTTTACGAAAACTCCAAGTCTTTCTTTAAAAAAATTAAATGAATACAAAATAGAAATATCAGTCAAACAACAAGGATCATTGCCGAAACCATCAATTACTTAACAAACATTCAATGAAGCCCTTACTTAAAATAATTGCTGCTTAAGCATTCTTTCGTACTCCTGAGGACCTTCGAGTGATACTTAGATTAAAGATGGAGATGAACGGATCATTTGGATTGATTGTAGAAATCCCGAAGAAGGACCTTTTCAATTGTCTTTACACGATTTTTTTAAGAATTAAGTTAGCAGCGTCTACCTTGTTTTTAAGTCGGAAAAATTCCAGCATCTCCCACTCCTGGATGGAGCATGAAGGCGAGTCAGACCTTTACTGACTAAAACCATACCTATATGTTCTTTCTTTGCCTTGCATTCCAGAACCCTGGGTTCCCTTGCCCCCCGACGGTTTTGCTGACATCTCTTTCAGACGCCCGTGGAACACTACGAGTTGTCGACGATTCGGGCTCGGTCAGAATAGTTACCAGACGGCCGAATTCTAACTTCTGCGTGAGACGTCGCTCACGTGAAAGTAGAATATTTCTATAAAGTCCCGGGACAAAAACTATTTCAGGATATGGTCTACGCATGTGCCAAATATTATCAAAAATTTTAAAAATAAAAAAACCGACTGCGAAAAAAATAACATTAAATAAAAAATGAAAAGAAAAAGAAGCAAGTTCAGTCCAGTAGCGTAGAAAATAATTTAATTAAAATAAAACTGCAACAGTCGGGACCCATATTATGTAGAAAGATTTTAGTCTAGATTATTTTAATGGGTCCCGACTGTTGCAGTTTTTTTTACCTTAAATTATGGCATTTCACCGTCGTTATGTTGTTTTTTTTTTAACGTCACCTATCTAAGAACACTTGGGTTATCACGACGAATCTAACGATATCTTAATTATGTAAATCCGTTCAGCGGTTTGGAATATATGAGGTAATAAAGAATATGACATACATACATACATACAAGATACGCGCGAAAAACATAACCCTTCTTGCAGTCGGGTAAAAACCGCTCAACGGCTTGAGCCTTAAAAGAGTAAGGGTGTTTTTAATATCATGCGGTTTTGATCATGCATGCGAGATTGCCCCCGCCCGCATAACCCCCGCAAATGTCCTTTTCATACAAGTACGTATTCAGTAAACCTGCGCGGGGCCCGCAACGAATGCAAAGGAGGGACAGGAGTGGGTTTTTAGTCAGTAAAACTCTGACACTATTTCACACTCCGCCCAAGAGCAGGGGATATTATTGAATGATTTTCCCATCGAAAAAAAAAGGTCTTTTGAAAGAAACCGACATCCCATTCAAAAGTCCCTCCCAGTCTTTTCATGTGCAAGAACAGACTTGAGGCAAACTAGAAAAGCTTCGAAAGAAAACCTGCAATTTACCTCAAATTTCCGTCAAGAAAACTGAGCAAACTTAGTAATCAATACAGCTGTATTGATTACTAAGTTGGCCTAGTTTTCCTGTATGAGCTCTCCTTCCCTATAAATATGAACCTCATCATTTACCCATCAGGGGGTGAAGGCAAGCTTACATAACACTTATATACCTGACGTATTTCTCAAAATATACCTCGGTTTTCGAGCAATGAAGCAGTTTCTTCCCTACTCTACACTTACGAGAAAAATATGAACGTCATCAAAAAACTTCCCGGGATCCGGGATTTATTCTTTAGTGAAACACACAGGGTGAATTTTTGTAGTGGGCGTGGATGGCCAAATCTAAAAAGATGAGGAATAGTGACAAATTTATAGAAATTTAAAGTGTTTCGGACCTGATTTTGATTATGAAAACTAAAAATATATCATTGGATTTTTCACCAGTCTAATACATAGTTATGAATCGGTGAGGCTGTTTTTTTTTTTAAACTATGGTGTAAAATTGATGTTGTATCTATCTCAAGTGTCTATACTCTAGTGGACACTATCTAGTATCAATTAAACAGACGCGATCTCGGTAAAATGGAGTCAAAAACTTTATTGTATATTGACTGCCTCAGCGAAGCTTACCGAGAAGTTTGTCTAGATAATTATATTTTGCTGCCAAATACTGCCCCCTAGCCAAGTTACGATCTTTTCGTTTGCGACGAACGCCTCGAGTAGGCCACGCCTCCCATTCCTATGTTCTGACCAGGTGACTGAGCGTTGAGATGACATCAGAACAAAGGAATCAAAGGCGTGGCCTACTCAAGGCGTTCGAAGCAAACGAAATGATCGTAACTTGGCTGGGGGGGCTGAAAATCATTAGAATGAGTTACATCAGCATTCTAATAGACCTGCTCAATGTGATTTATAATAAACACATACTTATTACACCATAATAGCGTCGCTAATAAAAATCGATTTATAGAAATTAAAAGCGTTCTTTTCGTGGTACATTTCACACAACCGCTCTTACGTGATTATGATGTTATTACACATCTTTCTCTAGATATTTTGGATATAAAGCTATCTTGTGGATATTATCTAGGCTTCTTTATAAATCAAAACATAAATTTGTGTAAAACTAATCTAGTAAAGATCTCTAAAAATCTCCTATTTTACGTGAACTTTGGCCCTCCATAATATAAAAAGTACATCAATAGAAGCCTTGCACATTTAATCAAGATTCTGAATGACGACAATTTTTCTGAAAAACTTTTAAGGGTTTAAAAATAACACTTATTTCCTGGAACCAGATTTGAATCATGAATTATCGAATGCCAACAGTTTTCCGGCATTACCTTTCTTTTTTGCATTGCCTCTTCATCAAACATCGCGTTGGATTGCGTTAGATGAAGCAACAAGCTTTTAAACCATGTTCGATGTTGACGATAGGTGAGTGGAAAAGGACCCTCTTAATGACATAAGGCAAAGTTAAGGTAAAGGTAGAATTTTAATAAAAAAAAGATTCGAAAGAACGTCCGCATTCGCATCGCAAACAGTCAAACACAAGTCTAATTTCCATACACTTTGACAAGTTTTTGACATTGATTGAGAAAGATGATATTTCGACTTGAATGTTTTTTAAACACGAGAGTTGGCCTTCAGTTCTATGAAAATAAATATTTTTATTCTTTCTTTGTCTACATACTACGTAAGAATATTCACACAATGGAGAATGTACTTTATTTCTACATGAATTAATTATAAAAAAAAAGTAAAACATAACAGAAATACAAAAGAATCATTAAAATATCTTAACAAACCAATAAGTTATGGAAATTTAAAGTTACGCTTTCAAGAAAAAAAAATTTACGCGTCACTCTAGTGCGTGACGTCACACGACCCTTTAGCATAGCAAAAACAAGCCAATTGAACGTAAAACAACTAGTTCTCGCACTGTTGAGAGCTTACGAGTGGCTTAGGAACTTTTGTGCATTTGAGTGATATCGCAGATCACTGCAAGGCAAGTAAGGATTTCGTCTAGATCAAATGACGTCACTCTCCATTAAGAGACTACAATCGTTGTGCGTAAACTTAAATAATTAATTTTTTATTGATGAATTTCAAATGATTTATTAGCGCCGATCTATGTTATTCCATTTTTGTTGAATATGATATTTACAACATCATGAAAGTTCTCTTTATGAGGTGACTGAAACAAGCGTTTTTCTCGCAAAGGAATTGTTCATTTTAGTTATAAAATACGGAACCCTCTGTCTTAGTCCGGTTTCTGAATTGAGTATTTTGAAATAAGAACATTTCAAACCCTACTTAAATGTCAAATATTGACAAGTTTTCAGGCTAATGTAGAATTTGGGAAATACTCAAATTCAAATAACACAATGAGGCGCACAATTGTATATATATATCTGTTTTTTTTTATTCTCTTAATTTGTATGGTTTCGTGTTTACATATATTGTTTGTGTGCCTTGCGTTGTGACAAAATAAATTCATTTTCTTTCTTTCTTTCTTTCTTTCTAAATGCGTAAATCAGAAATCAGGGGTAAGTATAAAACCCCAGTTACTTGAAAGACTACTGAAATCATTCAATCTCAAGATAAATGGTTTAATGCTTGCTTTGAACTATATTGCTCAATCAATTCTACGGTTCA
Source organism: Mythimna vitellina (assembly GCA_949316375.1). Lineage (NCBI taxonomy): Eukaryota > Metazoa > Arthropoda > Insecta > Lepidoptera > Noctuidae > Mythimna > Mythimna vitellina. The sequence goes on along the minus strand of OX438701.1, from coordinate 18,658,012 downwards.
TCAAATTAATATTATAAAGGTTAACGTTTGTGAATGTATACGTATGTTTGTTACTTCTTCACGCTCGAACGGCTGAACAGATTTGGATGAAATTTGACACATGGGTAGGCCATATCCTAGAATAGCACGTAGAATACTTTTTGTTCCGGGATTATCTTCGGTTGAGACAATTTTTAACTTACAAGCGGATAAAACTCTGTGTGCTCTTTAAGCCACCCATTCTATCTACGGGCTGCAGATTCGTTTGAAAACGTTACCGCAAGGGCAACTGAGGGAACACAGGTGGGTTTTGGTCCGAAAAAGTTACTGTGGCTCAGAACCATAATGGGCCACTGAAGCAACAAAGGTGGGGTTTAGTAAGGAAAAGTTATCGCGGCTCAGAACCACAACGGGCAACTGAAGCAACAAAGTTGGGTTTTAGTCGGGAAAGTTACCGCGACTCAGAACCACAATGGGCAACTGAAGCAACAAAGGAGGGTTTTAGTCAGGAAAAGTTACCGCGGCTCAGAACCACAATGGGCAACTGAAGCAACAAAGGTGGGTTTCAGTCAGGAAAAGTTACCGCGGCCCAGAACCATAATGGACAACTGAAGCAAAAAAGATGGGTTTTAGTAAGGAAAAGTTACCGCGACCCAGAACCACAAAGGGCAACTGAAGTAACACAGGTGGGTATTAGTCAGGAAAAGTTACCGTGGCCCAGAACCTCAAAGGTCAACTGAAGGAACACAGTGGGTTTTAGTCAGTAAAAGGCTGACACTCCCTCTCGCCCCACCCAAGAAGTTACCTACTTAATGATTTCCCACCTAAAAGTATTCTATCAACAGTATTCTGATGGCGCCTTCGCGGTATGCCTAATACGATTTTACACGGTATACCTCATCTCATAGTCGCTCCCGCCTTAAATGTCAAGTCACTTAATAAATTAATACGTGCTGACGTAAATGTTTACATGACCTTGTTGCTAGCGTTTACGTAAACATCAGAAAAACGTGGCCGTACACACAATGGACGGTATTGGACTAGCTTTGACGCCCACTGATGGTTTATCAAAATATGTATATGAAAAGTAGGAATTTTGTGTGGGTGAAGTTCAGTGGCTGTTTTAATTATTCGGAAATCGATGGCCAGTGATGTAAAATTGACATAGCTTTCTATTTAAGTGTCTATGTCGTGGCTGGATCGTAGAAATTGATCACTTCATGGTATGGCCAAGTAAAACTGACCGTAGAGGCCCAATAGGGTCAAAGCGTAGGGGCCCAATAGGGTCGAAGCCTACTGGGGGTAGTGTGAAAACAAAACCCGGGGCCCTGGGACGAAGGCAGCGAAGGAACAGGAGTGGGTTTTTAGTCAGTATAAGTCTGACACTATCTTTCGCTCCGCCCAAGAGCGGGATTTGTCATTACATGACTTTCCCACCTAAAAAAAAAGTAAAACGGGCCAGATCGTTTTAAACGTTAAAGTTTGATGATATTTCAATCCTCGTTTGTTCTACTTTCTTTAGACCTTTTATTATCATAGAAATCCTACATCAATGATATGGCTAAACGAGGATTGACACCAAATGTTAACGTTTAAACGATGTGGCCAGTTTTAGTTGGCCATATTATGAAATGATCTATTCAAAGATCTGGCCACGATATCTACACAACTGGACAATATGTAGAATCATTGAAACAAATGCAATCTCCGTAAAACGGAGTTGAAAATTTTATTGTAGTCTTGACTACCGCAGCGAAGCTTGCTTAGGCTAAGTCGATAAATATATTTTGCTGTTAAATGCTGTAAAAACATTAGAATGTGTTACATTACATCCCCATTCTAATGGAACTCACAAGTAACTCAACGTGTCTAAAAACTCAATACTTTTTAAAGTTGACTCTGGCTAAATGCACAAACCGTGCGAAACCAAAACAAACAAAAAAATGATTTTCATGACCTTGTCGTGCGCGTTTACGTAAACATAAGCAAAACGTGGCCGTATACACAATGGACGATATTGGACCAGCTTTGACGCCCACTGATGGTTTATCAAACTTTATAGTAAAGGAGCGATGGACGATAGTGCGACGCACGTGGAAATTCAAATTGGGTAACAATAACAAACAAATTAGGGCTATCTTATAAAAACTTAAATGTTAAGGATAATCCTATTCTGTGAGTTTCGTTCTGTAATCTAAGCTTTGCGCGGTTCGTCTTGCCTTTATAAATCAATGCTGAAAACAAGCCATGCGTTTTATTTACAGTTTTTCAGAATATTTTAACACGAATACTGTGGAGGTTAATTCAAATGAATGGCCAACGAAGGGCCATTATGTTGACCTCTTTCTGTTTCATAGACAAAACCACCACAATGAACTCTTCGACCGCTTCGTTAAACATTTGAGGACACGTGCAAGAGCTACGTCATTACGACTTTAAAACACAAGTTTTCACACAAAACTCATAAAAAAGGACTATAATATAATAAAACAGACCTCTAAAAATGCTTTCGTCGTCTAAAGGATCAAATTAGTATAACGAAATCAACTATAGATTGACAGTAACCAAAAATTTTAAGGTTATTTTTGCTAAAGGTCATACGGGTTTTATTACTTACGAAAATCGAACGCCAACTGCCACAGAAGCACAGACAAGCTAGATGTTAATAAAAAAAAGAAAAGAACAACGTTTGAATTCGTAATTTTTAAAAGAGGAACACTCAAAATGCATTTGTTTTTGGCAGGATTGAGAGGTACACTCGACATGATGACATGCGCGGGTTTGCTTCGCGCTTGCGCAGTAGGAACTTTGTTCAGCTCAGTGCTACATCCAATTATTACTTTGAAATTTCCGTTTCGCCCTGTATCGGAAATTTTTAGGGCTTGCTGTGTCGAAGCGAAGTTTTGACAGGTAATCGTGACTGCCATTTTTTTGGCGAAATGACAAGGTTTGATTAATAGATGTTTAGTTGATTCGCTGGGGTGTGTCAGGGGAAAATTGGGATGTAAACGTTTTGGTGTTAAAAGATTTAATTTGGTGTTACGATAGGTACTTGGCCAGTTTTATTAAGGAAGTACTTTTATTACAGAAGAGTGAAGTTAGCATTTTATTCTAAATTAATCTGGCTGTATTTACTTACGATCTCCTCCCATGGGTTGTCCGAAAGGGAACTTCGGGGTCCTGAGACGCAAGGTAAAGAAGGAACATAAGAGTGGGTCTCGCTCCACCCCAGAGTGGGCAGTGACTTCCATTGGATGATTACCAACCTAAAAAAAAAATACCATCTCCTCACTCATTCTAAACATAATATTCCAGAGTACCAAATTGTAACATTACTAATAAATTTAAGATTCTCAAAAGTGAAATACAAATCGAACTAGCTACACAAACTTAGAGAAAACGATAATTAAATTCGCCTTTCGACTATTTCTAAAGTTTTCGTTATCGAAGTCCGCCGGGAGCCCGCTAGGCGCACGCCACGTCGTCCTATTGTACAACTTGTGGGTACTTCCGTCGTCGACGGATATAGCGACAAACTACTTCCCCGTCAAGATATTGCAAAATGAATTGCGCGTGTAGAATCTATTGTGGTTGAAATTTGATTTATGTATGGTACTTTAACAAAAAATTACCATATAAAATAAATAATACTATTTTTTTCTTGGAGAGCAGTGGTGGCCGAGTGGTAACGGCGTTGACTTACAAGTTGTAGGTTGCGGGTTCAAACCCTCAAAAAGGCGCATTACTTTGTGTAATTTGTTTCATCGCCACTGCTCTCAAAACGGTGAAGGAAAACATCGTGGGAAAACCGGCATGTCCTAGAACCAAAAATTCGAAGACATGTGACATCCACCAACCCGCAATGGGCCCGCGTGGTGGATTACGGCCCATTCCCTCTCCTAGAGAGGAGGCCTGAGTCCCAAGAGTGTAAACATTATAAGGCCGACTATGCTATTTTTTTCTTGACTCCGAAAGTTGATGATTCAATTTTTATTATATCGAACACGGTGTGTCGACAACGGTGTTCAGTTGTTGTTTGATTCCAGCGATGCTTTATTGGTATTTTTGTAACGTTTAAATTGTAACGTTTTTGCGAAAAATCCTGTTGTAAAAAACCCTACAGCGATTGTTTAATGATTAGTTCGGTAATTCATTAGTCTGATAGTATATTGGTTCAAAAAGCCTACTGTTCTCTGAAAATTAATATTAATTACCTCATTTTGCATAAGAACCCATTAAAAAGAGAAACTGACTGACACATCAACGCACAGCTGAAACTAGTGGGACTAGGAACGTGAATTTTGCACTAAGCTTCCTTTTATGACGTAGATGAACAGTAAGAGAAGATTTTCCAAAATGTATCCCCTAAGGGGATGAAATAGGACTCCAAAGTGAGTAACGAAAAACCTACATACACGCGGGCAAAACCAGTGACTGAAGCTAATATTGTGTGTTTTTGGTTACCAATTATCATGAAATATCTTCTGCCTGCGGCTACGCCCGCGTGAAAGTCGGTTTCACCATACAAACTTTGGAAACCCGTTTCATCCCCTTAGGGGGTGAATTTTGGAAAATCCAGTCTTAGCGGGTGTTTACACCCCATAAGGAATCTACCTCCCAAACCTCAAGTTTGTAGGTGTTATAGTTTCTGAGTTTTCGTGATTAATCAGTGAGTGGTAATTCGATTTATATATATAGATTACCATTGTCATCAGCCTGTAGCCACTCACTGTTGACCCTCATTGTTGTTGTCATGCATCCTCGGCTACTAAGATGATAGAAGTCTCATCAAAGTAGCCAGCCACACTTTTTTTTTAGCCACACTGCGAAGGTCATATCCTTGTCACTTAGTCTATGGTCCCTCCTACTTAACATTTTAATAACTAGTTCTATTCTGTTTTTTTTCATTTCAAACTATCTTAAATTGTGACGTAAGACAGTTTTGGGCGGAGGTGCTCCACCCAAGCGGGGCTCTCCTCCACCGTGTCGTCCGGGTGGTCCGCATAATGACGGCACCCGAGCGTTTCTTTCGCCTGAACCCGAAACAGGATCTTCCCGAGTACCTGCTAGGGCTGTAGAATTGTTCGAAAGAGTTACCGTGACCCTAAAGCACAAGGGCAACTAAAGGAACACAGATGAGGTTTAGTCAGTAGAAGTCTGACACTCCCTCTAGTCAGAGGCGGATCCTGAAATTGTTGGTCTCTGGGCTAACACTACTTGGGTGCCCACCCACCAAAATAAGTTTATATTTTTCCTAAAGTGTACCTTTTCGACAACGACCGATCACTGTAGAGATATCGTCCTAATGGAACAAGAGATCATGAGTTACTATAGCTAACTTGAAAGTCTAAATATACTTCGTCTTGTAGTTTTCTTTTAGAGATTGCCCTGTGCGAGAAGACCGCCGATTGAACACTTAGTTTTTGTAAATGTTTATCCTATCCACATTATGAGGTGTACAATAAAGTAAATAATAAATAAATACTTTGATCACAGGTCGAACGTGCCGTGTACGAATATTAGTAGCGATATCAATGACTGCTACCATAATTAAACAGTAGTACACTATTTGTTTTGAAACAAGTTTTGTCAAATAGATTAAATTGTAGATTGTTTTTAATGAGAACCGGGGGCCCCTTATATCCCTGGGGCCCTGGGCTACAGCCCATTTAGCCATTAAGTAGATCCGGCCATGCCTCTAGTTCCACCCAGAACAAGAAGTGTTATTTGGACTGACCTGTTGGTCTAGTGGTATAGTGGGACAGCTATGCCGTAGGTCGTGGGTTTGATTCCCGCCAAGCACAATCATTTGTTCTGAATCTGGGTGTAATTTATCTTTAGTCAAAATCATATAATTATGGTAATTTATTGGTAAGGGATTCTCACAATTCATATACAAGTTACTATTATAATATCTATGTAGGTATTTAGAAATATATAAGATTGTTTATCAGTTGTCTAGTACTCATAGCACAAGCTCTGCTTAGTTTGATACTAGATGGCGTTGTGTGATAGTTGTGGAATATTATTATAATTTGATGACTTAATACCTTAAAAAATAATATTCCAATAAAGCATGTTTTTCTTCCACAACCAACGAGGCTTTACTGTCAGCTTCAATCAATAAAGCGATGTTACTAAGACCCCGCAAAGCTGTCTCACATATCAATAGACAAGATATTCCCAAGTTTTGGCGTGGAAAAGAACCAGATGTTATTGACATAAAAATATTTTGTCACAATTTTTGAGGACCGATAAAATATGTTTTTTTTTTTAAGACGCTTATTATTATTTATTCATGAAGTTAAGATGTTTAATTGTAACTTTGTTGATTTTCAGGCAGCAGGGGTGGTCTTAGAAAAAAAAACCTACTGTTAATTTATACTGTTTTTTGAACGGAAAAGATAAAATAAAAATTTTCAAATGTATTTTTTTTTATAATCGAGCTGTTGCACGAGGCTGCTGCAAGGTAAGCCTGCTCGCCACCCCTTAAGGCCGACACTATCAGGCAGTCTAGCTTCCGTAGTCATTCCCGCAAAAATATCTCATGTTCACGAGAAAAAAAAAATTCAACAACACATCGTTAGTGTAGATAGAGAGATAGGATCTCGTGGTTAAGAAATAACAACCGCATGGGTCGATCCCCAAGGCTAAGCAACACTTGCCGAGGTATGTATGTAGATGGGTGACCATTTTAACATACTGAAATTCGTCCGTGACTCGTTAAGAACGTCCTTTTCGAGGTACATTTTAATACAACCGCTCAGTGATTATGATGTTATTAAATATCTTTCTACAGATATTTGGGATACAGAGCTATCGTGTGGATATTATCTAGGCTTTTATAGAAATCAAAACATAAATTTGCGTAAAACTAATCCAGTAAAGACCTCTGAAAATCTACTATTTTACGTGAACTTTGGCCCGCCATAGTGTGTACTCTTATGTTAAAAATATGTAAAAGTACATCAACAGAAGCCTTGCACATTTCATGGCCATACGGATGGTGCGGGGATATCGCATGGTTTCCCGTGAAGCGGCGAGCCTCCTCGCTGGCCTGCCACTATGGGATCTGGAGGCAACAGTCCATGCACGCATGACATGACGCGGACAGAGCTCCGGCGAAATTTCACAGTGAAATGGCGACAGCAACTGTCGCGACCCAGTGCTGGGTACGCCACAATTATGGCGGTAAGACCCCTCTTTTAGGCGTGGTAGGAAAGCCCTCACGGCATCTTCACCCTCCGCATGACGCAGGCTCTCACCAAACACGGTAAGTTTGAGAAGTTCCTGCACCGGATTCTTGCGGAAGCGACGCCCAGGTGTCGCCACTTAGTCGTCGCCGGTTGGACCACCCGGAGGGTGTCCTCTGGGTGGTCCACAAGTGGTGCCACCGTGTGGTGGAGCACACGGTGGAGGTGTGCCCCGCGGGGACAGAGCAACGCCGTGTCCTCGTGGTCGTGATCGTCAGCGATGATCTCTAGCGCCAATGCTAGCAAAGGAGGCGGCCGAAGGCGTGAGGCAACGGTCCTCACGCCCCAACCGCCGCCGGGATTCCGGTCCCGGTTTCCGGCTACAGTAAGCGCGGGCCGGAAAGGGATAGAGCTATATAAATGATAATGATAAATGATATTTATTTTGTAAGTAGGTTTAAAAAAACAATTTTACACGTCAATTTTTGTTTTCGTCATTTTAAACTAGATGTGGCCGGTGTCTCCTAGCTGACTACTTTGAGAAGAAACAACGAAACAAACTCAGTGTATAGCTCCATCCCTCTCTATCGCTCGCACGACTGACATTTTAACAAGTCATGTTAAAGTACCGAACTACCAAAAGTTTTAAATCCCCAAACAAAAGCTAGTGTTGGAAAGTTCGGATAAACTTGTCAACCAGTGATGTATACAGTAGCGAACTTATACGGTTTTATTTCTTTTTCTAGCGAGTTTCCAGTCCAACGCTCTCGGCTTTTACGATGCTTCTTGAACCGTATAACGTAAAGGTAAGTTCTATGCGACGATAGATCTACATTAATCCATACTTTTGTGTATAAAAAATATAATTATAAAATGCAAAGTCCTGACTCGTTCACTATCCAGCCCAAAGTATTGGACCTAGTACGCTGAAATTTAGCACAGACGTTCCTTTCATGATGCTTCAACTTTTAAGTTGACGAAACGGGGGTCTAAGGGCCTGTGTACACCACGTTTTTTAAACGCGCCCTTTACGCGCGTTTGTAGCGATACAGACGTGATACGCACGCTAGTCAGACGCACCTTTAATAGGATAAAAACGCGGATAAAGCGTTTAAAAAACGTGGTGTGCACAGGCCCTAAAGTTTGTATGGAAAAATCTACTTTCACAGTCCCAGCTGTGGGAACATTACAAGGCCGATTATTTTTATGTAAGTAATTGATGAACGTAAGTATGTCGGTATGTGTATGTTTGTTACTCCAACATCTCCAAAGGGATGAACGGATTTGCAGTTTTTCATCCCTATGTGTTCGCTTGGAATATTTTACTTGATGCTACAAATGCGAAAGTAACTCTGTCGGTCTTTTACCTCTTAACGTTCAATTAGCTGAACCGATTTGCATGAAAATTGGAACAAGGGTAGACCAAGTCCTGAGAGTATAGGAGATTAGATACTTTTTTATCCCTTGGATATATTGGCAAAATTTCGACATTCACGAGGGCGAAGCCACACACTGCAGGCACTGCATACTGGCAGGAACACGTATACTGTTGGGATCGGACATGAATAGAGGAGAAAGAATAAAAAGGCTTATTCGCGTATTAGTGAAGGCACAGACATTAAATATATACTACCAATAGACAGGACATAGCTAACAAAATCGTAAACCGATACTTGTTACCTAGTGGTCATAAGTCGCTCAGTCTAGTATGACACCCCTACACGTCAAGTCGTGTTAGTATCCGCTTTATGCACTAAAAGAAAATTATTTTCTGAGAAAATATGCCGAGTTGTGCATTACGCTATTGTAAATCTTGTTATAGTAAAATGACTGCACCTAACTTCAGTTTATTTTCGTTAATATTCTTGGAATTGACGCAGTAATCAATTAGAATTCAGTAATTTTCATAAATGGTTCTAGAACATTTGCTGATTTTGTGATAACGCCATCTATTGCTGAAAAGCTTAAGCCTCCCTAGCCTCACATTGAGGCTCTACCACGAACTCTTAACGTGATCCATTTTACGACCTAAACCAAACTTTTAAAGAGATGGAGCTATATACAGTGTATAGCTCCATCACTCTTTTTCACTAGTACGACTGAAATTTTAACATATCATGGTAAACCCTGGCTACCTACCAAGCGATAGTTAAATTTAAATAATTTATTTTGACACAAAATCCGCATGTTTGCTTTTCAAAGCTAGATAGCGTCACTGAAACATAGGATGAGAGTTTTTCTAAGACATTTCTCCTGATAGCCGCTCTATTGTATCTCTTTAAATCTCTTTGAGTGAAGGATTTATTTGGAACGAAATCATATAGTTATTCTTTAACATTATAAAAAATCACTAAAGCCTCTCAGCCTGACAGCTTACCTAAATCTCATCTGACAACATTCTTTCCATTTTTGAAACTTGAATTATGTAGTATTTGTATCTTATTTATAATGTGCCAGTATTTCTAAACCCTCTAAAGATGTATGTAGTTATGAAAGAGGATCTCTATAGCTCCTACTATAAAATTACTAATGTCTAAAAAAAAAAAAAAAAACTCTGTTTCTTATTCTTACTAATATTACTACTACTTTATTATTATTATTATAACTGCGTTGAAATAAAATTTTAACTGTTTCAACGCGTTGTTGAAACGTGTATCGTTCAACGATCAAATCAGATCAAATGTAGAAAATAAATAAGTATACCCACCATTTTTTTTTACATTACATGACATAAATGTACAATGGTAGACTTAATGACAAAGTTGAAACCTCGAGACAAGACCCAAGATAGCCGCTATGCGGAATTGTTCGAAAGAGTAACCCCCTGGAACCCAAAGAGCAACTGAAGGAACACAGGTGAGTTTTGTTCAGTAAAAGTCGAACACTCCATCTCGCTCAATCGCTCGATACCTAGAGTGGGAGGACTTATTTGATGACTGACTGTGCGATTAGAATATAATTATGCAACCGTCCGAAATCAACCATCGGGCAGTTGCCCGGTCCAGACACAACGCCCGACTTACCGGAGGATCTTTACTTTCCAACAGAGGTTTGCGGATTCTCTCTCGTTGAGAGGAGTTCAAGAGGGAACATTAAAAGGCTGATTATGCTTTTTTGCAGGACTTTACACCTTGTTCCACATACCTTTTGAAAAACCATAACTAACCTACCTAAGGCCCCTCGCCTACGGCGACTTTTTGTAGCGCGTTCGCATCGATACAATCGCGATGCTGTAGCGCGTTGGCATGCGACTAACGCGCGTTAGTAGCGATGATATCGCGCTTTTCGTAAACGTGCGACAGCATCGCTACTAACTACTACAAAAAGTCGACGTGGGCGAGGGGCCTAAGGTAAACTGCATCATCATTTACGCAGGTAATCAACCAGTACCTTCATCAACTTCATCAAAACTACTACGTTTTTGGCTCGGAAACGTAATCTCCACGTCGCACTTGATTGATAGTCTCAGCATGAGATAGCTTGTTGCTACTTCGATTGTGTAGGTGTCTCTTCTTAGTCGGTACACTCTTGCCAGAGTGGTCGTGATCATCGTTGTCAATCACGATGAGTGATGGCCTTATCTTATCTTATTTTATCTTGTTGTAGGGCTGGCCCTGGGCCAGAGCACTTCGACCCTTCTGAATCTTTTGTGCTGTTCCCCTCCTGTCTGAGTAGACAAGACGGGGGGCTAGGGGTTGAGTAACCCCTAGCCCCCCGTGCACCTTCTTCATGAGTCCCAGTATGGCTTCGATGGGGCTGAGCCTGAAGTCCTCTGGTCTTGGATATGGTTGGCCCAGATACTCTAGTCTTTTGGAGCCTAGTGCTGCACAGTCGCACAGTAAGTGTAGCATATTCTCCTCTGCATCTCCACAGAACCTACAAGTCGGGTCGCTTGCTAGTCCCATGTTGTGGAGCTGTTTGTTGGTGGCATAGTGCCCCGTGATGACTTCTGTAATTGTTCGGAGCTGTGATCTGCTGTACCTCCATAGTTTTTGGGTCCAGGCCTTATCTATGTCATTAAGAAGTGATGGCCTTAGTAATATGGCGCCATTCATCGCGGACTGCAGCTTTCCGGGTACATTCGCAAACCGAATGTAGGTACCTATTCTCAAAACTAGAGTTACTTTTTATTGCATCGAATAACTTTTTTTATTATTCTTATGGATAGGCTCACGTTTGACCACTATCTAAACTGATGGTAAGCGATGTTGTGGCCACACGATGGAGCACGCTTGCCTAGAAGTAACTTATTCACTCTTGTTCAACTTCTCTCGTTCCGGGTGGGGCGAGAAGGAGTGGGGAGACTTTACTGACTAAAACCTTCCCTATGATTCTTTCAGTTGCCCTTTGCGTTTTACGACCGCGGTAACTCTTTCGAACACTCCCACAAACCGCAGCCCTGGCAGGCGTTGTCAATTAAAATTGGACTCTCTGAAGCCATATTGTTTACTTGCTAGGGACATATCTAGAACCTTCATGGTTTGTTAGTAGTAAATTTATTTTTAGAACATATGATAAAGCAGATACTTCGCAAATAAAAAAAAAAAAATTAATCACGACACTGTTTTTCGTCTTTGTTCGTTATTCAAATTTTGTGCAGTTTTTACCGGCGGCCAGTATTAAAAAAAAAATATTCTCGTTCGTTTAACAATGTTGTCTTTTTATCATATTTAATTGTTATATGTACTTAATTTCCTTTTTACAAAAAAAAAAGTCTTAAAAATTATCTAATTTTCCTCCAAAAAAAACAATTTTAAGCTTGGATTTCTTGATCAAACGTACAGCGCTGCGATATGCGGTGCCAAACAAACAATTGTTTGAAAAACATTTACAATCTTTTGTTACGTCGCAGTATGCGTTAGCGGTGGGAAAAATAACGCATTCGGGTATCCTATACCCGAGCGTTGTACGTAACAATAAGACAAAACAATTAAAAGCCAATGAACTAACGGAACATTTAAAACTACCCTCCACTTCATTCTGAAACTAAACCTTTAATAATAGCACTGTAAAAACTTCCAGACTAGACGTTCACTATGAAACAATGCTTGTCTTTCTTTTACGGCGCCTTTTAGACCAGCTGGCTGTCGTAGCAGTATTTCCCCCAGCACATAGTACAAATAGATAATAGTCAGTAGGACAACTGCGAACAAAAGCTTAATCAATGGTTGGGATCAACGATAGTGCGAACTTGCCTTCAAGATACACTAAACGACTAAAAACTTTCTCAATACATGTTATCAGTGGTTGTCACTTGTAGTTCTGTTTGGTTTTGTTTTTCTTTATTATTTAGTTTGGGAGTTGTTATCCACAAGGGTACGTCAACCCCATTGTACCTTAAACAATATAAATACATTTAACATTAATTTTTTACTATGAATCAAATATAACATTAAGGATCCGAGATTACTTCCAGACTACAAAGTTGTTTTGCTAGATCAGACTAAGGGCAGTATTCACCAATAAAACTAATCGCGTTTTAACGCTGTCACTAATGTCACTTGTAAAAATACAACAAAAGAAAAATACATACAGGGTATGATAGGAGTATGATAATGTCGTTTAAATTAAACCTATATCTAACATATTCAAATCATACTCTGTTTCCAATTTTTCTCTCTGTCATATTTTTAACACACTCCATCAACAAAATGTAACGTCCTTGATTTTATTACAAGTAGTACAATTTGGTGATTCCACTTTTTTCATCAAGAATGCAAACTTTGCCGATAAATAGTGTCCTGATCGGAGTCTTAAGGCTATTTTGACATAATGTCAGTTTAGTTTGCCATCATCAAATCAAAGATGATGAGGAGGCTCATGCTGAATGGTTTTATACCAAATACCTTTTGATTCCGATTTTAATTTAAAATGATTTTTCCAGAACTCGTAATATTTCGTTTTAAATTTTGGGATCAAATCTGAGTAACCCGAAAAAAGCAATTATTTCATTTCCTTCTATTTTTGCTAATTTAGATATTCAATCAGCCTCCTCGTTACCCTTCACACCAGTATGAGCTAGGATGATATAAATTCAATACCATTTTTATTGAATTTATTAATAGTGTCACCAGCGTCAGGCAACTGCTGCGTAGTTAGCCATGAGACATATTGTTATTGTTAATTTTATTTCTCCTTATTTTTTTTTATTGTTTAATTTCTATAATTTCTTTCTTCATTTCTTTCTTTCTTTTTCTTTTAGTGCTAATAATATCGTAGGCTATCAATACACCTCTGATACCAGAGGCGCATCGAGCCACGTGTTGCAAAGCTCTTTTGCTATCAGAAAAAAAGAACAATTTTATTTAATCTGCGTTCATTTGCATATGCCAATCATGGACAGATGTCCATGATTGGCACAGTTTGGTGTCTTCTGTGAAGTAGAAATGCAAGTAAAGGAGATCCTTTACTCGCATTTCTACTTCGCAGAAGGAGGTAGCCCATTCCCTCTCACCCTGTATCATGGCCTGACCCAGACCAAATATCGCCACCGGCTCAATGAGGATACAGCTGTCTACCTCCCCCCCACCCCAATCGGACCACACTTCCACTATATCCTCCACCGTATTCTTCAGACTATCCGCACCATGGTTCACACACCAATCCCGCAGCTTTTATACCAAAAAGTGGATTTAAAAAAAAACGATGAAATAAGAAAATAAACAAGGCAGGGAAGTCACCAGACGAACTTTACTATTGGTTTGTCCTACGTCTGTATAGTGTGCGTAACTCGAGCATACCTAAAGGTAAGTCCATCTCGTAAATTTATCGCTTGACGGTCCGTTGCAACGCAAACAGTATCGCAAAAGTGTGTAGCTTAGTTGAACAACTGTTTAAGACCTTCACTGTGTTCCGAGGTTCCATTAGAGCCCATTGTTTCTACTTCTATAGCTGTCCTGAAAAATTCAACAAATGGAAATTGGTCCTATTTTTAACCGACTACAAAAAGGAGGAGGTTCTATGTTCGGCTGAAAGTATTTTTTTTTATGTATGTTCACCGATTTCTCGGTCAATTGTGGACCGATTTAGAAATTATTATTTTTTTGTTTGAATGATTATGCTTCCGAGTTGGTCCCGTATAAATATTGTTATGATCTGATCATGAACTTTGAAGATACGGAACAGAACTCCTCACAGGATCACAGCAGAACCGTCCTAACAGTAAAATTGCTTTGTTTATACGTGTAGTCGATGACTGACTGAAAGAAGAGGGGGTATATATCGAACTGATCTGATGATGAAACCTGAAGTTAGGCACCGGAACTCTGTAATAAATTAATGTAATCTAACCGTGTTTGGGATTATTAGAATTGTCATGAGATGCACTTTGGCTATAAGGTTGGCTGAGGGGTACTTTTTAGTGGTGGTACCATAACTAAAAAGTGTAAAATAAAAAAAATTCGGAAGTCGGTGTTAAATAACGACGAGACAAAACTATTATAGAATCGCCGACTTCCGAAATTATAGTTATTTTGCACTTTTCAGTATTTTTTTTTTTGAAGTCGATTGTATTTTTTTTACGTAAAAAGTTCTTTTTAATCTTCAAATCTCTACATCAAAATTCTCCGTGGTACATAACAGAACCTTCCAAAATCAACTATCGGGCCTCACCTGATGGTAAGCGACGATGTGGTCAACGTTAGAGCACGCTTGCCTAGAAGTACATTATTCACTCCTTTTCCTCTTTGACTTTACACCCTGTTCCGCTTTCCTGTGTAAAGCCACAGGGCTAAAGTCGTAAGAAATAAAAAACTTTTTACGAATAAAAATAATCGACTTAAAAATACTGACCTTTTGACTGTAAATGCTTATGTTCTCGATGAAAATACCAAAATCACTATATTATTTGTTGCCTATAATATTTGAGGAGTACCCTCGATTCCTCATAGATCATGAAAAAAAATTGCAAATCAGTCTATAAACGACGAGTTCTGAGGAAACGCTTATAAAAAAATTCAATGGAATTGATAACCTCCTCGTTTTTTTGAAGTTGGTTAAAAATTATTATGTTCATAGATAAATTTGCTTGTTATGTAACTTGGTCACGCTTAAAAATGAAAATTGACAGCTGATTATAATGGACGGAAATGGGTTGATCATTTGCCGGTTACAGCGCGACAAACATCTATTGTCCTCTTTCTGTCGTCAAAGCCCCTATTCCCAACACAATTACCAAAACGTGACTCTCGAAATCATAAACAAAACTAAAAAAATAAGGATAAATAATACCTTCCCCGGGGAAACACGCTGCCATTGTTAATAATACGAATATAATGGTATGTAAATAAAAACATTTCCGTATTTAATAAGAAAATAAAAAGAAAATTCAGTTTATATTGTCACGCTAATCCTGATTTAATGGAATAACTTTAATATTTATTACAAAAAAAATATATCACAAAAGTTTTCACTGTCCTTATTACAATCGGAATAAATTTGAGCCCATACCTACTACCATTTCAACTGAAAGACGTCCATGGTTGGACATAGGCCTCCCCCAAGTATCAACACAACGAACGGTCCTGTGCGTCTCGCATCCATATGATTATCTTGACTCTCACCAGGTCATCGGTCCAACTTGCCTTCCAGCGCTGCGTCTTCCGGTGCGCGGTCGCCACTCCAGATCATCTCGACTCCATCGACCATTTGTTCTGCGAGCAGTTTACCCAGCCCACTGCCACTTAAATTGGTCGATTCTTCGGGCTATGTCGGTAATCTTGATTCTTCTGCGGATATCTTCATTTCAGATGCGATCACGCAAGGAAACTCCGCACATAGCCCTATCCATTGCCTTTTGGGTGACTTTAAGTTTTCTGATGAAGCCCATTATAAGTGACCACGTATCAGAGCCATATATCATCACTGACAACACGCACTGTGACTTTCGTCATAAGACACTGTGGTGTGTTGAACGAGATGATACCGCGCAGCTTCCCGTACGTTGCTCAGCCGAATCGGATTCGACAACTGACCTTGACTGAAGTTAGACCAACCCAACTGAATCGTCAGTCCTAGATAAATGTTATCGTTCACAACATCGAATGTAGTCTTTGATCTTAATAGGAGTGCTACATGGTTATTTACCATGACTTTGGATTTGCCCGTGTTCATTTTATGACCCATTCTTACAGAAACTCTACTACAATCATCGAGCTTTGTACTGAGCTCTTCCGTAGTCTTAGCTATGACTACTGTATTGTCGGCAAACCGAAGGTGAGTGATGTACCATTGACATTAATAGCCTAGCCCTCTCTAGACCAGAACTTTGAAGACATTTTCCATTGCAGCCGTAAACAGTTTCGGAGAAATTGCGTCTCCTTGCCCCCACCCCCGCTGCAGAAGGATAAGTTTCGAAGTCTCCAAATCGGACTGACATTTGGGCGTTTAGACAAACACTTCAGCAATTCGATGTAGGTAGCGATAGTCAATCTGGCACCGTTGGAGTGTAATGCTGTCTGCATTACAGGCCAAGTCTGGATTACAATGCTTTTGATTCGTCAAAAGCTTCCTCGTAGTTCACAAACGCTAAGCAGAGATTCAGATTATACTCCTCGGTCTCCTGTATTCTTTTATAATTCGGCTTGTTCAAGTGATTAAAAGCCGTTAAACGTGCGTGCGAGACGGTTCGTGATGGTTAATCTAATGCTTCAAAGTGGAGTTGAGTTGGAGGACATGACTTGGAACGTGGGACTTAGACTATATTCGAGACAAACAAAGAAATACAGCTAAACCAAGTTATTAAAAAAAGCAATTTCTTCTAGCGTACCATAAATTACTATTACTGTAACAATAAAGCTTATCCGACTCCCATTTCAAGTTTAAGTCAAGTCTAATGTCCTAAAAGATAACGCTAAAAACGCGCATGAGACATGAAAAAGAGCTCAAAAAATCGTTTTAGAAAAAAGATTCGGCCGCGTCCCTATTTAAAAGTTAATGAGAAAAATCTGCATACCAAGATCGGAATTTGCATAGCTTATGTGGAATTCCGTTTATTATGGTCGAGATTCTAGTTATAGAACGTGCTGGCTGAATTAGTCCGTTTGAGAGAATACGTTCCATTTTTAAATCTCTGCGGCTTTGTAGCTCACGCTAACTTTTTGAAATAATATTTTTAAAAGTTTGATATATAAATAGCTGAATAACGCTTCATCATTATGCCCAATATTTTTTATTAGCAGCTAGTTTTTATTCGTGAAAATAATAAATCACTTCTTTTGTGCTACGCACAACGCGCTTGTTTTATTTTCTTGTTGCGCTGAATTAATGAGTTACTTATTTAGTCTTCAATTCAATCCAATCTGTTTGCGACCTCTCTGGCGGGGTCAGCGTGGTTTGTTATGCAGACAACACGCTGGTCCTGTCGCAAGGAGAGTCGTACCAGGCGGCGGTCGAGCTAGCGACACGCGAGGTTGCAACGGTCGTTGAGAGGATCCAGCAGTTGGGACTCGAGGTGGCAGTGCATAACTCCGAAGCCCTGTGTTTTTACGGCCCTTGGAAAGTTCCACCATCGGGATCCCAAATAACGGTAGGAGAATTTCTCATCGGCATCGAGTTGACGATGAAGTATCTATGACTCGTCCTCAACAGCCGATGGAATTTCGAGGAGCACTTCCGACGTCTGGCTCCAAAACTGGTTTTTTTTTTTAAGTTTATTTCTTGACCCTGGATACAAAGTCCTTCAGTCGGAATAATCCAAAACTAGATCGGACTGGGGTTGCCCTCAATTTACAATACTTAATTAGGCATAAGTCAAGGTATGGCCTTCTAAATATTCTGAGGAACAAAATCTAATGCCGTGCAAAAACAACATTTTGAAGGCAAAGTTAGATAATATTTATTGAAATCATAAATCATGTGTCTAGTAACATGTCCACCACATATTATGATGTCGGCCCTTCAACCCTCATCTCTTGCGATATCAGATAAACCAGACAATCTGACAGAGTAATTACACTATACGGTTGCCATATTGAATACGCTAATTATTATTAGATGTGGCAACACATGGGTATGAATGTCAAAACTGTTTAGGTAGAAGCGGCGGGCGCCCTGCTACTATTTACAACTAAATACTATTGAAATGACTTTTTAATTTTAGGCAATACTAAAGAGTAGGTATATATATAACGAGACTATTAAAAACTGTAGTACCTAATTTAACCCTTTTACATGCACAAGAAACATTTTCACCAACACATTTTGCAGCTCATAATTTAAAAATTGGGATCCCATTCAATTTTTTTTTTCACAGTAACTTTTTGAAGATATTTCAATTCTTAATAAATAATCAAAATACTCAATAGCTAAAAAAATTGTCCACCACAAGTAAATCACATCATCTACATTTTTCGATAGCCAAACTATTCAGCGCGTTTATGCATTCGAAAGATAATTTCATACTATATAACTCTATACATATTTACCTAAATTCAAAGAGCTTGAAGAAAAAAAGAGTTGCCACTTTATTCCAAACCGCTACAACACTTAACAGCCAGAACCAACAGAGACGATCATCAGAAAAGTGACGAGACAATGAAAATTGAAGAGACCCGGAGAGACGATTCTCCCGTCTGGGTTTCCACAGCAAATCACATCAGACGTGTACAGCCGAGGAGTAAGAAAAATCAAGGTTACTAACTGTAACTAAAAATACCCATAAGGACTATTCAAATTTAGCACAAACACTAACTAAGAGATCCACTATCCACCTTTCTGGTCTCCATCATCAAACCCTTGTTACCGACTACAATGACCATCAAAACAATAAATTGAAATGAAAAACCTATAAAATAGCCGTTTGTTAAAACGAGTTGCTATGAAGTGTTATATCTTGGGATTTACTTAGAATTATAAGTTCAAGTAAACTTTATATTAAAGGTAAGTTATTCTTTTTTCCTTCGTCCATTTTTTTCCACTGTTCGTCCTCATTATATGACCAGTCCAATTCCATTAAAGTTTTCTTATTTTCTGTAGTACATCTGTCACCTTTGTTTTTTCTCTTATTTTTAATGTCGTCCACCGGTCCCTTAATGTTATATTAAGCATGCTTCGTTCCATACTGTGTTGACAAACTAAAACTGACGAAGGACGTAATGGAATGGTACCCTAGAAATGGAAAAAGATTGAAAGGATGTCAAATCAAAAGAGGGGAGGATGACCTGCCGAAAGGATGATCTGCCGAAAGGATGATCTGTCGAAAGGATGAAGGAGGATAGCTCGTGACAGAGATAACTGGAAGGAAATGGAGGAAGCCTATGTCAAAAGACAACCTAAGTGATAGCAAAAAAAAGATTAGATTAAGAATGTTTTTTTTATGTAAGTAGTATAAATCAAAACTGATAAATGGTCAGCGAATAAAGGCTTTTATTATTATTCTTTTTTAAAAATTAGGTATTTATTGGTTTCTTTGAGTTTTTCTGTAAAATCCAATCTTCTGGTCTCCAACACTAGACCCTTTTCACTAGCTTCAACAAATACTTAGTACCCAACATGACGATTCAAATGAGCCCAAACGCGATAGATATGCTAATGGAAGGAAGTGTATGAAAAATAACTTGTCACTGCTTTGCATGAAGGAATATTCAAGACCATTATATGTTTGTGTCAGCCGACGGAACCGAGAAAATAAATAAATGTAGGAGTGCTACTGCAGATGACATACACAATCTAGGATTTATGCCTGATATCAGTGTCAGGATTAGGTAAA
Organism: Mythimna vitellina; assembly: GCA_949316375.1. Taxonomy (NCBI): domain Eukaryota; kingdom Metazoa; phylum Arthropoda; class Insecta; order Lepidoptera; family Noctuidae; genus Mythimna; species Mythimna vitellina. Next base: position 18,638,134 of record OX438701.1, on the reverse strand, counting down.
TTGTATAAGGGTCGTGATTATTCTTTCTTGCCGCGAGCGATTATAGACTTGGAACCATTATTCATAGAGCTTATTCCAATTTTTTGACACACTCAGCCCTACTAATGTAAACGTTAACTTATGTCAAATCGTATAGAAAAAAAAATGGTTTTCAATACACAAACACGAAAACCCATTCACCCACCTACCCCACCCCCACTCGTATCTCTACTACTTTTAGGCACGCAATTTACTGTTTTTCGCACTAATGCGGAAATGTGTACGAAAACAACCACGCCACAATTTTATTACATTTATCGTATCAAAATGGTCGCTAAGCAACCGCCACGAGTCGCGCGTCAACCGCCACGAGTCGCGCGTCAACCGCCTCGAGTCGCGGTCAATCGCCACGAGTCGTAAGTTTTATTTCGTTTTACTGACTAAAACATCTGTTTTATAAAAAAATCTAAGTCTACTTAACGCCCTGTTTCACAATCTACGATTAATTATCCGTTAACTCATAGAAGATAATTTCATACAAAGCATGATGCCAGGGTTTCTATGAAACCTGGGCCCACACCGAGCGCAAGTCACCGACACGCGCGCCTCAAGGAGATGTCAGCAAACCGTAGAGGCTCAGCAGGGTCGAAACCAACTGGGGCCATGGGTGATGCGAAAGAGATCCTCAGAGCCCTGGAACAATGGCAAAGAAAGAACAGGAGAGGGTTTTTAATCAGTAAAAGTCTGACACGCCCTTGCGCTCCGCCCAAGAGCGCGAGATGTCATTAGATTATTTACGCACCCGAATAAAAAAAGAAGAAAAAAACCTTCTAATAGCTGTAATATAATATGTGTGTTATGTCATCATCATCATCATCATTGCAGCCGATACACGTCCACTGCTGGACATAGGCCTCCTCCAAATGTGGCCACAATGCACGGTCCTGTGCGTCTCGCATCCATCGGATTCCCGCAAAATCCACCAGGTCATCGTTCTACCTTGTAGAAGGTTTTCCGGTACCTGGTCACCATTTCAGAATCTTTTGGCCCCTACAGACATTTGTTCTGCGAGCAATGTGCCCTGCCCATTGTCACTTAATTTTGGCGATTCTTCGTGCTATATCAGCAACCTTGGTTCTCCTGCGGATATCTTCATTTCTAATTCGGTCACGCAAATATTCTATCGTTGGATAGGTATTTTTGAACTGAGTAAGAGTTACTAAAACGCTAAGTTCCTAATCTTAGCCCCTTCAGAGTTATTCTATATTGACCACTTTGGTATACCCATGTAAACCCAACTTCATACGTAATGTACGGGACTAAGATTTGGAACTTAGCGCCATATTATATTTTATCCGGCTTAAAAATATCTATCCAACGATATAACATACTCGTACACAGTTATTGGAAGGTGGGCCCAGTATTTGCATCATCCTTTAGTTCCTTTTTTTTATTGAAACAAGGCTTAAATCCAAAAGGGTTAAGGTAGAAGTACATTTTTGTCTCACGTGGGCCACGTACGCTGATCGACGCGCCGGTCTTCATACTTTTTATATGGCAATTAGACTTGAAGAAGAACGCGACGCGCCGCCGCGCCGCTAAGTACAACTCAGCCCCCCTAGCCAAGTTACAATCGTATCGTTCGCGCCGAACATCTCGAGTAGGCCACGCTTCCGATTCCTTTATTCTGACCACGTGACTGAGCGTTGAGATGACGTCAGAACAAAGGAATCGAAGACGTGGCCTACTCGAGATGTTCGGCGCGAACGATACGATTGTAACTTGGCTAGGGGAGCAGACGTCGCCCACGTGTGCGTCGGTCTCGTTAGACCGTAGTTTCAGCTTTAATTATTATCAATGAAAACTTAGAAAATGATAATCAGAAAAGTCCTGGTTAATCCTAATGCCCTACATTTGTGTTACAAACATTAAATCGGACGATCAATCATTTAATTTGCCGGTGTCATCGTAATCAATCTACGTCGTAGTGGACGCGAATTGTTTCCATTTTCCTGGTCTTCTTCAGTTTTATATGATTGTTTGTTGTTGAAGATGTTGGGTTAATTAGGTAGAAAATAGAGATAGGTAATGATTTTCTATTTTATAAAGTTCTTTATGCTTTATACAAAAGACCATCATCAGCCGAAAGACTTCCACTGTTGGGCCTAAGCCTCCTCCAAGTGTCACCATAATGACCGGTTCTGTGCGTCTTGCATCCATCGGAATCCCACGACGCTCACCAGGTGGCAAGCCCTTGTCGGAGGCCTTCCAACGCTACGTCTTCTGGTAAGTCGCCACTCTAGAACCTTTCGTCCGCGTCTTGTTGCCAGGTGTCCCGATTTGAGATCTGGGGATGCGTCCCGGTTTGCGCCCGATTGGGACGCTAAATGTCTCAATAAATCAATAAATAATTTATTAAAAGCCATTATAATTAAATACTATAAAGTAACATAATATATCAGTCACGTTCGCTTCCTTGGACACGCCATAATAATGGCAGTAAGTCCCCTCTTTGAGGCGTGGTTGGAAAGACCTTACGTCATGCATTCCGCATGATGCAGGTCCTCACCGGACATGGTCAGTTCGGGAAGTTCCTGCACCGGATTCGTGCGGAAGTGACGCCTGGGTGCCACCACTGTGTGGACCGCCCGGAGGACACTGTGGTACTCCACAGTGTCCTCCACGGTAGAGGTGTGCCCCGCTTAGCCAGAACACCACCGTGTCCTCGTGGGGGAGATCGGCGGCAACAATCTCTCACGACGGGCCTTGGTACAGGCCATGGTCCGAAGCGAGGAGGAGTGGTCGGCGGTACAAACGAAATTTTCCTTTTCTTTCTCTTAAGAGGACCCTGCCCCACTCTCCTATCATCAACGTCGAGCATGGTTTAAAAGCTTATTGTCTAACGCAATCCAACGCGATGTTTAAAGAAGAGGCAACGCGAAAACAGAGATAACGCCTGAAAACTCTGTTAGCATTAAGTAATTGAGTGATTTACTGAAATATTTCACAAAACGTGTTCCAGGAAATACGTGTATTTATATAACCCTTAAAAAAAATTGAGAAAATTTTTCGACATTCAGAATCTCGATTAAATGTGCAAGGCTCCTACAGATGTACTTTTTTCTACTTTTAATGTACATTATGGAGAGCAAAAGTTCACATAAAATAGCAGATTTCCAAAGGTCTGTTTAGTTTTACACAAATTTATATTTTGATTTCCATAGAAGCCTAGATAATATCCACAAGATATCTGTGTATCCAAAATATCTAGAGAAAAATGTTTAATAACATCATAATCACGTAAGAGCGGTTGTTTGAAAATGTACCTCGGCTTGGTCGCTCTTAAAGGTTGAATTTCCTAAAACCGTTCATAAAAGGAAGCCTTGTACATAATTTCATTTTTCTAGTCCCACTAGTTTTAGCTATGCATTGATATATAATATCAGTCAGTTAGTTTCTCTTTTTAAATAGATTTATAAGTAAGTACTGAAAACAGCGCATTAACACCAGCGTCAGGCAACTACCACTGATTTTTTTTTTGTTTATTTATTTATCTTTATTCCAAAAGGTAAGTAATTTATAAGATAAGCCCCACAAAACCGTTGCAATGTTTTGACTGTGGGGTCGGTGAGTCTCTAGACATACTTAAATGTACTTAAAACATTTCTAATTAATATAGTTTTAATTTGCGTCTAAATGTATTTGCACGCATAGCACGAAGAATCGCCAAACTTAAGTGGCAATGGGCAGAGCACATTGCTCGCAGAACGGATGGCCGTTGGGGCCGAAAGGTTCTGGAATGGCGACCACGTACCGGAAGACGTAGCGTTGGAAGGCCTCCTAGAAGGTGGACCGATGACCTGGTAACGGTTGCGGGAGTACGATGGATGCGAGACGCACAGGACCGTTCCTTGTGGCGGCACTTGGGGGAGGCCTATGTCCAGCAGTGGACGTCTTTCGGCTGAAATGATGATGATGATGAAATGTATTTGTGTTTCTTTCACTCCTTATGTCTATTGCCATGTAGTTGTCTGGCATTTTTGCTGAACTGGACCTATTTGGCGCAGCCATAAGACACACATTGTGTCAGTGTTTTTTATTTGTTTTTTCTTAGTTGTCTTGAATTTTGTTTTTACAGTGTGTGTATCCATGCGTGCCAAATAAAATATTTTTCTTTCTTTCTTTATTAATTTTTGTCCAGCAAAATAAATGATTAATAAGTAACATATGTAGGTACTTTAATTGTGTAGCACTTTACTTAGCTACCCAAATACTATCTGTAATTGCTATACTGAATTCAATTTAAATTCAATTATCAATTTTTTTTTCAAACGCCTCTTGAAAACGTCAGAAGCTCGCACACTGTTCCAATTGATCGTTTCATATGGAAAGAACCAGCGATGGAAACTCCGCGGTTACTCTTTTAGAAATGATTGATTTTTCAGTGTTTCCATATTACATTATTAATAGGTATGAGAGGGCAATGTATACCAGACAATATACTTAATACCGTTTACTACGTAGGCGCGGGCTTGCGGACGGCGGGTAATGGGTGGCTCGCCGTCCGACCGTCCGGTGACCGTCCGGGCCGAGCCCAAGTCGTCGACGGCGGGTGACTCAAGAAGATGTCAGCAAATCGTAGGGGCCCAGCAGGGTCTAAGCCTACTGGGGCCACGGGTAGTGTGAAAGCGAAACCCGGGGCCCTGGGACGAAGGCAACGAAGAAACAGGAGTGGGTTTTTAGTCAGTAAAAGTCTGACACTATCTCCCGCTCCGCCCAAGAGCGGGATTTGTCATATGATGATTTTACCACCCAATAAAAAAAAAGTACTGTCTATTAAATAAGTACATAACAAAACATGGACCGGAATATAAAATAATCATGTAGCCAAAATAAGCCCACATATCTCTCTTAATTTAATAGCAGATGCTTTATTTCTATAATTTCGATACGAAAACTTCAAATCCGTCGCTCTCTGCACGTGACTCCAATCTATAACAAACAAAGTAAGAAGGTTTATCCACACAATGGGCCAACTTGGCTCGCGTTCAACTACCATCTATTGAACTTCGATGACCATCTTACAAAGCAATGGCGGTTTGAATTACAGCCATTGTATGATAGCACTAGCTTTTGCTATTGATAGTATCCAAGGGCGAATTTAAGTGCGAGTATCCCGTGTTCCAAATTTAAAATTGGAAATGATGTGAACAAAAATTAAAGTACCAAAGATTTTTTTTTTTGTTTGTCCAAAAAAAATTTATATTTCTGCAAGTTAAACGCAAAAAACTTTTACGTTTAGGACCGGACTTTTTGTGCAATCGTTCCATCTTGGAACTCTTTTTTGTATTGAGAAATTATCAAATGAGTTATCTCGCTGTAGGGTGGGGCGAGAGGGATTGTCAGAGTTTTACTAAATAAAATCCATGTGTGTTTTCTTCAGATGTCTTTTGACTTCCAGGACCACGGTACGGATATAGAGCACCAATGTTATCAGATGACGATTTTCAGCACACTCGAGCAGAAAATCGCACATCTAAATTAATACAAATTATGTAAATTAATACAAAATTAAAAAAAAAAAACAATTCAAAATGTTTTTTATTGAAATAAAACCATTTTCAATTAAATTTTTTTACCGACTTCAAAAAAAGGAGAAGGTTATCAATTCGGTTGTGTTGTCACGAGAAATAGACAATCTGTATCTTCATTCACAACTAAAAAGTGTGAAATGATCAAACACTAAAAGGATCAAAACAATTTTAATTTCGGAAGTCGGTGTTTTAACACCGACAAGAAACAAACAATACCTAAAAACACCAACTTCCGAAGTTAAAGTTATTTTGATCGTTTGAGTGTTTTTTTTTTTAGTAAAGTCGTATAAATATTTTATTGTAAAAAGTTTTCTATTATCAATTTTTTTCAATGAATTTTTTTAAACAAAAATAGAACAGTTCAAAATTTAAAATAGATTTTCCTTTCCCCGCCAAAAAACTTCCAACTCCCTCGCAACACTGAATGCTGGCTGACGAGGCAAACCAAAAAACGAACATGAAAGCAAACTAAAAAAAATAAAAGGATTTCAGGATCATTCCAATTCATTCACTACGATTTTCTGTGTGCATTTGGACACGCGTGTTGAAAACAAAAACAAGAAAACGTACGAAAAACATTTGGACGCGATTTATAGTAAAACGTGATGCGGTCGAAAATCACGTATTGGTACCTATCACAACGATAATAAAATCATTCTTGTCTTTTTAGTTGAAAGTTACGACCACGAATTTTGTTTTGGACTTCCGTCATAATATGAAATTGATTTTCTTGAAGTAGGCCACTTTTTATGTGGTTTTATTTTATCTTCTTTTGTTAAAGTAAGAAAACTGAGTTAATTGTACTACATTATCAATTAAAATCGTTAATTTTACAAAGACATAGACTTGAAGCCTAAGTTTTTCTTCCTTTTTAGGGTTCCGTACCTCAAAAAGAAAAAACGGAATCCATATAGGACCACTTTCTTGTCCGTCCGTATGTCTGTCTGTCAAGACCCTTTATCTCGGGAACGCGTGAAAGTATCGAGTTGAAATTAAAACCATATACTTGCCTGCGGTCCAGTACCTTCAACTTCTCCAACTTAACTTTAATATCTCCAGCCCCCCTAGCCAAGTTACAATCGTTTCGTTCGCGCCGAACGCCTCGAGTAGGCCACGCCTCCGATTCCTTCGTTCTAACCACGTGACTGAGCGTTGAGATGACGTTAGAACAAAGGAATCGGAGGCGTGACCTCCTCCTCCTCTAACTTGGCTAGGGGCTGCCCCCCTAGCCAAGTTACAATCGTAATCGTATCAGCGTATTTTTTTTTAATAATAGGTATAAACTAGTGCTTGACTGCGATCCCACGAGATAGTAAGCAATGATGCAATCGTTGATGGTGAATCATACTAGTTTATTAGGAGCCTATTCAGTATAACCTAACCTAAATTATAATCAGACGGGAAGACCGCAGCAGCCAAATAGTTCGAGTCCTTCGATATAGGTACACGACATAAACGACGAGGCGTAACGCTTAGTCCGGATCGTAGATGTGTTAACAACGTAATGGTGGACACTCGCCTTACGTTGGGTTGTCCGATGGTAGAAAGGAGACGACTGAATCAAGTCATGCAATTCCCACGCACACTCTCAAAAATAAAAGAAATAAAATACCTACTTTTTACAAAAAAATAATAACCGACTTCACTAAAAAAAAAAAAACTAAATGGATCAAAATAACTTTAATTTCGGAAGTCGGTATTTCTCGGTATTATTTGTATCATATTTAACACCGACTTCCGAAATTAAAGTTATTTTGATTCATTTAGTTTTTTTTATTAGTGAAGTTGGTTATTATTTTTTTGTAAAAAGTTTTTTATTTGGCACTTTTTAGTTGCTATACACTTATAAACACAGTGCTTATTTCTCATGATAATTCCAATTAACCCAAAAACTGCTAGGTTACATTGTTTTATTATGAAGTTCCTATGTCTACCTTTCACCTTCCGGCTCCATCATCAGATCAGTTCGATAGTACCTTATAGCCAAAGTGCATCTCACGACAATTCTAAAAAGCCCAAACACGGCCAAATTACATTGACTAATTACGGAGTTCCAGTGCCTACCTTCAGGCTCCATCATCATCATTAGTTCACTTCTATGATACCATTTTCAACGTAACTATTCAGAACCATTCATTTATTTGTATTGTCATAGTCGCTTAACTATCTTCATTGTGATATCTATGCAAGTAAGAAGTTCCGTTGACCATTTCTGGTCTTCATCATCAGTTCCACTTCATCAAATGTTACTTTTTGACTATACAGCTTATGATCTCGATGAAAATATCAAAATCACTATATAGTTGCCTATAATATTTGAGGAGTTCCCTCGATTTCGCCAAGATTCCATCATCAGATCCTAACTTGCTGACTATGGGACCATTTGGGAAGTATACCCTTTCCAACAAACAAAGAATTTTTCAAATCGATTGGCAAGCAATGAAGTTATGCGCGAACAAACATAAAAAAAAATACAAACATCCAAATTGAGACCCTCCTTCTTTTTTAGAAGTCGGTTAAAAAAAAGTTCATTCGGCAAAAACACAAAGCTGCATAAACCGAAATAAGTTTATCGGTAAGTACAAAGGAAAACAAAAAAAAATTAACAACAAAATAAATCGGTACATAAAAAAGATAACAACGGATCCAAAATGAAAAAGTCTGCTACTTTACGACTTACTGATAATTGCAGTCCGCAAAATTGCAAACAACGGTTTATTTTATGCACTTGAGAAAAGATTTGCCATGTTGAAAATCGCAAAATTGCAGATTGCTTTTTCACTTTGCACCCGCCGTCATAGTGCGCCGAAATAGATCCAGTACAGCATGTACACAAGGAAATGAGCCTGACGCTGGTTTTCAACAACACCTGAGAAACATGTTGTTTAACATTAAAGGGCAGGGAGGTTTTTGTGTCGTGCTTGAAGATTTTGTGCTAAGGGCTTAGGGCCACCTAATAATTTTAACATTTTAAAACATTAAAAGAAAGTTGCAATTCATTCAAAATAAGAATTAAAAAAACAAGTTCAAAACTGTTAGGACGCTGCCTCTAGAAAGCAAAACAATTGAAAAATAGCTGATTTCAGGAGTGATGCACAAAAAATTACTAAGATAGCAACAGCACGCGATGCACTCACGAAAATGTTAGCACGAACTCACGACTATGTTCAATTTCCTTTTATCAAACGAGTAATTACGCGGCGGAAGGATACAAGAGCATAGTAGAGCTTGTGTCTAGAAAATACGGCAGTCGGCAGGTGACACCGCCACCTCTAGCAATCTACGGCAGATTGCGAGAGGTGGCGGTGTCACTTGCCCAGGCCACCTAGATCTGAGAGTAGATACACCACTGTATCTACCTGATTATAATAACGCTTTGGTAACGATTTGGCAAACAATTTACTATAGTCCGTTTTGGCTTTCAAAACCGTACCAAGCTGTTTAATATTGTCTATCGTTAATTACTGAAAAGTCGACCAGTTTTTTGCTGATATCTCGAACCAGTCGATGAGGACTCGAAGCCCATGGCTCGTCATATGAACAGAGGGTTGAGCTTTTCTTTGGGCAACAAATAAGCATTGCTAATCTACGTAACTACCAGCGTTCTGGGCACTTTTCCCATTGACAGCAATAGGGATGGAGTTTGGGATGTCCAATGAATTCATTTATATACCTATTAGCTGCTGGCAGCGGCTTCACCCGCATAATAGTAAGAAATTATCCCAAAGAAACATGCTCCCAGGATAAAAATAGTAAAGCAACTTGGGTGCTATTCGAAGACATCGCGTCGTCGACCAGTGTACCAAGTTTCATCGAAATCCGTTTAGCCGTTCAAGTGTGAAGAAGTAACAAACATACAAACACACTCAAAACCTTTCGCCTTTATTAGTACATTATGATAAGTTTGTGAATCGTAGTGATTTATGCTGAGGAGTTACTTAGACCCGAGCCGAAGACGAGGACCTTAAGAGAGCCGAGGATGGTAATCATCAATACTCACGTCTAAATACCGCCTGAGCGGTAATCGCTAACATTACACACTTATATCATAATGTTCGCGTACTGTTTCACGCGCGCGTACTGTTTCACGCACACCTCAAGGAGATGTCAGCAACTGTAGGGGCCCAGCAGGGTCGAAGCCTACTTGGGCCAAGGGTCTGATTCTGAAAGGAAGACTCGGCCCGGTACGAAAGGCAACGAGGGAACAGGAGTGGGTTTTTAGTCAGTAAAAGTCTGACACTATCTTCCGCCCCGCCCAAGAGCGGGGGATGTCATAAGATGATTTTACCACCGGAAAAAAAAAAAATCATAATGTTCTAATATAGTGTGATCTCTGTACATACTATTATTTTCAGATTGTATATAACGAACACAAACAAACGCTATAACTTTCCTTGAAGTGAAGGTCGATGTAGATAAACCCGTACTGTGCACGCCTACGTAACAGCAAATTATGCAAAATCTTGAATCCCCGTGTATAAACATAACGTAACAATAACGTTATGTTTGTGCGTCTTAGCATTATGCATAATAATTGTTTGTCCTAATGTGCTTCGGGGCTATTTACATAATTTACTGTTCTTAGAGCTGCTTGAGTGTGAATAGTGAGATTAAAGCTGTGTCTTCGTTAAAGATTATATGGCTTGTAAGTAGAGCGTCTAACAGACGCTACCTTAAGCTTTATGGCCTTTTTGCAAGGCCCACTTTCTTTTTTGAAAACTGAGAAAAAAAGAATATAAACTATAAGAATATAGTTTTTGATTTAAGTGTATATATAGTTTTAAGTAGTTAAGTGTTTTATGTATTCATTTTTTAAGGCGTAGTTGTTGAATAATTATGACACACTTCGTCATTCCCTGAATTCCGATGATAAATATGTCATGCATAATATATATATATATATATATATATATATAAAAACTGATTATTTAGGTGGTTCTTAAGTGAGAAATGCAAAATTAATAAATAAATAAGTACTATATGTATTAAGAGTTAAAAATATTATTAAAAATGGACAATCATAAATACGACAACGATGATAAACCAAGGTACTACTTAAATGCCATAAAAGATATTCACACGGATTTGAAAATGCTTTTCAATTATCTTATAAATGGACTAGGTACGACATTTTTATTTGAAGAATAAAGAAAATCTCGTGCATCCAACTATTAATATAAACTTTACTATGACATACAGGTGGGATGAAATAAAAAGTTTCAAATATTAGCTTATTTTTCAATCGAGTTGTTGCACGAAGCCCCGACAAGCGCGAGGCTCAGGGTGGTTACTTGCGTATAAGATATTCTGGAAAAAGTGATGCGGCATGCCATGGCAAGGCACAGGAATGCCGCAGTATCTAAGTGGCTAGTATACGCTGACTGGCGGCAAAATCCTTTGCCATGTGTCCCGGTCTGCGTAGGCCTTAAAGGTAATACTGACTACAAAGATCTATCGTTATCAAACACTACCAATCAAAACAAACAATCACCAATTACGCAAGTTGATAACTAAATGGTCAATTTTATTACCTCCGGGATGCTTTCTACAAACATTATCCGATGTTTGCAGCACATAATTTAACGAAATGTTGATACATTGCCGCCATTTCCGATAATAACCAATTATTTGTGGGCAAACAAGGCTATTGTGTCGAATGCACGGGTTGTTTACATTGTCTTGTGCTCTTTTCGTCATTTGTATCCACGTATTTTTAAATTGTTACATATGGTCAACCAAAAAAAATTTCGTACTATGTATGGTATATATATTTATCGTCGTTTTTGTATCGCTTGATTCGATTAATTTATACGTAGTAAGTTTTTCCATGTACCAGAAGACACAGCGTTGGAAGGCCTCCCACAAGGTAGATCGATGACCAGACCGATGACAGGTGTAAGATGCTCAGGACAGGTCGTTGTGATGACCTTATTGTTTCGGTGGGAAAATCATCCAATGACTTCCCCCGCTTTTTGGTAGAGTGGGAGCGTATGTTAGACTTTTAGTGACTAAAACCCCACTCCTGTTTCTTCGTTGCCTTTCATACCAGGGCCGAGTCTTCCTTTCAGAAGCAGGCCCTTGGCCTCAGTAGGCTTCGAACCTGCTGGGCCCCTACGGTTGCTGACATCTCCTTGAAGCGCGCATGGAACACTACGCCGGACGGTTACCGGACGGTCGGTAATGAGTAGCTCGCCGTCCAATCGAAGAAGAACAGCAAACCGTCAATTTTCCTCCTCTTAATCGATTTTTGCTCCAAACACAATAAAAGTCATTCTACAAATTCAGAAATAGAGGCAATAAACTTTTAAAACGAATTTCTCGTAAAGAGAAACAGCTATCGATAAATTTTGAACATTAAACTAGTAGCATATCTTGTTCGTCTAGTCTTATACTAAAACATCGGATACTTACTTTAATTTACGAGTTTTAAGACTAAGTGCAACACGCAACTCTGGACGTTCGAAACTCTAGTTCATATGTAGTGAGTAACTGTTCCCTTTAAAGAAGTTTTTCAACTTGTTCAAGTCAAGAAAGGTCACTCTTATATATGTCGTGGCCAGATCATAGAAATTGATCACTTTATGATATGGGCAACTAAAACTGGCCAGCCCCCCTAGCCAAGTTACAATCGTTTCGTTCGCGTCGAACGCCTCGAGTAGGTTACACCTCCAATTCCTTTGTTCTGACCCCGTGACTGAACGTTGAGATGACATCAGAACAAAGGAATCGGAGGCGTGACCTACTCGAGACGTTCGGCGCGAACAATACGATTGTAACTTGGCTTGGCAGATCATTTTAAACGTTAAAGTATGATTTTATGTTAACGCTCGTCTGTACTACTTTCTTTAGACTGTAGCGACATCTATCGCGTCACATAAGAAAATCCTGAATCGCGCAATCAAAGTTCTCCGCGCGATTAGAACATATAGAACAGTCCGAAATCATCTATCGGGCAGTTGCAGCCCACCAGACATAACATCCCGTCTGGTCGGAGGATCCTCCCTTTTCAACGGAGGTTTGCGGGACTTTACTCTCTGTTCCACATACCTCCAAACTGATGACCCTCGACAAAGAACGTCAGCGCAGCCTTCGTGCAGCTACTACCTCGTGACGTCATCATCACTTCCTCAAGCTTTCAAGCAGCGAGCCATACAGCCAGCACCCACGGCTATAAAGGGTATCCTGACCACCAGCATGCCTACATGGTCATACCTGGTCATCACCCTCAGCCTCATCAGCGACCTTGGCGAAGCACACTGCACCTTCGGCCAGTCACATGAAGAGCAATGAAGAACCTCTCCTGGTCGACGCAAGCAGTCAAGCCACTACGTCGCACAGCACCGCTCCGACTCACTGGAGCCAGCAGCACTACTCCGACTCACTGGAGCCTGCAGCATCATCCCGACTCACTGGGATAGCACCACCCCGACTCACTGGGGCAACACCGCAGACAGTTCCGACTCACCGAGAACTATGCGGCATTCGGTTCCGACCCACTGGAACCAACTTACCACAGGCTTGGCACGCATCAAGAAGCATCAAGAACCATCGATCTCCGATCTCCGGAGGGGAGTGATGTAGCGACATCTATCGCGTCACATAAGAAAATCCTGAATCGCGCAATCAAAGTTCTCCGCGCGATTAGAACATATAGAACAGTCCGAAATCATCTATCGGGCAGTTGCAGCCCACCAGACATAACATCCCGTCTGGTCGGAGGATCCTCCCTTTTCAACGGAGGTTTGCGGGACTTTACTCTCTGTTCCACATACCTCCAAAGACTTTTTATTATCATTGAAATCCTACATCAATGATAAAGCCAAACGAGGATCGAAATATCTTCCAATGCTAACATTTAAATGATCTGGCCAGTTTTAGTTGACCATATCATGAAGTGATCAAATTCTATGATCTGGCCACTACATATACACACATCACACTACGAATAGTTTGCGTTCACTTGAAAAAATTTAGATTACATTTTTTATGCAAAAAAATATTGAACTTCATCTATAAGCTTGTTTGTTCTTTGTTTAAAATTATGTTATTGAAACTAAATGAAATTATAAAACTTCACAGGGTTTTTCATATAAATATGAAGTCAATACTTTTACCTTTTACCTTTCTAAATATGTTCTTGATAGAAACAAGAATGACCGTCATTCTGGTTTTAATTACAAAAAGCCAAGAGAATCTTAAGTTTTTCGAGTAATAAATTAAGAAGTTAACGAGACAAATAGCGCACAGAGTTTGTATCTCTTAAACCTGCATACCAGTCATGGTCAAACATGTTCAACCAAAGAATATTTTTGTAACACCTATAATAAGCATCTTACCATGTATATTATTTACAGATGTTTATGCAAATAAATAAATCTGAATCTGAACCTGCGTCCCAACCACATTGCCGAGGTACCATGTTTGGTTAATCATTCTCGTATTGGTCTTACTGCTTCAGAAGCGTTGCTGTAGCCCATGACTTTTGTCTCGACGTCTGTCCCATACTGGGCACCATTCTTACTAAAGAAATAATTAAATAAGAAACTTCATTTGCACGCTCATTATCAGTTGAGTGCGTGTTACAAATCACGACTTTACTAATAAATCCTGAATTACACCTCATTATTCACATTGCAAGTGTCCCATGCTGGGCGCCATTCTTACTAAAGAGAATAAAATCAAGAAACTTCATTTACACGCTCATTACCACATGAATGCGTGTTACAAATCACGATTTTACTAATAAATCCTGAATTAAACCTGAATGTTTACATTGCTAGTGTACCGTGTTGGGCGCCACTATCAGTAAGATTGACAAATTTATTATTTCCTAGTGCTGTCTACATAAATTTTGCTACGCCTACATACATGTGCCGCTACACATTTAATGTATTACGAATGTAAGTCAGCATAAAGTGAATAAATGATGATGGTTTTTTTTTTAAAGATATGCTTGCAAGTTTATTTTCTTCTGTACCTACTAAATTTATGTATTCAATTCTTTATATTATCTCAAATTAAAAACCTTAAGAATTTTCGACCGTCAACCTTTCAGTGATGCAGAGACAAATTGTGGTAGGAGCAATAGTGAATATTAAATACTTTATTTAAAAACAAAGATATACATAATTATAACATAAATTCATTTATTCTTTTTATTTATAGATTTTGATACTAATTCAAAATATCACTACTTTTTAATCATTTGATATTGTATCGTCAGAAAAATATTTAATAGTAAAGATTTTGGTAATACCAGTTTTAGTTCGCGAGCAACTTTTGCTCTTAGTGTTGACTTGCATGTTACACACTTACATTACACTACACTATTTCTGTACCGACCTTTAAGTGCCATGTCAAACGATAAATATGTCGTGGGTAACATCAGTATATTTATGACTGTGTGGTATTCCACCATCATTTATGTTTGTATTTACATTTTGTGACACAAACAGGTGAAATAATTTCAGGAACTCTGTCGGTATGAATACCAACAGAGATCCTGAAATTATTGTGTGACTATTTATTCTCTTGTAGGATTATCTTGTATTATTATTAAAAGCTGGTGCTTTTTATTTAACCAATAATTCTAAATGGGGTAGCCGCCAAAATTCAAATTTTGAGAAAAATGATTTGCGGATTTGAAAAAATGGTTTTCAAAAATATGTTTTGACTTTGACTGACTGTACACGAATTAATGAATATCAAAATCAACTGAAAATCTTATTTTCAGAGTAGACCGACTGACCTACTTCATACTACTACTGCAGCTGTGCAGCAGCTATTACAACATTCTATATGCCTTCATTACTCATATATTCACATTCCAAATTAACATAAACCCGTAAAGTAAAGACTTGCATTTCTGCATATAAGGCTATGAACACACCGTGTGACAGTCCCACTTCGCGTGCAACACCGCAGGCGGGAGATAGCAAATAATTTATTACTTTATATTACTGTCTCGCGCGTACAAGTGCCAGGTGTGTGAAGGAGGTTTTATTATACTGTAGCGACATCTATGGCGTCACATAAGAACTAATCCTGCATCGCGCAATCAAAGTTCTCCGCGCGATTAGAACATATAGAACAGCCCGAAATCATCTACCGGGCAGTTGCAGCCCACCAGACATAACACCCGTCTGGTCGGAGGATCCTCCCTTTCCAACGGAGGTTTGCGGGACTTTACACTCTGTTCCGTATACCTCCAAAATACTTTAGTGTCATGTGGTGTTTTAAACGTAACATGTTGCATTAACGGTATAGAGAAACCAGAGAGATGATTCCTCTTATTTTATCTGTCAACAATGTCATTATTCATTTCCTTACATTTCGTATGATTACAAATTCAATATCTACGAATGTGAATGGTCCTTAAATAGTAGATACTGGAATCGGCCCTCTAGTCATTGTGATTTTTAACGATGTTTATTATTCAAATTATTCAAAACGTGATAAAAAGATGGCCACTAACCTCAAATTTTTATCATCGATTTTATTTTTTTTACTTGATTGTCTGTTTATTATTTTAAATTCAGCTGCATCTGGTTAGATATATTATTATCATTCATAAAGTATTGTCAAAAATACAAATATCTCATAAACAGAAGTCCGAATAGGTAGAGTATATTTACCTGAAGTTCATGGAAGTAAGTAACATGGAGTTGAAAATACCTCCTCTAAAATCTTAAAAAAATTAGAGTGAGTATTATCAACTTTTACTTTAGGCAAATATACTCTGCCTATTGGGAATAGGTTATTATTATTATGCTGCTGGTAAAGGCTACTAAAGTGGCAGTGGGCAGGGCACATTGCTCGTAGAACGGAAGGTCGATGGGGCCGAAAGGTTTTAGAGTAGCGAAAGCGTGGAAGGCCTCCCACAAGGTGGACCGAAGATCTGGTGAGAATCGCGGGAATGCGGAGGATGCGAACCGCACAGGATCGGTCGTTGTGGAAAAGCTTGGGGGAGGCCTATGTCCAACAGTGGACCTCTTTCGGCTGAAATAATGACGATGATGATGAATAGTTGCAATGACAATCTTTCCCCACTTTTATCAAAATCTACTAATACTATTTTGCTCCATTGCGTCAAGATGTAATGCGTCTGTCGCAAATACCAGTCCATATATTTTTTATTTTTTTTATTATAAAATAGTGCTTGACTGCGATCCCACCTAATGGTAAGCAGTGATGCAATCATTGATGGTGAGACGCATTTGTTTATTAAGAGCCTACTCACTCTAGCCTTGAAGACACCCAAATTATAATTGGATGGGAAGACCTCAGCAGGCAAATTGTTCCAGTCCTTCGATGTACGCTGTATAAAAGACGAAGCGAAACTCTTAGTCCGGACCGTAGAGGTTTCAACAACGTAAGGGTGCATACTCGCCGTATGTCGGGTTGTTCGATGGCAGAAATGAGATGGCGGAATCAAGTCATGCAATTCCCTCGCACACTCTCCAAAATGCAACCTGTAAAACACTGAAAGGCTGACTACCCTACGACTGTGCTCTCTCGACCTTCCACTAGTCATAAAACAAAAACCTTGTTATTTCTTAATACACAAAAATGAGCACCAGATTCATCTGGCTGAAATGTAATCAGTAGAATCTTCGACTCACCATTGTGTTGAAAATATTAAAATAAAAACTGCAAATGAAAGCTTGGTATTGTTTCTGAGATTTCAAAGTAATCTTGGTTCGTGGTCTCTTGATTATTTCATTTGGAAACTGTGGTCTCTTGTTTATTGTTAAAAATAATATTTTAATTCGACTCCATAGTAAACGCAGTGATTGAGTGACTGGCTGCTTTTATTTCTGGTTGGAAAATCATCCAATTACCTCCCCGCTCTTGGGCAGTGCGCGAGGGTGTGTCAGACTTTTACTGACTAAAAATCCCACTCCTGGGTCCAAAGTCCTTCGGTGACTTTCATACCAGGGCCGAGTCTTCCTTTCAGAAGCAGACCCTTGGCCCCAGTAGGCTTCGAACCTGCTGGGCCCCTACGGTTTGCTGACCTCTCTTTAAGGTGCGCATGGAACACTACATGCCGGCGTCGATTCGAGCTCGATGACGTTTACCAGACGGCCGGACGGCGAGCTAGCAGGGTTGAAGCCTGCTGAGGCTAAGGGGTCCTGGAAAGCAAGGCAAAGAAGGAACATAACAGTGAGTTTTAGTCAGTAAAACTCTGACACTCCCTCGCACTCCGCCCTAGAGCGAAAGAAGTCATTGAATGACTTCCCACTTCCCACCACAAAAAAAAACCAAAGAGCGGGAGAAATTATTAGATTATTTTATACCCTCAAAAAAGGAGGGTTACAAAATAGATCGGCTATTTTGCAGTCCAGATTAAACCATCAGTTAAATGCAAGATCCAACTCGCTAACTCTCGGACATTGAGCTAACAAAGCAGTAACAAGAAGCAACGAAGTCACGCCGCCGGTCATAAATACTTATTGACTTGCAGTTCACTAACAATTTCCAATATCCTGTCTGAGAACTTGTGAGACTGTATTACGTGTGCCGAAGGAGTTTCTTAAAAAAATTGCTGAAGTTTTTCGTGTTTCATTCTTAATCTTGTTAAATACAAAAATTATATATTTTGATACAAGTGGAGAAAGTTTCTCATTGCAACCGAGGCGGAATTCTCGGTGTTATAGCGCCAAGTAACTGCTGTGACAAATTGTCCACGTGTATCAAACGACGTTGATACGAATGAATAAACGGGGGTTATAGGTATAGCCAGTTTCAGACGACTGCGATAGGAAAGAATTTTTACCTCTAGCGGGGTTACCACGACGTTCAAAGTAAGATGGTTTCATTCTTATTTCATTGTGGGTAAGAGACAGAGCTATACAGGTTTTCTAGCGCCATCTCTTACCCACACTGGAAATCTGAATGAAACAATCTTACTTTAAACGTCATGGTACAGACCCAGGTCTTATGTGGTATCGAAACGCTCTCCGCGTGATCAACAATTCAATGAATGCAATGTAGGTAAGTGTATACTTTAACATACGGTTTAGGTAACACTCTATTTAAATATATAACCGATCTAAACGAAGATGGCATCCACCACACCGCACTGGGCCCGCGTGGTGGATTACGGCCCATTCCCTCTCCTAGAGAGGAGGGCTGAGTCCCAATTGTGGGAACATTATAAAGCCGACTATGCTATGCTAAAATAAGTAAAATCGCTTTTGACACGTAATAAAGTAATAACTATTCTACCAGAGATTGCAATAAATGTCTCAGACTCGGCGACACTTGCAGACAACTTGCTGTATCAACGAGCTGAATCTTGAGTGACTGAGCTCCTGAGCGGTGGATCGGCTATTCGACATAATAGTATCATATTATTTTATATAATAACACTGATATTATTGGCGAAAGTTTATATACGTATCAATCTATACATAAAAGGAGAAACTGACTGACTGACATATCAACGCACAGCCAAAACTGCTGGGTCTAGAAATTTGAAATTTTGCACAAGACTTCCTTTTATGATTTAGGCGAGCACTAAGAAAGGGTATTCTAAATTTCACCCCCTAAGGGTACGAAACGGTGGTCTAAAGTTTGTATGCAGAAACCGACTCTCACGCGGTCGAAGCCGCTGGCAAAAGCTAGTCTATATATATAAAAGGAGAAACTGATTGACATATCAACGCACAGCCAAAACTACAGGGTCTAGGAGCGTGAAATTTTGCACAAGGTTTCCTTTTCTGAAGTAGGCAAGCACTAAGAGAATTTCTTAAAATTCACCCTCTATGGGGGTGAAATGGGGGTCCAAAGTTTGTATTGAGAAACTTACTTTCACGCGGTCGAAGCCGCTGGCAGAAGCTAGTTAAATATAATTTCTTAATTCATAACAACAATAATAATTTTATAATATTGTTATGTCCTAGCTATAAAAATAAAATATAATATAATAATAATATATTTCACAACTATCACACAACGCCGTTTAGTCTCAAACTAAGCAGAGCTTGTATTATAAGTACTAGATGACTGATAAACATACTTATATATTTCTAAATACAAACATATTAGAGATAAATTACACCTAGACACAGAACAAATGATCATGTTCATCACACAAACATTTGTTTTGGGTGGAAATCGAACCCACGACCTCCGGCATAGCAGTCAGGGCCACTGACCACTAGACCAACAGGTCAGTCAAAAGAATCTAACAAATGTAGATTTTGAGTTTTTATTTAAAATTTAATACTGAAATAATTTCTTATGGTATATAATCAAATATCGTGGTGCCCCGCGTCATCATCATCATCATTTCAGTCTAAAGAAGTCCACTGTTAGACATAGGCCTCCCCCAATTGTCGCCACAATAATCGGTCCTGTGCGTCTCGCATCCATCGGATTCCCGCAACCCTTACCAGGTCATCGGTCCATCTTGTAGGAGGCCTTCCAGCGCTACGTCTTCCGGTACTGGTCGCCATTCCAGAAAATTTCGAAAAAAAACACCCGGCCCCGCGTGAAAATTAAGGACCACCCAAATATGTGTCTGTGTGCGTGTACGGAACCCTAAAAATCGACATTCCTACATAATTAAATGCTAATAAATTAATCGACTCAGATCAACCGATTTGGAACAAATATCATCGTTATTACCGTCCTAAAACGCTACCCAATTCTCACACACAACCACTTTTCCTAGATCACACTGCACCATTGTTACCAAATAAATGGAACAAGATTGCATATTTTCAGTCTATTCTTTTCAAACAAAACTTACTAGTAAATTCGACTGCAATCAGAACTCTGGAGCTTTGATTCCAACCTCATATCGTTCGGAATCATAGAATCGATAGCACTTTGGATCGCTTCCAAGAAGGTTGCTTCAGACTCAGAGTAACAAATGTAATACTGTCCCTAAAGAATTAGGCTCGGCGCACACTGGCCACCGGCCACAGCCACTGGTGGCCAGCGACAGCGACTTAACACACTTTTTCATATATTTTGTACTCGCCACTTGTGGTCGCTACGGGCCACACAAAACGCCGACACCCTTCGCTGTCGCATTGTTCCACACCCTGCGCAGTTAACCGTTAAACGTTCTGCGTATTTCACACGTCAACATGGAACACGACGCGACGCCTCAATGGAAACTCCGTGTTGGAGTCCATCGTAAGACTGCGTAACATGGAGTGGATTATAAAATGTGGCGGCTTCCGAACACCGGTGACTGTCACTCGCTTCTGACACTGTCACAAATGTGGCCACCGGTGGCTATGGTTGGTGGCCCGTTTGCGCCGTGCCTTAAAGTTGACGTCATGAAGTTTTGTGAGCGCGGGAAAAGATTTTGTCTGTTCAGTCACGATTGATTATGTCTGATTTACTTTTTTATTATGGTATGGTTTTAAAAGATATCTGTTTCATTTAAATTGAAGTATTTTTCACAATTGTTACTTACATATCTACTTACAAAATAATTTACTATAAAAAAAACTTAATTTTTTAAAGTTAACTAAAAACAATTTAGAGCACGTAAAAATCATGAAGCATCTAATGTGATTTCAGAACGGTAGGATCTGTTTTTTTTTTACAAAATTAACCCACGTAAGGAAAAACCCTCTGCTTCAACGCTGCTACAATGGCTTAAGAATTTGAAATCTATTTCAAATTCTGAAAAAACGTTTAACATGATAAGTCATACATAAGTTAAACGCAGAGGTATCTTAATATGACCTAATAATATTTTATTATTATTAGGTCATATTAAGGTTTTAGTAAACGGTTAAGTTATCGTTCTGGGCCTTCTTTTGCAGTTAAGCCTTAGTTAGCTACAACCTAGAGGTAATTAAGTCGAGGGAGAAAAGGTTACTTTTAGGTAAGTGTGCTCCATATCATTGCTTGCCATTAGGTGAGTTAGTATCAATATTTAATAAAAAACCCATGAGCTACGCCATTGTCTCGTTATGTTTTGGAGTGCTTGTATTTGTTGGATAGCTATCAGATGTCTTTTTAATCAATGCTTTATTTAATCTTTCATTTTATACTTTTAAATATAAAGTAATTTTAGCAGTTACTTTGTTTATCTAATCGTAGTTTTAATAATATTCTTTTATATTTGATTCCGTAACTTATTTTACTGTGTATAAGGAAAACAGAAGTCAGATTTTAAATAAATGCTACCCTTTAATTTATTGTAGGTTAACTGGACGGTTAAAAATTATTGAAACATCTCAAATATTAAGAGCAGTGGTGGCCGAGTGGTAACGGCCCCGACTTACGAGTTGTAGGTCATGGGTTCAAACCCAGCCAGGCGCATTACTTTGTGTAATTTATTTCATCACCACTGCTCTCAAAACGGTGAAGGAAAACATCGTGAGGAAACCGGCATGTCCTAGAACCAAAAATTCGAAGACATGTGACATCCACCAATCCGCACTGGGCCCGCGTGGTGGATTACGGCCCATTCCCTCTCCTAGAGAGGAGGCCTGAGTCCCAGCAGTGGGAACATTATAAGGCCGACTATGCTATGCTATCTCAAATATTTAATTAAATAATAATCTTTCTAGGATTTTCAAGTTCAAACAAAGGTAATTCAGAAAGTCGAAGATAAAATCTTTTTTCTTTATTAAATTAATAGAAAGTTTTCAAAAGATTAAAAGCTTATGCTCTGGGATTCGTATTTAGGGTTCCGTAGTCCTAACCAGAAGCCCTACCACGACCACTTAACGCGATTCATTTGACGACCTAAACTGAACTGTTAAAGGGTTGGAGCTGTATATGGTGTATAGCTCCTTCCCTTCTCGCTCGCTCGCCTGACATTTTAAACTGTCATGGAGGGAATCCTTAAAGTTTCGCCACAAAAGTCGGTCCGTCGCACGTCTCCGTAAACTCCAGAGCACCGTTAGCACCAGCCCCTCAAGCCAAGTTACAACCGTTTCGTTTCGATTCTCTTTTCATTGATCGCCTCAAGTTGGCCACGCTTTCTATTCTTTTGTTTTGACCACGTGACTGAGCGTTGAGATGACGTCAGAACAAAGAAATCGGAGGCGTAGCCGACTCGAGGCGATCGACGAAAAGAGAATCGAAATGAAACGGTTGTAACTTAGCTAGGGGGGCAGAAAGCTGAAATTTTGCAAGGATGTATACCTACATTAGTCTCGCAGTCATACAGTGATAAAATAAAATCTAATATAATTTTTTTTTTGGGCTTCTACAAGTAAAATGATTTTTTTTCACGTCTACTCCGTAATGTTGGGTATCATTGGACAGATCTTTCAAAAACGCGGCGAATTTGTTATAGGAGTATATTTCAATTCACGTTTGTGAAATATTAAACTTTAAAACAAGCTAAACAAGGCTTGAACAATATGAAAAAGACGTGATAATAATATAAACAATTTAGGAGGACAATAAAAAAACTAAAAACAAACTATGAAAATTGTCAGGGCTACGGCTGGCTCTGTTAGTTTAAGTTAGCTCTGTTAGTTTAAGGGGACAATCGGAAAATGTATACCTAAAACACAGCCTCCTTCTAAATCTGCTGGTATAAAAAAAAACGAGCAAGTGCAAGTCGGACTCGCGCACTGAGGGTTCCGTACAAACTTACCTATGAAAATAGTTCAATTCCCGAATTGAGTCCCGAAGATTTTTTCGAATCACAAAAAAAAGGTTTTTTGTGACGTAACTACAAATTTTCAGCTTTCAATTTTTTTTCCTATACTTGGGCTATGAGACCATGCTTCATGCCAAATTTCAGGATTCTAGGTTAACGGGATGTACCCTATAAATTTTGATTCCCTTGAGAATGTTGAAATATACGTTTTTTGCGACATATACGGGCGTATCTTTTTTACATTAACTCAGAAGTTTGATTTTTTTCACAGCTTGGACTGCAGTCCTAAGAATATGGCTTTAATATCAACTCGATACCTCCACGCGATCTTGAGATAAAGGGTATTTACAGACAGACAGACAGACCAGACGGACAACAAAGTGATCTTTTAAGCGTTCCGTTTTTTCCTTTAGAGATACGGAACCCTAAAAATAATAATTACTTTATTTCGGTTATAAAATATAGAAATAATAAAATATTGAAACTTAAATTAAAAAAACTAACGGGCCCCTACGGAACCCTACACTGCGTATGCTCCAAACGGTACTCAATCATAAAACCAAGTCTAAACTAATTATACTTTTATAACAAAATTTTGATTTACCTACCGTAACTTGTTTTTATTCGCTTTGGAAACCCTTCTTTACATAACCTATGTAAAGAATGGTTTATAATGGAATGATATTTTAATTTATAAGGTTAAACCTTGTTTAGATATTAACTTTTAAAATTGGAATGAATATCGTGAACATTTGTTTCCTAATTTTAGTCACTTTTTTAATTCATTAAACTCCGAGCGAACGTTCGCGTTCGCTCTCTCATTGTCTTTCTATTGTGTCTCGTATATCGGTATTCGAAAGACCTTTATGATGAGCGTTCATTCAAATACAGATTGTAGAGACATCTATGGCGTCACATAAGAACTAATCCTGCATCGCGTAATCAAAGTTCTCCGCGCGATTTGAACATATCAGCGAGCCAATCACTGTACAAGGATTGCACTCCCCGCCCCCGCGTCTCTTTTCATACCACTAAAGAGACCCGATATTTCACTTCTGCGTGCTTCTGCGCAAGTAGAATTGTAGATGTCAGCGCTCAAGATCCGTACCGCTATCTGTACCTAGAACAGCCTGAAATCATCTATCGGGCATTTGCCCACCAGACATAACACCTGTCTGGTCGGAGGATCCTCCCTTTTCAACGTAAGTTTGCGGGACTTCATTGTCTGTTCCGCTTACCTCCAAACAGATTATATTAAAAATAAGAACAGCGTCTTTTTGCACTTTTACACAAACCCGTACCATAGGGCTTGATCGTGGAAATCTGATGGAGTCGAGAAACACGGGACCGTTTGTTTTGGCAACACTTGGGGGAGGCCTATGTCCACTAGTGGACGTCTTACAGCTTAAATCATGATGATGATGAACTTTCTACATTACTATACACTTATAAAATTTTCGTTACCACCACAGTCAGTACTTTTATTGAGGAGGGAAAGTCATCCATGTGTATCAGATTTTCACTGTCTAAAACCACACTTGTGTCCTTCAATTGCCCTTCGCGTTTTAGGACGGATCGCCTTTCAAAAATTCCCTGGAGCCAGTTTTCGCTCTAAAGCTTTAGGATTGTTTGGAATTCACCATGAAACAGAAACGCAAAGAGCAACTGAAGGAACACTAGTGAATTATGAAAAAAAAAAAAATTTCTTCTCGCTCCACCCAGAGCGTTAGAAGATATAAGAAGATTTCCAATTCCCAAAAAAGGGTCGGTTTTCCCTCCTTTGGGAACAGGGTAGGCAGATTGATTGTATTAATTTCCAGCCAACAGATCGGGTTAGCCTTTTTCCCCTTTATTTATTTTTTACTCGACGCCTCTTCCGTGTTTCCTCTATAATTAATTTTTACCCTTTAGCGTTCGTTGGACCGAGTTAACACGGCTCCATGAGAATGTTCATTATTTTGCACTTTAAATTCTCAATGTTTTGATTCAAGTTTTTCAATTTACTCACACACTCCTGGCGTCAGTTATCGAACGTCTGACAAGTTGGTTTCGGCTTTTGCGAGACCTCTCCATCTCTCTCTATTCCGCTAGGGCCCGGAAAGAAAAAGGAAACCCGTGGTCTTAGAAGGGCAACTGAATGAACATAGCTGCGATTTAGACAGTAAAAGTCTGACACGCCATCTTGCTCCACCCTAAAGTGGGAGAAGTAATCAAAGACAAAGTAAAAAGCATTTATTTCAAATAGACCATTTACAGGCACTTTTGAATAGTCAAATGTAGGTCAGTCGAAAAACAAAAAAAGTGATGCTAAATTGCACGTTCTAAAGCGTAGATCTTTATGGAAAAGAACGTGCAAGAATTATAATTACCTGATTACCCAACTCCCAAAAAAAGACTCTATTCGGGTTAGATTTTATATACCTTCAATTAGTAAACGAGGTTGTATGTTGAAGTAGGCCCTGAATCCTTACAATATTGATACTGGATTTTTAATAAAAAGAAAGTTTGTTTTTTTTTTCAAAAATAACTTGTCTGTGCTTGCATAAACTAAATACTTAATTAATAATAATAATTCACAACTATCACACAACGCTGTCTTATCCCAAGCAAAGCAGAGCTTGTGTTATGAGTACTGATAAAAGTACTTATATATTTCTAAATACATACATATTATAGATAAATTATATCCAAACACAGAACAAATGATCGTGCTCATCGAACAAACATTTGTCCTGGGTGGGAATCGAACCCACGACCTCCGGCATAGCAGTCAGGGTCACTAACTACTTGACCAACAGTCCAGTCAAAGACCAACAGGCCAGTCTCTATTTAAATATAAACCCGCAGAAACATGTTAATATAAAGTTTTAGCCAAGAAAAGAGAACTAGCGAGCAGCACACGTGTGAAATATAATTACCTAACGATCTGCCCCCAGCTTCGCACGGGTGTTACCAATCTTTTAAATTTTCAGTTTTTCTCTACTATAATATACATGGATCCTTCCTCATAAATCTGTCTATCTATTGGTGAAGACCCCATGAAAATTTGTTTAGGATTTCTTACTTATTTTTATTGCAAACAGCAGAGGCGTCGACTCCGTGGGTGCTCGGGGGCTCGAGCACCCCTGAGAATAGACCTCAAGAAACATATCAGTAGGCCTTTTAGGTTAATACGTAACCTTAAATTATAATATTTCTTGATAATAAAAAACTAGTTTTATTTTTATATAATGGTTTAATTTTATGTTTTTATCAAACACAATTAGTAGTTAAGTACGTAGTATGTAAGTAGGACATTTATTTATTTGTCGGTCGATCAGTGTGCATTTCTCTTCTCACACTTCGCCACTTTATCGAGTCTGCCAAATGATCATGAGTGGGGTCCTGGCGAACAGACAGGCAATTAATGTGGTGGGACTTTTTTTATAGATATACAAGGATATTCCTACAACTACAAAATTTATAAGATAAAGTATCTAATGATGGTCTGTTATTTGATATAACAATATATGTTTCAAAACATTATCTTCACAGTATCTCCACTTTAAATAAAGACTGAAATTTCTTACAAAAAAAAACTGTCGACACTAAAGTGAGAACCATTTTTTTGAGGTACAAAGTCATCTCATGACTTCTTTCGTTCTAGGGTGGTGCTAGAAGGCGTGTCAGACTTTCACTGACTAAAACTCACCTATGTCCTTCAGTTGCCTTTTGTGATCCAGGGCCGCGGTAACCTTTCCGGAAATTCTCGCGGGCTAAATAATAACCTGAAACAATTATTTTAAGGAAAGAAGTGGAAACTGTCAAGTAACCGAATAAGGATGCACAAACTGAAACGTGAAGTCTCCACCATTAGGTTAAGTGCGTACAAAAGCAATAGCCTGAAGTTCCCACTACGACCCCACTTTACCTCATACCAATATTTAAAATGCTGATATCTGTTTAATTTAATAACCACTTTTGAAATTGTTTTCAGAAAAAAGAAATTTATTTTATTTGGAATATATCAATTATCAAGTCGTTCAGTTTCAAAAAAACTGGGCAAGAGCGAGTCGGATTCGCGCACTGAGGGTTCCGTACTTACCTATAAAAACAGTTCAATTCCATAATTGAGTTACGAAGATTTTTCCGAATCGCAAAAAAAGTTTTTTTTGTGACGTATCTACAAATTTATAGTTTACAGATTGTTTCCTATACTTGTGTTATGAGACCTTGCTTCATGCCAAATTTCAGGATTTTTGGTTAACGGGAAGTACCCTATGAATTTTGATTCCCTTGAAAGTATCGAAATACACGTCTTTTGCAACATAAACGGTCGTATCTTTTTTGTCCTTTAACTCAGACGTTTGATTTTTTTACAGCTTATATGGTTTTCATTTCAACTCGATACCTCCATGCGTTCCTGAGATAAAGGGTCCAGACAGACAGACAGACGAACGGACAACAAAGTAATCTTATAAGGGTTCCGTTTTTCCTTTTGATACCTCAAAACGGAACTCTAAAAATTGAAGCTTTTTTATTACATTCCAAAATGTAGATCTTTAAACCACCTATTCAAGCGAGAAAGTGTCTCACTGTAAATGATCCTTAAATTCATGGTACAAGTAGTGTCAGAGCGCATTAGCAATTCTAAACGCGCCAACAAGACGATTATACAGATTTCTCGTTCAATATGAATTACGTGAATTATTTATGGCGGAAAAATGCAATGCCAACTTTAAAAAAACTGGACTATTTTTTTATAGGCGTTATACGTATAGGGCCTAAAGCCAGACGATGATATGCTGATGGCATACCATATTCTGACCATTCAGCCGCTATTTTTGATTGGGAAATCATTAAATCATTCTTTTCGTGATTAATTTACAACTGTAGCGCAGTGTTGACCCGGTGATAACGTCGCCTTACAAGTTGTAGGTCGCGGGATCGAACTCAACCAGGTGTATTACTTTGTGTAATTTATTCCATCACCACTGCTCTCAAAATTGTGAAGGAAAACATCGTGAGAAAACAGGCATGTCTTTGAACAATAATTCGAAGATAGTGACATCCACCAATCCGCACTGGGCCCGCGTGATGGATTACCGCCCATTCTCTCTACTAGAGAGGAGGCCTTAGTCTCAGCAGTAGGAATATTATATAAGGCTAATTACGCCAATTTAAGGCTTCCGAGAGCGATGCGAGCTTACTCCCTAAATTAAAATGTTAATCGTACAAGCGAGAATGGGCACGCCACAATTATGACGCTAAGACCCCTCTTTGAGGAGTGGCTGGAGAGACAACACGGTGTCCTTACCTGCCGCATGACGCAGGTCCTCACCGGACATGGTAAGTTCGGGAAATTCCTGCGCCGGATTCGTGTGTAAGAAACGCCCGGGTGTCACCATTGTGTGGAACGCATGGAAGACACGGTGGAGCATAAGGTATAGGTGTGCCCCGCCTTTTCAGAGCACCGCGGTGTCCTCGTGGGGGTGATCGGTGGCAGCGATCTCTTGCGCCAGACCTTGGTACAGGCCATGGTCCGGAACGAGGAGGAGTGGCAGGCGGTCGCCTCCTTCTGCAAAGCAGTAATGCTAGCAATGCGAGGCCGCGCGTGCGAGGGAACAACCCTCACGCTCCAGCCACCGGGATTCCGATCTCGATTTTTAGCCAGGCGCGGGCTTGCGGACGGCGAGCAATGGATAGCTCGCCGACTATCGACTAAGGAACAGGAGTGGTTTTGGGTGGCGGGAGATGTCATTGGACGATTTTTCACCTAAAAAAAAGTCCTGCGAGCGAGAAAGAGGGACGGAGCTATACACCCTAAATAGCTCCATCCATCTTCATGTCATAACTCCATCTTGTAACTATTTATTGCATTTTAATACCGCTTTTTTGTTTTTCTGTTAGTAGTATAGTACCATTTAGGTACTATACTACTAACGTATGTTTTGCCTAACTTGGGAAGAAACTGGATCCCACGACACAGGGAATAATAGTGTGGGATACAGGGAATTTGTATGTAGCCTAGCTCTTAAGGCTCTTATATTACATAAGAGCCTTAAAAGCTAGGCTTCTTACAAAGCAAGATCATCTTATTATCTTATTGTACTGGTCATAATGAACTGAATAAAGTTTAGGTCGTAAAATGGATCGCGTTAAGAGCTAGAAGTAAAGCTTTAGGGTAGGTTATTGTTATTCTGATTAGCCCTTCTGATTATAAACACAACTTCAGTCTAAAATGGCGTCATATTTCATTCTAACGGTTCTCATAAACATAATAATGCGAGATGTGGTGCGACAATGGATAGGATTAGGAACGAAGACGTGTTTGCTAGATAGAGGATGATTTAAAGTCAGTCATATTATAATAATATCTCGACGGAAATTAGTCAAGTACGTGGGAGACATTAATGTCCACAGGTGTGTCGGAGAGTATCATTTATAATCGTAGAAATCGTATAGTCGTAGAAATGACGGGGCATGTCATAAAACCATAGACGATAGCTTGAGGACGGCGAGCAATGGGTAGCTCGCCGTCCAGTAACCGTCCGGACCGAGCCCAAGTTGTCGACGGCGCGTAGTGTTCCACGCGCCACTCAAGGAGATGTCAGCAAAACCGTAGGAGCCCAGCAGGGTCGAAGCCTACTGGGGCCATGGGTGATGCGAAAGAGAACCCCGGGGACCTGAAACGAAGGCAAAGAAGGAACAGGAGTGAGTTTTTAGGCATTAAAAGTCTGACACTATCTCACGCTCCGCCTTAGAGCGGGGGATATCATTGAATGATTTTCCCACCGAAAAAAAGGACATGTCATAAAAACTTTAAAGCAAAGCACTCTAAATATAAATACCAACCATTTTATTATTTGTATCTAGCTGCTGCCAGTGGCTTGGACTGCGTGAAAGGTAGGCAGAAAATGGTGTCAAAGAACATACTCCTGGGATAAAAAGATATCAGTATGTGCTATACTAGAACATGACATATTTATTTATTTAATGCTTTATGCACACAAAAGTACAAAGGCGGACTTAATGCCTTAGGCATTTTCTACCAGTCGACCTTTGGGTGATGCAGAGAAAAGTAGTGGTAGGTGCAACAAAAGAGAGAAAAGGGCGAATACAGGAATAGATTTTCTTATCGACCATAGAATAGATATACTAATAAACCATAGAATAAATACAATGCAATTATACAATATATACTCAAGTTAATACACTACATACATACAATAAACTACTTAAACAATTGGTCCAAATCGACAATAGGAAAACATTAACGCTGTTATGATACTACTGCCAACTTTTTACGAATTAGCTCGCAAACTTTGGTTTTGAATGATAATCGGCTTGTTACCATCCTGATTTCCTGGGGGAGCGCATTCTACAGAGAAATAGCTTGAATAAAGAAGGAATATTGAAGAAAGTCAGTACGATGAGTGGGACAATAAGATGAGGGCAGATTTCAATTGTGGTTGACGCAAATATATTGAAAGTGAGGAGCTAAATAACTAGGGGAATTAGGAGAATCAAGAAATGAAAATAAGGTGGTGAGCGCCCTTATCCGTGTGCCATATCCGTTCAGTCGATCGAAGGCCATACAAACAATTGTTCCTTGCGGGATTCGTACTCACAACACGCAGTGCATCTGCCAATCGCTCAACCACTGCGCCAACCGTACCTTCAATTTTATTTTGTTATCTTTAGGCAAAAATAGACTCGATGTTACATTTGTGTGAAACTACAAAGTACAAAAAAAAAACATTTTCTTACTAATCGCTGGAACAAAAAACAAAAATGTACTCATCATTGCCTTAGCCTTTTCGCATTTAGCTTGGGGTCGGCTTCAGAATACCCATGTGCATAAAGCGCCTGCCTATCAGACCTCCATAACCCAGTTACAGGGCAATACTAAATAAATAAACTCGATAGATAAGCTGATGGTAACACTTTCTAGTGCCTGACTATTCGTAACGGCTGTCAAAGATATACGTATGACAATAGGGACCAACAGCAACACAAAAATGTATCTACTTACTACAGCAACTTGATCATAATTGAAGCGAAACTAATCCATAAAGCAGAGGCAACTCAAAATCCCTTTGTAACAAAAACGAACAATACCTTTCAAAGGACCGTCAATATTTGGTACTAGTCACTAATCTTCTTAAATAAAATTATATTTCGGTTCCTGTGGCTTAAGCGTTCTTGAATCTTAAAGCAGCTTTTGACAAAACTTCAAAAAGATATGAAAAATTAGTAGCGACCACAGAGCGTTGAACGCCGCGTCGACAGCGACTAGAAGTGCCATTGCTCACTGCTCATATTGTGCATGGACACGAATAGAAAATATGCATTTTTTTTTTTCAAAACCGTTTGTCAATAAATATGCAAAAAAAAAGAGTATAATAAAATAACATCGATTGAAAAACAAACGAGATATAACAATATTTAACATATCTATCAAATTCGATTGCAAAGCTAACGAGATATTTAACATATTTGTTTATTTATTTATAATAAGCACACCAACTGCACAGTCACTTACAATTCAAATAAACTTACATCTAAAATTGGCATTTCAGTAACCATGCAAATAACAGGTATGCATGACATTGACTAAATGAGTATTAGAGACAAACAGAACAAAAAACACTACAAAGACAAAACACACCGAAATAAATAGACATACATTATTCGCACCGCTTATAAAGGCAGCGTCTGTATGAAGCGAAACTCATGGAGAAGATATCGATAGGATAATCCATCAAGTTGAACCTTTCATTATAAAGCCATTATCTTATATCATTATCTTATATTATTTATCTGCTCGTATCTGTCTCTCTCGTAATAACGCTACATGGTCGAGATGGACTTTAACGTCAAAGTCCAGGTCGGACTTCTCTTTCTAATTCATCAGCTTTGAAGCTTTATAACTTTGTCGTTGTTCATATGGAAATCATGAAGATTAATGTCTGAGATGAAAAAGTCATATAGATTTGAGTGGACCTCTAGTTAGTACAAGCATTAATCAGTTTTCGTGTACCTCAACTGCACAACTTGGGTAGGCCGCATAAAATATGCAAAGAGCCATGCAAAAAAAGTACCTTATATGTCCCGTCTCCATATACCGCAGCATTGGGCGCTTCAATCAAGAAATCAAAAGCTTTTATAATAGGAATTATCACATATATATATTACACAAAAAAAAATGATTAACCTAAATAGATGTGCCAACACACCAACAGTGTCATCGCTAGATATTTGTAAACCTATCCTATAATTTCGAGAAAATAATGGACTCCAAAGTTTGTATGGAGAAGCCGACATTCACGCGGATGAAGTCACTGGCAAAAGCTAGTTTTTATAACCATTTCATTTAAAGAACTTCTCCATTTCTATAGAGTAAACAGTAACACTCACTGGGCTTGTTTTATATGGATAGTTTTGAGAATGCCTCATCTAGCAGCGGTCGATGAAGCGTGTTGTTGCTCTATGGTAGCGATGATGCGGCGAGAATAAAGCGATTGTGAAGGAATATTAGCGGTCCTCAACGGTTATTAGGTGGGATGAAGTCTGTGTGTTTTGACTATGAATAGACTGCCTCATGATGGAACGTGAATTCGGAGAATTCGTTTAATTTACGTGGGACACGCAGAAAGCTTTGAGAAACTAAAAAAATAACTTCTATGGATAAAATATTTGTATTATATCTTTTCAAAGAACTCTCCACCAGCCTTTATACAAAGTTTCAACCAATTTTCGAAACATTTTTCCAGTCGGCCGCAGACACCTCTTCTACGGCCTTCTCGAACGCTGCTAGCGCGTTTTCCAGCGATAAAAACAGTATCCGTATCAGTAGATTTTTAATTTTAGGGATTAAAAAGAAGTCACACGGTGCCTGATTAGGACTGTAAGGAGGGTGCCCCAAGACTCTGACCGGTGTGGTGTCTAGGAAGTCCTTCGTTTTGTACGCTGAGTGCGCGGGCGCGTTGTTATGCTGAAGCAGTATCCCACGGAGCATGGTGTTCGGTCGCTTGTTGCTCATTGCAGACATAACTTCTGGCAGGCAATTCGAGGTATACCATTCGGCGTTGATGCTGCTTTAGTCTCGTAATGGAATTGAAATCAGACACCTCGTCAAAGTGAAGAAACTAGAGATCAAAATTTTGCCTGCGCTTCACGATCACTTCACTTTCGTTGGCGTTGGTTCGTTTTGAAACAGCCAAACTGTCGAGTTACGCTTTGTTTCTGAATCGTATTGATAAATTCAGGATTCGTCACCTATCACAATTTTTTTAAACGGGCCATGACGCGTCTGCTTTAAAGTTTTGAATCATATCACGGCACTACTCCACACGGGCCTACTTCTGAGCTTCGGTGAGGCTGTGCGGCACCCAGCGGCAAACTATCCTCCTCACGCGAAGGTGCTCGTGTAGAATCTTGTGATAGCTTCCCGAATCAATCTGCAGTTTATGCTGAATCTCTTAGTATGTAATTCGCCGGTTTTCTTGAATTTTTTTTTTTACTGCCATTACACTTTCTTCCGTG
Source organism: Mythimna vitellina (assembly GCA_949316375.1). Classification (NCBI taxonomy): domain Eukaryota; kingdom Metazoa; phylum Arthropoda; class Insecta; order Lepidoptera; family Noctuidae; genus Mythimna; species Mythimna vitellina. Next base: position 18,604,447 of record OX438701.1, on the reverse strand, counting down.
ACAGCCATCGTAGGACCACCACTCCTTTGTTCATCCCCCAAAGTAAGGCGACCGTGCTTGAACTCGCTATACCAGCGGTAGATGGTTGCTTTTGAAGGTCCTTCATCAATAAAAGTAATTTGAACTCGATCAAATGACTCATCAGGTTTTAGGCTACATTTAAAATCGTAAAAAATCATTGCACGAAAATGATGATATCTCGATGCAGATCAATTTTTAAATGAGACACAATAATTTGATTTGGCTCTCGAAAAAATGTGGAGGGAAATTCAAAATTCGAACAATGGTATTTTTACTTTTAATTAAGAAAAGTTTTCAAATTACAAGTGACCAGTGCTATTTACATAAAAACTTTTTTCGCAATACTTTCTGACTGGCCTGATATATGATTAACGAATGGAAAACAATCAACTATTAGAAAGAAAACTATTGGTAAAAAACGTATACTAAATGTCGTGTCTGTGCAGGTGATGGTTGAAGAGTTCGTTAATCTAAAGCTAATCCTTTTTTTTAAGTAAGAAATCATCAAACAACCCCTCTCGCTCTGGGTGAAGTGAGAGAAAATGAAGAAACACAGGCAGGTTTCAGTGAGTTAAAGTCTTTAACTCACTGAAACCTACCTGTGTTTCAGTTGCCCTTTGCGTTCCAGGGCCAAGGTAACACATTTTTTTTTATTTGGTGGGAAAATCATCTGACATGACATGATGACAAATCCCGCTCTTGGGCGGAGCGAGAGAGAGTGTCAAACTTTTACTGACCAAAAACCATATATTTTATACCCTTTATTATTCATTGGCAACGTGAAGGAGGAGGGGGGTAAATCAGAAACCCTAGTTAAATCATAGGGATAGTTAGATAGATAAGCACCCATCATTTTAACTAAGAATCAGAATTAAGAGACAGGTACGTAATCCCCTCAAGAAAGATGAACAAAAATAATGTCTATGTCCACAGCTGAATCCGAAGAAATCTATTAGAGAAAACCTCTTTTCCTTTTATGAAGTCATTCCACGTCTAAAGTAAACGAATCTCAACTTTATCAACTAAGAAATTAAATCTATTTTATGTTACACTTGTGGACGATAAATATAACGGATCGTACGTGCGTGCGATTTTTATCACGGTTTAAGACTTTTATGTAAGTTTGAATTTAATACCATTTTTCTTCCTGAATTTTGATGTTGGTAGAACCTTGTTGTGCTCCATTCTGATTAGAATAATGATTATTGCGATTAATCGCATTCAAATCTCTTAATCTCTTTCGGAACTTGTTGTTCACTTAGGCCCCTCGCCCACGGCGACTTCTTGTAGCGAAACTGTCGCGTGTTTTGTAAACGCGCGACAGCATCGCTACTAACGCGCGTTTGCAAGCGCTATAGTAAAGATGCCAACGCACTACTAACACGCTACAGCATCGCTACAAAAAGTCGCCGTGGGCGAGGGGCCTTAGGCTTACTTTCCACGACCGCGTACCTTAATAGACGCGTATTCGTTATTACACGCTTGGTGTACGCCTGCGTAAAGCTTACACACAAAACTATGAAACTCTGTTGACGAACGGCAGCGTCGTGTACCGTCGTGTCGTGTTTAATTGTCTATGAAGCTGCACGTCCGTTGACAGTAGCCATAATTTTGTATGTAAACGTCACGCAGGCGTACACCAAATGTATAATGATGAGTACGCGTCTATGAAGCTACGCGTCGGTGGACAGTGGGCCTTACTTGACTTAATGTCATATGTCTCCTAGATGGAGCAAAGGGTTAGCGTCTACAATAAAATATAAATTACATTTATTTTGTAAATAGGTTATGAGAAACATAAATTGAATTCCCGCACAGACAAATATTTTTATGGCCTACAGATAATTGTTCCGGGTCTGGGTGTCTTTATGTATGTGAGTTTACATATTTGTGAACGCACCCACGACACAAAAGTTATTCTTAGTGTGAGGCTAAGTTAAAAAAAAAAGAAATAAGAAGATGAGGGTGGTATTTCCTACTTGACTACCCTGAGAAGAAACGCCGAAACAAACTCAGAGGTTAAAGTGTCTCTTAAAGTCCTTACAACAAACATGTAATAGTCAAATCATATAAGAAAAATGCAGACGGTCTTTTGAGAAAAGAACCGTACAGATTTGAGTGGACATGTCCAGTCAGTGCAAGCATTTATCAGTATTCGTGTAGCTCAACTTAAGACTAGGTACTATGGATCTTAACGATTTGACGAACAAGTAGTAGTAGTAGCAGTAGTCCTCCATCTGGAACGATGAAAGGGTAAAAGTTCAAGAGAGAAGGCTATACAGGGTTTCTTTGACATCGACGCACCAATGAATACCATGGATCCAGTACATGATTCTGAAATGTGGTGAAATATTTCGTCGGCATTTTCCTAACTCTTGTTTTTTTTTTTTTACTAAAAATATCTTCAGGTCTGGTTAGAATAACGATTTTATACAGTTTAAATTAAAAAACCTAAAGATTAAAAAAAAGAAATTAAAAAAAACCGACAAAAGATTCCAGCAGGGGGGATCAAAAATCATGTACTGGATCTATAGTATTCGTTTGTGCGTCGATGTCAAAGACAGCCTGTATAGATACTTGTTAATGGAAGTGAGCAAAGGACAGTGCACATTGCACGCAGAACAGATGGTGGATGCGTACCGGAAGACGCAGCTTTGGAAGGCCTCCCACAAGGTGGACAGATAGCCTGGTCCTCACCAGGAACTCACACGTCTCGGGAATCCGATGGATGCGAGACGCATAGGACCAGTCGTTGTGGCGACGCTTAGGGGAGGCCTATGTCCAACAGTGGACGTGTTTTGACTGAAATGGTGATGATGATGATGGAAGTAGAATTCCCTGGCAGAGTCTGTGTTTCCTGACAGCTACAACCTAGGGGTCTTTAAGGTCATTGCTCCCGTGCAAAAATAAAAACGTCTTAGTCTTAATCGACCGTTCACACCACCCCCTTAGACTTGTCGTTGACAAATAACTATCTTCCGCTCATCCCTGCCGAAAGACAGCCGATATTTCACACGCCCGCGTCTATACGCACGACAAATTGCTCGGATGAAAGGAGATATAATTTCGACAGCGTTTGAATTCGTGACTTGAATATTTTTCACGTTAACGGGCCGTGTTAAGCAATATTTTAGTAGACGTAGTCATTATTCAGAAACAATGGCTGCCAAGTTTATTTTGGTTGGAGTTAATAGAAATGTTATCTATACTAATATTATAAAGAGGTAAACTTTGTTTGTTTGTTTGTAATGAATAGGCTCAAAAACTACTGGATCGATTTTAAAAATTCTTTCACCATTCGAAAGCTACACTATCCACGAGTAACATAGGCTATATTTTATTTTGGGTTCCGTAAGATATTTGAGTTTTTCGGACACAAGGTGTAAAAAGTCAACCAGAAAAGTTACTTATTTTGCGTACGCTGCCTAAACTATAAGAGATAGAACCATTAAATGTTCTAATTAATTGTAGATCTTATAAATATCTACCAAAGTGTGTTAGGAGAAACCTACTTTCACGCGGGCGAAGCCGCTGGCAGAAGCTAGTCTTAGATACACTTACATTTCCTGAAAGGGATGTCAGCAGAGCCGAAGCCTACTAGGGCCATGGGTTCGCTTCCGAAAGGGAAATATTGGAACGCAAGGCAAACAATATAGAAGTGGGTTTTAGTCAGTAAAAGTCTGACACACTTTTCCCCTCCACCCTTCCAAGTCGTTGGATGTTTTCCCACTTAAAAAATGGTACCTGCCTACCTCCATTTTATTACAATGGAAAGAATTTTCGCTGCTGCAAGGGACCAATGCTCATGCGTATCAAACAGTAACAAAAGATGTTTTTAAAAAACTTACGAAGAAGCAAGAAATAAATTAACATTAAATAACACACTTGCGTCTGCCAGCGGCTCCGCCTGCGTAAAAGTAACGTTCTCCATACAAACTTCTAACACCCGTTTTACCCCCTTACGGGTGAAATTTCGTAAAATCCGTTCTTATCGGATCTCGACACACTATCTATAAGGAACCTACCTGCCAAATTTTAAGTTTATAGGTGTTATACTTTCTGTAACTTCGTGATTAATCAATGAGTGGTATTTTGCTTTTATATATATAGGTTACATATTAAAAAACAAATGTACAAATGTTGTCTGCTGCGGTCTTCCCGTCCGATTACAATTTAGGTGTCCTCAAGGTTAGAGTGAATAGACTCTTAATAAACTAGTGCGCTTCATCAACGATTACATTACTGCTTACCATCAGGTGGAATCGCAGTCAAGTACTAGTTTATAACATTTAAAAAAAATCTTAAAAAATATGAAAACGCAAAACAGATGTGTAAAAAAGCATTCGTTGTCACTAGTACCATTAACAGTTCCATGATGGAACTACTGATGTTTTTTTTTTTAATCACTGGTTCCATTTTTAAAGAATCTAGAAATAATGGAACTAATGTTGAATTATCATTAGTTCCACAATATTTGTTATTATTTTAGGCACTTGTGATTTTATTTAAAGGTGGAAAAACACTAAAGGTAAAAAAAAACATGATATCAAACCTTGAAACAGCGAAATAAGAGGAAGTTTCGAGTAACGCATTTTCCAGAAGATAAATGTATCAATTATAATAATGGCCTTAACAAACGTAACGATTTATTGTAAATAGCCGCAAGCATTAATTAAGGAAAAAAGCTATTTAAACTTACCTATCAGTGTCAAATCTTGCTAGAGGCCACGGAACCTTAATTAAAAAGGTGTTAATGGTCGAGAGAGTCGAGAGAATAATAAATTACCAAAATGTATAAGAAATGACGATAATGTCCGCAAATTCAAAAGTAAATTATTTTTGTTTCTAATAGTTATATTACTCTATTGAAGAATTTTTAAATGATAAACTATGACATTATCAGCCCTTTATTATTTACTGTTACTATTGACATCTATTTAAAATTGATTATAGTTTATTAATATATTTGTTTTTAATATTACATTTATTTGACATTATTTACTATATTACTTGTACCATTGACACTTATTTGAAATTGATTATAATTTGCTAATATTTTTGTTTTTAATATTACATTTATTTGACATTATTTACTTTAATTTGACATTGCATTGTATGGATTCAGACTTATTACTCACTAAAAAACTAATATATTTGTACACCAATTTCATTGGTAGGACATAGAGCACGACTAAAATGTTTATTAAAGACTTTTATTGCAATACCTATGTTTACAAATAAAGATTGATTGATAGAAAAAAAAAAGCTGATGAAGCAGTTTTGAAATAAACCGTATTTTATTTAAATCGTTTTATTCCTTTGCTAAATACAATGGACCAAACTGAGTTAATGTAACGAATGTTTTTATTTTAATACTAGCGGACCCAACAGACGTTGTCCTATCCAATTGGCTTTACGTCAGAAAAAAAATTGCAACCCGATTGCAGCGCCACCTACCGGGTCCAATTGTATTTTCAACATACACACAAAATTTCCGTGAGAGCCGTTTAGGAAGAAGTGACAAAACACGAACATGTATTTTTTTGCGTGGATCCCTATTTATTTTCTGAAATAAAACAATAACATTAACCACTAGTGAAAGTCCCGTCAAAATTGGTTCAGCCGTTTCGGATATTATCTGGAATAAACAAACAGCCAAAATTTGTTTTAAATGCATTTTTGTTATAGATATCAAATATACTTTCCTACGCTAAATTATTTTTAAACTAAAAACAGACGCTTCAACTTTATTAAAAAAATGTATAGATGAAATATAAAATCGATTTCGTCTTGACTCTCGAATAAGTTAGTAAGTTGATAAATTCAATTCAAAATCAAAATATACATGGTTAGGTACTGTTTATATAAATTAAATTTCAAATACTTTAGCCGAAAATCTGTTTCATTCGACATCAGTCAGTCATTGAACTATCGGACCGTGAATCCCTAAGAAAATTGATAAATAATGTAAAAATAATGCCGCAGAAAAGTAATTCAAACTTTTAGTTGATTTTCGACTCAGTCTTCGGTATTCAGCGAATGAACAAAATTTCGATATAAAACATTTACCTATCTACAAAAAAGTCTGTTTCTTTTTATCGTAATGATAAGAATAGAATAGAATAGAATAGAATAGAATAGAATAGAATAGAATAGAATAGAATAGAGTAGAGTAGAATAGAATAGAATAGAATAGAATAGAACAGAATAGAATAAACTTTATTGTATACCAAAATAGTAACAAAACTTTACACTAACTTAAATCTATGGGTACAAAGGCGGTATCATCGCTGACAGCGATACCTACATGACAACCTTAAGATGGACTGTAAGAACTTAAAATAAAAAAGGGGGTAGTATGCGCTGTAATGCAAATTATTAAAGTAAGTATTAGAATAAAATTATATACTAGACTATACCTACATAGATATAATACAGCTATTAAATGTAAAAGACAATATATAAACATATTATAAATTAAGTTACACAATTATTTTTGTAAAAAAAATGGAAAAAAGAAAAGAACAATACACACATATTTACATTACAACAACATCATTTCTTGACATTTTTATCCAACTTAAAATAGGAAGGGTTCTCAAATCGGCACGGAAAATTTTTCTTCAATTCTAACTTAACTATCCTACAGTGATTTAGCATAATAACTAAACATAACTAGAAATTCTCTTCGATTCTCCATGATTCGTCATGGAAAATCGAAGATGAGATCTCTCAAGATCAAGGAAAGTTCAGGCAAAATGCTTTCCGAAGAAAAATTTTCTTCGGAAAGCATTTTGCCTGAACTTTCCTTGATCTTGAGAGTACACGTGTAACACTTTGTAACATACACAAGTTCAAGATAAGTGTAAGATAAACTGTCCCATTAATATCAAATGGGATAGTTTTCTTACACTTATATAAAATTATAAACGTCATAACTCGCGAGGGACTTAGGTTTTAGACCATTAAAATAATACATGAAATTTATTTTAGCGTAGTAGTACTAGAATAAAATAGTAAGGACAGAGTCAAGAACTCGTATTTTTGGTTTCAAAAATTGCGTCTAGTTGGTAATCTTTTGAAGCGGTCGACAATCTTCGGGTTCAGTCGTGGTCGTACGTGTACTTTGCAAAAGACGAAGCCAGGTAAGACCACGCCTATATGTTATGCAACGTAACTTTGAAGCGATTCACGTTGGTCATACTCTTACAAGATAAATCTTCATTGCATTCTCGTTTTCGCATAGGTACATAATATATTTACACATCTACACGTACAGTTTATCAAGATTAATTATAGATCTGTGTACTGCTGTCCAGCAATGTCATCCATCACTGAATTTGAGTGCTTAGCGAACAAAATTTTACCAACGAGTTTAGTACGGAACTGGCCACAGAGTACGAAAAGACACATAACGTAACCATAATCAGTCTTATAACGTACCCACTGCTGGGACTCAGGCCTCCTTTCTTAAAGAGGGAATGGCCCGAAACCGCTATGCGAGCCCAATGCAGGTTAGTGAATGTCTTGTCTATAAATTTTTGATGTTTTCCGACCAGCCTCCCTAGCCAAGTTACGATCGTTTCGTTTACGTCGAACGCCTCGAGTAGGCCACGCCTCCGATTCCTTTGTTCTGACGTCATCTCAACGCTCACCCACGTGGTCAGAACAAAGGAATCGGAGGCGTGGCGCAAACGAAACGATCGTAACTTGGCTAGGGGAGCAACGCTTTACTTAGACTACAATATTGCTATTGGATGGTGCGGGTGACAACTGTCAGATTCGTATAACCTGTCCTCTTCTCTCATCTTAAAGATGCATATTTTCGTCCTGCTGTCATCCTACCCATACTATGTAGAAAACACCACTACTGTAATTTATTTCCGTATATTTTATTATTATGTGTATTTTATTTTGGCCTGTTGGACTTGTGGTTAGTGGGCTCGACTGCTATGCCGCAGATCGTGAGTTCGATTCTCACCCAGGACAAATTTTTGTGTGTTGGGCAGGATCACATGTTCTTAGTATGGGTGTAATTTATATATAATATGTATGTATTTAGAAATATATAAGTATGTTTATCAGTTGTCTAGCACTTATAACACAGGCTCTGCTTAGCTTAGGACTGGACGGCGTTGTGTGATAGGTAGTTATGGTATATTATATTATTACATTTTAATTATTCTTTGAACCCACGACATGCCACTCGTAAGTCGAGGCCATAGCTACTGGGCCACTACTGCTCTCAAGAAGTCAAGTAGTAAAAAACTCACGAAGAATCACTACCAGCGGTTAGTGACGTCATTGCTAACATTGCTAATTATGTCCATGGCCGCCCAGAGGGTTTTCAGGAAAAACCACGTCACCAGTTAACACCATTTTTGCTAAAGTTCCTCCACTTAAAAAACCTAATTTATGACATCATGTTGATGATGACGTCAAATAAACTTTTTTATGGAAGCTGGCCAAGCAATTTTTATTTATTCAGTAAGATGGCGCGCACGATAAATGACAAAACATTATTTGGACAAAATATTTTCTGAGATACAATCCTTTTTTCACTGAGAAGTCATCAAATGACTTCTCCCGCACTGGGTTAAGCGAGCCGGAATGCTATGAATGAAAACTTTTACTGACTAACCCCATCTGTGTTCATTCAGTTCAATGAGATAATCAAAGAAGTCCAGGTGGTGGGTTACTAGGCCATTATGTATCATTGCCATTTTGATTTTCCTTGGCAGTGCCCGCTGAGACGTCTAAAGCTCTATGGTAAAGACCGTAATTAAGGCCCCTAATAGGATTGTTGTTGATTAGGCCGTAGAGGGTTATGTTTTAAAATTTTGAATTTTTCGGGAGAGTGCTCACAAATAAATAGATTAAACCTTTTAATACCTGCTCTTATTTTAATATACAAATTCACATTTAAATCCATTTTAGAAAATAAATTGTAAATTATCTGGAGGCTAAGCCGGTGAAAAAAAATACCCACTAAATTAGTAAAGGCTCTTTAACCTCTCAGGCACCAGTGTACCGAATTCGGTACACCTTGGTACCAGCTAACTTAAACCTTATTTTTACGTAACAAGGTTTATTACGTTAGCTGGTATGAGGTTATTTTTTTTGGATGGGAAAATTATCTTATGACAAATCCCGTTCTTGGGCGGAGCGGGAGATAGTGTCAGACTTTTATTAACTAAAAACCCACTCCTGTTCCTTCTTTGCCTTTGGTTTCACTTTCACAGCGAGCCACCCATTGCTCGCCGTCCGCAAGCCCGCGCCTACGGTGGTCGGAAATCGGGATCGGAATCCCGAAGGCGGTTGGGGCGTGAGGACCGTTGCCTCACGCGATCGGACGCCTTCTTTGCTAGCATTACTGCTTCGCAGAAGGAGGCGACCACCTACCACTCCTCCTCTCTCCGGACCAAGGCCCGGTGCGAGAGATCGCCGCCGTCGATCGCCCCCACGAGGACAGGGCGTTGCTCTGCTCAAGCGGGGCACGCCTCCACCGTGTGCTCCACCGTACCCTCCGGGCGGTTCACACAGTGGCGACACGCGGGCGCCGCTTCCGCACGAATCCGGTGCAGGAACTTACCGAACTTTCCGTGTTCGCTGAGAACCTGCGTCATGCGGAAGGTGAGGACGCCGTGAGGTCTTTCCAACCACGCATCAATGAGGTGACTTACCGCCATAATTGTGGCGTGCCCTGGTATGAGGTGTACCGTATTCGGTACACTGATGCCTGAGAGGTTAAAGTAATACATTATTCAGAATAGACATAAAAACAGTCACATCTTCTCTTTTTGATCGTCTAATTGATGATATTTGATTGTATATTTGGTAATGCAGTAGGTATGACATTTAGAGCGAAAAAAAGAACTTGTTGCCGAACGCCTCGTCGATTCTCCCACGCCCCACTCAATCAAGTCATAAAATTCCTGCACTCTCCAAAATGCATCCTGTAAAATACCGAAAGGCTGGCTACCCTACGCCTGTGTTTCAGGCTTTGTAGATTGGTGTTAATAATATAAATAATAATTTATTCAATAAATAGTTTGTACTAGGAGTACAGAGTAGTCTTAAACACTAGAGAAAAACAGTATACTCAGTACAAAGTGGGTCCTAGGACTCCCTTTCCTAAACTAGGCAGAAATTCTGTCTGTATCTTAGAAAAGAGTTTCCAATTAAAACCAACCAAGTTTGGATCACCAATTAGCCTCTTCGCACGCCTTTCCACTGAGCCCAAAGCTGCTAGATGGCACTTTGCATTACCAGCCCAGCCCTTATGTGGCTGTGTACTGCACACACGTTCGGACCTGTGCTTTTATAACATTAGAAGCTGTCCCGGTGTAAAGTATCGTCAAACCTTTGCAAGAACGCCGAGTTTCCTAGCAGCTACCTTGACTTAGGACTCAATGAACTGCCCAAAGTTAAGGTTTGAGGAAATTTTAACTCACAAGAGCTGAAGGCGGTCGGTGCACTCCAAATTTATGCATAAAGATGGACCTACACACAACACAAACTTTTCTAGGTATTAAATGACTGATCGCAGCAAGAGCTGGGCGCTGGCCAAACTTAGCCTTAAAGAAAAGCGCAATATATCAAACTAAAATACCAAAACGACCTCAATGGAACTCACATTTTAAAATCCAATTTCCCTACTGATAGATCACCAGCAGAACCCAGCCAAGTCTAAATGAAAACCATTAAACTACTGAAGAAGTAATAAATATACATTTTTAACGCTTCACTCAATTCTGAACATTTTATTGTTACGAAATACACTGAGAAATAGTAGTCAGTCCCAAATTGTTTTAAATTTTGAAGACTACTACTGAAACAAAGAAAAAGCAACTTTGTGATTATGTAGATAGAGATGAAAAGTAATCTCATATGGCAGCATTTCTCTTCGGAGACATTCAGTCAGTCGTGTACGTACTCATACGTCTTACATAGGGTCTGGACTCAACGCAATCAGTGAGAACGATCGGGGACAACGTTTGTCATCCCCTTTGTTGGGGATAGAGTAAGCTAGAACTCGTCTGACCGCTGATTTTTTTTAAATTTTTGCTGAGTTTATTTTTACGTCTAAATGACAACAAACATACCATCTTTGTAGGGTTGTCCAAGAGTATAAACGGGACCCTATTACTTAGACTCCACTGTCTGTCTGTCTATCACCAGGCTGTATGTGACAGTTGAGATTTTTACAGATGATGTATTTCTGTTGCCGCTATAACAACAAATACTAAAAACCGAATAAAATAAATATTTAAGTCATTTGTGGGCCCATAAAAGAAACGTGATTTTATTGCCGTTTTTTGCTTGATATTAATAATAGTTGGGTACCATAAAGTGTCTTTTTTTTGTTGGAAAATCGTCCAATGACGTCTCGGGCGGAGCGAGGTGTGTCACACTTTTGCTGACTAAAAACCCACTCCTGTTCTTTCGTTGCCTTTCATACCAGGGCCGAGTTTTCCTTTCAGAAACAAACCCTTGGCCCCAGTATGATCATATATAGTTTCTAATGTTGTATAGATAATGGTACCTTCGTACGCGAGTCCGACTCGCGCTTGCCCGATATATTTTATTTATTTTTTGGTTTGAGATAAGAAATTAGCAAAAACTCATCCCTCTCTATGTTAAACGAGAAAAAGTGTATCCAGGCCTTGAAATTGAGAAAATCATCAAATACTCATCGATGAAGTCTATTTACCTGTCTAGCCTTTTCCAAACTGAGTAACGACAATCATAGATCTTTAAATGACAGCCGGAACCAACAGCTTAAGTGTTTTCTGAGACACCCATCCACCAACCTAAGCATTGGAGATTGGCCCGTTTTTATCCGACTGCAAGAAGGGTTATGTTTTTCGCGTGTATTTTGTATGTATGTATGTAATCTTTATTACCTCATATCTTCCAAACCGCTGAACGGATTTACATAATTAATCAAAATCGGTCCAGCCGTTTCGAAGATGTCGTCTCCCCCGGGAATCAAAACATCAGGAGGTCTCCCCCACCCGAATTAAGTCCCGTTCCCGCGGTACTCGTGATAATATTAGCTATAACCAAATGAAAGTCCCATCAAATTTTTTTTAACCTCTTCGCAAACGTATCCCGTGTTTTTAAATGAAATCCTATTGCCACGGGATAATTAAAAGAAGTCAAGTTAACATCTATAACATCATTTGTCAGAGAAAGTCCCTCGAAGTCAGTCCAGCCGTTTCGGAGATGTCCCCTATCCCCAGGAATTAAGATGAACTCTCTCTCCCTAGAATTAAGATGCCTCGAGAATTAAGATGCCTCGAGAATTAAGTCCCGTCCCGCGGTAATATAAAAGTAAAATGAGTTACTTATTATAGCATTAGCTATATCCCAGTGAAAGTCCCGTCAATGTTCAACCGTTTCGAAGACTTATCCCGTACTTATAAAGAAATCCCGTTCCCACAGAAAAATGAAAAGTAGCATAAGTAACTGCTTGTAACATTTAATTTTGCTATCTGTCAGTGAATGCCCCATCAAAGTCACTCTAGCCGTTTTGAATATTAGCTGGAACAAACCGACAGATAACTAACCAAGATTTAATTCTTTATGCACACAAGAGTACAGAGGCGGACTTAATCCGATTCGGATTATTTTTCTTTTTTCTTGTCATAAATATCGCAAAAACTTTGATATAATGGGTGATTCATTCGGAGTTACTTTTTCCAAAACTAAAAAAAATATGAATAAAACAAATTTATCGGGTAATCTTTATTATAATACAAAAGAACCATTCCTTACATTTACTTTTTAAAGATTATTTCTTTCAAATGTTGTCCGTAACTGCGATTAAGGTGGCTTGAAAAAAAAAAAAAAGCTTGCAGAAAATCCACTGTTTTCAACGAAAATTTTGTTTAGCGATGAGGCACATTTTTGGCTCAACGGATATGTTAACAAACAAAATTGCCGTATTTGGTCTGAAGAGCAACCTGAAGAGATTCAAGAGCTACCATTACATCCAGATAAAACAACAGTTATTGTGGTTTATGGGGTGGTGGAATCATCGGTCCATATTTTTTCAAAAACGAAGCCGGCCAGAACGTCACTGTCAATGGTGACCGTTATCGTACCATGATAACGGACTATTTGTTTCCTGAAATTGAAGCCCGTCATCTTCAAAACTTTTGGTACCAACAAGACGGCGGCACTTGCCACACAGCACGTGAAACCATGGCTTTGTTGCGAGAAAAATTTGGTGGACAGTTAATTTCGCGTTTCGGACCAGTCAGTTGGCCGCCTAGATCCTGTGATATCACACCCTTAGACTTTTTTCTGTGGGGTTATGTAAAGTCCAAAGTTTATATGGATAAGCCGCGTACGATTGATCAACTGGAAGCCAACATTACTCGCGTTATTCGCCAAATACCACTGGAAATGCTTGGTCGGGTCATCGAAAACTGGAACTCCAGAATGGACCACCTTAATCGCAGTTACGGACAACATTTGAAAGAAATAATCTTTAAAAAGTAAATGTAAGGAATGGTTCTTTTGTATTATAATAAAGATTACCCGATAAATTTGTTTTATTCATATTTTTTTTAGTTTTGGAATAAGTAACTCCGAATGAATCACCCATTACATTCAGTAAAAAAAATGTTTTTTTGATATTACAACAGACACTTCAAATATAATTAAGGTTTTAAAAATAAGCGAGCCGGATGACTAGGTAGGTTTGTGAGCTTTAAAGTGATAAATGTACGCTTAAAAAAGAGTGAATAAATAGTGATATTAGATTATCATAACTAAAAAAGTGTAAAATAAAAAAGAAACTCGACTTCGTAAAAAATAACTTTAGATAAAAACTGAAAAGAAAAATGTAAGATCAGTCCATACGGAACTTAGTAACTGCAACAGTCGGGACCTTCTAAAATAATCTAGGCTAAAATCTTCCTATTTAATATAATAGATGATAGAAAATCGTCCAATAACTTCTCCCGCTATAGGGCGAAGCGGAAGGGCGTGTCAGACTGTTACTGACTAACCCACTCCTATGTTCCTTCTTTGCCTCGCGTTCCAGGACCTCGAGTTTCCCTTTCGTAAGCCATCCCATGGCCCCAGTAGGCTTCGGCCCAGCTGTACCCCTGCGGTTTTGCCATCTGACATCTCTTTGACTTCTCTTTGAGCCATCAACAAGCGGCGTGGGTCAGCTTGCTGACGCTCGGCTCAGTCGGGGCGGTTACTGGACGGCCGGACGGCGAGCTACCCATTCCTCGCCGTCCGCAAGCCCACGCCTACGGAGGAAATTGGGCCCGTGCAATTATTATTACTTTTTGTCATAACGAGCGTTTGACAAACATTAACGTATCTAGAATTATTTTTCAGAGGAGGTCTGGAAGAGTCCAGGCCAGATAATTATGTCAGTGGACATACCTGATTATTGTGTGTAATTTTGAATATTTTAGCGTCCATCACAAAATTTCGAATCGGTAGCCCAAAATTCCAGATAGAGGTGGGCGCTAGGCCACACCGAAGTGACCCACGAACCACTCCCCCGCACCTATAAACACTTATATCGATAAAGAAAAAACTTTAATTATTGTATTGTAGAAGCTATTTTACGATCAACAAGGCCGATAACAAACAAAAATGGTGCACAAAATATTTCAATTCTGTTAAAAATTCAATACCCCAAGAATTTACCTAACCGTATGGAACTATACACTCTTGATTAAACATTGAAACTACACTGCAGTTGCAGCCACAAAGGAACTTTACAAAACCAATCGCGCTTTTGTACCTATTTGATATTGCATTTAAAAGAGGTCTGAACAGTTAACTTAGATTGTATTATGCAATTCAATTCACAATTAAATTTAAAAACAGAAACGGTTTTTTTTTTTTGCTTCGCACTAATTGTGCATTCAGCCCTCGGTTATCTATGATTCAGCCAGTGTCAAGTTTGAAAAATGTTTAGTTTTTTGTCAGTTTGAATTACTTTAAATTCCATTAGAATGCGGGTGTAACATATGCTAATGTTACTGCAGTATTTGGCAGCAGTAGGGGCCCAGCAGGGTCGAAGCCTACTGGGGCCAAGGGTCTAATTCTGAAAGGAAGACTCGGCCCCGGTATGAAAGGCAACGAAGGAACAGGAGCAAGAATTCTCCCAGGAGATCGGGTCCGTGGGTCGCTAATGCGTAATGCCCAACAGTTCGCCACAAAACTGCACTGCGGATTGTATCTCTCTTAGTCTGGCTCCTCACCCTAGGCATATTATGGCAAAGCAAACTCTACCGAAACAGACCTAGGGTATATTGGAATTGAAAATTATTTCTGGTGAACTTAGTAAGTTTTTTACTAATATAGTATTACATGGGAGAATAATTAAACGATTATTTAAATTCGATAATGGATAATTCATGGCATAAAATATTTTTAAATGTATTTACATGATTATGTTAAAAACATATTGAGGTTGATTTGATTTATTGGAAATGTTTTCTTTTTCATACGGTGAGGCTTACTTTCTTCAATAAAAAGGTAAAAAAAACTACTTCTAATTAGGTTCAAAATATTTTGCAACATCGGTAACGTATCTATTTAAATTAAATAGTATATTTAAATTATTTGCATATTGTAGCACATGTATTCAACAGTTACACACAAAAAACAAACAAAATAGGAATATAATGGTTTTTGTTAAAATTAGAGCCAAATTAGTATCGCAAGCTTGTTATGTTTCAAAATAAATAAATAAAGAACAGTTTAATTCTGAGACCTACGGTAAAAAATGGTTTAAATTGTGGTATGTGATAGCTGAATATACGGTGTGTCGACCCCTTAACGTTGGGCCACTTTTTACGCCACAGCCTGTATATTTCAAACCAAACAAAGAAAAATGGAACGTAATAATCTGCTTCATTCCATTTCCCACTCCACTCATTTCTTACTCGCAACTTTTTTTTTGTTCTTGATTGGTTTACAAACAACAAACTCACGAAAACGAACAAAAAATAATGGAAATAAACATTTATATTTTCACTGACCTCTATATATTTACCATAAATAGTAGAGGTCAGTGATTTATTTCTTTATTTGAAACCAAACAAATAAATTATGAAAAATGAAACGTAGCAATCGGCTCCATTCCATTCCCCACTCCACTTTATTGCTTACTCGCAACTCACGAAAATGAACAAAAAAATGGAAATAAACATTTATTTATTATTTTATTTATTACATATATTTTTAGTTTATTAATAATTATTTAATTGTAATAATAAACAACTGATTTAACTCCAATTCAAACTATATTCGAATTTTTACGTTTAAGTAAAAATTAATCATGTAACGGAACGTGACATTTTTAAAAAGTTCCGAAGAAAACGGTCTTGTTTGTTTGATGGAAGTTTGTTTTGTTTTCTTCCGATTACTTTATAATATGACGAATATTGACATAATTATGTTTATTGTGTAATATAGTCAATACAGTTTGTGGAACTTTATCTTTATAAGGTAATATAATTTGTTTTATTGTAATGTTCGTAAAAGTTCAATTTCGCATCTGTCACCTGAAACTTTCCTAAGAATTTACTTTTGTGGTTCTATAGTCAATTTCTTAAGCTTTAGAAGCTTATTTAATTAGCTGTAGGAGCTTATATCACCTTATTCTCATAAATATAATACCATTTCTACTTCACAAAACTCTAAGGGATTACAACTTTGAATTTGTGTCAAATTTTACCATTTATGTGTCTACATCGCGTGTATTCTCCAAATTAAACTCCTACTAACTAAACGCTAATTTAAGCGTTAATTACAATTTCAGTTGACAAAAAGCAATAAAAAATGCCAAAAGCAAAGGCTGTGTCCCCTGCACGATCCCAAGGAGGTATCACCACGCCGAAACGCAAGACAACCCGAGGCAGCCGTAGTCTCTGCTCCCCAGCCTTATCCACGGCGTCGGGCAGGCTTACATCACTCATAGACCAGTTCAAAGACAAGAACATGGACTCATTTGCACTGTCCCCGTTGAACGGCAGATCTGTGTTGAATGACAATACTGAAATTGAGGAACCGAGACGTGAGTACACATTTCACTTTCTATTAATATGCGTTGGTAATAAAAGTATGAGAGTACTACTTGGTTTTAAGCAAAACATACTGACAAAGTAAAGTTTTTAATTAAAAAATCTAACTTATGTAGGTAACGCATGTGATTGGGATCTATGATGATCAGTAACTCTCAGAAACATTTAATTTAAAATTATTATAAAATGCTCTACTTCAATATCAATTTGTACTATTTTAAAATTTCTTTATTCTAAAAGCACTATACATTAAGAATATATATTTTCTGCAGACTATAATGCCTATATAAAATATTTAAATATGTAAATTAATTTACAAACTACTGTTAAATCTTCGATATCTTTTTACTTATCAATACCAGAAGTATGAATTAATATAACAGACCCTTTTACTTTTTTACATTATCAATCATCATAAGGTACGTTGTTACATTTTAGGTAAATATCACTTACGTTATTTCATATTTCCAGTATTGTTATGTTAAATAACTACAGCATGGTAAGACACAAAACACACTTTTAAAATTTATGTTGTTTAGTGTGTAATATTGAGTACTCTCTATAAACTATAAAACAAACTCACAATCTTTGTCTGTTTATCCACTTACGGCTGCTAAAGCACACAAACGGTTTGATGTGATTTTCACTAACAGAAACTGCAATAAATAAGGCAGGTAGACCAGAAATAGAAAATATTAGCATAATGTTCACATCATTCTCATAGCATATTAGTGATTTTTAAATTATTTAATTAATGGTTATAGGTATTTTTAAAAGTCTATGATTTTAGCAATTATTCTTTTTTTTTATAAATATGTTTACATGGACATTTTTAATTTTTTTTAAATTAACATTTTGACTTAATCTAATCACTTGACTATTGTAATCTAATTTATTGTATTTTATTGTAAGAATATCATTTTTTTTTTTTTCATGGACTGGCTTTTGAACTAACATAAGAATAAGAACTATTAACATTATATTGTGGACCAAAAAGTATTTAATAAATTAAATTTTTATAAAACAATGTTTGGTAAACAACTGTTCCCATAACCATACTGATGTTATTTTTATTTTATTATTAAATATGGAATCTCTTTCAATTTTCAAATATCATAATTGCTTGGTATTGTGAACAGTTTGTCTTCACAGTTCTTATAGGTATGTAATGTTCATTTAAATAGGTAACAAGCACACATAAGAAGTAAAGTATACTTATATCTTAACCCTATAACCACCCCCGTCAGATTGTTCGGACCAATGTTTTTCGTCCTATTGGCTGGGATTGTGTGTTTGCGACTGGGTACTCCATCTCATTTAGCTCTTCAATCCCCATAGGTGACAAAAATAAGTGACAAAAGAGCTGATGAGATGGAGCATTTGGTTATAGATGTACAACCCTGGTGGAATAAACTGTGAGAGATGGTTGGATATATCCGAAGTAGGCGGTTAAACAATATGTGTACAAAGTTGAGTCTAACTCAAGAATGAAAGCTAAGCTTTCAGTGATAGAAAGAAAACATATTATATTAGAATTACAATTAGTATTTATTATAATGCACAATGAATTGATTTTTTTAGGCAAAAGTTGGTGGAAGAAACTGGATGAGAACTCCCAAGATGTGATGGAAGTTTTAGAAGATAATAAGTTGACTGTAAACAATCCTATTGAAGAGTTCATTGATATTGATGTTTTAAGGTAAATGTACTTACTAATATCACATTCAGGTGCAAACTATCTGTGCATGAATACAGCTAGGTAATCAAAACTTTGTAGGTTGATATTAACTTAAATCTGGTAGCATTATCAATAAATTCGAACACCCAGTATGTAAACAGATAAGCATATTTATTATTTAAAAAAAAAACAGTTTTTTTAATCTTGGTTAGTACTAACAACACTATTTATTGTTTATAAGATATTGTGACTTAAAAATGTACATACAATATCTTAAAATTAATGAAGGACTTAGTTTGTGTAAAAGATTCCTAAAATTAATTCATTAAATAAATGAAGTAATTAGTCAATAACATAAAATAATAATAAATTGATCTTAAAAAAATAAATAAATTGATTATCTTAAGTTATGATTGATTATTGTAATTGCATACGATTGCGTATTTACCCTTAGGCCAATACAGTCAAGGCCCAGGATGGTGGCCCAAGAGAGCAAAGTAGTGCTTTCAATAATAAAAATAATTTTAAAAAAATATAGGTTTCCCCAATAATTTCTTGTCTCAAAGGAAAGGCTCGGAGTTTTAAATTTACCGACATAGCCCGAGAATCGCCAAAACTTAAGTGGCAGTGGGCAGGGCACATTGCTCATTAAACAGATAAACGGTCAGGTCGAATGCTTCTGGAGCGGCGACCACGTACCGGAAGACGCAGCTTGAAGGCCTCCCACAAGGTGGACCGACGGCCTGGTGACGCTCGTAGGATTCCGAACAATGCAAGACGCGTAGGACCGGTGGTTGTGGCGACACTTGATGGAGGCCTATGTCTAACAGTGGAAATTGCTGAAATGATGATGATAAAATACTATTTTCTTTATGTTTGTATGTATGTATTATCTGAAGATTTATTAGATGTTTTCCCCACTGCTTTGAATCTTCAGGTTTCTGCTGTTACTACCTGAAATAAGTTTTATTTGCTAGAAAAGCATTAACCAGTTTTGTTCTATTTTCAGCCAAGAAAAAAAGAACTACACTCTTGATCTACCTGAAAGCAGTGACAATGAATCAATCCACAGCATAGTACTCCCACAAAGAAGGCTCTTCACACAAAAAGAGAACCTGCCTCAAAAGAAGTATGGCCATTTAATGGACAATAGAGAATCATTGGCCAAACTCCACAAGACCAACAACACACACATTGATAAGACAGTGAATGTTGGAACAAGAGAACTATTTCAAAATACTAAAAGATCGAAACCAATATTTCCAGCTGCCTTACTAAACATATCCCCTGATAAAACTGCTGCTGATAAAACCAGAGGAAACGAGTTGGCAGATCCTAAACCACAAGTAAGAAATATCTTCGGTAACCGACCAGCAAACAAAAGAAAGAATATGTTTGCCGACTTCATTGTGTCTGAAAGTGAGGACGAAATACCCGATATTCAACCCAAAGTGTTCGGTTTTCAAAAGAAACTTGAACAGCGACGAATTAGTTCAGTATCTAGGGGCAGGGAATCATCACCTGCATCAAGCATTACTACTGATATAGAAATGGATTTCAGGATGATGCTACCATCTTCGACTATGGTTGAGAATCAACTCGAAGATATGGTAGCAAGCACACCTGTGAAGCGAGCTAGACTCAGTAAACTATCAGAAGCAAAAGAATCAGAAGCAGGAACTTTACAAACAAACACAACCTCTGACAAAACCAAACAATCTAATAAATCTGTTTCTTCTAAGAATAAGTCTAAAGCTTCACCAGATATTAAAGATAAATCATTCAATAGCTCTAGGACTACTAGAAGCATGTTGAAAAATGCCTCGAAACGTGAAGAAAACGTAAACAATTCATTAAGAAAGGATACCAAAAGCGATAAATCTAAGAGTAAAATTACTTCTAGACTTAATGAGCTAGATGTTAGTCCATCTAAGTCAGACACTGATAAACAAAGCGATATACTCACTAAATCTCAGAATCAAAACAAAAGTAGAACAAGAAATAGTCTAAAAGCAATGGAAACTGAAATAGAAGAAGAAAATTGTGTCGCTAACGCCGCAAATGGTATAAACAATGCAACACGGCTTATAAACAAATCAAGAAACAAAAGTCTTCCGAATACCACAAATAAAAGTGTTAACGAAAAAGAACGAACAGTTACTTTAAAAGTACATGATCAAGTTGACAAAACTCTTACAAATGATGATGAACAAAATGAAGAGGAAGACGATGAAAATAATTTCACACTAGAATATGAACATGATGATGAAGTCTTAGACGAAGCAAAGGTCCCTAGCGACAACCATAATGATATTACTAAAAAACACAATACCATTGTTTTGGAAAAAGATAGCCAAAAAGCTGAAATTAATAAGTCAAAGAGTAATAAATCTAGTTTGGCCAACAAAACTATACAAAAACCCACGAAAACTGTTGAAGAATCAGTAGAATCTCAAACTGAACAGTACTCTGCAGATGATAATGTTGACGGTAATCAAGAACCAGAAACAGATGCTGCTGTACAAAATCAAGAGAATAAAGACGAGGAGATGGTTGATCAGGAAATGGACAATGAAGCTAATAATTCTCGCGAAGATATGCATAATGAAATGGAACAAGCAAATGAAGAAGAAGCAAATGAAAGCGAAGAAGACCACGACGAGGTAAATAATAGCCAAGTAGCCAATGAGAGCCAAGAAGTTGGAAATGATAACGAGGAAGATGAGGATCAAGTTAATGAAAGTCAAGAAGTTGAAAATAAGAACGAAGAAGATGAGGATCAAATTAATGAAAGTCAAGAAGTTGAAAATGAGGAAAATGAGAACGAGGAAGATGAGGATCAAGTTAATGAAAGTCAAGAAGTTGAAAATGAGGAAAATGAGAACGAGCAAGGTGAGGATCAAGTTAATGAAAGTCAAGAAGTTGAAAATGAAAACGAGGAAGATGAGGGTCAAGTTAATGAAAGTCGAGAAGTTGAAAATGAGAACGATGAAGAAGAGGATCAAGCTAATGAAAGCCAAGAAGTCGAGGCCGAAGTAAACGGGAGTCAAAAAATCGATGAAGATGAACAAAACGAAAATCAAGAAGTTGAAAATGAGGAAGAAGATAATGAAAGCGAAAAAGAGGACGATGAAGCCAATGAAAAACAAGAAGAGGAAAATGAAAGCAAGATAGAGGAGGATGTAGCTAATGATAGTCAAGAAGAAGCCAACGAGAGCCATGCAGTTGAAAATGACGAGGAAAATGAAAGCGAAGATAATAATGATGTAGGTAATCAAAGTCAAGTCAGGACCGAACAAATGAGAAATGAAAGTCAAGAAGTAGCCAATAAGAGCCAAGAATTTGAAAGTGAGAATGAGGAAGATGAGGATCAAGCTAATGAAAGCCAAGAAGTCAAAAATAAGGAAAATGAAAGCGAGGAAGATGATCAAGTTAATGAAAACCAGGAAATTGAGGCCGAAGTAAACGAGGAACAAGAAACTGAAGAAGATAAAGCAAACGAAAGCCTAGAAATCGAAGAAGAGGCAAATGAGAGTCAAATAGATGAAGATGACGAGGCCCCCGACCAAGACGAACAAATGGGTGAAGAAGAGGAAGCAGCTGATGAAAGTCAAGTAAATGATGCTTCAGTAAACGAAAGCCAAGAAGTTGAAAATGACGAAGAAGAAAGTAATGAAGCTCAAAGTGACACTGAAGTTAACGAAAGCGAAGAAATTGAAGACGATCAACAAATGGAAGACAGTGATGAGGCCGATAAAGCAATCGCTACAGATGCAGAAATATCTGATCAAGATGACAATCAAACCGACGAAATGGAAGTAGACGATGATGAAGAAGAATCAGACAATGAAGAAAGTGAACAAAACGAACAAGTCAGTCATGAAGAAAGACAAATTGAAGAACAGAACGAAATTGAACCCAGTGAAGAAATTGTTGAAGAATCACCAAACGTAACACATGACACCACTGGCAGACACAGAAAAAAGAACCTAAACAAATCACCGGAAGTGATCCTACACGATAAGACTAACCAAATGGACTCCTTCACAGCCCAGGGTCGTAATACCAGCGTCAGAAAAACCAAAAGCATGATCAAAAACCTTGATATTAGACCCAGCTTAGCCCCACCAAGGGACAGTATAGGCTTTTCTGATGGCACTACAAACTCTAGCGCGGAGGGATCCGGCTGGGACTCCCATAGAACTACCCGCAAAACGTTAAGACAAACTTTCGGCAAAGACTTCACACCAAGGAAGTCTTTACGAGCCTTAGTTATGGAGAAATCGGCAAAAAGGCAAACGGAACACATGGAAATGCATTCAGAAACGGTGAAGTTTCCTCTGGCAAACTCTACAGAGATGCCTGAGGATTCTAATCATGATGTTGAAGATGTTGTGGAGTCTGATCATGAAATGTCTAGGAGAACACGGCAGACCACGCTTGAACAGTATTTGCAGAAAATCAAGGAGCAAAACATTGAGAAGAAACTTAAGATGGTAAGTGTCTATTGTATATATCACTTTTCATCCTGATTAACTCTTCTTAGTTGTATACCCGTGCCTCCTCCCCTCCTAGTAGGACACGGTGGAGCATACGGTGAGACGGCATAGAGGTGTACCCCGCCTGGGCAGAACATCGCCGTGTCCTCGTGGAGGCGATTGAGGGCAGTGATCTCTCGCGCCGGGCCGTGCGTACAGGTCATGGTCCGAAGCTAGGAGTGGCAGGCGGCCGCCTCCTGCGAAGCAGTAATGCTAGCCAAGGAGGTGGCCACAAGAGCGAGTGAACGGCCCTCATGACCCAGCCGCCGGGATTGCGATCCCGATTTCCAGCCACCGTAGGCGCAGGCTTGCGGACGGCGAGCAATGGGTAGCTTACCGTTCGGTAACCGTCCGGACCGAGCTCAAGTTGTCGACGGCGCGTAGTGTTCCACGTGCGCCTCAAGGAGATCTCAGCAAACCGTAGGGGCCCAGCAGGGTCGAAGTCTACTGAGGCCATGGATTGTGAGAACTGTGGGAAATGAACCCCGTTGCTCTGGAACGAAGGCAAAGAAGGAACAGGAGTGGGTTTTAATCAGCAAAAGTCTGACATGCCTCCTGCCACACCCAAGGGCGGGAAATGACATTAGATGAATTCCCAACTTAAAAAAAAAATACTCGTGCTTCGGAAAGTACGTAAAGCTGTTAGTCCCTGTTGTCATTCGTAGATCTTTAACAGTCACTGTACCCCTCTTTGTACAATGGTTAATGATTAGTGAATCCTTCTAAAGTGCGATGACTGTCACATTAATCATTCTATTGTTACTCCTTATGGCCCGTTCACGACCTTGCCGCTGTGAACGTAAGCTAAGCGCGGGCCAGTGAGGGGTAAGATCAAAAGTATGAAAATGTTTGAAGCACGCCACGAGACGCCGCTCATAGCGCCGCGTGTCCGCTTACCGATGCCGCCCCGCTCGCCGCGCCGCTAAGACCGAAGTTCTGACCAGGCTGTTAGAGTTCTACTTATAGCTTAGTGCTCTGCCTTTTTTTTTACCAACGGCTTGGCCCGCGTGAATTTAGATAATTATCTTAAAGGAAAACATACTCTCGAGATAAAAAGTATCCTATATGCTATTCGAGGACATGGTCTAGTCGTGTGCTAAATTCCCTTCAGCAGTTTCAGCGTAAAGGAGTAACAAAGTGACAACCATACAAATATACACAGGCACACAAACTTTCACCTTTATAATATTATAATGATTACTACATACTATTTGCGTATTTAAAAACAGGGCAAATGCGACTCAAACTCCGCAGATTTGAGTATATGGTTTTAAGTTCAACTCTATGCCTCCACGCGTTTCTGAGATAAAAAGTCTTGATAGACTGACAGACAGACGGACGGACCACAAAGTGATCCTATAAGGGTTCCGTTTTTTCCTTTTGAGGAACGGAACCCTTAATAAAAAACACTTAACCATAATTATAAATACAATAAAAAAAAAAAACATAATTAATTAAGAAGACTAACTAAAAACAATCGAATATATGGCGTCGAAAAACTTATTTGCATCACTCTCAACTGGTAATGTGCGCAAAAGCCCCGGCATTATTGCTGAATATAAATAAAAAATCATTTGTATACACCCAATTAATTATTCTATTATCCCATGTTACAGGAAGCAGCAATCAGGAACTCCTTGAAAGCCCCCATTACCAACTCACTAAGCCTTTTCAAAGTTCCTGGCAAGCCAGCTCCGCGCCGTCCCAAGCCGTCACAGAGTAAACCTAAGAAACAGATCAAATCCGTCATTCCCCTCGACGAGTTACCTCCAGAGGTCATTGAAGACATGAAGTATAAGCCTCCGAAGAGGTTCCAACCTACCAACGCGTCGTGGATCACTAAAAGGTTGTACAAGTTCTTGGAGACCAAATTGGAGCCAAAGTAAGTAAATCGTGATAGTATTTGTTCTACAATTTTTTTATCAATAGTGTATTACACTAATTTTTTAAAAGTGTCTCAATTAGATTCTATAGTGCTAATAAACCAATAAAAAAAACATAACATTTTTATTCAGTCGTTAAGTACCCTGAAAATGCATTTAAAAATTACATTTTCAAATTTCTCGCGTATTTGACGAAAATGTAGAAAGCAGTGGACGCCATATTTACTCTGCGGTCGTGACGTCACTTGGCTTTGTAAACAAATGCTCTCAGTATAGCCGATCAGTTGACAGCTGTCACTTTATTTTACACAGCCGAATGACGTCATAACATTATTTCAAGATGACGTGAATATTATTTCAAGGTGATAAAGAACATAATAAAAACAGAAAACTTTGAATTGAATTTTAAAATTTATTTTGTTATTTTATGAACTAAAACCAACACTTATCGACTGTATTTTACCTAAGCCATCTTAATAATACATTTTTAGATTTTTTCTCATATAAAGTAACCTATTATTGTAGTTAGTAATAGTCAGTGTAGAACTGTAGGATGTTTCATCCAAACCTGACTAGAGGCATAGGCATAAAGTCTTGCTGATCTTTTCTGACTTTGCTTAACCTTGTGAACTTGGCCCACGCTCGTAATCATTGCCATATGGCCGGAACAGGCTGGTTTTTTTTTTAAATGTTCTTTAAAACCTGTGCTTCCTTACCTCTGCATCTCGCGTTTTTCATAACCATGTATATTTTTTTTTATTCTTATAGATACGACTACAAAGCGCGCGTTCGGGCGGAGAAGCTCGTAGAAACGATATACTCGTTCGCTAAGGACCTGCGCCGTCACCACGTGGCGCCCGCAGACGCCGTCGACGTCCTGAAGCACGAACTCGCCAGGCTGGATGTTGTGCGCACGCACTTCGACTTCTACGAGTTCTTTCACGAGTTTATGCCCAGAGAAGTCCGAATTAAGGTGAGTTTTTAAGAACTTTAAGAGAATTATGCTTGGCGAACCTGTAAAGGAGTATGTTGCATACGCGAGATCCTCATAGCACTGTGTGACCCTCTACGTTTTTGATGTTGTATATTTGTTTAATAAGTTAGTAACTGGAATACACCATGCCTATTTGGTATCCTTTTTACCTTAAATATAATAGTTGTTTGGGTTAGATTGAAAATAAAGTGGACTGTATTCTAATAAGCACTTGGTATATTGCCGTTAATCAATATTCGACAATACAACGTCCCGGGCAAATAATAATAATTAATTGATCCGTCACGGCGGTATCCGTGCAAAAGTCCCGCGGCGCGGCGGACAGGCCGTGTCCCTCACCGGCGCCGCTCACGGCATGCACACGCCGCCTGCGCATGCAGACCACTGTTATCAATGCGTTGGGTTCGACTCCCAACAATAGCAAATTAGAAATGGTACAAAAATCATTCTGGCGTGGCACGAACTACAAGTTCAATTCACACGTTTATTACATAAGTACAACATTCTAAGTTTGTAAGCCAGGCAATTACTTTTGATGTAATGAAGCTACTGATGAAGCAATCTGTTGTGGCACAGTGTGGTTTGTAGTTTGTACCACAATAGATTTGAATGTACTGGCAATGTAAATAATGCCCTAACCCCTGTTCCACATAAATTCAAGTCTAGACCTCGAGTACCTACGTCACCTTTAAAAACTTCATAACTTTATGGATATAGACATTTTCACTCTTTAAAAAAATTTAAACTTGAAGTTCCAAATTAATCAAAGCCGAAAGACGTCCACTGTTGGACATTGGCCTCCCACAAGTGTCGATACAACGAACGGTTCTGTGCGTCTCGCATTCATCGGATTAATACTTAATTCAAATAACTTCTTAAAATCCATTTCTGTCATTCATTTGATTAATCTGTCGACAGTAGTTTGGGCTATAATTATGATTACCTTATTATCTAAAGAATCCTTTGGTATCATCTTAAAAAGTACAGTTACTTTATATTGTATGTATTTCTTTTTTGTCCTAATGATCTGACTAAAGTAATTTGTTGATGCAAATCAACAAATACTGACTATAGTCAGTTCTACTTCAATTAAATAATTCCAATCGCTACTACATTATTCGCAAAACCTATACACATAGTAACCTCTGACGCACACGCCGATGTAGTCCGAAACACATTCGTCAAATTTATAAAACCCCTCTTTGGCCCCTAAGCTGATTACACGAATCCTTTTTGAAATCATCATAAAATACTTCATAACTTTATCCCAAAAAAGCGGAGTTACCATGACATTCAAAGTAAGATTGTTTCATTCTTATTTCATTGTAAGTAAGAGACAGAGCTATACAGGTTGTATAGCGCCATCTCTTACCCACATTGGAAATAAGAATGAAACAATCTTACTTTAAACGTCATGGTACAGATCCAGGACAGTTCTTTAATTATTAAAAAAAATAAAACATTTTGTTTCAGGTTGTTCCGGACATCGTAAACAAAATAGCGCTCCCCCGACATGGCGTGTTCTCTGATATCCTGAGAGGAAACACAGTACATGGATAACAGTATTCTAAGATAATGTTTGTTAATTAAATATGAATTGATATTATTAAATATTACATGTTTGAAGAAAACACTCTTTTGTCTTTTTCTCTTCTTTCACTTTGAATCCCAAAAGCGAGCTCCTAGCGAAGATCTGTTTTCTCCCAAAATTTGTGCCTAATTAGTTGGAATCAGTCTACCAATATCAGAATCTTTCGAACACTGATTCAAAAGTTATAAGCGTATCTAGGTGACCGACCTGGAGAGGATCTCCCCAGCTTGGTCACATTTATATCTCAAAAAACTAGGGCACTGTTTTCTACCAGTTTGTCGCTAATTAGTCGCAATTTGTATGGCTATTGTAACACAGGTGGGTACTATGCCTAGCGCGGAAGTCGCGCCCGGTGTCGTGTTTTCGTAAGGTTGAGTAACGTGATAGGTGAAGCAGTGACGATACGTTTTCGAGTTGCTAAGTGAGCGACAACCTTAAACAACTACATCAGCGTACGGGGCACGTGCCATCGGGTCCTATATAGATAGATAGATATTCTTTATTGTACACCAAAAATACAATTTACATTAGGAAATTAATAAGGTGTCACAATGGGCGGTCTTATCGCTAAAACAGATTTTTTACAGACAATCTTTACCTTTTTTTTTATAGTCTTACTCTAAGCTTCGCCGCACACCACCCACACGCGACAGCCACAAATGCCACTAGCCACCTGAAGCTAGAAGCGGCTGCAAAGCTCGACGCGCGCTATTATTCCATTTTTTTTTTTTTTAGGTTGGAACGTCATCTAATGACAATTCTCGCTCTTGGGCGGATCGGGAGATAGTGTCAGACTTTTATTGAATAAAAACCTACTTTTGTTCCTTCTTTGCCTTCGTCACAGGGCCCCCGGTTTTGTTTACACACTACCCAGGCCGCTATCCCCCACTGGCGTACGAGCATTGGCGCTGCGCAGACGCGACGTTAATGTGGCGAGTTTTTAGTGGTAAAGCGCCAACGTTGTGCAGATGCGACGATAACGTTGCAAGTTTCTTGCGTACACCTCAAAATCGCAGTATGTGTGCGACGTCAATGTTGCGTTCAGCGGAAGTAACGCTTGTCATAGCGCAGACGGAGAAGCGCCACACTCGTAAAGTCAGTGGGATAGCGGCCTTAAAAGTACCTCGTACATGCGATGCCTTTGATTCGAAATGACCTTTACCTTCGGGGTGTAGCGCCGGTGGCGTGTATCGGTTGGTGCCACAAGAAGGGAGCAGAACAAGAGAGTGTGTGCTGACCACCAGCGTCATTGTATGTGGCAAGTTCGTATAAAATGTATGAAAACCACCGATTTAAATATGTCTGTGATAAAAACAAAAACTAAAGGAAACAGATCAGTGGCGGCGTATTGTGGTTGTGATCGGTGGCCACTTGTTGAAGTAGCGATTATAAAGTAAATAAAACAAAACCATCCGGAATCTAGGACTTGTTTATTTTGAAAATATTAGGATATAAATGTAAACCTATGTTACAAATTACAATACAATGGAGCACCATACACATAAAATTATATTGCAATAATATAGGTACATACAGAGAACATATTTGAACGTAATACAAAAAATACACATCTCACTTATATGACTTATGACTATTATGTATAGAAGGAGAAAGGCAAAGCGTAGTCTTAGTTAATCTCCTAATTGGGGCACATTGACTCTAACATTCCTTATAAATACATGGGTATATCAATATTGTAAGGCTGGTTATTCATTAAAAAGAAAAACAAATGTAAAACTTGTATAATTAGGGGCTTCCATAAATTTCGTTACAAACACGTTAAAGAAAGGGATACAAGGTTTCGTGACGTCACATTTCAAAATCTATATCCAAGTGTTACACTCCATTCGCAATATGATTAGACAGAAACAAACTTTTTTTTTTTACTGTCCGTTCAACCGATTTTGACTTCTATTCCGTAGGTATAAGGATGGCATTAAATGCAAAAAAAAGTGGTTACAATACCAACTATTTACCGCAGCCGATATTTACCATGCACCTAATGCAATAAAAGTCAAACTCGGTTGCACCCAAAATATTTCCTATGTTATCCATATAAGTATATATATAGTTTAGCTGTTCTGTTGGCGAGTTCGAAAAGTAATTTCTTAAGTACTGTTTTAATTTAATCATTTCTAGATGTAAAATTGCAAAATATGTGACGAAACAATAGGGAGAGGGGAGTCTCACAAATGTGGCCAGCTGTGATAAGGACGAGGGGGGGGGTTAAAAATGATGATTTTTTTGTGATATAATTTATGGAGGCCCCTTAAGATTAGCACATAAGAGTAATGTATATAGGGTATAATATTATAGATCAACACAGTTCATACAGGCATATTTATGAATAATATTTAAAACTTTTTGGAAGTCCAGTTACTTCACGTAAGAAGTTTTGTAATTTTGAATGTTTACGTCTTTCTGTGAAAAATATAAGCGTAGGTAATAATAAATAATAGCCAAACGACAAAAATACTTTTCACACCGTCGTAAATCTACTTTTCTACATATTCATATTTTCTTCGTGATGATAGGTAGACAAGTTATAGTCGAATAACTGTGCATTTGTGATACTAATACATTTGCTAAGTTATCTGTACAATAAAAGTGATTTCGTTCGTGTCTAAAAATAACCATCTGTATTTTTCTGAAGCGTAAAAATATCATTTACAGACGAACGGAAATTATCTTTCCATACCTAGCTGACCAAAATAACCAATATTTTCGTCGTCTATAAGTGCCCTAAGTTCTACACCAAATGTTTAAACATAGAATATTGTAAATACCTGCAAATTGTGATTGATAATACCTAAGAAAAGGAACCTGCTGTGACTATCATACTAAATGAATGAATAAAAAAAATGCAGTGTTTAAAGTACATTAAGTAGTGAGCATCGATTTGTGACAAGAGTATCTTTGTGTTCAAAATAGATTTTAGTTAAAACTGTTTGGCACTACTTAGTCGATTTGTACCAAAAGGATTCCAAAATACATGATTATTTCATTTATTTACAGTCAATTAATACAATGTCATTGTAAATTAAAATTACATTTGATTAATTCACTACCACGGTCTCTTCTCACAATACGTAACACATTTTCTAAGTACAGCTAAAAAGCTTTAATAAAAATGCAGTCAAAAGTATAACTAAAGCAGTCAAAATTATATTGAAGCCTACATTAACCACTAGAGTACGAGAAGTGATACGGAGTACCTATATCAACATATTTATTTTTCACTTTGGCCGAAATGTTGGCGACTCTGTTTTTTGTGTTGCCAATTAATATAACAAACTAGAACGGTTTAAAAAAAAAAATGCAAAATAGTCTTTATTAATGTTAAAGCCTAAAATATAAATTTTCATAAATAAATGGCAGTCTAATGACTCAATAATAAGTCTAATAAAATGAACTTAAAAACTAAGCTAGAAAATTACTAACGCAGTTCATAATAAGCTCTTTAAAAATTAATAACTTAACTACATAAATTCAAATTATTGCTTCATATTCAAACAAACGATCGATAAAGCGATAATAACAATATTTTCAAACAAATCAGTATTTACTGAATTCTTTATTAAAGCGAAACTACATAATTTTTCATAAAAAGATATTATATCGTCATTAAAAAATTTGAACTTCATAGACCTGTATAACTCGCAGTTTGGGCCAAGAAAGTTACCATTAGCGATAGATATACTCGTAATTTAAATGCCCATTAGGCCTCGTTCGTTTTTACACCGAAATTCTCTCTGAATTTTAATTTATTATTATCTTAACAAGAAGGAAAATGCATTCTTAATTTATTGAAAAGGCAACAACTATTTATGTTTTTGATTTAAAAAAAAACATGTATGTATTTTATTTGCATTAGTCGACTACTGTATTTTTTTTTTTCATAATTTCAAGAGATGGCACTATACGTGCTAAATCTAAAATTTAGTTTTTATTAAAAAATCTAAATCTATAAAATTCATTCGATCAAAAATTTTGAAAACTCGAAGTCGACTAAAAAATTCTTTCTCAATCACAGTCTAAATTGCTTCCAAACCTACTGCTTAGTGTTGCCATTATAAAAAACTTTTGAATCCGAAGTTATAAAATGGACTATTTCAAATTGCTAATTATATTATTCTTAATTGATTTTAAACTCTATTGAAAATGTTAAAAATGGTTTTGAATTCGAATCGTAATTTATTTTACTGGAATCTATTGAATGCTATGTTAGACTTGACTAATACTTTTAAATCGTTCAACTAAATTAAATTTTTTGACCCATTCAGACATAGTTAATACGGTCCAAAGACAATTCACTAAAATTTTATGCATTTTCCTCGGTCCCAAAAGTATGCAAAAGAGATTGCGCTCAAAGATGTTTCATACCTGACCGAAACGAGATATAAAAATTTACTTCTTCCTTTTTGGGGACGAAAAACTTTCTCGCACTTTAACCGGCTAGCCGCGACAAATGTTCTAAAAAAGACCATTTATCAAAGCAAGTTCACATAACATTGTTAGCGAGTACAAAACCTTCCTCTTGTATCCGGGACCGATCTTACGCATATTACATTTTTTCGATTATACTTCATAAAGTGCGTATTGCATCAGTCCTCGTCAATTTTAAGATTAGAAAGACTTCCTCACGTTTTCCTCGCAACTTATAGCTTACACTTATTATTAGAATATTATCATATTTTACACACGTGTGGGTAGATTAGTATTAATTATTACATTCAGTTAATATAGTATTTTCGTAATAGTGATAGATCTGTGATGAAATTGCAAATTACTTATTGCACTTTGAATACATTTGAACTAAATTATTATATAGAAGAAATTTACTATGTTTTAGATATTCGTATCTACTACTTAAGTAATAGACTGTTAAATTAAAGAGCTGTCTCTAACAGTTTAAGTACGAAACTTTAAAACATAATAAATTCTCCAGTATAATAATTTATTTCAAATTCTTCAATCCCTTGATTTAGTCGTTATGATTATGATTGCGGAATATTTCAATTTTTTGTAGATGAAGTAGTTTCCGAGAATCCGTGTTTAGTCAATGAGTGACTACTTTCTCTTTTCTTTAAATTAAAAAACATTTTGTTTTTGAATTTATTGTTATTTTTTTTAAATGGCAGTCGCATTATTTAATTTTTGAATTATTTGATTTTTATACATCTATAAAACTGAATTGTTTCTAAGACACCCAGTACTGGTACAGATAAAGCTAGAACTACATTAGACCGACACACACGTGTAACACGCCTGATTTGGCGATTGTCGCGTGGCGTGTGTCGCTCTACAAGTCTAGTTTCCATATAAAATGTATGGAGACCGACGCGCCCAGATCGGCGTGTGTGGCACACGTGTGCGCAGTGTCATTCCAGCTTTAGTCTTCCATGATTTATCCACCCTACCCACACATGTGTTACATTCCACATATACATACATACACAGAAATCTTACGATCAACTTTTAATATCATCCAATCTCACCTTTACACGTTGTTAATTGAGATAATACTGGATGGTACTAAAAGTGAACAGTCCTCTACATTATACGTAAACCTTTAGTGGAAATATCTGTAAGACTGATTATTATTAGAGATCGGAAAAGGTACACTTACCTTTAATACGAGGAAGTAAGTAACATAGACTTGATAATATATTCACTAAAATCTCGGAATCATAAATATGACTATTTAATCTCGAAATTTTTATTATAACATAATTATTAGCCATCACTTTACTACCATCGGACAACCCGACGTACGGCAAATGTCCACTCTTACTTAGTTGACACCTCTACGGTCCGGACTAAGCGTTTCGCCTGGTAGTTTATACCGCGTACAGTGAGTGAAGGTTTAGAAAAAAAGTTGCCGTGAGTGGTCTTCCCGTCCGATTATAATTTAGGTGTGTTCAAGGCTAGAGTGAATACGTTCTAATAAACTAGTGCACCTCACCATCAACGATTGCATCGCTGCTTACCATCAGGTGAGATGTAGACAAGAACTAATTTAAATATATATTTTTTTAAATTGTTTACCTTTGTTCTGTGGGCCCGAATTGCGCAAGCGCGACACTTGTGCGAGTTCGCGAATTATTGGCGCGCAAAATTCGCTTCAATTAGCGCGTCCGATTAAAACGGTAATATCTTTGAAACTACATTAGTTAGCTGGTTACAGATTATATCATTAGAATCGTTATTAAATTACTTAAATAACAAGAGAACTTTCAAGAATTAATTTTGTTTGTAAAACAAAGCTCTTTAACCTAATAGTTTATAGTACGGAACTTTCAATTCAAATTTATTTAAAACACAATATGTATTTTGGAATTTTTGTAAATTCCGGGATCTAATCGTCATGTTTATGATTCCGGGATTTTAGAGGAGGTATTATCAACTCTACGTCACTACCTATTCCAATCTCTGCTGATTATATATCCATAGCTTATTATGAACAACCATGATGACTTTTTAATCTTGCAAGGATAACTTCGTTTGGAATACAGGATTTTTTTTCTGGATTCAGAATTCGATATAAGTTAATCATCAAAATTTTAAAAATAATATTATATTGTATTTAAGATTGACTTTTTTGAAAGAACATTGTCTTGCCCCCGTTGCCAAGTTACGACTGTTTCGTTTTTATTCTCATTTTGTCGACTACCCCGAGTCAGCCACGCCCCCGTTACATAACGCCGCCGTTACAGGACAGAGCAAAACGCGCGAATTTTATTTCGCAATCGTATTTATTTCCGCACAGCATTGCATCAAATCTGCACTAAATCATTTTTTTTTTTTTATCGCCTGTGCGGATACTTCCATAAGATTAAATGTGTTACAGAATGACGAATTAAAACCTGGCGGTGAAATATCGCGGACAGGCCTAGGCGGGATAGGGACAGGCGGGATAATGCTTAACCCTTTAACCGCTTGCATTGGATTGGTCCAACGAGTGTTTTCGTGTCCTATTCGTCAGAATCATGTGTGTAAAACCGGGTACTTCATCTCGTTTAGCTCTTCAATCCCCATAGGTAACAGAAGAGCTTGTTTGTCGGACATATCCGACGTGAGCGGTTAAAAGATTAAATTCGCAGGGACGAAGATGCTGGTAAACACTAGTCAAAAATATTATTAAGTATGGATTACAGTCATGAATAATAGACTACAGATAGTCCCACCATGTCGTGCCTCGTGCATCCAGGTCCCTAGCGCGGCTGGCAGGGCAGCAGCTCGACGTAGTTGGCGGGGAAGAGGCCAAAGAGTCCGTGCGGCCCGAGCCCCTGCCACCAGCCCGCGTCGATCTGCTCGATGTGCGAGATTATGTCGCCCGGGTCGAACGTGATCTCCGATTCGTCGGCTGGGAACACAAATTAGAATGCGTTAGTATACTTTATGGAGGTTAGTGCGTGGTTTTTTATTCACAAAACCGCATTGGGCCCGCGTGATGAATTTCTGCACCTCTCTCAAACAACTTACTCTAAGGGCCTGTTCACGAACTTGCGCCGTGAGCGGTAGCTAAACGCGGGGAAGCGAGCGTAAGATCAAAAGTATGAAAATGTTTGAAGCACGCCACGAGACGCCGCTCATAGCGAACCCGCTCGCCGCGCCGCATGTTGTTAAGACCGAAGTCGTGACCAGGCCGTAAGAGGAGCCCTTTTTTGGGATGAACAATCATTCAATATATTCTCTTGGTCTGAATGGAGCGAGAAGGAGTTTCAGACTTTTACTGACTAAAACCCACGAGTGTTCCTTCTGTTCTTCTTTGCGTTCCAGAGACGCAGTGGGTGACTCTTTCGGACAATCCCGCAGCTCACTAAGAGGAGCCGTGTCCTGACAGTAGGATTGTAATAGGCTGATTATACTTCAGTTATGTGATAAATTTTTCAGGTAAGTCAGTTTCAAATAATTTATTAAGATGAATACAACTTAGATGATGAGCATAAATCTAAAGCATAAAAAGGCAATCAATAGAGTTAATCTTTCGAATACCGTAATTAGAGATACAATGAGAGAGCGATCGCCGGCGTTCGGAGTGAATGGGCCGTACCCATTCACTCTCCTAGAAATCCAGCACGCAGGCTCAGTGCGGGCGCCGGGACTGTCAAACGCGTCTTCTAATTTTTAGTTTTAGGATATGCCGGTTACTTTACAATGTTTTCCTTCACCGTTTTGTGAACAGGGTGATGAAAAAATATTAACAACATTAAGCGCAATGTGCGACTCATAATTCAGGTCCATTACAATTAGGTCACCACTAATCTATTGTTAGTTCACAAGGAAATAAATCCTAAATCTTTCATAAAGTGTTTAGACGTTTTTAAATTAGAAAGCAATCTTGTTGAAGCTTATTTGTGACATGCTTATAATTAAGACAAAACAAACGAATGATCCAATATGTGTTACACAGATTGCCAATTTACAGAAAATTAGAAGAGAATCAGCAATAAAATATGAGCTGAAAAAATTATTAATTATCCAACTATAATTAAGGTGTCTTCAAGGCTTAGAGTGAATAGGCTCTTAATAAAATAGTATGCCTCACCATCAACGATTGCATCACTGTTTACCATCAAGTGGGATCGCAGTCAAGCACTGGTTTATAACAATTAAAAAAAAAAGATAACACTTCATTATACAAATGGGTGCCTGTATCAATGATTCCTTCTTCTCAACCGCATTCCATTCATTGTAAACAGCTACCATTTGTTTACGTCAATATTTACAAGTCAGAATACATAATTTATATTTGTATCATAAGATAATATACAACAAATAATTATGAAACAAGCACAGTATAATATAACTCACCGGCTTGGTAGTCATACAACGCCCGCGCCGTGAGGCCGGGGTCATCGTCTAGATCTTCGTATATCGCACCTTCCTCTTCTAAGCCTTCTGGCGATACGTCTGGAATACAGAAAATATGGCTCCAATAATATTTTTTACTTTTTGTGGGAAATCACAAAAAAAAAAACTCCTGCAAAAACTACTACCACCTACTACTATACTACACCTACTACTACCTATGACCTACTATGACCTTTATTAAGCTGACATTTTTAACATAAATATATTATTTTTAAATTGCAACGGAATTCAAAAAATTGAAAAAAATTACATGCCAATGTGATGGTAAAATATGGAGGACTCTGTTATAAAAAAAAAAAAAACACCTATGTACTAGCTATACCCATGTTTGCTAGCTATACCCAACAAAAAAACTAGTTTCAGAGTAAATAACTGTAGACTTGAGTTCGTAGTTTTAATTTCAACTCGATACCTCAGTTCCCTCCGTACTCATTCCCGAGATAAAGAGTTTTGACAGACAGACAGACGAACAGACAACAAAGTGGTCCTATAAGGGTTCCGTTTTTTTTCCTTTTGAGGTACGGTACCCTAAAAAAAACTCAAAAATCCTCACCATCAAGGGTAGTCCCATTCGTCTCCTTCTTAAAATTAACATTTTCTATCACCGTATTCTGCCTCGTAAGCTCCGTCCTGTCATTTTCATCCGCAATATTATTCTTACTATACGGCGACCTTTTGATCGTACTGAACTTGTTGTCACTATCATCGTCATCATTCTCATTAGAACTGGAATATGACGCGTCAAACATATCATTCTCTAAGATATTCTGTTTAATCATCGGTTCACTTTGCTTCAGAGGCTCAATATCCCTATAAGAATTCTCCAGTTTCGTCTCAGCATAATTAATGGCACTGAACGAAGTGGCTTCGTTCTCCGTTGAAGGACTTAAGTCAGCTGGGTCTATGATCGGTTCATATTGTATCTGTGACGGACTCTCTAGACTCATCTTTATCTTGTCTATGTTCTTCAGCGGGCTTGTTTTTGGTTGTTCTTCGGCCTCTGGTATGGGGATTTGTTTCGGTTCCAGTTTCGTTGGCGACTTGATCGGGGATGCTTGTGGGGACTGAGCTTGTGTGAATGTGTTTATGCGCTGTGCTATGACGGAACTGCGGATCGGCTTTTCTGGTGTGTTTGAGTTTGTTCTGCGGAGTAGAAAGTGTTTTTATGAATATAATTATTTATGTATATGTTCACGCTAGATAGTGCTGAAGTCACTATTTTTGGTGTATTGGACATTCAACTTTATTGAATTTAATCTAATTATTGCCTCACAATCCAGCTAATTTTAACTGTTCATGGGAAATATTATAGTGATTGTTATGGTCTTGACATAAACTTGAATATAAGGCAGTGGACTGTAAAACTGACAAACAATATCCAGAGAAATTGTAGAGAAAATTGGAATTAACAGACGAAGATAGCCGACGGCACCCGAACCGTGCTTATTTATAACGCTAGTCTAATACCTTTTTTTTATGAGTTACCTTACTTCAGCTAATTAACATTCCCCCCTTTTTTTAAGTGGGAAATTATCAAATCATTTTTTTTTATTATTGTTAGGCTCGCATTTGACCACTATTTCACCTGATGGTAAGCGATGATGTGGCCGACGATTAACATCTCCTATTCTGGTTGGAGCGGGGTGGACTTGCCATTTGTGTTCCAGAGCTACGGTTACATTATCCAACATACCCCCCTGCACCATAATAGTCACATCTAGACTTGCTGTAAGGATATATTCTCACCTAGTGACACCAATCTGTCCCTGCGCCAAGTTCTGCTGGAACAGCGCCCTGGCGGCCGCAGTGGAGGCTCCTATGAGTTGTCTCGCTTCGGCTGAACGTTGTCGTCGGAGCGCCTCGCTTGCACTTACACCTCCACCCGCGATAGGTGCTTCTGGACTGAGGGGCCTAAAGAGATTGGAAATATTATAATGAGGATTTAAGCATAGTATAACAATACGACCAATTGTGGGTAAGAGATGGCGCTAGACAACTTGTATAACTCTGTCTCTTACCCACACTGAAATAAGAATGAAACAATCTTACTTTGAACGTCATGGTAACCCCACCAAGTCTTTAATAAAGGTTGATTACTAAGTACCGTTTGATAGTTTAGACATTTTGAAGTTTATGGATGGGGTCAAATCGATTAGGTACTATAATTTCCGATTTTTGAGAGATATTGATTTAATTTCTTTGTATTTAATAATCGATTGAATTTTACCAATTTATATTTAGCTGTTACATCTGGTTATTGGTAGAAATCATTCATCATTCATCTCCATTGAAAGAAATGGCATAGAATGGTAATCTCGTACTTAATGAAAAATTAATATTTGACGTATGTGGATAACTGGCAAAATTTTGACAGTTCCTTCGATCAGTGACCTACCATTAGAACGTCACTGTGCAGTCATTGCTTTTTATTATTGTTGTTTTCGAGACAGCTCGATATTGTCATTGTACCACAAGATTATTGACCGATCAATGATCGACCATTATGAATTATCAGATTACGAAATTTTAGCAAAATGACAATGGGATCGTGTTGGAATGACGAATTTATAAAAATAGCAGACTTGGGCCCCTGGTGGGATCGCAGTCAAGCACTAGTTTATATCAAATTAAAAAAAAAAGATGTATGTCTTGATTATTTGCAAAGGCACTTCTAACAGCCGACACTGCCTCCTATGATATTGAACTTACCCGACAGAATAAAGAAGGAACAGGAGTAGGTTTTTAGTCAGAAAAAGTCTGACACTATCCCCCATTCCGCCCAAGAGCGGGGGATTGTCATTAAATGATTTTGCCCCCCAAAAAAAAACCCGACACAATACGAGAACAAATAAAAAATATTACTTACTTTTCATTTTCAGCTTTGGCTCTCCTTTCTGCTTCAAGCTCATCTCTTCTTCTGGCAAGTTCCTCTGCTTTCCTTTTCTCCTGAAATAATATAACCAAATTAACATCGAAAGTAAAACAAGGGCTCTTTAGATCAAGAGTGAATAGATTACTGTACGCATATTCCGCTCGATGTTGCAGTTTCAACCTCTTCCAGAGTAAAGGTGATGTAGTAAAGGTGCTCCACGAGGTGGAAGGCTGGCCATTGTTTATTTATTTGTTTTACTTTAAGAAAAACGGATATCCACCAATTACATTAGTTAAAGAATACCTATATTATTATACAAAAAATTAACGATACTAAATTCTATTTCAAATATCTGTTATTTATTTATTGTTCACACCTACCACAGTGTTGTCTTTTTTAACCCAATAGTTAACTGGTAAAGAATGCCTTGTGGCATTAAGTCCGCATGCACTGGACTCAAGCTTACTTCGAACAAACACTTTAAATATAGACTTGATAGCGCCTGTGTTCTTGAAATCTTTGCTAGGTACAACTAACGTATTGGGTACACATTCATTATGCGTACAATTAGGGAGTGGAATTCCCTGCCGTAGTCTGTATTTCCTGTAAGCTACCTTAGGGGTTTAAGTCAAGAGTGAATAGGTTACTTCTACACCCACCACATCATCATCGCTAACCATCAAAAGTGGCCAAAAGCGAGCCTATCAAGAATAAATAAAAAAAAACTAAACAATACCTCATCTCTTCGTTTCCTCTCGGCTTCCACTCGCTTCTTCTCTTCTTGTTCCTCTTTCAACCAAAATTGATCTCTTTCTTTAGAATTTATTTCTTGCACTGAAACAGAATATAGTTAATTGCAAGACCTATCTAATATAGGATAGGGTTGTCACTTTTATTTTGAAATATTTGGTAAGTATACAAAAATATAGGATTTATTCCAAAAATTTCCACCGACAAATTTCCGCCAGCAGTGGGGGATTATTATTTTTTCCAGAAATCCCCACTAGTTAAACAATATCAGCCCAGTGGGGATTTTTGGAAAAATAAGTAACTATCCCCACTGGTGGGGATTTACCGGTGAGGATTTCTGGAGTAAACCAAATATTCCACATAATAATGTAACTATAATATATATCTCCTTTTAATGCGTCTTTTTCGTACGTGTTTTATATTTACATTTTATGGCACAAAATTAACAAACATAAGTTAAATTTTGGAATCGTCTGTCGTAAGGCATTTGTTTTTAAAGCACTGAGAAATACCCATGACATAGTAATCGTAAGTCAGAGCCTTGAGCCATTGGCATTACTGCTCCTATCTATACATATAGTAACTTGATATATTACTTAGGCTTTTTTTCATCGCAATCTGTGTCTCTAATTACGTTACTCAAAAGGTTAAACCATTATTGTGAATCTCATGACATCCCCCGCTCTCGGGCGGAGCGGGAGATAGTGTCAGACTTTTACTGCCTAAAACCACCTCTTATGTTCCTTATTTGTCTTGCGATCCAATATTTCGGGGTTTCCCTTTCGAAAGCGAACTCTTGGACCCAGTAGGCTTCGGCCCAGCTGGGCCCCTATGGTTTTGTTAACGTTTCTTTAAGGCGCTCGTGGAACACTATGCGCCGTCAACGACTCGGACTCGGTCCGAATAGTGTATATGTAGCTACCCATTGCTCGCAGTCCGCAAGCCTACGCCTAAGGTAGGTGAAAATCGGGGTAGGGTCCCAGCGGCTGGGGCGTGAGGTCTGGTCTCTTACGCGTAGTACAAAGCTGGATTTCGCTAGTTACCTATAATATGTAGTACAGGTGGCAACCCTTGTACAGGACTAAATTGTTGTTAGGTAATCACGCTAGTCGGTTGCGTGACCTAGATGGTAGACAGGGCTTGATTAATAATAATTATCGTACACCTTACAACGGCACGGCCTAGTACGAAATAATTACAAATTAGTTTCCTAACCGACCCACACTGGGCCTACATGGTGGCTTACAGTTACAGCCCGTTCCCTCTCATAGAGACGAGGCCTAAGTCAAAGCTGTGGGAACATTATAAAGCTGATGATGCTTAATATTATAGTTTTCTAAAGTTTAAGTATCTCAAGATACAATAATATCAAATTAAGCAAGTCCAAACGAAAATCATGTGACTAACTGGAAAAAAAAAGGAAATGCATCACTCAAGAACGGTTACACCATCATCATCTTCCTGCCAATATCCCATATTACTTGGGGGCGACGCAACACATTTTTTTCTTCCATTCTGTCCGGCCACTTGTCACACCCCCACACACACACACACACTTGTCACACTTGTCTAACTCCCTTTTCTTTCATATCACTTCTCACACAATCCATCCATCTTTTCTTTGGTCTCCCTCTTCCTCTTCATCCATCCAAGAACGGTTAGACCAATTTGGCTATATTTTTGTCTTGGATTGCTCATTTTAAAAGTTCACAATAATGGTTTATGGGAAAAAAATATGGACACTAAAAACCTAACAGGAATTTGAGAAATTATTAGTAATTTTAAAGTAGTTTGAACTGGTCAAAAGTACTTCTGACCAAATATTGCAGTTAAAAGAAAGAAAGAAAGAAAACACGATTATTTGGCACACAGATACACAAAATGATAAAAAAGGGTTTGGCGACCAATTAACGGTTTTGATTGTGTCATAAACATATAAAAAAAAAGTCTGCAACAACGTCATACCTCTTCGCAAGCTATTCTTCCGCCTAATAATTTCCTCCGCACCCTTCCTAGTCATTATCACGAAAAATCCACTTAACAAACACTATAGTATTAAATAACCACGCATCTTGCGTACGCGCACACCACACAGTTACAAATGCCAAGCGTGGCTTGTTTATATTTACACTTGAAATCTGAGGCATAAACGTAAATAAATCCTTTGTGAACTCATATTGTTATTGAAGTTATTGTAAACATGAGTTCCAATATGAAGATATGTCAAGAATTTGAAGGCATATTTAATAAGTGAAATTCATGTTTAAGCAAGTTTTTCTTTTTAGTTATCGTGACTCTGGAAAGCAAAGAGCAACTGAAGGGACACTGGAGGGTTTTAGTCAGTAAAACTTTGACACTCCCTCTCACCCCTCCCACAGCGGTAGAAACTAATTAACTATACACCACCATAAAAAATTAGGCAAGTGCGAGTCGAACTCGCGCACTGAAGGTTCCGTACAAACTTACCTACATATGTGAATATTTCAATTCTCGAATGGAGGCTCGAAGCTTTTTCTAATTAAAAAAAAAAGTTTATTTGTGACGTAACAAGTTTTCTGTTTTCAGATTTATTCCTATATCTATACTATATGACCTTGCTGTATGCCAAATTTCAGGATCTTGATCAACGGGAAGTACCCTATGAATTTTGATTCTTTTGAAAGTGTCAAATGCACGTCTTTTGCAAAATAAACGGCCGTATCTTTTTTTTTCGTTAACTTAGAAGTTTATTTTTTTCACAGCTTTAAGGGACCGCAGATTTTAGTGTATGGTTTTAATTTCAACTCGATACCTCCACGCGTTTCGGAGATAAAGGGTCTTGAAAGACAGACAGACAGATGGACGGACAATAAACTGATCCTTCTTATAAGGGTTTCGTTTTTTCCTTTTGACGTACAAAACCCTAAAAAGGTGGAATATTCTAATAATTGAAGTAGACGTTTAATCCCGGAACGGAACTAACCATTTGTAGGCCGTAAAAGATGCTACAAAAATGTTGTTAAAGATTACTCTATCTTGAAGGTTAACGACCGAATCAATTTAGGCAATTTGACCTGACTGACCGTTAAGTCTCATGCTGTATCTGTCACACGTTAGATATTCCGTTTTTTGCAGGATTGGGTTTTTCTTCCATAATTAAAAAGTAATTTTTATGGATAATCCATCCATGAAGAGTGTTATGTGTGAAGAGTGATATGAAAGAAAAGGAAGTTAGTGATAGCATGACGAGTGACAGGGCAGAGTGGAAGAAAAAAACGTGTTGCGCCGACCCCAAATAACACGGGACAAGGGCAGGAAGATGATGAATAACGTTAAACAAACTTACACTAGGCACTCTGAGCCTGAGGCCCAACCATGACATGTTAAAAGTCAGTCGTTCGAACGAGAAAGAGTTCAGCAGTGCTATTCTCTAAGAAAACAGCCTTGAGCGCAGCGCTGACCGCAGTGACGCGCTTTTATCAGGTAGCGTGCAATTAGAGTACCCTATGGCCAGCAATGAACTACCGATCTTGAAGTGATGACATAACTTCCTTAGGAAAATGCTTGATGATTTCAAAATCCTCACCTGGATTAACCTTATGATAAGCTGTCCCTACGGGTCCACTCGGTGGTAATTCCTCTGGCCGACTGGTCTTAAAGTTAAACGCCGACCCGGCCTTCGCCAGCTTATCCTGGATAACCTTCTCGTCCAGGTCATCTTCAGTCCTGGCGTGCATGGTCAGGTGGAAGCCAGTGAAGAAGTTCGCGACATGCTTGATGTGGTTCGCGCAGGTGCCTTTGCGGACTGTTGGGGCGCCTTCTCCCTGGAAAGTAAAGGGTTTGTGGTTAACACATTAGTTGCCATAATAGTTTCCCGACTGCCAAGAAAACCTGATACGTTAATTCATTTCTACATGTATCTAAATATAAAAAATTCTACGAATAATAACAATAATAACTGAGAGCCAATCGGAAACGAATGTTCCTGGACACCGCTTATTTCTTTGTTCGTAAACAAGCAGCGTACGTGGGTTCGGCGGTGGTCAGCACTTAGTCAAAAACTGGTTTACTTATCGGTCACCGATGACCGGCGCCGCCCTATTGGTGTAGTATGGTGGGGGTCACCGGTGACCCCCACGGCAGCTAAAGTATTAAGAGGTGAAGAGCGTATGGTTTTTAGTAAGACAGTGTACTAAACTAGTAAAGTATCCCACATTTAGTTTAGCATTTTTTTTGCTTTGTTCTATACGATTCAGTCACTCGTCACTCAAGATTCATTGGAAGACCACCATCAAACAGCATTTTTGTCTGGCAACACTGCTGAAATGA
Organism: Mythimna vitellina; assembly: GCA_949316375.1. Lineage (NCBI taxonomy): Eukaryota > Metazoa > Arthropoda > Insecta > Lepidoptera > Noctuidae > Mythimna > Mythimna vitellina. The sequence goes on along the minus strand of OX438701.1, from coordinate 18,559,869 downwards.
ACCTATTTGGCGCAACCGTGAGGCACACGCAATGATATTGTTTTTACACTGACTGTTCAATTTTTATTTTATTTGTATCGCGTGATCCTGGTGACTGTCGCCAAAATCTTTATTTTCAGAGGAAAACATAACAACGAGGTAAACATGACATGACTCTGTTGACGTAGGTAAATGATAAAATCGAGGTATAATAAGCCAATAAGCACAGGGCTAACGTAAATGAAAACAGATCTCATAATGACTTTTCTTATCTCGGTATCGGCAGTGTCAACTACCGCACTTATCGGTGCGTTCATCCCTAATGAATGGAACTGTATGAGATAAACTGGGTGCAACGGCGCCACTTTATATTGTAGGGTTATAAAATACCCATTATGATTATAAAACAAAGGGTTTAAGTAAACAATGGTAGATCATTAAAACGAAAACTTGTTTATTTTACTTTTAAGAACTATCTTGAGGTCAAAAACGCTTCGGATTGACCTGCTCTAATATGCACTATAATTGATGTAATTTTTTGTTTTATAAACTTTTTGAAATTGATGATTTTTATACAAATCATTGGCATCCGAAAGGCATTCGCACAGAGGGTTGATTACCGGTACTTGAACCATTGCTGTATGAAGCATGTACTGAGCAATCGGAGTTTGTAACTATTATAAATAATCTAGTTTTTCTACCGTACACTCTCAATAAGGTTCAGTTGAAAACCAGCGTCAGGCAACTACCACGAAGTTGTCTGGCATTTTTGCTGAACTGGACTTATTTGGTGCAGGCGCGAGATACACAATGTTAGTTATTTTATTTTCCGATTTTCTTAAGTGTTTACATGTTGTTTCTACATTATGTGTATCTGTGTACGTGTGCCAAATAAAATATGTTTTTTTCTTTCTTTCTAAGTGTGAAGTGTGTGTATATTATGTGTGTGTACCAAATGTTATGTGTGTATTGCTTTCATATGTTGTGTGTGCATTGTTTTTATATGTTTATATTTATGTTAGAAATTTTTTATTGATGTTGTATGATCCATGTTGGTCGAAATAAATTATATTATTATTATTGTAATTTCCAATTATACCGTGAATTTCCAATTCGACTATTTATTCTCTTTAATTAATCAGCTGTCAGGCATAATTGCAGAACAAGGCTGCAGGGCACAATTTACGATTGTGTAAAAATAACTCCATTTCATAACTATTTCCTGCATCGTAATTAATTCGATTTTCCTTTTGCGGCTACACAATTTAGAAATGTGTGTGGGTGATGTAATTTATCCTTGTTATAGACGAACAACGTAGCAGTCTGTGCCTCATTATTTTTGTTCTATTTGGCCTTTTTTCTGGTGGGAAATCATCCAATGACTTCTCGCGCTCTTAGGCGGGAAGACCTGTCACACTTTTACCGACTAAAAACCACTCCTATTCCTTCTTTGCCTTTGTTCCAGGGCTTCGGGGTCCACTTTCACTTAACCCATGGTTGTTCTATTTGGATGGAAAATCATTAAATAAGTTCTCCAACGCTGAGTGGAACGAGGGGGAGTGTCAGATTACCGAATAAGGTGAACGCACACTTATCAGAGCCGAACGAATTGAAAGATTTTATTTTTTTTAGAATTGGATATTTTAGTCTATATGAGAAAAAATCTAAAAATACACTTCTGGACACATCTATTGGCCCATCTTGTATTTTCAGTTTCTTTTGGTCCTAGCTAAAATTTTATATTAGGTCGAGCAAAAAGTTTTTATGCAGTTTTGAAACTGGCACATTCACAATTTCATTCAATAGTCTTTTTTTGAATTTCGAACACAGAATTTAAAGAAACAAAAGACAATTTGGAGCCTGTTTGTTGATATCAAACAATCGAATACTAAGAAAACTTGGTTTTATTGGTTTACTTGGATTTCATTCTTGAAAAAGTCATTGATATCTTTGGTTTTGCAACAAACATTACTTATTCTTAACATTAAGGTGAGGTTCTATCAATAATCTATGGATACTTCACCTGAAGTCGCCGCCCAAGCTGTGGCATTTATTCAGGCAGGACACAACCAAAGAAACGTGAGTGCTCAACTTAATTTAAGTCGATCTGCGGTCCGAAATGTTTATCGGAGGTACCTAGAGACTGGCGGTTTTGTTCGTCGCCAAGGAAGGCCACGATCTCGGGTCACAACTGAAAGGCAGGATCGATTCATCGTGACGACCAGCTTGAGAAATCGTCACCTTACCTACATTGAGATACAAAACCAACTTCGCGACTTCCATGGAGTATCTGTGAGCGCTCGAACTGTTCGGAGAAGGTTAAAAGAACGCGATATGGTACCACACAAGCCAGCTAATGGGCCCAAACTAACGCGAGCCCACCAAACAGCGCACCTTCATTTCGCACGCAGTCATTTAAATTGGACACAGCAAGATTGGAGCAGTGTACTCTTTTCTGATGAGTCTAAAATTGTGTTACATGGCAATGGTGGAAGGAAGAAGGTCTACCGACGTAAGAGAGAGCGTTTCGCACAATGCTGCTTTGAAGAGAGGGTTGCTTATGGCGGTGGCTCATGGACTGTCTGGGGCGGTATATCCGCGAGCGGCAAAACTCAACTTGAGGTTGTGAAAGGTACATTCGTGAGTGCTTAGAACCTCACGTGATACCATACGCGGACTATGTGGGCCCAAATTTCCTTTTTATGCATGATAATGCAAGAGCCCATGCGGCCGGCATCGTCAGGGAATATCTTCGGGATGTGAACATCACAGTTATGGACTGGCCAGCCAGAAGCCCAGACATGAAACCCATTGAGCACATGTGGGACGAGCTAAAAAGACGTGTTAGGGCTCGTCAGCCAGTTGCCCAGACGATGCAGGAGTTTTAAACTGCCATAGAAGAGGAATGGGAGTTGATCCCTCAAAATTTGATAGAGCGGTTGATAAACTCTATGCCTAATCGTATGAGAGCTGTGGTAGATGCCCATGGAGGCAACACGCGTTATTAAATTAAACCTTTATTTGATAAAATATGTTTTTTATTCAAAAATTAGTTGCCTTTAACAAGGCGCATACCCGACTTGTTAGGCGTAGCTCCATGTCGTATGGTATTCTGAATTCAAATTGAAAACAATACGATCGAAAAAGATGGTAAAATGTATCAGGTTTAAAACTGCATCAACAGTTTTTGTTCAATCTAGCAATCATATTTCAGTAGGGGCCATCGAAACCTAAACTCTAAGGTGAGCCAATAGATCTGTCCAGAAGTGTATATTATTAAGACAGCTTCTGTAAAATGCAGTCGGTAAGTGTTCGTTTTAGTTCATAAAATAACAAAATAAATTTTAAAATTCAATTCAAAGTTTTCAGTTTTTATTATTTGTTTATCGCCATGAAATAGTAGCCACCATATTAATACGTCATTCGGCTGCGTAAGCTAAAGTGACACCTGTCAACTATCAACTGATCGGCCATACTGAGCGCATTTGTTTACACAGCCAACTGACGTAACGACTACTGAGTAAATATGGCGTTCACTGCTTTCTACATTTTCGTCAAATTACGCGCGAAATTTGAAAATGTAAATTTTAAAGGTACTTAGCGACCGAATAAAAATTTTGTGGTTTATTAGCACTATAGAATCTAATGGAGACACTTTTCAAAAATGAGTGTAATACACTATTCTTTATATGAAATTCTATTATATCCCGCACACCTAGCCGCGTCGAATCGTCCTAAACTGGAAGGACTCCAAAACTCATAGACGAATTCGGATGCACCAAAGCACTGTCTTTTTAAGTTAATGTAAATGAAATAAGAATGTGAGTTCATAACATTAACTTATAATGTTATGAACTCACATTCATAATTCCCTTTGATGTATTTCACATTCTTCATCTTCCATTAATAATGCACTGGCAAGAAAAACCTGGTCAAAGTCTGTCACGATTCATATGTAATTTCAGTGCGACAGGTGTAAAGGCAATAGAAACGATTTCTTCGGCGCGGTCGATTCTTTCGGTGCGGATATGTGTGCGAGGACTTCTGGAGTTCGATTCTTTCGACGTTGTGCTCGGATAAGTGTGCGTTCACCTTTAAATAGTGTCTTTTCAGTTGCCCTTTGCGAAGGCCACTGTAAGTCCTCCGAACAATCCGCAGCCCTGGCAGGCATCTTCCGTACCTGGCCCCGTCAATCTTCCTGACATCTATTTGAGGTGCGCGTGGAACACAACGCGCTGTTGGTCGGTCTTGGTCCTTATCGGACGTTTGATCGGCGAGTTACCCATTGCTCGCCGTCGGCAAGCCCGTGCGATCTAGGGCCGCGATGACTCTTTCGAATAATCCCGTTTTGTGCCCGTGGCCTCGTTAGTTTAGTAGGTTTCTACTAGCAAAAACTACTAGCAATCTGTTTATGTAATCAAAATAGCCTCTAGCTTTGCCAAACATGTTAAATTCATCAAAATTCCTCTATGACCGTGATTTTAGTTCTTAAGGAGTTCATTCGAACATTATGACTAACCTGTTGGTCTAGTGGTTAGTGGCCCTGCTATGCCGGAGGTCCTGGGTTCCATTCCCACCCAAAACAAATGTTTGTATTATAACTAAGCACGATCATTTGTTCTGTGTCTAGGTGTAATTTATGTACAACTTGTTTTTGCCCGCGGCTACGCTCCCGTCAACTGACTACCGACCCTAACCTATCCTACCTACCTACCCTACCTACTAACCCTTCCAGGAGAAAGGATAGATAGGATAGTAAGTAGGTAGGGTACGTAAGTAGTAGAGCTAGGATCTATTCTACCTACGTACCCTATCTAATTACCTACCCTACCCTCCCATTTTTCTTTTTGCTTTTATACCTCCCATTTTTCTTTTTGCTTTTAAACCTCCCATTTTTCTTTTTGCTTTTAAACCTCCCATATATGCTGGTAAACAAAACAAAAAATAATTATTAAAATCGGTCCACCCTTACTCGAGTTTTAGCGAGACTAACGATTGTTCGTTATTGATAACGCTTAACAATTGATTTTTAACTATATAAATAGATAATATGTATGTAGAAATATTTAGAAATATGTGTAAGTATGGTAATCAGTTGTCTAGTACTACTCTTGCTTCGTTTGATACTAGATGGCGTTGTGTGATAGTTGTGGAATATTATTATTTTTTTTAATTGTTATAAACCAGTGCTTGACAGCGATCCCACCTGAAGCAGTGATGCAATCGTTGATAGTGAGCCGCACTAGTTTTGACCTCCTGATCACCCCTAAAGAGAAGATTAATAGGAAAGTCTTTTTTGAGGTAAGAAATCATTAAATAACTTCTCCTGCTTTAGGTGGAGCGAGAGGGAGTGTTCAGAACTCAGAACTCTAACAGGCAAAGCTAGTCTAGTAATGTATGTATGTAGGTATTATTTTAACAAGTAAAAATAATGTTGTTACTCTATTTGTATAATGTTTAGTTACAATTGTTGTTACTTTTGATTTATTTATACATTTTCCCTAGTCAATCTGTGGTGATTTATTATTGTATTTATTATTTATTTTAAACATACATATTTTATGTAGAAATATATAAGTATGTTTATCAGTTGTCTAGTACAGTACAAGCTCTATTTAGTTTGAGATTAGATAGTTTTGTGACAAAGTTGGGGAATATTACAAACCGCCCAAGTGCGAGTCGGACTCGCGCATGAAGGGTTCCATACCATTACCTATAAAAACGGAAAAAAAAACCCCGTTTGTTGTATGGGAACCCCCTTATTATTTATTTTTTTAGTATTTATTGTTATAGCAACAGAAATACATTATCTGTGAAAATTTCAACTGTCTATCACAGTTCATGATGTACAGCCAGACAGACAGAAATATAGTTCCATTTTACCCTTTAGATATGGAACTCTAAAACAAATATACATTTAAATGAAAAAATGCTTTTGCAAATGAACAAAACAATTAGAAGAAAACTGGATAGTAGACTTCATACAGTAATCAATTCCAATCAGTCTTAGTCACGAAACCCATACAAGATTATGATAAGCAATTCTTAAGAAACCACACCTATCTAAGATATTCAAATGACATGTTTCATTTACTCAGATAGAACATAAAGGCTTCCATTGAATGTTTTATCTTAAGAAAACAAAACACTCCTATCAGTTCTTATCTAATCTACTATAGAGCACGTAATTGCGGCGCCAGCAGCGGAAACACCATTACTTATAATGTATCTGTCATAGTCAAAACTGTTAATTGGTCAAAACCACTTTTAAAAATCCATTTAACGACGTAAACTGAACTCTTAGGCCCCTCGCCCACGGCGACTTTTTATAGCGACGCTGTAGCGCGTTCGCATCGATATAGTTTCAATACTGTAGCGCGTTGGCATTTTGTCTATAGCGCTTGCAAATACGAATAACGCGCGTTAGAAGCGATGCTGTCGCGCGCTTACGAAACGCGCCACAGCATCGCTACAAAAAGTCGTCGTGGGCGAGGGGCCTTAAAGGAATGGAGCTATATAGGGTGTATTGCTATACACCCTATAGAGCTTAATTCCTTTAAGGTAGAGAGATAGAGCTTCATCCCACTTTGAAAGTGGGATGAAGCGCTTGACATTTAAAGACGTAATAGTAAGGCCCCTACAATGTTTGCCCCAGGTAAACATAGTAATCCAAAACCTAGAGTGTCTATGATCATAATAGGAGCAGGTACTAATAGTAATACAGTAGCTATTATACATATAAATCTTTACGGAGCGAACACTATAAAATTAATATGTATATTAGTAGCGCAATGTGCACTGACTAAAAGCTTCAGATGTAAAGTCTAGTTAATAAAAATAATCTTTCTTTACATAAGAAAAAAATGTTTGTTTCCAGGTCTCTGGAAGAGATTTCATTTGAAATAAGCAGTACCTTTGTGCTCTTCTATCTGTTTTTGTTCTTTTAATATTTATTGTTTTAATCCTATGTAATTATTAGGATTTCGTCGCTGCGGCCAGCGCTGCGCTCAAGGCTGTTTTCTTAGAGAATAGCACTGCTGGCTATGCAAGCGATTAACCTGTGTTACAGGAGCCAGTAACCTTGGTAAGATGTAATAGTGGTATCGCATAAGCCATCAATTTATTGAGATGAATATTTGAAGACGCTACCTCAAATTAATATTATTATTCTTAATTTACGAGTAAACTGTGACACTCATTAACAATCTATGAATTTATATGACAGGTATTATCCCAACTTTGCTGAGATTGGTTTCATGTCAACTGGATGCAACTGGGTACCAGTATTTTTCATACAGTTGCAGCCTATCTGACCACTTTAACCCAGTCACTGGGCTTAATTCATACTATGGAATGTTTCATCATCTCTATACTCTATTCACAATAAGATTAGGCATCAAAACAAGCCTTTTTCACTATCCATTCAACCGATTTTGACTTCTATTCCATAGTCATAAAGATGACATTCAAAACCAAAAACGTTGTTACAATACAAACTTGTTTTTGCCTTTCTTTGTTTAAAGAAAGGCAATTCTAATCTAATCTTATTGAGATTGGAGTATAGGCCAGTATAGTTGTCTCTCTGTGTAATCTACTTACTTGCCAGTTGATAAGCACATATTTGGATATGCTTCCATTTGGTTGGTCCACTTTCAGGAATGCATACTGTATTTTGCCGCTGTTGAACTCATTCAGAAGTTCATCTATGCCTCCGTCTCCTTTGTCAATGAATTTTAAGTCATTTGTTTGACCATCATAGCCGAATAAGGCCCTGGAAAGAGGGTTAAAGTGTTATGACAGAATTTTTTTATACAGTTTATTAAAATTTAGAAACTGAAGTTACTGTTTTGTGTTAGCCAAAATAATAATTGATTGTTTAAGAAATTATATGAAAACATAGGTCTGAAGGAAGAGGAAACATTCCACTAACCCTAAGTACAAGTAAATCTTCAACCTCAAACATCTGGGAGTCCTTGTCAAAGCATAGCATAGAATTCAATTTTTGTAATATTTTGTTTCATTTCAATGTTATTACAACTATTATTTTTCAATCAACTATCAATTATATTATCATTATTAATTAGTAGTAGTATTAAATTTATGTCTTAAATTAATTTGTAATTTTATTATGTTATCCTAGTGATTTAAATTGTTTCTATGCATGCTGTGGTCTCCCGTGATTGAATAAAGTAAACCAACTAAATACTCATAATAAGAAATATATTGTGTACATGTTTGTTGGAGATCCTATATAAAAAAATTAAGTAAATTAATAAAGAGCAATGGCAGTAGTATATCCCATAGACTTGCCAGCCAAAACTATTACTGACCATTTGCCAATAACTGCATTTTACTATAACGTACAGCTATTAATATGCTCATGCCAGCACAATAGGAAAGGCACGGACTTCCTTATCGTGTTTATAAAACCAGCCTTAGGTAGAACTAGAAGATATGCTATGTTTTGTAATTATCTCACTTTTCATAAAGCATAACACTGAATGTTTTGAGTTTGAGTCGAGATATAGATGATTAATATAGGTATTATGTCATGATTAGATAATCTTTGTTAAAAATAGGCCAGGTAACCCATTTTTCATACTATATATTGTCATATATACATTTATCTCAACTTATCCATATTAAATTTACTTATTTTTTTTTTTTTTCTGGTAATGAGGAAAGAAATGATATTGAAATATTTTTTCTGATCGTAGAACTTACATTTACTTTACGCAGTATTTGAATCATAAAACTATTAAATTAAAAAGAAAAACATAGTTTCTATGGGTACAGATTTAAATTCGAATTTTATACCTCTTACAGTAATAAAACAGTAGAATATTTTAAATGCGTATCAGTTACGCCCAACTCTTGATTGCAAATAAAGGAGTGGTACCTGCTTGTGGTAGGGTTACATGCTAATTAAAAAAAATCAGGGCAACAACCAAACTAACAACTTTTTCGACTTTCAACGTTTTCACAAACGGAGTTTCATTACGACCGCTTTTGGTAAATGGAATGCAAGCGCAAGTGAATCAACTGCTTATTACTCCAATCTATTGTCATCACCTATAAGGATCACTATAAACGCCACGCTAATGAATTCAATTCATAATTTTAATCAACTGCGGCTGTTTATTTAATTTCCGTAGCAAGTAGGTCGTCGAATGAAGATTTGGACTCACCAATTGGTATCAGTTTTCTCGTCTAATACATCCTTCCACCCAGCGATTAACGCCTGCTTGTGTTTATCTAAATTTATGGCCATTTTACATTATTTGTACTAACTCCTACCCGAAATAAAGAAGCCGAATTGTAGGAAAAAAGCAAAATAAAACGCCGATAAATCGCCTGACTCACAACAATTTTTGTCACAGATTAAAAACCTCAAACCTGACTGAAAAGGTTTTTGAACTTTGTGACAGCTATGATGAAGGGTTGCCATACAAAATAAATGATTTTGATTTAACCTATTTGTAAAAAAATAATCAAAAATGAAACTAATAAATGATTAAGAAGCTGCTGTATATTTCTTATTATCTAAAATGAAAATAGAATAATATGATTCAAAAGCAAAACATAGGAACAGAACGCCTAACAAAAAAAACGATCCACTTTACCGTCACACGGAAACAATCCATCTTGCTCATATATTATTCACAGGCGTACTCAAGATTCCCCCTCATATTTTAAACTTTGAGATTTATTGGCCATTACTGTCTGCCGTTCCCACGTACTTTAACAATCTTGGATTTCCAGTTGCGCGCGCATTCATTTTTATAAGCAAGCCCTTAACACCGTGGGTAACTGGGTATCGCAGAAACTTTCGTTCATAACAAGCGGCACTCGGTAGTCACGACAGCGATCGCCTGGTGGACAAACGCCGCGATAAATTAGCCATGGCTTATTTTCGTCGAATATAAATAAACTGAATTAAAAATGTGGGTAGACGTTAGTGCGCGCGAAAAACAAAATTATACCACACAGACAAATGGATCATTTATACCTGGGTAAGTGAATGTTTGTAGTTTAAGTTTTGTTGTTTGATAAGGAAAATATTGGAGGGAAAGCGAGCGATCTGTGCTAAAGCACACGACATAAAAATATTATCGTGTGTAGTAAAAATTAGCATTGACGTCAACATTTTTATTGTTAAAGCTTTTGCGTAAGTGGTTAATGTGATATTAACATCAGTTGTGTACATTTCCCATTATTTTCATGTACCTTGAGTAGGTAGTTTTACAAACTGTTCCTAGGTTACACAGCCAAAACATCGTAGAGTTTCGGCGCTGATCTTAAAAGTAGGATAAGAAAAAATATATAGGCCTGACTAGGCAACAATGATACTACGATACAACAGTTACTACGATTTATTTACGAATATTTTACACTGTTTGGGCAGCCCTAAACCATACCGACAACGTTTTTTAAGATTTTTTCTTTATGTGTTTAAGTTGCGTTTCGTTCACTTTCGGTGAACTTACTTGCTCGCGTCGCTATTTCTTTCTGCATCAAACGAGCCCTTTCAACAACCCTTTTATGAGGCTCATAAAACATTGTTCAATAGTTTTGATTAATAGACCATTATTAGACGCTAAATCGGAATTAGAAGTACTAACTGCGAAATTCACATCCCATATTTAGACAAGAAACCAACTGTTTGCCAAAAACGTATGGCGTGAATTTTACGATTATTGTCATCAATAAACTACTACTAATAATTAATGGGGTAAGTAATGTTAATCTTTTAGATACATGGTTCATGAATACACTCTTCGGTAGTAGGTATACGTACCCTTAGGTACACAGACTTATAAATATTCATAATTATGTAGTTTAACCTTTTGAGTAGCGTAATTAGAGACACAATAGAAAGACAATGACAATGGAACGCTGGCGTTCGCTCGAGGTTTAATTAACATCCTAGTTTTAATTAGTTAAGAATTTTTATTTTTTTGATGTTTTAGTGTAGGTAGCGTGTCTGGCCACGCTCAGTGCAGGGTTCAGTAGTTTCCCGTCCGTCACAATAAGTATCTCCACTTAAGAGTTAATGAACGACAGACAACGAGCAAGAGCAATTACCACCAAACCCAACGAGAGACCAACCGAACAATTCGACAATATAATAGCTCATACCCGTCCCGACCCCATCAACTCAGGAAAAATCTAAACAGCGCGAAGTAACCCAAAGTACAGCGCCATCTATCGGGAAATTGGGTTAATAATTTATAAAAACTGGATGGGTTATGTATGCTGGGGTTTTCGTTGGTAATTTTGGATTTCGTGAACCGATTTTAATATGTTTTTTTTTTTATCTGAAAGAAGATACGTTCAGGATAATAAAATATGTAAACTAAGTTAAAAAAATGCTTGCATATACGGTTAAATTAAAACTTTATTATTTTGTACAGCTTTTCAAAAACTTGTCAGCTCATCAAGTTCAAAATATTTTTTCTAGATAGTCTTTATAAAGTTCTAGCTTTGAGATTTTTTTCATATTTTCTAAACTTAGAGGTTCAAAAGTTAGAGGGGGGGACACATTTTTTTTTTACTTTTGGAGCGATTATTTCCGAGAATATTAACATCATCAAAAATGATTTTAGTAAACCCCTATTCATTTTTAAATACCTATCCAACAATATGTCACATGTTAGGGAATAAATGAAAAAAAATCACTCCCCACTTTACGTGTAAGGAGGGTACCCTAATAAAACATTTTTTTCACTTTTTATTTTACCACTTTGTCGACGTTATTGATATACATATTGGTACCAAATTTCAGCTTTCTAGTGCTACCGGTCACAGATTATCCGGACGGACAGACAGACAGACTTGGCGAAACTATAAGGGTTCCTAGTTGACTACGGAACCCTAAAAAATTGTTGATTCTGAAATGAAATCTAATTATTAATTATTAAACCTAAACGAAATAACACAGTTATGATATATTTTCTTTTTTTACGTAGGAAATCATCAATGACTTTTCCCGCTCTGAGACGTAGGTACGTAGTTAATGTGTAATTACTAAATGATTACCATTTTGAAGGACAATTTTTATAGCTCGCACCGTTAGTTCTAGCATTCTCTACATAAAATCGCAATAAAAACTTAACCTCTCTTCTATTCCAAATTCTCCAATAAAAGACCTCATATGTTTCGGTCTTACATGGACGAAATCTATCCAGTTAGTGTGGTCATCTCTATCATAGCCTATCGTGACTTCGTCTCACGTCGCTGTGTTAGTAGGGCCCACGATGGAAAACTTCGATATCTTTTGATAAGGGGCCCCTTAGAGACTAGCTACGCCACTGGCTGAAATGATGTTGATGGCATCGTTGTCGCATTGTCGCCTCGTGACTTTCTGCTAGAACCTTAGATGTTGACATTTATCGTCAGTATTATCTACGAATAAAGTCAACAAGACCTGGGTCACTACCCACGCCAGTCGCGCGCCTGGCAGTGATTAATTCGTTTAGAAGTAAACTAAGCTTACATAAAATATCATTTATGTAGTTACCCCCAAACAAAACGAAACAGTAATTTTTTCCTCCGACATTAAGCAAATTCTGTTGCGTGCCTAAAATGCCTACTAATAAAAAAATCTTTGAAATTCTTCACAAATGCCTTTGTAAGTTTCTTCGCTAAAATCCGAAACAAAATTACCTAACTATAACAAATTGTTTGCGATACTTGAATGTATGTTATGTAAGTAGGTATGTGGCTAAATTATAAGAAATGCTTTGTGATGAAAATAATCTGGAATTCCCTGGGAAAGATTTCTGCACCTGGTAGGTACAATAATTTGCTTGGTTTGTGTGCATCAGGGCCCTCGGGTGCCCTAGAGTCCAAACACTCGGATTATTAGGGAGGTATCCTGTTAGTTACTTGTACATTTGTAATACCAGTAATAGAGAAGATCCTTGACCGAATGGAGGTACAATCTCACCACTCACGTAGGTAATATAAGCCCGCATAGCATTATATTTATTTATACAAAGTCAAAAGCTTTTTATTTCACATAGGCCTACATCATGTAGGCCTATGTGAAATAAAAAACGGCTACATGGGCACTTATAAAACGTCAGAAGCTAGTGCACGGTTCTAAATTGGAAAGTGTAATAGTATTAAAATTATATGCACTAGTAAAAAACACTGTACTTACAAAGGCGGACTTAATGCCTCAGGCATTTTCTACGAGTCGATTTTAAGGTGGTTCAGTTAAACGAGGTCAAACGCAAGTAAAAGGATTCCAATTCTAGTCGGACAAATCTTCAAAAATATCAAGCTTCCTAGCTGTAATGCACCTAAGACTTGTACCTAAGACCTTGATATTATTGTTTTATTTTTATGAAAACCTAATTGTTTTATTTGTTTATACTATTGTGTAATTAAGTGTTATTGTCTACGGAAATGCCCTCAGATAGAGAGGACCCTTTTAGCCGATTGAGGAGAAATTCAAAGGTCATGCTTCTTATCGTTAGGGCTCACGTTTTGTCATCGTGAAAATAAACATAAAAGGTGTCATGACAGGCTGCTTTTCGGTGAGGTGAGGGTGACTTTCGGAACTTCAAGGTCTTCCTTATAATCTGGTAACAATATCAGACGATCGGGAAGCCAAATAGGTAGGGCCAAATACATTCAGGGCGGGTTGTTATCTATAAACTATAAATATAAAAGCGAAATACCACTCACTGATTAATCACGAAATCTCAGAAACAATACATACACAGATATACAATATTTACCTAATATTAACCTTTTTTCACTTTCTTTTATTGCACCTACCACTATTCTTCTCTGCATCACCCAAAGGTTGACTGGTAGAAATTCCCCAAGGCATTAAGTCCGCCTCTATACCTTTATGTGCATGAAGTATAAAATAAATAAATAATAAATATTTGCTGTTACGAAAATAATTCTCATCCGCCAGCCATATCAAAACAAAAAGAAGACAGTTGCAAACTTACAAGGTGTTTCTACCTACGTAACAGAGCTACTAGAACCAATAAAAACGTAATATTTTCTTATTTACTGACTAAACAATGACTGGTAGGTGTATTTTCTTAATAAAGGAGACATTTATTTCTAGTCACGCTATATTTACGTAACAAGAGTTAATGAATTCAAATAATATGAAGAACAATGTGGGCGTTAATTGCAAGACAAACTACAGTTTTATGACAACACGTAAAGATATGAAAGACTGAGTTAGCTAGACTAGATCAAGGGCTTCATTTACATCTCATGTCTGCAATGAATGCAACTCAAGTTAATCTACAGGGGCGAAGAGTCAATACTCGACACCGAGCAATGGGTAGCTCGCCGTCCGGTCGTTCGGTAATCGTCTGGACCGAGTCCGGGACGTCTACGGCGCATCTCAAAGATACATCAACGGAATTCCTGAAAAGAAAACCTGTGCTCCTAAAACGCAAAGGAGCAACTGCAGCACACAGTTGTGGTTTTAGTCAGTAAAAGTCTGTCCCCCTCGCGTTCCAGGAGTGGGAGAAGGAGAAGTCATTAAATGATATGCCACCTCAAAAAAAAAAACCTTCGGAACATCTAATCTGTATCGACTTGTGAAATGAATACTTCAATATTTCGCACCGAATACTTTTAACGAAACCCTACAGTCTTATTCTTACTGCTAGTCTGTAGATACTATTCCTCATCAAAGCCCTCGCTCAATTATTTTTGTTGTTTCCAAATTAGCATAATTTCTTGCCAAGTCCTAAGGAAGACATCCAATTCGTCCCTATCTCCTGGAGACCTCCCAAGGAGACTCATAAAGTTACAGTTTTTTTTTGTATATTTTCAAGACCGTCGTAATTTACTATTCTGTTCAGAAATAGGGTATCCCTGGGCATTCCGATTACTTGACAGAAATAATCATAACCGCAATCGCGACACTTCAAATGACCAAAGAGCAATAATTTTCTATTGTGCCAATTCTGTGGCATTTAGTGTTTATGAGCGAATTGGCAATGACCGCATACTAGCGCGTAGGAGGAGGATACCGATGCTCATCCTCTCAACCTTAACCCTAAAATTATCTAGACTCTATTTCTAGATTTAAGTATTCCTTTTTAAGGACTATTCACTCAGTTTTTGCGCCTGGTTTGCAAGCATGTTTTTATAAAATCAGTTAGTGGACTGATCGTACATTTTCTTTGCTACGCTCTGCGTGGAGCAAAAGGGAGTGTATGACTTTCACTGTCTAAAACCCATCTATGTTCCTTCAGTTGCTCTTTGCGTTCCAGCCTAAGGCCGCCAAAATGTTTTTGAACAATCCCGTACCCATGTACTAGAAATACTGGAACACAGTTCGGGTTCTGGGCCATCCCAGAACCCGAACTGTGTTCCAGTATTCCTGCATAGCATCGATTTGAAAAGCCTAAAAACGTATCCACCTGTTATTATGTCGTGGCCAGATCTTAGAATTGATCACTTCGTGATATGGCCAACTAAAACTGGCCAGATCGTTTAAACTTTAACATTTGATGATATGTCAATCCTCCTTTGGCCATATCATTGATGTAGGATTTCAATGATAATAAAAGGTCTAAAGAAAGTAGGCCAAACGAAGATTGAAATATCATCAAATTTTAACATTTATATCATGAAGCGATCAACTTCTAAGATCCTCACGACAGACCTTTCGTTGAAGTCCTTAGTACAACATATCCATTCCCAAAAAGGTAATGGTGATATTTTACATCTGAATGATACTCAGTTTATCAGAGAATTGCGTTAAACAATTATAGTGATCAGGAAATGTTTTCTCAATGGAGAAAGCAGATACAGACTCGTATATATTGCCGTCACGGTGTTTACCAATGCGACATACTGATGAGCCGAGCTAACTAAACATGGTAATTCAAATTCTTTTACTGTAATCTGACGTATTTATTTGACAAGGAAAACTACTGATTTAATTTTCTACAGTTTTTTTTTTTAATTTCCTTCAGAGGTGTGCGGAACCGAGTAGAAAATGTCACTTATGTACCTCCGCTGAAAAGGGAAGTTCCACCGAACAGACGGATGTTTTGTCTGATCTGGGCAACTGCCCTATAGATGATTTCGGGCTATTGTATATGTTCAAAACTCATTTCAAATTTTAGCTCCTATGTTGCGCCACAGATGTCGCTACACACCAAATAATTTTTCCCGTTCTAGTTGGAGCAGAGAGTTTTGGACTTACTATTAAAACCCACCTGTGTTTCTGCAGTTGCCCTTGCGCTCCAGTGACTCTGTTGAAATATACTGCAGCCCTGATTTAAATAAGTGCTGCAGTGACCCTTTCGAAATATTCCGCAGCCCTGATTTAAATGGAAATATTGCTTATATTTCTGGACACTTCACTCTGATCTCTGGTCTACGAATAATGCTTCATGGTATACTTGACTTAAGGCATCGGTCTCGTCAAGGGGTAAGTATTTTGTTTCCTAGTTACTCAAAATATTTAATTTCAAATAAACCATTTACAGGCACTTTTGAAAAGCCACAGTCAGCCAGTCAGAAAAATGATGCGATCGCACATTCCAAAGCGTAGATCTCTATGGCGAAGAATGAGCAAGAGACTCCATGGAAAATATTTTCAATCATGTTTATTACAAAATATGTCGGTTACACGTTTCTAGTCGCTACTATTATGTGTGAACAATGTGAATGGAGCAAAAAAAAACTAAATAAAGATATTAAAATAAGCCACTGGCAGCTAAGAGATGACCAGTCTCAACTGACAGCGCCCGTTCACGGGTTGACGCGTATGTCAGTACCATTCAACTCAACGATTTTGAAACGAACCGACTGACTTCTAGAGGTCGGAGATGTAGTCGCTTCATGCAAAATAGGTACTGCTATTTAGCTGCATCCAGTAAGACTAGAAGCCGACTCGGTGTTGGCTTAGTTGGGAAAAGGCTAGGCAAATTGATGGGTATGCCATCGTCCCAGCGAGGTATGATAGGTTCGCGCTTGATCGCTATCTCACCTAATGGAAAGCGACGATGCGGTCGACGATGGAGCGCGCTTACCTAGAAGTAACCTATTCACTCTTGACTTAAAGATTCCCGGGTTGTAGCCATCAGGAAACACAGATTTCGGCAAGGAATTCAACTCCTTAGATGTACGCACAATGAATGTGTTCCCAAAACGTTTTGTGCGTATAGGTGAGATGTCCACCATGTACCGGTGGCGAATTGCCGTACGCCTGGTGGTCCGATGATGAAACGGGCTAGGCTAGCTAGGCTAGCGTTAAACTTTGGATAATACCTACCTACCACCTTCACTAAGAACGACATAGTGATTTTAATTTTTAACGTTATCTCTGAACTTAATTTAAATACTTGTGCAGTATATGTGAAAAAAACGTATTGCGCCGACCCCAAATAAGATGGGACAAGGGCAGGAAGATGATGATGATGATGATGTGCAGTATATGTGAATATTCATGACCTTCTCGCTGATATATAGATGGCACTCCGTACTTAACCGAGCAGAGAACACGAAAAGTTTAGATAGCAATCTAAACGATTTCGTTCACGAGTTGACGTAGGTAGTTAAAAAGTTTTGAATTTTCATACGAAGTAAGCATCTACGTTTCCTTGAAAGAAAAGGAAGATTCTGGAAGGGAATGCCAGGAGTCTTGAAAGTTTTTGGCTTCTTTCATGTGTCTTTTGGACAGTGGCGTAGCTAGGTCACTAACGAGCTTAGGTGCCTTAGAACAAAAAGAAATCGAGGCCCCTTTTTTACGTGGAAAATATACATGTATATTTTTTTAATTATATAAACCAGTGCTTGACTGCGATCCCACCTGATGGTAAGCAGTGATGCAATCGTTGGTGGTGAATCGCACTAGTTTATTAAGAGCCTATTCACTCTAGCCTCAAACACACCTTAATTATAATCGGATGGGAAGACCGCAGAAGTCAAATTGTTCCATTTCATCGATGTACGCGGTATAAACGAATAACTCATCAAATAACTTCTCCGGCTCTGAGTTGAGCGGGAGGACCGTGTCAGATCTTCACGGACTATAACGAGTTGCTATGTTTAAAGCATTGTTGCAACCTGTTTTATATTGACTTTGACTTGAGAATTTTTCGTCAGTTCAAAAAGAGCTTTGCTAATCAGGTTCTGAGGGCCCCCAGAGTTCGAAGGCCCTGGAGCCCTTCGACAGCTACGCCGTGCTGTTGAAGTTGAACTCACCAAAAAAGTGAAGGTAAGTCTGATGGCGGGCAAGCGCGAACCTATCCAGAATAAAAAAAAAAAAAAAAAAGTCTGTTTTCGTCTTCAGCGGACTGGAAAACGCACCGTTGGAAAGCCATAAGGTGGACTGGCGGGAATTCGATGCATGTGAGAGACATTCACGGCCCACTTGACCCCCCCTCTCTTCTATATACGCCTATGTGAACAAGTCTTCAACTCAATCGTCAGGGGTTTGAAAATTATGATTATAACTTAGGAGTCTTCAAGGCGCTGTTGCGCTTCACCATCAACGATTGCATCACTGCTTACCATCTGAGTGCCTAGTGCGTTTTACGTTAATGTTATCGTCACGTGTATGATGTCTAGCGCTCCGATTGGCTCACTCACTCTTAACCAATCAGAAAGCCAAAAGCGGTAAACGTACAAACAACTCGCACTCAGCGCCCAGCGAGGTTACCATGACGTTCAAAGTAAAATGTTTCATTCTTATTTTAGTGTGGGTAAGAGACAGAGCTATACAGGTTGTCTAGTGCCATCTCTTACCCACACTGGAAATAAGAATGAAACAATCTTACTTTAAACGTCATGGTACAGGTCAAGGTCACCTAAACATAAAAGCTTGTAAAAAGGTAGATAAGTTAAAACCACGTTGTTAACAATCTCTATGCCACGTTCTGGTGGAATGGTTGGCTAATCTCCAAAACTACTTACCGGCTTTCAGTAAAGCACTATGTAATCTAGTTAAACCTATTTTTGTGAAGGTTTCTGTGCTAATATTGTTAATTAACACGTCATACGTACCTACCACAGGGATTCATTTGTTTTACATAAATGTTTTATTCAGTTACTCTTGACCACCGGGAGGCCTTCCATCGCTGAGACTTCCGATACGTGGTCGTGACTCCAGAACCTTTCAGCCCGGTGTTAAAATGTCAGTCGTGCGAGCGAGAAAGAGGGATGGAGCTACAGCTCTATCCCTTCCACAGTACTTTGCGTTCCAAATATTATTTTTTTCCAGTTTGCCTGCTGCGGTCTTCCCGTCCAACTATAATTTAGGTGTCTTGAAGGCTAGAGTGAATAGGCTCTTAATAAACTAGTGCGGCTGACCATCAATGCTTGCAACTCCGCTTACCATCAGGTTGGATCGCAGTCAAGCACTGGTTTATATAAATTTAAAAAAAAAATAGGAAAGTTAACAACCTCGATCTATCAAATTTTGATTGAACAATACGGTTAGAGGGCGTGTCAGACGTTAACTGACTAAAACCCATTCCTGTTTCTACTTTGCCTTCGTTCGAAGGTCCAGAGGTTCACTTTCGCACAACCCATGGAGAGCGGGAGGGTGTGTCAGATTTTTATTAACTAAAATGCCCGCAGCCCAATCTTGGGGCTTTTATGCACTCAAAACTAAATCACTCATTCGTATTCGTATTTACCTATTTGTAACTTGTTGTTGACCGCGACTTCAACCGCGTCAAGCTTGTTAAACCGCAAAAATGACAATGAATTATTTTGCGAGGAACCCTAAATTTACATAAATTAAAGTAGCTTATGTTACTTCTTGTAACACTAGTTACCTTTCAGCGAAAATCGGTGAAACCGTTTCGGAGATTAACCGGAACAAAGACCCAGACAAATATTTAAAAAAGTGTTCGTATTTATAAATTGATTTGCTTTGCATCAAATAAAAAGCTGTTATTTTGTCATC
Source organism: Mythimna vitellina (assembly GCA_949316375.1). Classification (NCBI taxonomy): domain Eukaryota; kingdom Metazoa; phylum Arthropoda; class Insecta; order Lepidoptera; family Noctuidae; genus Mythimna; species Mythimna vitellina. Next base: position 18,539,975 of record OX438701.1, on the reverse strand, counting down.
GCAAACAGACGATACAGTTTTTGACTGACTTGTTGGTCTAGTGGTTAGTGGCCCTGACTGCTATGCCGGAGATCGTGAGTTCGATTCTCACCCTGGAAAATTATTTGTGTAATGAGCATGATCATTTGTTCCATGTCTAGGTGTAATTTATCTATAATATTTAGAAATATATAAGTATGTTTATCAGTTGTCTAGTACTCATAACATAAGTTCTGCTTAGCTTGGGACTAGACGGCGTTGGGGATTATTATTATTAGTTTAATTTATTTGTGTAGAAAATGTAGACATAAGTACAGACTAGGTGTGGATAAAATCGGATCCGTTTTTAAGTTTCGTAAAAAACAAAAAAAGCACTCTTAAAAAAATCAAATCGAATAAGGGTGAGTGCATAAACGCCGCTAACATCAAATTACTATGCGTTCCAAATAAGATTAGGAAAGTCAATAACCTCGATCTGTCAAATATTGATTGAAAAATACGGTTTGCAAAGAAAAAATATTTATTTATTTATGTATTAATAACGTTTTTTTTTTAGCTTTGCATTACTGAGTCTTAGTTAAATCTAGGTGAAGTAAAAACTTTATTTATTGTATCCTTTATTGTACGACAAATACAAAAATAAAAGGAAACTAAAAACTAAAACACATACGTATAATGGGCGGCCTTATCGCATTCGTTCAACGTTCTTGTTTAATCTAAATATATTATTTAAGTTATAATTAGATTTTAAAAAAAAACTATTTTCTTTATTATTTTCATTGTTAGGAACAATTCGCCTTCTTCCATTTGCCACTACTCAGACACTTCACACAGTGACGCAGAAATTAGCAAAATTGAAGAACTGAATTCTGATTAATCTTTTTTCGTTCTTGCATGATTTGTAAATAAATATTAATTAAAGAAATAACAATTATTATTATTTAAATATTATTGCTCAATTAATTTCAATAATTTGTAATTCTAATGATAAATAATAATAATGTATTGACCCTTAATTTTACAAACCATATTTGTACGCCGGAAACGGTAGAATGTTATGATCATAATATATAACCACATAACAACTTTGTACAATATTCTTACAAAAAAATACATTCTATTCTATTTTCTATTCTAAAATAAATCTTGTTTTGCTCACCCTACCCAATTTTTCAATTTGACAGCTATGACGTCAGAACATGGCGTAAAAATCGATCCTATTCTTATTTGAAACGCATTGTAGGTTCATGTACCTACAATTTAATTTTAAAAAGATTTTAAATCATGAAAATTTATACACGAAGCCTGTTACGCCTTAAAAACTTACAAAAGGAACATAAATCATTAACAGCGAACTTTAACAAGTGATTATAAAATTAACTTCAGAAACTTGTTCGAGAGTCGTGAACTATGAACGTTTATTTTCTTGAACAATTTCTCACTAAACATTTATTGTAGGCGACGAATTTAAGTGGAACCACTTTCAACATTCTCAAACTATCAAAGATTAATTTCTTGGCAATGATTGACGATCGAATTTGCTTTACTTAAGTTATTACAGACAACAAAAACAAGGCATTTAAGTTAATAGGCTCGCTCAGCTCATTTCCGGCATCGCTGCTTAGTAAGCGGAAAATGGAAATGTCTGATGCGAAAATGTGATAGTGCTATCGACTTCGCCTCTTTTCTACTTCATTTTCGTATGTGGTATAATACGTTATCTTAGTGATTTTTTGTGCTGGCAATATTCTGTTATCAACAAATATGGCCGGCCGTCATTGCTGACAAGAAAAATGTTTAGCCCTTCATTACTTGCCTATTCATTTTTAGGGTTCCGTACCCAAAGATTATAACGGGTTCCTATTACTAAGACTTTACGCTCAGATGATTACGCTATGTGTGACTTTCTGAATGTCCGTCTGTCACCAGGCTGTATCTCATGAACTGTGATAGCTGAGAAAATGAAATTTTCACAGTGAGGTATTTCTGCTGCCGCTATAACAACAAATACTAAAAAGCCGAATAAAATAAATATTTAAGTGGAGGCTCCCATATAACAAACGCGATATTTTGCCGTTTTTTTGCTACGGACGGTACGGAACCCTTCGTGTGCGGGCCCGACTCGCACTTGGCCAGTTTTTTGTATTGCCTCAAGCTGTAACTTGTATTTCGTGAGCACATATTTGCCAAACTCGAACCCTAGGTATTATTGTAACGAAATGTCGTACTTGGAGATTTCTAGGAATAGAAGTTTTCTTTAGAGAATAAGATTTTATTAAAGTTAACTTCATGCCAAAAAGAAGTCTGGATGGAATCTTACGACTTCTAGACTAACATTTTTATTTAAGTAGGTATAAGTTTCAACCAGATGTACTAAATAGGCTTTTATTGATTAAAACTTACCTGTGTCCTTCAGTACTGCGTGCGTTCCAAGTCCACGGTAACAATTTCGAACGTACCCTGTAGCCCTACCGGGTATCGGCACCCTATAGCTGGTCCCTTACGGTTTTGTTGAAACCCTTTGAGGCGCGCGTGGAACAGTATGCCCTGTCGATTCGGGTTCAGTTTTTACTGGACTGCCGGACGGCGAGTTACCGATTGCTCGTCGTCCACAAGCCCGCACCTTTGGTGGCCGGGAATCGCTCTCCGACTCCCGATGCCCTAGGTGTTTTCTCTAGAGGTGGCTAGGACGTGAAGTTGTGTTTTAATAGGGTTTAATACTCTATATGAGAAAAAATCTAAAAAATATTTTATTAAGATAGCTTAAAAAAATGCAGTAAATTAGATTTCAGTAATATAGCTTAAAGTAAAATGTAGTCGGTAAGTATTGGTTTTAGTTCATAAAATAACAAAATCATCATCTTCCTGCCCTTATCCCGTGTTATTTGGGGTCGGCGCAACACGTTTTTTTCTTCCACTCTGCCCTGTTACTCGTCATGCTATCACTAACTTCCTTTTCTTTCATAAAATAACAAAATAAATTTTAAAATTCAATTCAATGTTTTCTGATTTTATTATATGTTCTTTATCACCTTGAAATAGTAACCACAATATTATTATGTCATTCGGCTGTGTGAAATAAAGTGACAGCTGTCAACTGTCAACTGATCGGCCATACTGAGCGCATTTGCTTACACAGCCAACTGACGTCACGACCGCAGAGTAAATATGGCGTCCACTGCTTTATGCATTTTCGTCAAATACGCGCGAAATTTGAAATTGTAAATAAATGCATTTTTAGGGTACTTAGTGACTGAATAAAAATTTTGTTTTTTTGTGGTTTTAAATTAGCACTATAGAATCTAATTGAGATACTTTTCAAAAATGAGTTTAATACCCTATTCTCGTGTGCGAAAGAGACGAGCTATACAGGCCTTATAGCTATCCCTCTCTGACATCGGATTCATGTAGGTAAATATAAAGACGTCCCGGCCGGATCTTCTGACATCCAGTTTCACTTATCTAACATTTACGTAGCTTCACGTGATACCTACCACTTGGACACGTGACGACTACGCGGGTATCCGGTCGCGTTGCTGGCACAAAACCTACCGTTGCGGAAATCTAGAGCCTTTATCCGATTATGGACGTTTTCCAACTTAATGTAGTTACGATGGTAAAGACAGGAAGATAGTAGGTATAGATAGGTACGCAGGTTTGCAAGTTGATACCGATGGAAATAGTACATTTTGATACAAGTGGAGAAAGTATGTCATTGCTACCGAGGCGAAATTCGCCCAAACCGTAAGCGAGGGTGTTATGGAGCCGAACGCTGCAATGACAACTATCCACGTGTATCAAACGACGTTTTTTAATAGACTTACAAAGATATAAATGAACGGCGGTTGACACACGACTCGTGGGGGTCGCTTAGTGTGCAGTCTGATGCAATAAATGTAATAAATTATGGCGGGGGCGAGCTCGCGCACTTTTCTGTACCAGTGCGAAAAACAGCATATCGCGTGCCTAAAAGTGGCAGGGATAAAAGCGAGTTTTCGAGTAGGTAAGTGTATTGAAAACTTTTTTTTGTTGTGGAATTCCATCAAATAACTTTTCTCCCGGAAGACGCAGTGTTGGAAGGCCTCCCCAAGGTAGACCGGGGAACCTGGTGAGGGTCGCACGAATACAATGTGTGCGAGAAGCACAAGACCGGTCATTGTGGTGACACGTGAGAGAGGCCTATGTTCAGCAGTGGACGTTTCGGCTGAAATGATGATAATGATGAACTTCTTCCACTCTGGATGAAGCTAGAGAGAGTGTCATACTTTTACTGACTAAAACGTACGCGTGTTCCTCCAGCTACCATTTCCGTTCTTTGGCCACGGTGACTCTTTTGGACCAGCCCGTAGAGCGATGGAAGGCTATAAATGTTATCGCTGAATATTATTGGTAAATATAAAGATGTTTTTTTTTTTTCTGAAGGAATTAGGGTAATTTTCAAAAAAGTTAGTAGATAATTATATATTTTATTATAGAAGCCAGTAAAAAGATATTTTATTTAGTTTTTGCATTACATTTACAATAAGTATTCCATTCATTCATTGCATTTTACGTTAAAATTATCATAAAATTTGATATATATAGTGTTTATACAATGCCTGCTTGGTTGCTGAAAATTCAAGCTTCTAGTTTTATACACAACGAAGTTATAGGGGGTCGAAAATAGTCTGAACTGCTTCGAGAAAAGGATGTTGCGGCCGCGCCGTTTTTTGGCTCGTCTTGGCGGGTGCACTGCCGCGCTTCCAGATTAAATCTCCTATACTTAACTTCCTATACTGCCTTACATTTTTCACGGGCTATCGAATAGAAGAATCGAAACCGCAGAAACACTTGTACTTACTTTATAGAACTGGCACAAATTAATGATTCATTAATTATTGATTCATACAAAAATGCAATTTTTACATTTAAGAAACAGGTCTCTTTTACCCCTTTGGTCCCTCTTGCGGTGGGAAATCATCAAATGACTTCTTCCACTCTGTGGTGCTCTGGATGTAGCGAGTGGGAGTGGCAGACTTAGTAAAAACCAACCCGTGATCCTCCAAAAAATCCTCCTCTGAATATTAGAATGAATAATGAAAAGCCGACCCCCTACCGATTTTATCACTACCAATTTCAGCCTGTAATAGATAATAAAAAATTGATCTCCAAAGTTTTACTATAAGTGGAGAAAGTGAAGTCCAAGAAGCGAAAAACTGTATCAAACGATCAAAAGGCAAAATCTCAAACAATACCCACTTGTTCGATACTTTTCGACGATAGTGAAAACTCGATATCATTGTTCTCTAGTTGATTCGCACGGATTATTCTGTGAATGTAGCACAAATCGTTGCAAGTGATTATCAATCGTATCACGAAAGAAATAGAGCTTGATTGAGCTTGTAGCGTTTAATTACTGGCTGGTGGTTAGAACTATGATGGTAGTTAATGGATCGCATAATTCAACGATAGCCTATTAACCGTTGGCAGCATGTATTTTCAGTGATTGGAGCCTTTTGATTAGTTTAACACATTATTTTATGTTGAAAAGGCCAATTCAAAACGTGTTTTTCGGCCCACTTTCTACAAACAGAAAATGGGCTCCCCCCCGCCATAGCTTCTAAACATCTTTTTTGTTCCCAACCACGTACCAGGCATAAACCCCGCTTGAATCGGCTCGTGCTCTTGGGACTAGACCAGGGCCTCAAGTCTGCTATTACAAATGTCAGAATATAGACCATTCTGATCATTGATTTCATAATTGTTGATTTTGACAAGTTTGGTAATCTACTAATATAATGGCGTCATTATGAATTTCTAATGGTCAACCACCGACACTCCATTGAAAGAAGTGGTAATCGATATCCGTGGCGCAGTCATTGTTTTTAATAAGCTTAATATTGTCATTCTACCACAACTCTATGAACAAGAACATTGACCGATCAATGATCGATCATTATGAATTAGCAGATTACGAACTTTTAGCAAAATGACAATGGAATAGCAAACTTGGGCCCCAAGTTTAGCCATTTCCATTGAGGAGCTGTCTCCGCTGAGTGGCACACTCGGAGTGACACAATCCACTTCATATATCGATGGCTTAGAGTGAAAACCTCGGGTATGCAATTTTATATTTCTGAAAAGAACAGCTCGTAACACATAATCTTGCATAACGCAAAATTTTGATTAGATACTCGTATCGCCATCTACGATGTTGAATGCATACTTTGCTCGAGTCAGTTTGATGTGAGAGCTTCGCAATGGCGTGTCAAAACTTGTGGAAAAAAAAAGAATAACAAAAGAAACGGGCGTTTGAAATGAATCAATAGTTTTAAATATTTGAATAAAACACGTAGAAACCCAATAAAGTTACATGATATTTAAGGTCTAGTTTGTTTTTTGTGCCACCTGAAAAGTTACGTATTTCACAGTTACGTGGTATTCACTATAAGCCATCGATATTCGCATATAGTCAACGACTGATTGAAAATGAATAAAAGTAGAAAAAAAGATTGCCTTAATTTATTATGCATAGGCTCGCGCACCGGAAAACGCAGCGTTGGAAGGCCTCCCACAAGGTGGACCGACGACCTGTTGAGAGTCGCGGGGGTGCGGTGGATGCGAGACGCACAGGATCGGTCGTTGTGGCGTCGCTTGGGGGAGGGCTATGTCCAACAGTGGACGTCTTTCGGCTGAAATGGTGATGATGTTGAGGCTCGCGTTTGAAGATCATCTCACCTGATTGTAAGCCATGATGTGATCGACGATGGAGCACGGTTGCCTAGAAGTAACCTATTCACTCTTGACTTAAAGGCTTCAAGTTGTAGCTTCAGGAAACACAGACTCCGGTAGGGACTTCCACTTATTAGCTGTACGCACAATAAATGAGTTCCCAAAACCCGCGTCTACAAGGACAAAATTTCTAAAAGACAGGTTTCAAAGTACTCTCATAGTTATCCCTGAGGTGTGCCCTACCTACGTGCTGAGAATAGATTTAACCAATCTAACATGACTGATGTGAAAACTAAATCTTTATTCTAAGAAGAACATTTTAGTAAACTACTCGTAAATCCTTTTCCATTGAAAAATATATTTTAGCAAGCCAAGACTTTTATTTGAGTTTGGTAGATCGTCAAATGACTTTTGCAATTAACCTACTGGAAAACCCGCTATAAGAGCACGTTTTCGAGTCCTACTGTTTTCCGCACTCGTGTGGAAAATGTGTGCGAGCTCGCCCCCGCCACAGTTGATTGTATTTATCGTATCAGGCTGGGCGATCCCTACGATTTGCGCGTCAACCCCCGTTTATTTGTTTCTACGTTAGTATGGAATTTTGTCACTGCAGCTGACTGACACACTGGAATTCAAATACACAGAATTCCGCCTCGGTCGCAACGACAAACTTTCTCCACTTGTATCAAAATGTATTAATCCCACTCTGAGTGGGGCGAGAGGGAGTGTCAGACTTTGATTAAAACCCACCCGTGTTCCTTAAGTTGCGCTTTGCCTTCCATGGCCACGATAACTCTCTCGTACAATCCCGCAGCTGAAGAATCGCCACACTTAAGTGGCAGTCCATATAGGGCACATTGCTCGCAGAACAGATGGTCGATGGGGACGAAAGGTTTTAGAGTGGCGGCCACGTACCAGAAGATGCAGCGTTGGAAGGCCTTCCACAAAGTGGTATTGATGATATTCCATCTTTTTTTGACGTTGGAAATCATTCAATGACTAGAGAGCATGTCAAACTTTTACTGGCTAAAGTCACACCGGTGCCCTTTGCGTTCTAGAGCCACAGGTATCGTTTTCAGAAATTCCACGTTTTCCGCCTGAAAAAAAGTGTTTTTTATTACCTACCTAACAGGAGGCAGCGATTAATCTGCAAATGCAACTCCATTACGCTTCATTCGATTCAAATCCCGAAGTTAACAAGCTTTGGATCGAAACGAATCGTTAAATTAACATTAATTTGATACAAATAAGTGGCAAATTAACAGTATTTTCCTACTTAGATTCGATTGGCTTCACACTCGAAGATCTCTTACACTAACTACAGTGTGAAGGCAGTAATTGATCTTTCTGTGGAATCACTCGTGACACCGTTCTTAAAAGGGTAAACAAAGTAATTATAATTAGTGCCGAAACCGAACTTTCGGTTTCGGCCTAGTTTCGGGTTTAGCCGCCATCCAGCCGATACTACTTATAGCACGGCCCAAACTGAAACTGATTTTGTACAAAAGTGTTGCGATTGGACATGATACGTACGAGTGTTTTGTCATCATCATTTCAGCCGAAAGACGTCCACTGCTGGACATAGGCGGGAGGCCCCCCCAAGTGCCGCCACAATGAACGGTCCTGTGCGTCTCGCATCCATCGTACTCCCGCAACCGGTACCAGATCATCGGTCCACCTTGTAGGAGGCCTTCCAACGCTACGTCTTCCGGTACGTGGTCGTCATTCCAGAACCTTTCGGCCCCAACGGCCATCCGTTCTGCGAGCAATGTGCCCTGCCCATTGCCACTTAAGTTTGGCGATTCGATTTGGGGAGTTTTTGTACTTACTTCAAATACTGACTGAATTTATATTATATAAAAGGCGAAACTAACTGACTGACATATCAACGCACAGCCGAAACTACTGGGACTAGAAGCGTGAAATTTTGCACAAGGCTTCCTTTTATGACGTAGGTGAGCACTAAGAAGGGATTTTTGGAAATTCAACTTTTAAGGGGGTGAAACAGGAGTCCAAAATTCGTATGGAGAAACCTATTTTCACAAATAAAGAGATATTCCCTGACTTATAAAGATAGAAAAAAAAATTCTCCCTGAAAACGTGATCTATCTATATAGGCTCTTAATAAACTAGTGCGCCGACCTTCAATGATTGCATCTCCACTTACCATCAGATGGGAACGCAGTCAAGCACTGGTTTATATCAATTTAAAAAAAAAAACTATGGGTTGTGTCGGCTGGATGGAAGTTTCGGTAAACTAGCGGTGAAAACTATAGTTTCGTTGGGGCACTATATGAAATTGTAATTGTTCTTTATTTCTAAAAATATTGTAACAGAAATGTTTCGTAATAAATTTATAATTATTTATAGAATACAACCCCCCCTGATTCGGACGGATTATTACAAATCTTTGAAATTCTCGGTTTTTTTTTTCATGTATTTTACACCTAAACCTTCCTAACTCTGTCTATTAGAGAAAACGACATAAAAATCCGTTCAGAAGTTTTTCAGTCTGACGCAAAGGTGAGAATTATAATTTTAGAGAAATGTAATTTATAATATTTGTAAAAGGATATTAATTATGTAAATATATATCTTACTTACTGTCTTTCTCCAGTTTGAGTCAACAATTTTGTCGCTCATGTATCTATCTAATATCGCAATGCACCTGCTTTTGCAACTCAACGTTTCACTGCAAAAATTATTATTTCCAACGACCCTGACGTCATATTAAATATGAACTTCTTCATCGATTGAGCATCAACGCCGAGCCCTATCTTCAATCTTTAAAGTGGCATGTGATAGTGGCAATCAAGGTAAAGCGTGAACACAGGTAATAATACGGTCTGACCACAAACCAACGCTTTCATATCACCATATACTGGCATTTGGGTCATGGTCACTAACCTGACCTAGGTCTGACCTACCCATAGACCAACCCTGCCTCACCACAAAACAGCTGTCAGTTACCCATGCATGTCAGAAGTCATTTATAACCAAACTCTTTTAATCTACTTTTATAAAGAAATTATATGTTGCGTTCGTATTTCGAATCCATGAAATTAGTTGATCGATCCAACCTTGAAAACAATGCGTTGAGTCAGGAAATTGATTTTATCTATGATTGTAACCTTCGATTTTACACTCTACACAATGTTATTTGATGTGAAATTAGTATGTGAATTATGAGGTATACCTATTACGTAATAAGTTCATTTGGTAGTTCAATTTCGAAGCACGCAAGTGGAAAACTTAAAATTACTAAAATTCTTGAAAAACAGCGCGTGTGGGATGGAATAAAATATTAACCTTAAGATTTTCACCAGACAGATTTGATCAAAACTAAATATGGAATGGAGATATACGGGGTTACCATGACGTTCAAAGTAAGATTGTTTCATTCTTATTTCAGTATGGGTAAGAGACAGAGCTATACAGGTTGTCTAGCACCATCTCTTACCTACACTGGAAATAAGAATGAAACAACCTTACTTTAAACGTCATGGTACAGGTCTTAGTCACGTATCTATACCTACATTATATAATAAATCTGTAGAAGTTTTTAGTTGTGCCCATCAAGTAAAATGTACGAAATCGATATAGATAACTTTAATACATTAAAATTGTGAATCACTTGATTACTTAGGCTTTGTTTCATCGCAATTGGTTGACTATATCGAAAGATATATTCATTGACTGTTAGGCGGTACGAAGATCGCCGGATTAATTAGTATCAAAATAAAATCGTATTTAGTTCTTCTGGCTTTTGATACTTGATATCAATCCGCTCTACCTTTTTACATTGATCCTGTCCTATCCCCATCTCTCTACAAAACAACTAAGCTAAGTAATTGAATCTGGGGACGTTCTTAGACAGACGACAAAATGATCCACCTAAATTACTTTTAATCCAAATAAGTAGTACGGAAGTAGTGGAACCACTCATGATAGAAAAACACTTAAGTAAAGAATAATCAATTAATATGGCACAGTGCCATGGAACTCGCAACAAAGAAACTACCTCCACAGCTAACTCAAAATCAATGCCCTTCTTTATTCATGATACAATCAACACAGTAATTAAAGACAATACTGGCGAAATTACCACGATATCAGTTTACTTTAATGTACCAGTTACGGTATTATCAGAATCTGTTCGACGTAGGAAGCCCGCACGCCGTTTGCCCTCGTACCAGGCACATTTTGATATCTTGCTAGTATATACCGCTATACGTATACTGGTATATACCACCTACTCACCTATATTTTATGGCAATAAACGGGTCATAGTTCCGTGATCAAAGCTCGTTTGTTAGGATTCGCTAACAGCTGTTTTCCTTTGATACCACTTTACTGGGAAAGTTTTAATAAACACTTTTAAAGTTTGTGCTAAAGCACCGGTTTGTAGGTGCAATCAACTTGATTGGTACTGCTTTTATGTAAGTAGTTACAGACTCGTATCGATTAGAAAATATATGGTAAATTTAAGAGTACCTAAGTGGATCACTGAAGTACGTGAACAATGCATTGACAGAAATTTACCCAATTTGCTTCAATTGCTGATCTTATCGACTTCGTTAATACTCAGGGAAACAACGCCAGGAAACAGGAATAACCGAAAAAAATATTTGACGATTAAATTCCACAAACCTGAACTCGGCCAGCGTGGTAAATTACATCCCATTACTTCGCACAGAGTCCCAGCACTAACTGTTAGATATGCTGAAAAGTAACGTCAACAAGTAGATAAGATTGAACCATGAAGTTTATTAATTTGATTGGCCTCCTTTGATTTTCGTTTTCTCCAAACACAGAAATGACTAAAAACCGTATAAGAGGCGAATTCTGACGATACAAGAACAGCAATAGCACAAAGACTACATTCCAGAACAACATAACTGCGGAATCACCTGAATGCGGAAAACAAAACTAAACAACGCTGACCGTGAGATAATATAAAGTTGCATGATGCTATTACATCACAATCAACGGCCGCACCGACTAACACCTTGGCAATATTTCCAAAACACGGTGTTAATGTAAACAACTAGAATGATAAAAGTGGACGAAACTCGGCGTGAGAAACTGCTTGTGATTTTTCCTTCTCGGTATTATGGTCGCCAAACAATGGACGCTTCGGCACTTATTCTACTTTCGACGTTATGGTTTGTGGGTTTAGTGCATGGCGGTTCATTCAGCACGCGGCGTTGTCTCTTTCACAGAAAGCAATGTAAGTAATCATATCATTATTGTTAACCAATTCTAAATTGGGCCATTATATGAGAAAGGTTTAAAAGTAGCATTTTCAAGCATGTTCTATGCAAGTTGCAGTCAAATATGACATGCTAGAATACAGAATTTTAAACTCTATTTAGTTGTAATTTAATTCAAGTTTATCAATGTGAAATTCTCGCTTGAAACCGTCAAGGAATGATATGCCTATTCGTGTTTTAGTGAATCGGCGAATATGGCGTTCCACAGGGCAATATCATTGGACCCTTCAAAATTGTGAACTAATCTAGTGCATGTACGTTATCTTATCTACGCTAGTCTTTCATGGTCTTATACTAGCCTACGAAAACCGTCCCGTCATCATAATATAAAGAGATGATTGGGGCAGGAAAAAAAAACATTCCGCACATTGAGCAGCAGACTTAATTCGATAGTAATATCATAGGGAGAGACATGTTACCAAAACTAAAGGACTATTGTTGATCTGAGGTGGTTCTTGAGGAAGCTGTACGGCGAAATGGGTCAATGACAGGTCTTTGACTGCATCGCAGCTGTGCACCTTCTCAGTTAAAGGACTGTAGCAAAGTTCAGAGCCATTACTAAGATTTTTCTACTGATGTTTCAGGTGTAGACCACTGTCCTCGAAGCATGCACCCCTACCACACACGTTGCGATGGTGAGACGATGTCCCAACGAACTTGTACCAGCCCTGAAACATTTATTTTAGGTACTTAATTATTAAAACCGGGAAGTTCTATGTTTGAATTCAAAACATTACCCCCCATCTCCACTCGATCTACTTATGGAGCTTATGTGCCTGGTTGGATCACGCAGTTGAGCGATCGATTCGATTGAGAAACGAACCAAGAAGATCATCGGCAGTAATGCACTCGTTGAGTCAAAGCTCCAAAATACATGAGCATCGTCGCCGAGTTGCTAGCCTATTGAATTCTATCATTTAAACGGGGAGTGTGCATTGGAATTGCACAATTTAATTCCGCCAAGCTAGTGATACATGATGGACATCCCAGCCATTCGTAGAAAACGTTTTGGGAACACATTTATTGAGCATACAGTCAAGGAGTGGAGTTCCCTGCCGCGGTGTTTCACACTAGGGGCCTTTAAGCCAGGAGTGAATAGATTACTTCTAGGCAAGCGTGTTCTGTCGTATACCATCCGGTGGACAGACAAACGCAAGCCTATCAATAATAATAAAAATGTTAATTAACAGTTTTAGGTACGTGTTTAAGTAGGTACGAGTACATCATATAATAAATTACAGGCTATACATGCGGTTGGTCACGCTGCGACTGCAATGGCAATCTAGCACTAAATGAGGACCTCGGCATTTGCGTCGAATTCATCGAGTGTCCAATAACAATGCCTCGTCGTAAGCAAAGAAGACGAAGAAGAAGGAAACAGAAATACCGTCTGCGCAAAGTCAAGAAGCAAGATTTGAGGCCAGATCCGGCATTGGACCACATCAGAACAGAATCGCGAGGCTGATCTTAGTCATTTTGGCTCTGTTTATCTACTTAGAAATAAGGTTGAAAATTTGTCGACTGATAAGTTTCGCTGGCATGCCATAATAGGTTGTTATTAAAAAAGAACCTGTGCGTATGTTTGTTTCATTTCATTAGCATCATCGCCCACAGTCTGACTTTTATCAATGAGAATTGGCTAAAAAACTCGTACGTTTATAAGAAATATTCAGAATCAGGAGAAGGAGTCTACCCTCTACCTACATCGTATCATGCCATTCTATACTAGGAACTTATTCAGTACGGAAAGTAAAATGACATGTTCTACGCTACGCCCACTAAAACCTATCAACAGTGTATCATAAATAAATACCCGTGCATAACGGTTCTAATGACCGTAGCATGCCAGTGTCATCCCATTGTCTCGGCTGTAGTAGTTTATATGCGTTTCCGCGAAAGGCAGACGCATCAGGAAGAGTGAGTCAATATTAATATTGAGAAAATTATTTCCTATACCAACCTATACAATTTCTGTTAGAGACGGATAAAACCTGTACGTTTAAGTACTACCACGTTCCAACGGGTATTGGAAACGGAAAAATATTCTCGCCAACAATTTTTAACACTCTGTGCATGGTATGCAACGGTGTTAGTCGGTGACGGAACGGTCTACTGGGCATAGACTCATAGTATTACAATACAAATAATATCTTTTAATGGGTAGCTTGCCGTCCGACCGTCCGGTAACTGTCCGGACCGAGCCCAAGTCGTCGACGGCGCGTAGTGTTCCACGCGTGCCTCAAGGAGATATCAGCAACCTTAGGGGCCCAGCAGGGTCGAAGCCTACTGAGGCCAAGGGTTTGATTCTGAAAGGAAGTCTCGGCCCTGGTATAAAAGGCAACGAAGGAACAGGAGTGGGTTTTTAGTCAGTAAAAGTCTGACACACCCTCTCCCTCCGCTCAAGAGCGGGGGATGTCATTGGATGATATTGCAACGAAAAAAAAAAAATGTGGTGTGATATGGTGTAGTGAGCAGCAGGTACACAAGCAAAAAGTCTCCATAGATTACATTTTCGCGAAATGTTTTTCCGCTAATTGCATCGATCACTAGCATCAAAGAGTTTACTGTGGCCCTGGAGTGGAAAGGACAACTAAAAGCACACGAGTGTGTTTTTAAGTCAGAGGCCCGTAAATACCTCACTGGGACGCCATCGCGCGGTGCTACTAGTTCGCGTAGCCAAAACAATGCCTGCAGCTGTATAGGGTGTACCTTAAGTGGCCACGGTTGGTCACGTAGTCTACCATACATTTTTTTGATACCATGATCCCCCAGTGAAGAACGGCCTTAGTCTGACACTCTCGCTCCACCGAGAGCAGGAGTTATCTGATGATCCCAAGCAAAAAAATTAACTTGAAATATATTTGCAAATCTACTTCTCTTCCATTCATTTTACCAGTAATTAACAAATGAGTCTAAGGATTAAACGCGAGTTTACAGAAACGATCACCCATTCAATCAACAACCATTGAAATGGCAGTTGGCAAAACAAACAAAGATAGGTCTGTGCTCATTTTCTTTGAAGACTGTCTGTAGTATAGACGCAATGCATCACATTCTGGTAATCTTATGTTTGTTACACGGCATAGAGACAGTGTATTACGGAAGAGTTGGAACTGTGGGCTGCTTGATGTTCAATGGAACTTGTAAGTAGCACCAATTTTGTTTTAATTACTACTACTTTTTTTTCCTTTTTGTTTTGTTATTTTTACTAGTGCGCTTCGCGATTGCATCACTACTTACCATCAAGTGGGATCGCAGTCAAGTACTAGTTTATATGAAATAAAAAAAAATCTGTTTCAAGAAAATCTTTTTTTTAGGATGGCTAATCCAATAACTTTTTCTGCTCTGGAGTTCTGGCAGTGGTTGCCTAGTGGTAACGGCCCCAACTGACGAGTTGTAGGTCGCGGGTTAAAACCCAGCCAGGCGCATTACTTTGTGTAATTTATTTCATCACTACTGCTCTCAAAACGGTAAAGGAAAACATCGCGAGGAAACCGGCATGTCCTAGAAATAAAAATTCGAAGACATGATCAACAACAACAACCCGCACTGGGCCTGACCTGGTGGATTACGGCTCATTCCCTCTCCTAGAGAGGAGGCCTGAGTCCCAGCAATGGGAACATTAAATGGCTGATTATGCTATGCTCTGGAGTTTAGAGGGAGTGTCAGTCTTTACTTACTAAAACCCACTCCTGTTTCTTTAGTTGCCCTTGGCGATCCGGGGCCAGTCTCACTGTCCGCAGGACTGAATGAGACTGACTGAGGCGGGCCGCGTGCAAATAGACTTGTAGCGGATGCAAGTACTGGATCAGTCACCACTGGTCCAGTGCATCCGCTGTTTGCACTACTGCCATAGCCGGAAAATGGGTACTGAGTCTGCTGATCTTTGCACGTACTGCGGGGATGCCCACGTGCGTGCGGACTGCCCCTCCCGCCTAGCAGAGAACAAACTAGTCTGCCGAAACTGCAGGCTGGGAAACGTACCCGAAGACGGTCACGACGTCCTCGTCAGAAGTTGCCCTACTCGAAAAAAGTGCGAGGCACTGCCACGATCGTCAGTTGCCTACTGTGGAAGTCGTACTAACGGAACAAATATGAAATATATAAAAAATATGATATACATACAAATGTTTGTGTGATGAGCACGATCATTTGTTCTGTGTCTGGGTGTAATTTATCTATTTATGTATGTGTTTAGAAATATATAAGTATGTTTATCAGTTGTCTAGTACCCATAACACAAGCTCTGCTTAGCTTGGGACTAGACGGCGTTGCGTGATAGTTGTGGAATATTATAAAAAAAAAAAAAAAAAAAAAGCCCACAGTGAGAGCTATGGGAAATAAGAAGGTCTTTTACCCGACTAGCGACTTTGTGCCCTGGAGACCTGAAGGATAATGAGGGCCACCGCTGAACGAGCAAAGCGTGAAAACGGACCGATGCATTATAAATGTGACCCGCTATTTGATTAAGACAGGATAATGATGATAACTAATACTTTTCATTTCCCTTTTCGACATAACCCGAAGAATCGCCAAAATTGAAAATGGCAGTGGGCAGGGCCGATTGCTCGCAGAATAGATGGTCGATGGAGATGAAAGGTTCTGGAATAGCGACAACGTACCTGAAGACGCAGCGTTGGAAGGCCTTCCACTAGATGGACCGATGACCTGGTTAGGGTCGCGGGAATCTGGTGGATGTGAGATGCACAGGACCGGTCGTTATGGCGACGATTTATCCGTGGGGAGACCTATGTCTGGACGTCTTTCGGTGGAAATGATTATGATAAATACTTTCCCGAACTTTTACTTTTTTCGGATGGCCGTTGGGTCCGAAAGGTTCTGGAATGGCGACCACGTACCGGAAGACGTAGCGTTGGAAGGCCTCCTACAAGGTGGACCGATGACCTGGTAACGGTTGCGGGAGTAGATGGATGCGAGACGCGCAGGACCGTTCATTGTGGCGGCACTTGGGGGAGGCCTATGTCCAGCAGTGGACGTCTTTCGGCTGAAATGATGATGATGATGATGGTGAAATACTTTCCCTATTAAGGCTGATTTTCCACCAGAGATGTGCTATGAAGCTATGCTGCAAGGATGTAATGGCTATGCTGTGAAACTATGTAACCGTTTCCACTGATACTATATAACGGTGCGAGTAAGTTGTGCTATGAAGATGCGCCGCCGCAAAGTAGCTGCGCGAGGAAGATGCACAGATCGAGCTTAACAATGTATCTATAGTAGGGAAGCGGCACATAGCTACATCACTCGCGACCATCCATACCACGCATCTATAGCACACATTCATAGCACGCATCCATAGCAGTAGGTATAGCACGCATCCTTCCATATAAAAAACATATCTTAGTTGAATCCGTTTCCACCAGTGCTAAGCTATGTGCACCAATGAATATGACTGATCAAACGCACCCATAGCAACGTAGCATAGCACATCTCTGTTGGAAAGGCACCCTTAAGCTCTGCAAGCCCAGACCATCCCCACTAGCCACTAATACCTTTTTATGCAACACAGGTGTTCAAGAATGCCCAGAGTCCATGCACAGAATAAACAGCGAATGTCGGTCGACTCCGTCGCAGCGGACTTGCGACGAACCAGTCGCAATAGCCATGGGCATCATCTGCGGCTGGTCACGGTGTGACTGCGATTTTCCCCTTGTACTACATCTGCCATCGGGTTACTGCTTCTTGTATGAAGATTGTCCGTGATTATGTATTTTTTTATTTGAAATTTAAAATTAGAAGTTAGGAACTGTTGTCTGATGTGAAATAAATGCAAGGATCATAAACATCCTACGGAAAAACAATAAATGTTATTTTTGATAAATTGTTTTTTTTTAGTTTATATCCTTGAACATGGTATTTGAAACGCAGGATATGTTTTGTGATTTGATGACGAATCTTTTTTTAGGCATTTAAAATTAAAAAGTGAATACTTAGCGAATATCAACCAAACACGTCCAGAAATCATCGTATGATACCCACCTATGTTTGTATATATTCTGCAAATGATCAATGGAGCTGATAGGTTCTGGGGCAATAAACCCGTACCTCCCACAAGGTGGACTGATGACCTGGTGACAGTTATTAAAATCGGCTGTATGTAAGACATACAGAATCAGTAGATGCGGTGACGCTTAGGGTAGATTATGCCCAGCTGTAGGTGTTTTTATCTGTTGAAATAATAATAATGATTATTTGCAGTTCTGGTTTTTTTTTTTGGGAGGTGGGAAATCCTCCAATGACTCGTGTGGAGCGGAAGGGTGTGTCAGACTTTTACTGACTAAAACCCGCCTTTGTTCCGTCTGCGGTTCCGGTGCGATTACGATTTCCCCTGCAAACCTCACCTGACATCGGTTTCTCAATTTTTATATGAAGATTGTCCGGGATTCGATATGAGAATTTCATTCGTTATTGGAATGGAAAATTAGATCCAAGGAGTTGATGCGTTATGAGAAATAAATTGTTATTTTTTGAGAGATTGATTTCTTATTTACCCTTTGGATATTAGATAGGTATATACAGATTGAAAACGTACCCTTTGGGAAATTATTGAGAACGAATAATAATCTTGTCGGAGATTTTAAATTTAAAATTCAGAGTGTCTTAATTCTTGTGATATGTTTGGACGTGTGGTAGTTTCATAAGAGGAAAGAGAACTAAGCAGTTTTCTATAGGTATCAAAAACTAAAAAAGAAACTTTGATACAAGTGGGCAAACGTCTCTCGGCTCCATTACGACCTCGGCGCGGCGGCGGCGGTGGCGTTCGGCTCGGGCATAGATATATCCACGTGTATCAAACGAGGTTTTTCAATACACTTACCCACTTGAAAAAAAATCATAAACACATAGATACTACCCATCTAGCAAAAATACCGTATAAGCAAATACACTTACAACTATAAATAGAAAACCATTCGTATAAAAGATCCTATTATTCCAAAAAGCTGCATAAAAGCAGTTTTCTAGAATTTCTAGCATTCAACGCTTTTTAGCTCTAAAACATATCTAGTAAATGTGGACTCGACCAATTCGTATTGCTTTTATTCGATAATCACATAAAGATATCTTTCGATAGGCTTCATACAACCGTAAGTCTTACAAAAGCTCTTTAAAAGCAACAGAATTGCTAATTTGTCGGAAATATAGCATTTATAGCACTATCTTTCGACATTTAATTTTTACAGCAATTTTCATTCGACAAAATAGCATCCCAGTTACTATACTAGCACTTAATATCATATGATAGCTTTCTTCAAGGCCTTCTTTGGATTTAATTATTTAAGTTGAGTAAACGCTTTAAAATTACTCGTATCTATTTCAGCCCCAAAGGTGCTCTAAACATTATTTGAAAGCCGTCTAACAGCGTAACAGTGATTAAAAAGTTCAATAAGTGATCACATAATATAAGTGCGGGTTCTGTAGGAAATATTCAGACTTCTACTGATTATAGAAATGTATAAACCGTCAACTAGTGAAGTGACTTTACCATTCCGAAAATATTATCATGATCAAGACTCTGATTCTGAGAGTAGTGACAATGACAATTATAGTACAAAGTCCGAGGAAAGTGAAAATTTGAATGACTAGCTTTTTCCCGCGATTTCACTCGCCTCTTTGGTTACTACTCCGCTCCTATGGGTTGTAGTGTGATGCTATGTACCCTATAGGCTTTCTCATCATGGGCTATCCAACAAAAATATTTTTAAATTTAGAACGAGCAGCTCCAGTACTAAACTAGTAATACATTGAGATTAGCGCGTACAAACAAACAAACAAACAGACTTTCGTTCTAATTTGTAAAATAGTGGGCACTCTAGTTCAACTTTTTCTAAGGTATCTTAAGAAAATAGACTACAACTTCTAAGAATTCCTATAACCTTTCGAATACCGTAATTAGAGACACAATAGAAAGACAATGAGAGAGCGAACGCGATCGCGTGGGGTTTAATGAATTCATACTTTGAAAACGAATACATCAAGGATAAATTTACTGCGGGCACTAGATTATACTGGCATAACCGATAAACAAAATCTTTGCAAAAATATTTTAAAATTATTGCCGTTTAGCATTTTGCCCTAAAAAACTCTAAACTAACTGCAATGGCAGTCCTAAAGTAGCAATGAAACCTCATTTCCATTTTTCAACCAAAAACTGAATGAATGCTTTGTAATGATCGCTTAGTTGCTATCAATGGCGAACTAGTTACAACTATTAAATTAGTATTATTTACTAGCTTTTGTCTGCGACTTCGTCCGCGTAGAAGTCGAAAATGGTTTTATTAGGTTTTTTGAGATACGAAAATATGAAATATTTATTATCTTCGTCGTGTGTGGATAGTCCATCGAATTGTATGACGAGCGATATTGTATCTTAAGATAAAATATTATAGTATCTTAGCCGTGTGCAGCGCCCCTTAGTGAACTCCATTGCGGGTGTCGTATCCTATGACAAACTTATTATTTGCGGTTGGCACAGTAATCTGGCCTAGGGATCGAACCGCAAAATTAAGTTTGTTTTTTATTGTATATACTTTTCCGGGATAAAAAGTATTTAGTGTGGTGACCAGTATATTAAAGAATAATTATACTAAGTTTCATCGTAATCGATCTGGTAGTTTTTGCGTGATGCCTGAACAAACAGACAAAAATTATTTTAATCACATTTTTGACTTCGGTTTCGGTCTAGTAACACCCCCGCCATTTATTTTATTGATATTTTCAATGTAAAGAATTTTCACTTATACAGATTTATTATAAATATAGATAAATCATTATTCACTAAGAAATCCTGCGGCCTGTTTTTTTTTTTAGTTTGGAAAATCATCTTTGGAGGTAGGCGGAACAGAGAGTAAAGTCCCGCAAACCTCCGTTGGAAAGGGAGGATCCTCCAACCAGACGGGTGTTATGTCTGGTGGGCTACAACTGCCCGATAGATGATTTCGGGTTGTTCTATATGTTCTAATCGTGCGGAGAACTTTGATTGCGCGATGCAGGATTAGTTCTTATGTGACGATAGATGTCGCTACATCACTCCCCTCCGGAGATCGGAGATCGATGGTTCTTAATGCTTCTTGATGCGTGCCAGGCCATTGGTAGGTTGGTTCCAGTGAGTCGGAACCGAATGCCGCATAGTTCTCGGTGAGTCGGAACTGTCTGCGGTAATGCCCCAGTGAGTCGGGGTGGTGCTGTCCCAGTGAGTCGGGATGATGCTGCAGGCTCCAGTGAGTCGGAGTAGTGCTGCTGGCTCCAGTGAGTCGGAGCGGTGCTGTGCGACGTAGTGGCTTGACTGCTTGCGTCGACCAGGAGAGGTTCTTCATTGCTCTTCATGTGACTGGCCGAAGGTGCAGTGTGCTTCGCCAAGGTCGCTGATGAGGCTGAGGGTGATGACCAGGTATGACCATGTAGGCATGCTGGTGGTCAGGATACCCTTTATAGCCGTGGGTGCTGGCTGTATGGCTCGCTGCTCGAAAGCTTGAGGAAGTGATGATGACGTCACGAGGTAGTAGCTGCACGAAGGCTGCGCTGACGTTCTTTTTCGAGGGTCACCAGTTTGGAGGTAGACGGAACAGAGAGTAAAGTCCCACAAACCTCCGTTGGAAAGGGAGGATCCTCCAACCAGACGGGTGTTATGTCTGGTGGGCTACAACTGCCCGATAGATGATTTCGGGTTGTTCTATATGTTCTAATCGTGCGGAGAACTTTGATTGCGCGATGCAGGATTAGTTCTTATGTGACGATAGATGTCGCTACACATCTAATGACAAATCCTTAACTAAAATGTGAAGAACATAGACGAAAATATTAAATCCGCATATAAAAATAAGACATAATGAGCCAACTTTAACAGGTCACAAATTGAATTGTAATTAAGTCAGTAAAATTATATGCCATTTTGGGAAAATATTACATTTGTTTTCATTTCTATCCACACAACATAACCTTTTGCAATCGCACTGCTATATTACAATAAGTCAAAAAAGCTAGGTAATATGTGGAATAATGACATTCTGATGTCTATTTATAATACTAAGTAATATTTGGGTTGCGATTATTCGATATTCTTTCGACTATTTGGCTGTGTAGATGATAATCTTACGATATTTATATCACTTAAAGCAGAGAGAAGAACCTACCCTCGAATGTATTCTCACTCTGTAACTCAAAGGTTTGCTGGGAGAAAACTCATTGTTGAGTTAAGCTCGCCTTTGTACATAAACTGTATTATCTCCGTGTACTATGTATGTTTTTAATGTGTACAATAAAGAATTTAGAATTAAGAGAAGTGCGCCCAAATCGCATTGAGAGAACATGCACAGATCATTTACTCGACATTTTAATGATCCTTCTCATCACAAATAGCTGAAATAGAAACGTGCTGCTGACTTTTTTACAACATATTTTGCTAGTTGGGTACTTAGTAATAAATTGAAATAGTTCGCTTATTGTTATCGGAGTGACAAGTTCGATTTTCAAGGGATTACCCAACGTCCGAAAAACTTGGGGACTGCCCAGCGACCAACCTGATGTTACAGTAATTTCTATCATACATAGAATAAGCGCGAGGGCTAGCAGGAGCATTTTTCTGCAGTAGTGCGAAATATTACTTGCCTAAAAGCGGTGAAGTGAAAACGTAGTACAATGCAGGCGGAGCCTTTCAGATCAAAAATTTACAACAATTGCAAAAAATCTTACGAATAAAGAACTCAAAGTATGTACTAACACAATACGTTTATTACATAATGCGCGGATGCACTATTATATTTTTATTCTAGCTGACTCGGAAAACGTTGTTCTACCATATAAATTATTAAAGAAAAATTGGGGTGTGGGGGTGGAAGGGCAAAAAATAATTTACGTCCTATTCTCAGACCTACTAAATTTCATAAGGATAGGTCAAGCCGTTTCAGAGGAGTTTTGTTACAACCACTGTGACGCGAGAATTTTATTATTTATTTAAAACTTTATGCACTAATGAAACATTGTACAAAGGCGGACTTAATGCCTTAAGCATTTTCTACCAGTCGACCTTCGGGTGGTGCAAAGACATAACATGGCAGGTGCAGCTTAAAAGAAGACTGACAGAGAGGAAATAAGAACAATAATAAATATATACTTAGATACATACATACTAATAAAGAATGATATTGAGAGAAAAACGAATACAACAAATCAAGAGTGTGATGAAACTACCAACTTCTTGCGAAAGTGTTCTCGTACTTTCACTTTAAAGGACAACCGACAGGCCTACCAATTTTATATATTAGATTTACTATTGGATACCGCCGTCCAAAAATAACTGATTTTCTAAATAATTACTGTTAAAATAATTACGTAAGGATTTTAATTTTTTAACAATGAACAAAAACATTATCTATCTATTCATATTCTTACATTGAAAATAAAACATTTTTCAGTCCCATAATGTTACTGAACAGCTCACATACAAATGCTATATTCTAAAGACGCGCTCACCTGACTGCGTTCCGTTTCAGGTACACTGGGCACTGTCCTATGCTGAAGTTCCGCTTCGGGAAATGCTACGGGGACAACACAAGGCAAATACTTCGAGAGATACGATCTAAAGGACTGTTCAAGTAAGTAATGTGGGCGTTTGTAAACGCTTGGAGGATTTTATTGGAAAGTAAACAAAGGTTAGGTATTGAAAGAAGGTTCTGGACCTGTACCATGACGTTCAAAGTAAGATTGTTTCATTCTTATTTTAGTGTGGGTAAGAGACAGAGCTATACAGGTTGTCTGACGCCATCTCTTAGCATAATCAGCCTTTCAATGTTCCCAGTGCTGGTACTCACGTCCCCCCCCTCTAGGAGAGGGAATGGGCCGTAATCCACCACGCGGGCCCAGTGCGGGTTGGTGAAGGTCACAACATGTCTTCGAATTTTTTGGTTCTAGGACATGCCGGTTTCCTCACGATGTTTTCCTTCACCGTATTGAGAGCCATCTCTTACCCACACTGGAAATAAGAATGAAACAATCTTACTTTAAACGTCATGGTACAGGTCCAAATCTCTGACCTGTGAGTGCTAGTTGATTTTACATAAACGCAATCGAAACGTTTACCGCGTTTGACTATCTCGAGCTTGTTTTACGATTGACACGTTTACCTATGAGGTTCGGCAGTCCGATTGGCCCGCTCCAAGCTCTTAACCAATCAAAAACAAAGTTTTGATCGCGTTAACGTAAAAACAACTCGAATTCAGCGCACTGATTGGTTATGAACTTGACGCCGGTCAATCGGAACACCGAAGGTCATAAACGTGTCGATCGCATTAACGTAAAAACAACTCGAACGACGAGTATCAACCCTTACATTGTTGAAGCTTCAACGGTCCGGACTAAGCGTTTCGCTTCGTCGTTTATACCGCGTACATCGAAGGACTGGAACAATTTGCCTGCTGCGGTCTTCCCGTCCAACTATAATTTAGGTGCCTTCAAAGCTAGAGTGAATAGGCTCTTAATAAACTGGTGCGCCTGACCATCAATGATTGCATCTCCGCTTACCATCAGGTGGGATCGCAGTCAAGCACTGGTTTTGAGCTTGAAGCCAGCCAATGGAAGCAGCGAACGAGCATGAAACGTGTCAGTCGCGATAACGTAAAACAAACTCGTACTAAACACTCAGTAAACCTGCTTTCAAACCCAAGTCAACCCTTAGAACATTTGAACGAAAACTATCAACAGCCATTCATATATCAAGATAAAGTTGGCATGCAAAGAACCCAAATAAACATTGTAAAAATTGCCAACAAAGAAACAAAAAAACTTTTCTACCCAAAGAATCTTCTAACAAGTTTCACATTAATCAACTTTTGGCCCACTTTTTTTTTTGGGTGGGAAAATCATGTAATGACTTCCCCCTCTTGGGCGGAGTGGAAGGGCGTGTCAGACTTTTACTGACTTACTGATTAAAAACCCACTCCTGTTCCTTCTTTGCCATTGTTCCAGGGCCCCGGGGATCTCTTTCGCATCACTCATGGCCCCAGTAGGCTTCGACCCTGCTGGGCCCCAACGAACTTTTGGGCCACATGGGAATGAGATTACTATCATCATCAGTTCAACCGAAAGACGTCCACTGTTGGACATAGTAGTTCTCCCCCAAGCGTCGACACAACGACCGGTCCTGTGCGTCTCGCATCCATCGGATTCCCGCGACTCTCACCAGGTCATCGGTCCACCTTATGGGAGGCCTTCCAACGTTGCGTATTTCGATACCGCCACTTAGATTACCTATACATAAAAAGTTTTACAAGACAAGTTTTCCAAGGATCGACATGCGACCTCATCAACATCTTCCTGCCCATTTCCCACGTGACTTGGGGTTAGATCAACACGTATTTTTCTTCTGTTCTGTTCTATAAACCTTAACCTCACTAACTCCTGTTTTTCATATCACATATCCTTACACAATCCATCCATGATTTCTTTGGCCTCAGTCTCCCTCTCCATCCATTCACCACATATAAATATGTCTCTTATCCATAGGTACTCATATCTCTTTTAGTGACGTGTGTTTCATCTCTCCTGTAGAGGAAAAGTTGAAAGAGAATTGTTTGCCTTAGCACGGTAATGACGGTAAAGTGTAGACATTACCGTGCCAAGGCAAACGATTCTCTTTCAACTTTTCAGTTCTTTTCCACAGCCCAACATTCTGATCCATACAGTATTTTACAGTATTACACAGTATTATACAGTATTACACCGTATTATACAATATTACACCGTATTATACAGTATTACAGGGGCCTTACCATAACGTGTTAAAAAGTCAGGCGGGTGAGCGAGAAAGAGGGATGAAGCTATACACCCTATATGTCTCCATCCTTTTAATAGTTAAGTTCTGGTCGTCAAATGAATCACGTTAAGAGCTCGTGGTAGCTCTGGTCTTGTTACGGTCTTGTAGATTTTACCATTTAACTTCAAAGGCATTCTTAGGGCAATTTAAACACCGTTTGAAAGGCAATTAGCTCAAATCCTTTGAAGACGAAGAAGATTGATCAAATACAAGCTTCTTAATTAGTTTATGCACCTGTAATCTTATTCTATTAATTAAGCTACAGGGGCGTAGCTACCGCGGTATTAGCTGTATCAACGATAAGGGTCCCCCGGGATACAGGGGCCCCGACGTTCGAAAAATTCGTAACATGGCAAGCGTAATTTTTTTTATTAATAAGAGACCTGTAGTTAATAAATGGTGACTATACTAGGTGGTTCCAATTTTATAGCTCGCTTTGTTTGTTATATAGCATTCTCTTCATAAGATTACAAAAGAAACGAAATTGTATCCTAGTCCAGATTGCTCCAAAAACGAACTCATTTTCGATCAGTCTTGTCCTGTCTCAGACAAAGTTATCCTAATTTTGAGCCCAGTATTATATGATGACAAAACAACATCATCCATCTATTTAATTTTTTTTTTTATTGTGCGTCTATTTAGGCAGAACAAACATGTTTTCTTTCTTTCTTTTTATTTATTTAGCCCGCACGTTATATAGTTAGTATGAAAGTAACCTATGCAGTTAGATCTACCTCATTAGTAGCCTATCGGACAGCTCCAATTCAGTTCTATGCTAGTAGGGCCTACTAAAAATAAATAAACAATAAAAAAACTATCCATAATGTTTGATACAAGGGGACACCCTGTGGGATTATATCAGCTACGCCACTGTTACGCTACCTTATCTGTACCTACCTACTTTATTCACTTGAGCTACACACCTTTTCAGTACCTAATTAACTAGAGCTTTACATTCTGATGAATATTAATAAGATTTTAATTACAATAAGTATTTTCAAGAGATTATGTAGAATCTTCACTATGGAGTATAGTAGTTCGAAGAAATAAAGATTTTAGTGCAAAACAAGGCCCTAATTCATAAGTCACTTCAATTTTCTACATAATTTCTTTCCAAGAAAATGATTTACCTACGCGTTCGCGATATGGAAAAACCCAGATTGTATTCCGATTACAAAATTCAAAGACTTACGTGAATGGCTTCCCTTTCCACTCACTTCGAAATCCTATGAAAACACCGATAAGTAAAAATAAACATGACCTTTGAACCAGTGATGCCAACTTGTATTGTGTATACGAGAATTAAGTAGGTATATATCAACACCCACCTACATTCAATTGTTGCTAACCAGCCTCTTTCCAAAATTTTTGTAATTTAACCATGATACAGCACAATAATCGCAGAGTGACTACAGATATTATCGTACGTGTAATATATGGTAATAGTACAGAAAAATATCTATTAATCATGTTCGTGTTTGCTCGAAATAAATCTCACATACGGGGTTACCATGACGTTCAAAGTAAGATTGTTTCATTCTTATTTCAGTGTGGGTAAGAGACAGAGCTATACAGGTTGTTTAGCGCCATCTCTTACCCACACTGGAAATAAGAATGAAACAATCTTACTTTAAACGTCATGGTACAGGACGTTAACTTCAGTTAGGTACCTACTCAGTAGTCCTATCGAAATAATTATTTTCAGATGTTAACGGCTTAAAAATCTCGCAGACATTGGTTAAACGTTTTTTTACATTATTTGGACAGGAAAGTTATCTGCAATTTTGCGATTTTCTGATAATTAGTAAGTTATAAGTGAATAATAAGCAGTTATTTAGTCAATTTTTTTTTCAAAAAATATTCTTGAAAAATCAATTACGATTTCTGCATTTTTGACACTTGAAAGAAGATTTTCCATATCTTAGAAATATTAATATTTAGTGTTTCTGCAACTATCAAAATTGCAGATAACTTTATTTACTTTGCACCAGTCAAAATAAAAAACTCGCTCGTCTCTTATCCATTAAAAATATCGTCAGTAGATAAAAAAGTATCTACTTATACTTATAAAGTGTCTCTAATTTCCAGCAAGCCACTAGAATATCGTCCCCGAGATAACTACGAGCTGAACAATCTACCGCGCTTCGAGAGGCCGCAGCGAGACGTATACGACGGCATCCGAAACAGGCCCACAGCGCACATGACGGGCTACACCGGATACGTGCCCGGGATGAACTTCAGGTGAGACCAGATACTCTCTTTCCTACACAATAACCTGCCGAGCTCCGAGAAGCTGCTACCAGGTGTAGGTATACATATAAGTATATAGATACGACACAATGGGTTCAGGGTGCTGTGGTGGCTGCCAATCTAAAATACTGCAGTTCATCTGGCATATTCAGTATCCACCCTTACGTTGTTGAAACTTCAACGGTCCGGACTAAGCGTTTCGCTTCGTCGTTTATACCGCGTACATCGAAGGACTGGAACAATTTGCATGCTGCGGTCTTCCCGTCCAACTATAATTTAGGTGTCTTCAAGGCTAGAGTGAATAAGCTCTTAATAAAGTAGTGCGCCTGACCATCAACGATTGTATTTATAGCTTACCATCAGGTGGGATCGCAGTCAAGCACTGGTTTATATCAATTAAAAAAAAAATCTCTTTAGTGCGTGTGGCTGATTTACACGCTATAATGAGGAAGAAGGCTACCTTGTTGCCTGTCTGTCAGGATTCTTTATCTAGGGAACGCATGGAGGTATCGAGCTGAAATTAAAACCGTACACCCGGATCTGCGGCCCCTTGAAGTTGTGAAAATATCAGACTTCTGAGTTAACGAAAAAAGAAAGATACGGCTGTTTATGTCGCAAAAAACCTGATTATTTGCTCCATGCAAAAAATGTATATTTCGACACTCTCAAGGGAATCAAAATTCATAAGATACTTCCCGTCCACCAAGAATCCTGAAATTTGGCGATTTGGCATGAAGCAAGGTCTCCTAGCACAGGTATATGAAAAAATCTGAAAACGTCACAAAAAACATCCTTTTTTTTGCGATTTAGAAAAATCTTCGTAACTCAGTTCGGGAATTGAGCTCTTTTCCTAAATAACTTTGTACGAAATCCTCAGTGCGCGAGTCCGACTCGCGATCGCCCGGATTTTTTTTTAAGTATTATTAACCCTTTAGTTGATAAGTTGTTACTAACCATTAGACCAATGTTAGAATAGAATAAACTTGATGTTGTCTTTTAATAAAATATTATTATTATCTAATATAAACCAGTGGGTTTATAATAGATAATAATAATATTTATAAGCCACTAGCTGTAACTACAGTAGTGACTGTAACTGCAGTTAGTAGCTTCACCCTCGTGAAAATAGAAAACTACCCCAAGGGAATATATTCAGAGGATAAAATATATCCTTTATGCTATTCCAGGACGGTTTACCCGTCAGCCAAATTTCATCTAAATCAGTTCGAGCATGGAGAAGTAACAAACACACTCACAAACTTTCGCCTTTACCTATAATATAAGTGCGATATGCTAAAAATAGACTAACTCACTATTCAAGTTCAGTATCCGGCTCCAATAAAACATCAGTACTAGGTTCCCCTAATTTACATTTATTTAGTTGTACCGTGTGGTACAAAACTGTCACAAAATCAATCGTTTCGCGAATGCCAAGGATTATTTTGCATTTAGAATTTACGAGCACGTAAAGGGTCGAATTCGGTATCAAGTTCAAAGAAACAAAGCGTGATAGGAAAACGTTTACATGATAATTTGTCGTTTTTTACTGTGCTGTACTTGCTTCATAGTCAGAAAAGAAAAAATATACGATAATATCATGTCTTCGCAGTACAAAATGAAATATAGAGAACGGCCACAGAAATTTCAAACAGTAAAGATATCTTTTAAGCACAAATGTGGTTTAATGAATTAAGAAAAACCTTGAAGTTTCATTTTCCAGTAAAATATAAATATTTATTTGTCAAAGTTATTACTATTAAATATAATATATATACCGTCCAACTTTTTCATAGCTTATAAGCAATTGGATTCAAAGTGAGATGCACTCTGCATTGTAACGTTTTTTTAGGAAACCAGTTTGAACCGCTTCTTGTCTCATTCATCCACTTTTTTTTTGGATCCTTCGGATAGCTAAAAATTTAAAATAATTAAAAGACAGATGATATGATTGATAGTGATGAAATGAATGATGCAGGAGTATCATAGGAAAATATAAACTTATAGTTTTCTACAATATTTATACATTTATCAGTCATTTAATATCCGGTTCCTGAAGTTTCCAAATGTGTTTCAATAATATTAGTTTACAAGATTTTTCTTATTAAAAAATAACATGAGTTTATTCAATATTATAAAAAAGCCCAGGACGTCGAATAATTAGGATATTTACTAAGTTAAAATACCTACAAGAAATAATGTAGAGGAAGAACAAAAAAACAACATGAATAATTTTAGGTCTTTTTTCATAAATATTTTTTCTCCTGATGAAAATTAATCCCAGCTACATGAAAATCCGTTCAGTAGTTTTTGAGTTATCGCGAATACACAAAAATACAGACGCGTGGAGGGACTGCTCTATAATAATATATCTGTAAGAATTGATCATTCTCTTCATATCATCCTTCTTCTCTTCATTCTTGATTCATATCTTTTATACAGGGTTATTTGTAAAACACCGGCAACCTCTCAGCACTATGTTGAGAACATCATAAACAACAATTTTCGTTCTATAACTTTTCAAAATTTATCATATATTGGTTCCTCAGATTTTCATACAAAAATAAGAATCTTTAAATAGAACGTTCTAAATGTTACGAAGTCTATGCGAAGCAAGCGATAGTACAATAGCGGAGGGGAGCGGGGAGTGCTCGGGGGGCGTAGGTAGGTACAGCAAAATACAGAGTTGAAATGTGTTAGACAGAACAATGAAATCTTGAAGGTTTGTTTTTGTTAAATGTATTATGTTTTGTAAAAAGTCATAGAACAATAGTTGTTGTTTATAATGTAAGTAATATAGTCCTGCAAGGTTGTTGGTGTTTTAAAAATAACCCTGTATTGTACTAGGTAGGATTGTGCAAAATGTCAATAACCACAAACAGCACTTCACATCTCTAACAAACAAAAGCCGGCAACGGCCGTACCATATAACTATTGTATGATTGAGAGTATGATCTTTTAAATACTCATCCATAGCTCAATTTGTTCAGCTGATTAATTGCTCGATCTATACTAAGCAAGCAATGATATTTCTTCTCAATTCAAATAATTGATTTGACGCATCATCGTGTTTTTTGGTATCAGGAAGTCATTTTTCAAAGGAAGTTACTAAGAATAACCTTAATATATTAGTACTTACTTACGTGTAAAATGAGATACCATCTTTCGTGTAATTTATAACACAATTGTTACTTTTGCAAACAACAATTTTGTAAAAAAAAAAATCATAAGCAAAGAAGACGTCGCTAGTTGACATTTGACTAATGGCCGAAAATTACATCAAGCACATAGAAGCACATATCCGGCTTGATGCGTTTGCCAGAACTACGCCCTCTTACCATATCTCTACGGTATGACATATCTGTGAGAATGGCGAATTGGCAACCATAAGAAGCACGCGTACTTTTAGAAGATTTCTTTGTTTTTCAATCTATTTTGCTTGTCTGCCAAGTCAAGGTATCTTCTATTATGCCCTTCTACTGTGTTAAGTATGTTGCCTTCTGCGGCCAAATTTTCGTAAGCGGGTCGTTCATCAAGCGTAATCAACGCCTCTCTTGCCCTCTTATCTTCTGACGACTCTGGCCTAGCTAGAGAATAGAAGACTAATCAAATTAAGACAAATCCCATTTGATTCATAATCGAATTGTTCAATCCATCAAAACGTGTAGTTGTAAAATCCAACTGGTAATTCTTATTGCTATCACATCTTATCTAAGTGTAAAAATTAAATCTGATGTGAAATATTATAATTAAATTAGTACTTATAGAAGATAACAATCTGAATCAGGTACAATCTACCTACATTTCATGTTTATTATATTTCAGTTATGGAAAATCATACGGACGAACCGCTGACGACTGCATGGCGAATTTCACGGACAGACAAAGAGAACTCAAGCGTAAAGCGGATCTGAATAAAAGTTATGTTCGATCAAGAAGCGCGCCCAAGATGGAAACTGTACACTCCAGAGATGAAATCCGACGGGACTTGAACAGATTCAGAGAGATCAACAAGTATAAAGGTAAGTTTATAGAATTAAGAAAGGCTTTTGATTCTGTTAGCTTCGTACTCGATTTTCTAAAAATTATCGATAAGTGGTAGATGTATGGAAGCTATGTGTGTGAGAAGATGAGAAATAATAGTGACTTAAAATAATGCAAATAAAGATGCAAATGCTTAACTTTTATTATCTTTATCAGGAGTTCCACTAGGTTCTAACTTAGGGCTACAGCTAACAACAACATTTATTATACCCACATGTTGCACAGTTATGTAAAAGTTTCATGTAACGGAGGACAGTATTAATAATGTGTTAATTTTATTTTACAGAAAACACAATATCCCCAGAGTTTCCACCTATAGCAGGCTACACGGGCCATATCCCACGAATCAAAGGTTCTGAAGCATCACTCAGTCAACGTTACCACTGCGCGGCAAAACGAGGTTTAGAACTCATCAAAATGGAAAGAGAAAATCGCAAAGAGCTACAAAACGCCGACACTAACATCAAAGCCATATTGAAAGAAAACGGGAAGAAGTATTCGTACTGGAATTGGGGATAGCATACAGGTAGAAGGATGTTTTTCACAAAGAGACGGTGAACATTCTTCTATAAAAAATCGGAACGAACAGTATTTTCTTAGGCAAACTAAAAGGAATTTGAGTCAGTATACTAGATTTGTACGTTCATCTTATAGTCATTGTCCATAGGCCTATTTTTAATGAATGCGTGATTTGAGAAAATATATTTTATTAGTCATTCTAAATGATAATTATTTCGCTACGTTCTGTGTTGTGTGAGAATTCCTGAGAAAATGTGATATGTTTAAGAATCAACATTTTGAAGTCATGGTCGACGGAATAATCCTTTTTCAACTGCATAGCATTTGGTGCACAAATAGACAAATGCATTCAAAGAGTATTTTAATCATACTTCGAATTTGATAATGCATAAAGTACAAACACTAAAAATAGTTTCATTAAGTCTACTGTATATTTTGAAAATAAACTACATAGTAACTGAGTACGAATTTGTTTTATTAATATCATAGTTTAAAAAAATAAATATACAAACTTTCTCAAGTAACAATATTCGAACTTATATATAGTAGGTACCATAACTAAATATAATATATGTCAGATATAAAAATAGTTACTTTTGTTTTTTTTGGCTTTAGTATAACTGGCCGAAAATATTCAACCCCTATATATATAAGATAAATTCGCCACTGAAGTTCTAACATTGTGTAAGTAATTTTTTTTTGGCGGTGTGAAGATTGATTTAATTGGCGGTCTGAGAAATGATATCATTTGGTTAATAATAATCAAGTGCTTCATTTCAAGCAATTAGAGTGCCTAGTGCGGGTTTGTTGTTAACGCGATCCACACGATTATTACGTTCGGCTCTCCGATAGGCCCGCTCCAAGCTCTTAACCAATCAGAGATCCAAATGAATATAAAACAACTGGCACTCAGCTCACTGAAAACAAAAAGCTAACCAATACTTTTCCGAAAAATTCATGTTCTGATGTTGGTAACCATAATTTATTGTTGTTATGTTGCGTTCTCGTAAAATGACTATTATTGACACTGTTAGAACTTCATTGACGGTTTGTTTTTATTAAAGTGTTATGTCATGTCCTACACGACTATTAAATAACTTAGGTAAAACTCTAAGGCTAATTTATGTTTGAGCTGTATTTTAGTTTGTCTTAAAACCATTTACAAATTGACTTCACTGGCTTATGGTGACAGCTACGGGTTCAAACGTGGCCCTATTTCCGCAAGATGGCGCTGAACTCAATTTGTTTTAGTTTATTTTGTTATTAGCGTATGGGAGCATTATTAACTCAAGGAAATTGTATTTGCAAACATCAGACATTCTTCTTTATTGAACTTAGTCAAATTACTAGCTTAAAATCCACCAAATTTGACTGTTTATCTTCTGATTTCTGAATTAAGCATTTGAAGTTGAGTATTTCTCAAACTCTACTTTAGCCTGCAAATCTGTCAAAATTTGACATTAAAGTACGGTTTGAGACGTACTTAACTCAAAATACTCAATTCAGAAACCCGCCCTATGACTCTTACTTAGCCAATCAAGGAAAATATTGAGTATAGCTTCATCTAGCAAGAATAAGGTCATGATCGAGCCCGTAGGTCTAACCTTAAGTTGCTAGTAAAGAAAAACAGAAAAGCGATATCTGCAGCCTTAATCTGAGGTAAATTGTGGCACTAATTGAGAGAGGCCTAAATATAGCTCACTAGTGGTACGCTTAATTAATAGATAAATAAACAGAAAAATACATTCCCCCGGATACGGTGCAAGGTTTTTTTAACTATTGATGGGCTAGTGCTTGACCACAATCTCAACTGACGGTAAGCAATTATGTAGTCGACGATAGAGCACGCTCGCCTAGAAATAACCGATTCACTTTTGAATCAAAGACTCCCAGGTGGTAGCTATTAGGAAACAGACTGGCCATCATCATCATACACAAGTTCTAATTAATTTACAAGTAACTGAAAATATTTATTTTCTAAAATACAGCCCCAACACTCAAAAGGTACATAGAAATAAGGCACATTAATTGTATTTCAGACAATAGTTAATTCTTATTTAGTTACCTACATTTAAAATTCGTTGCCATTTAGCTACATTAGTAAAAACTAAATATATAAAAATATTCAGTTATCTATTCCTACTGACAAATTATGATATGTTAGTATAAATTATTACTATATTATTTTAATTATAATTAAATAGTTATTATGACAGAATAATTAGAATAATATTTTAGAGACAGCAATACAGGTGCATTTAGATAATAAAGTATATCCTCATAGAGAGGATATACTTTATTATCTAAATGCACCAGTTTTTAATACTAAAGACGATAATTTTATATTGCAAAAATGTAAATATTTAATTTCCGGTTCCCATGGACCGGTAAATCTAACGACACATGTTTGCAACTTTAAAACAAAAATGGCACTTTATCAAACTTTTTTTAAATTGCTATTTTTAGGCAAACCTTTAACTTTTAGTCTCGCCAAAAAAAAAAAAAAAAAATCATTTATTATCAGACATCTTGATTCATAGATCTATACTTCACAGACAGCAGTTATTTATAAAGTAAATACAACATAATTTACGAAATTACTACAATAAATTACCAATGTCATAAAAAAATTGAATATAAGTCAGTTCAAACAAAAAATTGAAAAATGTCACGACTAATGTATTTCTAAATGATGAATTAATGTAGAATTATTTATTTATTTGACTGTAGAGTTTATGATTATTTTGTGACTAATAGTAATTTATGATTATCTATTTACGCATTGACATTACTCCATATTGTGACATTTACAATTTTTGATTAAAATATGTTATCATCATTAAATTAATTTTGACATACCTGCAATAATTCGAGTTTACCGCTCGCACGAATAATGTATTTTTTATCTATGCATGCATGGTTGCATTTGTACACCTCTAGGCATAACATAGCGAACCTAAAAACCTTATTTAAGATCGGTATTCAGTTCCCTCTCCTAGAGAGGAGGCCTGAGTCCCAACAGTGGGAACATTATAAGGCCGACTAAGCAATGCTATGCTATTTACTACCTGTGTTAAACAAATAATAAATGATTATGATTATTATGATTACAGTGCAACTTTCGTTTTAAGGCTGCAAAATATGTTATGATAAAGCCATAACGGTCATAAAAATTGACATACTTTATTATATAATGCTAGCTTCTACCAGCAGCTTCGCTCGCGTAAAAGTAAAATAACATAACATCAAAGGAACATGCTCCCGCAATAAAAAGTCTCCAGGACACGGACTCCCCGTGTGCCAAGTTTTATGTAAATCCGTTCAGTCATTTGAGAGTAAAGGAGTAACAAACATACACACGCATACAAACTGTCCTCTGTATAATATTAGTGTGATAATACAATATTTCAATTATACTTCGAGCCTCGTCCTTCTAGATTAGTAAGTTTTAATCAATATTTTAAGGAACATGTAGTAATATCCCAAAAATTGTCTCTAAAACTAGTGCTGAGCGGTAGCAACTAGAGCTGTTACTACATTTTGTTATTAAAAATATTTATTACAGATTACTAATCTTTTCGGACGAAGCACTATATATAATTAAAATAGAACTTCACTTAGGGTAAGTTAGTTTAATCATTAATTATAACGACATCACTGTTCAAAGATCCTTAGGTATGTTGTTTTCTTTGTAAAAAAAAACCGTATCTGAGATGTTCTTTTTTTACCGACAATTGCTTGTCCCCTCGAAAAATCATATGAATATTGTATTTACGCTTGAAATTTTTAAGTTATTCTATTTATTTATTTCTAATTACTATTATTCAAGGACTTTAAATTGGTTAATAGCGTTTTACTTTTATTTTAATTTGCGTGTCATAGTGCACATAATACCAGTGCCTACTATAGTGTTCGGCGTTCCGATTGGCCTGCTCCAAGCTCTGAATGAACCAATCAGAGAGCCAAACGCAATAAACGTAAAAACAACTCTCACTTAGCGCACAGTGCGCTGAGTGTGAGTTGTTACGTGATCAAAACATGTAAAGTACCGCGTTTGGGTCTCTGATTGGTTAAGAGATTGGAACAGGCCAATCGGAACGTCGAAAGTCATAAACGTATCGATCGCGTCAACGTATTAACAACTAGCACTCAGCAAACAGATCATCATCATCTTCCTGCCCTTGTCCCGTGTTATTTGGGGTCGGCGCAACACGTTTTTTTCTTCCATTCTGCCCTGTCACTCGTCATGCTATCACTAACTTCCTTTTCTTTCAATTGTCGGTAATAAAGAACGTCCCATTCCTTTTTGTTTACATGCTCAAGCTCATCTACACAAGACTAAATAGTACCTAAAAATTAACTCTGAGGTGTCATCTCAACAATCTTACCAGTTTTCTCATCAACACCATCTACTATCACTTGTTTATCGTCTTCAACTGTTTTTACATCTTTCACATCATTCACTTCTAACTTCTCCTGGTTTTTATCAGTAGCAAGTTCTAGCATTAACGTTTCTAACTTTTGAGCTTTTCTAGTCTCGTTGTGAGTGATAAGAGCACATAGGTGTTCCGTTAACAACTCTTTTTTCTCTTTCTCCTTTTGTAACTGGATTTTCGCTTGCAGGAACTCCTTTTCGACTTTTAGGTAGTGTTTCCTGAAATTAGAATTAGAAATATGTTACTTTTATTTAAAGAATCATTTATGATCGTTTTGCAGATTTCAAAGTGACTGGCCTGTTGGTCTAATGGTTAGTGGCCCTGACTGCTATGTCGAAGTTCGTGGGTTCGATTCCCACCCAGGACTAATGTTTGTGTGATGTGCACGATCATTTGTTCTGTCTGGGTGTAATTTGTCTATAATATGTATGTATTTAGAAATATTTAAGTATGTTTATCAGTTGTCTAGTACTCATAACACATGCTCGCTTAGCTTGGGACTAGACAGCGGCGGCGTTGTGTCATAGTAGTGAAAAAAAAAAGTTCATCCACACGTAATGATACTACACAATATATAGGAGTTTCTATTAGTTCAAGCCCAAGTTGACACGACGAGTTCCACACGCAGCCCTAAGATATGCCAGCCAAATGGACGGGGTTTCTATCAATCGGAATTTAGTTTCCGCATTTAGTCCTATGCGGACTATTGCGCGTGAGCCATGGCGACCAACCTTCAGTGAGCTAATTCCAACCTCTCTCCAAAAACAGCCAAGGCCTCCCAGGTTTTTTAGGGTGTCTGTAAGAGAATTCTGGTATGGATGGGGCTTACTAGAGCCGATGCCAGCTAGGATTGCGGGATAGTTCGAAAGAGTTACCGTGGAACGCAGAGGGCAACTGAAGGGACACAGGTGGGTTTGGTTAGTGAAAGTCTGGCACTCCCTCTCGCTCCACCCAGAATGAGAAAATTACTTGAAATCATCAAATACTTTTTCTTACTATTGGTTGTCTTTCTATGGGTTCAACAACAAGGAAATGGTTTTCTTATGTAAATGTAGGCTAAAGTCGTGTTTTACTTATTTTCAAACAACGCAAAATGTGATAATTGAAGAATACGGTACACATACAGTAGGTAGGTACTCGTATATAAATCACAGTTGAAAAGAATTTTGCACTGAAGAAAAAACGTACAGAATTTAAAGCAATCGAACTTATGCACCTCTGCGGGATTATTAGAAAGAATTACTGTGGCCCTGGAACGCAAAGGGCAACTAAAGGAACACAGGTGGGTTTAAGGTAATAAAAGTCTGACACTGATGATGTCAAACCGAAAATAAAAAATCTCAATGCAACTGAATACTTATTACTTATACTTACAAGTCTAAACTTCGAAGACAAGTAATAAAACAAACAGAGCGACGGCTGCACTTCGCTTGCCTTTAAGCTATTATTATGATTTAGGGCACTCTCAGTTTTTGACTGGCCTGTTGGTCTAGTGGTTAGTAGCCCTGACTGCTATGCCGGAGGTCGTGGGTACGATTCCCACCCAGGACAAATGTTTGTGTGATGAGCATGATCATTTGTTCTGTGTCTGGGTGTAATTTATCTATAATATGTATATATTTAGAAATATATAAGTATGTTTATCAGTTGTCCTAGTACTCATAACACAAGCTGTGCTTAGCTTGGGACTAGACGGCGTTGTGTGATAGTTGTGGAATATTATATTATATTATATTAGTTGTGGAATATTATATTATTATATAGTTTAGACGTTCCATGTCGGACTTCTTCCGCACGATTACCGTGCCGCAGCTGGCGGTTGCAGTACGTTAGCAGTCCGACAACAAGCGCCTAAATTGAAAACGTAGGTATCTGGCTGCCGTGAGTTTGTATGCCAGTGATGCGCTATTCAACACTGAGTTGAACACGTGGTACTTGTGACGTTGTCGTCCTTTTGTCGACCGTTCGCGGTAACAACGCCGCACGGTTGTCGCACCGCGCGCTTATGATGAAATATACGACCGTCCGTATGCAGTACGACAAAAGTACCGCAGCAGGCCGCCAATAAACGAATAAATTGAAAGCGCTCTTATCTATATATATAAAAGGAGAAACTGACTGACTGACATATCAACGCACAGCCGAAATTACTGGGATGTGAAATTTTGCACAAGGTTTCCTCTCATAATGTAGGCGAGCAGTAAGAGAGAATTTTCCAAAATTATCCCCTTAAGTGGAGGAAACGGGGTTCAAAGTTTGTATGGAGAAACCTACTTTTACGCGTGTAATTTATAAAATGTTATAAAGCAGATTATCTATGCAGGCCGTGTCAATTTAGAATCATAGATAGTGTGGCTCGACAGAAGAACCTGGGAGAAGTTGGAGGAAGCCTTTGGCCAACAGTGGGAAAATAAAGGCTAAATAAAAATAGTTGTGTAAAACTAGCAGTATCAATAAACTTGTATTCCTGATTATACCTATTTCCTGTTCGAAAAACCCATTACTACTGACCTTGGAGCCATGCCCACGATAAGCCGGTACTATATATTAGTACATACAAAAGATGTATTGAAAATAAACTCACTCAGCATCAGCATAGCTCAAGCAAGCCTGGTCGATCTTCTGCCTCAATAAGGAAACGTCTTGTGAGAACTGGCTGTCCAATACTTGTAGCTCCTTCTTGATTTTCTCTAGCCTCATCACCTCTTCAGACGTCTGTTTGGTCCTGTAACATTTAATATTTATTTCATACTAGCTTTTGCCCGCGGCTTCGCTCCTGTCAACTGATTACTCTATTCTGCATTTTTGCTCTACCCAACTCTATCTTACTCTACTCTAATCTACCCTACTTTACCCTACTCTACCCTACTCTATCCTTCTCTACCCTACTCTACCCTCCTGTATCCTACTCTACCCTACTACCATTTTTTTAAATATTTTCTTTCTTAATTACCTTCTCCTTACTATAAAAAAAGACAACAAAAAAAATTAGTGAAATCTGTCCAACCGTTCACGCGTGATGGCGTAACCAAGGGAAATAGGGATTCATTTATATATATATAGATTTATGTATTTGTATGGAAAAGGCGTTGGTCTTGATAGATTTGTTTAATTTTATTCAATCTAACAATTACTGCCTAGTCTTACCCTAATTGGGCACGTCATAATTATAGTGGTAAGTCTCCTATTTAAGAAGTGGCTGGAAAGACGTCACGAGGACTTCATCTTCCGCGTGACGCAGTTTTCACCGGACATGGTAAGTTCGGGAGGTTCCTACACCGGATTCGTGCAGAAGAAACGCCCGGTAGTCACCATCGTGAGGACCGCCCAGAGGACACGGTGGAGCATACGGTGAAGGTGTGCCCCAGCTAGGCGGAGCACCACCATCTCCTCGTAGGGGCGTTCGGCGGCAACGACCTCTCGCGCCAAGCCTTGGTACAGACGGTGGACCGGAGCGAGAAGGAATCGCAGGCGTTCGCCTCCTTAAATTTTTCCTTTTGCACCATGGAAAGGAAAAATTGAAGGAAGCGACCGCGACGATTGCTTTAGCCGAGAAACACTGTTATCGAATATAATCAATTCATGATTACTACGGTTAATTATATTAAAACTCCTGGACTCAGCACAACTAAACACTCCGGGACATCCCTAGAATTGCGATAAATTTTTTAAATCATGTAATCGATTGTTATAGGGTATCTATCATCAAATTTTAATAACTGTTTCCACCTCTATTCTATTCCCGATAGCATTAGACAGAAGTTAAAAAAGTTGTTTTAGCGTACACTTTGTAATAAAAGTACTTTATATAAGGTGTTAAAAAATTAACTTTAAGAATTTCGAGGGGACATTGTACTCCTCATTATGAACAACTTTTACTATGGGACCAAACCTAAAATCGCGAAAATAAAATCAGCTGTTCCCTACGTTTATGTTCGCATAACTCGTCAAAATGTATGGAAGCGCTGTTTTTTTTTTTTCGCGATTTCAGGTTTGGTCCCATAGTAAAAGTTGTTCATAATGAGGAATACTATGTCCCCTCGAAATTCTTAAAGTTAATTTTTTAACACCTTATATGTATATGTAATGTATATTGTGCTTTATTACAGTTAAGATTGATGCTGAATTTATTATAATAAATTTATATACCTATTGTTATACTTAAATGAATTCATTTGAACTATCCATCTTCTGAATGTATGAGGCTTTTAACTACCTAAATAAATTATTTAGTTCTTACTTATACTACTTCGTTATTAGTGTTCAAACCTAAAGAAGCAGGGGTTGTCAGTACCTGGAACGTTTTTCATTATACATTAGATTATTCGTTATTTCTATTTGTATGAATGTTAAATAATTATCTTGTTGCCTTGTGTTGTGTACAATTCATGTTTTGTAAGGAGAAAACTTGTTGGAATGCCATTTTTTTTTTTTTAATTGTTTGAAATAAAGTTATAATAAATAATAGCATAATCAGCAATTATAATGTTCCCACTGCTGGGACTCAGCTCAGGCCTCCTCTCTAGGAGAGGGAATGGGCCGTAATCCACCACGCGGGCCCGGTGCGGGTTGGTGATTGTCACATGTCTTCGAATTTAATAAAATTATGTTTATTTAAAAAAAGTCCATTTTATTTTCTATTTAAGTATTTAGTACTTACCTTGCAATAATCAAATTTATCTAAGTAGGTAATGTTAAAATTTTATATTGAAACCATTATTTATTTAAATTGTTTGAATTTATCTCGATAAATGAATGTTGCGCACACCTGCTTCTATGAACCTCTTTTGTCTAATGCTATCGTGAATGGAGTATAGGTGGATCGAGAGGGAGTGTCAGACTTTTACTGACTAAAACCCGTGTTCATTCAGTTGCCCTTTACGTTGTAGAGTCATGGTAACTCTTACGAAAAATCTCACAGCCCTGGCAGGTATCAACCCTGACAACCCCGTCAATCATACTGGCATCTCTTTGAGGCGTGAGTGGAACACAACGCGCTGTCAATCCAAGCCTGGTGCTTATCGGACGGCGAGCTACACACAGCTCGCCGTCCGCAAGCCCGTGATTTATATAATGAGGCTTTGATGATGATAATTTTCAGCTACGATTAGAAAACATAGGTACTGGGAAACTTTAAAATAAAGCAAAGGAATTATATATGCCAAAATATCAGTCAGATCCTTTGCATTGAAATATCATAGATGTGTAAACAAGAGAAAACAATGACACTGTAATTTATAACTAGCTGAAAATTACATTCACATTATCACATAAACTTTTGACTAAACCATCACTTAATAACAAACAGAACACTAACCATATAGCCTTGGTGACGAGATTATAAAACTTATTCATATTAACCATTTTTATAAATGAATTTATTTATAAATCGCAAATAAATATCACTACAGGACATTTGAACGGAATACAGAATACTGAAACATAGTCAGAGATAAAACCTCAAAGCCACTTGAATAGATAAGTGAGAATTGATAACACGAGATATAGACGGCTGAAATGGTCAGTCCATTCCATAAAATAACGATTTCGCATAGCGCTATCACATCAGTTTTGCATTTAGCAAGAAACGCAATGAAAGAGGTCAAGGAGTTTCCAACGACTAGAAGCTGTACCGCCATTATAACGGCCAGTGTAAGGAAACAAGATGAGTCAATTAAATATTTCTGATAATTACATCGTTTAGAATTAAGAAGACTCCGAAATCAACGACCGAAGCATACAAAAGACCAGATTAGGCTAATAAGGTCTTTTTTTAGGTGGAAAATCATCCAATGACTTATTTCGCACTTGGACGGAGCAGTCAGACTTTTACTGACTAAAACCCACTCCTATGTACCTTCTTTGCATTGCGTTCCAGGGCCCCGGTTTTTCATTTCAGAAGCGAACCCATGCCCCAGTAGGCTTCGATCCTGCTGGGCCAGGCTAACAAGGTGCAATAGGCATCTCAAACAACTGCCAAGATCATAACTCATCGTCATCATCTTTTCAGCCGAAAGACGTCCTACTGTTGTACATATGCCTCTTTCAAGTGTCACTACAACAAACGTTCTTGTGCGTCTTGCATCCATCGGATCCCCGCGACACTCACCAGGTCATCGGTCCACCTTATGAGAAGCTTTCCAACGCTTCGTCTTCCGGTGCGCGCTCGCAACTCCAGAACTTTTCGGCCCCATCGACCATCTGTTCTGCGAGCAATGTACCCTGCTCACTGCCACTTAAGTTTGGCGATTCTTCAGGCTATGTCGGCAACCTTGGTTCTCCTGCGGATATATTCATTCCTGATGCGATCACGCAAGGAAACTCCGAGCTTAGACCTTTCCATTGCCCTCTGGGTGACTTTAACTTTCGTTCTAAAAAAATAAAGCTGTACGATTGATGGCATAATTCATCTCAAATATCGAGTCCGCTAAATGCATGACGCAAAAGCTCCTCTCAATGCAATGAATATTATCGCACATTACAATTAAACGTACGAGACTGTGACCTAGTTCCATTTTTACACTAAACCTATGAGACCTATAAACGACGAAGTATGATTAATTATTTTTTTAACTTTTTCCTAACTAAATATTCATCATCTCCCTCTTGTCACATGTTAGGTACTTGGGGTCGGTGCAACATGGATTCTTAACCATACACATAATAGATATTCTTATTGATTTCATTACAAAAAATATTTGTTCACAACATGACTTGTTTTGGGACAGGCCCTATTTAGAGCCACTGTGTAAAGTCTTGAAAGTCAAAATCAATAGAGGTAACCACCAGAAAAACACCAAT
This sequence comes from Mythimna vitellina, assembly GCA_949316375.1. Classification (NCBI taxonomy): domain Eukaryota; kingdom Metazoa; phylum Arthropoda; class Insecta; order Lepidoptera; family Noctuidae; genus Mythimna; species Mythimna vitellina. The sequence continues at coordinate 18,496,137 of OX438701.1, read as the reverse complement.
CTAATAAAACTTGATGAATGCCGGAAAAAAGATTTAACTGTCTGGGATTTCGCACATAAATTAATCGTACTAAAATAGCAAAGAAATAAGGAAATAATTATTTCCATTTTTACAAGAAACGGTTTCTGCTTATGAATAGCATAGCATAGTCGGCCTTATAATGGAGAGGGAATCTCTAGGAGAGGGAATGGGCCGTAATCCACCACGCGGGCCCAGTGCAGGTTGGTGGATGTCACATGTCTTCGAATTTTTGGTTCTAGGACATGCCGGTTTCCTCACGACGTTTTTCTTCACCGTTTTGAGAGCAATGGTGATGAAATAAATTACACAAAGTAATGCGCCTGGCTGGGTTTGAACCCGCAACCTACAACTTGTAAGTCGGGGCCGTTACCACTCGGCCACCACTGCTCCCTGCTCCCCACTTATGACTATTATGCTATAATAATTTGTGTAACTTACCTATCAGCCAGAGCCTTCGCCAGCATCTCCTTCCTTCTCTTATTCTGTTCTTCCATCAATTTTTGCCTCAGCTGCAAGTCTTGCAACTTAGCCCTATGATTCTCCAGTTCATCTTCTGAATAATTGTCGACACCCCTCACAATGTCTGGTGCTTCATTCATACTATTCTTCCTATCAAGTACCGGTGTATCTATTTCTTTATAACTTTTATATGTATTTTCTGACTCCATTTCATTGTGCTTAATAATTTCAGTTTCAACATTGTGTTCTTTATTAACTTCTGGGTTAACATTTTTGCTTTTATCAACATTTTCCTTGTTATTTTTATTTATCTTTTCCGTAGTCATATCGCGTATCGGTGTCGTTGGAGATCTTAGGCTAAGTTTACATTTATCGAATTCTATGTTGTCTATCGCGTCATCTGAACTTTGGTTTTGTAGTACAGGCAGTTTGTAATGGTTAGTTGCTCTTTTCGGCTTAAAGCCAATCTTGTCCAGTTTTTTCACATTTGCTGCGTTTATTTGAGGGGCTATAACAAAAGAAAAACAACATTGTTTGCTTAATTTAATTGGGGCTTACAAAACCCGGTTATATTATAAAATCTCTAGCGATTTGAGACACGTTGGAGTCCATGTTTTGTTTATTTTACATACGATGGGAGATGAAGATTTTTGAACGCCCAGGAGAACGGTATCATTGAGTTTGTTTTAAAGAAAAGGTGCCATTCGGTCGAGGATCAATAATAATATAGGCTGGTATATCTTAAGACTCAAACGAAGTTAGTGAAGATAGAAAACGGTTCTCTAACTGCATTTAGATACGTAGACATTTCAAATGAACATGCTGGTCCTTTCTTAATGAATAAGGCCGCTTGTACACACGTTTTTTCGCCGTAAAAATCTATGATTTAGTGACCGTGCGTAGTTGTTCACACACGTTTTGTCTCCGGCACGATAAATCCACCGCGGTTTATGCAACATTTTTGTCAACAAGCTTTCACAGTGATCTATACAACACTGACGACCGTACCTACACACGGTGACTTAACAGTGGCTTTTCAAGTCAAAAAAACGTGTGTGTACAAGCGGCCTAAGGGTGCAAACATACAAAGTGCTTATTTGGTCAATGAATAGGTATATGTATTAGTGATAGACCGAAGGTTCGGCTTCGGAGAAAATCTAGTTTTGGCAGCAGTTTCAGATTTGAAAGAAAATCTGCCGAACCTTCCGCCGGACCGAAACTCTGTGTTCGTCAATAACCGCGCCTCGTTCGGTTGCCTTTAGGTGTGTTCTTGGCTTGTGTGTCGCCCGCCATCATCAGCTGAGTGCGCCGCGCCGACTGTCTGGGTTGGTCGGTAAAATAGTCAGTTAAAGAGGTCCTTTTCTTATGAGGTTCATTTCTTCCTTTATAATGTTAATTTGATCATTTTTGTTTGTTTGTTTTATAGCAGTAATTTTATTTTATTTTAAAAAGTAAGCCAAATTTAAGCAAATTATCGGTTTTTAACATGTCTAAAAAAGTTGCAGTTTCTGCCGAAACTGAGACAGGCACCGAAGATTTAGTTTGGTTCCGGTAGAAAGTCCTGTTTCGTTCGAACACTAGCATATATTAAATTCAAAACTTGGGTATTACCTGCATAGAGTGGCCAGTTCGCAGCTTAGACTGATTAAATCCATAGAACATGCATAGCAATCTAGGGAGATGCGTTAAAAAACAGATTCATCGTATTGGATAGGCCAAAATCATATTAAAAATTTGGTTTACAGCATGACACTGTTTGGTTTTAACGAATATATGCGGGCTTGTGAAGGAATTATAACGTATAAAAACAACAAAAACTGGCCAAGAGCGTATCGGGCCACGCTCAGTGTAGGGTGCCGTAGTTTCCCGTCCATCACAATAAGTGTCCCCACTTAAGAGTTAATGAACGATAGACAGCGAGCTCGAACAAATACCACCAATGCCAACGAGAGCGCAACCGATCAATTCTACAATATAATACCCGTCCCGACCCTATCAACTGAGGAAAAACCTAACAGCCAGAGCCCAAAGTACAGCGCCATCTCTCAGGAAATTGGGTTACTAATTTATACAAACTAGACAGGTTATGTATGTTGGGTTTTCGTTGGTAATTTTGGATTGCGTAAACCTTGCGTGGATTTTAATATGCATATTTTAATTGTTATTTGAAAGAAAATACGTTCAGTATAATAAAATATGTAAAATAAGTTTAAAAAAATGCTCATTTAAAACTTACTACAGTTTCCTGAATATATCTCATGTATTTAAGAAATTATCACACTTTTTAATATCAACCTAGCATTTTCGCAGCTATGTATTTTGCACATACAATTCGAATGTATTTTCAAAGACAATTTTCTACTGATGGTGACCTAACAAGATTTTTTAAACTCCATTCCCTTAACTCTTTCAGTGCTGAGAACATACATAATTTTGTTTGTGTGGTCAAAAACCCACCTTTTATGTCTTTATTATAAGTAGACCATTGTTAACTTGAGTTGTGTGCATGCTCATTCGGAGGTACGAGGCGTCGTGTCCGAAGAACTGTCCAATAATTGACTTCAAACCGTTCTACTCGCGCGGAGTAATCAAAACTGCAATGCAATATTTTGAATTTTAATTCCTATACTGTCGCTACATCACATATCACTCTCCTCCGGATATTGGAGAACAATGATTTTTGATGCGTCGCGCGTCTTGATGCATCCCTAGTCAGAGGAAGGTTGTACTGAGACGGTGCCGGAAGCCGCATAGTTCTCGGTGAGTCGGAACTTTCTGCGGTACTGGGCTGTATATAGTCGCTGCAAGACGGCTGCGCTGCCTTTCATAGTCGAGGGTGTTCAGTTTAGTAGTATGTGGAGCAGGGTGCAAAGTCCCACATTGAAATGACCGAACGAGTGTTGTGTCTGATCTGGGCAACTACCCAATAAACACCAAAACTACGAAAAAAATATATTTCATTATTGTTCATAGCATAATATTCATCGTCTTCTGGGTCTTGTCTCAGGTTACTTGGGGTCGGCGCAATATGGTTTCTTCTTCCGAACCTTACATATTTTTAATGATTTCATTATTGAAAAAAATCAAAGATTTTTTTGGGGTAAACCCACTATTCTAAACCACTGTAAGCCTTTAAAGTTATACTTTTTTTTTTCTAGCTGTATCTGCAATCAGTATTTGCTATAAGCACATGCGCTGTATGTAATGCTCGAGTGTGTCCTCCAGTGAAGACATCTCCTCTTAATTGGCTATATCTATTTATATAGCTACAATATCTTTTCTCTTTAGCCTCTTTGTTTAGCTTCTGGTTGTCAGGTTAGCAGCCAATTCCGTGTTTGTGATAAACCACGGGATATTGCATTGGTTTCTCAGTTTCATATTTTGCATTCGCTGTAGTATAATTATATTAGAGTCACTGGTGCAGCCCCAGAGTTGTACACTATAAATCCAAACAGGATTCAAGACGCTTTTGTAGATTACCAATTTGTTGTTGACAGATAGTTTGCGTTTATGGCCCACTATCAAGGATAGGTACGGCCCACTATTTAGGACAGGTCATATCCCACTTGGTTACATCGTTCAGATTTCTTTGCAGTTTCTGCATTGCGATGACAGGGTTTTCATTACTTGCCAAGGTAGCAGACTGTCAGCAAACGTGGCTGTAGTGACATATCTTGTTCTCCTGGCAGAAAAAATGTGTATATGATGTACAATACAGGTCCCAGGACAGACCCTTGCGGCACACTGGCTTCTATTTGGTAAAAGTCAGACATAGACTCAGCGTTTTTCACTTGGAAAAGGCTCTCTTAGAGGTAGACTCGAGCAGTTGAAAGTTATACTAATCGCACGGAGAACTAATATCGCATTGCAGGATTTTGAATATTTATTCCTATGTGGTGTAGTTTTTTTTGTTGAAGTTTTCTTTGATTTTGACTGCGATCCCACCTGATAGTAAACGCACTAGTTTATTAAGTGCCTATTCACTCTAGCCTTGAAAACACCTAAATTATATTTGGACAGGAAGACTGCAGCAGGCAAATTGTACCAGTCTTACGATGTACACGGTATAAATGATGAAGCAAAATATATTTTTTTAAACAATGCCTAAATATAACTCGCATAGATTTAATCACTGACCAACCTTGATGGTTATCATTGGGCTTCATCAGATAACCCATTCTCATTTATGCAACATTTTCATTTCAAATTCAAGTCGCAATCTCATCCAGGCAATAATGAATATTAGAAACATGCGAAAATGTAGGGAAATTTTTGAATAGGTATTTTACTTAGGATTGAGACCAAAATTAGAATTCAAATGTTTCTTGACTTTACTCTCAGAAGTCACAAATAAAAATACTATAATATCTGTTTTTTTTTTTATAATCCTTGAATAAAACCGTATCTTCTGTAATTTGTTGTCTGTGCCTAAGATAAACTGCCAATGAATTGTTTGAATTCCTTTCACACAATTCTAAACTTTGAAATATTTGAATTGCATCATAATGTGAGATCATCATAGTTTGATTATTTACTTTAACAAAAGTAACAATACATTATTATGAGATTTTGTGCAATCAAACATAATTTAGAAAAGATATTTTTTATCAGTTTTGTTCATTGAGAATCATATTCTGAATCTAAATATTGAGTATTCCATGCTTTTTTTTCGAATATATTCGTAAAACAGCTGTCTCTATTTACAAAGAAAATAAATAAAGAATATACAGTTGGTAGCTTATATGACAGATCCTTGATTAATTAATTTCGCTTTCGTGGTCATTGTATAAACCTAAGCATAGTTTAATAAACTCTTCACTAAAATTAGCTACGGATAGGATGTATGTATTTACCGCTGTTTGCGCCCGTTTCGCCGGATTTTATTCGTTTCAATTCCTCTTCACTGAAACCCGAGAAAGTCGACATAGCTCAAGCACTGGATCACCTTTTCTCATTAATGATAATTGCCTTTATTGCACTGCAGTGCGCAATATAAACACTATATTTATTCGAAAACGAGAACAGCGGACGCAGATCAAAATCGTGACGACAACACAGCGCCTACCCGACGAAATCTCTATTCTCTGACAAGACAACTTGACATTGACACTCTTGACAGATAAAGGTAAGACCACGTAAGACAGCAACACGGTTTCCTTGCAGAACGGAACGATCTTTGAGTATAGAAATATTTAATATTGTAATATATTAATTTATTATTGTAAGATCTTTAGGAACGATCAATCGAAATCTTGCTAGGCGTTTTGTTCGTAGTCGCTGACGTGGTATTGCGTACGTTGTTGCACGCGTACGCAACGCATTTGAATTAAGGGCCTATTACACTACTTGATATTCAGACAGTCTTAGTCGATGTCGCGTAGTGACCTAAGGGTTAAACCGGTCTTACTTACCGGTCATAAAGGTTAAACGTATGTTATATAAATAAGCAGAAAAAACCAAAAATACTCTATCGCATTAGGTTACCCTGTAAATATATTAGAAAAAAAAATAAAAAAAATAAATACTCAGAACAAAAAATAAGACAGTCTGAATATAGTATGCTGAATATCGCGTAGTGTAAAAGCCCCTTTAGAACTAGTATAGGCAAGATTAAGGCAGTAAGATTTAGGGAGTGCTAGATTACCCACGTAGAAAAAGTACCCAGCAAATACTACGGGCTCCGTGCATTGAGGTGGACTCTGCTTGGATCACAGACATATTTTTAAATTTATGTTCCCAGCCACTGTAGGCGGGTTGGCGGACGACAAGCAATGGTTAGCCAGCCGTAATTTTCATTTAATTATGGAGTCGTAAGGTAGCAATAGGAACTCCTCTATAGATTCCTTGGTTAGGGTGTGTTAGTTTTGTCTTATCAAGTACCTATGGCCCAAGTAGATTCCAGAGTCTGATTGTGAAGTTGGAACTTCAGAAAAAAAACCTCTCACAGGCTACTTAGGATCGTAGTTACTGTAGTAAGAGATATTACGAACCTCTGATACTAAATTATCTATGGGTGTTGGTTCAGTTATAAGGTTGCGATTCTTCCTAAAGAAGATCAACTTTTTAAGCACATCGAGATTAAGTCTAAAGAATCGATGCCGTAATAAATTGCGTTCCTAAAGATTGATCCGTTGGTTACTCTGCAAGTAATAGGTCTTAAAAAAGCACGACACAGATGATTCTATGAGATAATTGTTCTCAGAAACTTGAAATCGTAAATCTATTTTACTGAATCCATCTATCGCTTAAAAACGATTAATAAATCGATTTTTGTTACTTATAAAATCGACTTTTCGATAAATTGATTTTAGATCGCATCCCTACTGTCCACAGATAAGATACTAGTCAGAGTCGAGATACTGTTTTGTCGTGTCCTAAAACGTTAGCTTTACATGATCTTGTGGCGGTATTTGGGGGAGGCCTATGTCCAACAGTGGACGTCTTTCGGCTGAAATGATGATGATGATGATGACATGATCTTTGATACTCTGTAGTCTGTGGTTTTGTGTTTTGTCATTGTCTAATTTGTCTATAAAAAGGTACTCTGTGTTGTCTATGTATTGTGGCGGCCGGCTATCATTTCGTAGCGTCGAATTTAGGTTATATTTTTACATTTCAACGTAAAAGGTATAAATCATGTTTAAGTTGAACTCGCTTTACTTTTAAAATTATATGTGTTGAGTGAAAAACTTAGTTATAAAATTTTATTGCAGATAATCCTGCAAAAATGGCGGCGGCTATGCCAATTAACCCTAAACCTTTCCTCAATAGTCTAACGGGCAAATCTGTGCTTGTTAAACTAAAGTGGGGCCATGAATACAAAGGTTTACTTGTATCTGCTGACGGATACATGAACTTACAACTAGCTAATACTGAAGAAATAGTCGATGGCTCATGTACAGGTTAGTTCGTTGTGATGGCAACAAAACAATGTTGTAAATAGGTTATCGGTACAAAACGTTAGTATTGAGATTACGAAAGAAAAGATACTAAATCACTGTCATACATCAAACTAGAAACTTGCAACTGGATTCTGTTTTGATCATGCAATAGTCTAAATATAAGAATATTGCTTGATAGTACACTACTAAGTCTACTGCTGAAAAACCTACTAAAAACACTCAAGATGCCTAGAAGAGATACAGTCAATTAATAAGTCAACCCCTTGTTAGTGCAGCATTAAGCCAGTGCGGGGGCCTGTAGCGAGTTCTACCAAGAGGGCCACTAAATATTTAAGTTATATAGAACTTTTTTTACTTCATTATCTTTTTCATAGGCCGCAGAGAGAGAACTATCAAGCCCTACAGGCTTAAATTATCTTTATGGATAATCCAAATTAGGTAACATTTCATAATTATGTTTTAGTGACTTTTGCAAATGAAGCCACCCCCATAGTATTTGCTACTCTCATTAAATGACTAACCTGCCACTGCCCCCTTGTAATTCAGAGTTTTAATTCAAGCAATAATAATAATAATCCATAACCATCTAGTCCCAAACTAAGCAGATAACTAGATAACTTATAAACATAGTTATATATTCCTAAATACATACTATAATACATATAAATATACTGTAATACATATAAGTATAATATAGATAAATTACACCCAGACAAATGATTGTGCTCATCACACAAACATTTGTCCTGGGTGGAAATCAAACCAACAACCCCCAGCTTAGCAGTCAGGGCCACTAACCACTAGACCAACAGGCCAGTCAATAAGTAGATTTCTTTGGAGGGACAATGCCAATGCATGCAATACCTACTATACTGCCCATCCTATTCCTGTACAAGTTGACAGACACAGGTCAGAAAAAAATAATTTGAGTCCAACAACACAAAAAGAAGATTTCTTCTAAAGCAGGAGTTTATCTATTCAAACCTATAAATGCTAAGTTATTTATTAGTCCATATTGTAGTCACACCGTCTGGTAACTGTCTGGACCAAGCCTGAGTAGTCTACGGCGCGTGTTCTACACGCACCTCAAAGAGATGAGATGTCAGCGAAACCATAGAGGCCCAGCAGGGACGAAACCTACTGGGGCCATGGGTTTGCTTTTGAAAGGAAAACCTGAGGTCCTGGAATGTAAGGCTAAGAAGGATCATAGGTGTGGGTTTGAGTCAATAAAACTCTGACACGTCCCTAGAGCACGAGAAGTCCTTAGATTATTTCGTACCTAAAAAAATAATAATATTGTAGTCACAATATGTGTTCAAAACTATTTTTAAATCTTCCAGGTAATCTTGGCGAAGTCCTCATCAGATGTAACAATGTTCTGTATGTAAGAGGAGCAGAAGAAGAAGATGAAGAAGGAGAGATGAAAGAATAATTAAGTTAATTCTAATTTAGATGTAAGAATTAGATTAAGTTTCCATACTTTAAGTTTTACAATAAAAATACAGATTCCTGTATCATACATTCAGGGGAACAATATGTCCATTTTTCTGGTTCCAAAAATGTTAAAAATTGGTAATAAGTAAGGTATTTCTACGATAAATATTTGATATTAAGAATTGGAAAATTTCCAGTTCTCTGAGAATAAAAAACCTAATAAATTAGGTTTTCTAATAGAATGTGTTATTATTTTTACAAAATATCCCGAATAACTCATTTGTTATTTTGCCACTCCATACATGTTGAATGTCGCCCTAACCGCCGCCGGGATTCCCATCCCGATATCCGGCCACTGTAGGCGCGGGCTTGCGGACGGCGAGTAATGGGTGGCTCGCCGTCCGACCGTCCGATAACCTTGGATTCCCAAGTCGTCGACGGCGCGTATTGTTCCATGCGCGGCTCAAGGAGATGTCAGCAACTGTAGGGACCCAGTAGGGTCGAAGCCTACTGGGGCCACGGGTAGTGTGAAAGCGAAGCCCGGGGCCCCGGGCCGGGATGAAGGCAAAGAAGGAACAGGAGTGGGTTTAAAAAAAAAAAATACATGTTGAATGTCATCTTTATGGGTTATCCAAGTGCAAGAAATAATCTCTAAATGAATCTGGGATATCAATTTAACTGGCCTAATTCCAATTGAGTTTGGAACAGTATGTGGAGCCTGTCTTACCTCCAGAACCCAGGAGCTGGATAACAACAGACTCCTTGGCAAGAATGACATCAGATTATATGACTTCTGACTACCCGTAACTTCTGTCAAAGATCTTCAAATGACAGCCAGGAAAAATGGCTCAATGTACTTTCCGAGTCATGGAGGAATCTCAATAACCCAACACTGTAATATGTGTCATATTTCCTTATCTCTTATTGGAGTACAAGATCATGGTCTATCAGTGTGAAAATATTATATTTTTTAAAAAAAATTAACATTCCACTGTTCCACAACTCTCACGCATGCATCTAGTCGCAAACTAAGCAGAGTTTGTGGTATAAGTACTAGACAACTGATAAACATACTTATGTATTCCTAAATACCTACATACATATAGATAAATTACACCCAGACAGAACAAATGATCTTGCTTATCACACAAACTTGTTTTGGGGTGGGAATCGAACCCATAACCTCCGGCATAGCAGTCAGGGGCACTAACCACTAGACCAACAGTCCAGTCATATTATTTTATCTGTTGGTGTGATGCATTACAGATACCGGCACGGATCTTGAGCGCTGACTTCTACAGATCTACTTGCGCAGAAGCACGCAGAAGTGAAATATCGGGTCTCTTTACATAGTGGTATGAAAAGAAACGCGGGCGCGGGGAGTGCAATCCTTGTAGTGATTGGCTCACCGATGTGTCATCATCTTCCTGCCCTTGTCCCATCTTATTTGGGGTCGGCGCAACACGTTTTTTCTTCCTTTCTATTCTGTCAACCGTCATACTATCACTAACTTCCTTTTCTTTCATATCACTATTCACACAATCCATCCATCTTTTCTTTGGCCTTCCTCTCCCTCTCCACCCATCCACATGTATACTCATAACTGTTTTAGTAACATGCGTTTCATCTCTTCTCTTTACATGACCATACCAAGACAAACGATTCTCCTTCAACTTTTCAGTCACTGGCACCACTTTCAAAGTTCCTCTAATATTGGCTCACCGATGTGTACGATGCGCAAAGCGATCTTCGCTCTTTCGCCGGGCGCTCAAGATTCGTGCCGCTATCTGTACCAACAACTTTAACCCATACATTATCTTAGTAAGATTCTTAGGGCCGACCAATCCCTTTCAACAAAAACAAGTCACATTATAATATTCTGTTTATTTTTTTAACAAATATTTACAGAGACCACAACATTTATAGGTACCATCATACATTAAAACGGTTATTATTTTTTGTGCCAAAATTTTGTTTCTACACGAAGAAAATAATTTAACTTGTGAACACTTTATGGAAGTCTCCATCAATACGAAGTCAATGAAACAAAATACAACTATTTTTTTTACATCGAATATAGAAGTAATATTCCACAACTACCACACAACGCCGTATATTCTCAAGCTAAGCAGAACTTGTGCTATGAGTACTAGACAACTGATAAACATACTTATATATTTCTAAATACATACATATTATAGATAAATTACACCCAGACACAGAACAAATGATCGTGCTCATCACACAAATATTTGTTCTGGGTGGGAATCGACCTCCGGCATAGCAGTCGGGGCCTCTAACCACTAGACAACAGGGGCCCAAGTCTGCTATTTTTATAAATTCGACATTCCAACACGATCCCATTGTCATTTTGATAAAAGTTCGTAATCTGATAATTCATAATGGTCGATCATTGATCGGTCAATGATCTTGTGGTAGAATGACAATATCGAGATTATTAAAAGCACTTACTGCACGATGACGTTCTTATGGTACTTAGGTCACTGAACAAAGGAACGGTTAAAATTTTGGCAGTTATCCGCATAAGTCAAATATTCATTTGTCACTAAGTACGAGATTACCATTCTATGCCATTTCTTTCAATGGAGTGTCAGTGGTTGACCATTGCAAAGTCATAATGACGCCATTATATTAGTAGATTACCAAACTTGTCAAAATCAACAATTATGAAGTCAATGATAGACCATTTTGACACTACTGTAATAGCAGACTTGAGGCCCAGGCCAGTCTCGAAGAAGTGACGCGATGGCGTTGATTAGGTTAAGGGGGAGCAAGAATAATACATTTTGATACAAGTGAAGAAAGTTTATCATTGCGACAGAGGCGGAATTTTCCCGAGCCTCAAGCGAGGGTGTTATGGAGCCGAATGTTTCAGTGACAAACCACGAGTATCAAACGACGTTTTTCAATGCTAGGAAGATATAAATAAACAGGGTTTGATGTGCGACTCCCATGGGTCGCATAATGCTCAAATTATGGCGGGGAGCGGGCTCGCGCACTTTTTCATACTAGTGCTGAAAACAATTGCGTACCTAAAAGCGGTAAGGATAGCAGGTTTTCGATTAAGTGTATTAAAAAAATGTCTTTCTCGCTCCCCCTTAATCGACTAGAATCGATATTACCCGAACGAGCGTTATGTAGCCGAGCGTGACGGCTCAGTCTCAATCGGTTCTCACAACAAATAAAATGCTCGGCGAGCCTAAAGTTGTCACTTCAAAAGCAAAATTGTAACCAATGTAAATATATCTACAAGCACCGACATAAGTCCATTACATAATCAGGATACTGAAAAAGAATCCACCAAGAAAAGAAGAACCTAAGAAGATAAGAAGACCTGCCATTCAAATAAGATTCCAAGCAGGGGCGCCGGCTTTTAGAAAACCTCATGGGTACTCATGCTCATGTGATGACTCGAAAAAGTGGCGAAGTGTGAGAAGAGAAATGCACACTGATCGTACTTAATTACAAATTATGTTTGATAAAAATAAATAATAATAGATTGAGACAAAATCACATATATTGTCCTGGTCGAAAACTAAGGTTTTCCCTTGTACTATGGAAACCAGGAACAACGAAAGTACCACAGACACCCAAACTCAACACAAATATCTGTTTCATCAACAAACATTTATGTTGGTGCAGGAATCACACACGCGACCCTTGCCGGCGACCCCAACCGGCGCTCTTAACCACTGCGCTACACGGGTCGTCGGGTAATGAAAAAACGCCCATCCCTAAAAGACGATTACTGACCTGTTTCTTGATGTCTATTCTCAGAGGTGCTCGGCACACCCACTGTTTATTTCTCATGGGTGCTCGAGCCCCCGAGCACCCACGGAGTCGGCGCCCCTGATTCCAAGTGTTACTGTTAACTTAGTTTAAGCAAATAAATGCAAGCTATAGGGTAAGCTTGAGTAATCAGTCAATCTATTATTTACATAGACGCATCACTACTAATCGGCAGCCAAATTGCTAATTTTAAACGGACTTACAATACCCAAATTGACGTAACGAAAAAAAAAATGAACAAAATTCATTATTATCTTGGTCATTTTGTCTTTCATAGTTGCAGTATAATTGAGCATCTATATTTATAATTAATTACCGTCGCGACACTGGTTGATGCGCGACTAAACTAAAATGAAATGTAGCCAATTTTTCCTTCAAGTCAACGTGAAGGAGAGAATATGAGATGTGGATTATTTACTACAGGGGTTTTGAGCTTTGTAGGTATTGACAGCCGGTAGGTTGCCAGTTGAGCATGGGCAACGCAACTATAGTTAATAATACATTACATTCACACAAGGCCTACAAAAGTATCAAAATCAAAATTGGTTGATTCTAAGATGGGTAACGACGATTATAAATACACACTTGAAATAAGCAGCAAAACACACAACATTGATCGTGGCATTATCTGCTTTTTGATTATATTACTAGAATAGGTTACTGGTAATCAGAGGCGCCGGCTTTTAGAAAACCTCATGGGTGCACAAGGTTATTTTTATGACTCGAAAAATTGGCGAAGAGGAATGCACACTGATCGACATTTTGATAACGGATACCAGCATCAGTAACTGGCATCCGTTGCTCGCATCGTTAATAAATAATAAATTGAGACAACATCACATACATTGTCCTGATCCCAAACTAAGGTTTTCCCTTGTACTATGGAAACCAGGAACAACGAAGGTACCACAAACAGCCAGACCCATCACAAATATCTGTTTCATCAACAAACATTTGTGTTGGTGCGGTAACTGAAACAGCGACCCTTGCGTCTCAACCGGAGCTCTGAACCACTGCACTAAACGGGTCGTCAAGTAATGTAAAAACGCCCATTCCTAAAAGGTGATTACTCTGTTGATTGATCTGTTTCTTGATGTCTATTCTCAGGGGTGCTCGGCACCCACTTTTTATTTCTCATGGGTGCTCGAGCACCCACGGAGTCGGCGCCCCTGCTGTTAATTCAGTAAAAATGTAGAGCTTGAGTGTGGCCTAGGCACACGTGGTGGCAAAGAATATGCGTTTCTGAACACATTATTGTAGATCTATATTATGATGTCATACATAAGCACTAGTTTTCCTTTTTTAGGTTACCGCTTTTACCCTTTGGATAAAAGAGTAAAAAAGGGACCTTATTGCTATCACTCCGTTGTCCGTCTGTCTGTCACCAGGCTCTATCTCATGAATCGTGATTGCTAAACAGTTGAAATTTTCATAGATGATGTAATTCTGTTGATTTTTGCTATGTACGGTATGGAACCCTTCCCACGCGAATCCGAGTCGCTCTTGCCCGGTTTTTTTTTATCATTGGGTTCATCGCTATGGATACCAGTTCTCATTCATTTTAGAAAGAAACTAAAGTTTTTTTTACAACATATTTGTTGGTATTGCCATTATGGCTGGCGACATTATTCAAAATTTAGGCCTAAATAAAACCTTTAAAGTATATCGTTGAGCTGATTCCATAAAGTATATTTTATTTATTGCTGTAGACGGTAAACAAGAATGTTTACAGTATAACTTAAGGTAGAAAGCGCAAGGCTAGTCTGCAAAAATCTAATTCTTTTTCAGTTTTTTTTTTGGCATTTTACAAGTGTCAGGTTTCATTCGCGACTGTAACAAGTATTTATTTACGGAATTATAATAATTAAAATCATCAATACAACCCCCTCAGTTCGTCAAACCCTATTGAACATCTATTTCATGAAAATGTCATTCAATATTGTTAGCTAAACTGAGAGAGTTATACGAGGGCGGTCTGATAAGTACTTAGCCTGATCACCCGATAGCGCCACTATCGCAAGAAAAAAATAATATCGTCGTGTAGTAAATTCTTGTTGAGACTCAAAAATTTCAGCCGTATCGGCCTTGTAGTTTTTTTTTACCGCGTCCGGAAACGGGCGTGTCGATGGATTTTAGAAAAATGTAAAAAGATCAGTACTGCCCCCCTAGCCAAGTTATGATCGTTTCGTTTGCGTCGAACGTCTCGAGTAGGCCACGCCTCCGATTCCTTTGTTCTAACCACGTGATTGAGCGTTGAGATGACGAACGCGAACGGGGGCTGGTCGGTGATTAGCACGTACAATGTTAAAGGATATCTGTGAGTTATAAAAAACGCTAAATGTCTCTCCATATAATACTTAATTCTATATAATCGTTACAAATCAAAGTCCTCACGTTTTTTTGCAAACACCGACAGACGTTGCCCTGCACGTAAGCTGGCATTTCGTCCTGTTCGACGTCTTTCCTAAAACCAAACCGTTACTTTTGTCCAAGGTACAGTGCCGTATGCGAGTTAGTGTTTGTTTTTCCGGAGACCAGAACCGTCGGGCAGCGCGGCTAGCAGTCAAACATATTATGAAAGTGTTTAAAGCGTTTTTAAATGTGTTTTTTTTTTAAATACAGGCAGTGCCCCAATACGAGCATACGTCGATACCCGCTACTCTGCACGCCCCGTCTCCATAAACAACAAAAACGTCCGTCGCGCCTCGAGTCGTCAACTCGCCACGCTGCAGGCGACGCGCGACGCCCCGCATCTCCGTAAACAAGGACTTAGTTTTAATTTAACGCGATCGACACGTTTATTACGTTCGGCGCTCCGAGCTCTTGACCAATCAGAAACCTAAATGCGGTAAACATTTCGACCGCATTGACGTAAAAACAACTCGTACTCAGCGCACTAGTGTTTGTGTATTTCGTCTCTTTCCCCCGGCCAGTTATTGAGTCGACAGTTTGACAGAAACTCCCAACTCTCCTCTCAGTTCTTAACATAAATTAAACCCTATTTTGTGCTTCGTACGGTTTTTACGTTTAGTTAGTATCAAGTTTAGAAAGTATTTAGTTTTTGATACTGAATACGGTCACATGCTATTGTTTTTCTTATTTAGGTTGTGTGATCCTGGTAACTATAGCCAAATAAATATTTTTTTCTGTTCTTGCTGAGGTACTCAATACTACAGTAAAATTATCCAAAATTCCTTCCACATTTTGCGCAGAGGCAATACAAATGAGGTTTTTCCCAGGGTTAATTATTGCAAGTTGTTCACTTGTGACAAAACTACACCATTTTAGGTTACGATATCCACTAGGTATCAATTTACGAATAATTAAATCGGCCATTGAACTAGTAAAAAAATCCCGCCAAAAGACCCAGGGGCAGGGTTGCAAGCTCCCTCAATATTTGTAATAACTTTAGTTGATTTACTTTATGGAGATAAATAGGAATGCCAAAAGTATAATATAAGTTGAATTTATTCTAAATATAGGTACTTAAAACTATACAGGTTTTCCAACAGTAGTCTTTATAAGGCCATATTCACCAACAAATCCTTTTTTCCCCTTTAACGTTATACGTCGGATATATCCAACAAACACTCTCGCGTTTATTCCGCCAGGGTCACACATCCACGACCAAATACTCCATCTCGTCAGCTCTTCTGTCACCTATGGGGATTGAAGATCTAAATGAGATGAAGAACCCAGTCGCGAACACATGACCCTGGCCAATAGGACACGAAAACACTCGTCGTTTCAATCTGGAGCGTGCAGTTAAAGGTTTAATTGTTCGTAAAAATAAATATCTTCTTGCTATAAAGATTTCGTGATTCTAGAAAAAAAATATCAGTAGGTACGCGATATTTTTAGGGATTTGTTGATGAATTTGGACATTAGTTTTCACAGTATTACTGACAAGTTAAGTATTTCCGGTTACACTTACAACTAGACATATTTTGACTTACACATAATTTATCCTAGACCCATTATAATATTCTATAAATATATTCTTAGAGAGATGAGTTGATGAATATACATTATTTACTGTATGAGAAACTGGCTCAAGATAGTTTTTATCACTATCTGTGAGAGAACATAATTATGCACTAAGTCTCTCACATTACACTTAAAACTAGAAATTTTATTTGGTACCCATTAGGTACATATAATTTTAATGAACATTCCTAAAGAGATGAACATACAATCATTATTGTATACTAGCTTGAGTTTGAGATGTCCATACTGAATGTATTATACACAGAGATGATGGAGCATTAAATTGAAATAAAAAAAAAAAATACAACTTCACTTGTAAGTAGAGTAACGGAACTGGTTAAAGTGGTTCAAAAAAGACCTTTAGGTGACCTAAGATAACTATTTCCCCAAATAAAACAGCTCAGTAATTTCTAATCTCAGGTCACCAAAACCCCATACGTTGTTGTACCGTTATAATCATCATCAATTCAGCCGAAAGACGTCCACTGCTGGACATAGGCCTTCCTCAAGTGTCGCCACGATAAACGGTCCTGTGCGTCTCGTATCCATCCACCATGATTCAAATACGTGAACAAGACAGAGCTATATAATGACTGATGACGCCATCCTCTTGTAGCGACATCTATAGGAACTAAAATTCAAAATCACCAGGATCCGTCGTCTGGTCGGAAGATACCCCCTTTTCAACGCACGTTTACGGGACTCTACACTGTTCCGCGGAACAGAATGTGACATCCCACAAACCTCCGTTGCAATAGCATTGTGATGGCATTAACGTTTTACAATACAGCTCTAGACATCAATTTTAAATTGAGCAAGTTTGATCTCCATTTACAAATCAATCCGTGGCATCATTGAACCCCAAAGCATAATCATTACAAATCACAACATGAATACAACACAGTTATTGGTCTCTTATGATTAACGATGGTCTTCGTAGAAATAGGCTGTTATAGCTACGAATCTCTTGTCAAGGAAGCTTTGTTCGATCTCCACTGAGCCTCCCACTTCTTTAGCTAGAGACAGAATCTGAAACAATACATAAGAATGGTTAGATATAATGAATGAATCCACTGACCGCTATGTATGTTCTCTGATCTACACTGTCCTCATACCTATTAATATTGTAATATGGTAATTTTGTTAAATCAATACTTTTTTTTAGATCGCTAGTTATACATAAAAACTAAACTCGAAGAAGCAAATGGCTTATTATTTGAGGTATTAAATAAAAAATAATCTTACCTGATCCGGCCTCGAGTTTCTAGGAAGGTAGAAGGTAATGGTTGGTGATATTGTTCTCGCCACCCTCATCAGTTCAGACGCTGGCTTAGGTTCCAACATCGTTTCTAAGTCATACTCGTGGTTCTGTAGAAAAAACATAAGAATTTTGATATAAGACAATTGTTTCATTGCACTGCATTGATTTAGATAGATTGCTAATGCGGACTTTAGTCTCAAGGATACATTAACCTTTTAGTCGTTTTCGTCGGATATATCCGACAAGCAATCTCACGTTTATTCCGCCAGGGACGCACATGCACACCAATTATTCCAACTCGTCAGCTCTCTGTCACCTATGAGGATTGAAGAGCTAAACTAGATGGAGTCGGATTAATCCGACGATTGCTTTTATGTGCTATTCGTTAGGGTCATGTAAACACACGATGACTGGGTAATCCATCTTGTTTAGCTCTTCAATCCCCTTAGGTGACAGAAGAGCTGACGAGATGGAATCTTTGGTCGTAAATGTGCGACCCGGGCTGACTAAACACGATTGTGTTTGTCGAATATATCCGACGTAGGCGGTACAGATACGTCATGTGACCACTATCGAGTACTACTCACATCACTGTAGTCGGGTCCCCCCCAGGGCGGACTGAGGAACACCATGTCAGCCTTGAGCGTGGGCGCCAACTTGAAGAAGTCCCCCACGATGAACTCGATGCGATCAGCGACGCCGTATGTAGTCGCGTTGTGGCGCGCCATCGATATCTTTTGGGGGTCGATGTCTACGGCTATTACTGTTGAAACAGATATTAAATCGATTAGTCACAAAAAATACACAGTAACAAACAACATGGGACTATCAAGCGACCCGACTTGCAGGATCTGTGGAGATGCAGAGGAAAATATGCTACACTTGCTGTGTATCTGTGCAGCACTAGGCTCCAAAAGACTAGAGTATCTGGGCCAACCATATCCAAGACCAGAGGACTACAGGCTCAGTCCCATCAAGGCCATACTGAGACTCATGAAGAAGGTGCACGGAAGGCTAGGGGTTGAGTAGACAGGAGGGGAATAGCACAAAAGATCCAGAAGGGTTGAAGTGCTCTGGCCCAGGGCCAGCCCCACAACAAGATCAGTTAACAGTAACAATTGCGTGAATTTTCTAGTTTGCTCTATTTGTTTCTATATTTCCTTTTTCGGTTTTCGTCTCGCGATTCATTTTACAACCGGGTGTATAGCTCCATCCCTCTTACTCGCACGACTGATTTTATAACACATAATGGTATGCCCTGGTACCTTCGAATCTTTTATTAACCCTTCGCGTACGGGGGGGGGGGGGGGGGGTATTATTATTACGTAATTGAACGTTTTTACGTAAAATCCACAAAAAAAACTTTCTGAATTTTTCTAGGAAAAACAAAGATATAGAAACCAAATCTGTAGGCCAAAAAAATATTTGTTATGTGCGGGAATTGAACCTGCGACACGCAGCACACTAACCGCGCCGTCAATATTGAAGAGGAATCCTAACCTAATAAGACTCAGATCTAAGGAAATCTATATATTTTTTTTTTGGGTTAGGTATGCACTTCTTGTGTTGTCGTTTAGTCAAGATCTCTCACCTTTCTTGCTGGTGTGCGCAAACTGTATGGTGTTGCCACCAGCGCCGCAGAAGGCGTCCAACACTACGTCATACACGTATTTGTTCGCGATGTGCCACGCTACGTTCTCCGGCGTCACGCTGAACCAACTCTCGCGGTCTAGCTGTATGCCCTCGTCGAATCTGTTGGATAACAAAAAATGTTTATGAGCCTGTTAAGATTAACTAGTTCTAACATTTTTGGTGGTGTAAAGATACTATTGGCATTTTACTTTTGTTGGGGTCGGTAATTATGAAATAACTTCTCTCCTTCTGGGTGGAGTGAGAGAGAGATTGATTTCTACTGACTAAAACCCACTTGTGGACCTTCAATTACCCTTTGCTTTTTAGGGCTGCGGTAATTCTTTCGACCGATTCGGCAGCCCTAGTTAATTATATGGGTCCAATGTTGGACAAACATTGGGAAGACTGGACAAACTTAAAATATAGAGAGTCAGTCACTATCAGTGGCGATTTCAATGAAAAAGCAAGTCAATTATTACAGGAAGTTACATAGCGTCGTTTTTAACTCTTTAACCACTACGTCGGATTTGACCGACGGGTGCTTTCGTGTCCTATTCGCCAGGGTCGGGTACTCCATCTCGTTTAGTTCATCGATCCCCATAGGTGACAGAAGAGCTGACGAGATAGAGTATGTGGTCGAGGATGTACGATCTTGGCGGAATAAACACGAGAGTATTTGTCGGATATATCCGACGTAGGCGGTTAAAAATTTAAATAACATGAGAAAAAGCCAGAGTAGGTTGAAATCTTAGAGACTAAAGGTAATTTTCATCCCAAAAAATTAAAACCAATGCAAAATAACTGACCTGTGAAACAGCGAGTGCCGTTTCTTCCAATACTTGTACATCTTGGGGTCATCTCGCAGCTCCTCGGGCATCCCCGCCATATCGAAGTCTTCGAATTTGGAATATCTTTTCTGCCTCTTTTTACGCTTCGCCAATTCCACTTGTTGGTTCACTGGAGACCAGAAATTTGAGAAATTCCTGTATAAACTCATTTTAACTTTTTTTTTTAATTAAAACTTTTTCACACACTTGTAACTGGCAACTTGAATTTATTCGTAAACAAATGCGTTTAAATAGTATTTTTTGGAGAGAGGTGATGCCACTCTGTAAGCTTATGCCAGATTGATTGCATTCAATTCTGATGGCCCATTTTATACAAGAAAGGGCTATTAGGGATAGTAATTAGTGTACCTAGTGAAGGGTTGCACTAATAAGGTACTTAGTTAATTGATATCGACTGATAACGAGTAACGTGTAAAATGATCTTAAGTAATTAACATAACAGTTATTGTAGAGCATATTTTGGTAATTACTCTATTATTAAGTATACATGACTAATGTTTTAATTAGTACAAATACTTAAAGGGTTATTAGAACAGGTTGTTATTATTTAAGTAAAGTCTCAATAAACAATATTCATAAATAGCAAAGTTATGAGTGTTTGTTTATATCCCAAAATTACACTCAATTTATGGAAATAATGTACAGGCGATAAAAATAGAAAAAAAAAACACTGTGCGTAATTATTTCTAGTAGCAATTGTTATAAATGATTGATTCAATTATGAATTTACCGTTTAAGACCAATTTTCGTGGACAATTTTGGATATCGTTTTTTTTTTTTTTTTGACTTTTGACATTTCATACTTGTGTAATGATCAGTAACGGGACAGATAGAGCCCCTTTAAAAAATAGGGGTGAATATTCTATTATTTATTTGGAATATTTTGTATTAGTATAGGAATACTTATCACATTGCAATTTTTGCAGTCTTTTCAACTTACGAAGGTAAGTTTGTTGGTAGACCAAGTTCCATTAGCGCTATGTGTACTTGTAAAATTGTAAATGCCACACACATCGTATGTACAAGTAATCAGTAGTACAAGCAAATCCTCTCTCTGATAGATTCACATAGGTACAACATATAACATAAATAAACCCAAATCCTGAAAGTAGCATGTTCAAAATCAGGTACTGAATTGATTTCAGCTATTTTGATAAATTTTTGATTGCGTGACTAGCTGTTTGAGCGTGCATGAGACGATAGCAATACCGATGTGCTACCAGCGTGGTGCATTCATTCCTATATTATTTGCTTATAATTAGAATACCAATAAAAAAATCTGCCAAAGTGTATTTAACTAAAATTTGCATGGTAGAATCGTGATTGTAACTTAATTTTTTAATTGGTATATATAACGGAAGGTTCTGGAGTGGCCTCCTACAAGGTGGACCGATCACATGGTAAGGGTCACGGGAATCCGATAGGCTTAAAAAATGATGACAATGTATAAGGGAGCGCAATATTCCAGTGACATGTTTTATATATAGGGTTGCCATCCGTCCGGATTTCCCGGATTTGTCCTAGTTTAAAGGGGGCCCGGGGAACGTCACACATAACATCAAATGAGACCCCCATTTGATGTCCTGGTATAAAATTTTCAAACCAAGGAACGCCCCCGCCGGGTGTCAGCGAGACTAGCACACTGCACTATGAATGCCGCGATTTACGGCCTCGCTAGATATATTTTTACAAGGTATTGTTTTTATAACCCTAATTTGCGATTTATTGTAAGAATTCCGTTTAGTCACTCAATATGTAATACTGTTTATAAGTTTAAAAAATAAGTAATGATATGTCAGGTATTTAAGCTCGAAAATCCGGGGATTTTTACGCATCTTGTCCTGGTTGATAGATCTTGGAGATGGCAACCCTATATATATATATATATGTACCTACTCATTATTGTACACCATTTAAGAATCAGGTACAATAAGAGGAGGAATGTGCTTAATAATCTACATTTTTCTTGCCTTCGTAAGTTAGACGAAAACCTAACCATACCTGCACTTTCTCCATCCTCAATTTTCCCCTCCCTCTGCTCCTCATCATTGGAATCTTCAGCATCGCAAGGCAGAGGCACCGCGGCCGCTTCAGCCAGCCTAATACTGTCGTCATCCAGGCTGGTGTCTTGGGATACAAGAGGGTGGCTTCGCGGGATTCCTGTGGGCATATACTCGGCCCGCTCCGTGTCTGACTTCACTTCTGTCCAATCATCGTCTGTCTGCATTTCTCTTTCGTCTTGAGAGTCTTTGGACTGGATGGAATCAAAGGATAAAACGAGTCAAAAAATATATTTTATAACTTACCATTTTTTTGAGAGCTGTGGTGGTCCAGTGGTGCCCTGCCCCCGACTTACAAGTTGTTGGTTGCAGGGTCAAACCTCGGCACATTACTTTGTGTAATTTATTTAATCACCACTGCTCTCAAAACGGTGACGGAAAACATCGTGAATTAACCGAAACCAAAAATTCGAAGATATGTCACATCCACCAATCCGTATCGCGTGGTGGATTAGGGCACATTCCCTCTCCTAAAGAGGAGGCCTGAGTCCCAGCAGTGGGAAAATTACAAGGCCGTTATGTTGTTTTATACTATTTTTTCGGTTGCATGTACGGTCTAGTGCAGCAAAAAACGGCAAAAAATCACGTTTGTTGTACCTTTAAATTTTTATTTTATTCTGTTTTTAGTAAGTATTTGTTGTTATAGCGGCAACAGAAATACATCATCTGTGAAAATTTCAACTGTCTTACTATCACGATTCGTAAGATATAGCCTGATGACAGACGTACAGCGGAGTTTTAGTAATAGGGTCCCGTTTTACCCTTTGGTTACGGAACCCTAAAAAGAGGCCTCGAAGGGTGTACAAATAGCCGAGTAGCTCTTAAATAACTCCTAACTAATTTGACTTAAGAAATATTTTGAGAGCCTTTGCCAACCTAACTGCAAATAAGCAAGCCATGTATGCAGAAAAGGCTGGAAAATTGGAAAAAAACACTATTTCTTAATTTTTAATTAGAATAGGATGATGTTCTATCTGGGTTGCGCCAACACTGGACATAGCATACGTACAAAACGTTTTGTGAACACATTTATTGAACGTACAGCTAAGGAGTGAAATTCTCTGCCGGGGTCTGTGTTTCCTGATAGCTACAATCTAGGGGTATTTAGTTCAAGAGCGAATAGGTTACTTCTAGGCAAGTGTGTTCCATCGCAGACCACATCATCGCTTACCGTCAGGTGAGATAGTGGTTAACCGAGAAAGTATCGATAATAAATAAAAAAGTACATGTCCACAGTATAACTCACCTGATCCAAAGTATAAGGGTTCCCGTCATCGTCGAAGTAAGTCTTCCTGCTGCCCAAGTTCTTCCTGAACCTCGGTGGCCGCAGCCGGGCAGGTCTCTTCCGGTAGATCAGCTCTCCCTTCGGCAGCTTCTCAGGGTGAACGCAGAAGCCCATCATTTGGAAGGTGCTCTTTATCTTGGCGTGTGCTATGTCTTCGTCTGCTTCTTCTGTTTCGTGGCTGTAAGAGAATTCAATTAGATTAGATTTCTATTAATATTATTAAGACCCTTTAACACTAAAAAATTGTTCACTAGGATTAATATAGGTTTGAGAAATGTGTCGAAAGAGTTAATAAAATAAAAATAGCGTATTATTACAAATTTTGTATTTGAAGTTATCGTGGCTCTGAAACATAGGTGGGTTTTAGTCAGTAAAAGTGTGATCCACCCCCTGGCTCCACCTAGAGCGGGAATTACTGATGATTTTCCAATTAAAAAAAAAACTGAGCAAGTGCGAGTCGGACTCACGCACTGAGGGTTCCGTACAAACTTATCTATGAAAACAGTTCAATTCCCGAATTGAGTTACGAAGATTTTTTCGAATAGCAAAGTTTTTTTTTGTGACGTAACTACCAATTAACAGTTTACAGATTTTTTCCTATACTTGCGTTATGAGACCTTGCTTCATGCCAAATTTCAGGATTCTAGATCAACGGGAAGTACCCTATGAATTTTGATTCCCTTGAGAGTGTCGAAATACACGTTTATTGCGACATAAACAGCCGTATTTTTTTTTCCATTAACTCAGATATTTTTATTTTTTCACAGCTTCAAGGGACCGCAGACTTGAGTATTTGATTTTAATTTCAACTCGATACCTCCACGCGTTCCCGAGATAAAGGGTCTTGAAATACAGACAGACGGACGGACAACAAAGTGATCCTATAAGAGTTCTGTTTTTCCTTTTGAAGTACGGAACCCTAAAAAGATAAATATAAAGAGAAATTATAAATGAGACCAGGGGCCTTACCATGTCATTAAAATGTCAAAGCGTGCGAGTGACAAAGAGGGATGGAACTCTACACCCTAAATAGCTCCATCCCTTTCAACAGTTCAGTTTAGGTCGTCAAATGGATCGCGATAAGAGCTCGTGGTAGGGTCTCAGCAGAATACCCGTCATCCGCATGAAGTCTCAAGTTAACTGTCGCAGTTTATAAGTCCCACAACACGGGTATGTCATTGGTTATATTGACATACCATGACCTATGTGCAGTGAAATCTGGATAACTAGGAGCTCTAGGATTTTTATCGCTTATAGCGACTTTTCTTATACAGTTTCCCAAATAGCCAGAAGGGACGTTGTCAATTTTACAAAGAACCCCGTGAAAAAATTGATATGTTTACAAATATGGGACAAAAATAAATTTATTAAAAATCGGTATTTTTCTTTTCAATAAATTTCTGAAAAAGTCCAATTTTTTAGAAATTATCGATTTTTGTGGCAATATGGTTTTTTTTTTCCTGTTATTTGAAACAATACCTGCTTTTCTTTCTTTTGCACATGTTACAGTAAGTGTGATGAGTTGATAATTATTAATAATTACCTCTCATTAGTGATAATTATAGTTCCCACGACTCCTGGTAATTACTTAACGTTGTGGCGTGTTTACATTCTGTACATGGCCGTAACGCAAGGGTGTGAAACTAGTCGCGTATAGATTGGAAATCACTTTTTAATCGAGGTCTTCCAAACTATACAAGAGTAGTACGCAAATACTCGCGTATACTTCGTAGTCACCTAACTACCTAACCTTATTCCATAATATACAGTGCCAGTACGAATATGGACTAATCGTGCGTAGATCAGAATATTGCGCCTGGATTAGATCATGTTAGAATAGTGACCGTTAGAGCACGATGGCGAGCTAACGAAGCGATCATGTGGGTTAGGTTAGGTTAGAACAGTGACCATTAAAGCTTGAAGGCGAGCGAGCGCAGCGAGCTTGCCGCGGCAGCAGCCGCCGAGCGCCAAATCCCCGTCTAATGTTGGTGAATCATTGGGTTAGGTTAAGTTAAAAATAGCGCCTGGATAAGGTCAGCCCCCCTAGCCAAGTTACAATCGTATCGTTCGCGCCGAACCCCTCGAGTAGGCCACATATCTGATTCCTTTGTCCTGACATCATCTCAACGCTCAGTTACGTGGTCAGAACAAAGGAATCGGAGGCGTGGCCTACTCGAGGCTAATATAATAATAAACAGCAATTCGTAACTGGCATGGTTGATGGCAAACGATCAAGAGGCCGCAGCCCCAAAAGATGGGCAGATCAGGTCCGCTCCACACTGGACGCCCAATTGCAATGTTGTAATTCGTAACGCTAAGAACCGTCAAAGATGGCGAGATACCATCAATAAGAAGCTAATCCAGCGGGAACTTCACGACCCTCAGTAATTAGGAATACGACTCGAGGAGGAGGAGGATTGGTGGATCATTTATCTATGCTAATTAATATTATAAAAAAAGCTTAATTAATATTACAAAAAAAGCTTTTCTTTTAATACAAATCTTTATTTCAAATTGTCTGGAGTTTGTATGGAAAAAATATTTTCACGAGGTTGAAGCCACTGGCAGAAGCTAGTTCATAGTATAATTAGTATTATTATCCGTTCAAAAAGGAGAAGTTTATATATTTATCTGTATGTGTTTTTTTGTTTGTAATTAATAAACTCAAAACCTACTGGACTGATTTTAAAAATTCTTTCACCAGCAGAATGCTACTTTATCACTTAGTGACAGGCTTTCGCGACGTACCTATTTTCTACTATCACGCCGGCAGCGATACCGCTAACAGAGGCTAATAAAAATGTTGAAAATAATTCAATACTCGTCATGAATTGCAGGCAACAAAATTAATACACTAAACAAAAAAAAAAAAAATATAGAAGGAATAATCGTTTTTTTTAATAATGGTTCATTTTCTCACATTCCTACTAAATTATGAAGGGCTAAAAAGTCTCAAGTATAAAGGTAAACATAGAAAAAAACGTAAAAAAGGTAATCATCTATTGAGAGTTTCCTTAGTAACAAAGGAAGGTAGTTTTTTCAATGCAGAATTCATTGTAATCATCAGTACTATCTACTGGATATCTGCTCAGAGGTTTCTCACATATCCAGGGCCCACATTCTGGTTGAATATGTTACTAAAGAATGAGCAGGAATAAAATTATCAGCATCTAATAAATATGGATTTGTTAAGATTAAAATATTTAATAAGAATAGATTCTTTTTTTAAACAAGTTATATCATGTATATCAATCATGTGGATTATAAACAAATGAGATGTTGTCTGGAGGGTTTGTAGGGTGCTGCCCCTGCGAGGCCTGCCCTTTCTTAAGTGTAGTCACTAAAGGTGAACGCACACTTATCCAAACCGAACGCGCCGAAGCAATCGAAAGAAAAGTATTTTAGAATTCTTTATATGAAATCCGATGAAACCTCGCACACCTAACCGCGACGAATCGTCCGAATCTGGAAGGACTCCAGCATAAAGAAAAATTCGTGCATTCGCCTTTATGGGTGATTTTTCTTGTTAAAGAAAATAAGAATGGGTAATAAAATAATAAAAACAGGTTTTACTACAACATTACTGTTATGAAACACCTATAATAACAAAAGATTACAGTCATTATTTTCTTCTAGATTTGACCTTCATACTGCACTTTCACCATACCTATGTTAAAGGAACCTAAAAATAGATCCATTCAAGTAAACTGACTACTTCTATATCTTAAAATTCGATTTAATTTCCTGAACAATAATTATGCCATCAAAAACACAACTTGTAAACAAACAAGGCTTGCAACTCACTTCTACCGTAAAAAGTTGTGAGATCCATGTAATACCAAGACGCTGTATTTATTCAGTCCCTACCTAAGAGAACTTATGCAAAATCTTATAGTGACCATTATAATCAATATTACAAATCTATTATATTTTAAATAAATAGATTGACATGGCATTTGCATGAAAACAAAAGGTATTTTACAAGTAATACATATTATATTAGATTGTTTAGTCCGATTTCCAAGTCAATCAATTCATTTAAAACAAAAGATTTGTTACATTGATATGGTCACCATAAGATGTTGCAAAAGGTCCCCTCAAGTAGGGACTGAATAAATACACCGACTTGATATTACATGGATCTCACAACTTTTTACAGTAGAAGAACTGAATGTTTTCACAAGTTAAAAGATCTGTTAAAAGTTCTGATAGCATCTAATTTATTTTTGTAGATTCCTTTACATTATATATATACAGGTACACTGATTCATTCACTGCAAATGTAACTTTGTAATCCTATATTTGGGATTAATTCATATGGGATTACAATTATTCTAGAAAATAAAAATAAATACAAAAGATTCTAGAAAACTGTACGGAAATTGCAAAGTATTTTAGTTTTTCATTGATTCATACACTAAAGTGATCAGTCAGTCAGTGAGTGAAAAAATTACTAAGAATCTTTGACCAGTTATTTCTTAACTTCTGGTTCAAATTAAATGAAACTTGAAATATACAGTGTTTATACAATGCTTGCTTGGTTACTGAAAATTCAGGCTCCTAGTTTTATACAAGACAAAGTTATAGGGGGTCGAAAATAGCCAGAATTATTTCGAGAAAAGGATGGTACGGCCGCGCCGCTTTTTTGCTCGCCTTTGCGGGGACACTGCCGTGCCCCCAGATATTCTGAATAAACGATAACTATCTTATTAAATTGAAACTTACTACAATTTACGTTTCGGCTGCCACAAAGTTTTCCTAGATTTTTGTGGCACTCTCTTACGCTGTGGCTTTTGGGTCACATTTCCTGATGATGTAGGTGCCTGTGTATCTAGTCTTTGTACCCGTGGCTGTGGTACCAGAGGTACAAAACTCTCTTTCAATTCTGGATGAGTCTTCCTAAAATGCAGCCACATACCAACAGAATTTGGGGCTACGACTTCGCCACAAATTTTGCATTTTTTATACCAAGATGCTATGTTTGATTTATTTTTATTGTTACAAACGCGCTGGCGTTTGGTTCTATGTCTTCTAGGCATTATGAAAGAATATAATCGTAAGTTCGAAAAACACTGTTCACACAAAAAACGGACTCCAAGTGACTCTATAAACCCAACTTGTTGCGCAATAGTGCAATGCGATCCTACTAAATTAAATGATGCACAAATATAGACAAGTAACTGATAATTTAAGCCTTTTTAATTTTGTCGTATTATAAATGGCGGGTAAGACCTTAGCATAGACTAATTAAACTGTAGAGAAAGAGAATTAAGTTGAATGCTCTATGGTAGCCCGCGAATTACAAAATACCTCTTCTTTATAATAGTTTTTAACAACCTGTGCTGTAACAAGACATTGAACCCCCTTTAAAAATCACCTGTTTACCAGATCAACCATTAAAACCAGGAATGTTTTTTTTTCTTTTTATTTAAATGGGAAATCATCTAATGGCTACGTAGAGCGTAGTCATTAGATGATTTCATTAGATGACGGGCTGAGCGCGAGGGCGTGTCAGACTTTTACTGACTAAAACCCACTCCTATATTCCTTCTTTGCCTTGCGTTCCAGGACCCCAGGTTTTCCTTTCAGAAGTTAACCCCATTACCTAGTAAGCTTCGACCCTGCTTGGCCCCCCTATTATTTTGCTGACAGCAAAATAATAGCTACGCGCGCCTCAAGAAGATTCTTGAGGCGCGCGTAGAACACTACGCGCCGTCGACGACTCGAGCTCGGACGCGGGACGAGACGGTTACCGGAAGGCGAGCTTCCTATTGCTCGCCATCCGCAAGTCCAAGCCTGCGGTGGCTAGTAATCGGTGTCGGGATCTCGGCCACTGCGGCTTGAGGAAGTCCGTTCACTCACGCGTGAGGCCACCTTCGCTAGCATTACGGTGTTGCAGAACGAGGCACCCGCCATTTACCTCACGCCGGACCACGGCTTGTACCAGGCTCGGGGATGTTATGGATGTAGAATTTCGGATCTAGATATAAGAATAATATTATACTTACCGGTTTCGGATACGGTTACGGATATGAAATTATTTTGGATTATCAGCTAGTTTCGGATATATGAAATTTAAAATTATAAAATAAAATACAAATTATAGGAATATTTGACTTGAAATTTCTTTCTGGTCTAAATCAGGGACATCCAAACTTTGAAGCAGCTTTTTCTATAGGTATGTTTCAATGGACAAAACAGTTTTAATTTTTCTGGTACACTTTGATACCACACACTTCACTTCACACTTTGGTACACTTTTCTTTGGTGATAATTTGCATAAAGCTCGTTTTCTTCTTCAACTTATCACACCAATAAGACATTGGCTGTCGCGGGCCGGATTGATGGTACTGATAAGCCGGATTTGGCGCACGGGATGTAGTTTGGAGACCCCTGGTCTAGATTATCATTTATTTGACCACTAGTAGACAAACAAAAAGCTGTCGTCAGCTATCATTTAGACTCCATGTTTATCCGCAACTGTCTGAAACTTTTTCGGTTACGGATACTTTTTATTTCGGATACCCGAAAGTTTCGGTGACGGAGCTCCATAACATCCCAAATAAAAACAATTTCAATCTTGAATTCTAGATACCTACTTTTAATGGTTTAAATACTCAAAAGATTATTTTCGATGTTTATGATTTTCTAAATTTCTAATCACCACAGCAATAGCTGGTTGATATATACCTATAACTTAAAACTCAATTATGAACGTTTTTGAAAAAATAATTTAGAAAGAGAATGATTTTTCACTTTCTCTATGGAAAATAAAAGAATTAAAAGTTTTCTCTCAAACTTTTAAGACCTTGGTACTTTGCGTATGTTTGCCAAACTTCATAAAAATCGGTTCATTCATTTCCGAGAATAAGGACATATCAGGTTTTACACGCTAGTATTAGTGTGTAAACATTACACCACGCGTTATTCAGACAGTCTTAGACCTGTACCATGAAGGGTAAAGTAAGATTTTTTCATTCTTATTTCCAGTGTGGGTAAGAGATGGCGCTAGACAACCTGTACAGCTCTGTCTCTTACCCACACTGAAATAAGAATGAAACAATCTTACTTTGAACGTCATGTTAACCCCGCCTGTCTATGTAGCGTCAGCGTCGAAAAAGAGCAGCTTACGCTAATGTCGTGTAAAGGAATGAAACAGAAAATTAGATACATAGAAAAACATAGACTGTCTGAATATCGAGTAGTGTAATAGGCCCTTAAAACCTGCCTATAAATAACTGCAGAATTATTATTAATTCGGTAGTTATTTTGAAATTTTGTTTGTATGATTCATCGTGTCATGAAAAAAAAGAAAGACAAATTAACAACTTCATCCTTATAACGACCTCATTAACAAAACACCTAAGTACATATTTGTTTAAGGTGTTTTATAATTGAATGAGGTAAAATGTTTAACATGCCATGACTGTAGGTGATTAACTGAATTAGATAAATTCTACAAAATCTTAATAGAGCCTAAATGAAGATAATTAGCAGCTTTTTAATAATTAACAGCTTTTTTCATTGATATAAACTATTGCTTGACTGCAAACACACCTGGTTTTAAGCAGTGATGTAATGTAATCATTAATGGTGATCTGTACGGTGCACAGATACTCTTTTAAAACAACATAAGTTTTTATTTATTTATTTAAAACTTTATGCACTAATGAAACATTGTACAAAGGCGGACTTAATGCCTTAGGCATTTTCTACCAGTCGACCTTAGGGTGGTGTAGAGATATAACATGGCAGGTGCAGCTTAAAAAAAGACTGACAGAGAAGAAATAAGAACAATAATAAAAATATACTTAGATATTGAGAGAAAAACGAATACAACAAATCAAGAGTGTGATGAATCTACCAACTTCTTGCGGTTTTTCAGCAAGACTCAGAACCCGGCCTTAAGGCGATCGAATTGGCGCAGTGGTTGAGCAAATGGTTTCTGCGTTGCATGTCGCGGGTTTGATTGCCGCACGAAACAAATATTTTTATGAGGTACAGATAGTTGTTCCAGGTCCGAGTGGTTTTTGTATGTGAATTTAGATGTTTGCGAACTCATCAACGATACGGGTAATTTTTTGTGCAGGCCAAAGTATTTTTATAAAACACTATACTTTCACTTGCAGGAAGCTGCACTGTCGCCGAAAGCCATAGGGAATCCCGAAAAAAAATTAAGGTTCATATGATATTAGCCAGGGATGTTATGGAACTCCGTACCAGTAAACGAAACTATCGATCGGATATCCGAAATTAAAAATATCCGTAACCGTAATTGATATAAAAATTTCAGATTAGTTTTGGAGTCGGGGTCTAAATGTTACGATAGGTTTTGGCCCGGATAACCAAATGATAATTTAGACTAGAAATAAAAGTCAAATGTTGCTATTTGTATTTTAAGTCTAATATCCGTAATAAAAAAAAGAAAAAATTAAAACCCGACTACGACAAAAAAAAAAAAACAATAATTGGTACCAACCGAAACACTTTAATAACGTGTGACTACGGCTTTTCTTTTTGTCCTGAAATTAAAATCTTATGTCATACTTTTTCAGCGTAGTTTTTTTTTGTCGTAGTCGGGTTTTAGTTTTTTTACTTTTTTTTTATTTAAAAAATTTTGGTGTTAATTTAACTGTTTCCGCCTTCACCACTTGGAGGTATTCCCAGCTTATGTTATTATTTCTATTTGCGCACGATGTTTTATCTGCTAGAAGGTGTCATATTGAATATTGGCGATATTTTTGGTATGTACAAGTGAAGCCCTTACAAATGATACTAAACACGACGTATTTTTCTTTTTTTTACACAAATTTTTTGTCCACTAGAGGGTGCCGCATTGAATTTTGATATCTTTTGATAAGTACCAGTATGTACAAGTGAAGCCCTTTCAAAAGATATCAAACACGGTATATTTATCTTAATTTTTTTTTAACACATGACTTTTGGCCACTAGAGGGCGTCACTTTCAATTTGAGCAATATTTTGGAAATGAACAAATAAAGCCGTTTCAAAATGATGTCAAACATGGCGTATTTATCTCCAATTTTATTTTTTAACACATTATTTTTGTCCGCTAGAGGGCGCCATATCGAGTTTTGTGACACGTCATGTAGCCTATGTCCAGCGGACAATTAAGATGGTTCTAACGATATTTCATATATCGAGTTGCGATAAGTATATTAGGAGCTATGAGGGAACAGATGAACATACATACATACACTGGACAACAAATAAACCGAGCCACTCGCTACCTTGGAACTCTAATCCGATTTTTTCAAAAATTATAAAACTTACAAATATCAAAGTTAATCTACAGAAAGTGCGTTTCATGACGATTAAAATGAAAGGAAACACATTGAGATTTATCTATTTATTAAGCGTTTATTAATAATTTTACAATGAAGATTAATTTTACAGTCGTGTGAACCCTAAGTAATCAACCAGTGAAAACAAAAATAAAGCCGAAAACAAAGAAAAAATTGAAAAAAAAAAAACATTTCTGTTCAGTATACAGTGTTTCCCCCCCTTGCTCGAATAACTGCTAGCATCCTCGTATTTGTAGACCTCACGCGCCTGACGATGTAATCTTGGGGAATTGCATCCCAATTCTCTACAATTGCAATTTGCAGGTCTGGAAGCCTTGTTGGAGCAGGTACACGGGCTGGAACTCGGAAGTTTCAGCTCATCCCATAAGTGCTCTATCGGATTCAAGTCCGAGCTATGAGCTGTCCATGCCATCGTACGAATGCCGACGTCGTGTAGATATTGAGTCACCACATGAGCAACATGAGGCCGTGCATTATCATGCATCAACTGCATATCTTGCCCGATATAACCTGCGTAAGGTACCACATGGTCTGCGATAACTTCAGTGATGTAGCGATGAGAAGTCAATCCACGAGTACGGCCCGTCGGTTCGATGAAAACTAACGCTGTATGTCCAGTTAATGAGATTCCGCTCCAGATCATTACAGATCTTCCTACATAAGCAATAGTTTCCTCGATGCACACTGAGAATAACATTATCCAGGGCGACGATATGTTCTCTCACGTCGATCACTTCCATGTACTCACCCTGGTTTCATCAGTGAAGAGTACATTAGCCCACTGCTCTAACGTAAAATCCCTATGCTCTCGAGCAAATTCAAGTCGTGCTCTACGGTGGGCTACTTTTAATGCGGGGCCTGTTGCATATCTCTTTATGAAGTTAGGTTCCGTTAGCAACACTCCTGACGGTATCTGAACTTATCACCACTTGGCGTATGTCACGCAGACTTCATTGGACTTGAACGATCATCTGCTGCTGATGTAGCCCTAGATCTGCCTGTACCTGGACGGCGATCGAATGCTCCAGTCTCTAAGTATCGTCTGTAAACTCGTTGCACCGAAGATCTGATTCGAAGTCGTCGAGCGACCTCACGTTGCGCAAGGCCTGCTACAGCTTGAGCTGCTTCCAGAGGTGTCGTATCCATTATTAACCGAACAACATAGCAAAAATACACGCGTACAAGCAAGCGATAGAAAAAACTAAAAATTGATAAGAAATATCCGACTACCCTCACTAAAGGAGAAAAGAACGCTAAGCCCGAACTCTAGTCAAAACAGAGCAAATTGTTAGCATTGTATTTAAAGCTTGATTACAATGTGAGTTGATGGTCCTTTAAATTAAATTTATAGTAATTTTAATTGTTATGAAACGCTCTTTCTGTTGATATAACTTTCATGGGTGTAAGCTTCATATCGTTTCAGGATTTTGGATTAGAGTTCCAAGGTGGCGGGTGGCCCGGTTTATTTGCTGTCCAGTGTACAAGCATATATAGCCTAATTCATAACCCTCCTTTGACTTTGCCGTAGTCGGGTAAAAACTAGCGGAAACTACTAATTCAAAATAATTTCATACCCGTAATCGTACCTGTCCGAAACTGGTGTAATATTATTAGCTTTTGCCAGCGGCTTTGCCTGCGTCAAAGTAGGTTTCTCCATATAAACTTTGGACTCCAGTTTCATCCTTAGTGCTCGCTTATTTCATAAAAGGAAACCATGTTCAAAATTTCACGCTCATAATCTCATTAGTTTCGGCTGTGCGTTGATATGTCAGTCAGCCGCGATACAGATCCGACTTCATATCCATAACATCCCTGGTTTTAGCTAAAAAAACGAAGTAACGGAAAAAAAAGAATCAAGTACCAACTTAATGTAACCTTACCTTCTTTTCAAAATCACAGGAGTCTCTTCAGGAGGTTCATCATCCCCATCACAGCTTTTTGAATTTAGATCACCATTATTCAAAGGTTTAATATTGCTTGAATCAGCAGTACAATCAACCACATCCATATCTGGTTTCTGAGTACCCTCCGTTTTGTTTTTACTGTCATTATCTTCCCCATCAGCAGGATCTTGATCTTTTTTAGCCTGTTCTTCCTTCAGTAAATTTTGTAACAGTACTCCAACAGATGTTATGTACTTTTTAGTATTTTTCTTGTTCTTCTTCTTGGCTTTACCTTTGTCTTCCAATGTTATCTGATCCACCTGATTCTGAATTTCGATAACGGTTGGTGTTTCTTGTGAATTTCCTTCACTGTTCTCACATTCAATATCTAAAGGTTTCTCTTCAATTTTAATGGGTTCTGGAGCTGCGACTAGGACCACTTCGATTTGTATTTCGGGTACTTCTTTCTCCGGTGCATTATGGTGTTCAATAAAGTTTGAATAATGTAATGCATACTGTTCCCCAAAGTGTTTCTTCCATAGAAACTGCCAGTATTGTTCTGTGTCCAACTCTTCTGATGGTATTTCTGTATTTTCGAACTTATCATCTAAATTAACTATTCTTGTTTGATCGTTTGATGGGTCATCAGATGAAGATGATGAAACACTGTAATCTGTGTCAGTAGGTGTTGATTCTGACGTCACATGACTAGAAGTGACATCATAGCTTGATAATGTGAGCTTAGTAACATTAGTCATTGAGTCAGTTCCAGCTACAGTTCTAGGGCTTAATATTCTATCATGTTCTGAACAAGACCGTCTCCTAGCTATTGGTAACCAACCCTCATCCCTATTTATGTCATTATTCCTATCAACTTTATCCATTTGACTCTGAATAGCACTACGTTTCTTGTATGGATTTACCTTAGAATCATATGAGAATTTTCTTTCCCTCATTTCTTCATCTGATGTCTTTGGACTGGCATCAGTCTGTTTCTTATAAATCTGATCTACAGAATGTTGTTTCGGTATATTATTCTCATCCATAACTAAACCATTATTTTCGTCTAGATAAGCTGGGTTTATGTAATCACTGTATTTTTTGATCCAGGACGCCCAAATGAGCCTTTCTCCATGTATAGACCAGAATTTGTCCCAGGTATCTTCGGTCATGTAGTTTTCGATTGTGTCTGGGAAGTCTTGGTCCATGCGTTCAAGTTTATCATGTGTATCAGAGTGGTAATCTTGGTAGGTAAGGTCGGCACCACTGTCACTTGGCTGTAAGGCATGGGAAACAGTGCCGTGAGTGTGGACCGCATCATGTTCATCGGTGGAACAACAGTTGTCTGTGTGGGATGCACTGCAGTAGCAGCTTGCGCCTTCATCTCTCTAGGGAATAAGAATATTATGGAAAACTGTAAGTATATTTTGAGCATAGCATACAATAATTTTATTAATTGGAAAATTTATTCTATTAAAATGGTAAACATTGGAGAAACTTATTTGTGACTACAGCATTGAGTGAGGTACTATGAATAAAACTGAAACTAGTAGTTAAACAAGGTTAGAGACTAAATGTAGTCTGGGCCCCTGGGCCCCAAAAAAAAATTGCTGGTGTAAACTTGTTTAATACTGCAATTATTTTCATACTAAAACTTTTTTTTTTCATCAAAAGGTAAACCTAAATGAGAATTACATACTTAAAAGTATTCACAACCTGTACCTTGAATCTAAAGAAATTTATCTCCATATTGTTATAATTAATTGAAATTCGTAAATAGCAATAATTAAATATTGAAAATGCTGTGAGCACCAAACATTGCTCAAACTTGGTTGAAAGTTACCTAAAAACACTCTTAATATGTACCCTAAGTCCTAAGAAAGAAACCGTTTTCATATTACATCTCTGGACAGCAATTATTTACAAAATATAAAATTGATATTATACTTCTAAATACCAGAAACTGGTAAAATTCTGATGAGAATAACATAAAAGAACTCTCAATCTAGTACTTTTTATGTTATATTTCATAACAGATACCCTTATTTCAGTGTGTGGGCCTAGTGGGCCTAGGTTCCTTTGTCAATGTATGGTCCCTGGCGGCTGTTAGGTACTAGTTTGGGGCTGGGTGTTTTGTACATACAGGTGTAATTCATAGGGCAAATGTTTTTTATTAAAAAAAAAACAGTTTCTTGTTCATTGATATAGTTTTAAGGAATATTAAGCCTCAACTATACCCTATACTATACTATATAAGACCCGCTCTGGGTCCGTTGAAATGTCTGTTGTCTGTGGGAGGGCCGTTGCGGTCCCCTGAGTTTTATATCAAAAAATATAAGAGAGAGAGAAGATCCTCTCCCACAGACAGACATTGGTTGATGGTTGGTTGACGTACCCGGAGTGGGTACAGTCCCACAGTTGAGTTGAGTTCAATTTGAAGTAAAGATATAATACATTAAAAAATATCACTAACCTCGCATTTGTTTTTATAAGAAGTGTCTAGAGAGAAGTGAACATGAGAATGGTCTTCCAAGTCCTGAGACTGTGAGTCACGGAGGACCTCCACATCACTCTCGCTTGCATACTCCTTGTCTGCATAGTATGTTTTGACCCCATCTCTATGGAAATAGAAAACATATATTTTTATAACAGCTTTTGCATTTATAATTTTCGTCAAAGTCAACCAAAATTATAAATTGCAAACTGGCTTTTGAACAAATTGTGACATTAAATTTTAAAACATTTTTTATTTTTGCAAGATTATTGTTGGTTTGTCATTTGGTACTGGTGTGTGTAGAAAAGATGGTAAAATTTCAATATTTTCACAAAATAACACTTGGTTCCTTGTGGAAACCTGGTGTTGTATTGTTTAGAAATCACAAACAAACATTGGAGTCAGCATGGTTATTGAGGATATTGAGATGCCTTTGGTCTGTCATGGGGCAGTTACAAAGTAACCTTATACGATCACTTTACAAAAAGGTAATGCTTGCAGTAGTGATTACAAATAGGTACAGGTGTTAATTTTAATGATTAGAACAATCAATTACGCCTTTAAGGAATTGACAAGCATTTTGAGTAGGGGTTGATCCATCTATGGACTGGGATAGGTGGAAAAATTGACTATATTCGCAGAATTTGGTATGCACTTGGTAATATTTCATGCACACATTCTCCCTCCATTTTCATAAATAAGGATAAAAATCAAATTTGTCAATAAAACCATATTCGAGGACTTACTTTATGAAGACTCTGCTGCAGTAACAATAAATATAATTGTCGTCATCATCAATTTCTTCCTCAGTATCATCACCAAAGTAAAAATTAAATTCAGCGAGTGTCTCACATCTGTGATAGTGCTCAAAATAATCCGACATCATTTTTATGACCTATTCACCTTGTTTATTCAACTAAGCTATATGTCAATTTTGGTGGATTTATACATTATTAGATCCAATTTTCTAATAAAACAAATTAATATTTGTAACCATCCCAGAAAATCGAAGTCTCGCTCGCTTTTACTGACGTTCCATTACATTTAGTATACGGTAAAACGAATTCTATTGAATGAACCAATACATAACATGAAACCTAAAGACATCCATCCATGTTATCATTTGCTTATGTAGGAACGTCAAAGTAATACGTTCATTTCATATATTTTCATTTTATTTTTAAATTAATTGTTTGTAAGATGTATGTATAAACCAGTATATACTAGCCATAAATGGTTTTGCATAATAAGATCATAATCTCAGATCCTTCTTCTATTGTCCTCAAAATATTTTGAACTAATAATTCTGTTCCAGATTAAAGCTATTATTTTTTATTATACTCTGCAAGATTTCTTTATTGTACGAGTAAGTACTAAATTAGGCAAAAAAAACTGGAAGCTCATTCGTATAGAAGTGGGGTTTTGAAGGTAGCACTGCTGTACGTTCCATTATAGTCATTAAACTATCGTTGTTGTGGCGAGTCAAACGATACAGACACAAACACCATCGACATAATCAAAATCACACACTTATATACTGATTTTCTTATTAACCATAACGATTTTGAAAAAAAAAAACAGTTAAAATGAAAATTAAAAATAAAATCGATTCACATCACATGTGCGATATTTGTTTTCTCGCGATTGTCATTACCTTTTCTTCTCAAGCTCGAGCAAGCTGTCACTTTGACATTCGCGTTTTATCGTACAGTACGGCACGTTTGTTCTTTCAAGTTTTAATTAATTGTATAAATTCAACGTAAAAACAATCTAAAACAATAAAATGGGAAAGAAAAATAAAGAATCTTTAGGGCGGGCTCTCATCAAGGACAGATTTGCGAAAAATCGTCACCGAAAACATGTCGAAGACAACACCATGGTTAGTATTTGTTTTTGTTTTTTTTTTTTGTTCAAATAAACATTTAAGTATAGTAAGTTGTTAAATAAAATGGTCTTTAAACTTTATTGAAGTATGTGCGTCTAGTTAGCAGTCTAATTTAACTTCCAAATTTTATAAAGTAGTTAAATATTTAGATAACCTTTGTTGTCAACAAAAACATCTCTAATCCAGATAACTTGGATTAAAATCTTGTACAACGTGCATTAATATTGGAAAATTGGTGCTGGTAACTTTCTTCTAACTGAAATATTAACTTACATGTACCCATAAAATTCTAACATGATTTTCTAAATGGCATAACATACCAATTTTTAAATAATATTTCTCGCCTACTGCACATAAACTCGCAGTGTTGATGCGTCGCTGGTCACGCATCAACACTGCGAGTTTATGTGCAGTGTTGATGCGTGACTGGCTCACATTTTGGCCAAAAAACACTGCCACTTAACATGGCATAGCTGCCAGTTTTCTGGTCACATTCTCATATAGGGTTACCATATCTCAGGATTTGTCCTGAGATTTCAGGGTTTTTAGGCTCTTTTTTATTTTTATTTGATATAAACCAAGTGCTTGACTGCAATCCCACCTGATGGTAAGCATCTTCTTAAAATTGTAGCTGGATTTTCAGGATTTTTAGAATTTCTAATAAAATACAGCTTAAATTTTAAAGAATTCTTTTATAAAAAGTTAAACAAACAAAAAATAATCTTCCTTTGGTAATAATTTCACAGCTAAAATCGATACTTATTTAAGTCATAAATCATTTATTAATTTGCTAAACATAGGTACAATAATAACTGTGTAGCAAGGTAAATGTATGAGTACTTTGTTGTTGTTATTAATAACTAGCTTTTTTTTTTATTTATTTTTTAAATTGTTTCTAACAAATACAGCAAAAAAAAAAGTGAAAGTGGTTCAGCCGTTCACGCGTTATGGAGTGACCAAGGGAAATAAGGATTTTTTTTATATACATTATTAAAAAATACTACTAGACATATACAACAGACTATATTGCTCTGAGTCCTAATAAATACAATACATTACAGTATAAATATTTCCTTTTAGCTACACACAACAGAAGTCAATGATGGCTACGACTGGGGCCGTCTCAATCTTCAGTCTGTCACTGCAGAGTCCTCCCTCCAAGAGTTCCTCTCTACAGCAGAGTTGGCTCAGAGAGAGTTCACTGCAGAGAAAATGAACTATCAGTATGTGAGGTCTGTGCCTTATGAAGTGGAGATGGTGACTTCACAACCTAACTTTGATGAGCCACTGACAGTACCGAGGAGGTAAGTTCTTGATTTTTGTCTGCATTGTAGTTCGTGCTGGTATCTGTAACTCCACGACTAATGTGTGTATTTTGCGAATGGGTGGGGCAAACGTGTCATTTGATCCACCCCAGCTCCTCAAGGTAGGCCAGCAGCATCTTGGTGTTGCTAACCATTTCATGAGGGGTACCTGGGTACCTTTATCTGCATTTAGCTAATTTTTTATCAGCAACTACCTGAGGACACCTGTTTAGATAGGCATTTATTCATTTTTTTTTGGAAAATAAACAGAAAAGCACATTATAATAATACATACATGCAATTTGCATAAAAAGCATGGCAAATGCATAACCAACTACATTTTCGTCATAATAAAATAAGATGATGGGTACTAGTGCCTAAAAAAACCAATAAATACCTAATTTCGAAATAGAATAACATACCTTTAATGTAAAGTTTATTTAAACTTATAATTCCAAGTCAATCCAAAGATATAAATAACCCAGAGACCTGATATTTTACTTCTGCGCAAGTAAAAGTTAGTGCTCAAGATCCGTGCCGTTAGCTGTTAAATGATTGAAAAATTCTTCATATATTCCAGACCAGCATGGCATCCAGGCATAACAGCTGAAGAACAGATTACCCGTGAACGTGATGCTTTTCTAGACTGGAGACGTCACTTGAACGAGCTACAAGCCAAGCTCGGGGCTGCTGTAACTCCTTATGAAAGAAACCTTGAGCTTTGGAAGCAGTTGTGGAGGACTTTAGAGAAGTCTGATGTTGTGTTACTTCTGTTGGATGCTAGGAATCCATTGCTGTTCAGGTACAGTATTTATTTGTTCTTTGCTTTTAGAATAAATTTCAAGACCTGAAAAACAAATCATCATCATCATTTCAGCCGAAAGATGTCCACTGTTGGACATAGGCCTCCCCCAAGTGCACAACGACCGATCCCGCGACTCTCACTAGGTCCACCTTACCTTGTGGGAGGCCTTCCAATGCTGCGTTTTCAGGTGCGCGGTCGCCACTCTAGAACCTTTCGGCCCCATCGGCCTTCCGTTCTACGAGCAATGTGTCCAAAAACAAATAATGAACTGTTTTTCATAGCATAGCATAATCAGCCTTATAATGTTCCTACTGCTGGGACTCAGGCCTCCTCCGTAGGAGAGGGAATGGGCGGTAATCCACCACACAGGCCCAGTGTGGGTTGATAGATGTCACATGTGTTCGAATTTTTGGATCTAGGACATGCTGTTTTTCTCACGATGTTTTCCTTTGCCGTTTTGAGGGCAGTGGTGATGAGATAAATTACAGAAAGTAATGCACCTAAATGCAGGGTTTAAAATCGCGACATGAAACTCGCCCGGAACTGTTTTTCATTACTAGAAAATGGATCAAGACACCATAGATTTCGATTTCTTAAATTAAAAATGGCTATAAACATACGAGGGTCAATGTACTTTATTCCTTTATCTGGTGCCTACCTTAGTTTTGATCAAAGATGATAACTTTGTAAGAAAATTCTACTAAAGACCAATATTTGTCTTTCTTTACCTTAATGGGATTTGGTTTTTGGTCATTCAAGAAAGTTTATTTCCATGAAAAGAAATAGTAGCTAAAATATGGCCACTTATTCCATCAACCGAAAGACGTCCACTGTTGGGACATAGGCCATAATGACCGGTGCTGTGCATGTCGTATCCATCACCAGGCCATCGGTCCATCTTGCGGGAGGCCTTACAACGTTACATCTTCCCGTTACGTGGTCGCCTCTCCAGAACCATTCGTTTTCATCGACCATCTATTCTGCAAACAATGCGCCCTGCCCACTGCCGCTTAAGTTTTTCGATTCTTCGGGCTATGTCGGCAACCTTGATTCTCCTGCTGATATCTTCACTTCTGATGTGATCACACAAGAATGTTCATTTTACAAAATACAAAAAAATACAAAATCTTTATTTCTTTACAAAATAGTTTACATTAGTAGGTGATTGGAGCCTCCTTTTAAGCAAGTAATGCCTGTATTAGGAGACTCCGCTCTTCCACATCAATATACAATTATTTATATATATATATATTTTAATAATTAGGATAAAATGCATGCTAGTGTGTTTGCGTGTGTTTGTGTGAGATGGTGCGTATTTTCATGGAAAGAAGCAGTAACTACAAAAATAGCCACTCATATCTGCAAGAAGACCAAGAGGCCGCAGCCCAAAAAGATGGGCAGATCAGGTCAGCTCCACACTGGACACACAATTGCACGTCGCACTTCATGACGCTAAGAACCGTCACAGATGGCGAGATACCATTAGCAAAAAACTAATCCAGCGGGAACTTCACGACCCTCAGTAATGAGAAAAACGACTTGAGGAGGAGAATTTGCAACAAGATGTACTAAAATATAGTTTTCTACTTTCAGATGTGCAGACCTAGAGAAATATGCTCAGGAACAGAACTGCAAATGTATACTTTTGTTGAACAAGGCAGACTTAACTAATGAATATGAAAGAAAATGTTGGGCCGAGTATTTCACTAAAGAGGTGAGTTGTTATCAATATTTGTTTTTACTCTAAAAAGGAATGTTCGCGATCTGGAGTGGTCAGTTTAGTTCGCAGCCCCTCAACGTACTTCAGTAGTTAATCATCATCGTCATTTCAGCCGATAGACGTCCACTGCTGGACATAGGCCGCCACAATGAACGGTCCTGTGTTTCTTGCATTCATTGGATTCCCGCAACCTTCACGAGGTCATCGGTCCACCTTCTAGTGCATCTGTTCTGCGAGCAATGTGACCTGCCCATTGCCACTTACGTTTGATGATCTTCGTGCTATGTCGGCAACCGTGGTTCTCCTGCGGATATCTTCATTTCTGATGCGAATACGCAAGGAAACTCCGAGCATAGCCTTTTCCATTGCCGGGGTGACTTTAAGCCTTCTGATGAGGCTTCTGATGAGGAAACGTGGTCGCGCACAATGTGCGCGACCACGTTTTTGGATCAACGTACTAGTTCACCGACTTCAAAAACGAAGGAGGTTCTAAATCTCTTATTTGTTTGGGTTTACTTCCCAGGTAGTCCCATGGTCCAAAGTTCAGGTTCTGATGATAGAATCCTGGTGAAATCAACAGAACTCTACATATTTTATAGGTCCACTTGTAATCGTAATATTCTATACGTACTATAGAACTTGCAAAAAAAACCTGTTTACGAAAAGTTTTGTCCAGTTCATCAGCAGATGATCTAGATCTGTCGATTTATGGAAAGGCAGATTGTTCACTCGCTTTTCTAGTTCCACGAGTATGCCTTAGTAATGATGCGAGAGGGGACGCGTTTATCTGGTAAGGTGATGCTGCGCTCTCGTTCACTCTCGCTTTTAAGTCGGTCATATCGAATGATCTAAACAGTGATGGATTAGGGAACTATTTCACCCGTGGGAGCGTACCAACGAATTTCCTAGTTCATCCACGAATTACACAAGACTAGTTAGTTATCACAGGCTGCTACCATTGGGGACGCATAATCAAAAATAATTATTAAAACGGATTCGGACTCGCGGCAAATGTCGTTCAATACCAACATTTTGGAATATTGCTCACCCCCTATAGCAAATAGCGTGATAATGTATAGCCTATAAGTTGACCTGACCTATAAGGATTATGTACCCAAAATTGGAACACATATAATTTTTTTTTGAATTTTCAAACCTACCAAAATCTAGCACATTAAATCATGTGATTGTTTCTAATTTCAATTTTGTCTGTAAAATTTTTACTACCACAATTGAAAAATAAAGCCTTTGATTGTTTCAGAATGTGTCCATAATATTCTTCTCAGCAGCTAAAGAAACAAATGAAAATAAAATTCCTGAAGATGACGAAAATGAATCGGTCAATGAAGAAACAAACTCCGAAACAGATTCAGCAATTTCTGACAATGAACTTGACGAATTAGACGATGATGCCGATGAAAAAGAAGCCTTAAAATGTACGGAAGAAGACATAGAATTGTTTAAAAAGCAATTAGGTGATCTTGATAATGCTGTTTGCAAGACTGCTGATAAGATAGATAGGATTCAA
Organism: Mythimna vitellina; assembly: GCA_949316375.1. Taxonomy (NCBI): domain Eukaryota; kingdom Metazoa; phylum Arthropoda; class Insecta; order Lepidoptera; family Noctuidae; genus Mythimna; species Mythimna vitellina. The sequence goes on along the minus strand of OX438701.1, from coordinate 18,451,493 downwards.
GAAATACTGGATAAGGTTGTTGAAAGTTTGAGACTAGGCAAGCCTGTTGAAGACTATCCTGTACCAGAAAGCAGTAAAGAAAATGAAGGTACACCAGCATTAGAAGACAAAGAAATAGTAGGAAATGGAGATGAAACACATACAACAGAAAATCAGGACCAAGTACAGAATTCACATGAAATATTCGACCGGCAGAAACTGCTAGAAGTACTAAAGAAGCAACATGTAGACAGGCTAAAGAATCCTCCTAGGTTGACTGTAGGCATGATTGGTTATCCCAATGTCGGAAAATCTAGTACAGTCAATGTTTTAATGCAAGTTAAGAAGGTGAGGGATCAAATTTGATTTAGGTTTGTTTTTATGTTGAACAAGTGCTGCTCCCACCCACCTGTGTTTCAGTTACCCTTTTTGTGTTCGTGGGCCGCTATCAGTGGTCGACCCTGGTAGGCCCTATCCGTTTTGGCTGACATCTCATCCCTATAACGCGCCATCAACCCGGGTCTGACCCGGGAACTGATCCTTATCGGACGGTGAGCTACCTATTACTCGTCGTCCGCAAGCCCGCGCCCGTGGTGGCCGGCAGTCGCCCTGCACATAGTGTGCATAGACAGACCTCCATAAGCGTTGTTGGTAAAGATTGACCAGAGCGGCTGTTATTTGTCAGTCAATCTCCAACGCCCTTTTTTAGGGTTCTGTACCCAAAGGGTAAAACTTGATCCTATTACTAAGACTCCGCTGTCCGTCCGTCCGTCTGTTCTTCTGTCACCAGACTGTATCTCATGAACTGTGATAAACAGTTGAATTTTTTACAGATGATGTATTTTTGTTGCCACTATAACCACAAATAATAAAAACCAGAATTAAATAAATATAATAATAATAATATATAAGGGGGCTCCCATGCAACAAATGTGATTTTTTTTTGCTCGTTTTTTGCTTCGGACGGACAGTACGGCACCCTTTATGCGCGAGTCCCACTCACACTTGACCGGTTTTATTGTTACTTTTTAGTATTATAATGCACTAGCTTATGCCAGCGGCTTCGCCCGCGTGTAAGTCGGTTTCTCCATACAAACTTTGGACCCCCGTTACATCCCCTTAGGGGGTGAATTTCGGAAAATCCGTTCTTAGCGGATGTCTACACCCTGTAAGGAATCTACCTGTCAAATTTTAAGTTTGTAGGTGTTATAGATTCTGAAATTTCTTGATTAATCAGTGAGTGGTATTTCGCTTTTATTTATATAGATTTCTAATCAACAACCCTTCCCCAGGTCAGTGTAAGCTCAATGCCAGGTCACACACGACACATACAGTCGCTAATCCTGGATGAAGACATCGAGGTACTCGACTGTCCCGGCTTAGTGTTGCCAGCTTACGCCGTCACACCGGATCTACTGTTGACGGCTGTGTTGCCAATTGATCAGGTGTGTATTAACTTTTGGTAGTTTTTTCTTTGTTCCTACTACTTTTTATTCGGCTACTTAGCGGTTTTATAAAGAAGTTCTTTGCTGTTTGCGAAAAGTTTTTTATCTTGGAATTTGATTATCTCTATTTGTTTTTAATGTATGCTGATGACAGTATAAGCATAAGCATAATTAGCCTTTTTAATGTTCCCACTGCTGGGACTCAGGCCTCCTTTCTAGGAGAGGGAATGGGCCGTAATCACCACGCGGGCTCAGTGTTGCTTGTAAAAGATTCAAAGCATTTTAAATAAATCATTTACAGGCACTTTTGAAATGTCAAGAAGTCAGGCAGACAGAAAAAATGATGCTAATTGCACATTTCAAAGCGTAGGTCTCTATGGAGAAGAATGTGCAAGAAACTCCATGGACACTCTTCTCAATCATGTTTTGTAATTACAAATATAACTGTTATGCGGGTGCAGTGCTGGTTGGTGAATGTATGTGACATCCACCAACCCGCACTGAGCTTGTCTTCGATTGACAGTGTAGTACATATTAACTCAATAATGCTTTTAATTTCAATAATAAAAACTTATAAAAGTGCAGCGAATTTTATAATTTCGTAGATTTATTATTATTTGTAACGTAAAATTCAAAATCCTACATTGCGTTGTTAGAGTTCACCGTGCGATTAGAACGTATTCACCAGCCTGAAATGAAGTTGCCCAAACCAGATACACACCAGCCTGATCGGAGAATCATCTCTTTTATTAGCGTTTTCCGGGACTTTACACCTTCTTCTGCATACCTTTAAAGTAGAATATTCTATTGCTACGCGACTTTGGTTCGATTCCCGGTTAATGCAACATTCCTTTTTTGTAATTTGTTTGCTCTAACTTTTTGCATGTAATAAGTTGTGGTGTTTGCCAAAGAAAATAGCCAGATAAAACATACTTCATTTTGTAGGTAGAGTGGTTCTATCTCACGACGGGTCCATCTCGGTGGTTTGTGTAGTTCACATACACATTTTTTTCGGTTTGCGAGTAATTTACTATGATACCAAGCGTTTGTATATTGAGAGAGCATATACAAACGAAATAAAATAAAAACGTAACAAATTTCTTTTTTCTCCTTACCTCAAAACGATAAAACAGAACCCTTATAGGATCAATTTGTTGTCCCTCTATCTGTCTGTCAAAACCCTTTATCTCGGGAATGGTGAATGTATCGAGTTGAAATTGAAACCATAATACTCAGGTCTGCGGTCCCTTGAAAGCGTGAAAAAATTAAACTTCTGAGTTAAGAGTGTTCACTCCAAATTACTCGCTATTTGGCCCCAAAACCATGATTCTCAAACCCTTTTGTATCATTATCCATTTGTGATAGGGGGAGACGCAAATGGAAAGCTTCTGGTTCAATTATACTTTTTTATATTGTATGAAGTACTTATACATTTTCCCACAGATGCGAGCCCACGAAGCTGCGATGGCGCGTCTTTGTCAAATGGTCAGCAAACACACATTCGCGACTAGATATGGCTTGTTGCTACCGAACGACGGCTCCAAGGAACCTGACTATAAGCAGATACTTACTGCGCATGCTTGTGAGTATACTCATCTATTACTATATCATGATTGAGATAAAAAAAAAACTGGCCGAGTGCCGGTTAGAGTCGGACTGACGCACGAACGGTTCCGTACCATTATCCATACAACATTAGACACTATATTATAACATTTTTTTTAGGTTTCAACAGACCCAGTGTTTGTTTGTTGAAAATTCACGTTTTTCATTATTTTGTTTTAAGAACTTTGCCCCACATCAGGAATTATTCCTGTATCGTGGGTGCGTACACAAACATGTAAACTCACTTATACAAGACACCTAGACCCGGAACTCTTATACATATGTAGGTCATACACATATTTATTCCGTGCGGGAATTGAACCCGCGACACGCAACGCAATCGCAAATCGCTCAACCACTAGACCGTTAGCGTTCCAGGGCCGCAATGACTTGTGAACAATCCCACAGCCCTAAGACTATTGACCCTTAGGGCCTGACCTCAATAGGACGCCATAACGGCGTAAACAGATCTGTACGCCAAAAAAAATTTATGGTTAACTGCGTGACTTTACAGTAGCCAAATGAGGTACATAACATAAAGCTGCATGCATTTTCTTAGATGCGTGAACTGTCATCACCGCCATGGCGTCCGAGTGGGGCACGAGCCTTAGATGTAGTGGAGGGGATAAGCGGCCCCTCGCCCACGGCCTCGCACCTAAAGGGGACTCTAAGAAGGGTTATTTTTATAATTGATAAGCTCGCGTTTGATCTTTCACCTGGGTTGCGACAGTTGCTGTCTCGTTTTCGAATATATGAAAGAAAAAAACTTCTTTGATGCACCTTCGCCCACGGCTAAATTAATCCACGGTATGCCTTTGGCCTTAGAGATTTCAGGGGGCAATAAAACTTCAACACTTATTTCAAAGCAAATTTCATTTAATCCAGTCAACAGAGGCTTCATGACGGCCGCGGGTCAACCTGACCAGTCCCGGTCCGCACGCATCATGCTCAAGCAAGCAGCCAGCGGAGTCCTACACTGGGCCCAACTTCCACCCGGCTGTGAACCGCAGCCGGTCGATGAAATGATGCAGGAGAGGAAAAAGAACGAAAATAGGAAACCTACACCTAGGGAAGCGAGGATGGTTGAGGTTAGTAGATACTTAGTCCTGTACTGGGCGCGACTGTCGCCCGGCTGCAATTCATTTATTAATAGATCCAACCTAATCAAGAAATTGTGATATTCTTTATTAACACATTGGAGAAGTTTCCATTTATTTATGAAATTTTTAAAAAAAATAAGAAAAATAACATTAATATTACATATCTCAACAAATACAAAATTATGGAATTTATATATATTAATAATTTCGTTTTAATGGCGCTCCGATTTGTGACGTCACACGACCCTTTACTATTGTGGTGAAATATAAAATAAAATCACCACAAATAAATCAAATAGAGCTCACGTGTGATTTAGATATGACGAAGCCTGGTGCGAAGATCTAGTTCAAATGACGACACTCTAGTGAGAGACTGCAATCGACCTGCGTAAAGTTTTCTCAGTAATTTATTGATGGCTTTCAAAAAATTTTTTTTTTAATGTCCATTGCTGGGCGAAGGCCTCCCTCTCCCTTTTCCACACACGTTTGTTCTCAGTTAATGCAGCCAGATCCTTTGGTAGTTGTCAAGCTCATCTCTCCACCGCCTTGGCTTCTTTTAGCCCTCAGCTCATCTGACATGCGGCAGACATACCTGGCCAAATCCACCTTTAAAGTAGCAGCTTTCCACACCGTCTATGCGGGATGTGTTGCCATAATCCTGGCGGTCCATGCCATACAAACTAAGGGAGTCAGGGACACGCACATTCGGATACTCTTGACAGTGCCTCAGCCCTCCAGTCTCTAGGTAAACCACTTCGAGACTTAACAAGAATGCCAGTTTGCACTAGAACGAGTCACAGTACCGAACCGCAATACTGTGATACTGCAATGGATTAAAGGATAAAGCGGCTCACCGAGCAACGACGCGGTAGATCAACTGGCTAAGAGAGCATCCGGTGCGGCGGTGTTCGGGCCCGTACCTATCGTGCCGATCCCCTGTGGTCAGTTGCGTTGTTAGCTACGTGAAAACACCCATACTCAAGCAAAGTGCTGGTGGTCCTCGACACCAGAATGCTGGCAGGCCAAGTAGGCCATGTCACACCTCAACAAAAGCCTTATGCGACTGGACAGAGGCAGCCTGCGTCTGGTGGCGGGGACCATCACCGGATACTGCACTCTGAATAAACACCTCTACACAGTAGGCATCACAGACTGTCCCCGTGCAGAGCATGCTTGGAGGGGGAGGAGACAATTGCGCATGTGCTCCTAGAATGCACAGGTGTCTTTGATACACGCATGCGAAACCTAGGATCCCTGAATTCCCTCACAGACGCCCTGTAAAACCTGGGAGGCTTAATCAAATTTTGGACAGAGATGGGCTGGTTGGCCCACAAATGCCCACCAAAGGTTGGCCGCCATGGCTCACGCTTAATAGTTCGCACAGTACTAAGTACGGAAACCAGACTCTGATAGAGAGATAGATAGTGTAGTAGTTTGTCGGGTATTATAACAATAATGTTTTGCACTGATTTATAAGTGTTGCTTTATATTTTTTAATTTAATGTCGTTCAATATGACATTGACATCATTAAACTTCTCCATAAGCACGCAAACCCTTGCTATGCCAAAGCCCTCCACATAACTCGACATTTACGAGCTGCCGACCATGATTAACACCAGAACAGATATAGTCCAAACTGCCCATTCACTTAAACAACTCTTCACTTATGAAATAAATGTTCCAGTTACTAGTTAATGTGGCCCACATTATCAATCTCTCTTAGTAACAGTTAACCTCAATAACGGTTATTATAAGTCATGGTGCAGTCATAAACATATTATTTGCGTGTCGATAGCTAATAAATACTGTTTAGGAGATGTTGATTTACGAACTGATAAACTTGTCTGGAAATTGAGTTAAGTACAAGTCAAAAAGAAACTACTTAAATGCAAACTTACAGTTTTTTTTTTATATCAGCCCCCTTATCCAAGTTACGATCGTTTCGTTTGCGTCAAACGACTCGAGTAGGCCACGCCTCCGATTCCTTTGTTCTGACCACGTAACTGAGCGTTGAGATGGCGTGGTCATCGGGGGGCAGTTCAAAATTAAGTAAATTAGATGGAAGGGGAAACCGTCAATTTACAGAAAAAAGATGGACAAACTGAAACATGTCGTCACCGCCATTAGGTTACCCGCGTAGAAAAGAGATAGCGTGATGTTCCCTCCCAACCGTGCCAACTTTTCGTCTTTCTCGTATTGTGGCAAGTTAATGATGCTGGCCCTTTATACCCTTTTGTTTTTGAGATAGGAAATCATTCAATGACTTCTTCCTTTCTGGTTGCAGCGAGAGGGTGTGTCAGACTTTTACTGACTAAAACCCACAAAGTTCCTTGAGTTGCTTTTTGCGAAGGCGACGGTAACTCTTTCCGTAGGGAACGCAAAGGGCAACTAAAAGGCACAGGTGCTTTCAAGCACCTGTGCCTAACGAACGGAACGCATAGGGCTACTGAAGTAGCCCTATGCGTTCCAGGACCACGGTATCATTTAACTGTGGCTCTAACGGGCATCGCCATCGTCAGCATGCAGCCCTACTGAACAGGTGCTCAGTAGGGCTGCATGCTGACATAATTATCCTTAATATGGCGCGCGTGGAAAGATCACTGTGAACTTCATCAATTTTCCCCTAACTGTCTCCATTATCATTAACGGCACAATTACCTTTTACAGGGTTGGCTAAACAAATCCAACGAGATCGACAAGGCGTTCTTCGCGATGCAGAAAAGTGCGGCTCACGTGAAAGGAAAACCTGTCCTTGGGTAAGTAACTACACGAAATTATTGTCATTATTATTATATTTTCTTTTAATTTGATGTCCTTTTGTTGTATTTGTCCCGATAGCATAGCATAGTATATAGTCGGCCTTATGTTCCCACTGTTGGGACTCAGGCCTCCTCTCTAGGAGAGGGGATGGGCCGTAATCCACCACGCGAGCCCAGTGCAGGTTGGTAGAAGTCGCATGTCTTCGAATTTTTGGTTCTAGGACATGCCGGTTTCCTTACGATGTTTTTCTCCACCGTTTTGAGAGCAGTGGTGATAAAATAAATTGCACAAAGTAATGAGGCTGGCTGGGTTTAAACTCGTGACCTACAACTCGGTAAGTCGGGGCCGTTACCACTCGGCCACCACTGTTCTCAATCTATATAGACCTTTATGTAAAAGTAGGAAGAGTTTAATTTAAAGTTTATACACAAAATTTTATATAATAAAATGTCACAGTTTTTCACTCTTCCATTTGAGGTTGTTAAAAAGTGCTATATTACTGCGCCTATTCTACGCCATCTTTCTTACGGGTATAGATACTATTCGAATTTAATACAAATTATTTGATTAGTTTATTCTAATACTACAAAGGTAAAAAGAAGGTGGTCTAAAGGTTGTCTGTAAAAAATCGCTTTTAGCGATAAGACTGCCCATTGTGACACCCTATTAATTTTAAGTTCCTAATGCAATTTTTATTTTTGGTGTACAATAAAGAATATCTATTTATCTATCTATCTACGCCCAAATTCTTCGAAAACACTTGACATCTACCAACCAGCACTGGACCCGCGTTATGGATTACTGTCCATTTCTTTCCATAGAGAGACCTGAGTCCCAGCAGTGGTAACATTATAAGGCTGGCCGTGCCCAAACTGTGTACAGTTATTTAATGTACATTTAGCGTCAAATTCTAAATGTACATTTATCGTCAGATTCTAAACATCTAACCGTTATGTTTACCACTGGCAATGTGTGTAATGATGTGCTTACATTCTCGTCTTTCTCTAGAGGAACTAAAATCAATATTGTCTTACTGTGTGCCAAATCTAAATGAAACATCGCACTAGAATTTTAATGTACCTTTGTTTTAGTAACCAACATTTTTAGACCTCTCTTGCATCAACATACGCGCCTCCAAAACAGAATGATGCAATATAAAAATAGCTCAGTTATAGTTGGCCAAGATGAAAGATATGTCTTCGTTATTATCAATTGGCGCTAAGGGAAACCTAAATAAACTTTACGAAGACGAAATGGCCACCCTGGATGCACGCCAAGTGTTAATTCATAATCTTTATGAGTAGCGTTAACGGTCGCGCAAATTGGTCTCTAACCTCGCAACCCGGGGCCTTTTCGAAATGAAATAAACCATGTACTGTCGCGAACAAAACCAAATAGACCAACACAACAAGCAATACTTTGAACTAGCGTGACGGCTTAATTAACTAGACAATATTTATGAGCGTGCTCTACCCTACACATATACCTTTATAAATTTAGTTGAGCACATTTATAGTTTGTTTTTCACTTGTGTAGTTCACTGTACTTACCTTATTAACGATTATAATAATACCACGGAATCTGCGTGGGCCTAAAAAATGTTGCTGTTTTGAAAGCCTAATGATGAGTTATTTTTCAACTAAAATAAACTTTTAAAAACACTAAAATGAAGTTGTTCTTGTCAAAATAAATCATATGTATCTATATTAGAAATTTGAGTCTTATATGTTGACAAATAAGGTGTATTTTATTTATTACAGTCTTGTTGGAGCGCAGTCGGCGGAGAGTCAAATGAGCAAGCCGTGGAAGCATGAGAAGAAACACGCGAATAAAAACAAGCGTGAAAAGTTAAGGCGGAAGTATGCGCACTTAGATGAACACTGATGTTAGAATGAGACGGAGATATGCGACGTTTCTATGAGTGAGAGGAATGTCGATATTTTTACTCGCCTATTGTAGACAAAGTCTTGTTATGTCGGACGATGCTCACTTGTTATAAGCTATTCCCTCATAAGCCAGGTATGTCATCAAATCCAGGCCATACAAATACATTTGCATAGATTTTTTTGGTATTTTATAACTTGCAATATGACTTAAAAATTGCGTACAAAAATAAAAATGCATTTAATGTGAAAACAGTCGTTTATTTTTTTTTTCAAGCTTTTGTTTTGACAGCTGAAAGAGAAATTCCTGTGTGTTTGCCAAAAAGGATGTAACACACTTTTCCTTTTACCTTTTTTCGTAAACAAATTATAAAGAGAATATTATTCTTATTTTTTTCTTCATCTGGTTCAGCAATGTATGGTGTATAAGGGCACTTACACACGCTAAGAAATTTCAACGTGTCTGCAACAGATAGGACCAATTCATTCAGTTGGACCTAGGTCCAAAAATGTATCAAGGCACCCCCTCACCTACCCCGCCCCCCTACCTCACCATAGCAAATTCACGCGTCAAGATTTTTTCTTGCAGTGTACACAGTTTGTGTGTGGAAACTACACGAATTTTTGCCGGGCCTATCCCGGAGAATTTTCTTAACGTGTACACGCTTGTACACGTTAAGAAAATTCGCCTAATGTGTCTTATATCAGTTTGTCGCAGTCTACTGCTTGACATTGCTTTTACCAACAGCGTGATGTACTAGGTCACAGCCACAACACTTTTGGGGGTTAGAGAAATGAATTCCTGTTAGTGTTCCCGCCAATAGCTAAATACAATATGTATGACAATGATGTTACCTGTCATGTCACCTGTCACGTAACTTCTCAGCGGAGAAAAGTCATTTGTCTAAGTCTGCTGTACATAATATATGTCTAACTAGCACATGCCAGTGGCTTCACCCGCGTGATACCTGCACGCGGGTTTCGCCATACAAATTCCAAACCAATGGTTTCTCCATACAAACTTTGGACTATCGTTTCATCCCTTTAAGGAGTGAATTTGGGAAATTTTTTTCTTAGTGCCTCGCCTACATTATAAGAAGAGACCTTGTGCAAAATTTCAGGTTTCTAGTCCCAACAGGCTGTGCGTTGATATGTCAGTCGGTCAGTTTCTCCTTTTACATATATAGATGATCCTCATGGAGGTCTTCCGCCCTGGGGCGTAGTGTCTGTCAGACTCTTACCGACTCAAACCATATTGTGTCCTACAGCTAACCTTTCGCTGGACTGCTGGTCTGCAGCGCTTGCGCATTTTGTCCCGCATGAATTAACTCAGTAGTTCAGCGTCCAGGAGATGTCCTGGGCATCGGAAGTTGCAGGGCGATTCCCGGCCATCGTAGGTGCGGGCTTGCGGACGACGAGGTCGAAAAGAGAATGGTAGCTCGCCGTCCGTCTGTCCGGTGAGCCGGATCGACGCCAAGTCGACTGCGCGTATTGTTCAACGCGCACCTCGAAGAGATGTAAAAACTGGAGGGGCCCAGTATAGCAACGGTGCTAGGGCCGCAAGAACGTTGTTGAAGAGTTTCTGTGGCCCTGGAATGCAAAGGGCAACTCATAGACAGCCAGTAAAAATATGACACGCCCTCTCGCTTCACCTTCAAGGGCAAGAATTCATTTGATGATTTCCCACCTCGAAAAAAGAAAGGGTCATAATTCTTCACTGTGTAAAAAGTCAAAACTTAAAGCATTTTATCAATTAAACCATTTACAGGCACGTTTGAACTGTTAAGATCGGTCAGTCTAAAAAGATAAGTTATTTGCGTTCCAAAGCATAAGTCTATACAGAAGAACGTGCAAAATACTTCATGAATAATCTTTTAAAGCAATAAACAGGTCCAAAATTATGGTTACATCGCTAACTGCCGTTGAGGGATGATCAGTCCCAACTGTCGGCGTCCTTTTACGAACATGACTCATGCGCTAGCATCATTTAGTTCAACCATTTTGAAGATAACAGAATAATCCAGCACATACTCCACCATCAGTCAGTAAGACGTTTGGTTGAGCTCCTACTCCTAATCACCAGGGCATATTGTAATTATGAAATATCTGAAATTGCAGAATGTGCTTTTTCTTGCTTGGTTTCCTTGACGTATCAAAAAGGAACATTATTCTGGATTAAAAAGTAGCTAAATTATAGTCCATAAGTCCTTCCAAACATTCTTCATCCATGCGCTGTCTCGAAATAGTTCTCTTGGTACCTATGCATCTTAATCATTTCGCCACCTCGTTATGGGTAGCCGTTGAAGCCGACAACACACTACGTGGCGACTCTTGCCTAGCGGTTTCTATGCATGTGACTGACGTAAGCTGCTCAATCCCATTTGAGCCTGACAGCCTTTTTGACCACGTCTATTGGCCTGGTCATCTACGGGAGATGGAAAGCGCCGTTGAAGTCGACAACACACTACGTGGCGACTCTTGCCTAGCGGTTTCTATGCATGTGGCTGACGTAAGCTGTTCAATCCCAATTTAGCCTGACAGCTTTTTTGACCACGTCTATTGCCCTGGTCTTCGTCCAGCTGAGCGATAGAAATAAGTTAGAAAAAAAAAAGACGGGTTGCACTCCGGGAGTGCCGGCAGAAGTGAAAACTTGATTATTAACGTTGAGCATGTTTGATATTTTGGAATGGTTAGGGAATAATTTTGCACCAATTGCTTTATCAGTATAAAAGTACTATCATTTATGTGGTAGAATACAATATTCATTTATTGCGCTATCGTACACAAACATGACAATTTCGATATTACACATATAAGTTTAGACTGCGGATTGTTGTGATACCGCAAGTTTAATTCATTCATTTAAAAACTAAAGTCTTAACTTCTTGCAGATTCAAGTAAAAATGTCAATTTATTTTTGTAATCCCAGTGATTACAAAAATAAATGAAGTAAATAAATGAATAAAAAGACTTAAAACATAACTTGCGAAATGTGGGTGTACTATTATATGTTTGTATCCGTTCTATGCACTAAAAGAAAATCATTTTCTGTGAAAATATGCCGAACTACGCATTACACTATTGTAAATCTTGCTATGGTAAAATGACTGGACCTAACATCGGTTTATTTTCGTAAATATTTTTGGTATTTACGAAACATTTAATTAGAATTCAATAATTTTTATAAATAGTTCCAGAACATTTTCGGATTTTGTGTTAACGCCATCTATTGCTGAAAAGCTTAACCTTTCCATTATCACACACCGAGGCTCTACCACGAGCTTATAACGTGATACATTTTTCGAACTCAATCGGTCTGTTAAAAGGATGGAGCTATATAGGGTGTATAGCTCTATCACTCTCTTTCGCTCGTACGACTATCATTTTAACATTATCATGGTATGGCCCCTGGCCACCTATCGAGCGATAGTTAAATCATTATAAATTTTGACAAATTTAATTCGCTTGTTTGCTATTCCAAGCCAGATGGCGTCACTGAGCCATAGGATGACAGTTTTTCTAAGACATTTTTTCTGATAGCCGCTCTATTGTATCTCTTTAAATCTCTTTGGCTTTATCCCTAAAGCATTAGGTTCAAAGTTGATTGGAAACATTTAAAAATTTCTTTAAATGATTTTAAACCATAAAATGTTGAAGATTAAGTTCAAAATCGAATGAGAAAATTTGACTGGTGGCCGTCTTACGCTTTTTCGATCAGGTCACGTGTCCTGACGCGAGTTTAAGATTTTATACCCATTACAGAAAAAGTGCTCAACGCCGCTAAAGAAGTTTTCACTTCAAAAATATGTTACATACTTGTTTATAACGCAGGCGGAACTGATAGACACTTCCAAGTAGGTGACCCAGTGTGGGCTCGCAATTACACAGGAGAAAAACGGTTCGATGACACTACACGCTGTAACATAGGTAAGCATAAGTTCAGTATGTATCGCCAGTCAGAGTCAGAAAGGACGTGTGTTTTACTGCTAGACAACATATTTCACAATAAGTATTCACCCGTCATTCTGACTGTCAGGACTGCGGCTTATTTTCACGGAGGTACATTGAATTTCAATAAAGGTACATTCTAGTAAATTGCGGTACATTCCCGTCATACACCTATAACATATTTATAAAATCTGCAACAATACACCCATCACGACCAACAAAATTCCCGCCCTGGCTAAAAAGATGGCTCCTAAGTTTACTTTATCGTTCGATTTCAAATTCCTCGCATTGGCACGTGATAGTTAACAGCTTAGCTGTTTTTTCAATTCTTGGAACACCTTCGTGTGGGTGTACTAAGACTAAACAATATTGACAGTTCTACACTAGCGGTGATCCATAGTAGCAGTGGCGGAATTCCTAGAATAAATATACAAAACATTAGGAGTTTCTCTGGGTACTACATCGGGCCCATCTTTATTTTACAAATGTATGAATTGATTTGCTGATTTGAGAAAGTAGGTAGGTACTTAATTTGTTTTCATTCTGCATTATGTGCAGTAATAATATTGACATAAACTTTTTCAGCTTCGTTTTACCAGAGAGACCCAGTCTTTTAATAATTTCATGTTTATCCAACGGTTTTGTCACTGTTGTGGTTCTGTTCTTCAAAGACTTGTGTCTAAGACTCTTCTCTTAGTTTTGTAAGGATAATATAGAACAGAATAAACTTTATTGTACGCCATAAAAGTTCGTTCGTTCATTTCGTTCTGCTGTTCCTATATTCGCCCTAGGAGGGCTAAATGTGAGAAAGCCACCAATGAGATGCGATACCAACTGTAAAACAGTTCCGTCATATTTTATCTTCTCCATAAAGTGCGTAGGAATAACACACAGGGTTGTGCTGATGAGTACCTAAGGACCGTGCACACCACGTTTTATATACGCGCCGTTGACGCGCGTTTTAGAAACGTGCGTCGACGGCGCCCTTTTATCTTATTAAAGGTCCTGGTTGCATCTGAATCGCGTGCGTATCGTGTCTGTATCGTTACAGCAAGCGTTAACGGTTTGGCGCGTTTAAACAACGTGGTGTGCACAGGTAATAAACGTCATGATGCTTTTGTGGCTACTTACCTGCGGACGTTGGAGTGCCTAAAAACTATAACTACTAGTCCTATAAACCACTTTCAAAGTGTGCAAAATTTGTATCAATGTTAAGTCAATGTATTAATAGTTGCATTACTCATTGATGTCTGCATCTGGAGTTCGCGTCACACCTTACAAATGCAGCTTTTTGTTAATACCAAGTACCTAATAGTCGCAGTAATTACACGTCGTGCCAGCGTAACTCGTAATGAGTACACTGTATATGCAATAGTTATAATAAACACGTAGTTTCACAAATATGTGAGGCATTCTTATGGCGTAACTCTGGTCCAAATCCCTTGATTTACTGCGCCCGAGCTAATTTAAGACAAGTGCTCGATTTTGCGTTCAGCTATAATATGACGACATTAATCAGAGCACGCCACGTGGGCTTCCTTCCTGACAGATTGTAGGAAATACGATAAATTGTTTTATGAACGGTCGTACGTGTAGTTATTAGTCACATATTTTAGTTACGGAATTGGAACTTGACGCTGTCTTGGAATATGTGGGTTTAGTGCGTTTTAGTGGGAATTACTTACGCACTTATCTTCGTCATGCGTGACTGCGTTCTTGGCTGTTTAGTTTGATGTTCGTGCGCGGTCGATGGCAAGCAAACTGTAAAATTGCTTGTACAGTGTGTCGTTAGATATTAAGGAAGCTGAAAAAATATATAAAGAATAATAAATAAATAGGTAGGCACAATTACAAAATTTTCGATGCGAATATCTCTAATTTTTTTATTTCATAGGTAAATGCTTCTCACAGGTACCTACATAGTACTATATTTGTGTTAAACTTTTTGAGAAAAGCCAGTTGATGAGTCAATTCACGATACTGAAGGTCGACATGTTTCTTCTTTGATCGTCTTATGTTCGGGGCTTCGTCCAACCAAATCTTCGGTCTTTACTCTCATAATATGCCTACTATAATATCTACATGTCTCGTAATGTTTTCGTAATCCAAAATGAAATAAATCTATCAATATTCAATATTTCACACTTATGTGAAATGAATCACTCGATAAGCGCTCTGACTGAAGTTGTGTAGTTATAAATCAAGACTGTTCAGCATGAAATTCGCAAAATTCCAATGTTAGGTAAATAAAAAAAATATTTACAGAGTTTCGCACGAATTATGATGTATCAAGAGAATTTTGGGAGAAACATATTACACCAAGTGTTAAGAAAACAAATACTCGAATTTAAAAAATATCCTCAAAGCTTGAAACAAATCATGTGGACTATAGATATTAAAAAGAATTTCATATACTTACACCAATAATAGGTATAGATAGATTGCTTATATATTATTTATTGCACACTATTCACATAGTAGGTACTCCTAGGTATAATGATATGTTATCCACTTACAATCCACCAAATAGGTACATTAGATTTGTATTTGTGATTTGATTGTTCCTATTTGGATTTCGTCGCTGCGGCCAGCGCTGCGCTTAAGGCTGTTTTATTAGAGAATATCACTGCTGAGCTTTGATGCATTCTATAAGAAGGAATCAATTCTACATATCAGTTATCCACACTTACCATATATATCTAATAACTAAATAATAATGTATTAAATAAACCCCATTCTCCTTATTTTATACTTAGTTGTGATCTGCAAAGGTAACGTCTAGAGTAAATAATTTAATGATTCATGTTTGTCAAACACAATTTGTCCCTATTTAATTTCACTCCTCACTCACACGATATATTTGTCCTATATTTATCAGTGACATGTTTTGTCTAGTCGCGAAACTGTGGGAGGAATTGACTGATATGATTTTGAGGTCACCAACCTGCTTGGCGCTAGATTACTTCCCAGTTTGGAGGCCTATATCCAGTGGCGGATTTGTCACGTAGCAAGAGTAGCAAATTCTACAGGCCCCGCGCATTGGGGGGCCCCGCATGGACGGAAAAAACCTGTCAAGATACCTGTGTCATATGAATTCTAATCACATCCAGACTTTAAATAAAGACAATGTATCTATGGACCTGTAATTTTGATCATGTCGGGGTCACCAAAGTACCTTAAATTAATACAAACGTTCTTTAGTAAAATTATGTATTTTTCAATGATTGACACGAACAAGACAAGTTACATAGCAACTAGACAGATCATTCTTTATAATACTAGTGGTTAGTGTCTGTACATATATAAATAAACTATTTTATTTTAGGTTGTTAATTAATTAAAATAGATTTATGTTTCTATGAGTCACGAAACAAAGATTGTCTTTTTAAATAATGTATTTATGGTCACCCTTCAAATCAATTTCATAGGAAATTAAAGAATAGCTAATAACTTCGTAAATATGTACTTTTTTAAGGCGGGATTATACGTACATTTAGTAGAAATATATACAAAATATAGGTGTTTTTGGTTTTAAATTTCGTCACAAGAATAAGCAGATTAGAGGCCAATCTATTTACCGAAGCATCTCAATTGAGGAGCCACATTAAATGTGCTATATCTCCCAATCTACACATGACTGATATCCGGTTCTTGTCCTACAAATCTGATATACTTACTAGTAAATGATGAAGAAATTGAGTATTAATTGAACTAATGCTTCTTTGAAAAGGTCATATGTATGGTCTGAGGAGCCATATATAATGTATGGTATCTTTTTTAATTTTAACACTATAGAGCTCAAATTTTGTCTACTAACTACTCTAAAATGGTACTAAATCATACCAAATTTTGATAAATATTCATCCATGATGTTCCTCGTTTTGACGTGGCTACTGAATTCAAACATTTAGATTGAGGTGCCACCTTCATGTTCATGTAACTTTTGAAGTATTATATTACAAAATCGAGGATCGAACCTACAAAATTTTTAAACTTACTTCTAAATAAGTATTTAATTTCATTAAAATACGAAAAGTGGCACTCAATCCTTACGGACATTTTAAAGCCGTGGGTGCTGGCTGTATGGCTCGCTGCTCGAAAGCTTGAGGAAGTGATGATGACGTTACGAAATAGTGGCTGCACGAAGGCTGCGCTGACGTTCTTTGTCTAGAGTCACTAGTTTGGAGATAGGCGGAACAGAGTGTAAAGTCCCGCACACCTCCGTTGCAAAGGGAGGATCCTCCGACCAGACGGGTGTTATGTCTGGTGGGCTACACTGGTGGGCTGCACTGGCTGTAACTGCCCGATAGATGATTTCGGGCTGTTATATATGTTCTAATCGCGCGGAGAACTTTGATTGCGCGATGCAGGATTAGTTCTTATGTTACGCCATAGATGTCGCTACATATCAAAGAAAATTCTTGTTTTTTAATGTTCCTTTTTTAAATATAACGCTGTTCCTTTTTTTGAAGTGGGAAAATTATCAAATAACTTCTCTCGCTCTGCGTTGAGTGAGAGGGTGTATCAGACTTTTACTGTCTAAAACCCATCTGTGTTCTTTAAGTTGCCCTTTGTGTTCCAGGATCGCGGTAACTCTTTCAAACATTCCAGCCCCCCTAGCCAAGTTACAATCGTATCGTTCGCGCCGAACGCCTCGAGTAGGCCACGCCTCCGATTCCTTTGTTCTGACGTCATCTCAACGCTCAGTCACGTGATCAGAACAAAGGAATCGGAGGCGTGGCCTACTCGAGGCGTTCGGCGCGACCGAAACGATTGTAACTTGGCTAGGGGGGCTGCAACACAACATTACCCTACACTTGGAATAACTCCCGTATCGTAGGTTTGATCTGACCCAGATCTGAACTTGGCCTTCCAAACCGTGGTTCTGACCCGAATCTTACTACTGACATACGGTCCTTTCGTAACACGCAGGGCAAACAATAAAAACACTAAAATTAATTGTATATACCAGAACGTTCGAGGACTTAAAACTAAGCTCTGTCAATGGCGAAATAATCTGCATATAACTGAACAAGATCTGATAGCGGCCACCGAGACGTTCCTTGATACCTCTGTTGAAGACTCTGAGCTACTGAACAGCGATTGGAATGTGTTGCGGCGTGACAGAGGTACACCGTGTGGTGGTGTGCTGCTCATGGCGCGCGCTCCTGTCGTTCTGCACCGAAGACCTGAACTTGAAACTGACAACGGTGAGGACCTTTGGGCGAGTTTCACATGGCACGGCCGCCCTGTGTACGTTTGTGTTGTATATATAAAACCAAGTGCGACGGACGATGACTATATGAGATGGTTCACTAAAGTAGAAAGTTTTGTCAATGGTTTAAAAGGTACGGTTATAATCTTTGGTGACTTGAACTTAAATAGTGCTTCTTTAAATATTAATAATTACTATTGTTACTTTTTAACTTTTTCTAATTTGTGTGAAAGGAACATCGTTCAAAACTTGCATGGGAGTATGTTAGATGTTGTTTTAGTACAGGACAGCGCAAGTATACATGAAGTTACTGTGACAGCGACTGAAGGTTTAGTGCCACCTGATGCGTATCATCCGCCATTGGACATCCAGGTAATGCTACAGTCATCTGATCAATGTGACAAAATTCAACCCAGTAATATCGATCGTAAAAAGGACTGGAACTTTAAAAAATGTAACTTCAACCTACTCTTTGATCTACTATCTGAGGTTTCTTGGGATGATGTTACCTCATCCAACGACGTACGCACATGCACTCAAAGTTTTTACAATATCATTTACAATCTTTTTGATACTTGTATCCCTAAAAAAACCCGAAGCAATAAAGCAACTAGAAGGTATCCCACCTGGTTTACTTATGATATTATCAGAGATATACAGACAAAAGTTAAACTACATTCAGCCTGGAAACGAAGCAAATGTGATTTAATATATAAAGAGTTTTCAGAATTAAGGACTAGCCTAAAAACTCGTATTGCCACTGCTTATGACTCTTACATTAGGTGCATTGAAGGAAACATTAAGAAAAACCCCAAAGAATTTTGGCGGCATGTATCCAACCTTCGGTCAAAAGGGGAATTCGAACCTAATGTAACACATAAAGGAAAAACTTACAGTGGGGTTGAGGCCGCTGAAGCTTTCGCAGAATATTTCGCGAGTGTTTTCCAAACTGAAGTATCAAAATTAGATCCGGAGAATGTAGCCCATCCAAGCAAATGCAATGTCAGTAACTATATTAATATACTCAATTTCACTGAGAATGATATAAGCAAAGGAATAGATAAGATAAAATCTGATAGTTCAATTGGTCCTGATAATATACCTCCATGGTTCCTAAAACAGGCTAAGAAGTTTCTTTCTTTGCCCCTTAGCTACATCTTCAACTTAGCATTAAAAACTGGAGTTTATCCATCCCAGTGGAAGTTGTCGCGCGTAACTCCTATACCGAAATGTTTAAATAAATCATCTGTATGAATATCGCCCGATAGCTATACTATCTTCTGCAGCGAAAGTTTTCGAGAATGTCCTACACGATAGTATTTACAGTCAGGTGAAACAGCATCTTTGTAATGAGCAGCATGGCTTTCGCACTAAAAGGTCAGTCAACTCTAATCTGCTGACACTTGTTGACTCTATTTCCACCAGTCTTGATCGCCGACGTCAGGTCGATGTCTTATACTTTGACTTTCGAAAGGCATTTGATAGAGTCAACAATGACGTCCTGCTATCAAAGCTCAGTGCGATAGGTGTTGCTCCAGGACTTCTTCGGCTTCTTGCAGACTATTTACGAGATCGACAGCAATTTGTGAGACTAGGACTGTACGAGTCACTTCCGTATCACACTCGCTCAGGAGTAAGCCAAGGTTCGGTGCTTGGTCCTCTCCTTTTCATTTTGATGGTTAATGACCTACCTAACGTTATTAAAAATGCCAAATGCCTCTTATATGCCGATGACTTAAAACTTTACTATGAAATAAAATCCGAGTTTGATTGCCTGGCCCTGCAAGCTGATATAGACTCAGTGTATAAGTGGAGTTTGGATAACCAAATGGACTTTAATACCTCAAAGTGTTATGTAATGACTTTTGGTCGAATGCGACGCCCATTATACTTCAGATATAAACTTGATAATGATCTTATTGCACGAACTGATGCTATGAAAGACCTGGGAGTTACATTGGACCAGAAACTCACCTTTCACAACCATATAAGATCTACCGCCAAGGACTCTTTTAGACGTCTTGGTTTTGTTTTAAGAAACTGTCGCGATTTTCACAGTCCCCATGTCATCAAACTTGTTTTCGGTGCATTAGTCCGTAGCAAGCTTGAGTCAAGTGCATGCGTTTGGAATCCTTTTGAAAAACAATATATATTAACTTTGGAAAAAGTGCAAAAAGCATTCCTAAGGAATCTTTATAAACGTCTTTATGGCTATTATCCTTTTTTATATCCCACGAAATTCCTGCTGGGTTGCTTGGGTTTCAATTCCTTAGAAGCTAGACGGTCACGCGACCAGATGATTGTAGCATTCAAAATACTCAGGGGAATTATAGATGCTCCTGATCTACAAAACCTTCTCTGTAATTTGTATGTGCCAAACAACTACAGCCGTGGCAGGAAGCATCGGCTCCTGGCAGTTCCGAAGAGTCGTACAGTTGCTCACTCCAAATCACCCATACCGCGGACACTTTCTTCGCTTAATGCTCTCCTAGACAAAAACACCGATTTTGATATGTTTGGTGAAGAATGGAAGATGATACTGTCAGAATGTATGAAATTTTGTGAGATGAATGACTGTGTGTAATATTTATTAAATAGGTCCCAATAAAAGTCCTGCGTGACTTCTGGCTTCTGATTTTAATTTCAATTATTGTTTTATATTTTTTTTTCTGTATGTGTTTAAATGGTGTAATTGGCTTCGGCCGTTCTGTTTATATTGAATAAATAAATCTGTAGGCTATAAAAATATTTGTTTCGAGCGGGAATCAAAGCCTTAACATGCAGCACAGCAGCCAATCGCCAATCTCTCAACTATTATGGTCACCGTGCCATGAAAAACAGAATGCAGCTACTGCAATAATCAGAGATTGTAGATAATAATAAAAATATTTATTCAGTACAAAATTATAAGTATGCACTGCATAGCATAGTCGGCCTTATAATGTTCCCACTGTTGGGACTTAGGCTTTCTCTCTGGGAGAGGGAATGACGCGGGCCCTGTGTCGGTTGGTCAATGTCACATGTTTTGTTTCCTCACGATGTTTTCCTTCACCGTTTTGAGAGCAGTGGTGATGAAATAAATTACACAAAGTAATGTACCTGGCTGGGTTTGAACCCACGACTTACAACTCGTAAGTCGTTACCACTCGGCCACCACAGGTGTACACTATGCTGTCGAAAATATTAGGGAACTGTTTTTTGAGTTCTGTAAGCTAATCAAGTCTGCCTAACTATTGTATACCTATATACCTACTACCTATTATATAAACCGAAAAGTACCTAACAGATATATTGTAGACTAGCTTTTGCCCGCGACTTCGTCCGCGTAGAAGTCGAAAATGGTTTTATTAGGTTTTTTGAGATATGAAAATATGAAATATTATTTATTATCTTCGTCGTGTGTGATGTCCATTGAATTGTATGGCGAGCGATATTGCATCTTAAGATAAAATATTACAGTATCTTAGCCGTGTGCAGAGCCCTTTAGTGAACTCCACTGCGGGTGACGTAACCTACGACCATCTTATTATTTACGGTTGGTACAGTAATCGAGTCTAGGGATCGAACCGCAAAATTAAGTTTGTTTTTTATTGTATATTTTTTTCCGCGATAAAAAGTACCCAATGTGGTATCCAGGATATTAAAGAATAATTATACTAAGCTTCATCGTAATTGAACTGGTAGTTTTTGCGTGATGCTTGAACAAGCGGAGAGACAGACAAAAATTTTTTTAATCACATTTTTGGGTTCGGTGTCGGTCTAGTAACACCCTTGCCATTTATTTTTTTTATATTTTCAATGTACAGAATTTTCACTTCTACAGATTTATTATACGTATAGATTACAGATATTTAAACATAAAATGTCGAGGCTTTTTCAGGAAGAACAGCGTAAGCCACGATTTTAACATATCTTCATAAATACTTTTTTAATTATGGAAGAGAAAACTCACTCTTGCAAAAAACGTAGACTATCGCTTACGATGTTCTTCCTAAAGGGTCGATTTGTTAGCAGATAAACCTTTATGACTCAGTACATAAAATCGTCATTATCTAGAAAAAAAAGTTTCGGTTTGTCTTCGGAACTCCGTTTGAAGAGATCACGCTGCGATGACACGGCGGAAGTTCTCATAAAGGAGACCTTTTCGCTTTGCTGTTGACATACAAACAATGATCAGCAGCAAAGCGGAAAAAGACAAATTTATGCAGAACTGATGCTTCTTTCTTCCATCAACTTCTTTTTTTCTGATTCTTCTTCGCTTAATTTTTCTGTATGGCGGTAGCTCTACTTGTCTATGTCAACATCACATTATTTTTTCTATCTTAGTTAAGCTTCAATTCACTGGGAATTGTTAGTGAAAATTGAAACAACAAATATCAGGAATGCTGCAAATGCAGTACTAACATACACCTGTATTTATAAATAAGTAAAAATAAAAGTAAATATGTACCTAAGAGCGTCCTTTTCTAGGTAAATTTTCATACCACCGCTCTTACGTGATTATGATTACGCATCTTTGTCTAGATATTTTGGATACACAGCTATCTAGGGGATATTATCTAGGCGACCGAACGAACGCCGGCGTTCGTTCGGTCATTGTCTTTTTATTGTGTCTCTAATTACGCTACTCAAAAGGTTAAATAAAAAACAATGTTACGTAACGCGTTGTCCGAACCCCCTCCCGCCTATGTAACGCATCGTAATGTTTTACAAGACCCCCACCCCCTAAATTGCGTTACATAATACTTGAACGCCCCCTAAAGAAGATTAATAGAAACCTAGATAATATCCACACTGTGTTTCAAAAATATCTAATGAAAAATGTGTAATAATGTCATAATCGCGTAAGAGCGGTTGTATGAAAAACAGTGAAAATGTATGTCGAGTCTATTTCTTATTCTGTGGTCGAGTTGCATCCACCTAAAGGGCTTATTAGAAAAGGTCTTGTTATTATTTAAGTAAAGTCTCAATAAATAATATTCACGAACAGCAAAGTTATTAGCGTTTGTTTAGGTATATCCTAAAATATCACTCAATTTATGGAAATATTGTACAGGCTATTGATTGTAAATAAATAACAATGGAAAAACAACTGCGCGTAATATTTTCTAGGAGCAATTGTTATGAATTAATGATTCAATTATGAATTTATCAATTATGAGAAATTTTCGTGGACAATTTTGGGATTTCGTTTTTTTTTTACTTTTGACTACACAAATTTGATCAGTAACAGGTACAGATAGAGCTCTTTTTTTGGGCTAATTAAAAATTAGTGGTGTATAATATAATATTATAAAGAGGTACCTAAAGCTTGTTTTTTGTTTATAGGAGATAATCTCTGAAAGTACTGGTCCGATTGCTAAAATATTTTCACCGATAGAAAGCTGCTTTATTTCTGAGTGACATAGGCTATATTTCACGTAGCGGGCGAAGCCGCTGTCAAAAGCTAGTGTAGTAATAATTATCAAGGCAAAAATAGATTAAAGTCTTTGGCAGCAACTTACGCAGATACAAAGTTCACGTTTCTTAGCCTAGAGCAAAGTCGCGGCAAAGACAAAAAAAGGCTTTTCTAAAAATGTCATCACAATTAGTTGTAAAATGTAGCAGCAATTAGCATTTCTATCTATTTGATTATGGTTTTAAAAAAAAAACTATTTTCGTTTTTTGAAAAAAGAATTGTCAAGTACCTAAGCTACCTAACTAAACACAGCCAGAGACACTTATCATATTGTAGCAAGGAAATGAAAAGGCATTGTAGCCGCTTAACAGTTAAAAAAAAATGAAAACGATCTCTTTGAAATTTTTACCTTCCAAAATTCTGTCCCGCAAACTTTTCGCCGACCATACCGTCAGACCCAAATAAAACCGTATGTTTTATTATTACCGAGAAAATAGCTCTTGGCGAACGCACGTAGCTACTCTATTTATAGTGAGTTGTATATCATTGCACAGAAAATGTAAACAAAATTACAGTTTGTGTAAATATATGCGAGTAGAACGCGAAGGCCGGACGATTTGCGAACTGAAGTGAGATTCAAGAGATGGAATTGAGTAAGCACTTCTTTTTATTTTATTTATTCATTTCATCAACAAATTTATTTTTGTGTCGAATGGTTGAAAATGTAACAATATAATAAAACATTCAAAAACTACAATACTAATAATTAAAAAATAAAAATCAATTTACATCGACATGCTGGTACAGTAACTTGCCAGGTAAATAAATAAAATAACATTCCACATTATTTGTCATCACATTCATATCATTTTAAATACAATAATAATGTCAATACAGTGAGAATAATGTCAATAAAATGTAAAAAAATGTCAAAAAAAATAATAGTAAAAAATAGTATAATATAATGTCAATAAAATTCTAGTAATGTAATATCAATAAAATTTATTATAATGTAATGTCATGTAGGTAGTATATGTCTTGGTAGATAATGTAAGAAAATATTTTTTTTAAATTTTTATCAAGCAATGAAAGGTTCTGAAGTGGCGAACACGTACCAGAAGACGCAGCGTTGGAAGGCCTCCCACAAGATGGACCGATGACCTGGTGAGCGTCGCGGGAATCCGATGGATGCGAGAGAGGACCGGTCGTTACGGCGACACTTGAGGGAGGTCTATGTCCAACAGTTGACGTCTTTCGGCTTAAATGATGATGATGATAATAATGCCGCCGTCAAAGCCGTTTAGTCCCGGTTATCATTCGTAGATCTTTGACAGTCGTTACAGGTAGACAGAAAGTCTGGCCATCAGTCCATTCAAGAGGTATCTATCATGTTGCCCAGTGGCAGGGTTGTGGAGGTCAGATAGACAGTCGCACATACACGGGTATCAGCCGCATCTGGTTAGACTGGAAGCCAACCCCAAACTAGTTGGGGCAAAGGCTAGGGAGATAATGAATTAATACAAATTTGGGGAGATGTAATGTTGGTAGAAACTCCTTTTTTTTATAAGAAATCATCAAATATATTATTTCCTCCCGCCAGACTTCTACTGACCAAAACCCCTGTACTTCTTTAATTGCTCATTGCGGGGCTACGGTAACCGGTAACTCGTTTGAACCCACAACCCAGCTCTTAAAGTATTTTGGGTTAAGAACGTCTCAAACCTTACCAATGCCAAATTTTGACAGGTTTTCAGGCGAGTTTGAGATATACTCAACTATAAAGCAAATATCGGGGGTAAGTCGATAATGACGTAGCTAAGTGTAAATCCGAAATCGTTTTGGACCACCAAATTATATGTTAAGAGGGTCTTTTTCCACTCGTCTATCGTCAACATCGAGCATAGTTTAAAAACTTGTTACTTCATTTAATGCAATTCTAAGCGATGTTTGGCGAAAAGGCAACGCGAAAAAAGAGAGATAATGCCTGAAAACTCTGTTAGTATTCGGTAATTCCGTGATTTACTCGAATATTTTACAAAACTTGCTTTTTTAAAACCCGTAGAAGTTTTTGAAGAAAATTGACATTAATTAGATCTTGATTAAAGCAAGACTTTTAAATTATGAAATGTCAAAGTTCATGCAAAATAGCATATTTTCAGAGGTCTTGGACTGGATTCGTTTTACATTAATTTATAAATTGATTTCAATAAAAGCCTAGATAATATTCACAAGATACTGTGTTTCCAAAATATCTAACGAAATACAGAGAACATTATTACATATCTATTTATGGACATATGATCTTGGGAACATAAAAGTATGTTTCTTTTCCATTATTTACAATTCTCTCTATTTCAACATTTTTTTTGCAAATTCTTAAGTGAACATTATAATACCAAGTTGTGAATTTAAAAGCATCAAACAATGCCTCTGTCTGTCCAAATTAGTGCATTATTTAAGGTGTCTGTAGGCGGTAAATTACATTCGCCGTGAGCCTGTGACTGTCGTAACTGACACACATTATTACATTAAAGTTTATTTTATTATTCTAATTTTGGCTTATCTTATAGGCTGATTTCGACAAGTTTCATAAATTATTACCTATTTCAAAGCCTATTTTCGGATTTATTTATATTCAAACTCTTTTTTGTCTTCACAAAAAATGCTAGTGTCATCATTTCGAATTTCGAACGCCCGATTTAAAAATAAAACGTTTAACGGCAAAATGGTGGTGAGGAATTAAACAGTTTATTTGATGAAAAGACGCAAACATGCAATCAGTCTTGTGGTACCATTACAGAAGACATTTTTACGATCGTATAAAACAAAAGCCCGATATTTCAGTGATGCCCTGTGCCTACAGTTTAAAGATAATCGTTAAATTGTCACGATATTATGCCTACTTATTATTAACATAAAATTAATTTTGCTTTGAGAATTTCGAAATAAAAAATCTTTTAGACTACAACATATTGTTTTTATAATTTTCTTTCGCTGAGTGTCACATTTTAAGTTTGTGGTTGGATTTATGTTGGTTACAAAAAACCAACCACAAACTTTCAATGTTTTGATAGAATTGACCATAGCAATTTAGTTCTAAATTGAGGTTTGTGAACCTCAATTTAGAATGCAGCAAGCAAGCAGACATGCAGCATGCCAGCAGACATGCAGCATGGCAGCAGACATGCGACATGCAGCAAGCATTGTTCTGTCACCGTTCCGGCGCTTCAGGGTTTGGGCGGCCCCACGCGAGCTTATCGTCGCAGATGGTTTTAACGTTCACCACCGCAGCAGGCCTTCAGACCACCTGCTCCTCAGCTCGCGGGTTGCCCTACCCCTCCGCGTCTACGCGGGCTTGAATTACACACTAGGGGTAGGGCAGATGTAAGACTGTGTGAAGTCGGTTTTGCAGCAATTCGTTTCTATCAATTAATTTTGTAGCACAACATATTAACTTTTTATGACACTATTTTAATTTAATATTGACAAGTCTACCAAGTAACAATCTATATATTTGGGACCAAAATTCCGTAAAATGTTGTTTCGGTGTGGTGAAAATATGGCAAATATATCATTTGACAAATGAAAACAGTTTAAAAGAGGCTTCGGCCAGTAGCAAAAAGCTATTTTGTCAATCGGTGAAATATAATTCGCTAAAATAATACCTATGATACATGATAATTCGATGATCTAAAAATATGTCAAATAATGCATAAAGCAATAAAGAAGTCGGTCAATAGATTTCGGTAAAATGAAATTCGAACAATAAATTTCGGCAAAGGTATCGGTTCTCCAAATAATCATCTCTCTAAATAAACGTTATACTAAACGAAATTATGCGTAATATTAATTATGGCAAAGGTAATTATGGCAAATAAAATTCTGCCATGTTAAAAGTATGCCATTATAAATTCGGACACATAAACATTCTGCCATACAATAGTTATGCTAAATAATTTTTATGCCTTTAAAATAATCGATTAAACAAGATTATGTCAAGTGTGTTATACCAAATACATTTCGAAGTATCAAGATTCTGCCAAATAGTAGGAACCCATTACAATAGTGTGAGAATGGTCTATCATTAATTTCATAATTGTTGATTTTTACTTGTTCGGTCATCATCATCATTTCAGCCGAAAGACGTCCACTGCTGGACATAGGCCTCCCCCAAGTGTCGCCACAATGAACGGTCCTGTGCGTCTCGCATCCATCGTACTCCCGCAACCGTTACCAGGTTATCGGTCCACCTTGCAGGAGGCCTTCCAACGCTGCGTCTTCCGGTACGTGGTCGCCATTCCAGAACCTTTCGGCCCCAACGGCCATCTGTTCTGCGAGCAATGTGCCCTGCCCATTGCCACTTAAGTTTGGCGATTCTTCGTGCTATGTCGGTGACCTTGGTTCTCCTGCGGATATCCTCATTCCTGATTCGATCACGCAAGGAAACTCCGAGCATAGCCCTTTCCATTGCCCTTTGGGTGACTTTGAGTTTTCTGATGAGGCCCATTGTAAGCGACCACGTTTCAGAGCCATATGTCATTACTGGCAACACGCACTGGTCATAGACTTTCGTCTTGAGACACTGTGGTATATTGGACGAGAAGATACCGCGCAGCTTCCCGAACGCTGCCCAGCCCAGTCGGATTCGACGATCGTATAGTTCGGTAATCTACTAATATAATGGCGTTATCATGACCTTCCAATGCTCAACCAATACTCCACTGAAATAAATGGCACATAGAATGGTAATCTCGTACATTACAATGACAAATTAATCTTTGACGTTACATGCGGGAATCTGCTAAAATTTTGACAGTTCCTCTGATCAGTGATCTACCATTAGAACGTCATTGGGCAGTCATAGCTTTAATTTGTTACGAGACAGCTCGATATTGTCATTCTACCATAATTCTATTACGAGACCATTGACCGATCAATGATCGACCATTATGAATTAGTCGATTACGAACTTTTAGCAAAATGACAATGGGATCGTATATGAATGAAGATTTTTTTTAAAATAGCAGACTTGGACCCCAGATAGACAGACCTCATTAAATCATCTTCGAAGTGTTCCCTCATTAAATGTACACACAGTGCCACGAATAGAGAGAGATGGAGAAGTCTCGTCAAAACCGCAAGCAAACTACCAGACAAACCATGACCACGAACACTCCATCAGGAGTGTACGACTGAGAAAAAGAAGAAAATCATGCAGTATTTTTCATCCATTCTTTTTTTTATTTCCGTGCGGTTTACAACAATAAACAGCGATTCATGAGAAAGATTTAGGCGTATAATACATACCTACATATTATAGTAGAAAAACTTTATAATTTCAAAGATT
Organism: Mythimna vitellina; assembly: GCA_949316375.1. Taxonomy (NCBI): domain Eukaryota; kingdom Metazoa; phylum Arthropoda; class Insecta; order Lepidoptera; family Noctuidae; genus Mythimna; species Mythimna vitellina. The sequence goes on along the minus strand of OX438701.1, from coordinate 18,422,812 downwards.
TCTAACACTTGTGCGAAGCTGGGAAGGGTCACCAGTAAATAAAAAAAATTGCGTGCCTGCATGCCTGCATGCCTGCATGCCTGCATGCTTGCTTGCATGCTGCATGGCTGCTTGCATGCTGCATACCTGCTTGCATGCTGCTTGATGGTGAGAGAACCCCGCTCCACTCCCGCCATATCCACCGTTGTTATTTTTTTAAACCACCCAGAAATAGGCGACCCAAACCGACTGTATTTAAAATTAGGTTACCGTTTTGATATTAATAGTAATATCATAATGTATTCTTGTTTGTATGTACATGGTCATAAGCGAGCGCAGCGAACTTTGAATTTCAGGGCACCCGATACGGACAGGTTAGATTAGGAGTTGTTTCTTCGTTATTTTTTTTATAACCGTTCAGAAATAACTGCAGGGAGCCACCGTCGACCCTATGTAAACTAACAATGTTTTGTAATTAATTTTAGATTGTCGTTTTGATATTACTTCCACCGTAACTAATGCCTATCGAAATAAAATATATGCCAAAAGACAATTCTGACTGTGAATTTTGCTGCGATGGTTCTGCTTTTTAATTATCATGGATACGAAATTTATGTCTAAAGATGATTCTGACTAACAAAATATGAGTTTTGAATGTATGACAAATGCTTGCGAAACAATTTTCTGCGAAATGAAGTTTATGCTATAAGTTATTATGCAAAATAATATTATGACATAAAAAGTTCTGCTATAAAAGGTAGACCCCACTAAACGTTCAAAGGAGCTTTCATTGTAGATGATATGTCCGAACAATTTAAAAAATTGCAATTGCAATCGATGAAGAGCTCGTGGCCTCAGAATTAGCTACTGAATTGATTTTATCAAGAATTATTTTAGGATTAAACTTATATATTGGATAAATTTTGCATTAACATGTTTGTGTGTGCGTGACTGCGTGCTTAGATGTCAATACCGGTGCGCTACCACCGCTATATGTTGTAGATAAAGCAATAACGGCTGAACGCATTTTGCCGTACTTTGGTTCTAAGATAAAGAATGCAATCTCCACCTATTAAAACATAAGGTTTTGGTCCTCCGAAAGGCTTTTTTAGAGTCTGTAGTAATGGGATTAGCTAGCAAAATAATAATTTCCCTGTATTTTCGTTATCATATTGGCGTGTATCCAGCACTACAATCCAGGTGTTCTGAATTTGTCCGTTTTATTCCACATTTTATATTTCAAATGTATTTTTATACAGTCTGGCTTGATCGGAGATCGAAATAGTACAAGGTTGATCTCTAAATAATCAGAAGCTTCGAAGGAAAGCGTAGGATTGGACTACAGACAAATTTATAAACCTGTCCAGACCTGATTGTAACAAATCTGTGTTAGTAATCCACATTAAAGTAAATTAAATTGTCTTGTTAGACGATGGAAATTGAGTATTAACATCGCATACGAGCTATCGAAAATTGAAGTCTTGAAAACCTTGCTTTTTTTCTCACGGTTTCAATCTGATCCTGAAGAACTTTCTACTAGAAAAAGTATGCTTAGTGTTATCTAGGATTAGGTCTACGGAGTACCTACTAGTCATTTGTTACCCACCTGTATGCTTAGTTTCCTTAAATCTGTTTCTGCTGCATGTAATACAGTAAGAAAAATAAAACTAAGATTTCTGTAGCCTTACTTACATTAGTTTAAGTATTTTGCTTATTTCCACAGTATTATGGCATTTGATTGTGCAGATTCGCAACTGACGTAGATTCAATGTATATATTACAAAATAGGGCAATCTGGGATAATTTATAAAATGAGTTTCCGCTGAAACCTTATACAGTTCGGGAAAGTTCAAAACTCACATCAAACGTGTCCTTCTCAAAAAAACACAAAAGACTACGTTGAAGATAAGCTTGTTTGTTATTGACTTTCTGCTCATGTGGTTTCTCTTGTGGCTCATTAAGTGCTTAATCTTTGCTTTATTTTATTGTTTTTATAATGATTTTACATGATACTCTTTATTTTCGACGACTGTGACTATCATCAATGGTGACTTTCGTGTACATGATATCCATTCAGATTGATTAGTATTTATTATATGATCTGTCCAAGTTTCTTCTTTTTTATTATGTAAATAAGAACAACTCTGTAGAATCATAGGTTCTTTTCTATTCCGATCCACGATTTTATTATTTAGGTACTTACTTGGTAGTTACTACCTATGTTGACTGGTCTACTCTGTCTTCTCATAACAATTTTCAATTGAAAACACTGAATATGTGGGGTTTGTTGCCGGTTCTTCTATATACGAAACGATCAATTGGCACCGTTCTGAGCTTTGACGTTTTATAAGTGCCTATGTGTAAATAAAATATTTAGAATTTAATTTAAATTGAATTAAATGTTTAATCATATGTTATGGAATCTAAAGATAACAAAGAAAGGTCTTAATTTTCATCTGCTGTTGTGTCCATAAATGCAATTTAAATGAAGCCAATAGGACACAATAAATCCATACAACATGAAAGATTTCCATAAAATATATTTGAGGGCAATAAATTTTCTTAGACAAAGTGCTAAACAAGCAAAAAGACTACCTGGGACTAATTTCAAATATAACGATGACAGAACCTACCTTCGTGCATACTACCAACAAAAGATAGAATAGAAGATAAAAAGCCACTTTGAATCACTGAATCTATGAGACACACCCGTATTTCAACGTCACAGCTGGAATCCGGTAATAATTTCACGGCGTTGACGCCATCAAGTAAAACTGAATGAATCCATACAATACCTCCCACGTTTTAGCACTGATCACCGAATTATATCGCCAACGACTTGAAAGATCACAATTGGAAAAAAAATTAAGTAGACTATAAATTTCTATTTGACGAAAGTACCGAACGGGTGTATTAAATCCAGCAGCGCATTTAACTTGTCAGTATTTTACACAAAATTCTTTGCTGTATTCCGATCGATTCCGATGTGGGTTATTCGGGCTATTACTTCGGTAATGCGCAAACGCAACCGTCAAAATGTGCGCCCGGTCCGCCCGCCTCCAACAGATCTACTAATACATTTTTCTTTAGGATTTCATGGAGTCATTGAACGTCGAGAATTTTGTGTTTGACGGAAAACATCGGCCTACACGTGTGATGAGAACAATAGACTAACTTGTATGTGGGTTTACGATGAATTTAGTTGCTTTTTAGCTGTTACATTACGAATTTCCAATCTCTAGGCTACTTACAAAATTCCACATTCAAAAATTAATGTAAATAATCAATAGAAGATGAATTTACCCGAAGTAAAAGCATTCTTGAAACATCTATCTCGACTTGAGATTTATTGTGAAAACTAAAGACAACTTGCAGACTAAATGTGCTAAATTCCGCACGTTTTTTTTTTCAAACCTATCAGTTTATAGCTTGTATTATTCAACAGTAAAGAGTGCTGGCACAGAGTAGGCGAAAGCCCAGATTTCTTGATAATATTCCGTGCCGTTAATCCAGAATTTGTATTTTGTTTATGCGATAAAATTGAATGATTTACTTCTGTATTTTAGTTTCTCGATCGAAAGATAGAGAGAATGGATCGACCTTTGCAGATCTAAATTTATAAAAATGATATGTTGTTCGTTGGTTCGCATCACTAGAAAACTGCAGGAAAAATTTTGTAATTTGTTTTACAATATACCTATAATGTTATGAATAGGAAAATTTTATCTACATTAAAATATGGTACATTAAGGTCTTATCTTAGAATTATGATCGTGCCTGTTACACCATTCGGGTTGTGGTATAAAAATATTCGAACAATTGTGGTTTTTATGCATTACTGTGTTATGTGACAAAACAATGAACTAAATTAATTTTTTACAACTAATTACAATAAACTAACTACCAACAACAACAATACGATTATTAGAACAAGTCTAGTTACTAGAAATGTGTTATAAGCAGTTATAAGTATTACATATTACACTAAGGTAAGCTAATTTATGACATTCGAACATGTAGGAGTACCTAATAAAGAAATCAATAATTATTTGTCGTTTATTTTTTATTATATATAAAGAAAAACATTTTTCATGCTAGGTATAAAGACATTGACTAAATAAGCCAGTTTTTAGATTTAAAATATTTAAAGGCAGCTTTAAATATTTTAAATCTCTCTCTCTCTCTCTACTTTTGAGGAGATGAAGCTATTTGTTAATGGCATAATGCGCTATTATGTGTGTATCTTCGTGTCGGGCCTTGGTTTAAAAAAATTGCTAACGAAATTGGTAAAAAGATACTGGAAAATGAGTATGTATAATTGCATAAAACTGACCTATAGGTTACTACGTAATCAGCTCCCCTAGCCAAGTTACAACCGTTTCGTTTCGATTCTCTTTTTATTGATCGCCTCGAGTCGGCCACGCCTCCTATTCCTTGGTTCTAACAACGTAGAATTAATAAAAATATTAATATTTTGAAGAAAAAGTAAAAACCTTAAAACAAACAGTTTGTTTAAAAACAACAATATAAGAACTAGAAAGTCCTTTCTACATACTTCATGTCGTTGTTGTCACGTTAATATTACATAGCACATTGCATCACAATAGTTTTGACAAGAGCGTCCAAAAATAAGACAAACTCATCAGGCATTGACGTTTTGCAAATGCCTACATAACGTATGTACCTATTTCTAGACTAGGAGCAAATAATAAGTAATTTTACTCAGACATAAATAGCACGATCTTAAATTAAAATCTCACGTAGGTACCTACCTACAGATGTGACACGGTATTTTAAAAAATAACGCCTCTGACGTCATCGGTGAACTTGAGTAACCTTCAGCTTTCTAGCTATAATTCCATAGATAATACAGAACCAGATGTCTAGACTGCTTTTTGTCTTTGATGTTTTTCTTATATTGCATTTGTAATCTATCCTTAATCATAAAATGTAGATAGATACCTGAATATTACCCATGATATTTGTAACAGACTGACGAGTCCCATATAATTTTTTACTAGCCTGGGGCCCAAGTCTGCTATTTTTATAAATTCGTTATTTCAACACGATCCCATTGTCATTTTGCTAAAAGTTCGTAATCTCCTAATTCTTAATGATCGATCATTGATCGGTCAATGGTCTCGTATACATATAATAAGGATACAGTTGTGGTAGAATGACAATATCAAGCTTATTATAAGCAATGACTGCACAATGACGTTCTAATGGCAGGTCACAAATCAAATGAACTGTCAAAATTTTAGCAGACGCATACGTCAGACATTCATTTGTCAATATGTACGGGATTACCATTCTATGCCACTTCTTTCAATGGAGTGTCAGTGGTTGACCATTGGAAAGTCATAATAACGCCATTATATTAGTAGATTACCAAATCAACAACAATTATGAAATCAATGTTAGACCATTCTGACCATAGAAATTTATGATTCTGACACTATTGTAATTGCAGACTTGAGGACCTGTTCTGTTCCACATTTGGGAAGAGGCATTCCTCCATTTCTTCAATCTTTCGCGGATCTGTGCTTCCTGCTTCTAGTGGCCTTACCATGACGTTAATATGTCAGCCGTGAGAGCGAGAAAGAGGGATGCCGACACTTTTAACAGTTTATATAGCTCCGTCCCTTTAACAGTTCAGTTTAGTTAGTAAAATGGATTGCATCAAGAGCTCGTAGTAGGTCCCCAGTTTTGGCGGAATCTATCAAGTTCAACCAACAACTCCCCGAGAAATATTAAAAAAGCATTATTATTTTCTATAGATTTCAGAAGACGTTTTCAAGAGGATTTCTAAGAGAGTAAGAATGATTTCTCAGAGAGTCATCGACTTAAAGCCATACCAAGCCCCAATATGTTGAGTTAGGTCCCTATAGTATAAACATTCGTAGTGCAGAGTCCAGGGATGGTGTGATCTTCTGCGAGAGTTTCGTGGAAGGATGTTGCGGAAAGGGAAAGGGAGATTCCAAGTGCCCTCTAGTCCCGCAGCAGGTGCTCGGCATTGGAGAAGTGCAGGAAATCCTACCTTCCAGCCCCCCTAAAAAGGTTCGGGGACATTCGTCACGCCATTGATCAGGACTACAAATGGTGGCGCGGACTGACCTGGTATGAATAGACTAGGATAGATAGACGATAAAAACACGTTTAGGTAAAACAAAAGTGCAACTAACTTAGCTTCATTAAAAAAAAAAACTGCTAGGTGGTCTAAGTCTCGACTCATCTTATTTCCGTCACAAGATGTCATTGATAAAATGGTTGCGAAAGTAGATTGAATGTACCGCGTGACACAAACGTATGAATTAAACGTAGTAATTAATTAATCGAAACAAATCGTTGAATCAGTTTTGCTTCCGCCTCTTCCCTTAAAGATTTGGCATGTTTGCAACGGAAGCACAAATGACGCAGACTGTGGTACAGTCCCGATATTATTAGAACAAGATATTTCAGCGATTTTCTCTAAATTCCGTGAGTGGGTCGTGCATATCGGACTATCGGAAACGTCATACTTACATCGATTTTTGTATCGAGGATGTTTATTTTTAATCGGTACTAAGGAAATCCGTAATCGATAAACTATTTCAGACGAAATTAGGTTTGTTGACAAATTCGTTAACTCTCGCACCGCTCACAGTTGGGAAACGTTTCAGTAATAGCTGAACGACGGGTTATGGGCTTGACGTGCTTCAGAAGAAACCATTTCATAGCAAACCATGCCATTTTATGTATTATAATTTTCCGTGTTTACCTTTGCTCGCTAAAGATATAGAGATATGTTGCAGGATGTATCTTGTTCATATTGTAGAAACAGAATGTTTTAAATACCTCAACACACTTAAAATTCGTTTGAAGTTTTTTCCTAATAGAAATCATTCATCTGTCCCATTTGCATTAGCGCTGTTCTCCCAAAAATACGCACTTGTACAGTTCAAAGATCATTTAGCAAATCAGCCAAATTAGACATGACTTACGGCATGTGAATGCTGAATGACTCTGACGTTCCCTTTCGACTGTGATAGGAAGACAGCTGTCAAGGGAGAACCCACACTAAGCTAGCCCATTCATATTTCAGAATCCACGAAAAATGTTTAGATGTCCATGTCACCTATTTCGATCGCGACATTTTGATTTGATAGGTGCCACGGAACGCTTGTAAAACAGAGATTATAACGTGTTTTATTATTCTTTATGTTGCGGTTCCCAACAGTTTTATGCTTCCGTTGGATAGTGCAGATGAAGAAAATGGTTTCTTTGGTGACTTTTATTTTGTGGTTTAAAGATGAACATATAAAAGTCAAGTGATATTTATGTAGTGGGGCAAAACGTCAAAAAGCTTTATAGTCCAAGATCCACGGATATTGACAAGATCCCAGAGCGATCTGACATAACTTATTATCACATGGATGAAACCTTAGGTTCTCAGTAGCGTCTCATGTGCTTTGGATACTTTTGTGCTTGTGGAGCTCCTCCTTGGAGCCCCTGAGCAGTTACCAAATGAGAAAGGGAACTTAAAGTAAATTTTATGGCTGATTTTTATTTATGTTTTGTATATTATTATCCAAACTAGTATCATAAGTGTCAGACACTTTCCATGGACCAAAACTTCTGTCAGACGCTTTGAAGCTCCACAAAAATTATATTATTTACATGTCTAATTTTTAAACTGTTAAAAGAAAAGGTAAAGGTAACTATTACAAAGTAACATTTCAGTAGTTAGATAAATTGTAGTGACCAAACAATATCCCCTAAACACAAAAATTACTCAGTTATGAGAATGAGCGCGAGAGCACGCATGCGTTACAGAGCGAGTGAGACGATTTCATGCACTGACTGGATGTTGGTCAGTACAATTTGTCCAGCTAATGAAATATAACTTTGAAATAGTTACCTTAATAACATATTTAAAAATCAAACATAAAGAAATAAGTAAAGTTCATTTATTTTTTGTGGAGCTTTAAAGCGTCTCATGCTCTCCACCGTGTCTTCCGAGCAAACTTCACAGTGGTAAAATAAGGGCGTTTCTTCCCGCTGAATTCGAAACAGGGACCTTCCAAAACCACCGTGTCCTCTAAGGACCTGCGTAAGATAAGGTAAGGATGCCGTAACACTATCTATTAAGGAAGAGGAAGGTTGTCTTAAAAAATTGTGAACGAAAAAACAAAAGAAGCATTTCGAAAAACATTAATCTACATGCGAGTGAACATTCTGTTTTTGTTCGGAACCGAGTTTTTATATGTATCAGAAACAAGACAATATTAATCGCCTGTAAGTACAGACTACAGATGCTCGAAATCACCCCAGTAAGATTATAAAAATCTTTTATTCGCATCACCCAAATATCTTCCATTTTATCTCGGCCAAGTTTTATTTTTTATGGGAATACTTGTTGTATTGTCAGCTGTTTTATTTTTAACGTTGCAATGAAAGTGATGGGTAAGTAGCTATCTTCTTGAAATGCAACTTTAGGCAAAACGTTAGTTGGCAATAGCTACTGAGTATTTTGTCTGGCGGATGTCTACACTCCTAAGTATAAGTTTTATTGCGCTTTCAACATTAATTTGTATTAGCACGACGATCACCCATCACTTAGTCATTTATATTTCTTAAAAAAAAGTACGGTACGGTTGTTTAAATTTTGATTTTCGAATGACAAAAAGCGGGCAGTTTGTCTTTGAAAGCCATGCCAATTGTTTTTGTCTTAGTGATTTAGAGGGGCATTATTTTCTCGTTTCACAATTTTTCCACTACAGCTGATGAAATTAGTTCATTGTTATAAATCTCAATCATGTTTGTAATGTTTTTGTTCTCGAATACTCTTACAGCTGCTTTTGATTAAGTAGCTTCTGATTTTATTAAAACGACGGACTTTGATTTTCAAAATTACGGTAAGTATTGCTTGTACATTTAGGCAAAATTCATCTATGCTTTAATTTATTTTTTATTTTACACTATAAAATAAACTACTTTCTACCTTTCACACTACTGGACTTTTACTATTACTTATTCTGTGCTACTAACTGGCTGGTCTACGCTGTCCTCTCATATTTATTAACATTTTTAAGGTGGCCTGACGGTTGCAAACCAACGTCCCAACCAAGGTGACCTTGCTAGTTTCAATCCGTGTAGACAGCAGGTGCAATCCATTACCTTCAACGTCCTTGGTTAGGAGGCGCGTTTTCCCAACCACCAAACGTGTCGGCGCTTGGTTTAGGTCCATGTAGCCGCAACACAAACCAAACACATAAACCAAGGTCGGAACGCTAGTTTGCAACCATCTGGTCACCCCTTTAAGTGGAAATGTTGTTAAAAAAATAATTTAAACCAAATTAAAAGGTACCCGTAGAGTTCCTTGCCGGTACCTCTCTATGAATCGATTAATTGAAATCGTACACTACCTAAACGTTTTATAAGTGCCTATGTGAAAATAATAGAATGTTCTGAATCTTGAATAGAAGATTATGTTATCGTTTTATTATAAGTAATACCATCATGAAACTTGGGTAAATACCGATGCATTCGCCAGAATAGATAAAATGCAAATTGTATTTCTGCTAACTAATTTATAAAGTCCAACATTTCGTTTTGTGTCCTCATTAAGAATGTTAGTGTTTAAATTCCACGTTCCGCATACAAAGCTAATTAAATTATTCTCGTAAATTTATAATCAATAGCATCGCATATTATATAATAATATCTATTAGGTTCGCTGGCCTGCGCTTTATCTACTTGTTTCGATATAGCTTGGCGATCTTGTTGAGTCTTTTTCTTTTTGAATGGCTCTTCGGGCTTTTTCTTAGCAATATTAAAAGGCCCTCGTCAAGAATTGGGCATAAAGAGATATTACCAGAAATTCGGACGTTCAAACAAAAAAGCCAGGTATGTCAGACCGGTTCCAAATGAATCATAATTTTTAACACATTATTTTATAATAAAATTCTTTTTTTAAATACCTTTTTCAATTCAATAGTTTCGGATATCAAGGTGGCAAGAGAATTTTCATCGATTTCCTTAAATGATTTAAGCTATACTTATAAAAAAATATACCAACATTATAGTATCTACAGTTTGAAAAACATTTTTTGGTTTGTATTTGAAAAGTGATTCCATACTATAAGTTTATTTATTTTCATTTCGGATTTGTATTTGTATAACAAAAAATCATTTGTGCACCTAATTGCAACTGAATGAGTCTAGTTAAATCGAAGAAAATTAGCTATGAGAGACAGATAGGTACATAAGTGATCCTATAAGGGTTCCATTGTTTTATTTAAAGAACTTAAAAAATCAAACAAACTTTTCACTTTATTGTATTAGCATTATATTTTCTATATTCTCTAAGACAGTGAGTGAGGACGACTTACCATTTGAACATGTGAACGATATTATGAATGAACGCATGTGCACTCTCGAAATACACGTCTAATGAGTTGGATACAATTTATGTTTTAATGTCCACGGGTTGATGTTCATTCACTAACTGTGTTCAGTTTAAGATCAGTGCTGAGATTCTGAGTTCTCGTTTGTTCGCCAGTTAGTCATTAGAATGGTTGAGCAATGATTCTATGCAGCATGTCTTATTCCATTTCCAGGGCCATTTCATTTCCATTTCTATGACGTGTTAAAAAGTCAGGCGTGTGAACGAGAAAAAGAGATCATGGAGATATACACCCTATACATACCTATAGCTCCACCCCTTTAACTGTTTAGTTTAGGTCGTAAAATGGATCGCGTTAAGAGTTCGTGGTACGACCGCAATAGCCACAGTCTAAACACAGTAGGTATTCTCCCCCTTCTAAATACACCTCTTTTGATGGTTAGGTAATTTAGAACAAAATGTCGTCATTATCATCATCTTCCTGCCCTTGTCTCGTGTATTTGGGGTCGGCGCAACACGTTTTTTCCTTCCATTCTGCCTTGTCACTCGTTATGCTATCACTAACTTCCTTTTCTTTCATATCGCTCTTCACACAATCCATCCATCTTTTTTTTGGCCTCCCTCTCCCTCTCCATCCATCTACATGTATGCTCATAACTCTTTTAGTAACATGCGTTTCATCTCTCCACTTTACATGACCATACCAAGACAAACGATTCCCCTTCAACTTTCAACTTGAGGGGCATACGTGGGCCACAAGTTGTTACCTGTCGCCATTTCATCCATTCTAAATTGATCCGATGACGTTTCGGTCTACCTCGCCATCTCCTTGGATAAGCGACCCGAGGTACCGAAAGTCGGAGCAGATCGGTATGGGCTTTCCGGCGAGAGCTAAGGGCACAGGATCGGAGAGACCGCCGAAATCGCAGAATAAGTACTCGGTTTTCGTTCTGTCTAATTTTAAGTCAACGCTCTCCAGTCTGTGCCATCACACCTCCAATCTACTCTGGACCTCTAGGCCACTCTCGGCCTAGAGGTCCTCCCGGCACAATGTCATACACCAGGGAGCCTCTTCCTGGATATTCGACGTCAGAGCGTCCTTTATCATCAGGAAGAGGTAAGGGTTTTTTTTATAGGTGGGAAAATCATCTAATGACAAATCTCGCTCTTGAGCGGGCCTTAGCCTTCGTCCCAGGGTTTCGTTTTCAAAGAGGTAAGGGCTGAGAGCCGACCCTTGATGTAAACCGACAGCCACATTGAAGCTACCAGTGTTGTCTACTGTAGACCGGACTTGGGTACTGTATTGGTTGTACATTGCCAGGTACATTTATTTCTTAAATGGCAGAAGTCAAGATATTTTAGTAGATGTGACAATGTATGTACCTTTAGTATTGTTCGTGACTGTAGGCAAGTAGCTATCACCTTGATATTTAGGAGTTCCGGCTTTCAAAATGGCGTATCAGCTATGCAATAAACACTAGGACAGGAGCTGAGGATCTAGACAAAATTAATTCTTCTTTTAGACAAGACAAGATGAATTTCTCGATTGTTTTAAGTTCAAATTATGTGAAACTGACCACGTGACATTCCATCACACACACAGAAAGTATGTGTTTTTTATTGGCACACGGATATATGTCCTAGAATAGCATGTAATTATGATACTTTTACCCCGGGAGTATTTTTTTCCTTTGGTGTATTTTTTTGACTTTCAGGAAGACGTTGCAGACATTGGTAGCTGCTAGAACTCATATATTTTGGACTTTTTTACGACCGTTATCGCTGGTTGACCCTCTTATTTTGATATACAAAATAAGAGCATCGAGAGGGCCTACCAGCTGTAGGAAGTCAGCATCTAATCTCGGTCCTTAACCATTTTTTTTTTGAGTTTAATGATGATTGATGATTCAACGGATGATGATTGATGATTTATCCGTTAGCGAGAGGGTGTGTCAGAGTTTCATTGCTTAAAACACATCTGTATCCTCCAGTTGCGTCCAGGACCACGGTAACTCTTTCAAAAATTGCTTAGTTAAATGCTGCATAAAACCACAACAGCATACAATCTTTCTTTTATTTCATCCTCAGTTCATCATATAACGACAGTTGTACGACTGAAATATCATATTTGAAAATCATGTTTTCGTCTCGTTAGTTATACATTTTCAGCACGTCTTCTATTAAAATAAGATCATCAACAAATCCCGCAGCTGATGTCTCGTATCGCCTTACAAATCAGTAGGGTGCTTTTAAAAATAAAACTTTCAACATGATCCTTCTAAAATTAGTACGGATAAAATTCAAAGAAGTTCGTTTGATTTTCTCTCTACTAATTTTAATTTTTGATTGAAGAGCTATCGGGAAACTTTCATTGAAGATTCCTTCTTGCTTAATGCGGAAAATGGATCAATGACCGGGAATATTAGTTTTTAGAAATCTCTGTTTAGTGTAGGAACCTACTGTTTGCTCTCTGACTGCGATAGAACTGGTATTAATACTTAGTTATAAGAAAGAAAGAAAAAATGGATCTGTATGAACGTTTAGCCTTTTTTAAGAGTATCAGAAACTTTAGTACTTAACCGATATCATTATCCTGCCCTTGTCCTATAATGCTTTGATCGTCACGTTATGATTTTATTTTCTTCGACCCTTTTCTTTCATATTCTCCTCACACATTCCATTCATACTTTCTTTAGCCTTCCTCATCCACTCCATTAGTCTATACGTTTATTCATATCTCTTGTATTCTTTAAAAACTACCTATATATAATGAAATGTAAAGCAATTTTATTAGGGTTGCAATAACAGCGGACAAAGCCATACGAGATTAAACTAAAAAGTTTGAAAATCTTCATACGAACTTTCAGCAGAAATTCACTACCGAATAGTTAGTACATTTTCATCTTACATCCCACAAAAATTTTCGATGTTAAAGAAGTTTGAGCGTAGGCTGATTCTATTTTCGCCAAAAACTATGTGGATCATACCGACACAGTACCAAATGTTTACATTGCTATCGAAGCGGCGAAAGAAACTCAAGACCCGAAGAACCATAATATCAAAGTATTTCATCGCGTTCTAATAAACGTTCAATACAATAAACAAATGTTGAAGAAACGTCTATTTGTGTTCGCGCTTAACCTAAGCTTGGGGAGGGTAACGCCCTTAATTTGAAAACTATATATACAGTTATAAATGCGTGGATAAAGAATGGGAATTTTCAGGAAAAGAATTTTCGTTAGGGAGAGTTAGGGTTAGGGGCTATAATTTGAGGCTATCCCACAAAAAAAGGAGTTTATCTAATGCCAATGAGCTTAGATAACGATACTGCTTACATGGGGCGTGATATCTGCAATCTATTTGCACAATATTTGCACACCATATTAGGTAATAATACAGTGTACTCTATATTTATTTATAATATCTGTCTACCTTAAAGGATATATTCTTCCAGATTGGTTCCATTTTTTTCAAAATCAAGTTCTGATGATGGGTTACACGAGGAATCGAGGGAACTCCTCAATTATTATAGGTGATGATATATGATATCGTGAATTTGGTATTTTCGTCGAGAACTTTACAGCATTTACAGTCAAAAAGTAACATTTGATGAAGTGAAACTGATGAAGAAGACGAGAAATGGTCAACGGAACTTTAAACTTACATAGATATCACAATGAAGATAGTTAAGCGACTATGATAATACAAATAAATAAATGATTGAGTATCATCGAAGTGACCTGATGATAATGATGGAGCCGGAAGATAGGTACCGGAACTCTGTAATTAATGTAATGTATATGTATGGGCTTATTAGAATTGTCATGAGATGCACTTTGGCTATAAGGTACTATTGAAATGATCAGATGATAGAGTCGGAAGGTGGAAGATAGATACGGGAATTTCATAATAAAACAATGTAGCCTAGCAATGTTTGGGTGAATTGGAATTGTCATGAGAAATAGGCACTCCGATTAAAAGTGAATCGCAACTAAAAAGTGTGAAATAAAAATCTTTTTACAAAATGAAATAACCGACTTCACTAAAGAAAATACTAAAAGGATCAAAATAACTATAATTTTGGAAGTCGGTTTTAAATAAGAAACAAACAATCCGAGAAACACCGACTTCCGAAATTAAGGTTATTTTGATCATTTTAGTGTTTTTTTTTGTAAAGTCGGTTATTATTATTTTTATTGTAAAAAATTTTTTGCTTTCAATTATTGTTCTTTTTTTAACATGTTTCTGCTTGTTGATCTATTTTTATTATTATTCCATTTATTTCTTTTATTTAGGTACATACTACACTACTACTATTTAATACATTTTTAAATATTTCTTAAAAAAGCTAAATACAACAAAAAAACCGCTATTATCATAATTATTATTGACATAACTTAAATGTTAAATTTAGTGGTACTTAAATTGTTATAATTTAATTTCATACCTACCTACATAATACTTTGTTGTCATTTTTATCACTTCTTAAAAATCGATAGTTAAATATCACTTCCATCTCTTTATTGTAACTACACCATAAAAGATTCAGGTACAGTAGTAGGAACTCAAAATTAATAGTGTAATAATGAGCAATCTATTGATAATTCTATCAATTAATTTCATGTTTACACTTTTCTTTCGACGTTTTATATTTTAATATTATGATCGTGATCGAATTTATTACATATGCCCTACATCTTGCGGACTGCGACGTGATTTATCGTTGAAAAGCTCTTAGATATTGAAGCTCTAGTTATGACTTCAAAATTTTCCTCCCGATACTAAAATGTATGTATTTCAGGGTATTATAACTTCATCGCTGCTTTTCGGTTGGCTGTCAGAATATTTGAGAAATTCGACGCGGTTGTAAAATGTGTTTCTGTTTAATAATGTGAGGATAATATAGAACAGATATTTGGATGATTTACAGAGTGTTTCGTGGAGAAAGATCTTCAGCGTGTTTAGATTTGGTTTACCCTTGAGCTTTCCTGAAGGTTCATTTAACAACAAGAGCAAGTTTGTTTCTGTTGCCTTATAACCATAAATGTGCATTTAATTTTTTATTAACTAGAATATTTCAGACGAAAGTATATTATATTACTAGCTGTCCCTGCAGTTTCAAACGCGTCTTTGATAACTGCTGTGTTTTTATAGGTTGTAGCGTTAAATGGGCTATCTAACACTAAAAGATTTTTTCAATTCGAACTTGTGGCTCGTTAGATTAGTGCGTTCGACCAACCATACAAACAAAACATTCTCTTCAGCTTTATAATATTATAAAGTAAGTATATATATATAATATCGATTAATATACAATTGTTATGACTGACTGACGTTGTAATAAATTTCAAATTAATTTAATGATAATCCAATGACAATCCAATGCAATTTAATGATAATCCAATGCAATCTAATTTAATTTAATTTTAAAATTTCATTGTGTGTTTTTATGATATATGATGATGATGAGTCTTTGGTAGTGGAAATAAATAAATAAATTAAAATAAAAAAAATATTCTGTGCTAATAGCAGTTCAGGAATAGTACTAATAGGAACATTTCTATACTACAGGTTGTAGTTATTCAAGAAATTAAGTTTTACCAACAATTCGGCACTTTTGACCATCTGCCAAGCATCATTATTCCTAATTTAGACAGTTTCGTTGATACCTCCTCAGTGCTTGAGGAATAGAATTAGCAGACCAACAGATTTCTAACCGATTTATAAACTACGGTGGTAGAATAAACATGTGGGTTAACAGCTTGTTAAACATTGGCAATTAAATAAGGTGCATGTTTACATTTGTTCGAGGATTAGATGTATGTAGGTATTGTTATTTGATTTAGCGTCTGCAGAAATAAAAGTAAATTTACAGCTAGAATACGAGGAAGGAAGACTGTTAAGAGTTCGTAATGAGGGAAATAAAACTGAACAGTACTTCGAGCATTTGTTAGTTGTGGATTTAAATACAGAATTAGAGTTCGAAAATGGAATCCACTGCTGATCGTCATTGTTGTTATTTTTTTTTTTATCGTTTTTCATTAACGATGTGAAGCATTGAGAGTGAGTGGCCATGTCTTGAATTTGTCAAGTCCGTCATCAAGGTCTTTATCGGGGTACGATTTAATCTAATTAAATCTCATAAATCCCGAATATAAATGTCCCAAACTATCATCGAGTACTATAACTATGAATCACTTTAGTAAAATTAAAGTTTTATTCACCATTTTCCATGCGGTCGTCTTTTGATCGCTCAACGACATTTCTGTTAAGTCGCTCGTTGACTGTATATATTTTTGCTATTATTTCATTCTCGTCTTGACATTAATAGACTATCAACTGGTTGATGTTGCGTCATATGTTTTCTGTGGACAGGAGATCGTGGAAATATGCAACAACGTTCTTTTTAGCGTCAAATAAATCGTCATCTTTCAAATGTATCGCGACCAGCAAAGCGTAGCTTTGAAAAGTTACTGTTGACTCGTGGAAACGCTTATGTGGTGTGTAGTTTTGAGAATATATTTCTCAAAGCTCGTAAACTGAATGTTCTACTCAGTTTTACATTCATAAGTTGCGATGTTAAAACTGGTAAATGTCATAGAAATATAAAATAGATTGCTGCTGGTAAATAAATGTCATAGTGAAGACTGGCTACTAGGTACCGACTGTTTTCAAGTTTTTTCGTCTTTGGAGCTACGACTATTTTCGACTTTTCACACCTTTAAAACAAAAGTGGAATTGTATAAAATATGTAATTTTTCAGAAGAGCGTCATAACATTTTTAATAGACCTACTTATTTAGGTACTTTATAAGAAGTTGCGAATCAGTTACAGAGGAGTTTGAACTAGATATTCGTTCGAACTAAGACTGACAATCGAATGTTAAATAGACATCCCATTTGCTGGATAAAAAAGGTAAGGTTTGCCTGAAAACTAACTAATATCCGTGCGCTCGCATTCATCAGTTTGTCTATGGTTTTGACAAATGATTTCGGAGCGCGGCGTCAGGCATCTGTCTGTGGTTCATTATTTGTATATTATTGTATGCACTATTTTTATAAATATTTCTTTATTAACATCTATATGACACGCATTAACATAAATTCATGCTATTTATCAATGTTACGTATTTATTAATTTTTTAGTGTCTGTTTTATGTATCAATGTTTTATTTATTATTTTGTTTCGATACCTAGTTTTATTTTACATCCGTGAGTAACCTCCCTAACCGAATACCAGCGCTGCGTTATTTGTCGATTTTCCGCAGCGCATGCTGAGTTAGGCGCCTTTTTGGCCTTGCACAGATTTTAATATTATTTTTTTCATACGAATAATCTTTCTAAAACTGCAATTAAAAAAGCTTAGTAAGTATAGGTAGTATATACACCTTGTATATGTATAAGTAAGGAAGGAACACTTACAAACTAGCATTTAAGACTGTCATCAAGCTTTAAGTGCTAGGTAAAGTACTTACCTACTACTATTGATGACCTAAGCCTCGATTCTTAATTTATAGCTGAGGTACGACATGGCATTTTACATGTGGGCATAATGTTCCGCTATAACTATCGGGTTAAACTCTTCTAATAAGTTTCAGAACTTATTAATAATTCGAGTATATCTCAACAAACATCTTTTCATTTTCTACTGTCGTAAGTACCTTTTTTTCTGTTTACCCCCTAAGGAAGGCTCTATAGGTTAAAACGACTATTCGTTTGACCATATTTTCTTGCGTAATAAGTTTTCAATAATAATTGTCTATAGTATTCGATATCATAGTTTTTTTTTCTTTTTGTTTTACATTTAAATGCGAGTGTAACACATTCTAATGTTTTGATAGTATTTGCCAGCAAATTTATCGATTCAGCCTTCTCAGCAAACTTCGCTGAGGTAGCCAAAACTACAATAAAATTCTCAGCTCTATTTTACCGAGATCGCGCCTATTTAAATGCTTCCACATATTGTACAGTTCTGCAGACACTTGAGATACAAAACTACACTAATTTTACATCACAATATCCACTAAAAATCAATTTGCGAATAATTAAAACAGACACTGAATTTCACTCGAAGAAATCCCGCCAAAACCTCTCGTACCTTTCTTATATTTTTTATATCTGACACATTGTTTTTGGCTTGGATACTAAGTCCTTTAAGCCATGTCGTCGTATGAATAGTTCATTTGTTCACCATTAGAAAATGGATGGACATATTCGAATTGTTTTTATAGTATTTGGCAGCAAATGTATCAAATCAATCTTCTCGGCAAACTTTGCTGAAGTAGTCAAAACTACAATAAGATTTTCAGCTCCATTTTAACGAGATCGCGCCAGTTTTAATGTCTCCGTATATTTTCCAGTTGCGCAGACATTTAAGATACAAAATTACATTAAAATTACAGCACAATATCGACTAGGAATCAATATACGAATAATTAAAACAGCCACTGAACTTCACTCGAAGAAATCCCGCCAAAAACTCTAAAACTGACCATGGCTAGCCATTACAACAATATTGGCTTATCAGGATTTTGTGAGGTAAACTAATTGTGTCAGACACGCTCTAACTGTCAGGATTTTTTATTTTATACATCTGAATCTCCAAAAGTTCTAGAAACCCAAAACAAACGATATAAACAACAAAGCTACAAATGTTCCTAACAAAAACAATATTTTAATCAAGAAAAACAAAGTCTAGGATTATAAAAATGTTAATGGATGCCCTTCTGCCGTTATAAATCGTACAAGGAACCGTTATTTTAAATTAGAAAGTTAAAATAACTAACGTAACAGATTCGAACAGTTAATTTCGTAGGATTTATGTAAGACAACAAATCTCAGGAGGAAAGCTATTTATAATGTGTATTATGACGTCATACTTTATGTTATTAAGCGTAGTGCGACTGAAAAGTAACTAGGTGTATAATGCGTACCTATTCATATCATTTTTAGTACAGATTTATCTTCCTAACACTACTGTAGGAGAATAATTTGATTCAATATTAAACTTGGTTTCATTATTAGCAATTGTCTGAACGCACTTTAATTTTAGCACCACATTTAGGTGTCGCCTAGTGAAAACAAGAATGGCGGCCATATTTTCATATTCTTTAGGGACTTCTAAGAAGTAACCAGTGACTGAAAATATCCTGCAAACAGGATGCCTGGCATTATCGAATTATTACTTTCTAGGACTGACATCAAAAATCACACTATCTACATTGATCCAATGTGCGCTACCATATGTTGTATTATCCATCTTTTTATACTGGCGAAGTTTTCTACAATGTATAAAATTCAAAATCTTTTTACAGTAGTTTCGGAAGTTTAAGGTCTATTTTACATAGCATAGGTAGGATGACAATAGAACGAAAATATATATCTTTAAGATGATTAAACGGCATAGCGGCTCACTGGGCAACGACGCGGCGGACGAACTGGCCAGGAGAGGATTTGGGGCGGTGGTCTTCGGGCCCAAACCCATTGTGCCGGTCCCCTTTGGCCAGCTACGTAGTTGGCTATGTGAACACACACAGATACAAGCAGAACGATGATGGTCCTCGACATCGGGATGCAGGCAGGCCAATTAGGCCATGCCACACCTCAATAAAGCCCTCACCAAAAAACTCATGAGACTGGACAGAGGCAGCCTGTGCCTGGTAGCGGGGACCATCACCGGACACTGCACACTGAACAAGCACCTGCACACAATAGGCATCACAGACGGTCCCCTATGCAGAGCATGCTTGGAGGGGGAAGATACAATTGCACATGTGCTCCTAGACTGCACAGGTGTCACTGAAATACGCACACGAACCTTAGGATCTCCGAATTCACTTATGATGCCCTGAAAAACCTGAGAGTCCTAATCTGTTTTTGGAGAGAGGTGGGCTGGTTGGAATAAGCACACATATACACTAAAGGAAAAACTACTAGCTAAAATATGGCGTCATAAAACTTCTCCGCATCGCTGTCGACTGCCACGATGTGCTCTGACTGAGGTAAAAGTCAGCCCTTGGGTCACGCGAAGTGTCAACTAAGCGTTTAGATAATTTTTTAAAAAGCGTATGAGCGCTCGGACCCCACGGCCCAAGAGTTTCAACCCCAAACGGCTCAAAAAAAGTGTAAAACGTACTTGAAACGAAGTACGTTTTACTAAAGATTACGGAATCGTCCGAAAGTTTTGGCTATGCAATCCACTAGGTCGACAGTTGTTTCCAAAAGTGCAGTTGCTTATACTCAGGGGTGTAGGATTGTTCGAAAGAGTTACCGCGGCCCTGGCACGCAAAGACCAATTGAAGGTATACAGGCGAGTTTTAGTCAGTCTGACACTTCTTCTCACTTCCAGAGCGAGAGAAGTTATTAAATGACAGACTAAAAAAAATAATTAGAATTTTACTGTACTCAGCAATGTTAGCAGGGTCAGGGGACCTACTACGGCGTGATAAAATGTAAGTCGCACGAGCGAGAAAGAGAGATGGAGCTATACACCCTATAGCTCATCCCTTAACAGTTCAGCTTATGTCGTAAAATGAATCACGTTAAGAGCTTGTGGCAGCTTTGCAGGAAGAAATAAGTAAACAAAAACAAAGGGCATAAACTACAATTGCTATGGGATGGTGCGGGTGACAGCTGTCGTATTCATACAATGTAGCTATCCTTTTCTCTTATCATAAAGATGCATATTTTTGTCCTGCTCTCAACTTAACCATGTTATGTAAAAAAGACTTTAGTCGTATATGTGCTACAACAACCCTCAGATTAAAACGTTTCTAGCTTTCCACATTCCACGAAAGAGGTCATAATGTTAGGTCCAAAACTTCGACGGCACGTGTAACACCATTTTGTCACAGGAAATGGTTAATTAGTGGTTTTTACAAATAAATCTATTGTTACCGAGTATATTTTCGCGTCTGCCGCCTACAGATTGGTCATTTGTATTTTGAAATGTGTCTGAAGTACAACATTTTAATGATGCTCAGCTGTTTAAAGATTTGTCGAAACGTCTAGCTGACACTTCGTGTGACCTAAGGGCTGGCTTTTGCCTGGGGCAGAGGATAAGCATTGCCATACAGCGTGGCAATGCCGCCATTCTTTTGGGCACTTTACCAGTCGACAGCAATGTGGAAGAGTTTTATGACGCCATATTTTAGTTAGTTGTAATTAGTGTAGGGTCTTTATTTTTTATTTTGCTGTAATTATAGTTAAGTATTTTTTAAATATAAATTATTCGTATAAATAAAGAAAGCCTGCTCATTATATTAATTGTTAGAATTTTAGACAGATGTCTGAGAAACCATAATTTACAGTTAAAAAGTGATAGGTAATCCAATTTGGTGTGACCTTGCAAATGTTTTTGACCCATTTCTTTGGTTTCGACTGCAACGATACCTATTAGATCAATGAATGAAACATTGATTTTTCTTCCTCCATTTTTAGTCATTTCTTCTTTCCGTATCGCTTGCACGACAGTATTTCAAATTTTGCTAGCTTAGAACTCCATTACTTCTATGACGGCATCGGTAGTAGCGTTTACGCTAAGACCTCTAGGTCTTGGCTGCACTTATATATTCTTACGCTGCTTTCAGGGTAGACCCACTTTACAAGGTTAGAGTTACATCTGCCTACTTCGGTGACCTTTAGTAATTTTTGTAGGCTTCAAGGTTCACCTACTAACGACGACCTACTAACTACGTTTCTGTTTCTAAATAGCTGGATTTGAACTAACGTTAGCTCTTTGAAATTACTTTGAAGTCTCTCTATTTACCAAAATATCAAATCACAACTGTTTCAATGAAGACTGACATCTTCTTCTAGTTAAGACGAATCGTTGTGAATACATGGACAAGTTGTATATCTAGTAACTACTTGAAAGTAGAAAAATAAGATAACAGCCCCCCTAGCCAAGTTACAATCGTTATATATTAGATATATATTGTTGGGATCAGAAGATATATTCCTATGTGACTAATTACTATTTTATATTCCGTATATATATTAAAGGCAAAATCCTGACTCGCTCACTGGCTCATCAACGCTCAACCTAAACTCATGGACCTAGAACGCTAAAGTTTTGCATAGAGGTGCCTTTTTTAATGCATATAAAGAATAACAAAAGAGAAACGGGGTTCCAAAGTTTTTTTGGAAAAATCTAATTTTACACAGCCAAAGTCGCTGGTAGCAGCTAGTAATTATATAAAAATTACTTCAGCTATCCTTATCTCATCTGCCAACATTATTTAACTTGAATTAGTTTTTATTTCTTTTATTTATCATGAGTGTGTTCAAGACCGAATCAGGAATGAGGATATCCGCAGGAGAATGAAGGTCACCGACATAACACGAAGAATCGTCAAACTTAAGTGGTAATGGGCAGGGCACATTGCTCGCAGAACGGATGACCGTTTGGGCCGAAAGATCCTGGAACAGCGACCACGTACCGGAAGACGTAGCGTTGGAAGGCTTCCTACAAGGTGGACGGATGACTTGGTTACGGTTGCGGGAGTCCGATGGATGCGAGACGTACAGGACCGTTCATTGTGGCGACACTTGGGGGAGGCCTATATCCAGCAGTGGACGTCTTTCGGCTAAAAAGATGATGATGATGTTCAAGACTGATGATCTTTCATCACTCCCTATTTAGAATGTCTTGGCTATACGCTATCTTCAATATTTGTTTGAAGATGTCTATGTCGTAGGTCCACGGAAACAGATCAGGGTCCGCCCACTTCACATTTTACAGGAACAGGGTAAAAACAATTGTTTTAAACGGTTTGTACGAGAACACCACGTTTCGCCATCGCATACAATATACAAATTTTAATCGCCGCTCCCTGCCGCGAGATGTGACGGAGTGCGCTATTCGTAGTCCAATCCCTCGTCGCACTGTAAACGAAACTAAAGTTGTTCTACAATTTATGCACAAAAGTAGCATAGTACTGCTATGTTTACCGACCGGAGCGCCCCACATTACGAAAATATACGCCGTGAAAACCGCCTGAAAAATGGGCTGCTGAAATTCTGTCTGCTACCGCGGCATTGACGGATGCTTGTGTATGTATTAAGAGAGATATGTATCAGTACTTTTTCTCCTATATGCCCTAGTTTTAATACTCTTTATAGCTTATAGCAAGCATTTTTAGTACGCGATGAAACACGTAGCCTGTGTTTATTTAGATTTTTAGCGTCTGGTGCCTACCAACGTTTGCTTTCGTTGGTTTATGGGGCTGAGCAGAACCATTTTGTAAGGAAGGAATGTGGGTAAAATAAATAATGGAATCGTTGTATTAATATAGCATAGTGTAGAGCAGTGGTTACCAACCTGAGGCCCTACCACAAGCTCCTAACGCAATTCATTTGACGATATATACTGAACCGTCAATGGGATGATGTGGCAAAACTTTGTGACAAGCTCAATCGGACTGTCAACAATTGACGGGACTGCTGCCTGCCTTTTTGGGAGTACCTTCATCTAACTAAACACCATCATAAACTAGCTTGGTGGGAACTGGTTTCCCTCGAGGACGGCGGAGGATGGAGCTTCTTAGCTCCATTTCTGTTTCTCGCGTGCAACGCTTGACATTTTAACGCGTCATGTGGCCTCTGGTGTACGTGGATACCGGGTGTGGTGATCCAGAAGAGCTAAAATATGGCCAGCGAAAGGTCCGAGGTGGTTTCTAATTTTCCAACTTAAAAGTGATATTGATTCCAACAGATTATAAGGTTCTATAAAAAATCTTGTGTTTTCTATGACATATAAAGAATAGATATGCTACAAGTTTATCATTTATGATAAAGTTTTTTTTTTAATTAAAATAGTTAACTTTTATAATTTGTTAAAACTGTATGCACTATTAAAAAACATTGTACACCTTTAGTCTTTTCTACCAGTCGATCTTAGGGTGACATTTTTTTTCTAGACTTCTGGCCCCTGCTAACAACAAAGAAACTAAAGTGGTCCCGCGATCAAAATAAAAAAGGTTGAAAACCACTGATATAGAATCTTAGCCATGTGTATCTTATGATACATATTGATCGGTGTATCGAACTATACCCGGTATCTGTGGGTGGATGCTGACAGGAACGTTGTCGGTAGCATCCCACATGTCCGTAGGTACCTATTTTGATAGATAAATGGGAATCAATTGATCAAATTCATCAATCAACAGCAACTCTTTCGTATTTTTAATTATTTATTTATGATATACTTTATTGTACACCATTACAAATACAAAAGGAAACTAAAACACACATACAATGGGCGGCCTTAAAGCATTCCGCGATCTCTTCCAGGCAACCTGGAATGGACAGTAATTGCCTGGACAAGAACTGGGGCTGTCATTGGTGTGACAAAACCAGTATTAAATATATTATATTATAATAGATACACAGATATATACATGTACTGTATAATAGATACATATATACATACATAATCATTGAAAACTATAGACAGAAATATAAATGACGACTATCGATATTCACAGCGACAGGTGTTCCCTAAAGTGCAATGAAGGGTCTTTTAAAAACAGGCAATTCGATTGAGCGTGTTCAATTGTGACTGGTAATTCATTCCACAGACGAGCAGCCTGGACAGTAAATGATTTATCATAGAAAGTCGTGGTATGGATTGGCAATTTAAGTCGCAAGTTCTCTGATGATATCAGCAATTTTGTATGTGAGTTGCAGAGAAACTCTAAACGTTTTCAGTATGTTTTCTTCAGGATTATTTGATGAAGAGGCAATCCAAAGAGATGACGGATGGCGTAAGGTCCGTAATCTGTAGGATTGTTCCAAAGAGTGACAGCGGCCTTGGAACGCAAAGGACAATTGAAGGAACGTAGGTGGGTTTTTTTAAGGTGTGTGTGATTACTAACAAAATATGAACCACGTTCTGAAACAGTTTTTTTTTTTAGTAAGCACGTAAAGTTATTGGTCATGTGCCTGATCTCTCTCCAGTCGTGTCGGTTTGCCACCCCATCGGACTAGAAGAGTAGAGAAACAGAGAGTGCACCTGTGTTTGCGCACGCGCTTGTGCTCTATTATATCTCCTGTGTACTTGGATAATCTCCGTTGAGATAGGTCACCGTGACAGAAATTCGTTGGGCTGGATTATAATTTGAACCTCTCTTCTATAGACCATTCGTAGCGGCACACAAATGTCCGCCTTTCCCAGAAACGCCAATAACACAGCGACTTCGACGATTGAGTCATCATCAATTACTACAAAGGAAATGGAATAATTATTTACTTTGTATGCCTGTGTTCTATCATCTTATCCCAGATTCTTATAGTTCCTTGAACTACTAGCAAACTCTAAGAGGAACCAGTGACTCAATTGTTGCAAATGTGTTAATTTCGCGGTCCATTTGGCCGGCCTCACTATGCGGTTGTTACATTACCAATATGCTTCTCTCGATCTTTGATGTCCTGGTAATTTAACTGATCTTCAAGGAATGTAACCTGGTTTACTATCTGATCCTAAATGTAGAAAGTGAATATGACTATTTGTGATTTCTAATCTGTTGGATTATGTTCTTAGTGTGATCTTTCAAAGCTTTCTTAGAGGAAGACCTATGTTTATATAATTCCGTACAATTGGTAAATTCATTTATCTTTTTTTGTGAGTCAGTCGGTAGGTTCTGTGGCGACCATGCAGGTCCCACTAATAGTTACTAACTTGCAAACTGTCATGTTATACTTGTAAGGTTTATGTTAAAAAAAGCTTAGCTTATATAGATGTTCAAACAATAGATAGGGTGACGTCATACAAAAGTCGAGACGTAATTTTATAAAAAATGTATTTGAAAGTGCTTAATACAATATAATAATAGTTTAAATCAAACCAGAAGCCTTTCATTTGCGTCTCCGCTATCACAGTACTGCACCGCAGGCGGAGTGGGCAGGCTTAGCGATAGCCGCTCTTTTCTTTCTTTCCCATTTGCCGATTGTCTTTCGGTTTTATCTGGTCTGTACGTTTATCTACCCACCTATATTCTAGAAACAAATTCTCAACTTAAAACGGAAAATAGTCACCTATTTGGTTTGATCGTGTCTTTGAGATGAAATACACATCATATTTAATTTTATTTCATTTATTCACAAACAATAAACATTGTGTTGAGCATTAAGGTATACCTACAATAATATTTAAATATAATTGTCACATGCAGAAACAATTAATACAATTGCAAGATAAATAAAATAATTAATAGGTTTAGTAATTAGTCAGATGCCAGAAAGTCTGACCATCAGTTTCTCAAGGAGTATATCATGTTGCCCAGTGACAGGGTTGTGGAGGTCTAATAGACAATCGCTCCACGTATAACACAGAGTATTCAGCCGCATCTGATTAGATCGGAAGCTGACCCCAAGCTAGTTGGGAAAAAGCTAGGGAGATGATGATGAAAGATAAATAAAATAGCTAATATAAAATATTGAGACAATTACTTCGGCTTCAACTCTTCAATGTTGGCATTTGTGAAGCGACACTACAATTGTGCCAATCACACGTGCGAACTATTAATAGACCATCAAACGTCGGAGAATATTTAGCGAGTATTAACAGTAATTAAAAATATTAAGTTAAAAATAGAAGAAATTCTTCTCAGATTGGCCTACACAACATTATCACACATCGCATGACGCGGCATGCATGTGTGCATGCATGATCCATAATGCATCCATCTCTTTTCATGCAGTACGGTTGTGGAACTCACTTCCAGCTAAGATCCATGACGCTAAAAGTATATCTTTCTTCAAGAAGCTAGTCAAAGAACATTATCTCTCTACCATTATAACTTCTACTACTACTACTACTTTTATTTTGTATATAATTATGTATTATATGATTTAATTTAGATAATACGGTATATTTTTGATTTTCTAACTTATTTGTATACATTGTGTCTACATCTCTCATCCAATTCTCTTGTCTGCTGGAAAAAGTTACATTAGAAATAAGCAGTACCTTTGTACTCTTCTATCTGCTTGTTCTTTTCATTTTTAAGTGTTTGTGTATACATAAATAAATAAATGTTGACTGTATTCTAATTGTTTTTTTTTTATTATTGGACATAAAATCTGATTCTAAATATTAAACATTTTTCTAACAAAAAGGTGTTTATTGTTATTCAACTTCCTCTTCCCTAAAATTCCTCTGGTTTTCCTCAATCTTTAAATAGTTGGTTTTTGCTCTGTGGTTTCTAGGCAATTTGTCAAGGTACGAAACAAAATAGTTTTTAGAAGGAAGCAAGCTGGAGGATGGTATAGGAAATTCAACCTAGATATTTGAAATGTCATTTATTCTTCGGTAATAAATCGGAGATGAAACGTAAAAAAACGTAGTAAACAAATTAAAAAGTGAGCAATTTTTATTTTTATTATTTAATCGATAAAATACCGAAATTGTGTTCGGACTTAGGATACAAATTATTTGGAATACTTACTATACTAGTGTTGTCGTTTTCTTGCCTTCTTGTTCTAAAAAAACTGTACAAAATCCTTTTTATGTTATTTAAAATCCTTGGAAGTGTTTGCACTGCAAATATTTGACCCAATAGGTTTTCTCGAACAGAGACAACTGCAGAGACCATTTTTAACTTCTCACCCCTATTTTTGACGTAGATGTTTGATTAATAATACGCTTTGTAAAAAATAAAATCAAAAATTAAAACAATGTGTGAAATATATCTTGTTTCCTAAATTATATTTACTCTTGGTATTCCAAATTAACAACATGACATCCTTTCTTAAAACTACATGTCACATTTTTTATAAAAAAAATATTAACAAAACCATAAAATGTTACGGTTATTCAATATTATAGAAAATGTCTAAAGAATTATGTCCGTATTTGTACAGTGTTTTTACTTGTGCATAAAATTTTAATAAATAAATTAATTAATCGATTTTAAGAGCTTTTGCACATTTTGGTAAAATATATTTGTTAATTACATCTTTACTGAAAAAGTTTCTAAATTTGAAGTTTATTGAGTGAATATCAGCAAAAATGTCAAGATATTGTAAGTTTCGTTATTTTTACCGACATCGTGGGTGTATATTTATAAAAAAATATATTTGTGTCCTTATATTTATAATGATAAAACACAGTCATGCCTTTAACATTCTTAAACAAATCAGAGTATACCAAATTACCTGCAGTATTCCAAATATGCTGCGTTTTTTTTAAATAGAAGTACGCACTTAGTAGCGTAGTAGCGTACTCTAACATAAAGATAATCCCTTAAGTTACCAACGAGTTTATAGCTAAACGTACCTACGTGGTACCTACATACTAACTTCCTTAAACCTACGTAAATAATTCTATAATTAATTAACGTTATTGCGATTGAAAAATGACACATCGCATGCTTACTCATAAAAAGACCTAACTCAAAAACAGGGTGTTTGAATTTAAAAACACACATTTCAAAAATAAGATTCAATTTTCAATAACCTCTTTTTTGAGTTACGTCTCTTTTTAATGAAGTGTGCGACATCCTTACCGCAATTATTCATAAGTATAACCATATTTGATCTATATGTAGACTGGGTACCTATATCAGTTGTTTTAGTTTGGTCTATCAATGTTTATGTCAAAGTCGTGATTCTAATGTAAATTATACTAAGTCAATGCCCTTCATGAACGGATAGGTTTACACAATCTTGGGAAAACGTGATCCGTTTCCCATTTATCAATTGGGAAATACGTGGTTGGGAATTCATAGTAAGTGTGCAAGTGTGTGTAAAACCAGGCCGAAGTTTATAGATAGTTATGTTGCACATTTTTACGATCATTACTTATAAATTTATAATTGTGGAGTTAGGTCCATAGATGTAGTGCCGACTAGGTATAGTACCTAACTGTAGGTTTTGACAAAAGCGCCTTGGAAAAGATAGACCCACATCAACTACTTTGTCGTCCTGCTCGAGGACTGGAAGTGTTACTTCAATGAAATACTTGGGTAATTTTATAAAATTTTCTAAACTTTTCTTCAAGAATTCAATATTAGCACATCGCGCTACAGTGGTTATGTCTGAACTGAAAAAACTAGAAATTTCTTTGTTCTACTCAATTTTCAAACCTATTCTAGAACAACAAAATCCTTAAAAGTATATTTTACATGCCAGTTCGTTAACCTAACCCATGCGATCTCCTTTCGATATCACAGTACCTACATAGAGCATAAGACACCCACGAGCTGCAGCTAAGAGTCAACGTTAGGAGGTGGTAGTATCAAAGGGTGTAGGAGCGGATTGTAAAGTTAGGTTATTTAACTGATGACATTAATTGGCATGTTTGTACACGCTCCTAGTAAAATCAATGTACCCTAGCAAAGCCAACCGCCAAATTTTTGAGTGGCCTTATTCTTATAAGCCAATGGTTTCCTAGAAACACTACGAAATCGAGGCAAAATTAATCCATTTTTCCTTTAGTACCTTAACAAATCCTTATATAACAATTCAAAGTACAAAAGTAAGATAATATAAGGTTATTTACTGTTTTGCTGTGTGCGCGAATTACAATTTGAACGTCTACGACTGAAGTCTACGAACCGAAGGATATATCCTTGATGTGAGTAGAAGGAAATTGTCATCACATGACAATAACTAAGTCTTTTTAATAGTTGGCCTTCAAAGGAGCATGGCCTTCCATGGTCCACTCACCGTATTGCAGGCATTTATATAGCGATCTATTAGCAGTTGTATGCCCAATTCACAAGACTGGCCCAAAAGAGACTGTGTAAAATTACAGGTTATTTATTATCTATCTTATTATTTCTCTCGATTCTTGAGAAACCTGTTAGTAAAAGATTGATGGGTTACCTTGAGGATAATGGGCTATTGCACAGTAAACAATATAGTTTTCGGAAAGGATAGTGGACAGAAGATGCGCTCTTTGCACTCACAACGGTAAACATCATCATTGGACAAAAATTAAAAATATACAAGATTTTTCTTTTGATCTCCAGAAGGCTTTTGATATCAAGTCCGTGCCTATATTGCTAGCCTGGCTTGAAAAATTCCAAATAAGGGGCATTGTTAGTATTTGAGCGATTCAGGAACTGCTTGTTGCACAGGTCTCGTGAGAGTGGGTAGTGGGGCAGGCGATTGATAGTGTAGCTTGCTTCGGAGTTCCGCAAGGTAGCATACTCACTCCAAATCTTTTTTCTTATCTGTATTAAGGAGCAGTGTGAGGCCTTGCCGGGACACGATGTAGTCTTTTTTATGGACGACACAATCCTGGTAGTCCACTTAAAGATACCAAAAGTAACTTCCAGTTCAATTCCTCGTGTCAAAACCACTATGAAACAACTGAAATTGGCTCATCTTATGTGGCTAAAAATCTTGATTAAGAAGCCACAGAAAATGTGTTAAAGCTTATCCTAACACACACACTAACGTGCCACTCTGCAAACATTAACGTGAATGCTATATTTTAATTTAATTTTTGATTTTAATGACTGACATTGACATTGATTTAAAATAAATTTTCGGATTTTAATACTTTGGTTTTATTTTACGATTATAATTTTATTATACTTCGATTTTGATTTTAACACTGATTTTAAATTATTACATTGATTATGATGGTTTTTTTTTTCTTCTTTATATAAAAAAAAATCCGTTTATGTTATTATTTATTATTATTTTGATATTCTCATCAAAAAGTCAAGCATTTGCATTAAGAAATTATCTCTTAAAGGAACGAAACTTTTGAAAAGTTTGACAAAATGTGGAAAATCAACCAGTCCATCGACAAACTTTCGAATTTTCCATTCTTCATCCGATTCTCTAATACAACGATTTTTCAATCATCAATTGAGGAATCGTACCTTCTATTGGACTCATAGTTTTCATTATTTAACGAAATGAACATTGGACTATTCCCTTCAAAGGTTTAGGAAACCATATGTCCCAGGAGGTAAACGATAAAAAGTTAACAATAAACTTTTATGAAACCGTAAAGCTTTTACACGACGCTGAACATTTTCTTTCCTTCGCGATAAAAAGAAAGATGAAAGAAAATTATCTTTGGCATCGTAATTAAAAAATATAAAACTCAGCCAAGACAACCATGCATGATGATATGAAAATGATCGTCGGAAATATAAAAAAAAAACTCTGTAAAAGATACATTTGGTATTTCATGTCATAAAAGTTTACGGTCCTGCATGCCTATTGAAAGTGCTGAAACGGACAAAAATAACTGATTCAGAGTTTTATTCCAGTGGAATTATTGCGGCGAGTATGATTTATATGATGCTCTAGATTTTCGACCAAAATAACTAAGAAATTTAGGTGAGAGTTTTGAATTTATCAACTAAAACAAACGACGGCCTCTATTTTTAAAGGAAACATTGCTTGAAAGTAATACCTAATTTTGTAGACTTTGTTTATTGAGACAGTACTAGCTTTTCCAAAAGAACGATAGATCATGCACTACACCAAACCACATTTAGAGATGAAGTTGTTCTTCCAAAGGATTCCACCTTAACTGAAGATCCACGTAATGAAACACACAAAAGCCACAACATATACTACTTACAGGTTGTATCAGCACTAATCACAATATCATTTCCACGGCAAAGCGCCACCCTTGCGCAAACGCACGTCACAGCGCCGCCAAACTCTACCCCGTTATATTTTTAATATAAAATTTTCTATCGAATCATAAAAATATAAATATTTTAAGATCGACCGCGCGCGCAGCACTAGCCGCGTCCCGACTGCCCATTGACGCATTCGTTTCGAACTAATTTCGGTGCAACGGCTATTCCGCGATTCTGTAAACACCGCAGCGGCGGTAAACCTTGGCTAGAGAACGTTGGTCCCCCACCTACATGGTGACTTCTTCGTTTTCTTCTCGAAATCAAGGAAAAGAGGGAGACGCGATGGCTCATTTTAGATTGGGAATGCTGGAGTGTTGCAAACTTACACAAGCTGTTAAAATCTGCTTTATTTACCTGGAGTAGAGACTATTTTCTGTCAGCGCAGAGTTGTGACCGATTTGGTAAGTAATAAGTTCTGTTTTGGGCACATCGTGAGTCAGTCGGGATGAGGAAATGCGTGCAAGTTATAATTTCGGAGCGGCCGACATTGTTGAATGATTTTATAAATCATTGCGGGATGCCTTAGCATAGGAAAACAGATATTTAGTGGATGGCAACATCATCTTTAAATAATATTTATAAGAAATGAATCCCTATTTTCCTTGGTCGCTCACGCTATAACTTTAGCACGATTTTGCCGATTGCATTTATCTTTTTTAGGGTTCCGTACCTCAAAAGGAAAAAAACGGAATCCTTATAGGATCACTTTGTTGTCCGTCCGTCTGTAAACCGTCTCTTTATCTCGGGAACGCGTGAATGTATCGAGTTGAAATTAAAACTATTCACTCAGGTGTCACCGGTCCCTAGAATCGATGAAAAAATAAAACCTCTGAGATAACGAAAAAAAGGATACGGCTGTTTGTGTCGTGAAAAAAATGTATATTTTGACACTCTCTAGGATATCCAAATTCATAGGGTACTTCCCGATGACCTAAAATCCTGAAATTTGGCATGAAGCAAGGTCTCATAGCAGAAGTACAGGAAAAACTACTCGCACTTGCCTGGTCTTTTTTATATTTTTCAATCTATATGTATATATAAAAGCGAAATACCACTCACTGATTAATCCTATAATGATAATACCTACAAAATTAAAATTTGGCAGGTAGGTTCCTTATACATCCGCTAAGAATGGATTTGTAGCGACATCTATCGCGTCACGTAAGAAAATCCTGAATCGCGCAATCAAAGTTCTCCGCGCGATTAGAACATATATAGAACAGCCCGAAATCATCTATCGGGCAGTTGCAGCCCACCAGACATAACATCCCGTCTGGTCGGAGGATCCTCCCTTTTCAAAGGAAGTTTGCGGGACTTTACTCTCTGTCCCGCCTACCTCCAAACTGGTGACCCTCGACAAAGAACGTCAGCGCAGCCTTCGTGCAGCCACTACTTCGTGACGTCATCATCACTTCCTCAAGCTTTCGAGCAGCGAGCCATACAGCCAGCACCCACGGCTATAAAGGGTATCCTGACCACTAGCATGCCTACCTGGTCATACCTGGTCATCACCCTCAGCCTCATCAGCGACCTTGGCGAAGCACACTGCACCTTCGGCCAGTCACATGAAGAGCCACGAAGAACCTCTCCTGGTCGACGCAAGCAGACAAGCAACTACGTCGCACAGCACCGCTCCGACTCACTGGAGCCAGCAGCACTACTCCGACTCACTGGAGCCTGCAGCATCATCCCGACTCACTGGGACATCATCACCCCGACTCACTGGGGCATCACCGCAGACAGTTCCGACTCACCGAGAACTATGCGGCATTCGGTTCCGACTCACTGGAACCAAACCTACCAATGGCCTGGCACGCGTCAAGAAGCATCAAGAACCATCGATCTCCGATCTCCGGAGGGGAGTGATGTAGCGACATCTATCGCGTCACGTAAGAAAATCCTGAATCGCGCAATCAAAGTTCTCCGCGCGATTAGAACATATATAGAACAGCCCGAAATTATCTATCGGGCAGTTGCAGCCCACCAGACATAACATCCCGTCTGGTTGGAGGATCCTCCCTTTTCAACGGAGGTTTGCGGGACTTTCCTCTCTGTTCCGCCTACCTCCAAAGATTTTAGTTTAAAATTAATATTTTAACATATGTATTTATTCGCTCAATTCACAGCACGACAGTATAAAATCAACTAAAATAATTTATTAAACTTTTAGGCATCAGTCATTTCACGTAACCATTTTTAATATAACATTAACATAAACTTTAAATAATTAAGATAACAACATAAACTAATTTAAAAAAATCATTAGGGTTGTGTAAACATTGTAAGGCACCGACAACAGTATAGAGCCGTCTCTCTCTAATTCTCGTTTTCAATGAATTTGCCAGTTGCTTTGCAGATATCGTGTCTTGGCTGTCTAATGATTTTATCAAAAATGTAGTAGCTATATCGGCCGTTAGAATAGTGGCATCTCTGTGGCGAGCCTAATTCGCGCAAATACACTACAATACACCTAATCCTACCAATTCAAATATCCTTTGGATTATTTTTAATGGAAATTTGTGGATAACTGCAAATATTATTCGTTAAACTCTGTTTTGACTAAAATCCGATAAAAAAAACGAATTTGAGCCCAATAAACTGGATTTTTCAACTATTTTCGAATTTATAAGAATCCGGATTGCAATCCGGATTCCGGAGCCGTGAGCGCCTGGGTGTACCTAGGCTAGGGCCTACACCCCGGCGCTCAAGGAGCACAGGTCCGATTGTTTTTTTTTCTATCTCCATGCATGGTCTGTACAGGGGACTATCCGTGATACCTACATATATCTATTTTGTGCAAGTTGGTATTTTAGAGGTATTGTGGAACAGGGTGTAGTACATTGATTCGCCAAGGATTAAGTGCGGAAACCAGATTACAAAAGAAGGTGTAAAGTCCCACATACCTCCGTTGAAAAAGGAGGATCCTCCGACTAGACGGGTGTTGTATTCCGTGCAACTGCTCGGATAGTTGTTTTCGAACTGTTGTAGGTATGTAGATACAAGGGCGCCAGCTTTTAGAAAACCTCATGGGTGCTCATGCTCATTTGATGAATCGAAAAAGTGGCGAAGTGTGAGAAGAGAAATGCACACTGATCGACATTTTGATAACGGATACCAGCATCAGTAATTGACATCTGTTGCCCGCATCGTTAATCTATACTTATAATAAATCTGTAGAAGTAAAAATTCTGTGTGTGTCTGTCTGTGTTGTGTGTGTGTGTGTGTGTCTGTTTTGTGTGTATGACGGAATACTTGTTCTGCGATTTCGGTGGTCTCTCCGGTCCTATGCCCTTAGCTCTCGCTGGAACGCCCATACCAATCTGCTCCGACTTTCGGTACCTCGGGTCGCTTATCCAAGGACATGGCGAGGTAGACCGAGACGTATCACATCGGATCAATACAGGATGGATGAAATGGCGGCAGGTCACTAGAACAATTTGTGACCCACGGATGCCCCCCAAGATGAAGGGTAAAATCTACCATTCCGTGATAAGACCTGTCATACTGTATGGATCAGAATGTTGGGCTGTGAAAAAGACGGATGAAAAAAGATTGTATGTAGCGGAGATGAGAATGTTGAGATGGATGTGTGGTGTGACGAGAATGGATAAAGTGAGAAATGAATATATTAGAGGAAGTTTGAAAGTGGCGCCAGTGACTGAAAAGTTGAAGGGGAATCGTTTCTCTTGGTATGGTCATGTAAAGAGGAGAGATGATAAATTCGTGTATGCCCTCAAACAGGTTAGAAATATAACTAACACAAAAACGGCGATAATATCATATCACGCTTATGTTGAATCTTTGTTACGATATGGTCTTATAATGTGGGGTAACAGTACTGATCACAACAGAGCATTCGTTGCGCAAAAAAAGTGCATTAGGGCAATTTACGGCCTGCAACCAGATGAATCATGTAGATCTGTATTTAAAAAACTTAATTTGTTACCGCTACCTTCTCTTTACATCTACGAAACATGTATGTTTGTCAGGAAAAATCTGAATTTATTTGTTAAGGCAGACGACATTAATGTTCGTAACCGACGAGACCCCAACAGGCTCGTTCTAAGCAATATTCCTAGGTTGACCAAATATAATAAAAGCTGCGTTACAATGTGCGTGCGCTTATATAATAAGTTACCTAGTGATATAAAAACTCTAGGCATTAGATTATTTAAAAAAAAATTGTATCAATGGTTATTGATTAATAATTTTTATTGTGTAAAGGATTACTTGAATTGAAAAAAAAAAATGAATGTAGATACTTACTTACAAAATTTGCATGCTAATATTTAGCGAAACATGTTTGCTCATATTTGTACCTTTTACCACCTTTTATACCATGTTTTTTAGCAAATAAATATATTATTATTATTATGAAACGCATGTTACTAAAAGAGTTATGAGTATACTCATAACTCTTTTAGTAACATGCATGTGGATGGGTGGAGAGGGAGAGGGAGGCCAAAGAAAAGATGGATGGATTGTGTGAACAGTG
Source organism: Mythimna vitellina (assembly GCA_949316375.1). Taxonomy (NCBI): domain Eukaryota; kingdom Metazoa; phylum Arthropoda; class Insecta; order Lepidoptera; family Noctuidae; genus Mythimna; species Mythimna vitellina. Next base: position 18,386,338 of record OX438701.1, on the reverse strand, counting down.
ATATGAAAGAAAAGGAAGTTAGTGATAGTATGACGGTTGACAGGATAAAATGGAAGAAAAAAACGTGTTGCGCCGACCCCAAATAAGATGGGACAAGAGCAGGAAGATGATGATGATGAGAAGTAAAAATTCTGTACATTGAAAATATTAAAAAATAAATGGCAGGGGGTGTTACTAGACCGACACCGAATCCAAAAATGTGTTTAAAAAAATGTTTGTCTGTCTCTTTGTTCAGGCATCACGCAAAAACTACCGGTTCGATTACTATGAAACTTGGTATAATTATTCTTCAATATTCTGGGAACCACACTGGGTACTTTTTATCCCGGAAAAGTAGGTATATATAATAAAAAACAAACTTAATTTTGCGATTCGATCCGATTACTGTACCAACCGTAAATAATAAGTTTTTCGCAGGTTACGCCACCCGCAGTGGAGTTCACTAAGGGGCGCTGCACACGGCCAACATACTATAATATTTTTATATTTTATCTTAAGCTACAATATCGCTCGCCATACAATTTAATGGACTATCACACACGATCTTCGTCGTGTGTGATAGTCCATTGAATAAAGAATAAATAATATTTCATATTTTCGTATCTCAAAAAACCTAATAAAATCATTTTCGACTACTACGCGGACGAAGTCGCGGGCAAAAGCTAGTAAATAATAAATTGAGACATCACATACATAGTCCTGGTCCCAAACTACGGTTTTCCTTTGTACTGTGAAAACCAGGAACAACGAAGGTACCACAAACACCCAGACCCAAATATCTGTTTCATCAACAAACATTTGTGTTGGTGCTGGAATTGAACCCGCGACCTTTGCGTCTCAACCGGCGCTCTAAACCACTGCGCTAAACAGGTCTTCGGGTAATGAAAAAACGCCCATCCCTAAAAGCTTATTACTAATCTGTTTCTTGATGTCTATTCAAAAAATTGCAATTCTGAAATATATTTTATTATTATTATTCTCGGCACCCAATGTTTATTTCTCATGGGTGCTCGAGCCTCCGAGCACCCACGGAGTCGGCGCCCCTGTGTCGGTTTTTTTTTTGGTGGGAAAATCATCTAATGATAAATCCCGCTCTTGGGCGGAGCGAGAAATAGTGTCAGACTTTTACTGACTAAAAATCCACTCCTGTTCCTTCTTTGCCTTCATCCCGGGGCCCCGGGCTTCGCTTTCACACTACCCGTGTGCCCCTGTGTAGGTATGTTTTAATCGCGCGGAGAATATTACGACGCAGGATTTTGAATTAACATCCCTATGTAGCGTCATAAATGTCGTTACAGTATATACCACATTATTTTTAGTATAATTATGCGAAACGTAAAAACTTTGTTTAGAATCAGTAACTGAATTGATTGCAATAATTTTTACACCATGTTATTATTCCCAAAAATATTTCAAAATGGTCACAAATTGCGGACACCACGCACGGACACTAATTACAACTCAGGTCACGGCAGGTCATAACGGGCATTAGGTGCCAGTGCATAGCTGGGTGCGGGAGCAAAACAACCCCTCAGTCGCACGGTGTCTATGTATTTGTGCGGACAACCAGATAACATAACAAGCTTATAACTTTGTCATTTTTCATGACACAGTTATGAAATTTTGTACATAAGATTCTTTATATAAAAATAATAGATACGTGTTTCGGGTTTCGCATATACTAAAACTAATGTTATATATTTAAGTACCTACCACTCATCAGCTCAGTTCGGAAATATGATCTAATGAGATCACGCAGTCACACTATACATAGTGTTCCTGGTTAGAGAAACCTTACTAATCGACCAGTTGTGTTCAGTCATACTGTCACTTACCAGACACAGTGAGATACCTATTGACTGCTCTTTTAACAAGAAGGTAGTATGTATATTTCTTTCTACATGCCTTCTATCAGCGGCTTCGCTTGCGTGAAAGTAGAACATCATATTGCAGAAGTAAAAATGTAAATGTATCCTATGCTCTATTCTAGGATTTGGTCTATCCTTGTGCCAAATTTTATCAAAATCCGTTCAGCCGTTTCAGCGTGAAAGAGTGACAAACACACATCTAAATAGAAACTTTTGCTGCTTTTCCCTTTGTATATTAGTGTGATTGGCCGATCCTGTGCGAGTAGAGTGAATTAAGCCTATCTCTTATTGATCCAAAAACCTCTTGCAATTTAGTGTTTCGCTAACTATCTGAAAGGCAAAGCTATACCCGATGTCATGTGATCGAGGATCTGTCAACACCAGACATGGACTTTATTTTTGTATTGTTTGCTTCTCTAACCAGGGAATCAAACTCGGCGCTTTCCGGTCGGCAACAGCCCTTGCAACCACTTCACTAATAAAATGATACATAATAAAACACTGATTGACTGAGAAATTAAATCCATTTTTACGACAAAGAAATTAGGAGGGTATGGGAATACCATAATAACCCATTTTACCGATCCCAATAAGAATGTAAATCACGCGTAACTTAACGCCAGATAAATTTGTCATAAAATGCATTGACCTTTCTCTAATATCTCTTTGTTAGTACCCTGGACTATACAAGAAAATATAAAGGATCACGATATGTGTCCAATCTATCTAACATTAAGACCATTTATTCAGTGCAGAAAATAAAACTACATAAATTACAAGATAAAATTTAATATTTCTCTTACTCCTACATATTTTAATCATACTTCTCACGGAGATCTACACGGCTAAATGTCCATTTAGCCGTGTAGATCTCCGGTTTGTGCATTTAACCAGCATCAAGTTCGGATCCACCATCTTTAGCTCTTTCGTCACACAAAGGTTCTCCAGCGATGCGTCATCATCATCGTCGAACCATTACATACTGGTTCATTCTTTGAAGCCGAGGGAATATGACTCATTTTTAGGGCCTATTTTTTTTACAATTTGATATTTTTATTTGCATACTAGCTTCTGGTAGCGTCTTCGCCAGCGAGAGTGTAGATTTCTCTATACAAACTTTGAACCATCGTTTCCAATGGGGTGAATTTTAGTAAATTCTCTTAGTGCTCGCCTACGTCATAAAACCCTTGAACAAAATTATACGCTCGAAAACATTTTAAGTAGCTTCGGCTGTGCCTTGATATGTCAGTCAGTCAGTTTCTCCTTTTAAATATATAGATCACTTTTTCCCGGTCACTAAATGTAATAGCATATATCAGTCACTCATTTGTGGTTACGACACAAAATAGATGGGCACGAAAAATATAGGTCATATGAATGAGTCGTATTCCCTCGGTTTCAAAGCATTACCCAGTTACAACATGTTTTTTGACCTAGCTAAGTTCCCGGCATTTTCCTTCTGGAAGAACTGAGGCCCTCCATTGACGAGCGATCCATAATATTGGACGACCTAAACTGAATTGTTAAGGGGATGGACCTATAGGTGTAGGTATAACTCCATCCCTCTTTCTCACTCGCAAGCCTGACATTTTAACATATCATGGTAAGGGCCCTATATTTCGTCAGGTTTGCAGCTTAGATTTTCCAATCGGTGAGTTTTGTTGACAAAACTTTGAGGTAAGTTATAATTTAAATTTCGCCTAGTAGAGGCGAAAACTGGTGATTAGGAGGTCATTCTTAACCAAATCTGGTGACCAGAACTTTAAGGTAACAACTTTTCGTATGCCGCTATTAGAGACACAATTAAAAAAACATTGTCTCGCATGGATCTGCGCTCCAGCATTCAACGAGTAAAGGCAAAACAAAATAAAACACTAAAAAGAAATTTATAAGAAAAAATGTAATATCTTTTTCTTCCGTCTGCATTTTACCGGATGTCATTTAGCGTTTTTCAGTATTTCACACGCATCCGCCATCTTTAACCCTTCCATGATATAAAGGAGGTTCTCCACCGAGGCGTCTTCGTCGTCGTCGAACCAGAGTTGCAACATGTTTTTGGCCCTGGCTGCGTCTGTGGCGTTTTCTGTCTCGAAGAACTGTATTTCGTCGGGTTTGTAACCTAGTTTGGCAGCCAGTTTCTTCCAATCTGTTAGTTTGGTGGACAAAGCTTCGAGTTGGGAGGATGATATCATTGTCACTCGGGAGCGAGCTACCTTGTCGTAGTCTTCTTCGGCAGCGTGGGTTGAATCTGGCACCTATAAGAATGGTGATGGTCAATATTGCATATTGATGTAGTTTTTCAGGTTTGGGGTAACCTTTTCGTTTGCTATTGGTTCAAATTTAATTATCATAATTGCCTTATCTTAATATTTTTTAAATTCTAATTAATGTAGTCTTTTGAGAGTCAAAGGGAATTTCTCGTTGGATTAAGTCCGCCTCTGTACTATTGTTTATAAAGTTTAAAAAAATAAATATTAGGCCGACTGTTTAGTCTATTTTTTTTTTTTGAAGAATAGAAATACCAGTTTGACATATTTTCTATGTGAGAGTTGTAAGATCTTAATATTTATTTATTGCTCAGATAAGTTATATGATTGTTGAAAAATCGACTTAAACAAAAAGTCATTAAGATCGATTTTTCAACAATAAATTATTAATTTAGTTGCGCCTTCACTAAGTAAGCAGTCATTATTAAAAGCTTGTCTTGAATATGCAAATTGAACCAATAGCGCAATAGAAAAGGTTCACCTTCACCAACCCTGGAACCGTTTCCTTTTTTGGAACCGTGCACTAGCTTCTGACGTTTTATAAGTGCCCATGTAGGCCTATGTGAAATAAAAAACTTTTGAATTGAATTGAATTTAGAATACCGTAATTAGATACACAATAGAAAGACAATGACAGACCGAACGCTGGCGTTCGCCAGGGGTTTAATGAATTAACTCACAAACCAGAATTACATGATGTACAAGTCAGGGAAACTAATTGTTTGTTTTTTTGAGGGTGGGACATCATCCAATAACTTCTACCGCTCTGGGTGGAGTGAGAGGGAGTGTCAGACCTTTACTGACTAAAATATATTCTAACCTTAGTGCAGCTTCAATTTACTGGGTATTTTTGAAAAAAAGAACAATATTTATTTTCCCTGACTTGACGATCCTATGGATAATGCAAGCAGCAACTAAACGGAAGGACGGTCAACATATGAGCAATGCATGGGCAAGGACATACACTGACCTTAATTTTGTTCTTCTTTTTTAATGACACCAGCAGTATTCCAGTTGGCTAGCTAGTGTGGAAAGTGATATGGGTGAAAACAAGCAAATCGACGGGTCCAAAGAAGAGATTCGTATAAAAAAATATGATGAAATTAATGTATTTCATTACGTATTCGTATTGTACTTACTAAAAACTATGTGGTATAGATACCGGCACGGATCTTGAGCGCTGACTACTACAGTTTTACTTGCGCAGAAGCACATCATCATCTTCCTGCCCTTGTCCCATCTTATTTGGGGTCGGCGCAACACGTTTTTTTCTTCCATTCTATCCTGTCAAAAGTCATACTATCACTAACTTCCTTTTCTTTCATATCACTGTTCACACAATCCATCCATCTTTTCTTTGGCCTCCCTCTCCACCCATCCACAAGTATACTCATAACTCTTTTAGTAACATGTGTTTCATCTCTCCTCCTTCCTTCCTCCTTTGCGCAGAAGCACGCAGGAATGAAGTATCGGGTTGTCGGGTCTCTTTAGTAGTATGAAAAGAGACGCGGAGGCGGGGAGTGCAATCTTTGTACAGTGATTGGCTCGCCAATGTGTACGATGCGTAAAGCGATCCCCTATCTATCGCCGAGCGCTCAAGATTCGTGCCGCTATCTGTACTATTTTTTTTATTGTTTAATAAGCTTTTACTTATCAAACACTATCTTGTTATTTACACAGAACTTCAAAACCTCACATCGTAAATCGATAATTTTTCATATACGATTTTGTTCTTGGGACCCGTCGTCGTGCGTACATGAGTAAATGAGGTTTGGTGCAGAATTTTGTAACTGTCAATTAACAGAATAAAAATGCGCACACTAAAGTGTGACGTCACCGCAAAAAGATAGCGTGATGTTGCCACTACGCCCACGCTCTTCCTCATACCAATATTTGAAATGCTAATTCCTGTTTCATTCATAATCAATTTCGATGCTGTTTTCAGAAAAATATTACTTTTTAGACTTATTTGTTGTTTAGTATAAAATATTGTACAAAAATAAGCACAGCATTCATTATTTAAAAGTTTAAACTTCGGCCTGCTTCGATTTTTTTAGATTACGGTGATAAGTTATTGACGACTGTATTTCAATATAAATAATGTTGATATTCTTTTAGCAGAGTTCGAAATCTGAAGTTTTTTAAGTGCCCATGTAGTCTTATGTGAAATAAAAAAGTATTTTGATATAATTTGACATGTGGCCGGTGGTTGCTACTTTTTTTAACCCATACACGCAGTATCATAATGGACTCTGACGAAGGTTTAAATGCACGAATGGCGCGTGTCGGCGTTTAGTGGGCAGTGCGGGATACAAGAAGCGAGCAGCGGCGATTTGTGTAGCGGCCACCTTCGTCAACCATGTGTGGCGAGTAAAATGTATTAATACTACAGGAAATATCAAAGTGTGCGGCAACCCTTAACGAGGTTGTCTATGTATGTATGTTATGTATGTCTATGTATGTGTGTTATGTATGTCTATGCATGTATGAGACATAGACACCCTCGTTAAGGGTCAATGTCTAGCAAAGGACATCGTTTGGCCATTATTATGATGACATAACATAAAAAAGGAGATTGTCTATGGAGGTTTCCTAAAATAGACGTCTTGGGTTGGCTAAAATTAAGTTATTTTAAAATCAGTTTTAGTTACCTGCTCAATATCATTAGCGTCCCCTTCCTTTATGAGGTCCGCTTCCATCTGTTCCTCTGTAATCTCTTCCTCGGTGTTTTCCTACAAAATTGGTAATTTTATCAGTTAGTTTTTCGTTACTACCCTTGTCCAAGACATTTAGCTCTAATCCAGATGACCGCACATAATGTACTTAATGCGAATAAGTCGCGATGTTTATAAAGAACACATCTTATTTAGATGATTTGTAAAAAAAGTCGACATAAATACAGTAATTTTTGGTCGTTCGACTCGAAATTGCTCTGGTTTTAAGATGTTTAAAGTTTGACTGTACAGGGCTAAATTAATAAGGTGACTAGACGGTTGCAAACTAGCGCCCCAACCAAGGTGACATTGGTTTCGTTTGTGTTGCGGCTACATGGATGTAAACCACGCTCCAACACGTTTGGTGGTTGGGAAAACGGGCCTACCAACTAAGGGCGTTGAAGGTCATGGTACAACTGCTGTCTACACGGATTGAAACTAGCAAGGTCGCCTTGGTTGGGACGTTGGTTTGCAACCATCTGGTCACCCCTTTAATGCAAATTAGTCAATGTGTTTTTATTGAATATCAGCGAGTCGCCTTTGCCGCCTATAATTTATATTCCAAATCAACTTGTTTTTTTTCTGTATAGGAACAAATATTCCTGTCAATTTGAGTACAAATGGGGATGGTACTTGTTGAAAAAAAAACAACAATAAAAAATTAAACGGAACCCTGCCCTCGTTCGACAGGTTTAATTAACGGTACTTGCTTCGATTCTAAGTTAGCTGTTATGTGAAAGAAGGAATGAAAGAAAAACTTTTTATTTGCCGGAAAAGGCGCAAACTTAAAACTAACATATTGCAAACATTTTGCATTACAAAAACATTTATGTATAACTTAAACGGCACCAAAATTGGTCTCGACTATAAATGCACGACCATCTGAACTGAGACTTCATCTAATAACAGCACAATCAAACAGAAACAAAGATAACAGAATATAAGTAGAAAATAATAATAGGTACATTACAGTATCCCAGGTAACTGTGGCCTGTAAGAAATTAAAATATCAAATGCCACCAGTACAATAGAAATGATTTTAGTTGTAATTCTATTATAGAGTGTTATGCAAAGCTTTCGAAAGTGCTTTAAAATAAAAAATAGCGGGAAGTACAAATTTAAATTTCGTAAAAAATAGCAGAAAGTACAAATAGAAACTTCGTAAAAAATAGTGGAAAGTCTTAAATATTTTCAGTATTTTTTTTTTAATATTTTCACAGTATATCGCACAAATTGCATCTCTACAAAGCAATAAACTATTGCGGAGATTTCAGAATTATTTTGCTGAAATCTTTTTGTGAATTTGATTATATAATAATTGTTATAGAAATACTAGCAGTCCTGAATGACGTAGACCTGCCCGAAGATGGCACATCGTTAGAAAAAAAAAAATGATAACCCAATTGCAGCGCCACTTACCGGATTCAATTATATTTTCAAACCATCATGGAATCCACTCAAATATGCATACAAAATTTCGTCCAAAACGGTCAAACCGTTTAGGAGATGAGAAAAAACACACGTACAGAAGAATTATATACATATAATAAAGATGATTGCAAAGTTTATATTATGAAAAAAATGTGAACAGAAATAGAACGAAGATTTAAATTCGTTTGGACAGTAGCGTAGCTAGGTGTGGGCGAAGTGGGTCCTCGCTCACGGCCCCACACAACAACGGCATCGCGTGTGCGAGGGCTCTTTAAAAACGAGAGTTTGTATTTTATAAATTACAGGCTCGCATTTGACCATTATTTCACAAGCGACGATGTGGCTGAATACTCGGTTGTGATAGTCCCTGTCTCGTTAACGAATTTTTGAAAGAAAATGTCTTCGCTAACGTGGACGAAGCCACGTCTGAATTAGTCCACGCTACGTCTCTGCGTCTGGAGCGAAATAGGTTTAAAGATTTGAGCTTCATGTGGGGCTAAGCCAACTTTACTGAATTCATCTAACGCTCTCCGCCCCTCCAAATACCTAAAGATTTCAGTAAAATAACCCTTTAGCGAACTAAACGCAAGCTTACCCAGGTTCACAGTAATTTATCTCGTAGATTAATCGTCTTACCTGTTTGATAGCTTTGTCGATTTGATTCTTAGAAGATTCCCCATCAGCAATAGCTGCTGCGTTCGCGGCTACTTCACGAGTCACGCGGTCAACCTGTAAAAAGATTTTTTTTTTAATGTGGCTCGGGAATATTGAGTTACTGGACAGTGGATTTTGACTCAAGCAGGCTCATTTTATGTATGTGTAAAACATCCTAAGGCAAGTATTCGAAGACATTTGTGATATTCACCTTTCAGTAACCCGGTTGTCGTGTGGTGGATTATGGCTCATTCCATATCAAAGACATGAAACTTTTGTGGTTGGTGCCAGATAAATTTGCAATAGCGGTCATTGACCATCCTACATTTATTGACATTCTTTATTTATAAAATGAAATAAAGGCAAACCTATAGATACTTTTCATTTTATAGCAATGAATAGATGTGATATCCTCCCTTACTCCTGAACTAAATCACATAATAGGCAGTTTAATCGCTTACTTTATTACTTAATAAATGTAAAATTTTTGCACTGATGAAAATTGATGATGGGTGACCGTGGGAATTACATGGCGGATCAACGCGAGGTTTTTTTTATAGATTAAGATTCCTTGGCTTGCCCCCTATAAAGGCATTTGGCACGCCGCTGTCATGTAGTCGTGACCGTGGCGTACTAGACACATTTTTCTTTGTCGATGTATTTATGTCTTGGCGGTCAAAAGGTTAAACTAATCACAAATAGTTATTTTATTTATAAATAAGGCCTAATGTTTGTTACCATAGCAGTGAGATAGTCCGGCAGTCGTCCTATAGGGTTGTTGGTGTGCACGAAGAAGTGCGGCGACCTCCTGGCCAGCAGGCGCAGCGCGCGCCAGCCCCAGCCGCCGTTGGCCGCGCGCGCCGCGCACGACTCCGGCGCGGGACACACCATGTACGACTCTGTGGGGACGGGGGAACTACTTTATCATCATCATCACCATCTTCCTGCCGCGTGATACCATTCAGGAAACTTTGTTGGCTTCTTCATTTAACAGATGGCCGTCAATAAAAAGGCAGCGGAAATTGGAAACTAATGGGAAAATAGATAAATAAAAATGTGTTTTTTTTTTCCTGGCAGTTATAAGTACTATCACAAATTTTTCAGTTGTGTATGTCAGCAATGAACATATCACTGTTCACACCATCCATCTTTTCTTTAGCCTCCCTCTCCCTCTCCACCCATCCACATGTATACTCATAACTCTTTTAGTAACATGTGTTACATCTCTCCTCTTTACATGACCATACCAAGACAAACGATTCCCCTTCAACTTTTCAGTCACTAGCGCCACTTTCAAACTTCCTCTAATATATTCATTTCTCACTTTATCCATTCTCGTCACACCACACATCCATCTCAACATTCTCATCTCCGCTACATGCAATCTTTTTTCATCCGTCTTTAATCTGTCATCAACTTTATCCGAAATATAAAATTATTTATTTTATACAGGTTATTGAACTCTTCAGTACTTACCCAGTGAAGGCATGAAGTCCCGCTCTTTGGTGCGACACGCTGCAAGATTGTCGGGACACAAGTTCCATAATTTCGTCAGTTCATTGCTAAAAAATAAATATACAAATGAAAATGCGTCTTATTCCACAGACAAAAGTGTGAATTTTCATGTATACTTACTTCCCCATGTAAGATTTGTTTTGTGCCTCATACTCTTTGATAATATCGCCCACAGGGCGGCGACGTTTTCTGGACTTCTTCACTTCATCTATGGTTTCTACCTGCACTGGAGGTTTTGGTTTCTGAAATTCTTCAAGACAAACAAAATTAATATCAATCATAGAGTAGTTCAGAGTCGACATCAACGACCAAATACTCTAATCACATTAGCTGTTCTATCACCTATGGGGATTGAAGAGCTAGACGAGATGGAGTACCTAGTCGCTAACCTACGAGTAAGACACGAAAACAATCGTCGGACCAATCCGACGCAAGCAGATAAATGGAGCAGTTAAATGTTATAAATTACAGATATTTACCTGGACATCCATCATTCTTCCAGCTATTCCAGTGTTCCTCTCTCTTCAGAATATGTTTGACGCACTCTGCAAACTGCTTGCCATGTGGTGGAGTCTCACCCAACAGCTTGTACACAAGGGTCGTAGTTTCTTTCACCCAATCTACTTGGTCGGATTTTAGTTCTTGAAGGTCCCTAAGGAAACAAGATAAGGATGATGTGATGGTCCCGGCAGACTTGTCCTGCCCGAAAGGCAGGCTGCTGGCATTTCGTCAGAAAAAAAATTAAGAACCCGATTGGAGCACCACCTACAGAGTCCAATTGTATTTTCAAACCATTTAGACAGAGATCCACTCAAATATACACACAAAATTACATCTAAATCAGTTAAGCCGTTTAGGAGGAGTTAAGTGATAAACACATGTACAGGTGAATTATATAATATACAGGGTGCCTTTGACATCAATGCACAAACTAATACCATGGATCCAGTACATAATTCTGATTATGATTCTCTAATAATGATTTTACACAGTTTAAATGTAAGTAAAGATTTTTTTTTTAAATTAGGAAAAAGCTGACGTAAAATTCCAAAACTGGGGAATCCAGAATCATGTACTGAACCCGTGGTATTCGTTTGTGCGTCGATGTCAAAGACCCCGTGTATGTATAAAAGATGTTTCCCCACACTAGTAATTACTCCACAATTGTTGGGTATGTTTACAAACACGTTTTTACAGAAGTTAGAAAAGACACCCAGGCTCGGAACTACTGTCCGAAGAATTAGTGTCGCGGAACGTAATAGAGCGGCCAATCGTGCCACCGACGTCATTCAACTGAATTAAACTAACACTGAAGGCAAAAAGATGTTGGAGTATTTTGCACCAAACACAAAAAAACTTTATATTTAAACATATTTTTATACATGTATATTTGTACAGTTCTTTTTATCATTCAATCTTTTCATGCATTCAAAGGGTGAATGAAAATGAAAACTAGAAATTGAATATCATATTATACTTACATTTTAAACTTCACAGTAGAGGTTAAGTATTGGAACAATATTAGGAACTGTACGAGGACACATCTTCTAAAGTTAGAGTCGGACAACTGGAGTTCCAACAGCTTCTGATTGGTCAGGAACTTGGCAAAATAGTGTGGCTCGTTGTTTTCCGAGTCTTTCATTTCAACATCCGTAGTCAGTGATTTGACAGGCTTGAGTAAGTTTAGCTTTGATTTTTGTAACTCTATTGTTTCTAACTTGTATGACGAGAATGCTGAGAGCACACTTCCTGAATGCTGTAACAGATGTTGTTATTTTGTATTAGTGTTTTTTCTTTGCGGTGGGAAATCATCTCATAACTTCTCCTGCTTAGGATGGAGCGCGAGGGTGTGTCAGACTTTTACTGGCAATTGAGAAGGTGTGTCAGACCAATACAAGCAATATAGGTGTGGTGGCCCCACACCTATATTGTTTCAGTTGCCTTTTGTGTTCTAAGACCACAAGTATCTCATTTTTAGATTGTTAACAGTATTAACACATTAAAGTGTCAACAATAAAACAACATAGAAACATCTTAAAAAGTATACTAACCTATGGATATCTATGGGTATATAGGGAATAACGGAAAGGTTTGATTATTTTCGATATTTACTAGACTACTTTATGAAGAACTTCTTAGTTATGTACTTGGATAAATACTCTTTAAATAAAAAGCTCAATATTATATAATCTATGCGGATGCTAACCGCTAGCGTTTAACCTAAATGACGCGAAATCACGAGCGAACGCTGGCTTTCGCTTGGGTTTTGAGTAGCTAAGCATACTTACGAGTCGGACTCGCTTGTCCGGTACTGGGCATGAACATAAGTCAACAAGCTATTTTGTATACATACACCAATGACTTGAAAGGTGAGTTGTCTGATTTTAAAAAACAGGTATTATAAAGTTGTGCTGTGTGTATGTCCTCGTCACCAAGCGCAGGCTGCCTCTGTCCAGTTTTGGATGGTTTCTGGTTAGCCTCTTTGGCCTGCCTGCCTGCCTGCAGCCCATTGTCGAGGACCACCACAATTCTGCTTTTGTTTCGATGACCAACCATTTAGTTGACCAAATTGATTTAGGGGTTTGGAACAATGGGTTCTAGTCCAGAAACCACCTCAGATGCTATCAATAAGCAGAGTGCGGAGTAATAAGCAGTTTGCAGGCCATGTAGGGCACAAGATTCTTAATCTTATGTTTTTATGAATGAATAAATATGAAAGAGAATACTTACAGCAACAAAAGTCTTCCACTGTAATTTATTATAACAATTATTTGGATTCCTGAAGAAGTCTTGGAGGCTCCAGAATCTGCAGTACAAGTTGTAATCTATATTCAGTTTAGTCTTCTCTGTATCCTCAACCACCATTTCTTCATCCAATGAATCTTTTAGTGTACTTGAGCTGTCACCACCAAACTCTGTCACATTCTCCAGATTAAACTCGGAGACAATATTCAGTCCAGATCTTTCAGAAAATGGGAAGAACTTAGCAAGGAACAGTAAGATTCTACCACAGAATACTGTGTTTTGGGACCTTGACAGTCTCCTCAGCAGATCATTACACATCCTGAGTAAGTTATTCTTACAAGCTACGAAAAATAACTCTTCTTTCCAAATTGCGACACCATTTTCTACGTAAGAGAACATTTTTTCGCATTTGTTTAGTGTGAGTGCATCGAAAATATCGCCTAGCAGCACGACTGGCATTGTAGGAGTCACCATGTGTCGTCTACATGACTCTATGCAGAAGGAAACGAAGTTTTCCAACGTGTCTGGGTCTTCAATCAAAAGTTCCAAGAGTTTGTCTCTGAACGCTTGGTCCATCGCCGCTTTTCTGTCGGTCTCATTTGTATTCTTTGTAAACGAATCGAGCAAGTCGATATTGTTGGTTGCAAAAGCCTTAGACAGGACATCCTGCAAGAATACATTGTTTTCATCAGCCAAAATCATTTATTTACTTGGCATTCAAATCATAGCACGAGAGGTTAGAAATTACCTTGTATTTCGTCCGCAACTCTTCAAATCCTTTTTTGTCGGTCATCTTGGCAAGATATTTCTTTACCTAATTTAAAATTGCTTCAAGTTATCATTTGTGTAATAATGCGGATTTTATTAGAACCGAAATTATGTACGAAATAAATAAGCAAAACGCTACCGATTTCGATCAATAGTGTTGTGACTAGCACTTTTAGACTAAATCACACGATATTTATTAATCGACTATTAAGAATCGATTCCAAATGATTAGTATCTCTATGAATTTCATATGTCTGAAAATCAGAAATCAGAAGATTATTTTGTTATTATTATTTTTTTAATCTAATTAGTTAAAAAAAATTAGAATGAGATTGTTAAAGGCTGAAGAATGTTAGCGAAGGAGGACAAGACTATTTAATTTTGGTGCAGTGCTGTATTCCGCGCCATTGGCCAGATGTGATTTACGGCATTTTATATTATAAGTATTAAAATAATAATAAACTGCAATAAATTAATAGGTTTTTACTGCACACAACTAAATTGATTCTTCATGAATTTATGCTCAACATACTCATCGACTATTGTACATGATCTCTTATTTTTTCCCGCCTTATTGGATCTAATGATTTTGCGCATTCAAGACATTTCGTTTCTATTGGCTAAAGGTTGGCTAGCGCAACCAATAGCCAATCGTAGATCGAGTTCAACGTACGGAAGTGCAGCTGATAGCTATTATTTTTGACAGATGTGTGTCGTCGTGTTGTGTGGCGTCCTGTCTATTTATCTTTAGAATTTTATTATTATTTACAGATTTTTTATTCGATCCTTTGTTTAGAAATGTGTTAAAATATAAGATTAGAATAGCGTAGTGTACTTAGTAATTATTTTAAGGATATTTTGAAAAGAGAGTAGAGCACAGTGTTTGGAAACATGGACCGTAATAATATGAGGTAAGAAGAATCTGCTTTCGCTTGCAATCGTGCTTACTTTCACGTTTGGATAGACCTTAGAGTGTGTTGTAAACAATGGGTGATGTGTTGGAGTCGATATAATAACTGTAGGCTACATTTCAAGTAATATTTTGAGTGCACGGGAAGATAACCCAGTTTTTTATTCATTTGGCTTTGTTTGTGGAAAGATAGCGTGCAAAATCGTGGTGTAGAAGTGTAATCATGAGTGGTAAGCGGGCACTCGTGATAGTAATAAGTATTTCACACATTGTCGCAGTTGCATGTTTACAAGTGTCGGGCGTGTGTGGGTGTTATTTATATTATTATAATGCCACGCGTTTCTTATCGCATCGCTTGCGAACAGTTATGTACATACAAACTCACCAATGCGTCGGGTACCTACATAGCCTTTCCAGTTTTTGCACACAATAATTATTCATAACTACTGTTTTTTTTTTTTTTCATAATTATTATTTGATTTTTTTTTTGACCTTTCGGTCTAACCTTGGTTTGAACAAAGATATCAATGAGAGGCAGATAAAACTGTAATCTCTTCCGCAACTGACAGCAACATTCATCAATAGAATTTATATGTTTTATGAATTTATTAATAGGTATAACATTTACTGCAAGTCTCTGATTAACTCTAATCTTTTGAACTCTAACATAATATTATTTGTAAATACTCAAGTTAGGTAATATTTTGTAACAACTACATACAATGTTAATGACCCTGAGATCTCGGTTATTTCCAGAAAAGTGACATCAAAGTCAGGTTGCCAACCATATTTTATAATAACATAACTTACTTTATTTTTGGTATAAATACTTTATACTTTTGCATAAAAATAAAGTATGAAAATACTCTTTTCTCAATCTTTAATGTGATGCGTAAACTGAAACATGAATATTTTTCCAAAAATGTAAGGAAATACTGCTAGTGTGTGCTAGAAGCATAAAAATTATTTTGAAGAGAAAAAAACAAATAAATAAAAAAAAAACAAATTCCTTTTTTTTTCTACTAAAAAATTGTGATACATTATTTTTCCTCAAAACCAATTGGCAATGGTAAAGTCAAATTTTATATCTTATTTTCATTTAATGAAGACACAACAGTCTTTATTAATAGAAATGAGCTAACTTTAGGAGCAGCAAATTATCCAGAGAATAGCTCTAACTCCCTCACTGTTTACATGGCTAATAAAAATAGCATTGGTTGCAATTTTTACTGAATTAACAACATTTAAAAAACATAAGAACAGACAACCAAACAGGAATACCTACAAATAGTATGAACATGAATTTTAAGTCTATACTTATACTAGCTTCTACCTGCGACTTCACTCGCGTGAAAGTAGGTTTCTCCAAAATTTGGACCCCCTTTTATCTCCTTAGGGGGTCAATTTTAGGAAATCTTCTCTTAGTACTTGCCTAAGTGATAAATGGAAACCTTTTGCAAAATTTCCCACTTCCAACCCCAGTAGTTTCGACTGTGCGTCAGTCTGAGATATGTCATTTTCTCCTTTTATATATATAGAAAACTTTACCAAATAATTATGTTGTGTTGCATTATTTGGAATATGAAATAGTGCTACCTGCTTACTAAATTCAGAAATATAAAATTAGGATTTATTCAGATCTCATCCTTCATGGTTTATAATAATGCTGTCAGCCTTCAACTTTTCCACTGTCAAACATAATTCTCTTTCTATACAGAGAAGGGTTAAACAGCTCATATGCACATAGTAGTTTAAACCATGGCCCATAATGTATTCAAAGTCATAAAAGTATACTTAGTTTCATAGATCACAATGCCCTGGGGTGATCAGATGCAGATATCAGTGACCTTGAATATTACAATGATGTGTAACCGCACAGAATATTAATTGATATGTGCGGTAGCGATTGATTTAACCACAAGATCTGTTCTACGACTTATTGTACAGTTTGAGTATGCATATTTTGACAGAGCACTTGTGTGCTATAATAAATACAGTATTCTCAAATTAATGGTGCAGATCTTCGCTAATTATCGTATTCCCGGAAACACCCGAATCATCATCATCTTCCTGCCCTTGTCCCGTGTTATTTGGGGTCGGCGCAACGTTTTTTTCTTCCACTCTGCCCTGTCACTCGTCATGCTATCACTAACTTCCTTTTCTTTCATATCACTCTTCAAAAACGGAAAACCACGGCCTATGGCCAAAATTCTTTTTTCATAATAAGATGCAGAAAACAGCTATATCTGACTGGAAATATGAAGGAGTATAAATTCAGCAAAACAATTTGATTTCTCTCTTCATAGCTAACTTTCGATTTTCTATTTTGTTTTAAAGGACATCACAAATCACTATAATAATATATAATAAATAATATAGAAGATATCAGACACAGAATGAGGTTTCTTTATATGTGATTGGTGTTGGTATCCTAAGGATAGGTAGCTAGAGAGTTATAGACACGAATTAACATGCAAATATTTTGACAAATTAGTACTTTATGTTACCTTTCCCAGATCAATAGACACCTAGAACAATCGACAGAATGCTCTGTAAACACTCATGCATCGTCAATGGTGTTAATAGCCCACTTTACGCTTCGATCCACGCGCCATGGCGGGTTCCGCGTGGCGAGTTCTAATTTTAAATGAATACATTAACCTACTAATAGATAGAGAGCTATAGAAAGAATTGTATATGTTTGAGTAACTAATCCCATCACAAGAATTTAAATATAAGCAGAGACACAAGCGATTCAACAATATCACGGTTTTTGGCGGGAATTAACCATAATGAAATCCAAAAACTAAACTCTTAAAAGCCTCAGTAGCCAGGTCATAAAATCCCAAAAAAAAGGAAGACCAAGGCTGAACAGCTTATTACTTGGCTACCATAAAAGTTATTATAGTGGATTGTTATAATGGCTTTATTAGACATGACATTTACTTTTGTGAATAAAAAAAATAGAACCAGGTTCAGTAGGTTCCTCATCATCTCCGTAGCCTTTTCCCAAATAGCTTAAGGTCGCCTTCCAAACTGAAGGGATGCAACTGAATACCCGTGTTTTACATGGAGCGACTGCTGAGCTCTAGGGGTATCAGACCTCCACAACCCAGTTACTGGGCACACGATACTACTTGGATAGGCTGATGGTCAGATTCTCTGGTGTCTCCTGACCAGTAATGACTGTCAAAGATCTACGAATGACGACCGGGGCCAACGGCCTTACGTGCTTTCCGAGGCACGGGGTGTCAGTAATGTTTTAGATAAACTAAGAAACGTAGATGTGAATTTTAAAAAATTACATTGTTTCTTGCCCGGTTTCGAACCCGCAACCTCATGCAAACCCCCCACCAATAGCTAAATTAAATAAATTGTTCACCAATTATATTTTAATTGTAGTTAAATCTTTTGTATAGTTATAAGCAGTAGCTAGCCGCCGTAGACCGCCCATTGTGACACCCTATTAATGTTAATTTTTTAATGTAAATTGTATTTTTGGTATACAATAAAGAATATCTATCTATCTATCTATCTAGCCAGATAATAATAATTAAATATGGCGTAATAAACCCATCATAGGACTTCCAATTTCAGATCAAGCTACGTGAGCAGCGGGCCTCGCTCGCTACCTCACATGGGGGGCAGCAAACGTCACAACGGCAACGGTCACTCTGCGCGACTTAGCCCCCCTGCGCAGGCGCCGCCGCCCCACCCCAACAATAACAACAACAATAATAACAATAACAACATCAACAGCAACCAGAACGATGATCTTATCACCTATATTTATGATTCTTGGAATAAGGTGCGTAATATTTGCGTTTTTTTTTTCTTTGTTGTATTCAGTGTTATCAAGTAGTACAGTAGAAAGTACGGGTCGTAGTTAGTGTCCAACTGAAGCCGAAGTCGATTCCTGATTCGAGTCACTATCCTAGCAGTGGAAACTATCATTATGCGGGCATAAAATAATACAATCAGTGACATCCATATGAGCTAGTAAAAAATTAAGAAAAACTTATAATTATGTTAGCAAACTTACTATCTATTTAAATGGTGTTTATGGTTATCACAATACAGTTATGAACAACAACACTTAACAGAGGAGAATCGTACCTCCCCGCTATGGTCTTCAGGATGGAGTTGGAGCTAGCCTGCATTCTGCAGAGCAAAGAGGCAGATATCTGTCTGACGATGGCTTAGAACTCATCGACGTGTGCTTCTGCGAATATACCTGATGTACTGCAGAAACGGGGCAGCCCTAACATCATGTGGTCCTACCATGAGCTCTTATCGCGATTCGTTTTACAACCTAAACTGAACTGTTAAAGGGACGGACTACATAGGGTGTACCGCCTTATAAAACATTATTTTTAGTATATGCGAAAACTGAATCTAGTTTGTTTAGAATCAATAACTGAATCGATTCCAATAATTTTTACACCATGTTAGATTTTTTCCAAAAATATTTAAAAAAGGTAACAAATTGGACACACCGACACTAAGTACAACATAGGTCACGGCAGGTCATAGCGGGTATTAGGTTCAACGCATAGCTGGTTGAGGGAGCAAAACAACCCCTCAGTCGCTTGGATGGCCCGGTGACCATGTATTTGTATGAACAACCAGGTAACATAACACGCTTATACTTTGTGATTTTTCATGATACAGTTATGAAATTTTGTACATAGATTCTTTAGCTCCGTCTCTTTTCCCTTATGTCCGGGATTGATACAACTCCAGCCCTCTTTTTCACTCACACGCCTTTTATTTTAACACGACATGTAAGGCGGGGCCCCTGAATCCATTATTATATTCCCGCAGGGCACTGATAGTCCGTTATAATGTCAGAATTATCACTTAATAAAATTGAACGCACTACTAACACTGGCTGTGTAGATCTTGGCATTCCTAGCATAATTTTTTATCAAAAATTCATAAAGTTGCTAGCAGAACTCAATGGAGTGAGACACTTGCATTGCATGGTCAGTGAGTTTCAATTAAAATAGTGATGTACTGTGAGTCCATTACGGTTCAGTTATTTACCCTCGATAGCGACTTGATCATCGAGGCAAGTGCTTAACTGGTAGCCAAAAAATTCTTAGGAATCCTAGCTAGCTAGGACACGATATCTCTATAGAGATATCGTGTCCGTGAGCGGTGTCTGTGTGCGTTGCTCGAACGCGCTTTGTATGTAGATTGACTTCTGTACATTAGTGTTCTGTGTTATATAGTTCCATCCCTTTCACAGTTCAGTTTAGGTCGTCAAATGGATCGCGTTAAGAACTCGTGGTAGGGCCTTTGCTCTTATCTTTGGAATGGATCTGCAAAATACTAGCTTAATGCGCTAGAGTCGATTGAAAATCGAGACAAGAACTCAGCAGTGATGCACTCGTCGAGTCAAAACTCTAAAACTTTAAACATCGTCGCCGATTTGCTAGCTTATAGGACATGCGTACTGAACATCTTGATCATGCCAGCTTATGCCCTTTTGCTCCACGCGAGGTTTCTGTAGTCGCTGAGCTGGTCTTAGGACACCTGCGTTATTCTTTGACAGATGTACCGCCCCCAAACTACCCGCCTGGCAGAGTCCTCGAACCGGGTCACGCGGGAGTTAAGCCCGTTCCATTATCGGACTACAAGACGTACGACGATACACCACCGGTACATGGGGAACGTCCAACTTATACGTCCAAAACGGTTTTAGGATCACTTTCACTGTGCGTACAGCTAAGGAGTGGAATATAGCTACAACCTGATAGCTACAAGGGGGTCTTTAAGAACACAGTGAATAGTTAACTACTAGGCAAATGTGCTCCATCTTCAAACACATCGCTTACCATCCTATCAGTCAGGTGAAGTAGGGGTGAAACGCTAGCCTATCAAATATAAAAAAAAATAAACTGCATGCATAATGATTGAGTAGAAAATGAGATTTCAGTCCATGATAATTTGCCGCGAGGCATCGCGATCTGAAATATTTATATTTTTGTGTAGTTATATTTTGAGTCGCACTTCGAGCCGCGTCGCGTCGCATCGCGTCGCGTCTCAGTGTGAACTTATGGTTCGGCATAGAACAGTCAGCAACAAAGGTTTTAGTTTTCGAAACTTAATAATTCAGTAAAATATTAAATCTTAGCTAGGAACCTACAAAGCAGATTATTATAGTTATCATTTTGTTTCAATTTGGACGTGTTTAAAGTAAACGTACTTAAATGAAAAAATGTACGTTTGATCTTTGGTTACTGATTGGAAAGTTTTAAATTTTATTTATCTGCGTTATTATAATAAGCCAAGGTCTCACTACGTACTTTGACTATTATTAGTTACAAATTCATAAATATACTACCTTCACAATGTTTGTCGCATAGCGAAACTCATCTATCCTATTCACATTCTTTAGCGACCATCAATTCACGTCTACGTGACGAAATTGCAGACTATGTAGGTCAATGCAGTAACCTTCGTGTCTAACAGGCTTAGTGATATCTAACATTTATATATATCATACTTTATCTTTACATTGTACATGCATAAAACTAAGTCGCTTTCTACGTCTGTTTGCCTATCGGCTAACTCATAAAACCAACTATACTTGCGGGTCCAATATAATAACGGGTTCAAGATGTTGATGGGGTTGCCTCGTTTCTGTAGTGCATCAGGTATGTTCGCAGAGGCACACGTCGATGGCTTCCACGCCATCGTCAGACAGAAATCTGCCTCTTTGCTCTGCAGAGTAGAGCTCTAACTCCATCCTGATGACCATAGCGGGAAGGTACGATTCTCCTTTGTTAGGTCACAGAATAAGAAATAGTACGTTTTTCACAGATGCAATTGGGTTTAAATTTTTCTTAATTGTTTAGTAACCCATATGGATGTCACTTAAATTTCGAATTAAGGATTATTTAATTATTTTTTTATAAACCACGTAACGTATTTTGATGCGGTTTTGACTAATAGCAAAAACAATAATCAAGGAAGGTTTACGTATATGTCGTGGCCAGATCTTAGAATTGATCACTTCATGATATGGCCAACTAAAACTGGCCAGATCGTTTAAACGTTAACATTTAATGATATGTCAATCCTTGTTTGATACAAGTGCAGAAAGTTTGTCATTTCGATCGAGGCGGAATTCGCACGAGCCGTAGGCGAGTGTGTTATGGAGTCGAGGGCTGCAGTGACAAGTTTGCACGTGTGTTAAACGACTTTTTTCTTTCAATTCACTTACGAAGAAATTAATAAACGGGGGTTAAACGGCGACTCGTGGGCGACGACGCGCGCCCAGCCTGATACGATACATGTAATAAAATTGTGGTGGGGGAGAGCAAGCGCACTTTTCTGCACTAGTGCGGAAAACAGTTTATTGCGTGCTTAAAAGCTGTGGGATAAGAGCGGGGTTTTCGAGTAAGTGTATTGAAAAACATATACATATGCCTATGTCACTCAGTGACAAAATAAAAAAAATCGAAAAAAATCGGTCCAGTAGTTTTTGAGTTTATTCATTACAAACAAAAAAATACAATTCTTTCCTTTTTATAATATTGCAGTATAGATTATTTATGTGATGTTATGTACGATAACGAAATACATTGTTCTAGATAGTAGTCTAGTTGTCTTTGATATTAGGCATTCATCGCATCGGCTTGATTATTAGTTATATCGGGTTGTCTCTAATGAGGTGGAAATAATCTATGTCTGTCTGATATCAGATCAGTGAATATTGGAATACTCATTTTATGATAGACTTCAAAAACTTATCTAGAAAAATAATAAAAAAGATCGTTATATTATTGTAGCAAGACTACCTAAAAGGAGAGGACCCAAAATTCGATACCCGGTATTGAATTTTGGTTGAAACAAATGTAACGAAGCTCAAGATGAAAAACATGATGGAGCGGGGAGGAGGGGGGCACTCATAATTAGTCTTTTTTCCTTAAATCTGTAGTTTCTGTTTATTTTTGTAGGTATTATATTTTAAAGTAAATGACTTTTTTCCTGAAAACATCACCAACTTATTTTATTCAACTTCACAGATTTTAGAAGGGAGGAGATGTGTTAAGTAGTAAAAATTGTACCGGAACACGATGTCTCCAGTTTCCCTACCACCGCCTAAACTACTACATTTGCAGTAATATTTACGCAGTCGCGCACACATCCGCAAATCATAAATCAGTCCATACTACACAGTCAATTATAAACCTTACCTCCCTAAAAACAGCGTGTATTTTCCGTGCACCGTACAACTTACGCACACATGAAATGTCGATGTGCTATGCAAAAGCAATTTATTTTACATTTACGCTAGTGATTGACTAAATAGAAAAGTTATCGATTTTTCCATTTTTTTTTTGTCGTGCTATTTCTTTTGGGTCCCAAAAACAAAATCATAAAATGTTAATAATAATAATTTAATAATAATAATAATTATTATTAAGGTGTTCTCTGTTCCCGATACCGGTGGGCTACTATTTTTTATATTTTTAAATGTTTTTAATTTTATAGTGGAATATTTAAAAATATAATTTATATGTTTTGTAAAAGGAATAAACGAAATAATAATTAATTATTTATTAATTTGTTTTCATAAAACCCAAAAACTAACCATTTACCCGTATAAGGCCATTATATACGTCATTTCAGAACGTCAATATCAAATACTAAAAATCGGCCAAGTACATGTCCTGGTCCTCTAAAATCCTGAAAAGTTTAATAACTTGTATATTAATTATTGCATGAAAAAGCTTTCAGTTACTAAAAAAACTTTAACTCAGGTCTAGTCTTAATTTAAGGATTGCCCATTCAAAAAGACTGCGTTTTTTTTAGAGGCTAAAGCATTTCTGGTTGAAAGTGGAATGAGCATATAGTACTATATTTTTTTAGGGAACCCATTAGGTGGCCTTCCATCAATCCATTGCTTTATTAAAATTACGTCTTTCGGGAAACTGAAAACATAAAGTAACATTGTAGTTATCATTTTACCTAACTTACTGCTAAACCTCACCATGTAAGGCTTTTGTTAGAAAAAAAATACTGTACTATTTTTTTTCTAACAAAATAAAGTTTTGAAAAAAAAATTCTATCTTGTTAAATAAAGAGAACAAATAAAGAGCTAGAACATGTTGCCTTATTTTAAGCAAAAGTCGTTATTAAATTCTGAATTATGCTATTTCTTTACAACTCTGTAAAATAATCAAAATAAATAAAAATATTTACATTATTTTAATTCGGATATCCAACCAATCGATATTATGGTCGGTAGTCTATATTAGTAGATCATACAGGCACATCATTAACTCGCCGCAACTAACAGCGGCTTTATTATGAAATACACCGCACTGATAAAGTATCGTTATGTTATTTTTACATTGCTTGTTCCGTTACTGAGCGTTAAAATTAAGTAGTGGTTAAAGAGCAATGTATGTACTGTAAGAGTAATACAGTCGCCTTGATATTTGAAAACAAAAATAACGTAGTAGCAGCAAGGGATATTATAAGATTTGTTGTTTTTACTGATTTTAAAGATAAATATAGTATTAAACTTGTACTTCCATATGGTAAGAGAATCCATGATGACCCAGGCTTCTCTTATCACTTCGGTTCTTGCATGAAACGACTGAACAACACGGCATTTTAAATTTGTTTACGATCACGTATCGCGTATCTCACAAGTTTATAACTGACGGCCGTTTGCCCGATCGTGTGCATTTTGCGCAAGTCGCGCGGACATGCACACGCCTCCTTGCCACTTCTCCTGTTTTTTTAAATTTCTATGTTCAACTTACAATTTGACACTGATCTACAAAATGAAAATAATTTAAAAAAGTTTTAATTTTGCGGGCTACCTTGAAGCATCTCCATTAAGATTTAGGAAATAGAAAGCCAACCATAGCTTTGACCCATGTACTAATTACATTTCTTTCCTCTTTCTAGGTTACACGCGAACTAGAACGCGGCAGCGAAGACGCTAAATACTACCAAGAAGTTGTCGCTCCACGTCAGCTGGCCAACTTCAGACCTTTCAACCTGGACGAGTGGTGGGCCCGTCGCCTGGTCCAGAGCATAAACCGCAACAAACACCGGTCTTAGAACCCGTCCCGCATTCGTTGGTGAACGACTTGACAACTGTGCCCATTGGAAGGAAAAAAACGAAGCAATGTTTAATTTTAGCTTGGTATTTTATTGTGTACAAAGCCTCGTATTCATGACAAAAAAAGTTTTTTTTGTTGTTGGTTACATTTTTCAATGCTGCCAAAAACAAAAAAAAATATACATAGCTGACAAAATGTTGTGCAACTTTTGTTTACCATGCATACGAAGCTTTAAAGTGATTGTAGACGTTCCCCTGTAGAACATAGGAATAGATAGTGGGTGCCAACCTCCCGGTACATAGAGCTGTCGACCCGACTCTCCTACACACGTCCAAATCTGGTCACACAACACCAGATTGGTCGGGACGTTTATGGGCACTGTAATATTTGGACGCAGGAGCATTTAATTTTGGCTTGTTTAAGTGTATCTGTACAATCGAAAATTAAGTTCGTATTTTTAAGGTGTGAATTGAGAATTTAGACAGTAATAATCATGATTATAAAATGTAAGATTTTGAGGTTTCATCCATACTATCATTGCGCAAACTACTTCTGCGGATCTTTCCAATTTGCATACTGTACTATTGTTTCTTCAAGGTTGTTATGTATTGTCAATTAGAAAGTAAACATAAAGCAATAGATGAATATAATGAAACAGTGGGTATAGTAAAAAGAGTCTGTCATAAACGAAGAGTGTAGTGTCTCATTGTACAGTTTTATCTTGTCTATGCTCGTTTAAAGGGCTTAGAAGTATTTTAAAACAGATTTTATCTATATTGTATCAATAGCAGTAGGGGTTATAGGCTGGAGACGATATTATACCTTTGCTACAACTTATATTATAACTTAATTTTTTTTCTAACTTTTTTACACTTATTTGATTTTCACTTTAGCAAATTTTGCAATTTCTTCTTCTTTCGTGTCGATTCAATTCAAACTTTGTCCGATCAATATGTAGCCACCTGGATAGCTCATTTTGCAACGGACTTAGTTCCAGTTGTATCGATAATTTATTTATATTTGTTTAATAAATAAATAAACCGTAATGTCATCTCCAGTTTATTTCCTCTTATTATGATATATAGATTTTAAACTTCTATTCAGAGTGTTAGATACAGTTACACTGTAAGCGTTACACTTTATGTGTATCACACCATGCAAACCAACTTGTAATGTAACAATTCCTATATATTTTAAGGTACTGCTTTTGTTCTAGTGTTTCATTCTTAAGCAACCTGTTTTCGTATTAGAAACCATTTCTTTTTCAAGAAGAATAAAAAACGTTAGCAGGTATTAATGGGTACGAGGGTAATGTTACATTGCACGTTGTGTTGCAGCATAACGTGTTGCACATAATGTGTATACGGCTTTATACTTATAATCCAACTCAATGATATTAATAGATTGCATATTGCAAGTAGATTTTTGAAACTTAATTTGTTTATCATATAACTATCGATTTGTTTTGTAGTTTTAATAGTTAGACTTGTTTTGCTCTGTTATAGCGGGTAGAAGATTTGTTTTCTACGTGGCTTTTTTGAATATTAAAATATAAAGTATTTTTTCTTAGACTATTGCACTGAAAATTTAAAATGAGCTACTGTCTCTTCTTCAAACTCACTCGTCTTTTAGAATATTCTTATATTTAATATAATTGCAATGAGACATTACTGCCCGAGATTATTTACATTTAGAAAGTTTGGTTTCCCTTCATTATGTGAACTTTCCTGCAATATTATATAATCTAACACGTTAGTCAAAAATGTCAAAATATATTTACTTATTTTTTTATCATGTGGACTGTCTTATATACGGAGTTTCACACGAGTCCACTGTGGCCCGAAATAATGTTTCATTATCGCCACGCGGGTCACACATTCGGATACGCTCGTATTTTTGACGCTCACCCTTTTTATCACGAGACCAATCACTAGCAACCGTAAGTCGAAGTAAGTTATGTCGTGTCGGTCACCATTGTCCGACGTAGCCTGATTGTAAACCAGCGCTGGGTGTCTGACGTCCAGTAAATGCTGACGTGGTCACTCTTTCGGTACGTTCGGTGAATTCTGTACTTTTATTCCTTTTTACTTTGTTTTTGTAACTGTTGTGCTGTGTCTGTCCCGAATAAAATTATTTCTATTCTATTCTTTTGGATCATTTACTGGCGGTCACCATTGTCCGACATATCGACTAACGTGTTAATACTTTTGTGATTGCTTCAAGCAAACAATAATTTTCTAAGCTATTAATGTTTTTAATTTTTTAAACTCTGCTTTTGTAAACTGTACATTTTCCTTTCTAATCATACATATTTATTTACAAGCAATCGCATTGCGACAACATAGGTACATAGAGACTTAAACGCTGTAATCAAAGTGCGAATGAAAATGGACCTTATATATACAACTATACAACTTAAAGTACATTGTAATCGCGTTTGTAATAAATTGTGATATAAATTATTTGTCAAAGCAATAATTAAAGTTGACATGAAGGCGGGAAACGTTGTTTTAAAATGTTTTTCAATGATGTGGCTGAAGTTAGGTATTGTAAATAAGTTAGTATGAATTTCTATTTTTAATTTAATAATATGTAAGTAAATGTGTCATTGCGCATTAGAATTGGCTAGATATTGTGTTGTATCATGACCTGCTGTCCTGTTATGGCGTCTTAAAATCAACATAATTGTAATGTGAGAGGGATAGTGCTATATGTCCTATATAGGTCCGTCCCCCTCACACAGAAATTATGATGATGTCAAGTTGAAAGCTATGGGCCTGATCGTGGCCATGTTCTCGCTAGATGGCGCTGAAATCAACATTAAAAATAACGGTGTAACTAACCGCTATACTAAGTGAACATTCAGAATTACATGGATTTCGAATCAATAATCTAACGTTAAAGTTCATTAAGCGGAATGTTCGATTTTAGCAAATACCATTTCCTTGACTCAATAATGCTGTCATTCACTAAAAACAAATAAAATTTGCGCCATCTATTAAGAGCTTAGTGAACATAGGTTTCACCTTAAGACGTTATAGTAGGACCCCTGTTGGCTGTTTGATTACACTGGCGTGAGGTGAAGTACAATGTAATGCATTTAATTGACCCAAGCATTTTTCTTTATAAGTCCTTAAATTTCTCGCCAGTGTAGTTTAATTGTAGCTTTTAGAGATTGACCTGATGTTAGATCTGCCTCAGATAGACTGTGTGGTTTCAAGTTTGTCCGTTTGTCTGCAGGCCGTATGCTCCGGTAGTAAAGTTCATCTACATTCCATTCACAAATGTACTTAGCGTTCCAAACTATTGTAAATAGTGACGCAGTGCTGACAGATTATGGATTTGAATAAATTTTTTAAAATAAATATTTTGTTGTCTTTTTTTAGTTAACCTAAACCAATTGATCGCTTCTGTTGCAATATGTCCCTAAACTTGTTGAAAAATAAAAGGCCCGTTTTGACATTTGAGAAATGCCCTAGAATGTAACTTGGAACGAAACTGAAAGAAACAATAAAATAGTAATTAATTACATAGTGTCTTAAAAAAATACATACATTTTTTTGCGCGTTAAATAATATGTTGGAATATATTGCGAGTATTCTAACTTCAACTTTTCATTAATGGAATTTGTGGAAAACACACCGCACTTTGGCTAATAACACGTGCAAACTGTTTTGAGTAAGTAATCGTTTTGACATCTGTCAAAACGGGCCTTTTATTTTTTGACAACTTTAGTGGTCTTAGCTCTATCAAGTAATTTTTGAAGGTTGTTTTTGACATTTTAGAAATTCTTATTAATTGCAAGGAAGTCATACGTTAGAAAAGCCAGATAGATGGCTTTTCTATCGGGAAAAAGCGAAACAGATGAGTAACCTTTTCCCAACTAAGTTGGTATCGGCTTCCAGTTAAACAGAATGCAGTTGGATACCAGAATTTTCACCTATCTGAGTAACTTTACATACTCTTTGTATCTGAGCTCCACAAACCAGTAACTGGGTAATACGATACCTCTTAGGCAAGACTTGCAAGATTTCTGGTTTCGGACTTTAACTCATACGGGATCAATGGTTTCACGTCCTTTCTGATGCATGGAATGCAGCAACTACTGCTGAGCATAATGTCGTTGGGTTCGATTCGCGGATCGGGAAAACTGTTATTAATTGGTTCTATAATAATATTTCACAACAACAGTCCGTAGTCTTGGATTTAATTGTACCTATTCGGTTGACGGTAATAAACTCGCACCTTTTTAAACTTTTGACCGCTTCAGTCATCAACATCTTTTAATCGACGCCGAGTTGGTACCATGTCGCTTTTTCTGTCGTCAGACTGGAATGAACATCCAGGGGCGCCTGCTTTTATAAAACCTCATGAGTCATGGGTACTCATGCTCATTTGATGACTCGAAAAAGTGGCGAAGTGTGATAAGAGAAATGTAGGCGTGGGAAAAGTGTGTCATCTTTGCGATTGGAACATTTGCATCTGAATCACTGAAATGTTCCGAAACAGTGATATGTACCATTTGGAACATCGGCTCAAACGATACAAACGGAACATTTGAAACATTGGCTCACAAGATACAAACGGAATATTTGGAACATCGGCTCATAAGATACTTGAACGGAATATTTGGAACATCGACTCAAAAGATGCAAATGGATCATCTGAAACATCGGCTCACAAGATACAAATGGAACATTTGGAACAACGGCTCAAAAAATATAAACGGAACATTTGAAACATCGACTCACAAGATACAAACGGAAAATCGTAGGGGCTCGCAGGATCATGGGACGAAGGTAAAGAAAGAACAGGATTGGGTTTTTAGTCAATAAAAGTCTGACACTACCTCTCGCTCCCCCCAAGAGGGGGGATTTGTCATTAGATGATTTTCCCAAAAAAAAAGATACACACGCAAAGAGATTTAAAGAGATACAATAGAGCGGCTATCAGAAAAAATGTCTTAGAAAAACTGTCATCCTATGGCTCAGTGACGCCATCTGGCTTGGAATAGCAAACAAGCGAATTAAATTTGTCATAATTTATAATGATTTAACTATCGCCCGGTAGGTGGCCAGGGGCCTTACCATGATAATGTTAAAATGTTAGTCGTACGAGCGAAAGAGAGTGATAGAGCTATACACCCTATATAGCTCCATCCTTTTAACAGACCGATTGAGGTCGAAAAATTTATCACGTTATAAGCTTGTGGTAGAGGCTCGGTGTGTGATAATGGAAAGGTTAAGCTTTTCAGCAATAGATGGCGTTAACACAAAATCTGTAAATGTTCTGGAACTATTTATAAAAATTATTGAATTCTAAGTAAATGTTTCGTAAATACCAAAAATATTTACGAAAATAAACCGAAGTTAGGTCCAGTCATTTTACCATAGCAAGATTTACAATAGCGTAATGCGTAGTTCGGCATATTTTCTTAGAAAATGATTTTCTTTTAGTGCATAGAACGGATACAAACACGACTTGACGTGTAGGTGTGTCATACTAGACTGAGTGACTTATGACCAACGTGGAATAAGTATCGGATCACGATTTTGTTCGCTATGTCCGGTCTATTGGTAGTATATATTGAATGTCTTTGTACACACGGAACATTTGAAACAACGACTTACATACACTGACTGTTATGAATCGTGATCTGTTACGTAGCGCCATATACCTACACTAAAAGTTTTATTTAATTGAATTTTTATTTGTTCTAATAATAATTTAGTTCATTAATTATATTTACACAATTTATGTTATAATTTGAATTTTAAAAAGACTGCTGGTCACTTAAAATAAAGAGTGTTTCAGTGTTTGTCGGGTAATGAAAAAACGCCTATCCCTAAAAGGCGATTACTAATCTGTTTCTTGATGTCGTACGTACAGCTAAAGAGAGGAATGCCCTGCCTTAGTTTGTGTTTCCTGATGTGTACCTATGTAAAATAGAAAAGTTTCAGAACGATAACAAAATATAGGTAAAAAAAGACTTGCTTCAACAATTTATATACCTCTTTATGAAGCTTAGCAGTAATAAAGGCTAAACATCTAAAAGCCTATAAATAAAACCACAACCAGCGAACAAAGTAGGTACATAAGTACCATGTTCATATATTTGAGTATATTTCTGGCATTCATATAGAACTGTGGCTCCTAAACTTTTTTGACTGGAACCTTTTGATCTCAGTATTATTAGCGGGACCTGATTTTAATTTTTTTTTTTTTTTTTGACAATATGTTTATCGCACTAATATTATAAAGTCGAAAGTTTGTGAAGGTGTGTGTGTATGTTTGTTACTTCTTCACACTCGAGCAGCTGAACGGATTTGGATGAAAATTAGCACAGGTAGTAATTATATTATTAATATTCCACAACTATCACACAACGCCATCTAGTCCCTAGCTAAGCAGAGCTTGTGTTATGAATACTATAAGACAACTGATAAACATACATAAATATTTCTAAATACATTCATGTTATAGATAAATTATACCCAGATACAGAATAAATAATCGGTGCTCATCACACAAACATTTGTCCTGGGTGGGGATCGAACCAACGACCTCCGGCGGCCGGCATAGCAGTCAGGGCCAGGGGCGCCGACTCCGTGGGTGCTTGGGGGTTCGAGCACCCATGAGAAATAATCAGTGGGTGTTGAGCACCCCTGAGAATAGACATCAAGAACCAGATCAGTAATCGCCTTTTAGGGATGGGCGTTTTTCATTACCCGACGACCCGTTTAGCGCAGTGGTTTAGAGCGCCGGTTGAGAGGCAAGGCGCGCGCGGGTTCGATTCCCGCATCAACACAAATGTTTGTTGATGAAATAGATATTTGTGTTGGGTCAGGGCGTTTGTGGTACCTTCGTTGTTTCTGGTTTCCATAGTACCAGGGAAAACCTTAGTTTGGAATCAGGACAATATATGTGATATTGTCTTAATTTATTATTTATAAACGATGCGGGTAACTTAGTACGGATTAGTAGGTACAGGTAGGTTACGTATAAATTACGTAAAATATTTCTTGATAATAAAAACTTATAGTTTTATTTTTATTTATTGTATTTTATTAAAACTTTATGCACTAGTAATAAACATTGTCCAAAGGCGGACTTAATGCGTTAGGCATTTTCTACCAGTCGACTTTAGGGTGGTGCAGAAACAAAACATGGTAGGTGCAGCTTAATGATAAAGGAATAGAAAAGAAATACAATAATAAATATATACTTAGATAAATACATACAAAATAACAATGTAATTATGAAAAACGAATCAAGCAAATCAACGCTGTGATGATTACACCGACTTCCTGCGAATGTGGTCACGTGCCATCACCTTAAAAGTGAACCGACTGGACGCCATCCTGATGTTCTGCGGGAGCGCATTCCAAAGAGAGATCGCCTGGACAAAGAAGGAGTTTTGACAAAGGAGTCAATCAATGGTGCCTAGGCACGGAAAAATTTCCGTTGAAAAGTATAAAACTGTCACGGATCATATTTTAACTTTTCCGGACCCCATGTTGGCAACCACTGACATGTAGTATACGGTCTTTGTTCAAACAAAGTGGCTTGTTGTTCAGAACGGGTATTTATGTTGCCACCGCGACTCAGAGACGAGACGACTAACATCTAATGAGTTTGCAAGTCTCAAAGAGATTACATGTGAAGTTTTTGTTGTTTCTGGTTTGTGACGGTGTCGGTGGATTTCTGGGGGATATCTAATGGGGTAGTAGACCACTCTAGCATTAGGGTACTTCTCTCGCTCTGGGCGGAGCGGGAGTTCGTGTCAGACTTTTACTGATTAAAACCACACCTGTATTCTTCAGTTGCCCTTTGCGTTCCAGGGCTACGGGTTTCCTTTTCAGAATTTTTCCGCGGTCCTAGCTAGCGGGCATTGGCCCTGCTGGGCCCCTACGGTTTGCTGACATCTCCTTGAGGAGCGCGCTGTTGACGACTGGGCTCGGTCCGATCAATTACCGGACGGCCGGACGGCAAGGTACCCATTGCTTGACGTCCGCAAGCCCGCGTTTACCGTGGCCGGTAGTGGCAGAATCTCGGCGGCTGGGGCGTGAGGACATTGGTTCCCTCATGCGTGCGGCCTCCTCCTTCGAGCATTAGGGTATTGGGATGTCTGCCGCTGAGCTTTGCTTACAAGATACGGTAGAATATCAACAGTGGAAATGGTGAAGTTTCAGATCAGGTCACGTTTGATGGGAGTTTGACTCCTTGAACTGCTGTGGCCCGCGATCCGACGAACAAGATTTCAATAGGGGTTTTTGTTTTAATCCAATTTAATTGTTATTACGATGGTATGGTAAATGAGTGGGATTCTGAAAGCATATAGATACAGGGTGCAACGGAAAGGGGTATTCATAATTTAAAAACTGATTTTGCTTAGGAGAGAGAATTGGACTTTCCGTAGAAACAAAGCTATCACCAGTTGATCAAAATTAATATGACTGATAATTGCCTACAACTTTTTTTTTTACGAATTGAGTTCGATTTCATTGAAAAAATGTGTTCATTTCCACGGGTAATTGGGTAGAATTTTTACATCAGATAAAATATCTCAAGAAGTTTCTTTACTTCTTATTATTTCGGTAGCAAAAGTCAGATACATCACACACATAACTACTCCCGTTCTGGGTAGAACGAGAGGTTGCACCCACAGCAGAAGTTGTTTATTGATTTCGAACACCAAAAAAAAAACTGCATACTGGACCAGTATGATATACCCCCTAGCTAGTTATTAGCACGCAAGAGAACAGTGCTGTGCTTCCTTTTGACGGCAGTTATATTTGTATTCCGAATTCGAGGTAACTATCTGGAATTCCGAATTCAAATATCTAATATTAATTATTGATATTAGATATTTGATTTCGAAAACTAAAAATACAGCATAAAATACAGTCGATACTTACCTGGTGGCGCTGGATGATCTAGAATTATGAATAGGTCTTTTTTATTGTTGTTGGTCTCACGCTTGACTATGAAGGTTCAAACGCAAGTTCAATAATAATAATAATAAAAATATTTACTTTTTTCCTTCTATTGCCTTTCCGCTACGCTATTTTCAGCTAATAATTAAAATCGAAAGAAAATGGAATGTCTCTTAAAATGGCGACCTCTAGCAACCCTTTCACCCCGCCGCGCACCCCTTAATTACAATTTGGCCAACATGCCTGAAATTCTACTTCCCGTCTTAAAAATGCTTCTGGCATCTATTAAATATTGGCATTTTATTATACAAAAATTAAATTAAAGGTCTGATCGGATTCCTTATTTACTTAAAAACTGAAGAAGTCTTTAGCTATTTTAAATAAATATAATTTGGTGGCTTCGTGGCCTGGATCCCACGATGTGGATACAACTCGTCAGGCCCGGCGCCCATTATCGGCATCGGCTAGGAAAAGCATCCTTCGGCATCTCTATATGCATGCCAAGCCATAGTTTCCGACAGTGTGCGCTTCCATGTAGGGATGCCAAAGGATCCTTTTCCTTGCCGATGCCGAAAATGGGTGCCGGGCCTAAGTCGAAACTTACGAGGTGTACGGACAGCGTTATTAACTGGTTACTCCCCTTTCTAAGGTATTTTAATGTTAGAGGGTTACCCAATTGATGTTGCTGTAAGTCGCGTTGCGAGTCCAAACTCAGCCATGCCCTTTATTTTCCACGGTTCTTAAAACGGTGAAAGAAAACTTGTCTTTGAACTAAGAATTCGAAGAAACGTGGCACCGCACTGGGCCCGCGTGATGGCTTATTTTGCTTATACTTATTCCAGTTTTTCTGAGAGCCGGTCGCAGTTTTAATAAGATTTCATTTGAACCCGGCATTGACCTATTTTGCACCAACGCGGGCACAGTTAGGAAGCTCTTAGTAAAACCATGTTTTGAACAACTACCTAGTACCTATTTGCACTTGAAACATACATTGTTTGTTTAAATTTACTAACAGTTTAAAGTATTGTGGGACCAACTTTGAAAATTTTTGTTATTACATCTGGAAGCTTGTAATTAGCAATTTGGTTAGGTTACTTTTTCAGTTCGGTAGCTTTCCTAAAATGTGAAAAATAATAAATAAATAATATTATTATTGTGTAAGATTCTTAAAAAAATATTTAAAAATCAAACCAATGTGTCTGTCTATAAATGAATATATTTATAGTAAAAGAATATTTGAATGGAATAATACTATTAATTTTATTGAACCATTGTTACAAAATATATGTTGCCTTGAATTAAAATAATTAGTAGTCTTAATTTAATAGGTATATTACCGAAGCTTCAATTATGTTGTCTATACTCTATAGGTACGGCTATCTAGCCTAAGTCGTTTTGCTGTAAGTCCCTGGTTTACAATAAAAACATTAAGAAAAAATAGTTCCATGTAAAAGGGAGCGAGTCATTGCCATCAAACGCTCAGAAATCCAGGCTCCGGGCCTACTGAGAAATTCCAGATGGAAACGCTCAATAGGACCCTGTCACCAAAATTGCGTTCTTTTTTTAAATTGCGTTTGAAGTTTGAACGGTCGATGCATCGCTTCATGTAAGTAGCATTTTGCA
This sequence comes from Mythimna vitellina, assembly GCA_949316375.1. NCBI lineage: Eukaryota > Metazoa > Arthropoda > Insecta > Lepidoptera > Noctuidae > Mythimna > Mythimna vitellina. The sequence continues at coordinate 18,350,816 of OX438701.1, read as the reverse complement.
GTTGTAGCTGTTTACGTTTATGATCTGATCTAAGGATTTATATTAATTCACCATCATCATCATTTCAGTCGAAAGGCGTCCACTGTTGGACATAGTCCACGTACCGGAAGACGCAGCGTTGGAAGGCCTCCCACAAGGTAGACCGATGACCTATATTAATTATTTTATTAAATAAATAAAAAATAGTATTTATTTATTTATTTAAACTTCATGTACAGTAGTGGTACATAGGTGGACTTAATGCAACAAGGCATTCTCTACCAGTCAACCTTTGAGTTAAAAAAACAACACTGGTAGGTTTGCAGTATGGTGTTTTAATTTCTAGTAGGATGAATTTTATGTATGCTGATGCTGATTTGTGCAGACATTGACATAATAAGGAAACAGTTAATTCTGAGCATTGAGTAAGCTTGTAGTAGTAGTTTTTATTTTCCAAATATTCCACAGACATACCTAATTTATTATATTTTTTCACTCATCTATCACACAACGCCATTTAATCCCAAGGCAAGGTAAGCAGAGCTTGTGTTATGAGTACTGGACAACTGAATTACTAGGTGTTTAAGAGACATCATTATGTTTCTTTCATTTTGCAGCACTTCATCTATGATTCAGTCATAATTTTTTTTTTGTTCACACAACTATTACACAACGCCGTCTAGTCCCAAGCTAAGCAGAGCTTGTATTATGAGTACTGGACAACTGATAAACATAGTTAAATATTTCTAAATACATACATATTATAGATAAATTACACTCAGACACAGAACAAATGATTGTGCTCATCACACAAACATTTGTCCTGGGTGGGAACCGAACCCACGACCTCCGGCATAGCAGTCAGGGCCACCAACAACTAGACCATCAGGCCAGTAAAAAGCTATAAAAGTACCGTCGCGTCGTGCGTGACGAAATAGCTTTTGAATTTTGACTTTATATATTATCTTCTGTCAGAGGTATCACCCGCGTGTGAGTAGAGAATTGTCCCAAGGGAATACATCCTTCTTCTTGTTATTGATGGGAGTACCTATATCCCTACTCCTGGATAAAACCTTATATCATATGTGGTATTCCAGCTACTTATTTGTGAGTACCTATGTGGTATGTGTTATGTAGTTTACCTGCTTTTTTTAAGTGTGGAAATCATCTAATAACTTCTCTTGCTCTGGGTGGAGCGGAAGGGCGTGTCAGACTTTTACTGACTAAAACCACACCTGTGTCCTTCAGTTGCCCTTTGCGTTCTAGAACTACGGGTTTCTTTTTCAGAAATTCCCCGCGGTCTTAGCTAGCGGGCATCGGCCCTGCTGGGCCCCTACGGTTTGCTGACATCTCTTTGAGGAGCGGGTGGATCTCTACGCGCTTTTGACGATTGGGCTCGGCCCGGTCAATTACCGGACGGCCGGACGGCAAGCTACCCATTGCTCGACGTCCGCAAGCCCGCGTCTACCGAGACTGGTAGTCGGGGCAGAATCTCGCCAGCTGGAACGTGAGGAGATTCGTTCTCTCACGCGTGCGGCCTCCTCCTTCGCTAGCATTACTGCTTCGCAGAATCCTCGCTTTGGGCCATAGCCAGAATCAGGGCCCGACGTGAGAGGTCGCTGCCACCGATTCCCTCCACGAGGACACGAGGTGCTCCGTCCAAGCGGGGCACACGTCCACCGTATGCTCTACCGTGTCCTCCGGGTGGTCCACACAATGATACACCCGGGCGTTTCTTCCACCTGAATCCGATGCAGGAACCTTCCGAACTTGCCATGTCCAGTAAGGACCTGCGTCATGCGGAAGGTGAGGACGCCGTGTTGCCGCTCCAGCCACTTCTCAAAGAGGTTGTAGTTCACCGGTGGGCCATATTTCATCCAAATCCGTTCAACCGTTTGAGCATGAAGAAGTATCATACAAATACACACACACTCGTACAAACTGCTTCACATTCTTTACTATTCAATAAATAAAATAAGGAGCAATGGTGTGTAACGGCCCCGACATACAAGTTGTAGGTCGCGGGTTCAAACCCAGCCAGGCGCTATTTCATCTCCACTGCTCTCAAAACGGTGAAGGAAAACATCGTGAGGAAACCGGCATGTACTAGAACCAATAATTCGAAGACATGTGACATCCACCAACCATAACTGGGCCCGCGTGGTGGATTACGGCCCATTCCTTCTCCTAGAGAGGAGGCCTGAGTCCCAACAGTGGGAACATTATAAGGCCGACTAAGCTAAGCTAAGCTAAGTAAAAGTTGCTGGCTCTATTATATGAATGCCAAAATTGGCCATTTAACGCAATAATCACTGTTAAAATATGTGATAGCCATCTTAACGTAACTTTATTTCGATATCAAAACGTGGTGTGATTGTATGCCTCCTAAATTGCTGACAATCACAGTCTAGCATCCAGTAATTGGCCAATAATCTGCCATATTCCGTCCAAACACCGTCCGCCTCTAACTGAGGTTTAATTGCTGAAATCGAGTCGAAATTTAATTAATCGTTAACGAAGTGCGAACATTTCGAGCGGCGCGGCGGCGGTTTGAAGGCGAGTGATGAATCGAACTCGCGACTCCACCGGCTAATTGATTGAAGCACCTTTATACCGCTTTATTGGATTGAGTATCAATACTGTTTTTCAGTTTTAATTGGGTTTTTGTTTTTAATCTGTTATTGTAAAGTTTCACGCGAAAAAATAACCAGATATGATCAAAAACAATAAAAATCATAGATAATGGGCATCTTGTTAATTATGGCGTTTGGAGGGGGGGAGGGTCGAGTCGAATATCATTCATTCACACGTGGAAGAGAGGGGTCCGGTAAGTGGATTTTTATTTTCTACAAATTTAAGAAACAGGTAACCCTGTTTCTTAAATTTGAGATTTCTCATTTAAAACAAACATTATTTAACAATATATCCAACGCAATGAAGCATAAATTAAAGTAAGTATTTACACAATAAATATATATGTATATACAATATACAATGTGTTTTTTTTATATCCCATATCCTGAACTTTCATCAAAGTACGTAGGTACTTTATAAGTAGATAAACTTTTTTCTACGGGAAGTGATTATCGAGAGATTAAAGTTTGCAAATATGCATATTTGCAAACTTTAATCTCTCGATAATAGGTTCTAGGTTCTAGGAGGCTCTAGGTTAACACGCGAAATTCAAATTTTCTTAAGTTTTTTTTGCGTTTTGTGAAAGTAATTTTCTCCATACAAACTTTGGAACCCCGTTAAAATCCGTTCTTAGCCGATGTCTACACCCTATAAGGCTTGCCAAATTTTAAATTTGTAGGTGTTATAGTTTCTGAGATTTCGTGATTAATCAGTGAGTGATATTTCGCTTTTATATATTAGGGGTTTAAGTATGAAATTGCCGATTTGTACTGAAAAATTGTACTTAATTCGTTTTTTTTTACATAACATATTTATTTAATCAAAATAATTATCATTATTATTTACACCTTGCTACCATCTAATAGGAAGGTCATTTATGCCTTTGCAATAGAACTCTGGGGATCTAGATTCGACAAGCTGTGTGAAAGAATTTTGTACTGCCTCCTGAGTAGAAAACTTTTTATCACATAGAAAATTGTCCAAATCGCGAAAAAATGATAGTCCATGGGAGCAAGGTCTGGCGAATACAGAGGGTGACGAATGGTTTCTAATTGCAGTTCCTATAGAGTTAAAACGGTTTCTCGTGCTGTATGAGGTCTCGCGTTATCATGGAGCAGATCAAAATGGCAAAGATCAATTCATGAGTCGGGGCTGTTTCACTGCTAGTTTTGCTATCATTGTTCGGAGTTCAGCACAGTACACATCTGCCGTTATTGCTTGACCAGATCGGAGAAAGTATATATAGTGAGTGTATATAGTGAATAACATCATGCTGAGACCACCAATCAGTTACCATTACCTTTTTAGTGGTAAGCTTTGCTTTAGGACACTGTTGCGGTGTTTGACCTGGGGTCAGCCATTGCATTTTTCACTTACGGTTATCGTAAAGAATCCCACTTTTCATCACATGTCACAATTCAATCCAATATTGCTTCATTTCTGTATCGATACAATAAGGCAACACGCGTTTGTTTCTGCAAATCAGCCAAATCATGAGAAGCCCTTTTTCATATATTTTTATTTTATTGATTTGACGCAAATGAGTCAATATTATTGGTAAGGCAATGTAAACCATGCCGCTAATTCCTGGGTAGTTTGGCTCGGATCGGCTTCCACTATCTCTTTCAATTCATTGTTATTTACCTGTGTGGGCTTTCGTCCATTTGGTTCGAATTCTTCAAATCAAATTTTCCATCACGAAAGCGTTGATGGTGTGTTCATTAACAGTCCTCTTTCCAAACGCAACATTGATATTGCGAGCTGTTTCTGCCGCGTTAGTTCCGCGTTGGAACTCGTATTCAAAAATCATTCGAATTTTCGAAGTATCCATCTTTCTTGTCAAAGCTGAATAAAAAAAAAAACAACTGAAAGTCGATAATCAAATGTTGCACATTAAAAAAAAAAGAACTTCATAGGTACCTTGTAAAAAAAGTTTCACTCAAAAATCTCAAACCATGAAGGTTTTAGGTCAATTCGAAGTACCTTTTACAATAAAACGGCAATTTCATACTTTAACCTATATTATATATAGATTACTAGTATGGATTGGAAATTAGATATTAAATATTATTTCATTAGATGATTTCCCACCTTAAAAAAAAACCCTAGCGCATTTAACTTCAACGATTTAACTCCAAAGCCTAAAATACAATATGCTAAAATATAAAGCTATGATTGTTAAAGATTTCCCGCTACGTAAGCATTGCGTAGAGAGAAAACTTGTTTTCCCGTTGAAACAGGCAACACAAGGGCGCTTCATAAACTGACTTGTAAGCTGATTTTAAAGTTGATAAGTAGATACCGATTCCCGCCTTGTTCCCACACATGTCGTAAGACTTACGTACACAGATATTTCAATGACATATCTGTGCTTACATAACTATAATTCCCTCGTTCTTGCTATATGAATTGGGATTGTGGAAAATGTTATTTATATTAATTTAATTTTTTGAGTTTCGAAATTATCAGTTATGAGTTTACATGTGGATGGATGGAGAGGGAGAGGGTGACCAAAGAAAAGATGGATGGATTGTGTGAAGAGTGATATGAAAGAAAAGGAAGTTAGTGACACCATGACGAGTGACAGGGCAGAGTGGAAGAAAAAAACGTGTTGCACCGACCCCAAATAACACGAGACAAGGGCAGGAAGATGATGATGAGTTTCGAAATTAGCAAATAACTTCTCCTGCTCTGGGTGGAGCGAGAGGAACTGTCAGACTTTTATTGATTAAAACCCACCAGTGTTCCGTTCGTTGCCTTTTGCGTCTTAGGACTACAGTAACTTTTTTGCGTCTCAGGGCTACATTAACTTTTTTGCGTCTCAGGGCTACAGTAACTCTTTCGTTTCTCAGGGCTACAGTAACTTTTTTGCGTCTCAGGGCTACAGTAACTTTTTTGCGTGTCAGGGCTACAGTAACTCTTTTGTGCCTCAGGGCTACAGTAACTCTTTTGCTCCTTAGGGCTACAGTAACTCTTTTGCGCCTCAGGGCTACAGTAACCCTTTTGCGTCTCTCGGCTATAGTAACTCTTTCGTACTACGAGATTTCGCAAAACATACTTGTAGTATACTACGATATTCTGCTAACTCAAACTAACCAGGACAAATTTCGTGTATTGTTACCTGATCTATAAACTTATGGGCAATTACCAAGTACCTACCTATAACGCACAGACAAAATTTCTTGTTAGTTTAAACTGAAATATGGTTAAAGACATAGAAAAGCCTTTAATGCTGTGGCTATATTATCAGAATTTGGTGAATATTCCGTTTTATATTGCGTTATCGCGACTACAGTGGCCAAGTTGTGTATTAAATCGAGAAGTATTCGGGCAAAAAGAATGCTTGTCACTTACACAGCCGCATAGAATTGTATTTTCCATTCCTATCAAGATCGAAAACTCTACACTCGAAGCTGTAGACGACCACGTTTACCTGGGACAGGTGGTCTAGTTGGATAGGTCGAGAAAGAGGGCAATCGTCGAATTTGATTCGACTCGGCAGCGTTCGGGAAAGTCTATGTATGACTAGTACGTATTGCCAGTGATGACATATGGCTCCGAATCGTGGTCGCTCTCAATGGGCGTAATCAGAAGGCTTAAAGTCAACCGAAGGGCAATGGAAAAGGCTATACTCGGATATTTCTTGAGTGATCGCATCAGAAATGAATATAACCGCAGGACCAAGGTTACCGACATAGCCCGAAGAGGAGATGAATCACTTAATTTAAGTGGCAGTGGGCAGAGCACATTACTCGCAGAAAAGATAGTTGATGGGGACGAAAGGTTCTAGAGTGGCGACCACATACTGGAAGACGCAGCGTTGGATGGCCTTCCAGAAGGTAGACCGATGACCTGGTTAGCGTCGTGGGTATCAGATGGATGCGAGACGCACAGGACTGGTCATTAAAGCGACACTTGGAGGAGGCCTATGTCCAACAGTGGACGTCTTTCGGCTGAAGTAATGATGATGATTAAAGAATTGCGATTGAACGCTCATGTAAACAATATCATTGCGTAATACGAATATATATATCCGAATACGATGTTTTAATCGCATCAACGCGACACGAATATTCACGCGACAATGTAGCCTCGGCATGACTGAGAACATGAACTGTCAACTTTTTAAATCTAGAACATTCAAATCTCCGTTCAAAATATTTCCTCGATCTGTGTCTTAAACTTCCCGCCATTTTCGAGGATCAAGGAATGAACAAGAATAGCATTATGAGAAAAGGCAGCCATAAAATTTTCTATCTTGGACGCACAGTTCATTAGCAGCGGACTCAGCGCGCCCGATAAAAGGTCGCCAAGTAGGTATAAGCTGCTTTGCGCGACTCATTACTTCTTGTATTTTTTTTTTGTCTCTGGTTATGAAATGCTTTTTTTTGTGGTTAGGTTTGCATACATTCTGTTTTGTTAATGAGGTTGGTGTCATTTGTGTCTCTAGTCTTTGGTTTGGTAGTATTTTTTGTTGCAGCTTTAGATCGCCGCCGTAGTACTTCAGTGGCCAAGCGGCAGTGAGCAAATACAAGACTTTTTTTTAAGATTCTTATGGATATTATTAAAAGTTCATTAAACCATTTTACACAATAGAAACTCCTAGTATTTCTTTATATATCGGAAAAAAAATAAAAAAAATAATGAACACTAGAGATTAGTTGTTATACTTTGAAATTAAATCAATATAACTAAAATTGGTCGGTTGGCCATTTAAGCAACAAAATGCCTGCCCTTAACGATGCAGTGAACATGAGTATGGAAATAAGTTTCGATAAATATGAAGCTATCAACTTGATAATTTGAAGTTGAGTTGAATTGGAGGACATGGTTTGGAATATGGCCTGGCAAAAACCCACCTGAATTCCTTCAGTTGCCCTTTGCGGACTAGAGCTACTGTAACTCTTTCAAACAATCCCACAGCCCTGTTAGATAATCGCCTGTATCTCGGGTTCAGTACATTTGATTGAAAATCATGTCTGTACAGTGGCGTAACTACCGCCGTATCTGCCGTATCAATGACACGGGGCCCCTGAGCTACAGGGGCCCCGATATGTGCCATCATTCGTAATATGTTTATTCGTCCAAAATCTAAAATTCATTTATTGATAGGAGGTCAGTAGTGAATGAATTGATTGCATAATGCATGTCATAGGTATCGTAAGATATGATTATATATGATATATTAAGAGATGTGAGGTATTTATTATTTTCACATCAAGCCGGGCTTATTTACTTGTATTGCTCGCACGTCCCTGATTCAAGGTAACTTTATGTTTCCACTGCTCTCGAAAAACATGTGACATCCACCAACCCGGACCCGCACTGGCTGGGACCCGTGGTAGTTTAAAGCCCTCTCTCCTAGTGATGAGGCCGTGGGAACAATATATTAAAGCTGATTATGCTTATGCTGTGTTTCCCAAGAGTAGGCCATTCTTTATTGTTTCTTGCCTCGTGTATTGCGTGGGAGCGGACAACAACAAAAGAGCTATCACAAGGCATTATAAAATACGCTATTTATGCCTCACACGAGCCTCATGATGTTGTTTATTTACGCATAAGTGACATAAGTAGGTAAATAATTTTATACATTAACAATAGGTACATGAACGGTCACAAATATTTAAGAGCTTTCAACCCGAGATACATTTTCATACAACTGCTGATTATGATTATGACGTTTTTTATACATCTTTCTCTAATTTTGGAAACACAGATATCTTGTGGATGCTTATTATCAAAGTTTCTATTGAAATCGAAACATACATGTGTAAATAACTACTCCAGTAAGTCTGCTATTTTGTGTGAACTTTGGCCCTTCATAAGGTACTAATAAATTAAAAAAGTAAAGATACTATATTTTGTGAGAACTTTGGGTAGATAGGCCTTGATTCCCGGGATGTGTGTTCGAAGAAATCAAACTACACGGCGTACTAATAATTTATATTTCTTTATCTTCAGATAATTACAATTACAATAAAAAATCATATCACTTTTCAAACAAGATAATTTTATGCCCACTTGTTGACCATATTCGGCCAATCTGTAAATGAAAGCCACCCTGTATCTTCCTTGTCGTCGGCAAACATTATGTTTTCCTCCATATTCGGTTACAGATGGGGACCCATTTTAAGGCTTTCACATAGATCCTTTAATGACGTGGTTTTCTTATAATATGAATTTAAAGTAGGTAAGCTAGTCGATCTGTCTAAATAGGCTCGTACCTACCTATATATTCTATGTCTTTGTAAGGTACCCACAAAGAGATTTAAAGAGATACAAATGTCTTTGGGTACCCATAATAAGAGCTAAATAATTTATTGGACTATTTGTTGATCGCCGACAGTTGGCGAAAATGAATAAAAAAATCGTCAAATGAGCAATTTGTACCGACACCCGAAAATAATAAACTTGCGTTGTTTGATTTCTTTTATCTGTAGAATAATTGCAATTGGAACTAATAATTACTTCTCAAACAAGAGAGATTTCTTTCATCTATGGCGTCACATAAGAACTAATCCTGCATCGGCAAATTAAAGTTTTCCACGCAATTGGAACTTACAGAACACCCCGAAATAATCTATCGTGCAATTGCCCACCAGACATAACACCCGTCTGGTCGATGGATCCTCCCTTTTCAACGGAGGTTTGCGGGACTTTACTCTCTGTTCCGCATACCTCTAAACTGGTGACCTTCGACAATGAACGTCAGCGCAGCCTTCGTGCAGCTAGTACTTCGTGACGTCATTATCACTTCCTCAAGCTTTCGAGCAGCGAGCCATACAACCAGCACCCATGGCTTTAAAGGGTATTCTGACCACCAGCATGCCTACCTGGTCATCACCCTCAGCCTCATCAGCGACCTTGGCTAAGCATACCGCACCTTCGGCCAGTCACATGAAAAGCCATGAAGAACTTGTCCTGGTCGACGCCAGCAGTCAAGCCACTTCGTCGCACTGCTTCGACTCACTGGAGCCAGCAGCACTACTCCGACTCACTGGAGCCTGCAGCATTATCCCGACTCACTGGGACATCGTCATCCGGACTCACTGCGATAGCACCTCCCCGACTCACTGGGGCATTACCGCAGACAGTTCCGACTCACCGAGAACTATGCGGCATTCGGTTTCGACCCACTAGAACTAACCTACTACCACTGGCCTGGCACGCATCAAGAAACATCAAGAGCCATCGATCTCAGATCTCCGGAGGGAGTGATGTGATATAGCGACAACTATGGCGTCACATAAGAAGTAATCCTACATCGGCAAATTAAAGTTTTCCGCGCGATTGGAACATACAGAACAGCCCAAAATCATCTATCGGGCAGTTGCCCACCAGACATAACACCCGTCTGGTCGAAGGATCTTCCCTATTTCAACGGAGGTTTGCGGGACTTTACACTCTGTTCCGCTTACCTCCAAACATCAATCAATTTGAAAACCTATTCTAAATATGCCAAATCCTTAAAAGTACATTTACCTAGCTAGTCCGCTAGCTAATAAAAAAAAAAACTCTAGCGATCTCCTTCGATGTCACAATTTATAGAAACCTTGCATATTTACCTAATATCCAGATTCTAAACACAAATTTTTCACAAAAATATAAGTTTAAAAAAAAACACGTATTTCCTGGAACAGTTTTGAATTTAGAATTAATATTTGAGTGAGTGATGGAATTACCGCAAGCCAACAGAGCGTTCAGGCTGTCTCTTTTTTCGCGTTGCTTCTTTATGAAACTTTCCGTTAGATTGCTTTGAATGAAACAAGCTTTTAATTCATAATCGTTTAGGAAACGCCCTCTTAAGGCAGGAGTATGTGATGGAGATGTCAACTTTGTAACAACTTCAAAATAGTGACCCGCCCCTGCTTCGCTCGGGTGTAAATTATATACACAAACCTACTTCTTTTATTGCTCTATCTATAAGTGAAAACCAAATCAAAATCCTTTGCTTGGTTTTGGAGGAGTTAACGAATAAACAGGTAGACGTGTCTACCTACCTATATTATACATGTACTGGCTGCTCCAGCAGCTTCGCCCGCGTGAAAGTTGAAAATTGTCCTAAGGGAATATATAATCCCGGGATAAAAAGTATCCTATGTGCTATTCGAGAATATGGTTTACTCGTGTGCCAAATTTCATCCAAATACGTTCAGCCGTTCGAGCGTGAAGAAGTAACAAACATGCACACACATCACACATATATACAAATTTTCGCATTATATTAGCGTGATGTAAAGAAGCATTCTATCTATCTCTATGGCAATATTACCTTAATCCCGACCCAAAAAAGGTGTACCACAAACGTGTTTAATTTTAAGTACCAACAAGAGTTTTGAGGGTGTTTCAAACTTTAATGACTCCCCCCAGACCTCACCCACCATTTTCTCTTTTAAGGATAAATACTTTTACAACAAAATAAAACGAACTCATCAGTTGCAGTATTATAACTTTATTTCTCATAAAATCAGCTTGGTCGTCGGGGTCGGTCCGTATTTTTTTTTTGCGTTTTTATATATTGCTTCGTAAAAAAGTATTATTCTTGCGTACTCGTTGAACCATAGACTTGCTTGTGTCGTTATAAAACTTTCTTGCTCCTGTACAATATTGGTACAATGAGAAATTGTCGTTCTTCACAAAATATAACTTAAGTATAAAACATTAAAGCTTCACACAGTAACTTATACGAAAACTTATTAAATTATTTCTGTTAAATGTTGAAAGTCAGGCTATCTGTCTAACTATGAACATTATTATTTTACTTACTTAAGTAAAAGTAATTCAGTAAATACTTGGAATTCTGAGTGTTGCTGACTTAGCATTAAGATCACTAAAATATGCTTAAATAGTATAATCCCTCAAAATAACCTAAGTTGGTACAATGCACTTCCAAAGAAATGATTAAAAATGTAGTACAAGTAGAAAAGAAAGTAGAGTTCAAAAAGAGACTAAACTGGGCACTCCAACATGTGATATTGTCTATGGACAGATTAGGTAAATGAAATAGGTGCCACCTAACACGTCAAAATCAACTTGACGTTAGAAAGTGTAAGGACTGAATTCCGGGAAATCCTTTCAACAAAAGAAATTACATAATACATTTGATTAGTTCTTTTAACAAGAAAATAATGGTCTTTAAACTCTTCGTTCCAGGATAGGTTAAGTAAGATATCCTAAACCTTTTTACGAAAAATTATTAGGATTTCTTAGACAGTTTTGCTAAAGTTTTCTTCATTACAACGTGAATTTGACAGCTGAAGTTATTTGTACTATATTTGGGATTGTTTTAGGTAATAATCTAATTTTGAGGGACGCTTGGTGCGGGCGGACGAAGTTTGTTTGTTTAAAGTCACAGAAATAGAACATTGTTGAGTTTCTCGAGTTCGTTGGTACTAACGAGATGAGTGTAATGTCGTCATGTTTGAATTGTTTTTAAATTAATTACGATTTTCTGCTTATTTAGATGGTAATATCAAAATTACTTGACTAATTAAGTTTTCTTAACACAATGCCCGTTTAAAATTGATCTTGAGTGATTAATATTAGATAACATGTAGAATAGGAAGTTAGTTATAATATTAAAGTTTAATCATAATCAAACTAGAATTAGGTACTAGTTAGATATTGCGCAAACAAAAGCACATCAAACTTCAAATAAATTCAAAAATCGAACGCGTAAACGAACTCTCAAATCAACTGTCACTGTTTGACACAATCTAATAAATGCCAAGATGGCGTCGTTGAATTTCTCATTGTAGCTATATTGGTGGGTATTTCTGTGAGGGTTTAAGCTTCAGCAGCAGGTTGGGCAGTAGACTGCGCGGTGGCGACGCTGGTGGTGGTTGATACAGTGTCGGGATCCGATTCGCGGACTCCCATCCAGGGGAGACGCTTCTGGAGTTCCGCCCTGTTGAAAATAAAATCATTATCACATTGCAATACCAAGTTGACGGCAAGACCATCGCGTCGCCCCTGCGGTTTAAATATGGTTTTTGTCTACAAAACTTTGGTGCAAATTATGGTCTAGTATGAGGCTTTCTACCAATGTATATGTTAGCACGATATTTTGTACGAAGTTTCATACACCATGCTGTTTGAAAGTAGATGAAAAAAGCTGGTGGAAAACCATTTGTCTCTAAAACAAGTTGGAAGTGAGACTAACTGACTCGGTTGCGTTGGTTTTGAGCATTGGTCCTGTGGAGGACTAGTTATATTTGTGAACTTTGAAATATCAGTCTTTCATTGAAAAATAATATGGTGTGTTTACATAATGTCGGTCACCGAATGCATCGACCGCATTCGATTTAACCGAATTGATTTATCAAATTATTAAACTGCGGCGCCCGTATTCGTTTCAAGTGGTCCAGCTACCGCAATCAGCGGACCTGTGTACCTACAACACGTACAACTGAACTGTTAAGGCAAATAAAGATTTTTTATTATAGGTTATTAAACAATAAAATGTACTTTTTATATTCTTCCTATCATAAGTAGTAAAGAATGAAAACCAAACAAAAAAATGTAAAGCATATTGTTTCGACTTGAACAGGTAGTTAAGTTGTACGAGTTGTACACTCGTGTTGAAAGCATCATGGACGATGAGTGGCGCGTTTCAACACCTTCAGTCAACCGTGTTCAGTCACTTAGAACGGTCTGCAGCCGAATACGGATACGGACCGAAAACTCGTTTAATACCAAATAGTCGATGATCGAAAACGGGTTGCAACCGAATTAGTTAAAACAAATGTTAATGAGCTATAAAGGTATTGCTGACCTGTATCTGGGATGATTAATGGCGTACACCCATGGGTCTATGCACGAGACTACCTTACAGCAGACAGCAGGCACCATTGTCGCGATAGGAGTCAAGAGGTTCCTAGAAAAAAGAAGTCATTTGTTTAAAGATTTAACAACATAAAAATATTTATAAATGTCTTCAAGGGATTCGAGAGAAACTCCGAATTTTACCTAATTTGAATTCGATCGGCTTCGTATCCGTAAGATTTATTACACTAGATAAATTACCAAAGGACAATACACAGATTAAAGAAATAAAAAGTTTTTTTTTAAACGTTAAATACTTTTTTAATGATTCTGGCATTTGCAGCCTACGCAAATTCTGAGGCGGGTTTCTGAATTGAGTATTTTGAGTTAAGTACTTCTCAAACCGTACTTTAATTCCAAATTTTGACAGGTTTGTAGCTAGTAACTTCAAATGCTTAATTTTGAAATCAGGGGTTAATGAATTAAAGTAGCCGTAAGCAAGTACTGTATACTCTTTGTCTCTTCTTTGTGTCTGTCAAGTAAATCACCAAGGGCAGACTCCCACGCACACTGTCATTGACACCTACACTATTACTTTCGAACAAAGCTCCAGTAGCTGAAGTATATTTTGGTGTGTGTTAGCAAAGGCATAGTTCGTAACTACTTAGTAATTTATTGGATAGGACGGGTATCATTTTGATTCCATTTGGATGCTTCATCCATCAATCCGCGCTGGGTCCACATGCTAGATTACGGACCATTCTTTGTCATAAAGAGAAGGCCTGTTGGCACGTTATACCTACATAGACTGATTATGATATATGCTTGTAATTTCTTTTGTTTTATCTTAATTGTTATTCGTTTTTGGGACTTAATATTTAGATAAGTAATTGGATTACACAGAGAAAAAACTATTTTTTTTTTAGAAAAACATTTGGTCTCACAGAGAAAAAAGAGTTTTGATTTTTTTATGATATTTTTTTTTTTTTAATTGATATAAACCAGTGCTTGACTACGATCCCACCTGATGGTAAGCGGAGATGCAATCATTGATGGTCAGGCGCACTAGTTTATGATATTTTCTTGTAAGTTGCGATTTTCACTGACTCACGGCCCGACGACGGTGTGGTAAGCCTTTTTTTTCATATACCTAAACTGGTGCTTGACTGCGATCCCACCTGATGGTAAGCAGTGACAATGTTTACGTGAATAATCATTTCGAATGAAGATTCGATTAAAGGTGCGTCATTCTCGCACGCTTTAATTGTTGCTGAACGCAAATGCGGCAAAGTCGTGTTGGTTTAGATATATTAAAATTATTTCAAACTCAGGCATGGTATTTTTGGTAGTCATTTTGACTGAATTTATTTAAAAAAAACCTGATGTTGATCTAAAGAATCCGAGCTGAGATATTGATTCACCAATATCATTTATAATTTACTAGGTCCCCCGCTAGGTAACTTTTGACCCCCCTTTCATTGCCTTAGGGGTTGAGTTTTGGGGAATCCTCGCTTAGTGCTCGCCTGCGTCATAAAATAAAACATGCAAAATTTCACGTTCCTAGACCCATTATTTTCGGCTGTGCGCTGATATATCAGTCAGTCAGTTTTTCCTTTTATATATATAGATAAATAATGACTAAATACACGGTGCGTCAGTTACCTTCAATTTAAATTTTCATCATAGGCTGTCTTTGCCTTTATATTTGCCCGCGCACTCCATTCTTCATGTGTACACATAAGCTGGAAGGGATGGCAAGTCCTGTTACTTGCCAAAACATTAGCACTCACCTATCACCAAAAGCACCCGTCATCGTCACGAAGGCATATGGCGTCCAGGCACAGACGAAGAGGAAGAAGATTGTGAAGGCGACCTTTGCGATCCTGATCTCAACGCTGCGGCTGGCATCGTCCTTGTTGGCGGTTAACGACTTAACGTTCATCTTCTTGGCCTGATCGGAGAGCATGCGTTCGTGGAGGCGTACCTGGGAAGAAGAATTTAATGGTTAGCGAGGATCCTGCCAGGACTGGGGAAAAAGTTACCGTGGCCATCGCAAAGGGCAACTCAAGGAACTTTATGGGTTTTCGTCAAGTCTGACACTCTGGCTTCACCCAGAGCGAAAGAAGTCAATTGATGATTTCTTATGTAAAAAGAAAAAAAAAGAAAAATTATTTTTGTCATTTTTTTATGATCCAGGGTGAAATGTTAAAGGAAAGATTCTTCCAGTGTGAGAAAGAGATGGAGCCATACAAGACGTTAGTGGGTCCTATTAGGTCACGATAATGAATGCTGTAACATGTTTTTCCCAATTATTAATTTGGGCTATGAAATACGTGGTCTGATTTAGAAAGTGGTATAAACTTCGTCGTTTGTTTGATTTCTTTTTAAAGTATGTATCAATCTAATATGTAATAACAATATCTGTAAACTGTAAATAATTTCTATTTACGTTATGTGGACACATAATTTGACGTCTTTTATTTTCTCATTTTTCGCATATCCCCAGGCAGGGAAGCGTTCCGTAAGAGCCTCTATTTTGATGTTTATAAGGAATTAATTTTGGAGTGAGTCCCTTACGATTTAAAAAATGTGATGATTAAAAACTGACATTGGATGCTTATTAAAAGATCAGATGCTGATTTTTTTTTCACAAAAAGAATTCTATATATCCTACGGATACCGTTACATTAGTTTTATCTCATCATCATCATCATCATTTCAGCCGAAAGACGTCCACTGCTGGACATAGGCCTCCCCCAAGTGTCGCCACAATGAACGGTCCTGTGCGTCTCGCATCCATCGTACTCCCGCAACCGTTACCAGGTCATCGGTCCACCTTGCAGGAGGCCTTCCAACGCTACGTCTTCCGGTACGTGGTCGCCATTCCAGAACCTTTCGGCCCCAACGGCCATCCGTTCTGCGAGCAATGTGCCCTGCCCATTGCCACTTAAGTTTGGCGATTCTTCGTGCTATGTCGGTGACCTTGGTTCTCCTGCGGATATCCTCATTCCTGATTCGATCACGCAAGGAAACTCCGAGCATAGCCCTTTCCATTGCCCTTTGGGTGACTTTGAGTTTTCTGATGAGGCCCATTGTAAGCGACCACGTTTCAGAGCCATATGTCATTACTGGCAACACGCACTGGTCATAGACTTTCGTCTTGAGACACTGTGGTATATTGGACGAGAAGATACCGCGCAGCTTCCCGAACGCTGCCCAGCCCAGTCGGATTCGACGATTGATCTCTTTCTCGAAGTTAGACTTTCCCAACTGGACCGTCTGTCCCAGGTAAACGTACTCGTCCACAACTTCGAGTGTAGAGTCCCCGATCTTGATAGGAGTGGGTGCTACATGGCTGTTTACCATGACTTTGGTTTTGTCCATGTTCATTCTAAGTCCCACTCTTTCGGAAGCTCTACTGAGGTCACCAAGCATTGTACTGAGCTCCTCCGTAGTCTCAGCCATGACTACTATGTCGTCAGCAAACCGAAGGTGAGTGATGTACTCGCCATTGATATTAATGCCTAGCCCTCTCCACTCCAGAACCTTGAAGACATCCTCCATTGCTGCCGTGAACAGTTTCGGAGAAATTACGTCTCCCTGCCTCACGCCCCGCTGCAAGAGGATAGGTTTCGAAGTCTGGTCTTGTAGTCGGACTGACATAGTGACGTTTTTGTACAAACACTTCAGCACTTCGATGTACCGATAGTCAATTTGGCACCGTTGGAGAGACTGCAGTACAGCCCAAGTCTCAATCGAATCAAAGGCTTTCTCGTAGTCCACAAACGCTAAGCAGAGAGGCTGATTATACTCCTCAGTCTTCTGTATAACCTGCCGCAGCGTATGTATGTGGTCCACGGTGCTGAAGCCTTTTCGAAATCCGGCTTGTTCGGGAGGCTGGAAGTCGTCGAACCTGCGTGCAAGACGATTCGTGATGACTCTGGAAAACAACTTGTAGACATGACTCAGAAGCGAGATGGGCCTGTAATTCCTAAGCAGGGCATTATCGCCCTTCTTAAAAAAGAGTACCACCACGCCTCTGCTCCACGCCTGTGGCGTTTTTCCTTCGAGTATGACGGAATCAAATAGCTTCTGAAGGGCCTTAAGGACCGGTTTTCCACCCGCCTTCAGGAGTTCAGCCGTAATTCCGTCCTCACCCGACGCCTTGTTGTTTTTCAGCTGCTTCAGAGCCATCCTAATCTCGTACAGGCTGACGTCCGGGATATCTTCGGTATAGTGTCGAGTCAATCTAGCTCTTGGGTCCTTTGCTAGATTTGCCGCGGGTTCAGTGATAGACGTGTATAACTGTCCATAAAAATTCTCGATCTCTCCCAGAAGCTCCGATTTGGCGGAAATGACTCTGCCATCGTCGGTCTTCAGTTTCGTGAGCTGGCTTTGCCCAATAGACAGATCTCGTGCAAATAATTTGGAGCCCTTATTCCGCTCAATTGCATCCTAAATCCTTGCGGTATTAAAGCGGCGAAGGTCGCGTTTCAGGGACTTCGATATTTGTCTATTGAGCTGCCGGTATATGCACGCATCGTCTGAAGACTGCAGTTTTATCTATCTACTTTTTATACAAATTATAATCACTATATATAGACGTTTGGATGTTTGTCAGTTTAAAGATTTGAACGAAACGAAAGCAGGTGGTAGTCTATGGCCTGGACGACATACAGTATTTTTTTTCCTGTAGTGCGTTTCCATGGGATAAAGCTAGTCTTTCATCGAAGTAATAGTAGGATTACTCTGTCATACACAAAACAATGCGAATAAAATTTACAAGCTCACGTTATGCCTACGTATGTACAGAATAAAATAAAAACTTGTAAGTAGGTATATCTAACCAATATCATCTACACTGTTCTTTTCTTTTATAACATTCCTCGCCCGTTCCAGTTGAGATTAACGTTGCGGGCTTCCGAAATGTTTCGAAAATCGAATCGGAGTTGTAAGAATTTCTATTCGAATGAACAATCGGCGCAACCCCCGATTGAACGATAGAAATCTTATTCGAATCATTCGATTTTCAAGTTGATCATGGTTTATTAGTGGCCATTTCTGAAAACCCGCTTTGTATTTTTTTTTGCGCTCCAGACTTCGATTTCGTGTCGTGATGGACTGCAATGGATGAGATCTTTTTTGAGGTGGGAAATCATCAAATTATTAGATGGGGCGACTGGGTGGAGCGAGAGGGAGTGTCAGACCTTTGCTGATTAAAGCCCAACTGTGTTCCATTAGTTGCATTTTGCGTTTCAAGGCCACTTTAATTCTTTTCAAAAATCCCGCAATGGATGAGGTCTAAATTTGCAGGTACCAGCAAGTTCAGGACATACCTGTTTTCTCTTACTTTGAAAGTTGATTCAAAGATGCAAAACATTTTATTTCAAATAAACCATTTACAGCTACTTTTGAAATGTCAAGAAGTCAGTCGGTCAGAAAAAAATGATGCTAATTGCACATTCCAAAGCTTAGATCTCTATGGAGAAGAATGTGCAAGAAACTCCATGAACACTCCTTTCAATCATGTTTTGTAAATGCAAATATCTCTGTTACATGTTTCTTGTCGCTATCATGTGAGAATAATGTAAATAAAGTAAAAATAAAATTAATTATAGATATTAAAATAGCAACTGGCAGCTAAGAGATGAGCAGTCTCAACTGACAGCACCCGTTCACCGACATGACGCGAATATTAGCACCACTCAGCTCAACCATAAAAGAGAATTGAAAGGAAGATTCCTCAAAAGGAATAAAAAAATAAATATAATAATTAGATATCATAATATCAATTCTAATTAGATATCATAATAAAATCTATCAATCGAACGTAATAAGTCGAATAAAGTATTTAAAAAACGCCCATCACTAACCTAGATCAGGAGTTTGTGCATTATTTCAAAAACAAATATCATTATTTGTGTTTAAACCAATGCACAAAATTCCCCATTCCATTTTCAAGGAAAACTTCCGAACTTTCCGCTTAAATTGTTACTCAAAGAATTCTTGAATCGAATCGTTCTCAAGTAATTTTCATTTAATAAAAAACTTTCTGTTTTAAAAACGCGGAATTGGAGATTTAGAACTTTTATTCGGATTGTGATTATAGATATTTTTGTGTGTTGGCTTTAATAGGTCTTTGTATATTAGGTAGGAACTTTACATAATTATGTGACAAACTATTCACGATTTTGTCAAACTAGGCTTCTAGAATTCGATATTCAAATAAGTTGGTGACTTTTGGTTACTTCTAGTGTCTATGGGATATGGGGTAACAGAATTGTTTTCAAATGAGGACAAACGCTCAAATTCAAATTTAGAATCGCTATTTTATTATTAAAAAGTATCGCCCAGTTAATAACGGTACAGCTAAAATATACAATTTAATAATACAAAGCAAATAAAGCACAGTTGAACAGCACCCGAATTTTCAATTTTGGTCGAACGAAAGCGTTTCTATCCAATTTTCCTTGTACAGAAAATGAGAAAAAAAACTGAGCAATCAGACTTTTAATTATCAGTCTTGTTAAATCGCGTTTTTTCGAGCGTCGACGATTCTGAATTCAAAAAACACGAATGGAGCCTTTTTGGTTCAACCCCTATTGACTTAATTATGACGTGTTCGTCTATTGTTTCAAAATGATGATGTTTCTAAATGATCAATGAGTGAATTCTGGAAGAGTAACTCCGGATTTTTGAATTAGGAATTTGGATTTCAGTATTTGGCTAGACTATTTTAATCTGGAAATCTGTCAAACTTTGATATTAAAGTAGGTACTGTTTGGTACGTTATTAACTCCAAATCCAAGTCTAATTACAGAAATTGTTCTATAAGTCAGATTCTATTACAGCATAATACACGGGTTCTGAAGAAAATGTGCTTGGTATACATATAGTATGGATGTTTGTTACTATTTTACGTAAAAACTACTGCATGGATTTCGATAAAACTTGGTATACGGATAAACCATGTCCTTGAATAACATATAGGATACTTTTTATCCCGGTAGTATGTTCCCTTTGGATTATTTTCTACAATCACACGGGCGAAGCCGCTGGCAGCAACTAGTTAATAATATTGTTGAGATTGCACTGTATAGGTACGGCTAACAAAAACAACATCTAACAGCAATTATTTAACCCGGCAGTTTAATTAACAATCTCAAAGTAAATAGATAATGAAAAGCACTATGTTCACTTAATAGCTGTTCATCGGAAAACGCAAGGAGCGTTGCTGGTAACTAATTTATATTTAAAAAAAACCAGGCCAGTGCGAGTCGGACTCGCGCACTGAGGGTACCGTACAAACTTACCTATGAAAACAGTTCGATTCCCGAATTGAGTTACGATTTTTTTTTCCTATAGGTACTTGTGCTACGAGACCTTGCTTCATTCCAAATTTCAGGATTCTAGGTCAACGGGAAGTACCCTATGAATTTTGATTCTCTTGAGAGTGTCGAAATAAAAGTTTTTTTGCGAAATAAAACGTATCTTTTTTTTTCGGAACTTTTTAACTCAGAAGTTTGATTTTTCACAGCTTCAAGGGACTTTTATTTTCTACTCGAAACCTTTACGCGTTCCCGAGATAAAGGTCCTTGACAGACAGACAGACAGACTGATTGACTGACAGACAAACAGACAGACGGACAACAAAGTGATCCTATAAAGACTCCATTTTTCCTTTTGAGGTACGGAACCTTAAAAAAACCATGATCAAGATCTTAACCTACTTCTCGCTGCAGGATAATTTGATAAAGCTGCTGAGTAGTTTAGGTTTGTGTAAAATTAATAAAATTACGAGTGGCCTTTATCCAACTTATGGACAATTGGTGGACCAGTGTTATCAGCCTCGACTTACCAGTCGCACGTCATGGCTTTAGACCCAGGCAGACTTTGTGTAATTTATTCATCACATCGGCTCTCAAAACAGTGAAAGAAAACATTGTGCGGAAACCTAAAAGAACCAAAAATTCGAAAACATGTGACGTCTACACCAATCTGCACTGACGTTGATGGTGATTTACGGCTCATTCGCTCTCTTAGAGAGGAGGCCTGAGTCCCAGCAATGAGAATATTATAAGGTGAATTATTCATATGCTTAAATTCTATTAGCTGTTGTCCGCGTGAATGACGGTTATTGTAGACGCAAAGTTAAAGCCTGATAAAAAGTAGGTACTCAAAATCATGGGCTACTTTTTACATTGGGGTTCAAGCTTACTCTTTTCCAAGTTTGATCGAAATCGGTTTAGTAATTTAATCATGAGAGCAAGACAGACAGCGTTACTTTCACATTTATATTAAGTAAGGATTTACCCTACAAAAAGGTGGAATCTATGAAACTAATTTCTCAGTCCAAATACATGTCGTAAAATTTATAGCATTCAATTTAAACCGCGATGGAACTCAAATCCGAATTTAATTTCGTCGTTTCTAGTGATGTGAAACTTCGGCGAGACGGAGACTTTAGCCGAAACAATTCGAGGTGACAAACTTAACAAACAATTTTCTCCCCGTCGGAACTTTAGTCATTCGATTTTTTTTTTTCTGAACGTTTTTTACGAGTGCCGTGTCGAGCTTACGCGCGAATGATTGTTATTTTCTGTTATTGTGTTCGAGTTTTATTGAAGAAAAATTGATTGTTAGGTTTTTTAGGACGACGGGATTGTTTTTTTACAACAACACTTAGAGAGGAGGTAAAATGTGTTAAAGAATTGATGGTACAGTGAGGTATCAATTTTTAATTTTTTTTTTATTGATATAAACCAGTGCTTGACTGCAATCCCACCTAATGGTAAGCGGAGAAGCAATCATTGATGGTCAGGCGCACTAGTTTATTTAGAGCCTATTCACGCTAGCCTTGAAGACACCTAAATTATAGTCGGATGGGAAGACCGCAGCAGGCAAATTGTTCCAGTCCTTCGTTTCGCTTCGTCGTTTATAGCGATGTACGCGGTACGCTTAGTTTATTATTGTTAAGCTTATATGAATTTATGACATGCAGTGGTTTTCACTACATCTATTAGTTAAATAAAAAAATTGTGTTAGAGTGTTTTTTATCGATCTAAGTAGATACTTATCAAAAAACGATAAAACGATTAAAAATAAAATGCAAAGCGTCGTTCGCCTTGAAAGAGATTTTTTTCGTCAGAAATAGCAAAAATGAAATCGGATTTGATGTTATTCATTGGTGTATTTGGTGGAGATTACCTCACAAGGCAAATCTTATTACGTTTGAGTACGTAGTAAGCCGATTGAAGGAAAGAAGTGAGGAGATCAACCCTTGCATGGCTAATATTTGAAATAACTCGATTATTTTGAATAAAAGTGATCCATTTTTTTCGTTATTAGCTTATTTCTACGTGAAGTTACCTAATTTACAGCAATTTTACTTAGAGTTAATATTTGCAATTTAAAAACGTACTATTGGCAGCCTTGTCGCATTTAACAATAGCTTCCAGGCGGCTCTGCCCCCCTAGCCAAGTTATGATCATTTTGTTTGCGTCGAACGCCTCAAGTAGGCGACGCCTCCGATTCCTTTGTTCTGACCACGTAACTGAGCGTTGAGATGACGTCAAAACAAAGGAATACTCAAGGCGTTCGACGCAAACGAAACGATCGTAACTTGGCTAGGGGGCTGGAATGGACTGAGATTGACTACACACGAAATTGGGTTGCACTCGGTGCAAATATAAAGATTACGAATTGGGCAGAGACTCATTTTTTTATAATTATTGGTATGAAAATGTAATTTTATCGAAAATCGCAAATAGAAAGACTTTTTTAATCCGTTTCTAAATTAGGTACCTATCTAAGTTCGTTCAAATCTGATGGAAGGGGAAACTGTCAATTAAAAAAAAAAGGATGCACAAACTGTAATGTGACGTCATCGCCACTAGATTACGCGCGTACAAAATGTCTAAAGAGATGTTCCCCGTGTAAAATATCTGGTAAAGTGCAAGAAAAGACTGACGAAAAAAGTATTAAAAGATTTGGTACCTCAGGCTAAATGCCGTTGCTGCCCCAGAAATAAAAAAGGGCTCGCTCTTTGATTTTAACTAATGATGTAATGGTAGTTTTTAACTAATGGTAGTTTGGTATCTCCAATTTTAAACTAGAGCGAGTGTAGCGAAAATTCGGGTTCGAAAATTTTAGTATCTCGCCTAGCTTGTGCAGAAAGTTAAAGTTAATAGAATTTAGAATGCAAGAGCGAATAAAGCGAACTGACACCGCACAATGTGTATGTTTGATGTTTTTTTTTTACTTTTCTTACAGTTATACATAAAAGGTCTGTTTTCAACACCATTATAAGAAAAATAGTTATTTCATTTATTTATGACTATTAAAGTTACTAAGCGACAGGATAGACAAATACAGCAGCGCTTTTCGTGGGTGTCCCGCACCCAGTTGGTTACCAGTGTTTTGCTCTCGTAGGTGCTGAAGCCCCCAAGCGCCCAGCCCCCCTAGCCAAGTTACGATCGTTTCGTTTGCGTCGAACGACTCGAGTAGGCCACGCCTCCGATACCTTAGTTCTGACGTCATCTCAACGCTCAGTCACGTGGCCAGAACAAAGGAATCGGAGGCGTGGCCTACTCGAGGCGTTCGACGCAAACGAAATGATCGTAACTTGGCTAGGGGGGCAGGGAGTTTAAATGATGGCATTTTTTAGAATTGAATCAAAATCAACCAAAATAAATTATCTATTTTCATTTTTTACCTCTACAACTAGTTCAGTTTTAGTAACAACTGAAATAAAAATATCGCATAATTTTCTCTAGTTAGTTTTGTTTTCCTTCAATCCGACATTTGCTAATAAAATCCTAGAACAAAACGGATATGATCCCTTAATATAAATAGGTTAATTGAATCGGAATGTATCTGTGGTAGGGTCGAGCCGAGTTAAATAGGACGGAAGATCTCTCGGCCTTTTGTGGCGAACGAACCTTTCTAGTTTGCGGAAGGAAATTATTAGGTAAGGAAAGTTTTTGAGTGATTCATTTTAAGGTTGGATTTGTGTTTTAGGTTTTGAGTGATTCTTTTGAGTTTTATTAATTAACCATATTTTAGAGATATGGTTATGAATGTTTGTTGATTATTTGGTGTATATGTGTATTTAATTTATAAAAGTTGGTGGTTTTTTTTTCTTCTAATGACAAATCCCACTCTTGTTGGTGGTGTTGGTGGTTGGGGGTTGGTGGTGGGTTGGTTGGTTGGTTGGTATTGTATAATAAAGTTTATTCTCATCAACATACCATAAAAACAATACATTAGATACGTACTTGTATGATACTTTTTCTGAATGTAATGATAAAACAAGCCCTATAATGGTTCTTACAAGCCGTGGCAGTCTTGGCCTTGTGGTAACGGCCCCGACTTACGAGTTGTAGGTCGCGGTTTCAAACCCAGCTAGGAGCTTTATTACATTGTGTAATTTATATCATCACCACTGCCCACTGCTCTCAAAACGGTGAAGGGAAACATTGTGAGGAAACCGGCTTGGCTAGAACCAAAAAATCAAAGACATGTGACATCCACCAATCTGCACTGTGCCCGCGTGGTGGAATACGGCCCATTTCATCAACTAGAGAGGAGGCCTGAGCTCAGGCAGTTGTAACACTATATGGATGATTATGCTTATAATAAAATATGTAAATGGTCCTTATGTCACGAATTCTCGATAAAAGCTAAATGACTTTAATAAAGGGATTAATCAATAGACCGCAATATGTTGTCAAGCAAAGGTAATAAGTCTTTCAGCTTCAATATAAATACTCAGTGTTACCACATGAAAAATAAAAGCAGATAATAAAAGCCGAGAGATTTCTCAGAAGTAGGTAGGACTCAACTTGAAAAATATATTATCATTAATGATCTATAACTGTCTCTGGCATTATTTATTATGAGTCCACCAATCCTATTAGATTTATTTTTTATTACGAAGTTAAGAGAAATATGGGGGACGTAAGCGTACTTTTAGACTCCATTTTTCATGAAGACTTAGACCTACTGTCCATGGACGCTGGCTTCATAAACGCGTATTCGCTTGGTGTACGCCTGCGTGATGCTTATATACAAAACTATGGCCACGGAGGCATAGCTTCAACGACGCGTATTCGTTATTATACGCTTGGTGTACGCCTGCGTGAAGCTTATATACAAAACTATGGCCTATTGTCCATGGACACATAGTTTTATAAACGCGTAGTCGTCATTATACGCTTGGTGTACGCCTGCGTGAAGCTTATATACAAAACTGTGGCCTATTGTCCACGGACGCGTAGCTTCATAGACGCGTATTCGTCATTATACGCTTGGTGTACGCCTGCGTGAAGCTTATATACAAAACTATGGGGTATTGTACACAGACGCGTAGCTTCATGAGTTCATGACGCGACACGACGGCACGAACGCTGCTGCTTCGTCGACAGCTTCATGGTGTTGTATGTATTTGACAGCTTCACGCAAGCGTATAATAAGCATATAGTGACGAATACGCGTCCATGAAGGTATGCGTCCGTGGACTGTAGACCTTAGTATTGGTAGAAAACTAATCTTAAGGGATTATATTGTTTATTTTCAGAAAGTTACTGTTTCATATTATTTGTTTTGTATGAATGTTTTTAAAATTTATTTAGCCAAATATTGCGTGACTTTCAAAGTAAGTTGTTTGTTAAGAAATTACTTTGCGGTACAGAGTAATATCTTTTCTAACTTTTTTAATTCAAACCCAATCGAAAAAGTTTATTTCTTCAAAAGATAATTTGAGTCACATCTTTGTTCAATTTGATAAACATAACATACAAATACAAAAAAAAAACCGGCCAAGTGCGAGTCAGACTCGCGCACAAAGGGATTCTTATCATCCGAAGCAAAAAAACGGTAAAAAAATCACTTTTGTTGTACGGGTGAACCCTTAAATATTTATTTTATTTTGTTTTTAGTACTAGTTG
The DNA here is from genome assembly GCA_949316375.1 of Mythimna vitellina. Lineage (NCBI taxonomy): Eukaryota > Metazoa > Arthropoda > Insecta > Lepidoptera > Noctuidae > Mythimna > Mythimna vitellina. The sequence continues at coordinate 18,324,492 of OX438701.1, read as the reverse complement.
TAATAGCGGCAACAGTAATCATTTGTGAAAATTTGAAATGTCTAGCTATTACGGTTCATGAAATACAGCCTGGTGGCAGATAGACGGACAGTGGAGTTTTAGCAAAAGGGTCCCGTTTTTACTCTTTAGGCACGGAACCCTAAAAAAGACCTTTTCTTTAACGACATCGCAGATAATTTGAGCCCAGTCGGTTACCTCATTAGTAAGTATCAACCTTCAGTGGCGTACATTAGCTCCTCAAAGGAATGGGCACTTGAGTCACTCCAGCATGTGAGTCATATTTTGGAAGGGGCACCGCACTCCCATTGGGTTTCAGACAGGTCTAAACAGACCTTGTTTGACAAGTGAATTTTTTTATTGGTTTTATGGTGTTTCTTGCCAGTTCTTCTCCATAGAAAACGCCTCTGAAGTTTTATATTGTGAAATAAAATATTTTGAATTTAGAGTTGAGTTTACAACGGTCTACCTGGACCAAATTAATAAAAAGACGTTAAAAAAACTATGTTTTTTTTCTTTCCCCTGCCCTTTTCATATATGGAACGGCCAGGCCCTTTCCGATATAACAAATGACATTCAAGTTATCTAAGTCGGCACGGTGGGCGTAGTGGTGGAGTGATTGACTTCTGTGCCGGTTTGATTTCACAATGAAACAAATATTAATATGGTCTATATAGATTTTCTGGGTTCGGGTATCTTGTGCATATGACGCACGCGCGTGATTTGAAAAATAGAACGCGTTACAAAAATAAAACAACGCGTTACACGAGTAATTCCTAGTGCGAGGCAAAGTTTTTTCAAAATAGGAAAAAGAGTGCATACAAACTAATTCGTAAATAACTGCTCCGTTTAAGTTCCTTGGAAATAAAGAGTTTTTTATTTTTATTTTCCTCTACCTTTCCACACACGTCCACTTTGATCAATCTCCTAACTATGCTCAACTTAGTTAGGTCTCGGTTAGGCTCACTTAGTAGCACTTGCCTCCTAAACTTGACTAATTAGTCTAGGTTCAACCTTGAAATGTAACATAAACTGTCCAAAATTACGCTACTTTCACTCAAGAGCGTCGCAGAAGGTTATTACCATAATAAGGTGAATATATGCTTAAAGTTTAACGCAATCTGTTTCTCTTGACGGTATGGTACTGGCGAATTTTACCATATTTTGTTATGTGCGTGCTTATTCCATAAATTCTCGTTCTTATTTTAAAATTGGTTATTATCACTGTTATTTTTTTTTTCTATTCTATTTAGTCTATGCCCCGTGAGTGTGTCTGTGGATTATCAGAATACCAGGCTGAGGTTTTTTTTTTTTAACATTGCAGCATAATGCTTAGATAGGAGCCTTTTTGGTCTCGTGCAAGTTTTTATTTTATGTTGTTATTTTACTCTGTTTATGTTTTGAATATTACATAATTTGTTTTGTTGTTGGTCCTGTGAGCTTTACAAATAAACTTTTTTTTCATATACCCTGATAATGTTTTGTTAGATTCTCTTGTTTTTAGTTAATATTATCTACATTTTTGTTCTTGTTTATTTCTAAAACCAAATCTTTCAAAGAATTATTAAGCTTTCTGATAAAGTTTTAGTTGCTTCGTATTTTAGCCAAAGTTCTCCTTTAAATGGGTGATTCTTTGAAACCAAGAGAACGTCTCATTCATCTGGCCTAGTTTTCGTACCTATCTATTTTGTGTCGTAAGCTACTGGGCGCAAATGAGTGCCTTTGATACATTTAATGATCGGGGAAAACTAATATTCAAATAAAAATATCAAATTGTAAAGAAAAAGCTAGGCCAGATGAATGAGACATTCTTTCGTTTTTAAAGAACCGCCTTAACATACTTACCGTTTTTTAGTATACATTTAGTATATTGCTCTTTGTGATCTATATTGTCTGAATACTATCAAAGATTTTCTTTAATATGTTTAAGGAAGCTCGGAAAAAGCAGGTACCATCCTACCGTTCTCAGAACCAACATCTTGATCACAATGCAGCGTCTATAAAAGAGATGTCCAAAGAACAAAGTCAAAACTACTTACTGCACCAAACAGCTGCGAGTAAAAGTAGCAGATGAGCGTCATGGGGATGGCGTAGCTCCACACGAAGATACAGGCGACGAACACCTTCGTATCCTGGTCGTCAGTGAAGTAGTCGAAGGAGCAGGTGGTCAGGAAGCCCTCTGGAATGGAAACGTAAGGTTGTCTAAACTGTGTGAGTGGCCCTTTGTGTTCCAGAGCCACGGTAACTTTCAAACTTTCCCGCAGCCCTAGTAGGCTTCGAAGCCCTCTTCGGCTTTGCAGACATCGTTTTGAGGTGCGCGTGGAACACAACGCGCTGTCGATTCGGGCTAAGATCGACCCAGGGGCGCTGACTCCGTGGGTGTTCGGGGGCTCGAGCACCCATGAAAAATAAACAGTGGTTGCCGAGCACCCCTGAGAATAGACATCAAGAAACAGATCAGTAGGCCTTACCAGTAGCCTTTTAGGTTACGTATAAATTATAACATTTCTTGATATTAAAAACTAGTTTCATATTTGTATAATGGTTTCATTTTATATTTTTATCAAACATAATTAGTAATTAAGTACGCAGTATGTACCTAAGTAAGACATTTATTTATTTGTCGGTTGATCAGTGTAAAATGCACACTGATCGACCGACAAACTCTTCTCTCTCTTCTCACATTTCGCCATTTTTTCAAGTCATCATGAGCTCCCACGAGGTTTTCTAAAAGCCGGCGCTCCTGGATGGACCTATAGCTCCGCAAGTCTGCGGAGACCTACGGTACGATTCCCTACACCCTGGGCGTCTCCTGTGGCGGCAACTGAGACGTGACGATCTTCTCTACCTCACGATTGCGCATGATTAAAGGCTGACGGGGCATGAAGTGTTTTCTCCCTCACGGTTGCAGATGACTAAAGGCTGACGCACACTTTTAATAAAATTTAAACTCAAATTACTCATCAAATTACTTGTACAATCGGCCGTTTGCACCAAGACAATGGTGGTAATCTCCTGTTTGCAACGGATGCGTGCAATTTGTCGCACAATTGGTGCACTTAATCAGCTGGTTAACTCGGAATTATGTGTGGCGTCGGTGCAAATCGCATGTTTCGAATGACAATAGTGTGTAATTGAATTTAGGACACATTGGATTTGGAAATTGTTAGGTACTGGCAGAATATATACTTTGGTGTCCAATTTTGTGGATTTATTGATATTGAAATTTAGTGTATAGAGAAAAACATAGGATATGTAATTCAATTATCCTAGTAGGTATATTAAATGGGAATAATGCTGGTGGAAATGGTCAGTTAGTTCGACTTAAATTTGTATGTGTGGTAGGCGCAATGGTTGAGCGCTTCAGTATGCGTGCAGTGTGCGTGTGGTTCGATGCTCGCAAGGAACAAGTATTTGTATGGTCGATATATAGACAGTTATTCTAGATTTACGTGTCTTGTGTGTGTGAATGCACAAACTTTAGAGGAGTAACTTCTAGTATGAAACAACGTTATGAATCGAATTGAATATATTAATCATCATCATCTTCCTGCCCTTGTCCTATCTTATTTGGAGTCGGCGCAACACGTTTTTTTCTTCCATTCTATCCTGTCAACCGAATTGAATCTATTGATAAAGTGGCTAATCAAATATACAAAAACTAAATACAAGTGGAGGTATATCGAACTCATCTAAAGTTGTACATAAAGTAAATTATTTCTACAAACAATTCACCTAACTCAGAATCGTCTTTCCTAATAAAACAGTCCGTGTACCATCTCAAATGAGCCTTCTAATATTTGCGACTTCCATTTATTAATTAATGTATAATTTATTCGCGACTTAATGAATGGCTTCCTATGGCGATATTTCTTTTTAATTGAATTTTTAGGAGACAGGTAGATGATCATTTAGAATTTGAAGACTTGTTATGAATGTTTACCTGCAATGGAGTGTTTATAAAATCATGCCCCCCTTTTTTTGGGTGGAAAATTATCAAATAACTTCTCTCACTCTGAGAGAAGTGACAAGTAGTGTCATATTTTACTGACTAAAGTTCATCCGTGTTCCTTGACTGCGATCCCACCTAATGGTAGGCAGTGATACAATCATTGATGGTGAGGCGCACTAGTTTATTAAGAGCCTATTCACTTTGGCCCTGAAGACACCTAAATTATAGTTGGATGGGAAGACCGCAGCAGGCAAATTGTTCTAGCACCTCCGCTCAGTTCTGTCTTTTCATTGGATGTCTGAAATGATGATGATGATGCCATAACTTACCGGGTACAAATCGTCCCCAGATCTTGAGAGCAGGCAGGATGGTGAAGGGAAGCGCCCAGAACCACGTAAAGGCAATCAGGATGAACGCTTGCACTCGGTTTATTCTTCCGTCAAGTGGGCAGGAGATAGTCCTTGGAGAAAACAAACAAATGTCAACAGGTAGTGTCTATGCACAAGGTTAGACCTACTTACTATTAACGAGATACAAAACCCGAATTGCTATTAGAAGTTCTTTATAGAAAAGCTAGCTTCTGTTAGCAACTTCGTTCGCGTTAAATTAAAATAATATCTCAAGGTAATATACTCTCAGAATAAAAACTATCTTATGTGCTATTCTAGGATATGATCTACCCATATGCCAATATCATCTAAATCTGTTAAGCCGTTTCAGCGTGAAGAAGTAACAAACATACACAGACACTTAAAGATGTATTTACATTAAAAAAATATCGCTTTTATAATATTATTGTGACTAAAGAATACTGCTCAACCCGAGTAATGAACCCCGAGTCCCGTGTTTGGCAGTCACAGTGGCGAAACTAAGTTATTGAAATAGATAACTATAATAGATAATTTATTTGCCCATCATCATGTCACTTTTGTAATTTAAAAAAAATATATATATAAAAAATTGTGCCCCACCGCTATTGGGAATAGGGTCAAAGTTACCGGCGGCCAGAGAAAGGAACCTCCTAAAAATACGAGCCGTGTCCAGGAGTACTTCCATCCAGCCGCCAAACGCGAGCCTCCTAAGTTGTTGGTTGAGGCTCTTGGCTATTAAAACGTTGGCTGACACGACTATCGGCACATTGATTATTATTATTATTAATGGAAGTGAGACGCACAGGATGATACTTGGGCTATGTCCAGCCTACAGTGCGCGTCTTTCGGCTGAAATGATGACGATCATGATGAATTTCCTCAATGGATTGTCTTGAAGAGGTTGCTCTCGGCAATAAAACGTAACCTAAAGCTCTGTGTTGTTCAAACTGTAATAAAAAGTTTTGACTCGTTCATAAACTTTGAAAACAATATCAAAGTTAGTCTCTATGCGGAAGTCGAAGTCTCTTTACGACTTTATAAAATAGCCACTTGTCTTTTGTTTTAAATACATCTGGAATAATACTATTGGTCCTGATTTATAATTTTTCTTCTTCTTTACGGGTGTTTTTTTTAGTAGTAAAATCATCCAATGACATCCCCCGGTCTTGGAGCGGGAGATAGTGTCAGACTTTTACTGACTAAAAACCCACTCCTGTTCTTTCGTTGCCTTTCGTACCAGGCCGAGTCTTCCTTTCAGAAGCAGATCCCGGGTCGATGTACTGAAATTATTTTTTTGTGGAATTTTTATTATTTATAGACCAGTACTACTGACTTCCGAAACTAAAGTTATTATGCACATTGTGTTTTTTATATTGGAGTAGGTTCAAAGTTTTATTATTGGGAAAATATTACGGAATCTTTTCTTTGCCGAAATGTAAAAGTCTAACCTCAAAAAATATTTGTATCACTTACTTGTATCTATCAAACGCAATAACAGCGTTAGTAATAGCCCCTCCGATTCCAGACAAGGAACCCAGCACGGCGTATATGTCACATCCGAGCTGGTATCCCACTAAGCGCTGGTAAAAGGAGTTCAGGATGAGGAGAGGCATCTCCAGCATCATCATCAAGTCGAAGACTGCTAAGTTGATGACGAACATGTTGCTTGGACTGCGCAGGGATTTTGAGCTGTAAAAGAGGAAAATGGATCAGTATTTTACAGGGACAATTGGAAGAGGGGGCATCACGGCAAGACAGCATGACAGCATCATGCCGTTTGCTGTCACGGCATTCGAGTCAGTTTTACGGCCAAGGTTCGCAAATGGATGGTTAACATCAAAAAGATAGAACAGTTTAATTTGGGCATCTGGCAAGCCGCCGGTCCAAGCCATGGTACGGAGCCGTACTATAGTCGTGTGCAAAGCAGTATTGCGAGCAAAGGAGGCTGCAAAAAGCGTGAGGAGGAGACCATCCTCACTCCCTGGTCCCCACCTTGCGGCTGGCGAACAGTAGGTAGCTTGCTATATGGACTAGACCGAGAAATATTTTTACCCGAATCAATCGCAAATATATCTGTTACACTACCAAGTTCATCTTGCTAATTTCCCCAAAGTTCATCAACCCTATAACCTCAGCGTCACAATACAGATTGACCTAGAAACAGGCATAGATCGTCCGCTATTACCCCATACGACAATACGCAATCTACGCACACTACCTACGTACTATCCGTCCGGTATAATTCCGGCTGGATTCCGGTAATTACAGCCGATTAACTAGATTGTTTCCCCGATTCCGGCCGCGTCCGATTTCAATTAGCCGATTAATACAAAGTTACGCGAGGAATTTGGATCAAAACTCCTTTTCCTTCAAGGGGGGTAAAGGGAGGATTCTTTGAGAGAGATAGCCTCCTCCCCTCTCTGTGAAATACGTCACATGTTGTGACTTCGATTTTGTGCGTTGAATGGTATTTTACTCAGTGGAAATTTGACAACCGTTTAAATACTTAACTATTTTTATTTTACTCTGTGTCAGTAATTGCCTTCTTAGACTTCTTATTTCTGATTAAGCCTATGAAGTTATCTATTTCTCAAAAACTACTTTCACCTGTCAAACCTGTCAAAATTTTGCTTTAAAACAGGGTTTGAGACATTATGCCTTGATTTTTGAAATGCCTTAAATTTCCACAAAACGGTCCCAGAATATACGAAGATGAAACATTCTTGGGATATTATTGCATCCCTTTTAATAATTGCTCCTAAACTTGACGTTGGTTATCAAAATTATTTTTTTTTGAGAATAAGTCGCTCTTAAATCGATCAGATCGTTATTACGATCTGATCGCCCATAATTCGCAGTAGTGTGTTGAAAAGTAGGAGTTGCAGTATCAACCTGTATACCTATCTCCTTGGTTGATTGTACTTGTCTTAATCAATAATCATAATATAAGGATTATAATAATAATTATTATTTTTAGATAAGTGGATTGAGACACAATAATCATGTAAGAATTTTATGATAATTATTTATCGTTGACTCTGACTTAAGCTCGCTTTAGAAAGACGTACGCCGTTATTAATATTTTTCCAAGCAAGGTAGGTAGGTCATGCTTAATCCTTCGAAAGTTTTTTTAGATAATGTTGTTTAATATGATTTTGATAGTGGGTTGGACTATGACTCAACTTCCATCTTGCCTCACGTGCCCTGTTACCTTATTTTCTGTTCTCGTAAGGATCTACAGACAGTGTCACAGTGAAAAATACTATTTTTGCCAGCGAGGCGCTAAGAAGAGGAAATAATGAGGTCACTATGTAGTTTTGGCAACAGACTGGATTGATAGCTTGTCTTGACTATCGAGAATCAGGATAGAGTAACTTAGGGTTGGTTTGACCAGAATACAAATATTTTTAAAAAGAATCATAAAGACCATGGAATTCTAATAAAGAAATTTTCAGAAGGAAAAATTGTCCAAAAAGGAAATAAGTTTCTTGTATAACCAAACAACCAGCGTACAATATTCATAATGCCGACCAGTGGGTAGGGCACATTGCTCGCAGAGCAGATGGTCGAGAGGGCCGAAAGGTCTAGATTGGCGACCGCGTATTGTAAGACGTAGCGTAAGAAGGCCTCATATGTTTAGGGTGATGAATCATATTCTATCTTGAAGCCACAGAAAAATAGTACAGAGTTGAAATAACCAACTTCTGGTGTTCTAGGGAGGTCAATGACCGTTCCTTACCTATATGAAGAGGAACACAACCCTTTGAAGTAAATCACCGAAAATAAACTAAGCAGAAAGTGCGTGGCGGTGTGAGGGACAAAAAGCGAGGTCTTTGGGTCCGGACAAATTGTAAAAGGGTCGTAACCGGCTTGATTACACCAGCCTAAGGATGTGCGCAGGAAGTTCTGTTAATGAGTCCCCTAATGAGACATACAACTTAATGCAAAGAATAAATGCTAGCTACAGACCAAGTAAACCCTCGGTCTTGTTTTTGTCTTTATAATACAACTCTATAAGAATTTCTCAAAGGAAGTTGAGTTTTGTCCCAAATTTTGGTGAGTTTACAGATATATATAGGCTCTTAATAAACTAGTGCGCCTCACCATCAATGATTGCATCTCTGCTTACCATCAGGTGGGATCACAGTCAAGCACTGGTTTATTTCAATTAAAATATTTATATATATATAAATCTTTGTACTACGTAGTGTAAACTAAGATATCTATGGCCAACTTTATCAATGGTGGCGCTAATAGTAGGTACCTATTAGTTAGTTTAATAGTCAAAATTAATTCAGAAAATTTAAAGTAAATTAATAAGCACTCCATGTGTCATTTGGAGCTAATAATGCCATCATAACCGAATATCCATATATTCGGTTATAGATTACCTTTTTTTTGTTCTCGAGGGGAAACCTTCGAAAGGCGCCCGGATTTTGGGGATAAGTCCCCGGTGATCACCATCAGCACATATAGAAGGGGCGCCGCTACCTCTTAAAAGACCATTCCGGAACCCCCTTAGTGCAACGCCTGTTAGGGCACATCCCTGAGGATGAGATGTACAACGGTCTCCCCTGAGCCTCTTTGTGCACGGTAGCACGTGATCACTGTGCCACCGTCTTCCTTGGAATCAATCGATGGGCGGACAGAGTCCCCACTCTGCACGCTCGTGGTTCCACGGTTATAGATTACCTACCACATATTTTCATGCAGAAAGATAAGTTGTTACCAGGACATAACTGGAATTTTAAAAGAACTTATAAATAAGACGAATGTATATATAATATACATGAAGATTAATCTCGTCAAATTTGTTTATGTTTCACCAAAATTCTTGATTGCTTAGTTATTAGCAATCAATAAATTGACGCTTGGAAACAAGCAAACTTAAATTGGTTTAGATAGAGTACCTGCCTAACTTTAGCGAATATTAAACAGTTTCTAGTTCATATATTAATTGATAAACATTTAATATACTATGTTGGTTTTGAAACATTAACTTAATCAAGAATTAGTACCTACTATTGAAGTACGATTTAATTTCAAAGATGGCTGATCATCTATACTAATATTATGAAGCTGAAGAGTTTGTTTGGTTAAACGCGCTAATCACAGGAATTACTGGTACGAATTGAAAAAAAAAATATGTGTAGGATAGGATTTATCGAGAAATCACTTTTAAGTTTGCTGATGATTTTACATTGCCAGTTAAAGTTAAGGGAACTAGAGCTAACATTGTTGAATTTCACGTTGAGAGCAAATTTGAGTGGAGGTACAAATTTTCCTTCAAAGTTAATTTTAAATGATGGGGAAAAACCTTATTGTGAAAATGAAAACAAAATCGAAATTGATCGTAATTTATGGATCAAGAAGATACGGTACATTACCCTCAAGAATTCCTGAATTCACTAACTCCGAGTAAACTGCCCCCACATTAGCTCAAATTAAAATGGTTATTCTAATTATTTTTCTTCAAAAACAAGGGCTCGGAGACAGACTCGAAGTTAAATTTCTTCGCAATAACGTGATCAGTGGCATAGTTTTGACTGGTCCAGTAGGGCAAATGGTAATAATGGGATGCATCTTAAACAGCCTCCTAATGTACTTGCTTTTTTACAAATATTTCCATTTTCTGAGCGAACGAAGTCGCTGACAAGATCTGTTAATTATAATAAAAAAATCAATTAAAAAACATAATAGAAAAACTTCGACTTCTACGCCGACGAAGTCGCAGGCAAAAGCTAGTCTCAAATATATTTAAACGGAATCCAATACTGGCTGTCGTCTACATACCTATAATTCATTCGGTTTTCAAATCAAAATGACATTAAACGTCAACAAAAGAGCCAATCAATCTCCAACGATTCGTCTTTCGAATCTGAAGTACCAACCTAAGTAGATCTAAGGAATAAGCATTTGCAAACATAAAAATATATAGTAAAAACATCGTAACGGCCTAAAATCTCGGCAACAGCGCCGAGTGACACAGATAGCCGTAAAACGCCCAAGATAAATATAGGAAAGACTGTAATGGAAGCTACGCGAATGCTAGCGTGGGGTGGCGATGTTCGCGAAAGTAGTGTGAAGAGATGAAGAATAAGACTACCTCGCAGTCAAGTCTTTATTTTCATAGAATAGAGTTACTTTGTTTACCACCAGAACACGGATGTCACACAGTTTAATGTTTACATTACAATAACCGCTAGGAATTAATTTGGGAATAATTAAAATAGTCACTGAATCCCGCCATAAATTCACCTGTTTTAAAAGTCTGGAGTAAAAGGGGCAGAATTTAATGACGATGACGTATCAGAAAATGGAAAATATATCTCTTGAGGTGGAATACAAGCCTACTACAAAAATGTTAGTCGAGAACATCAGAAACGTTTTCCGAACGGGCGGAGAGCGCGGCGCGGTTTAGAACTTTTGCTCCTGACACGCTCTCAGATTGCACGCCGATGGCAATGCCGGGGTTTATCCGATGGAGCTCTCTTTAATAATCATCATTGTTTCGAATGCTCAAGGCTGTCAATTGTTTTTGATGATGGACTTTTGTTTTTTGTTAGATTTAGAAGTTTATTTTTAGTATTTAGAAGTGTTGAATGAACAAGTATAGTAGAAGCTTTTGCGTGATTAAAGTTATGGGATGTATAAGGGTGCAATTTGACATCATGGATGGCACAGTGGCGGCTGTGCTGCTTGTTTTATATAACAAATATTTGTCAGCATGGATAGCACAGTGGCTGCTGTGCTGCTTATTTTATATAACATATATTTGACAGCATGGATGGCACAGTGGCTGCTGTGCCGCTTGTTTTATACAACAAATATTTGACAGCATGGATGGCACAGTGGCGGCTGTGCTGCTTGTTTTATATAACAAATATTTGACAGCATGGATGGCACAGTGGCGGCTGTGCTGCTTGTTTTGTATAACAAATATTTGACAGCATGGATGGCACAGTGGCGGCCGTGCTGCTTGTTTTATATAACAAATATTTGACAGCATGGATGGCACAGTGGCGGCTGTGCTGCTTGTTTTATATAACAAATATTTGACAGCATGGATGGCACAGTGGCGGCTGTGCTGCTTGTTTTATATAACAAATATTTGACAGCATGGATGGCACAGTGGCGGCTGTGCTGCTGGTTTTATATTACAAATATTTGTCAGCATGGATGGCACAGTGGCGGCTGTGCTGCTGGTTTTATATAACAAATATTTGACAGCATGGATGGCACAGTGGCGGCTGTGCTGCTTGTTTTATATAACAAATATTTGTCAGCATGGATGGCACAGTGGCGGCTGTGCTGCTGGTTTTATATAACAAATATTTGTCAGCATGGATGGCACAGTGGCGGCTGTGCTGCTGGTTTTATATAACAAATATTTGACAGCATGGATGGCACAGTGGCGGCTGTGCTGCTTGTTTTATACTGTGCTGTTTGTTTTATATAACAAATATTTGTCAGCATGGATGGCACAGTGGAGGCTGTGCTGCTTGTTTTATATAACACATATTTGACAGCATGGATGGCACAGTGGCTGCTTTGTTATTTGTTATATATAACAAATATTTGACAGCATGGATGGCACAGTGGCTGCTTTGTTATTTGTTATATATAACAAATATTTGACAGCATGGATGGCACAGTGGCTGCTGTGCTGCTTGTTTTATATAACAAATATTTGTATTGCCTACAGACAGTTGCGTGTAGAAGTAGGTGCAAACAGCTGCATCAATTGGGTACCCCTCTCACATTAAAATACCTTAGAAAAGTGTGTAACCATTTGATAACGCTATCCGTACTTGGGTATGCCGTAAAAATATTTAGTGCCTTGCAGTTTTTTACGTATTTGACGTGAAATAAATGTTCTGTGGATTATAAATATTTAGAAGTAGTGTAGAAATAGACACAGAATTTGTTACAGTACTAGATTTATCGCAAACGTCAACTGAAAGAGGAGCAGAACTACATCAATAAATCTACATATCGAACAAAGTTCCCGGCCGAAATTGCAAAAACTGCTGCGTGAAAGTATTCCGCAGGCTTTCTTTAATCCCGTTTCAGTTCAAAAAGCGAAGTCAATCGAGTGTTAAAATCCTCTTTCAGCTAAACAATTCAAGTTGGCTTTCAGTTTCGTCTTATCGTATCAATTGCTTCAATCAATCTAACCAAACGTTTACTAATTAATCGTCGTAAAATTAACACACTGGAAACCAAATTAACGACCACACATTAATCGTCCCTAAGCATATAATTAACGTTAAACGTGTACATTTCGCGAACTGGAACTTAATTCCCCAACTTGTCACCATTTTGTTCGAGCTTTGCCGCCATCTTGGATCTTGATGCGTTCGAAACTTAATTAAATCGCCAAAGATGTCAGTTTCACGAACGGATCATCAAATTGTTCCACGATATTAATTTGGGATTCGCTTTTGCATTTTAAATCGAATAGTAAAGGGCTATTATGATGGACGTTTAGAGGACATAGATTAGATATTTATAGACTTTTATATATTCGAATTGCTAAAAATAAATAAGGTGCGATAATAATGTTTTTTTTTTTCTATAAGAGAAATTCTGACAAAGGTAAGTCTGGCTGTCATTTTCAGAGCAGTTACAATATTCTTTCCGATATTTTGTTCTGAGTTTTTCTGATTTCATTTATTTCACGAAATAGGACGAGATAAAAATACAAGAATCAGGTATGTTCAATCTAAAAATATTGAGAGATAAGTAGAACAATGCTTTTCGAGGACAAGGAATGATTTAACGTTACAAAGATCGTTTTTACGTAATATTTTTTTACACATGGGGTTTTTTCTCAGACTAGGGTAAAATCGGAATCGCGCCAATTCATGGTCACGGTTGAATAATCTGGCCTGCGCTTTCCAATGAGCCCGTGACCGTTTAGCGAAGTGAACCATGGGAAAAAGGGCACATGTTAGAAAACACCGTAGCTATGAAAATTATTGGAGGGAAAAGTTGCCAAGATATTGGAGTTTTGATATTATTTAAATTCGACTAACCGTACATGCAAATTTTGCCATCAATTTATTTATTATTTATTACATACTTCATGTACATAAAGATACAGAGGCGGACTTAATGCCGTAGGCATTTTCTACCAGTCAACCTTTGGGTGATGCAGAGAAGAATAGTGGTAGGTGCAATAAAAGAGAAAAAAAAAACAATAAATAAATTAAATAATAAATTATTATACAAGAAAAATCTTCATCTGACCGTTCATTCTGTACAAAAAAAGGGGTTTGTGCTTAAACTGAGCTGTCAAACTATAGGGTGGATTGATGGCGGACTTCCACTCCATTTCACCTGTATTTTGACGGTGACACGTAACGTTACACAAAATGACATAAAAAAACGGATAAAGCCACAATTATGTCTTTGAACATTAATGAATAAGTTCTCCTACTCACGTGCCAAAAATCCAGATGACAATGCCGTTGCCCAAGAAAGAGGTAACCATCAGCATGGTGTAGATGAGTGCCAGGACGTAATGATAGTACTTGCTGACTGCTGGAAAGTTCCTCCAGTGATCGTGAACCAGGTCCTGATGTTCCTCGGGGATGTTCCAGCCTAGCATGTGCTCGACCACCTCCTTGGACACCCTGGGCGTAAAAAAAGTTAGAGTCGGCTTTATGGTGGGGTTTGAAAATGGAATTCAATTGATAAATTTTTTTTTAGCTCGCTGTTTTTTTTCTATTGAGTTGTGTATGTTTTAGACAAGTCGAAAAGGCAAATAATTCTGTTTGAAGGAATATTTTAATTAGATAGGTATTTATGTCAAAAAATAAGTTGAGATATTAATTGTCTTTAGTAGCAATAAAACCTGTGTCTACGAAAAAAGTTAAGCAATTTATAAACATTATTTACTAAGAAGTATCCGACTAAAAAGATTAATTAAGTACCTGAAGTCGATATTTAATTAAAGTAATTGAAAGCACTCTGATTTAACTTGAAAAAAGAGGCTCTTTTCCAAGTTAATTGTTGATAAAACTAAGCACATAAATGAAATGATAATATAAATGATATTTATTTTGTAAACAGGTTTTATAAAACACTTTTAAACGTCAATTTTTTCGTCAGTTTTTAAACTATACCTACTCATTTAGTTTACAACCGGCCTCAGCCGATGTTTGCTAACTAGTCAGTTAGCAAACACGACGGATGTTTCTTCTCAGGATAGTCACCCTGAGAAGAAACATCCGTCGTGAATAACATCGAAACAAACTCAGGGGTCAAAGTCTCTTTTAAAGTCCATACAGCAAATATGTAAAAGTCACCAACAACGACAACCAACATCCAACATGAGAACCATGTAGATTAGTGTCTGAGATGGTCTTTTGAGGGAAGAACCATACAGATTTGAGTGGACCCGTCCAGTCAGTGCAAGCATTTGTCAGTATTCGTATAGCTCAACTTAGGACTACTAAGGAGTTCAATCAATGGAAGAACAATACCAAGGAAAGGACATTTGGGTAGGCGGCAGAATAAAAAGAAAGAAAAATACTCAAATTGCCAGACATACGTTAAAATTACTGGAAAAAACAAATGAAACGCGATACTTACATTTTTAACGGATAAGCCATGGGGCCGATATCTTCTGTGTAGTTCGTCGCCATCATGTGCGTTTTTGAACAAAATGGCGGAAAAATATACTTGTTTTACTATTGTTTCATGGGTTGAATGGTTTAAAGGTTCTATTTATAAAATTAAATGTTTTATGACGAAGTGAGTAGTCCGACATCCAGTCGCTTCTCACTTGTGGTTTGTGCTCGGTGCTGCAGTGTTTTTATATCGTTCCAAATAGTGCGTGCCAGTTAATTCCTTAATTCAATAAAATAGTAAAGCTCCTTACTATTCGGTCAAGCGTGAAACTCGTTCTGCCATTTGTTCTCAACCTGTTTTGATTGTTCAGATTCTATTTTTCTTTGTAAAGTTAAAAACGTCTTTAAATCGTAAAGATCCTTCCTTCTAAGTCTAGAAATTATTAATTTTGATATACCTATGATTTTAAGAGGAATCTAATCTAAACGGATTAATTTCTCAGAATCGCCTGTGTAAAAAAAGTTTAAATTTACTTTTTCAATAATTTTTCTGGTTGTGGGAAATCATTAAATGACTTCTCCTGCTCCAGAGTGGGGCGAGAGGGCGTGTCAGACTTTTACAAATTAAAAACCACCGTGGTCCTTCAGTTACTTTTTCCGTCCCAGGACCACGGTAATGTACCTACGATACTTTATAAGGAAGTAACATGTAAAAAATGTTAAAAGTAGAGAAAGCATATTAACTTCTCAAATAACTCAAAAGTTACCTGCTCTTGTTTTTCGTCTGTACCCTTTGACACTACAAAACAGTTTCGCCGGCTGAGTAGGGTCCTTCATCGATTTCTGGTCAAACTACTGTATTGTTTCGGTTAGTAAACACTTAACTTGTCTCTGATCTTTGAACCGAAACGTAACGACTGTACGTAACTTTGTTTGGGACAGTTTCTGTTTAAGTATATTGAGAGTTCTATTCAAGCTGATGGTTTCCCATCAGGGTGGAAATTTGCATAAACAGAGAGGGCTGAATAAGTTCGCCTGAAAAATGGAAATGAAACTGTGGACCGCCAGAATGTTTGCATGTCTTAGAACCCAAAAACGTAACTGAAGGATCACAGGTTTTTTTTTTGATTGGTTGGGCAAATCATCTTATGACAAATCCCGCTCTTGGGCGGGCAGGAGATAGTAGAGAGACTTTTACTGACTAAAAACCCACTCCTGTTCCTTTGTCTCAGGGCCCCGGGTTTCATTTTCACACTACCCCTGGTTTTTTTTTAGGTGGGAAAAACATCTAATGACGAATCCCACTCTTGGGCGGAGCAGGAGATAGTAGAGAGACTTTTACTGACTGAAATCCCACTCCTGCTTCTTCTTTGCCTTCGTCTCAGGGCCCCGGGTTTCACTTTCACACTACCCGTGGTGGGTTAAACAACAAAGTGACACACTCTCTCGCTTCACCCAGTGCGGGAGAAGTTATTACATGATTTCTCACCTCAATACAAACAGTAGAATATAGCTATAGGCTTTTTCTTAGAGTTGAATTCTTGGCCGGATTCTCCAAGCCAGAAAGTTACGAAAAAATAAAAACTGAACTTTGATGAAATAGAAGAATATTTTTTTTCGATTATGAGATTTATACAAACTTTCGAAAAATGCTTTGTCCTTATGTTGTTAACTGTACTTTTTTTTTTGAGAGGAAAATGATTAAATAGCTTTCCTTGCTCTGGGTGGAGCGAAGGGGAGTGTCAGAATTTTACACTCTACAACCCATCCTTGTTCATGTTACTAAAAGAGTTTTTAGTTTACATGTGGATGGATGGAGAGGGAGAGGGAGACCAAAGAAAAGATGGATGGATTGTGTGAAGAGTGATATGAAAGAAAAGGAAGTTAATGATAGCATAACGAGTGACAGGGCAGAGTGGAAGAAAAAAACGTGTTGCACCGACCCCAAATAACACGGGACAAGGGCAGGAAGATGATGACCACCCATCCTTGTTCCTTCAGTTGCCTTTCTGAGTTTCAGAGCTGTGGTAAATCGTTTCGAACAATCTTGCAGCCCTTACTGGCATCGGCCCTAGTGGGCCCCGTCAAACATACTGCTCTACTACTTTGAAGACGAACTTTTTTATTATTAATAGGCTCGCGCTTGAACACTTTTACCAGATCATCATCATCATCATTTCAGCCGATAGACGTCCACTGCTGGACAAAGGCTTCCCCCAAGCGTCGCCACAACGACCGGTCCTGTGCGTCTCGCATCCATCGGATTCCCGCAACCCTGACCAGGGAGGCCTTCCAACACTACGTCTTCCAGTACGCGGTCGCTAATCCAGAACCTTTCGGCTCCAACGGCCATTTGTTCTGCGAGCAATGTGCCCTGCCCATTGCCACTTAAGTTGGGTAAGGCGATTCTTCGTGCTAGACATAGCACGAAGAATCACCAAACTTAAGTAGATTAGAAGAAATGAAGATATCCGCTGGAGAACCAAGGTTGCCGACGAGCAACCTTGGTTCTCCTGCGGATATCTTCATTTCTGATTCAATCACGCATGGAAACTCCGAGCATAGCCCTTCCCATTGCCCTTTGGATGACTTTGAACCAGATGAAAAGCGTCAATGTGGTCGACGATGGAACATACTTGTCTATAAGTAACCTTTTTACTCTTGACTCCCAGGTCATACGAGTAGCTACTAGGAAACACAGATTTTGGCAGGAAATTTAACCCCTTAGCTGCACGCACAATGAAGGAGTTCCCAAAATATTTTGGTTTAGTCGACAAATATCAGATTCTACAAATGTCAGACGAGTTTAAAATGTCAGATTCTATGAATGCCAGAATTTGCTAATGTCAGATTCTAAAAATGTGAGATTCTATAAACGCCAGATTTTTATAATGCCAGATTCTATTAATGTCACATTTTTCAAAAACTTGTTTTTAATACAAGAACAAGTTTTATTAAAGTAAACTGGTAGAAAAGATTCTCACGATAATTTAGCAATTTTGCGTTTTTCCGTAGTGCATACCACTGCTGCAGTAAAATATTTTCTGATAGTAGTAAAGGTTATTTTTACAAAGATTTTGATTAATGTTTGTTTCTTATTAAGAGCAATGGTGATTTTTTAATGAAAATTAAGTTTTTTTATCGAAATTGACTTTGATTACATATTTGTACTATACTTTAACTATGTTTTTTTTTTTATATACAAGAACAAGTTTTTTTTAACTAAACTAATCGAAAAGTTTACGACTATAACTTTTTAATTTTGTTATTAAATAATTTCCCAACAACTGGCTTTTTTATTTCCATAAATTTTTGGCGACGTTGACAAACACCATATATAATAAAATTTCAATTTCAAAGAGCTCATTTCAAATGTTTGCATTAAAAAATTGTGCACTTTTTAACGCAAAAAAGCAACATTTAGCAACAACAATAATTTTTGAAATTAGCGAAATTTTATACACGCACTTAAGGAAATGATTACATTGGAATTGTAACAAAAATTCGACATTAATAGAATCTGGCATTTATAGAATCTGGCATTATAAGAATCTGACATTTGCAGAATCTGGCATTCATAGAATCTGGCATTTAAAACTCGTCTGCCATTTGTAGAATCTGATATTTGTCGACTAAACCAACATTTTGTGCGTATAGGTGGGATGTACACCTTGTACGGTGTATTTACTTGTAGCGTTGAAATTTCTAAGGAACAATGCCTGTAGGTATCTAAGAGCCATAAGAATAATGAACAACAGTAAATAATAAAACCAGCTGTAAAAAAAGCCTAGCACTCCACTAAATGATTATTCAAGGTCCTCAAACGACACAACAAACTTCAGTAGGTACTATATTCCCATTACTGAAATAAGGGACCGTTTTTTATTCAAACGTTTCAAAATGGCGGCGGGGATTACGAGCCGTCTTGTTCGCAAGGAATCCTCGCGTCATCGCAGGACAACGTGTCTGGAATTCGAGCCATTATAGCCGGGTACAGACTGTTGTAATGTAACATGCAATGTAACAGAATTCACATAGAGTGGACGCCTTGTGCCGCGAACCGTGCAAACTACGCGCACGAACCGTGCACACTACGCGCACGAATCGTGCACACTACGCGCACGATCCGTGCACACTACGCGCACGGACCGTGCACACTACGCGCGTGAACAGAACATTTCAACTATGTAAGTAGGTAGTGTAGGTCTATATTAATATAAAAGGTACTTTGCGGTGTAGGTACATGATTGGTTCGTGCGCGCGTTGCGTCCACACTTTGAAATGCTGTTTCCATGTTACATTACAGCAGTATGTACCCGGCTTTATAAGTAGTAACCCGTAGTTAATCGTATGAGAGAGTATGTGAGAAATTGAGACGTAAATTGAAGGCGTGTTTAACTTTTTTAAAGGTCGGTATTTGTGATATTTCTTTTAAGATAGAAGTATTGGATTGAATGAATATTCCAATTTAATCACAGCTTTGTTCACAGTAGGCTTTAAAATCTCTGTTCATTTGATCGAAGACGAGTTTGATTGAATAATCGCTTATTTTGTTAGAAATTATCAAATGTCTTTTCCCTCTATAAAGAGTGAGAGGGGTGTCAGACGTTTTCTGACTAAAACCCAACTCCTGTTCTTTCAGTTGCCCTGTGTGGTCCAAGGCGTCGATAACTTTTTAGAACAAGTAAGTACCTATAGTTTTAAAGTAGGTAATCTACAATGCTGAAAGGCTACAGTTGAAGAAAGTCCAGATTTTTATTGAAGTAATTAATATACATGTTAGTGCACGCCTGCTGAATTATTTATTTTAGTATTAATGTTCAATAATTTTTCCTATCAATAAAGCACACAAATTTATTTATCTTATATACTTTATTGCACACCAAGATTAAATAAAAAGAAACCTTATAACAAAAAACATACAATTGGCGGCCTTATCGCCCTTGGTGATTTCTTCCAGGCAATCGGGAACAAATATTCAGTAGAAACCAAAGGGTTTGGCAAACCCTTTGGTTTCTCTATTACTAACATGGTAAATAATGTTAGTATAGATAAAATTGCCGTTTATTGTTAGTAATTTTCTTTTTAAAAGGAAATTGGGGTAAGTCCGCGACTAATGAGGTCACTCTGGGAACAAATATTTTCTTTTCGCGGCCTCCGAGTGTTTATATTTCAGATAATTAAGGGTGAGGAATGAAGTCCAATTAGTGGTTGAAAGATAGGTTATTTGTATATAAAATGAACTTAATAATGACAGTAGGTACATGCTTTAACTCTAAACACACATTATACCTAACTAGCTGCTTTCAGTGGCTTCACCTGCGTGAAATTATACCAAGAAAAGATATGTTGTGTTATTCTAGGTTATGGTCTACACGTATACCAAATTTCATCCTAATCCGTTAAGCCGTTCGAGCGTAAAGAGTAACAAATATACACTCACAAGCTTTCGCATTTATAGTCTTAGTGTGATTCATCATGACCCTGTTTTATCATATTTAAAAAGGTCTGCAAATGATGTGTATTATTATGTGGTATTGACTTAACTCTTGTTTTTTAGAACCATGAATATATTAATGATAAAACAGACCCTATAATATTCATTATTTATTAAACCACAAAACCGATAAGCCGACCAAATATTAAACAACATCAAACTTATTGGATCCAGGCGAAAAAGCCAAACAAAACCTAAAACTTTATACGCAAATAAGATTGGGCCATTGAATTGATGGAGAGACTCTTTCGGACCCTTAACTTTGAAATATAATACAGATACATTAGAAAAAGTAAAATAAGTCAGACAAACACTGAAATGAAGGGACAGAGGACTGAATGGAATGTAATATGAAAAGAAACATAGTAAAAACCAATCGTTTTTAGGGTACCGTACCTCAAAAGGAGAAAACGGAACCCTTATAGGATCACTTTGTTGTCTGTCTGTCTGTATGTCAAGACCGTTTATCTCGGGAACGTTTGGAGTTATCCAGTTGAAATTAAAATCATTTACTCAAGTCTACGGTCCCTTGAAGCTGTGAAAAAATCAAACTTCTAATTTAACAAGAAAAAGGTACGGCCGTTTATGTCGCAAAAAACGTATATTTCGACGCTCTCAAGGAAATCATAATTCATAGGGAATTTGGAATGAAGCAAGGTCTCATAGCACAAGAATAGGGAAAAATTTGAAAACAAAAAAAATATTTTTACGTCACAAAAAAAAACCTTAATTTAAGCGATACGGAAAAATCATCGTAACTCAATTCGGGAATCGAACTGTTTTCATAGGTAAATTTGTACGGAACCCTCAGTGCGCGAGTCCAACTCGCATTTGCCCGGTTTTTTAAAAGAGTTACCGTGGTTCCTTTCCGCTTCTTCTTCATAGGAAACGATGAATTGGCATCATGCATTAGCTTCTGGCGTTTTATAAAGTGAGTGATTAATAATAAATGATAATAGTATATTTTATTACAAGCGGAGAAAGTTTGTCATTGCAACCGAGGTTGAATTCGCTCGAGCCGGAGGCGAGGTGTTATGGAACTAAGTGCTGCAGTGACAAATTTCCACGTGTATCAAACGATTTTTTTCAATACACTTACAAACAACACCCTCGCCTTTGGCTCGGGCAAATTTCACCTTGGTCGCAATGACAAAGTTTCTCCACTTGTATCAAAATGTAATTGGATCTAAAATACAATATCAACTTATTCATTGCCTTGCATGTTCCTATTCTCATCCTATTCTTTCAACCCTCCTAAATAATTTTCTTTTCCTTGTAACATTTTGGCTTTGAGAATAAGATATTCTTTCAGAGCTTTCAACCGTCTTAACAGTCTTAGGAATTAGCCAGTTCATTTAGAAGCTAACGGCAGCGAGTCTCTCAGAATTTTCTGCAGAAAATCTTAGTTGAAAAGGTTTTCCCGAGCTAACTTTGTTTTAATGATGACGACTAGGAACCTAGATCTGTCTATTTTTTTGTCTGGCCTATTTTATTACATAACTGGGATAACTTTATTGTTCTTAAAGCTGACTAGCTGGTTATTTGTCACATAAATGATAAATTATATTTATTTTGCATCACAATATAGGTTTTAAAGAACACCTAACGTCAATTTTTTCGTCAGTTCTAAATGATATAAGGAAAAACTGACTGACACATCAACGCAGTTGAAACTACAGGGACTAAGAGTGTGAAAGAGGGAATTAAACTTTTGCCATACATTGCTGGCATATGTTTTTTTTTTCTTTTCGCCAAAAGTGAAAATTATGCCATATCTCAAAAGACTGTATGAGAAATCAATAGCAAAAAGAATTATGTCTACCAACCGTAATCAAACGAAGTTAGAACCTATTCAGTAGATTGCTGTACTTGATTATCAGGCGTGGTATTTCTTAAATAAAAATACTCTATGTCTGATATTTTTTTTTGGTTTCGGTGTTTATGGTGGGTACGCGTTAAATAGTGTCAATCACTATTACTACACTAACGGGATAAAACGTGGGTCCAAAGTTTGTATGAAGAAACCTATTTTCACACGGGCGAAGCCACAGGCAGAAGCTAGTGTACACGAATTATTGTATTGTTCTGGCAGAATGTTATGTGGAGCAATCTGTTGTCATTGTAGCATGAAACACACGTTTTGAATTTATGATCACTGTGCGGTTTTCCACGTTATTATTGTAATATGAATTGTGACATCCACTCGGATATTTAACCCGTGATATATTTGGGGAATTATGAAATTCAGTCGGGATTGTTATTTTTTCGGATTCCGTACCAAAAGGGTAAAAACGGGACCCTACTACGAAGACTCCACTGTTCGGCTGTCTGTCACCAGGCTGTATCCGTACCGTGATAGATAGACAGTTGAAATTTTCACATATGATGTATTTTTGTTGGCACTTTAACAACAATTACTAAAAAAGGTCATAATATAGTGTCTAATATTGTACGGAACCCTTGAGACTCGAGTCCGACTCGCACGTGACCGATTTTTTAATGAATCTATTTTATTTCTTCAAAGATAAAGTCATGGTAGATGATTAAAAAACTTGAAACTTGTGGTTATATGGTATCAAAATCATTTTAATAATATGGTAATATTTATTTATCATTTTTTGAGGTTGTGCAATCATCAATTAACTTTTATCTCTCTGGGTAGAGCAAGAGGTAGTGTCAGACTTTTACTCACTAGAACGCACCCGTGTTGCTTCCGTTGCCCTTTGCGTTCTAGGGCTGCAGTGATTCTTTCAAACGGTCCCACATCCCAGGCGTATAAATTCTTAAGTATATCGAACTTTAGCAATAGTGTCTATTTTTTGTACTACTGTTCTGCCTAAGCCTTTTATAAAGGCGTGATGTTCTGTTAGGTAAGTATGTATGTGATATCTTTAAATGACTTCCAATACCTATTACCTATAATATGTATGTATTTAGAAATATATAAGTATGTTTATTAGTTGTCAGTACTCATAACAAAACTCTGCTTAGCTTGGGGCTAGACGGCGTTGTGTGATAGTTGTGGAATATATTATTAATATGCTTTGTACACAACTGTCAGTAGATTTATTTTTATTATCGATAGGCTCGGACTTGACCACTATTACACCTGATGGTAAGTGATGATGTGATCGACGATGGAGCACGCTTGCCTAGAAGTAACCTATTCACTCTTGACCTAAAGATGTAGGTTGTAACTATCAGGAAACTCAGATAGTACCTATAGTACCTTTGGTATTTTTTTGAGAGAGGTCTTTTGACCGAAAAGTGTCATGTATCGACGTTTCCGGGGACCGCTACGCGACACCACACAGCGGAACGCGACGCTTATGTGACATATATAATTATGGTTTGCAATATGTATTAGTTTATTTTGTTTATAACATTGTAATATAATGTATTTTATCTACGGGCCTTAGTTGCCTGACAATAAGGAAATAATAATAAGAATGTTACGGAAAAAAGGGCTTCATAAGGCTTTTTTTTTCTGAAATACTAATAGCATTTGCTTGCGAAGTTTACTCCGCTAGAAAATGGACAGTCTACGTCATCTGACGAACGAAGGTAAAATGTTCACTTTCTATTAGCAAGTAAAGTAAGTACTTTAAGTTTCCCGTTTAGATAAGCAAGTAATATTGTAGATATATTGCGAGGTGGCGAGATAGGACCTAAGACCGAGTTTCTAACTTTACTAATAGACTTTTGTTGCGACTCGACTCTGTGGCGCCAACTATTATAATATGAAATGTTCGTGATAAATCTTTGGAAGCACACAGAAACACTTGAATATAATAGAAGGCTATTGTAGCTTTTGTTTTATATAAGTACAAAAGTGTTAAAGGGAATAATTTTGGGAATAGTCTTGCGACGATAGATCTTGAATCTTTGATTTTAAAATATATTTTTAAAAGAGTAACCATGGAGTTCCATCCCGTTTTTTCTACATAGGAGACCGATACACCGTTTCGTACCTAACCTACAATAGTCATCCGAGCAATAGCACAAGATTTCAAAATCGTGTCATTTATACTTAGGTAGCATAGTCGGCCTTATAATGTTCCCACTGTTGGGACTCAGGCCTCAGGGGAATGGCCCGTAATCCACCACGCGGGCCCAGTGCGGGTTAGTGGATGTCACATGTCTTCGAAGTTTTGGTTCTAGGACATGCCGGTTTCCTCACGATGTTTTCCGGACCTGGACACCGGACATGGTAAGTTCGGGAGGTTTCTGTACGGGATTCGTGCGGAAGAAACGCTCGAGTTTCACTATTGTGTAAACCGCCCGGAGGACACGGTGGAGCGTACGGTATAGGTGTGCCCTTGTGATTTACGTGTATGACGTAGAGGCCCAGCAAGGTCGAAGCCTACTGAGGCCAAGAGTCTGATTCCGAAAGGAAGACTCGGCTCTGGTATGAAAGGCAACGAAGGAAAATTAGTGGGTTTTTAGTCAGTAAAAGTCTGACACTATCTCTCGCTCCGCCTAAGAGCGGGAGATGTCATTGAATGATATTCCTTCCGAAAAAAAAGGATAGATACAGTAACTTTTCCGAACAATCCTGCAGCATAGGAATATAGCCTTTTTATACTTTCGGCATAAAAATTACCCAACGTGCTATTCCAAGACACGGTCTACCCGTGTACCAAGTTTCATCATTCAGGACAGACACAGCAAAATGGACAAAATCAAAGTAAAAAAGAACAAAAGTATAGAAAGCGGCACAAATCTTGAGCGCTTGGCAAAAGAGCGGGGATCATTTTGCGCATCGTACAATATCAGCAAGCCAATTACTGTACAAGGATTTTACTCCCCGCCCCCGCGTCTCTCTTCATACCACTAAAGAGACCCGATATTTCACTTCTGCGTGCTTCTGCGCAAGTAGAACTGTAGAAGTCAGCGCTCAAGATCCGTGCCGGTATCTGTACAGAATGCGCTGAGCGTGCTCGCACCGAAAGTGACCACCTTAGCATTTGCTGGGTGTCAGACACCCAGCGCTGGTTTTCAGTTGGCACCCCGAATTTATGCACGGACGAGGGTAAACAAAATATATAATTTACAAAATAAATATTTAGTTACATTAGTTAACTATATGTTATTCAAAAGCTCATATTAAATTCATATTTGTATCCAAAATGGAACAACGTTGACTGCCAGATGTCATGTACAATGTGCAGTGCCAGTCATACTAAGAGACGTAACAAAGATGTGAAATGCTAACCTTCTTAAAATGACAAATAGATATCTCTTGCCAGTGTACTTTGTTAGAAAAAAAAAACACAAAATAGCATAAATAGAATTAATTAATAAATTGTAAAAATATACTCATATGTAGGTAGAAAAAAAAAACACAAAATAGCATAAATAGAATTAATTAATAAATTGTAAAAATATACTCATATGTAGGTATACGGGCTATATACATACCTAGTTATGACAGAGGAAGATTTCCTAGTGTTAAGCAAATTATTTGAAAATATTTACATACTAAATAATATTGGAAGATACGTACTAAAATAATAATGCATACTTTATTCTTAACACCGACGCCGTATCTACCTATCCTGCAGGAATGAGGAACATAGGTGGAATTTAGTCAATAAAACTCTGACACGCCCTCTCGCTACACCCAAGTCTCCAGCAGGAGAAGTTATTTCCCAGTTCAATCCCAGCTCTATCGACATACTATATGACAAAAAACAAAATGTAAGAAAACTATCTTAACTTATCAATCCCTTACATATAAAAATTCATGTCATTGGGTTTAATTTTTATTTTATTTTATTCCTATTTTAATTCAATCATTAGACATGTATTTCTGTAATGTCATTGGGTCATTATTTCTTTTTTAATAATTTACAGTGATATCTAATTAAAATAAATTAAAGTCGTTTGTATGTATCTCATCAGATAAATTCAGTTTTTGCAAATTCTTTATAAAAGACATTAATGAATTGAGGGCCCAAGGTAAAACGCCATAAATCTGTGATGCGATATTCTACAGATTTAAGATTTTCTTAAAATATTTTAGAAATTCTTTACTAAATTCCTAAATAATTATTGTTAACCCAGACATCGTACTTTCCGAGATTTAGACTATGCCTCTGTGCAAGCGTTTGGATTGAGGGCCCACGTTATTTAATCATAACAGTTTTATTTTACGTTTTAGAAATTTGTGGCCCATTGCTTTAAGTTTTACTATTTTTTAACTAAATTCTCTGTAAATCTTGTTTCGTGTGGGCCCTCAATCCAGATGCACACATTATTAAGTACTTACATAATTCTAATTATTATTTTTCTCCTTTGACATTTTATACATTGGTTAATTTACCAACTAATCTTATGTGTTTTAAAATCAAATGGTTTATGTTAATGTAGTGATTGTCTCTAAGTGTTGCTGCACTTAAATAGTGTTATAAATTCCCAGTGCATGTCATGTTTGTTATCCCAATCTATACTTACAATAAATCTGTAGAAGTGAAAATTCTGTACATTGATAATATCAAAAAAATAAATGGCAGGGGGTGTTACTAGACCGACACCGAACCCAAAAATGTGATTAAAAAATTTTTTGTCTGTCTGTTTGTTCAGGCATCACGCAAAAACTATCGGTTCGATTACGATGAAACTTGGTATAATTATTCTTTAATATCCTGGACACCACACTGGGTACTTTTTATCCCGGATAAGTATATACAATAAAAAACAAACTTAATTTTGCGGTTCGATCCCTAGACCCGATTACTGTACGTAGAAAAAGAGAACATAATTTTCCGCGAACAATAAGAAATGACCGTAACAAAATTGTTTCAACCGAAACATCCCCAGATAAATTTCAAGGAATATGACCTTAAGATAACTTTTTGGCCGAGACTTTAAAATTAGACAAGTAAATATTTATTCCAAGTTAGAAAGCCCTCCAACAAACAAGTTCGGGAACACCTGCCGCTATTGGCACATTAATACAACTTTGATCTCTTGCGAGTTCAGGGTAACAGGGTTTATTGCGTATAATATCAAGTGGAGAAGTTTTTGAAAGAATGGAGTTTAAAACTTAGGTTAATCGACGAAAGCGCTGGAATATTTTGAAGGGCTGGATCGGGAACTATAACACTTGAAATCTGTCTAAAGGTACCTTTAAAAGAGTGTCCATGGAGTTTCTTGCATGTTCTTCTCTAGAGCTACGTTTTGAAACGTGTTATTTAGCTTCACTTTTTTTGAGTGGCTGACATTTTGACAATTCAAAAGTAAATGTTGTATTTGAAATAAATGTTTCCGTTTTCTGATTTCTAGTTTTAGGAAAATTGCAGACTCCGTATGATTGTAATAAATAATAATTAGATTTTAATTTCTCGATATATTATGAAAAAGTAGTTTTGTATACGATAAACCACATCATTAGTTTCCAACATAACCGTGAACTATGACTGACACGACTATTGGTACAATGATCGCCGAGTCCACATCCCATATGTCGACAGTCTCGCGAGCCAAGTCAATAAAAGTATATTATTATTTTCAGCATGCATATTCCCTTTTCTGACTACGATTAAGGTCAAAGCCTACTGGAGCCATGGGTTGTGCAAAAGAGAACCCAGAGGTCCTGGAACGAAGGCAAAGAAGGGACATAGGAGTGGGTTTAGGGTAAAAAAAATAAATCATTAGATGATTTCCCAGCAAAAAAAAAACTGAAGTACCATTGATAGTTAAAACTTCCACTCAGCACATATTTCACGGGTACGAATACAGTCGTAACAGATCATCAATTCTATGTTTCATGAGGCAGGTCCACGCTTTCCGGAGTCCTAACAAAAATAAATAAAAATAAAATTGTGATAAATCGAAGCTATTGTGTTGATGCTGGGTCCTCGTCGCCATCCCCCGTAAGGCACCTGTCATGAAGATTAAATATTTCCTCTCGCAGGCTCCGGTACTCCTATTATTATGAAACGTCTGCCTGTTAAAAGCAACACTGAGCTAAACTTGGGATGGGGTATCAAATGTAGGCTGGAAGAGGTGTTGAAACAAGGAATGCCTTTTGTGTTTTATTTCGCTGTTCTATATTATTTAAATTTATAGAGGTACCGTTGTTTGTTTGTTTGCTTGTAGAATTACATACCGATTTGGATTATTCACTCATTGATAGAAAACGTCACTATTGCCATGATAAATGAGATTTATTTTGCAAATAGGTTTAAAAAAAAATTAAACTAGGTGAGGCCGGTGTTTCCTAGCTGACTACCCTGAGAAGAAACACAGAAACAATCTCAGGGTTCTCAGTCTCTTTTAAAGGACTTACAGCAAACATGTAATGGTCAAATCATACGAGAACCATACAGATTGGTGTCTGAGATGGTCTTTTGAGGAAAGAACGATACAGATTTGATTGGACCTATCCAGTCAGTGCAAGCATTTGTCAGTATTCGTGTAGCTCAACTCAGGACTACTAAGGAGCTCAACATGTGCCATAGACTTCTATTAGATCCCAAAAAAAAAAACATAATTTTGTTAAAATTCAAAATTCGAATTGAGACATTAGAGGTAGTTTCTGTTGTTTATTACTTTTTTCATGAATTTTTTCTAGAATTACAAATCCGAATACGATAATTCTTTCACTGATAGAAAACGTCAATATTGCCTTGTGCCATAGACTTCTATTAGATCCCAAAAAAAAACGTTAATTTTTTAAAATTCATAATTCGAATTGACGCATTTTGTTGATTTGTTTTATTTAGTTTTCACTGACGCGATGGATGGTGCTGTACATTTTTGACTTTTGACCGTCCGCTGAATCATGGTGTTAAGTTTTTCCGTGATTTCATGACCGCCTTTGTGTGTAATATTCCTTGATGCATTTTTTAAATTCCTTGAAGGCTCCTCAAATTTCTTTGGGAATATCGTTCCTGTGGTTTTAAATAAAAAACGGTGCTATAAAAATGATGTAGGTAGTAGGTGAAATCATAATCATAAAAGTGATTATAATTTCAATGAAACTCTCTCACCAAACCGCAACTGCATATCATTGGCCAAGCTATTTAAAGTCAAACGTAAAATGTACGTCTAACAAATGTGTACCGGTCTCAAAACGGCCATTTTCATACGGACAAAACCACAAAATACTACACCAATAGCCTCCTTTGTTCTTTTGTACTGCTCTGTCCTGTTTCTCAGATGTTTTACGAATCCCTTTCTCTAAAATCCTTGTTAATCTTAACATAAATCTTTGTGAAATGCTGCGATGACAGTTGCCGTGTTTGGTTTACTTGGTCACTTTTAAATTTGAAAATACTGGCTTCAAAAGGATTTTTATCGAACATTTTCCAGCGGTCATTTTAGTGCATAGTTGCAATTTTACCAATTTGTTTTTATTTAGACCCCCTAACTTGTTCCAGGTATTTTTTCTCAAGACAACTCGAATCAGGCCTTGCGGTAGGCGAATAAGAAATATCGTTATCTCTTCCCAGATTTTCTTCTTTTTCGGTGGTGTCGTCCATCGACAGAAACCCACTTTGTGGAGACTCTTGCCTAGCAGTCAGTATGCATACGACCGATGTGACCCGGCCAGTCTTCTTTTAGGCATAATTTAATTAACCAAAACTCTTTTCTAATGTCCTTGTTAAATTTTTTTCCTTGCTATATTTTTCTACAGTCATTCTAAGGCAGTCTAGATTAAAAAAATACATTTGGAAAAATAACCTGGAAATGTTCTTAAAATTAATCACAACAAGAGCCAGACAAAAATCTTTTAAAAGAAACTTAAACATCACAGAAAGTCCGATCCTCTTTCGTTTTGCACAAAAGTGTTTCATTCAAATGAAATATTTTGATCTCGAACTCGAGGAAAAATATAAAATGTGGCACTGGCCTCGCAACTTTAACTTAGGAAAACGGGTCACTAAAGCGTTGGCGTCTTATATACTACCCACTACAGCTACATTTGCCCGAAAGATTATTGTTGTATTATATCAAGGACTTATATATACCTACTGGACCAATATCTCGGGCCAGTAGAGCTAGAGAAATTGAAGTTTGAACCAACGGATTTTTACCTTTTTGTGTGAATAAAGCCAAACTTAACTATTCCTTTAAAAACTATTGTCTTTCTCTCTCTGCCAATTATGAAGTTAGGCCCAACATAATCCAAGAAAAACCCTATAGAATCATTCGAAAAAGGTTCCCATTTTTCTCCTCCCTTCCTCTGTATCGAACTTGTTCCTAAACATAAGTAGGCAGCCATAGACATGCATCTGGAATCAGAACTTATCAACCAAACAGAGCAATCCAGTCCAATACCCTGTAACATACAGCTAACGCCCAAGATGTGTCGAGACATGGTCATACATCGTCCCACATGTTCCTAGGCTATGGAGTCCGAAACCAATTATGTACACAACTTGGCACGCGATATATGAGCGAAGGCAATTTATGAATCGCATGCACGACTACGATTTATGGGGACGGAGACCTTATGCGTTTAATCTGTGCCGTCATAGATTAGGCCTCTATGATGTGTGTATGATTGGTGTGGAGTTTGAAAGTAGAAGTACCTATTTTTGATCTTAAGTTGTCGGCTTGATATCCTGCATCTGGTTGAGTTGGCATACAGAGGATTGGTAAATTCTGAACTGTCAGTTCGAAATGAAAGGGATTCGAGCGTTTGTTATGTGTTACGCACATTATGACACATTTTTTTCTTATATGCGTACGCACTTGCGAGTGTGTAGTAAAGTAGAACAATATGCCTCCAAAATTCGATTTGTAAGTGTTGCAGCGCAAAAGTTTAACTGATGGAATTTACTATAGCTGGTAGGTGTTATGAGACGTAGTGAAAATAATAACATATTTTTAATAGGCGTGATTAGACGTTGTGTTAACAACATATTGTATACATTTGACGTTATAGGATGTTGCTGGTCCAAACGTGGTAACTTGGCTTGCTTCTGTCCTGTTTCTTATATTTTTACAAAATTCCTTTCTTTATCATAATGTTCTTCACTGTTACTTGATGAAATATTTATGAGATTTTCGTCATTATACCTAATACTAAAGTGATTATTCAAATGCACGAAACATCTAATAAATAAATGTTCCTCAAGGGATATAATGCAGCTTGCACCAGTTTACTTACCGCAGATGTTGTACCACTAAATTGATATTTGTGTACTTACACCAGGCCGAATGGTCCAAGTTTGGAGAAGAGGTTAACTGTCAATTTGCCGGGTAATAAACTGGCTGTAAAACGCGGATGGAGCCGCTTTTAAAAACTCAAATAGCTTGTAGTAATTTGCGATTTGTTTATACAAAAAAAAAAATTGTTTGTTGTTGTGTATATTTTTCTTAATTTTTGTCTGACAGAAATTGTGCAATTTTGTCGTTTATTTTTTAAACAATCTACATGCTTAGACAAATGAGTTTTTGGTTAGCCTTCTTGCCAAATGCTAACTAAAAATATAATGACATTATCTGCGGAGAGGTTAAATGACATCCCGCATGACAGGTAAAGAAAGAAAGAAAAAACGTTTATTCGTACCTCACACATACAGTAAAATTAAAAATACAATAGAATACGTTGGAATTAAAATATAGTAGAATTAAGTATAAATAATAACTGAATGATCTGTGCAAGGCCAAAAAGGCGCCTAACTCAGCATATGCCGCGATATTTAAAACGATATATAGCGCAGCATTCTGTTAGGGCCCGCGGTGATGCCACGGTCACACCCACAGAAGTTAAATAAAACTAGGTAATGTCATTGTCATACATTTTGTACTTAGCGTTTGACAAAAATCTGTCTATGCCAGCGAGTTTTAAGCCAAAGAGTGAACAAATACTTACTAAGCTCCGTTGTTTCTAAATGGCGTGACTATGCCGACAAATATTTGCGCCTTCATCCAATCCATTGCCTTACTAGTCATAACTTGACACAGTGTACCCGTAAACGCGTGACCCTGAAGAAAGTGCAAAGCTATTTACTGTGAAAACAGTCGATGGGTTCGGAGAAACACTGAGAAAAGGCGACCGACATTTTGAACGGTAACTGCGTCGGAGTTAGTTCGGAGAGACTTCCGATTTTTTTTTTTATTATTTACTAGCTGACCCGGCGAACTTCGTATCGCCTAACAGTCAAGCTGTGGTATTTTACTTCTTGAACACTTTAAATTCATATATCTTTGAATTAAATAATATTGTACTGATAATTAATTGCCTTATATTGTAATTGTAAGTTACATTAATTTTTAATTTTTATTATATTGACTAATTTATTTTATTTTTGATATATTGACTAATTTATTTAATGTTATGAATTGGATAAAATTGACATGACAACATTATTGTAATTTATATTTTTGACTACACTATCGCATTGGATTGGTCTGTAATGATAGCTGTATGTATGTCTAATAACAAAAAAAAAAAATCTTTTGATATAGTCAACAGATCGCGTTGAAACAAAGCTTAAGTAATATATTATGTTACACACAATTTTAATGTATAAAAGTTATCTATATCGATTTCGTACATTTGACCTGATGCGAGCACAACTAAAAATTTCTACAGATGTATTATATATAAGCTCGCGTTTATCGTATCTCATCTGATGATAAGCGATGATCTGGCCGACGATGGAGCACGCTTGCCTAGAAGTAACCTGCTCTTGACTTAAAGATCCTTAAGTGGTAACTATCAGGAAACACAGACTCCAGGAGGAATTCCACTTCTTCTTCTCCCAAAACGTTTTGTACGTATGGGTTAGTACATTTGGTAGTACTGCAGTTGCTTCATTATAGCCTTTACTATCCCACTGCTGGGCAAAGGCCTCTCCCAAGTCTTTCCAGACAGTCTTTGCTCGCACCGTCTCAAACCATTCATCATGTTAGGGCCTGTGCACACCACGTTTTTTAAACGCACCGTTGATGCAGCGACACAGACGCGATACGCACGCGATCTAACTCGCGTGCGTATCGCGTCTGCCAGCTTTAATAGGATAAAAGCGCGCCGTCGCCGTCGTCGCACGTTTCTAAAGCGCGCGTCAACGCCAACGGTGTGTTTAAATAACGTGGGTGTGCACAGGCCCTTACTTTGTATATGTACAAACTAGCTGTCCCCGGGGTTTCACCCGCTTCTATGTTCTTCCTTTCATGATTAATGGACTATTAAAACATTTAATTTTTTTACGAAAATCTCTTTCATTATTCTCTTTGTGTTTGAACACGCTTTAGCTGTGTAATCATACTAATATTATAACGCAAAAGCTTGTGGTAGAGTGTGTGTATGTTTGTTACTTCTTGACGCTCGAATAGCTGAACGGATTTGGATGAAATTTGGCACACGAATAGACATAGGATCGTGAAAACATGTTCCCTTGGGATAATTTTCTGTTTTCACGTGTACTATTATTAGTTTAGAAATTCAGTTATAACATTTTCCTTTTAAATTCCTGCTCTTTAATAAGTTGTATTTTATGGGAATTTTGTGGTCACATAAAAGCTTTTGCTCCAATCACAATAAGTCAATCGAATAGGTACTCTAACTTTCATGTAGCACACTCCAAAAACTGCCTACATGGCCCAAATCTCCCCATTTAAGAAGCTATTTAGCCCACTAACAAAGCGCTTGAGACCTATAAAAACATAGTTATATACTTTCTTTGGTAAGCACGCGTCTCCCCGGGAGGTAAATCATTCCTCTCCACGCGTTCCATTTACAAATTGCTCAGCTCAATGAGGGCCCGACAGAAATCGCGGGGCTGTATATCGCTGTAGGAAACCAAAAGGTGGTAACTCAAAGTTGATGAGTTTCGAAAGCAAAATTTAGAAAAAAAATACTGGCAGGTTTAATTATTGGTTTATATTAAATATATAATAAACCAAATAAGTTCGGTTTTGTAAAATCATGTAGGTATGTATTTACAAAAATTTACTCATGAAAACGTTAATTTTAACTCTCTAACTTAGAGACAAGGTAAATCGTCAAGTTTTTATTAAAATGGCACATTTTATCTCTTCTCTAAGTTAGAGAGTAAATGGTATTATTTAATGCCAGCGGCTTCGCCCGCGTGAAAGTTGGTTTCTCCATACAAACTTTGGACCCATTTTGGGAAATCCTCTCTTAGTGCTCGCCTAAATCATAAAAGGAAACCTTATACAAAATTCCACTCTCCTAATCTCAGTAGTCTACGCTGTGCGTTGATATGTCAGTCAGTCAGTTATTGTGTAAATACAAACATGTTATTACCGCAAATATATATGTTTATTTTTACCTTACTGTCCAGTACTGAACCGCAAATTGCAAAAATGCATGAAAATGCGGGCTTCCCTGGAGCATTCATATTAATGCTGTACATTTAAAATTAGTTTCTGCTAGTGGCTTTGCCAGCGTGGTGTGCTGATCTTATCTATTGTCTCCAAGCCTTAGGGTATATCTGTGTTAGCTTCATTAAGTTTGTTTAGCCGCTTCGATGTGAAAACATAGTACACACAATGACGCTATAGATTTACTTTTGGTTTTAAACTATCACTCTCGTTTCTGCCAACGGTTTCACTGGTGTAAAAGAAGGAAATTATCCCAAGGGAACATACTCCCGAGATAAAAAGTATTCTATGTGTTATTCCAGGATATTTATTTATTTATATAAGCACACCAACAGCACAGTCACTTACAATTAAAATAAAGTTACATCTAAGATCGGCATTTCAGTAACCATGCAAATAAAAGGTATGCATGACGTTAACTAAATGAATATTAGAGACAAACACAGAACAAAAAAGTGTGTCAAAAATACCTAAATCTAGGAAACTACAAAGATAAAACACACATATGGTTTACTCATGTGCCAAATTTCATCCGGATCCAACCAGCCGTTTGAGCGTGAAGGAGTACCAATCTTAAAATAAACTTATTAAATAATTATTACTTTAATTTACAGAAAAAAAAACCGGAGTCGGTTTTTTTTTTGACTGAAAAGTTATCAAAATAACTTTAATTTCGGAAGTCGATGTTTCTCAGTATTGTTTGTTTCTTATTTAACACCGACTTCAGAAATTAAAGTTATTCTGATCCTTTTAGTGTTTTATTTTTGTGAAGTCGGTTTTTTTTTTGTGAAAAGTTTTTTATTGAAACTTTTTAGTTGCGATACACTTCTAACCAAAGTGCATATTTCTCGTGACAATTCGAATTAACCCAAACACTGCTAGGTTACATTGTTTTATTATGAAGTTCCTGTATCTACCGTCCACCGTTCAGCTCCATCATCAGATCAATTCGATAGTACCTTATAGCCAAAGTGCATCTCATGAAATTCTCTCAAAAAATTTGCAAATCGGTCCATAAACGACGGCACGAATTTTCGCCTTTATAATATTAATAATAATATTGCACAACTATCACACAACAGTAATAGAATTATTAAGTACATTATGGATGGTGTGATGATAATATGGATGTTTTTTTTTTCTATGTTTTTAAATGTATAAATTTGTGAGTTGTTCAAATAGCAAAGGTCTGCAAT
Organism: Mythimna vitellina; assembly: GCA_949316375.1. Taxonomy (NCBI): domain Eukaryota; kingdom Metazoa; phylum Arthropoda; class Insecta; order Lepidoptera; family Noctuidae; genus Mythimna; species Mythimna vitellina. Next base: position 18,288,595 of record OX438701.1, on the reverse strand, counting down.
TTGAACCGTATTACGGTTCAAATGTTTTAGTCTATGCGACAAAATAAAAAAACAGATTTTTATATTTTATGAGATATCACTTTTTTGATTGAGAGGGCTGTATAAATTTGAATAAATGGCGGTTCGAGACTGCAACCGTGTTACACGGTCACTCTGCATTTTTCTAAAGAATATTTGAAAAGACTACAAAGAAGAAATTTTTCATGTTAAATATAATTTATGGTTTTTATTTGAACAGCGTCTCTCTTTCTCTTCGATCGAGAAACTTACTTTTAAGACTCACAGATATTCCTAAATGTTTAGAGGGTTAACGTCTTGGAATATTTTGTTTCTCGAACAGTTAACACAAAAATAAACTTTTTTTTTTCTACTTTACGTATTTACAAATTTTTATGTCTCTATTTTGTTTTGAACAACTGTGACACAGAATTGTTTTATCTACTCATATCTATAATACACAAGACAAAAAAACGTGTACTTCAGTATTTATAATTACAAATAGGAAAATATATGATCGTGTCCTTGAGCCAAATATACAGGTTGTTGTTTTTTTACACAAAAGTACAAACGAAAAGTTACGATTTTCCGGGGCTTCGTGAAAAGCTTTTAAATATTTTTTTTTACTTTTTAAGCAATAGATTTCCTCTTCGCATTGTGTCGCCGTACTTTTGTTGTGTTGATTAAAATCCCCTCAGTGGTTGCGCGTAAGACCATAACAATAAAAAGACTCACCCCTTTTTGAAAACTCATAAGTTCCGCAGGCCGAGCTTTGTAAGTGAAAATTGTTCTGAGTGCACTTTCTACTATTTACGCTCTCATAAATTCGTGGAAACCGCAATAAATTTTAAAGATGGCAATGAAAAATCAATTTTATCGTAAGGAGTGAGTGGAATCTGTGGCAAAAGGATTGCGATAAATCTGCGTTACGATGTTCATATGAATTACAATTCAATTAAGTAAATATTTTATGAGGTTCTCTACATGTTCAACATAATTAATTTAATATTTAATGCCTCCATGTTTATCAAATTATTTCGATGTGCGAAATAATTTGATAGAATTGCGTTGGTTAGTCGAACGTAAATCGAAATTTATTGCCTCATTAACATTTGACGCGAAATTTAATCAATATTAACTTATTAGCAATGTTAAACTTGGTAACAGAGGAGCAAATAACTATTTGGAGTTTTCGTAAACAGCGTTAACAAGAAAACCGTTGGAAACCGCCGTCAGCCAGGAATTCCGTGCTCCACTCAAACTTATAATGACATTTAGATATCCTTGTCACCAGGGCAGAGGGGGGCGGGCGTCGCATCACGCGACTGGGAGGGGGGCGAACATCGTCGAGAAAATTATCGAGGAATATTTCTGGATTCCCGACCATTTGACATGTAATTTACTCGGCTTCGGCACCAATGATTCAAGGGTGTTATTGTCTGACAATTTAATGTTATTAGAAGTTCCTTTTCCTCCCCCTGTAGATTGAAAGAGAATGTCATTACGAACAGTATTTAATTTGAATGTGTCACAGATAAGAGGATTTTCGGATTCTGAGATTTTCCTCATGTAAATTGTTTTTACCCTCTTTTGCGCCGCCAAACGGGGGTAATGTGTTTTTAACCTATATATGTATGTGTGTTTCTTCTTTTGTGGCGCTATAGAGACGAAACGCGAATAAAAATTCTTACGTCAATCGGTTTGTCTTAATCTTGTGAGCGACACATTTTCTTTTTTCACATTGGGGCCTCTGTTTCTTGCCATATTGAATGTAATCAAAACACAATGAAAGTTGACAAACTATGTCAAGTGGGGGGAGGAGTAACGTAGACCTGTCTTTAAACCTCATTTTTAGGTTTCACAAAGAATTTTAAATTTTGAATGACCATTTATAAAATATAAAGATTTATTCTTGATTAGCTCGATTCCAAAATTAAATTATAGCAAAAATGACATTAAATAATCAAAGAGCAAAAATGTCATCACAAATATGAAATAAAAAATATAAAAACTTTTTGTTTTAGAAAAAGTGAGTTTTTATTCTACATCTTATAAAACGTGGTGGTACTTAAATGATGTCGGCGGGAGTAAAATAAAGCAACTTTCCATGCAAGTGTTTAGGCCCCCACCTAAACACTTGAAATGAAAATGTTTGTCCTTACTTTTTGAAGTAAATAGCAACTTCAGTGAGTATACACAATTGAGCGAACTTCGTGTAATTGTTTATCATAATAATTTATATGTATAGTCACGTCATTTGCTGAACGCTATATTTAAATCAGGTTCTGCGTTGTAGAGAAGAAAGAACCGAACTGATTGGTTATTTCAGTGACTCGATTGCTTTTTCAACACGGACTATTGCGATCACGATCCCCACGCCCAGTTTTCTCAAAACAAAAAAAAATTGACGGAATTGAATAGTTCTCAACTGTTGTACCTATTCCAAATAATCAGTCCATCAATTTGACTCCATTTCTAATTAATAACTGTCAATTTGACAGTTACTAATTGACATTAATCTTTTTTTTATGTTATGGCGTCCAATACTAGCCCTTTAAGTTCAACTGTATACAGTTGAATTTTGAATCTACAGTTACTGTTCCTTTTCATTTTCTGTTATAATAATATACCTACACACTTGCTTTTCCGATTTACTTTAGACATTGGCAGAATACCTAGTCGACATAGCCTCTACTTGCCATTAATAAAAAGTAGAATAGAATTTATGTTATGGCATCTAAGTCAAGTAGTCCTTCAATTTTGGATTATGTGACTAAAACGTTCCCAGTTATAAACAAGATTATGATATAGGGAGTTTAATCTCTTGAATGCAAGACATTCATACAAAAAAGTCAAACATTACTTAGTCAAGTGAACTTAAAGTCCACTCCGTTAACTATTGTTATAATCTCATATCACGGCGTCAATGTTAACACGGGGACGCTCCTTAAAAGCCTCCCCAAGTCGCCCGGGGACATCCTGTTTCGTCATACAGTTTGTGACATGACGTATCACCCTGTACACATAGGGTTGGACCTACACCACAGATTACTAAGGATTTGTAACGGTTTATGTTCTTAGGAACATGTTTTGGGCGTAGTGAAGTGCGGTTAGACGGATTATTTATGTTTTTTTGAGCTGAATTTGTTTATTTGCAAATTTATTGCTTTGGGCATTAGTTGATGTTTTTGCCTTGCTCCTTTTTAGGGTTCTGAACCTTAGTTGGCAAAAACAAGTCCCTTATAGGATCACTTAGTTGTCTGTCTGTCTGTTTGGCAAGACTTTTTATTTCTCAGGAACGGGTGAAGATTTAAAGCTGAAATTAATACCAAATACGCAGCTTAGTACCTCTTAGAGCAGTGAAATAAATCAAACCTCCAAGTCTACGAGATCTAAAGATAAGGCAGTTTATGTTTCGTTTAGGTGCATATTTTACCACAAGCCAGCAAATCAAAACTTATAGGGTACTTCCCGGTGGCCTAAAAAAATCCTTAATTTTGCCATGAAGCAAGGTCTATGGCACAAGTAAAGGAACATGGTTGAAAACTGTACATTTGTAGTTACATAACAAAATAAAGGTACATGGTTGAAAACGTTACATTTGTAGTTACATAACAAAATAAACGAACATGGTTGAAAACGTTACATTTGTAGTTACATAACAAAATACTTTTTTGCTGTTCGAAAAAATCTTCGAAACTCGGGTAGGGAATCGAATTATTTACATAAGTTTGTACGGAACCCTCGGTGCGTGAGTTCGACTCACACTAGACCGGTTATTTTAAGCTAGGCCAACATTTTTTGATGTACTGTAGTCGTTTTGTCATGTTGGTAGACGTAATTCGAGAATCCGCTTTGTGATGTTTTCCTATAACTTTCTGGGAGATCCTTGTCTGTGTAGACTATCTAAATCTAGTCCGTGACTATAGCTTAAAATTACGAGTGTTTTGGGAATTCGGTAGGTCGCTAGGCAATAAGTTGTGATAGACACATATGACCTAATATATAGACACAGATAAAATAATGCTAGATTTAGGTCCTTGTATAAAGTAAATAACGGGATTATTGAAGTGCCTAGAATTTATGCAATATACGTATCAACACTACAAACTTCTTCTTAGCGTATCGATGGCAAAACTAGTTAAATTCCTTGCTTGGCCCATTATTCGGCCACGGCAGTGCCGTCCGCTGATGCTGTCATTTGATGCAGGATCGAAGGTGGGACATGGTCTGCGGAGAGATGCCGCACAAACACGGAAGATCGGAACCATCCGAGAATTCCCATCTGTGGAGATTGTCTTTGCTGCGCCCAACTTGGGTACGGAGTCTACTATAAACTAAGATTTAGGTACTCAAACACATGGCGCTATTAGTAATTTAAAATTTCTTTAGGCGCTCTGGAGACATACCCTATATTGTTCCATCCGCTTAATCCTGTTATCGCGTTAAGAGCTCGTGGTAGCACTGCTGAATGAGACTGAGCTGTCACGCTCGGCTTTGTAACGCTTGTTCGGGTGAGGTCGGCTCGAGTCGACCGAACTTACCCGAAGGATTACGATTTTGTATTATTAATGAAGTTTCCACTTCTTTCGTGTGGTTTTAAGCACATACTGTTTTGTTTTATTTGTGTGAGGTACGTTCTCACATTGTTACTTTTATTTAAATTTCTTTTACTATGCGTATCAAATAAAAATAGGACCGAATTAGCGCCATGTTGTGACGTCATAGCTGTCAAATCAAATCAGCGGGATGTCAGATTGCTACAGACTAAAACTACTCCTATGTTCCTTCATTACCTAGCGTTCCAGGACCCCGGTCCTTTCAGAAATCAATCCAATAGGCTTCGGCCCTGCTGAGCCTCTATGTTTTTGTTGACATCTCTTTGAAGCGAGCGTGGAACACTACGCGCTGTCGACTAAATTAAAATAACGGGATTTTAGAAGAGCCCAGAATGTATGCAACACGATAAGCTTAACTTTGAACCAATTGTTTGACTGGCCTGTTGGTCTAGTGTTTAGTGGCCCTGACTGCTATGCCGGAGGTCGTGGGTACGATTCCCACCCAGAACAAATGTTTGTGTGATGAGCACAATTATTTGTTCTGTGTCTGGGTGTAATTTATCTATAATATGTATCATCATCTTCCTGTCCTTGTCCCATCTTATTTGGGATCGGCTCAACACGTTTTTTTCTTCCATTCTGTCAACCGTTATACTATCACTAACTTCCTTTTCTTTCATATCACTGTTCACACAATCCATCCATCTTTTCTTTGGCCTCCCGCTCCCTCTCCACCCATCCACATGTGTACTCATAACTCTTTTAGTAACATGTGTTTCATCTCTCCTCTTTACATGACCATTCCAAGACAAACGATTCCCCTTCAACTTTTCAGTCACTGGCGCCACTTTCAAACTTCCTCTAATATATTCATTTCTCACTTTATCCATTCTCGTCACACCTCACATCCATCTCAACATTCTCATCTCCGCTACATGCAATCTTTTTTCATCCGTCTTTTTCACAGCCCAACATTCTGATCCATACAGTATGACAGGTCTTATCACGGACTTGTAGATTTTACCCTTCAACTTGAGGGGCATCCTTGGGTCACAAATTGTTCCAGTGACCTGTCGCTATTTCATCCATCCTGTATTGATCCGATGTGATACGTCTCGGTCTACCTCGCCATCTCCTTGGATAAGCGACCCGAGGTACCGAAAGTCGGAGCAGATTGGTATGGGCGTTCCAGCGAGAGCTAAGGGCATAGACCGGAGAGACCACCGAAATCGCAGGACAAGTATTCCGTTTTGGTTCTACTCAATTTCAATCTATAATATGTATGTATTTATAAATATTTAAGTATGTTTATCAGTTGTCTAGTACTCATAACACAAGCTCTACTTAGCTTGGGTCTAGACAGCGTTGTGTAATAGTTGTGGAATATATATATTGTTATAGTGATCCAAATGAGCCTTTTAGCCACGTGTCGTTAGCAGTTAACAGTTTAAAAACCCATCGAGTATAATGAGGTGGTTGACATAAATATGCACAGTGTTTAGTCACGAAATGTTAGTATTTTTTCTAATTGTTTGTTACTTTTTTTGACGAATGTTTACCTGTTAGTTGGCGCTCTGATTGTAAAATTTTGGGTCGTGAATGAGTTAGATTTTTCTAAGATATATATTTGTACCTCATCATCGTCATCATCATTTCAGCCGACAGATGTCCACTGCTAAACTTTGGCCTCCCCCAAGTGTAGCCACGACGAGCGGTTCTGTGTGTCTCGTATCGGATTCCCGCAGCCCTTCTTAGATCGTCGGTCCACCTTATGGGAGGCCTCACGGTGGGCGCTGAAGCAGCTGGACCGGGAGCTTCTCCTAGAAGCCGCGATGGTACAGGCCTGGGTGCAAGCACCGGACAGGCCTGTCGACATCGACATCGAGGCAGAGTGGCTCCGGGAGGCCATGTCGCAAATCTGCGACGTGGCAATGCCCCGAGTCCAGCCAGGACGTGTTCGGCGCCAGGTATACTGGTGGTCGCCGGAGATTGCGGCACTGCGTAGTGCGTGCAATGCCGCGCGGCGCCGGTACGCCAGACATCGCAGGCGCCGCATCCGCCCGCCGGATGCGGAGGCTAGAGAGGCGGAGCTGTACGAGGGATACAGAGCGGCGAAACGCACCCTCCGAGCGGAGATAAAGCGGGCCAAGCTGGAGGCCCGCAATGTGTGGCTGGGGACTCTGAACGGAGACCCGTGGGGACGCCCGTATAAGTTGGTGCGAGACAAGCTCCGCCCCTGGGCTCCCCCGCTGACGCAGAGTCTCCGGCCACAGCTTGTAGAGGGTGTGGTGAGCTCTCTGTTCCCCGCGAGAGGGGAACACTCTCCCCCGCCCATGGCTCCGCCACCTGCGGTGTCCGACGTGGACCACGACGGCGACGACGACGACAACGTTCCAGAGGTGACCGAGGTAGAGATGAGTGTGGCGGTACGAAGGCTCAATGCCAAAAATACCGCCCCAGGACCCGACGGCTTGCCTGGAAAAGCCTGGGTCCTGGCCATGGAGGAACTCGGACCTCGACTAAGGGGGCTCTTAAGCGCATGCTTGGAGAGGGGCCAGTTCCCACTTCGCTGGAAGACGGGGAAGCTGGTACTTATCGCGAAGCAGGGGCGCCCCGCGGACTCACCGTCCGCGTACCGCCCCATCGTGCTGCTCGATGAGGTGGGCAAGCTCTTTGAAAGAGTAATTGCAGACCGCCTCGTCGCGCACCTAACACGGGTGGGGCCAGATCTTGCGGACGGTCAGTTCGGCTTTCGCAGGGGACGCTCCACGGTGGACGCTATCATGCGCGTGAGAGCCCTCACGACGGGGAACGCGGTATCCCAGGGCAGGTGTGTCTTGGCGGTGTCTTTGGACATCGCCAACGCCTTCAATTCCCTGCCCTGGAGCAGCATTAGGAGGGCACTCCAGTATCACCGGGTGCCCGACTACCTCTGTCGTGTGATCGAGGCCTACTTAACGGACAGGTTCATCATCTACCCCGGTTACCAGGGAGAGTGGAAACGGCGAGAGATGTCATGCGGTGTTCCGCAGGGATCGGTACTAGGACCGCCCTTGTGGAATATCGGGTACGATTACGTGCTACGCGGCGACCTCCCTGACGGGGTCAGCGTGGTGTGTTACGCAGACGACACGCTGGTTCTGGCGCAGGGAGAATCGTACCAGGCGGCGGTCGAACTAGCGACACGCGGGGTTGCGATAGTCGTGGAGAGGATCCAGCGGTTGGGACTCGAGGTGGCACTGCACAAGTCCGAGGCCACGTGCTTTCACGGCCCTCGGAATGCGCCATCACCGGGTTCCCAAATAACGGTAGGAGGAGTTCACATCGGCGTCGGGTCGACGATGAAGTACCTGGGACTCGTCCTCGACAGCCGATGGAATTTCGAGGAGCACTTCCGACGTCTGGCTCCCAAACTGGATCGGACTGGGGCTGCCCTCAAGCGGCTTCTGCCCAACCTAGGGGGTCCAGACGCCTCCTGCCGGAGGCTCTACGCAGGAATCGTTAGGTCCATGGCCCTTTATGGGGCACCGGTATGGGCGCCGTCGCTGCGAAAGCGACCGGCGGCCAAGCTGAATGCATGCCAGAGGGTCATGGCCATCCGGATGGTGCGGGGATACCGGACGATTTCCCGTGAAGCGGCGAGCCTCCTTGCTGGCCAGCCACCATGGTATCTGGAGGCAACAGTCCTTGCACGCATGCACGATCTGCGCGTGGAGATGCAACGCCGGGGTGAAACTCCGCTGCCGCGCCAAGTCGCGGCATGGCGGGAAGAGCTCCGGCGGGGTCTCATGGTGGAATGGCGACAACGACTATCGCAACCCAGTGCTGGGCACGCCATAATCATGGCGGTACTTCCCCTCTTTGAGGAGTGGCTGGAAAGGCAACACGGCGTCCTTACCTTCCGCATGACGCAGGTCCTCACCGGACATGGTAAGTTCGGGAGGTTCCTGCACCGGATTCGTGCGGAAGAAACTCCTGGGTGCCGCCACTGTGTGGACCGTCCGGAGGACACAGTGGAGCATACGGTGGAGGTGTGCCCCGCCTGGGCAGAGCACCGCCGTGTCCTCGTGGGGGCGATCGGCGGCAGTGATCTCTCGCGCCGGGCATTGGTACAGGCCATGGTCCAGAGTGAGGAGGAGTGGCAGGCGGTCGCCTCCTTCTGCGAAGCAGTAATGCTAGCAAAGGAGGCGGCCGATCGCGTGAGACAACGGCCCTCACGCCCTAACCGCCGCCGGGATTCTGATCCCGATTTCCGGCCACCGTAGGCGCGGGCTTGCGGACGGCGAATAATGGGTGGCTCGCCGTCCGACCGTCCGGTAACCAAGCCCAAGTCGTCGACGGCGCGTGCTGTTCCACGCGCGCCTCATGGAGATGTCAGCAACTGTAGGGGCCCAGCAGGGCCGAAGCCTACTGGGGCCACGGGTAGTGTGAAAGCGAAGCCCGGGGCCCCGGGATGAAGGCAAAGAAGGAACAGGAGTGGGTTTTTAGTCAGTAAAAGTCTGACACTATCTCCCGCTTCGCCCAAGGGCGGGATTTGTCATTAGATGATTTTCCCACCTAAAAAAAAAAAAAAAACCTTATGGGAGGCCTTCTAACACTTCGACTTCCAGTACGCGGTCGCCACTCCAGAACCTTTCGGCCCATCTACCATCTATTCTGCGAGCAATGTGCCCTACGTACTTTTACTTAAGGTTTCTTGGCGATTCTTTAAGCTATGTCCGTAACCTTGGTTCTCCGGTGAATGTATTTATGCTCAACCATTTCAATATCAGATGATTAAGAATGACAGTTGTATCATTATTTATATTTTTTGACACAATTCAGTTCACTCCTTCTTATTCCGAAAACTGTAGTATTATATCTGAATTGTGAATAAAATAACGAACAGCAAGAACCCAAGATGGATGCAATTTATCTGAAGACATTCTAAAACAGCGATCCAAATTAATAACCTTTCCTTCACCAACCCTATTTCATATTGAGCGAGGTACAGAAATTTACACTGCACAGTACTTACTATAAAGCTGAGTTTGTTAGGAAGTGGGCACGGCTGGAATGACTCACGAGACACGACTCAGCTTTAGACCTTTTGCGAGAAAACGAGAATATCAGCCGTTGATGGCAAACGTGTGTGGCGTTCTAAACTTGAATGTGCAGATTTGATTCGGATGTGCTTCAAAACTGATTTTGTTTATGTGTGTAAAGTCAGAAATAAAGCGGGTGTCTTTTGTTTTTTTTTTGTTGTATTCCATTTTTGAAATATTTTTGAGGTGTTTCGATTAACAGATGGTTTTGAGCGCTTTTTTTATTGTTAACCAACTCCCTTACTATTAAGTGAAACTAAACATTAGCTATGTCAAAATTAAATCTCTGTAAATATTTTAGAAAAATCTTATAAGTATTAGTTGTTATTTATTTTAAATAGGATAGATAGATATTCTTTATTGTACACCAAAAATACAATTTACATTAGGAAATTAACATTAATAGGGTGTCACTATGGGCGGATAGGATTTATTAAAATGAAGGTGAAGATTTGTTGGAAACAAGTTTTATTTACAGCAGCATTTTTTTATTAGTTTCAGGATTTTCAACTATCAGAACCAAAGACTTATCAATTAATCTCACCCATATTTCTGTCTTCTCTCATTTTTGCGTGAATATTCTCCCCCATACGTATTCCCACACATTCGTTCAATAAGAGCCTATCGTTGACGGTCGATAGATTACATTTGCATATCAAAATGGGTAGAATTTTCATTAAAAACGGGCCTTTGAACGCAAAGGTGAGGTACGGCCCGGAAATGATTTCAGAACAAGAGTTAAACGAGATCATGGACCCGGTGATGGTGTTTGTGTCCTTGTCTCTCGTGAATTGTGGATTGTAACGATGTTAACATTGCCTTGCGAATATTTTAATATTCAAACGAATTTACTGAATGGAAATCTATTAATCAAGCTTTGATATAATTAGTCTATTTTTATTGTTGCACAGCCGCAAGAGGTCTAGTAAGAATCAGTTAGTTGAAAATTATCTATCTGCCGTAAACATTTACTACTAGCTGTTAAAAACATAATCTATTAAAAAAAAAATTACAAAAAAAAAATACAACCGACTTTTGTCTCTTCATTATTAAACACCGACTTCTGAAATTAAAGTTATTTTGCACTTTTCAGTGTTTTTTTTTTTACATTGAAGTTGGTTGTATTTTTTTGTAAAAAGCTTTTTATTTTGCACTTTTTAGTTATGGTTCCACCACTAAAAAGTGCCCCTCAGCCGTACTTTAATACCTTATTGCCAGAGTGCATCTCATGAAAATTCTAATATTACCAAACACGGTTAGATTAAATTATTACAAAGTTCCGGTGCCTAACTTAAGGCTTATTCATCAGATCAGTTCGATATATTCCCCCTTTTCTTTCAATCAGTCATCGACTACACGTATAAATAAAGCAATTTTACTTGTTACGACAGTTCTGCTGTGATCCTATGAGGAGTTCTGTTCCATATTTTGAAGTTCATGATTAGATCATAATAATATTTCTATGGGACCAACTTGGAAGCTTAACCTTTCAAACGACAATTGACAGAGAAATCGGTGAACAAACATAAAAAAAAAACATACATTCAGCCGAACATAGAACCTAATCCTTTTTGAAGTGGGTTAAAATATTGTAAATGCGAATTGTTTTGCTTTTTTTATATCTTGTTATTTTCTTTGTACAGCTGTGTTAAAATAGCCATGGAATTTCTTCCAACAACTAATATGCATGCATTTTACAAATCATTTTTTAATTAGGTAAAAATAAATCCCTTCCTGCAAAAAACACAAACTGTCGCTTACGACGTCGATAAGTTGATAAGGAAGTACATATACTTCGATTAAAGACCATACGTACCCTAAACACTCTAGTAACATAAGTACACACTGAAGTTCTAACAGACAGCACTGTTTTGCAATAAAGCAGATGGCACTACACTTTCAGGTCAATGTGAATCGACAGAGCGTCGTTTTTACTAACCCAGAAAGCCGAGTGCGTTCGCTTCTCATTTGCAATCCTTTCAGCACAATAGACGAATAAATAGACCGTTCTAGAGTTTTTACACAGAATGTCAAATGAATGGAATATCATAGACACCGGGAAATAGTTTTGGCATGTCCATGGGATAATTTATGAAGTTGTTTTTTTTTTTCAGTATTATGTCATCATCATCATCATTTCAGCTAAAATACGTCCACTGTTGGACACAGGCCTCCCCAAACTGTCGCCACATCGAAAGGTCTTGTGCGTCTTGCAGATTCCCGCGACCCTCACCAACGCTGTGTCTTCCGGTAAGTGGTCGCTACTCTAGAACCTCTTCTGTGACACAATGTTAATTTTCAATATGGCCGACGCATCGTCGGTGAAAAAGTCACAATATCCTTATATAATATCGTATTCAAAATTAATGAAAAGTCGTTAGGATTTAAAAGTTCCACAAAAAGCCAATTCGCATCTGTGGATAAAGACAGTAAAAAATATACTGTTTCAAGTCTTTAAACTGAGTTTGATGTAGGTTTTATTCCAATATTACGACTCCATCTTGCTGTTATTTATCGTTTAATTACTTTGGGCGGATATAGACGGTCATTAAATCTCAGAATAATAGTCTATAGTTGGGTTTTTGGGGGGATTTTAAGTGGTGGGACAACTGGACAATATGGAATCATTGAAACATGCGCGATTTCAGTAAAATGGAGTTGTAGGTAAATTTTACTGTAGTATTGACTGCCTCAACGAAGCTTACCGAGAAGGCTGACTTAATTTTGCTACCAAATACTGTAAAAACCATTGGAATGTGTACAACCATATTCTAATGGTAAACAAATTAACTAATCATACAAAGACATGGCTTAAAGGAGTTGGTTAGTATCTAAGCCAAAAATATTAATTTAAAAAAAAGAATACAGAGCCTTCTGTCTGATATAACTCTATTATTCTGTATACCAAAATAATTTATTTGTCTACGCTTATTGAATGTACTTATTTCAATTAAATTCAATTTATTTTCATTCCATTTAATTTCAATTATTATTTTTATTTCATTCAATTTATTTATTTTAAATTAATTCAACACTTCTTTAATAAACTGATTTCTAGTAGATATTGTGATGGAAAAATTGGTGCAATATTGAATTTCAATTGCCTATACAACCGGACAACTATGTGGTATCATTGATACAGGCGCGATTTCAGGGCTAAAATGGAGCTGAGAGTTTTATTGTAGTATTAACTACCTCAATGGAGCTTGCTGAGAAGACTGACTCAATGCATTAGTTGTCAAATACTGTAAAAACATTAGAAACTATCTTTATTTTAATTGAAATTATCTAAAGGAAAACAAAGTGACCGTGTGCTGTCTCAACAACGAAATACTTTCTAAACTTGACACTAGCTAAATGCACAAACTGTCGTCAATGTTGAAGTTAGCCGTCATACAACTACTGACTTTAGTAAAGACAAGACAGAAGTTGAGCTCTGAAGATAAACGTTCTGGCTGTGTCGTGAGAACATCGCCATTTTATAAATGGGCTGTGACGCTCTCAGACTTTCCAGTGAAGACATCGCCGCGTCGTTGTATGCTTATTTAAGTTACTATAAGAGTATCTATAAGACTAGCTTTTTTTGCAAGAGTAAAGGCGATGGTGGTGTAATTAAGTTGCGTTGTATATTGATATTGTAAGTGACTGGGCAAGTGATAGGTCTTCACTTAAGGGGTGGCTAGATAGCTGCTACTAGCGTTCCAGCCAAGGTCACCTTGATTTATTTGTTTGGTTTGTGTTGCGGCTACATGGATGTAAAGCACGCGCCAACACGTTCGGTGGTTGGAAAAACGCGCCTCCCAACCAAGGGCGTTGAAGGTCATGGATTACAACTGCTGTCTACACGGATTGAAACTAGCAAGGTCACCTTGGTTGGAACGCTAGTTTACAACAGTCTGGTCACCCCTTACCTAGCGGTCCAACCAAGGTCATCTTGATTTATGTGTTTAGTTTGTGTTGCGGCTACATGGATGTAAACCACGCGCCAACACATTTGGTGGTTGGAAAAACACGCCTTCCAACCAAGGGCGTTGAAGGTCATGGATTACAACTGCTGTCTACATGGATTGAAACTAGCAAGGTCACCTTGGTTGGGACATTGGTTTGCAACCATCTGGTCACCCCTTTAGCTGCGGGATTATGGTCCACTAGTTCTATATGGACCAAGCAGAGTCGTCGACTGGATTGTTGGGCCACGGGGAAATGTATGAAAGAGAAACTCGTGGTCCTAGAATGCAAAAGGAAGAATGATGAAGGAACATAGGTGTGGTTTTAGTCAGTAAAAGTCTGACACTCCCTTTTGCTCCACCCAAGAGCGAGAGAAGTCATTAGATGATTTTCCACCTTAAAAATAAAGAGCCGGATTGTTCGAAAGAGTGATCGTGGCCCTGAAAAGCAAAGGGCTGCTGAAGGAACCCGGGTGGTTTTTGATCAATACAAGTCTGACTCTCCATCTCGCTCCACCTATACTGGAAGTAATTGTTATATCTACTAATATATACGAGTATGTATAAAAAGGTCTCCACTGAAGTGTGACCACACACCAGGGGCGTACCAACTGCCGTATCAATGATACGGGGCCCCCGAGCTACAGCCCCCGACATGTACCAAAATTCGTAATATGTTATCCATAACTTTCAATTCTCTTATTGATAAAAGGTCAGTAGTTAATTAATAATGACTAAATGCTAGGCTGTTCTGATAAGTAGTTTTTAACTCGCTTAGCTCGTTTTAGCATTTTCTACATAAGACGATAACAAAAACGTAAACCTATTCAAGTACCTTCAGATTGATAAAATAAAAAAGCTCATTATCATTTTCGAGGCCTCTCAATGTACTATTTCTATGCTAGTAGAAGCAATTTTGTACAAAAAAAACAAACTTCAAAAATATTTTTTAAGGGGCCCCATTAGGACTAGCTACGCCACTGCCATACACGTGTGTATGTTTATCAAATACTGTACTTGTTAGGCTAAAAGGGGTTCTCTACTATGCAGACATTGATGTCAAAAAATCCAAATTCGATTGATCAAAACTTGAACGGTAAAAAGCTTTTTGCAACAAACAATTTAGCATTGTTGCGCTATGCACATGACACTCAAAAATGCTTTTATATTCCAAACGAATTTTCCTAGAAAAAAAACTGGGTCAACCATCCAGCCTATACGTTTTAAAAACCTACTGCCGTTTACAAAGCTCGTTTCAGAAGTAGTTACGATAAAAGCTACAGAATACTCTGGCTAAACGCATCTGCATTGTTCCATCACACTCGCGCCGTGAATCAATTCCGGAGCACGCGGCATCGGCCTTTCCCGAATGACAGCGACACGAATGCGGTCGCTCTAAATGTTCGCGTTTGGCGGGAAATGTGAAAAGCGCGGGACCAACCGGCAGCTGATGTCAGGCCGCCATTTTGTTTCCTCTGCGGTTTGGCCCGCGAATATTTTTGACGCGTACGTTTAATGGAACGTGAAATGGTGTGTTATTGAGTTAATTTATCTGTATGGAATTGTATGGCCTTTAACTGGTGCTCCAAATTTTATGCCCGGAATATTAAACTCCACTTTCGCTTTCGAATGCGAACTAATTTGTTAACTGAGTCCTCGGTTGACATAAATAATTTTAGTACAATAAGAGAATTTAAAAAATCAGGGTACATACTTATTCTAAAAATATAAAGTAGTAGGAAAAGATCTTATTCTTAGTTTTCTCTACATTCATTCACCACCGAAACCCATTAGGAACATAATTTACGGTTTGATACGAGAGCAGGTCATTGAAGGTGACCGGTCCCTCAAGTTCACTGGAGCCTAACGCAAGGAAGGTGGAACATTCGAGAAAGTAGGTAGCTACCTACTCGGACGGCAATCCATCACTCCGCTCTCCGTGTCAAATCTCCACCCAATTGCCGAATTACCGGCGGACATCTGATTGCAGAACTAACTAGAGGATAACATTGAGCCTGAAAGGAAAAGTAAAAAGTCAATAGGTATATGAATGTCATCTTTTTATCATAATTCATCATACAATTGAAATAATATCATATAATTATCTTGCACTGCTTAATTTGTGAGAGCAATGGTGGCCCAGTGGTAATAGCCCCGCCTTACAAGTTAAAGTCCAAAACCTATGCGTTTTTACTTTGTGTAATTTATTCCATTACCACTGCTCTCAAAACGGTGAAAGAATACATCGTGAGGAAACCAGCATGTCCTAGCGATCGAGGTGTCATTGCAATCGAGGCTGAATTCGCCCGTGGCGAGTGTTATGCAGTGCCAAATTTCTTTTTCCAATACCCTTACGAAGAAATAAATAAATGGGGTTTGACGGCCGACTCGTAGGGGTCGCTTAGTGCCCAGCCTGATACAATAAATACAGTCAATTGTGACGACAGCGAGCTTGCGCACTTTTCCGTACTAGTGCGGAAAACAGTAAATTGCGTACATAAAAGCGACCTGCGACCGACAAGTCACCTGATAAGCGGCGTAATTGCTTAAAAAAAGGCATTTGACGAAAGCGCCAGTTATTAAATTTTCATCACTAATAAAAACCTAATAGATTCATTCAAAAACTTTGAAATCCACTGCCACCAAACAGATAGATTTGTACAAATCGTATTTGTGTTAAGTGGTTTATTTAACCACTAATTGGTATCGCAGGATTAGCTGAAGCGTTAGCCCGCAAATCCTTTCCTATTGGATAACTATTGTTACGTCCACTCCATTTAATTTCGTTCGAAACAGTTGAGTGACTTGTCCACACCGGTCAGATTGTGTCGTCCGTATTTCTGTTTCGTATTTTCGTTTATACTCAGTAGCTTGTACCGTAAATTGGGGCAATTTAGTAGCAACTGGGCTAATTGGGAGTCAGTGAGAAAATTCTTTTGATATTTCTTGTAGCTGTACTTACAAAAATAATGTTGGTGGGGATTATTTTCTTGTTTTGTTTTATTGTTTTTGTATCATTAACATTTTTATTGATGTAATTATTCGTTTAGTGGATGTCCACAAAACGAATAATCATGTCAATAAAAATGAAAAGCAGAAGTAGGTGGCAAATATAAATGAATATGAGTTCATTTAGGTATATTTGCCATCTACTTCTGCTTTTACCTTTGTTTGCATTATGTAGATATGTCATTTTCATATTATAATTTTATAATTCTGTAAATTAATAATACTGTAATTTAATGATATTTTAACTTAATTGTGATTGAATAATAGTTTAATAATGAAAAGTACGTTAATAATAATAATAATGTGATCGATTAATAATATATTGATAATGTAATTTAATTTATGATTTAATTTTAGGTTAATAATCATGTGATTTTAATTTATAAAATATATTTATGTCTTTTATTTTTTTTTTAATTAATAAGACTGACTCTGATTGCTGTGCATACATAATCTAAGTGACTTTTTACACTGTATCCCCTTGGAAATTATAAGTAAGTATGATTTATTGCAGAAATTATTTTATTATGTAAATTATAAAAAATATTTGGTCTTACTTTCCAGGTCTGCTCTTCTTCGTCTATTTCGATATTCAGTAACATAAAGTCGAGACTTATAAAACTGGTATCTACCTTACGTACTTTTACAGACTCCTTTCTGATTCGCAGAACGTAAGTATTAAAGTAAGGACCATAATATCGTTTGTATCGTTGAGTTCTGAGGCGATGGAGCATGCAAAACTGAATTTGTTCGTCGAGTGAGAAACTGATATATAAATATGATTTATGTCTCGACTACCAACAGGAGAGTAAGGGTACTTCCAAAGAATTAGCGTTTTGGGCCCAATTTTGTACCTATCTATTTGTGGCATTGGCCATTTGAAAAGTAGTAATAATAGTTTCATTTTATTATTTGGCCGAAACAGTCAGCCATGAGCAGGAAAGAATTATTTTAATTTTGATTTTGAATGATGAAGTCGGCCGGTCGACATTGTCCTCTCATATCTTTTATTATTGTATAATAAAAGATATGAGAGGACAGTTTCGACGGGTCAGCTTTGTACCCAAAACCACTATAAAAATTGCACGATTTGCGCGTACAGATGCAACGCTGGGGCGAAACTCCGCTGCCGCCATAAGTCGCGGCATGGCGGACAGAGTTGCGACGGGATCTCATGGTGGAATGACAACAGCGACTACCGCAACCCAGTTTTATTTAAATTAAATCAGCGAATTAACTTCTTAACTCCCAATTAAAATTAAATCAGCGGATTAACTTCTTTAGGTCGAATACAAATAAGTATAATTGAATTTCCTTAAACATCTTACTTGAGCAGACCTTACAGAAAAACCATGTCCTTATTATCCCCAATCTGCATAACAACTTAATTTGTTCACACTCTAATCTCAGTACCCCAGCCGAGACTAAGATATTACGAAGCTAATATTATAGCCGACTAATGGGTGATAAAATTAGCCATGTTCACTCAGCAGAACGTTTAACGCAGAGTGTTACAGTAACTTAACATTGTTTTACTAAGTTATTTTAGACATTAGCTGTTTGCGGATGGAGTTTGACTTTGTGATTTCCCGTCGTGAACCAACCTACGCTTTGCAAACTGAACAATAAATGAACAGACGTGCTTACAATATTTTAAGCGGATATCTATAATCGTCATGGTCATTCCAGAATACCTAATTCTCTTAGATTTACTGAATTTAGAATTAAAAAAAAACATTTTACAAAAAAAAAAAAAAAAAGAATAAACCGACGTCAATGTAAAAAAAAAAACACTAAAAAGTGCGAAATATTTTTAATTTCGGAAGTCGGTGTTTCTACATTAGTTTTGCTCTTCGTTATTTCACTGACTTCCAAAATTAAAGAAAAAAATAATTTTCAAAATCGGTCCACAATTGACCGGAAAATCGGTGAACATGCATTTAAAAAAAATATACATTTAGCCGAACATAGAACCTTCTCCTTTTTGAAGTCGGTTTAAAATACATATAAATTTAAAAAAAAATATATTAATAAAACTGTGCGAAGTTAAAAAAGTGCATATCACCGAGACTGCGAAAAACGCAGCACTGGTATTCTGATAGGGCCCGCTGATTTGGTGTTTTAAAGAAAATTATAGGACCTTCC
Source organism: Mythimna vitellina (assembly GCA_949316375.1). Lineage (NCBI taxonomy): Eukaryota > Metazoa > Arthropoda > Insecta > Lepidoptera > Noctuidae > Mythimna > Mythimna vitellina. The sequence continues at coordinate 18,269,854 of OX438701.1, read as the reverse complement.
GAAAGTACTGAATTACAATTTTATGCCCAAAGAAATTTAGAAAAAAAAAACAGAACATTCAAAGTGACCAGATTCAAGGATCACGAAGAAAAAAATCGATTTTCGTCAAGGCAAAGACGGAATGTTAGCGACGTATCTTAATAAGGATTCTTTCAAGTTTTTCATCAAGCGACCTTATCGGTGACGGTTCTTCTAATTACTTGTTTTTTTTTCTCGTATTTTTCCCGCCGTCGGTCGTGGCCTGTGACTGAGCTAGGGAGGGAACTTATCGGATATTGTGAAATGGCGGGAAAATATTGTTGCACAGACTAAAAATAATGATGAAAACTTCGTACGGTATTTGACTCGAGTACTCGAGTCAGACACAATTTATTCAGGCGCAGTGACCGAATTGACACATTTTACTTTCAATATTTTTTTACTGACAATTCGTTCGTTCACCACCAATTTTATTGAAGCAGTCAGATAAAAAAAAAGTCTTAAAATATAATATAAAGAAATTAATTACCCGAAGTTGCTGCCGTAAATGCAGCCTAAAATAGTTTTGGTAACGCTTTTTTCCCCCATATATTATATTTTAAAACTCTTTATCTGACTGTACTTAAACAGTGTGTGTCCGAATCGCCAGTGGAAAAAATTTGGAAATAAAAGTATGTTTTGATTTCCTGTTGTTCATTTTCTTTTTAGATTTTGGGTCGAGGTTTTTAAATTCCTATTTTAAATATTTCACCCCTCACAATTTGTAAATGGCTGATTCAGTTTTGATAAAATATTGGTACTTACCTAACTAAGAACCATCGCTAAAAAACCTGCTTTCAAATAAAAAAAAAGTATCCAAATCTTTTCAGAACTACGGTGCCAGACAGACTCACACATATACACAGCTGTAAAACTTTAAAGACGTGTTTAAGCGTTGGGGATTAATAAAAATATTGGTTATTACAACGAAAATAGTCTTGTATCTATCATTCATTTAAAACAACAACAATTATCGACCATTTTTCTGCAGAAACTGTAACACAATTTAACCGATACAATTTCTTTTACAAAATAAATGGTTATCCACATATCACGCTCCATTTGTCGCGCGCTTGTTGCACATAAAGCACCGAGCTCTACATTATCTATGGGAACATTTTATACGCTATTTACGGCGCGTTAACACCACATCACTAGTCACTGCGTTGTTCAAAAATTGAAATTTTAGTATAGATTTTTTATGTAGGTATTTTCCTAATACCTTATAGCAAAAAGTAATGAAAACAGCTACCAAACTTTTTAAACTGACCGATCAACTCACCTTATCTTACCCTTAATACATTGTGTTGTATATAGTACCTATTAGTGGCCCGGATAATATTGACTCAAAACACCACTTCCCAACAATATTTTAATCTCGGCGGCCAATTTTAATGCTGGCAAATAGCAATTAAATAAAATTATTAAACAGGATACGACGTTAAAATCACTCTTGCCAATCCTCTATCAAACATTATGTGTCACACATTCTAAATTTAAAACTCCCGCCCTAATGGACAGTCTAGCGTCAAAATGGCGGGAGCCAAATATAAATGCATAGACGAGTTCATGTAGTTGGGCCATTCTACTTTTCTAGGGACAATTTGCAAGTACTGTTTCACCAAAAAAAAACAGTGATGTATCCAGAATTATATCTACCTAATTATTAAATAATTTACTAGTACATTAGGGTTAAGATTTAAGTAATTGAATGTCTTGGACAAAGTCTTGTCTTGATGTATCACTCAGTAGCTTCTGCCGTCGTGAATGTCGGAATTTATCCCAAAGGAATTATATTCCCGCAATAAAAAATATCCTGTCAAAATCATGGAAGCATAACAAACAGACCGATTACCGTTACTGTTACTTCAGCATTTATAATAGTATGGACCACTCAAAACCCAAGCGAACGCCGGCGTTCGCGCATGATTTCGCGCCATTTAAACGCTAGCGTCCGCATAGATTATAAAATGTTGAGAGTTATATTTATAGAGTATTTATCAAAGTACATAATTAAGAAGTTCTACATAAAGTAGCCTAGTAAATATCGAAAATAATCAAACCTTTCCGTTATTCCCTATAATAATTAATTCCTATATAATATACCTATTGATAAATTAAATACAGCGGAAAATCATTAGGGACAGGTTTTGTTCCTTGGTAAGTAGAATGGCCCAGTCGCTAAGTGCAGGCAATATTGGCAGAAGGGGCTTCAAATACAATTATGAAGCAGTATGTTGTACAACCGCGCCCCAGGGACTGTCGCGACGATCCAAGTGTGTCCTAGACCTTTTTGTATGCAACCTGTATAGCTCGTAATAAAACTTTAGACACGTCATGCAATGTGAGGTTAGATTTTTTTTTTAAATTTTGAAGAGGTAATAGGGACAGATACAAGTAAACAAAATTGGCCTCTTTAGTCTAGTGGTCGTAAATTAATAATAATAATATTTTTAATTTACGACCACTGTCTAGTGGTGACTACTGGTGGAGACTAACAATAATATTTTTCATTTGGTTTATTTATATGGAATTTCTTAGTAGTAGGTAATAAGAAGCCTGGACATTGAAAGAGAGAAGAGCTGATTCGATCTGATAGTTTACGAGATGAATAAATGGTGTTCGATAATGAGGCGAGAATTTGAAACTATTGTATATGCCTTACCGGAGTCAAGGTTTCCTGATAACTACAACCTGGGGCTCTTTCAAGTCAGGAGTGAACAGGTCAATCCTCAGCAAGCCTGTTCCTTCAGCGACGACATCATCGCTTACCATCAGAGGAGATGGTAGTTAAACGCGAACCTATCAAGAAAAAAAACTGGGCCAGTGCGAGTCGGACTCGCGCACTGAGGGTTCTTCAAACTTACTAATGAAAACAGTTACATTCCCGAATTGAGTTACGAAGACTTTTCGGAATCGCAAAAACTGTTTTTTTTTTTGTTACGTAACAACAAATTTCCAGTTTTCTGAATTTTTCCTATACTTGTGCTATGAGAGCTTGCTTCATGCCAAATTTCAGGAATCGAGGTCAGCAGGACCCTATGAATTTTGATTTCTTGAGAGTGTCGACATGTACGTTTTTTTTAATTAACTCAGAAGTTTGACTTTTTCACAGCTTTAAGGGACCGCAGACCTGAATGTATGGTTTTAATTTTTCCATACCTCCACACGTTCCCGAGATAAAGGGTCTTGACAGACACGCATAAGGGTTCCGTTTTTTCCTTTTGAGGTACGGAACCCTAAAAGTAACATACCTGTGTTTTATATTTCTAATATTGGAACTTTTCCGTTTGGTTACAGGTCTGGAATTTAAAAGGGCTGTAATTTAGGAGGGATCTATAGAAGGCTTTCAATATGGCTGTCTTTAATTACTTTTACAATGCTATTATATGATAAATTGCGCTGAACTAAGTAAGAACAATTAGTACCTATCCTGAAAATACATATAACGGTGGCAATATCTTGGCAGTAATTTTGCCCCGGTTCTTGTAAATTTCCAGTCAATGATATAATATAATTCAGAAGTTTGATCAATACCTACAAAAGTTTTAGTTCAGTAAGAAATTAGCTTTTCTGTACATAGTTCGTCAATATACAGGGAACAACTGATATTTTTTGAAGTGAAAGCCTTATAAAGAGCTGTAGGCTCCATTCGGTCGCTGACGCTGAACCGGATAAAATCGGCTCCGGTCGGTAGGTGACGCTGAACTGATTAAAATCGGCTCGAGTCGGTCGGTGACGCTGAATCGGTTGAAATCGGCTCCAGTCGGTCGGTGTCGCTGAATCGAGTAAATCGGCTCCGGTCGGTCGGTGTCGCTGAATCGGGTAAATCAGCTCCAGTCGGTCGGTGTCGCTGAATCGGGTAAATCGGCTCCGGTCGGTCGGTGTCGCTGAATTGGGTAAATCGGCTCCAGTCGGTCGGTGTCGCTGAATCGGGTAAATCGGCTCCGGTCGGTCGGTGTCGCTGAATCGGGTAAATCGGCTCCAGCCGGTCGGTGTCGCTGAATCGGGTAAATCGGCTCCGGTCGGTCGGTGTCGCTGAATCGGGTAAATCGGCTCCTGTCGGTCGGTGTCGCTGAATCGGGTAAATCGGCTCCGGTCGGTCGGTGTCGCTGAATCGGGTAAATCGGCTCCAGTCGGTCGGTGTCGCTGAATCGGGTAAATCGGCTCCAGTCGGTCGGTGTCGCTGAATCGGGTAAATCGGCTCCAGTCGGTCGATGAAGCTGAATTGGGTGAAATCGGCTCCTGTCGGTTCGTGGCGCTTGAACGCGTACGCACGTTTACTGTCCAACACGGAGAGCGTTTTATTATATTATTATAGCCTCTTATAAGGTGGACCGATGACCTAATGAAGGTCGCGGGAATCCGATGGATGCAAGACACACAGGACCATTCGTTATGGCGACACTTGGGGGAGGTCAATGGCCAACAGTGGAAGTTTTTCAGTTGTAATGTTAATGATGATATTATTATTAAAGACGAGCTGACCCGACAGACGTCCTGTCTTTGATGATGATGATGATGATATTTATTTTGTAAGTAGGTTTAAAAAAACACTTTTACACGTCAATTTTTTTTTGTCATTTTAAACTAGATGAGGCCGGTGTTTCCTAGCTGACTACCCTGAGAAGAAACACCGAAACAAACTCAGGGGTCAAAGTCTCTTTTAAAGTCCATACAGTCAATATGTAATGGTCAAATCACATGAGAACAGTGCAGATTTGTCTGAGATGGTCTTTTGAAGAAAGAACCATACAAATTTGAGTGGACCTGTCCAGTCAGTGCAAGCATTTGTCAGTATTCGCAAAGCTCAACCCAGGACTACTAAGGAGCTCAACGACTTGACGAACAATACCAAGGAAAGGACATTTGGGTAGGCCGCAGAATATACTCAAATTGCCAGACATACGTTAAAATTACTGAAAAGGAAAAAAAAGGCAATCAACATTGTTCTCACGTTCACAATAATAACAGTAAATATATAATTTACAAAATGTAATTTACTTAATAAAGTAAATATTGATGTCAAAAATAAAAATAAATAAAGTCAAATTGCAAAATAAAAATAATCTACAATATCAAATTGTAAAATAATAATAATAATAAAGAGCACAATTGAAAATAAAAATAAAAGAGAAAAATAAGACAACAGTTGTAGTGCGTACTGGAGCAGGTCAATCCCAAGCCTTTTCGTCCTCAATATAGTCCTTTATAGAGTAAAAAGCCTTTTGACAAAGTTTTCGCTTTACAAATGTTTTGAATTTATTAAGGCTTAGTTGTTGAATGTGAATAGGAAGTTTATTATAGAAGTGTATACATTGGCATCTAAATGAGCCCCCTATTTTTTTTAGCCTGGTTGTAGGAACCACAAATTTGTGTTTGTTCCTAGTATTAAAATTATGGATATCACTGTATTTTTTAAACATTTTCATATTTTTATGTGCATACAATATATTCTCGTAAGTTCTGTATGGTGTCGGACGTAAAGAATAGCACCATCCCATATCTTTCCGTGGGTGTCGTAAGAGGCGACTAAGGGATATTTAGATTCTGTGCATACTACAGCACCTTAGGTCACCCCGTGGTGTCGGGTAAACTACCAACAAAAGCATTCCCAAGGAGGGTTGGTGTCAGGCTGGCGGCCGACTTTAAAATAAAACTAGCCAAATCCCATAGCAACATGTTCGGTTATAATAGAATGCGCGATAGGGCTAGGGCGTACCCCACAGGCGACGCGCAGGGGCAGCACCCGGCTCCTGTGGGAAATGGACTAGGGTTGTTGCACCACCTCGGGCGGGTGCAACGTAAGAAGTTAGCTCGGGAAGTGAGATTGAGGTATGCAAGTTGGAATGTTGGGACTATGACTGGAAGGGCCAGAGAGTTAGCGGATGTATTGAAAAGAAGACGGATAAATATAGCATGCTTGCAGGAAACTAAATGGAGAGGAACAAAAGCGAGAGAAATTGGTGAGGGATATAAGTTCTACTACTGTGGAAGTGATGGAAAAAGAAATGGTGTAGGAATAGTGTTAGACAGTAAATTGAAAGAAAGCGTGATGGAAGTACAAAGGATTAATGATAGATTTATAGTTGTGAAAGTTATGTTAGAGAATGTGATGTTGAATGTAGTTAGTGTGTATGCACCACAAGTAGGATGTGATGAAACGGTGAAAGAGAAGTTTTGGGAGGATTTTGATAGAGCGTTAATGAACATCCCTGTTCATGAAGAATTAATAGTTGGAGGTGATTTTAATGGACATGTGGGAAGAATGAAAGGTGTTTATGAAAGAGTACATGGGGGATGGGGTTTCGGTAGTCCGAACAGTGAAGGAGAGACACTGTTGCAATCCGCTACTGCATTTGACCTGGCAGTAGCCAATACGTGGTTCCAGAAAAGAGACGAACACATGATCACGTACAAAAGTGGTAATCATAAGACCCAAATAGACTACTTTCTAGTTCGGCGCAACCAACTAAAGCACGTCAAAGACTGCAAAGTACTGCCAGGAGAAGACCTAGTCTCACAACACAGACTCCTGGTTATGACATCAGTGGTCAAAGTACTCTCTACCAAATACAAAGAGCGTCCTCCCCCTAAAATAAAATGGCATATGTTAGAGAAGAATGATTGTGCGAAGAAGTTCAGGGAGCGAGTGGTGGACAGAATGATAGAGATGGGAGACATGAATGATCGAAGTATAAATGAAAGCTGGAATGAGATGGCTGGGTGTATCAGGCATGCAGCGAAAGATATTTTGGGAGAGACGAGAGGAAAGGGTATAATAGATAGGGATACATGGTGGTGGTCGACAGAAATTCAGAGTGTGTTGAAAGAAAAGAAGAAAAAATTCAAAGAATGGCAGTGTGTAGAGCCAGGAAACGCTAGTTTAAAAGCTGAAAAAAAGAATGAGTATGACGTTCTAAAGAAGAAAGCTAAGAAAGCCGTGGCAATAGCAAAATCAAAGGCCCAGGACAAACTATATGACACACTGGACAGTCCTGCAGGCCAAAAAGAGCTATACCGGCTTACTAGAATAAGAGAGAGAAAGGCGAGGGATGTTTGTCAGGTAAGATGTATAAGAGATGAAACTGGAATGGTTCTATCGGATGATGAAAAAATCAAAAAGAGGTGGAAAGAATATTTTGAAAGACTGATGAATGAGGAAAATAATTGGAGTGGGGTGTTAGAGAATAAACCAGTGAATGTGGGATTAGTGCGAATTGTTAATATGGATGAAGTCAGAATAGCAGTAAATGGAATGAAGAATGGTAAAGCCATTGGTCCAGATGGAATACCAGTGGAAGTGTGGAAGTTATTGCGAGTGGATGGATGGACGTGGTTAGCTTTGTTCTTCAATAAGTTGTTGCTGGAAGAAGCCATACCTGATGAGTGGTGCAATAGCTAGTGCCGATTTTTAAAAACAAAGGTGATGTGCTTGAGTGCAAAAATTATAGAGGAATAAAGCTAATGTCACATACTATGAAAGCCTGGGAGAAAGTTATTGAAAGGAGGCTGAGAGAAGAGAGTGAAATTTCACAGACCCAATTCGGTTTTATGCCTGGTCGGGGTACAACGGATGCCATTTTTGCTATACGCCAGCTGTGCGAGAATTATAGAGGTGCGCATAAAAACTTGCACATGGTATTCATTGACCTCGAAAAGGCATACGACCGGGTACCTCGTGAGGTTCTGTGGTGGGCCCTTAAGGAGAAAGGTGTGCCTGGGAAGTATGTGCAGTTGATCCGAGCGATGTACAGTCGATGCAGTACCCAAGTCCGGTCTACAGTGGGTACCACTGGCAGCTTCAATGTGGCAGTCGGCTTACATCAAGGGTCGGCTCTCAGCCCTTACCTCTTCCTGATGATAATGGACGCTCTGACGTCGGACATTCAGGAAGAGGCTCCCTGGTGTATGTTGTTTGCCGATGATATTGTGTTGGTTGCCGAGAGTGGCCTAGAAGTCCAGAACAGATTGGAGGTGTGGTGGCACAGACTGGAGAGTGTTGGCCTGAAATTGAGTAGAACCAAAACGGAATACTTGTTCTGCGATTTCGGCGGTCTCTCCAATCCAGTGCTTTTAGCTCTAGCTGGAACGCCCATACCGATCTGCTCTGACTTTCGGTACCTCGGGTCACTCATCCAAGGGGATGGTGAGGTAGACCGGGACGTAACACATCGGATCAACGCAGGATGGATGAAATGGAGACAGGTCACGGGAACAACTTGTGACCCACGGATGCCTCTCAAGTTGAAGGGTAAAATCTACAAGTCCGTGATAAGGCCTGTCATACTGTATGGATCAGAATGTTGGGCTGTGAAAAAGACGGATGAAAAAAGATTGCATGTAGCGGAGATGAGAATGTTAAGATGGATGTGTGGTGTGACGAGAATGGATAAAGTGAGAAATGAATATATTAGGGGAAGTTTGAAAGTGGCACCAGTGACTGAAAAGTTGAAAGGGAATCGTTTATCTTGGTATGGTCATGTGAAGAGGAGGGATGAAACGCATGTTACTAAAAGAGTTATGAGTTTACATGTGGATGGATGGAGAGGGAGAGGGAGACCAAAGAAAAGATGGATGGATTGTGTGAAGAGTGATATGAAAGAAAAGGAAGTTAGTGATAGCATGACGAGTAACAGGGCAGAGTGGAAGAAAAAAACGTGTTGCGCCGACCCCAAATAACACGGGATAAGGGCAGGAAGATGATGACAATATATTCTCGTAAATATACTGTGAAGGTACAGTCATAATATTGATATCTTTAAATTTATCTCTGAGGGAGTATCTGGGACTTAATCTATAAATCGAACGAATAGCCCTTTTTTGCAATACAAAAATTGTCTGGATATCGGCGGCATTTCCCCACAGTAGAATACCGTACGACATAACACTATGGAAATAGCTAAAGTAAACTAAACGGGCTGTCTCTACATCAGTTAAATTTCGAATTTGTCTTACAGCGTATGCTGCAGAGCTAAGTTTTTTTGATAATTTGTCTATATGTGGGCCCCACTGAAGCTTAGCATCCAGAGTTATGCCCAAGAACACTGTATTATCTTCAGGACTCAACTCTACCTTTTATTAGCACACTAGTTTCTACTTGCCTAACATGAGGCATGGTAAACTTAATACATTTCGTTTTTTTTTCATTAAGATGTAGGTTATTTACATCAAACCAGTGTACTATTTTTGAAAGTGCTATATTTATATCGTCAGTTACCGGCTGCTGACGTTTAAGTTTAAACAAAAGTGAAGTGTCGTCTGCAAACAACACTATATTATGGTTATTCTCTATGAGGTAAGGTAAGTCATTTATATATATAAGAAACAAAAATGGGCCAAGAATTGAGCCCTGGGGGACACCCATTTTTACTACAGATCCGGGAGATCTTTTTCCGTTTACATCAACTCTCTGAATCCTTTTACTCAGATAAGATGTAAGAAGATCCAGGGAGGAGTCCCGGATTCCGTAATGGTGTAGTTTCCTGATCAATGTTTCGTGGAGAACGCAATCGAAGGCTTTTGACAAATCGCAAAAAATGCCCAGGGCATCGCATTTGTCTTCCCATGCATTATAAATATGTCCTAAAAGTTCAACACCAGCATCGGTTGTTGAACGACCCCTTGTAAAACCAAATTGTTTGGTGTGCAATAATTTAAGTCTGTTAAAAAATCTTTGTAGTTGCTCTAAAATAAGTTTTTCAAATACTTTACTAAAAGTGGGTAGTACTGAAATGGGTCTATAATTCGTGGGGTCAGATGTACTACCCGTTTTAAACAATGGAATTATTTTACTATTCTTCATTAGATCAGGAAACTCACCGCGATCAATACAATTATTAAAAATAAAAGCTAAAGAAGGAGCTACTATGTGGATTATAGACTTAACAACGTCCACAGAATTACCCCATAAATCTGCAGTCTTTTTTACATTCAAGGAGTTAAACGTCTTAATTATATCTACATAAGTCACATGTTCGAAATTAAAAACAGAATCGCAAACATTAACATTTTCTTTAAGCAGAGACTCTGCAGCAGTGGGTGACGAGTTCAGAGATTTTGTTGTTGATATAGGAATCTCTGAAAAGAATTTCTCAAAAGCCGCGGCAACCTGTGAGTCTGATGTGATCACATTGTCATTAATTACAAGTTTATAGTCACTAGTTGGTCTTTTAGACCTTCCAGTTTCACTATTTATAACATTCCAAGTAGTTTTAATTATATTATTACTGTTTTTAATTTTGGAACTCAAATAACGCGATTTTGCTACAGAACAAATTTTTTTAAATAATTTTGAGTAATTTCGCACATATGAACTAAATTCAGCAGTATTAACAAGAACCCTTTCATCATACAGTTCGTAAAGCCGAGTTCTACTTTTATGAATACCGGTGGTAGCCCATTCACAGAATGAAACGTTACTATTAACTGAAATAGTCTTAGGTATAAAAGTAGAATTAAATTGATTACAGTACATGTTAAAGAAACCTTCATATTGGTGATTAAGATCATCATATGTAGACAAGTCTGGTAAATTATTGATGAGCTTAGTTTTAAAGGTTTCTAAACGACTTGCAGTTTTAGGGTTAACAGTGATATTCTTTTTGGTCACTATGTTTTTTTGGTTTTGAAAAGTAATTAACTGTCCACAATGATCAGAATCTAATAAATTTATAATTTCTTTGTGAGTTGGTACAACATCCGTATAAACATTATCTATGCATGTGGCAGTAGTAGGAGGAGGAGGTAGTTCTTTGCTATGAACTGTTAAACGCGCAAGTTGTAGTTTTCTGTTATTTTTTCTAGTTTTTCCTTCAAGAGCACCTTGGAAATTGGTAGTCATTCTGAAGTTAAAGCACGACAAAGGGAAATAGGGATTAATTTCTACACAAGGTGCAATTTAAACTGAAAAAAAAATTAGGATGCAATTATTTTGGTGATTCTCGACTCGAATCAACAATAAAAAGGGTATTTAAAAAAAAACTTATTTACGGAAATCGGTAAAAGCGTTTCGTTGAGTAAGTGGGCGGAGCCATGTACAGTCTGTCGCACTCACGCACACATTGACACGATGCCGACACACGATATATCGCAACGGGTGACTCTGTTTTTTTTAAAGAGGTTCAAGAGAGTTATTCTGAATAACACGCAAAATTAAAAAAAAAATTAAAAACTAATTTCAAGAGATTTATTAATTTATTGACCAGGTGTGTGTGTGGTATTTTTGATTATTAACGAGTTTTATAACCATCTCCTAAAATTTAGTGCAGATCAGAAAACTGCGCCTTGTATATATAAAGATTTTCTACCTAATTCCTGGCCAAAAAACAACTGTTGATAAAAACAACTCCCAGTAGATGTGGATTTCTTCACACGTTTCTAATAAACCATTATTGTTTCATCTCCGACAGTAAACAGGGAGGAAGTGGGTAGGAGCAAACCCTGACCTAATTAATGTGTCGTCACCAAGGGCCTGTGGAAAGGGTTGCCAGTTTAAGTTTGTTGGGCACTCACTGCGGTTGGTTAAATTACCTGAAGGTACCCACATACCTGAGTACTTCGTGAGCTCGACAAATGGATGTGCGATTAACGCTAATGCGAAGAAAGTGTACTGCGACTCACTTTATTTCGAATGCACGCTGCATCACGCTGGTATGACAAACAATTGTGCGACAATAGTGCAACACCACAGTAGTTCGACGCTACGGTAGTGCGACCAATAATGTGCAACTACTACTTGTGTGAGTACTGTAATTCGAAAGTACAAGGGTGTGTATACAGTAGCTAGACACTACCCTACACTACCCAACCTTCTAACCTGACCTGTTCGTGTCGGGGTGCCCTAGAATATGTTATTTCTTCATGTCGCTAGAGTATTGTCGCACAAGTGAACTGTGTTGAGTCGCAGTATAGTTTTGTCGCACAATCGTTAATCGCACATCAATTTGTCGAGCCCACGTAGTAGGTACACTTCACATATCTACCTCGTGCATACTACTACTCATATATACATATAGAAGGCAAAGTCCTGACTCACTCACGGACTCATCAACGCCCAGCCCAAAACTCTTGGACCTAGAACACTGAAATAAAATGTGCCGACTCATGAAATTCATATTCAAGCCGACTTATAGTCCTATATCGGGTGAAAAAAGACCTTTATCGTAAACGAAAACTACGTATTCTACCCATCACTGGGATAATTTTGTTCTTCTAGAACATGCCTGGGAAATCGCTGGTTCCGGAGATATTCAAGGTCAAAATGAAATATTTTTCGTTTTTTTTTTTCATAATCGTTTTACAAGTGTCATTAATAAACATTATCAAAATTATCGATTTTTCATAACAAATTACGCATTTGAAGTTACAAAAATACAATGAATACTAAACACAACCATCATGGAACGCACACAATCGTGCGGTCGTCTAGTTCACCGACCAAAAACGAGCGGCCCGGCCTTAGTGTACCTACATTGCTTAGCTGATCAAAATTTTCGAAATTTCGATCTGATTTTGCTGACTTCTGAAATTCATATTTAAGAATAGAATAGAATAAACTTTATTGTACACCCAAATAGTAACAAAACTTTTAGACAAACTTAAATCTCCAGCTCCAACCAGCTCCAACCAGACAACCTTAGGGCGGAATGTAAAAATTTGAAATTGAAAAAAGGGGGTAGTCTGCGGTGTACTGCAAATTAATAAAGGAAATATGAGCCCAGTCTTACAGTCCTATATTTACTTACAAATAATATAAAAAAAAACCATAAAGAAACCCTATATCAACATTTTCGACTTTTACGCAGACGATGTCGCAAGCAAAAGCTAGGCATATTTATAAAAAAGATCGAGTCTAATATATAGGACTATAAGACTGGGCTTGAATATGAATTTCATGAGTCGGCACATTTTATACAAATCTAACCCATGGCGCTTGTACTGGCACAGGATAATTAATGGACTGATAGTGGGTAGGTAGGTACCTATTTAGATTTCTGTCGAGAGCTCATTACAATGAAGAAAAAGTACTAAATAAATGTATTTTGTAGTCCAAGGTGCTAGAAGCAAAATGACATTCTAATAAAATAAAAAACAGCACTATTTAAATGAAGGTATTCTGTAGTCGAAGGTGCTCTACACATAATGACATTCTAATCAAATAGAATAAAAACTGGGCAAGTGCGAGTCGGACTCGCGTCCTGAGTGTTCCATACCAGCTTACCTATGTAAACAGTTCAATTCCCGAATTGAGTTTTGAAGATTTTTCCAAATCGCATTTTTTTTTGTTATGACGTAACAATAAATTTACAGTTTTCAGATTTATTTCCTATACCTGTGCTATAGAACATGCTTTAAGCAAAATTTCAGGATTCTGGGTCAATGGGAAGTATCCTATGAATTTTGATTTTTTCGAGAGTGTCGAAATACACGTTTTTTGAGACATAAACGGCCGTATCTCTTTTTTTTGTTAACTTAGAAATTTGATTTTTTTCACAGCTTCAAGAGACCGCAGACTTGAGTATATGGTTTTAATTTCAACTCGATACCTTCACGCGTTCCCGAGATAAAGGGTCTTGATAGATAGACAGACAAACAGACAGACGGACGAACAATAAAGTGATCCTATAAGGGTTCCGTTTTTTTCTTTTGAGGTAAGGAACCCTAAAAACAGTACTAAATAAATATAATCTATAGTCGCAGGTGCTCTACACAAAGTGACATTCTTATAAAAAACCGGGCAAGTGCGAGTCTGACTCGCACACTGAAGGTCCTGTACAAACTTACCTATGAAAACCGTTCGATTCCCGAAACGAGGTAAGAAGATTTTTCCAAATCTCAATTTTTTTTTTTTATAGCTTAACTACTAATTTACAGTTTTTTTCCTATACTTGGCTATGAGACCTTACTTCATGCCAAATTTCAGGATTCTAGGTTAATGGGAAATACCCTATGAATTTTGAAGGGACTTGACAGACAGACAGACAGACGGACACAAAACTTTTTTACAGCTATGGAATCTAAGGTACTACAATATATTGTCAACACATTTCATTAAGATAAGTAAGTCTTGCGAATTATCTTTGCGCTGGAACAATAATAACCAGTGATCGGAGCAGGTAGATTGAATTGGGGTCATTGATCCGAAACGTATATATGGACATTCCTCCGGAATTGGTTGATTATTAAAAAAATAAACCGGAACTTAGGTAGGAATGATATTAAAATGGAATTATATTATATTCTGCGTAATTTTTTTTAACGGTACACAGTCACGATTTGAAACAAACCAACCAACCAATCAGAACATTATACCTTCCTTTAAATGTTGAATTAGCATAGCATAGCATAATCGGCCTTATCATGTTCCCACTGTTGGGACTCAGGCCTCCTCTCTAGGAGAGGGAATGGGCCGTAATCCACCACGCGGGCCCAGTGCGGCTTGAATGTTGAATTGACTAGTAATAATATCACTACCAATATTAACAATATTTAATTGAATCCAGAATTTACTACCGGAATTACTTTCCGGAAAAAGGACAATTCCATGTTATTCTTTCTGTATGCATTTATGATACAAGTACCCAAAATCAATCTACCTACGTAAAAAAAAAAGAAAAAAAAAGTGAAAAGAGGAAAGTTATTACGGTAGTCAATTCTGGATTCAATTAAATATTGTTAATATTGGTAGTTATATTGTTACTACTCACTCACACTACGTGTACTCCGATCACTGGTAATAATAACAGTTGAGTATTAAGATACTCAGCTACTCTACCATATCTACCAGTGAATATCATTTATTTGTTTGTTAAATTAAGAAAAACCTTATCTATCTCAATGAATTTTAGTTATTTAAGTGTTTCCAGTATATTTTAAGTTTATGGCGGATTAAGTAATAAATACAATATTCAAGCTTTTTGAGAATTTATCACACTAATACCTGCTATAAAGGCGAAAGTTATTGACTGTCTATATGTGTGTTACTTCTTCACACTCTAATGGCTGAACATTTTAAGGCGTATAGTCCCTTGAACATCTGGGCGGAATTAAATGCATACATACTCGTACCACCCGCCGCGTCGCCTAGGCGGCAGTACAAGAATCTATCTGTGCATTTAATTCCGGCCAGCTGCGCCCTGATAGAGCCCCTCTGGCCTTTAAATCCATTTTCTTTTCTAAATATTGATTGATTTACATATGCTATGTACATATATTCTGAAGAACACTTAAGCAGCAATTTTTTTTTGTAAACATATTGCTAAACATCAAAGCCGTTTGCAATGAGTAGGGAAAACAAGCGAAAAAATATCATGTTGTTGATATATTTTTTTTTGGCTTAATAGTCTTACGAAAAAAATATATGTTGATAATGTTGTACTTGAATCTACAATAAACATATATATATTTTTCAAACCTATTGATCTAGACGTTACCGAGGAGTAGGCTTCAGAAAATCACTGTTTTATAACACTGCTCGGGAGTTAGGGCCTTAATATGTTATTAGAAATTTGGCACACGGGTAGACCATGTCAAATAGTATATAGGACACTTTTTATCTCGGGAGTATATTCCCTTAGGAAATTTTCTACTTTTATCAAGGTGATGTCAAGTTGTCATGTCTATGAACCTACCGACTCTCGCAGTGTTTTTTTTTATCCAAAAATTTACATTTGCCTTTAATTGGATATTACTCATAAAATAATATATAATAATACATCACATAATTAAGCGATGGTGGAAGTGGAGTTTTTGAGGACATCGTCACAAAGGGTCAAAATAATAATAATAATATTCTGCAACTATCACACAACGCCGTCTAGTCACAAGCTAAGCAGAGGTTGTGTTATGAGTACTAGACAACTGATAAACATACTTATATATTTCTAAATAAATACATGACATATTACAGATAGTCGTAAATTACACCCAGACCACTTATTACTATTTTGACATTTTGTAACAATTTTCGAACAATCGCGCAGCCCAACCAAGGCGATGTGACTCCTAAAGTGCCAATAATTAGCTACCTTACCAACTAACAAAAATATGAATCTATTGTGCCTAACACAAATAAATTAATAATAAAAAGAAATTGAACCCTTCAAAAAAAATCTCTTACTACTGTCGACAACTACTCCCTCTCGGGAACTAAACCCTCAGCCTCGATATCCGCAGCTCTCTTGGCTAGCAGACAGTAACCAGACGGATATTTCCCATGGGTCCCGTAAACACGATGGGGGTGTAACGCACCCGCCATGGTTGTTCATGTAGGGATTGTTGTAATGTGCAGTGTGTTGATGCAGTTTGGTTTTAGGTAGGTAGTTAATTAAAATTGGTTATACAAACTCTACGATTTCGTTGCACGGTATGGCATTCTCAGAGATTCGACTTCGAGTTAATATGGCTGGGTTTTGGGATATATACCACGCAATAAGATCGGAATTGTACGAAAGTGATAGATATGTCCTTCACGATGGCGTTCTGCTCCCCTATTATTCATGGATAGTTTGATGAAGTAATCCATATGTGAGCGGAGTCAGGTAAAATTATACAAAGCCTTCAATTTCCGGAAATCCTTTAATTACGTGATAGTACTATTTCTACTTTTACATTTATGTATCACAACTGTTAGGTCTAACGTTCCAATTCACAATGGCCGTCGGTATCCATCTACCTTCGAATATCTGCCAAAATCAACAATAATAATATGGACTTAAAATAATTTATGAAATGTAGGTATCACTAACACTTAGGTTCTACCTAGACTACCAGCGGAGGCGAAGGTGCTGAGCTTATTCTTGACGGACATGCAAGTGGAAGAAAAAACATAGATTATTTACATTATATTACACACTGAACTTGAGAAAAGGAATCAAATTGTTTTGTAATTCTTTTACTAGTTTTGAAATACACCAAGTGCAACCTCATTTTGTGTCCAGACAATCTCTATCCATTCCAGGTTGCTTGGAAGAGAACGTTTCAGGCTCAAATTGTAATACTTATTTATTATGAATGAATATAAATAAATCAGTTTGTTTCTAATAATGCCAGTGTACCGAAAACGGTACACCTGATACCAGCTAACTTAAACCTTATTACGTAACAATAAGGTTTAAGTTAGCTAGTACTGAGGTGTACCGTTTTTGGTACATTGGGGCCTGAGAGGTTAATCTGATAATGTCACTCTGCAGCAAAATATCCCAAATAACTATTTAATAATAATCACTGTCCTTGAACATTCCATTATGTACCTACTTATCGGCTTTTTTTTTAATGGGATTAAGTAGGTATACACAATTCATTTTTAATTAGTACAAATACTTATAGGGTTTATTAGAAAAGGTCAGGTCTTCGTATTATTTAAGTAAAATCTCAATATCATAAACAGCAAAGTTTCGCGTCATTAGCGTCTGTTTATATCCCAAAATGTCACTCAATTTATATCTAAATACTGTACCGGATATTGATTATGAATGAATAAATGACGATCAAAATGGAATACTACTGCTCGTAGTATTTTGTAGTAACAGTTGTTATGAATGATTGATTATACTCGTATTATGAATTTACCAATTATGACAAATTTTCTTGGACAACTTTGGAAGTTCGTTTTTTTTTACTTTTGAGTACAAAAATATGATCAGTAACGGTGTTGTTGGTTTGGCTTTGAATAAATAGATTTGCAAAAGCGAGGCCGTTATGTAATATCTATATATATATCAATAACTATATTCTTCATCATTCAAGTTAAAGTTATCGAAGTCTCTCCACTAACTTTTTTTATAATCATAATTTCTTGTGCTTTTGGGTAGATACTGACTGCATTCTCCTCACATACCTATTTAGTCTAATCAATCATTTTTTCAAAAGAATAACCATGAAGTTTCTTGCTGGTTCTTCTTCATATGAAACGATGAATTGAAACCGTGCACTAGCTTACGATTTTTTATAAGTGTCCATGAAGACCAATCTAAAATATATAAAAAAAAAACTGTATAAGGATGCCATCATTTACTGCAAAAATCACGATCAAAATGTCATAGGGCTTTTAATACTTTATTTAGGATATTATTACCTTGCTTCCTTTTAATAAAAACTTCTAAGAAAATGTAATGAAGTAGCTCTACCTAGTAACTAGAGTAGGTAGTCGCTCTGTGACGAGAGCATGCTATCCGAATATGCGGATATCCAAATCATCTGAATATTCGGATAGTAAGAATAACATGGATACTTTATCTAAAGTACGGTCCGGACTAAGCGTTTCGCTTCGTCGTTTATACCGCGTACATCGAAGGACTGGAACAATCTGCCTGCTGCGGTCTTTCCGTCCAACTATAATATAGGTATCTTCAAGGCTAGAGTGAATAGGCTCTTAATAAACTAGTGCACCTGACCATCAATGATTGCATCTCCACTTACCATCAGGTGGGTTCGCAGTCAAGCACTGGTTTATATCAATTAAAAAAAAAAAAAGAGTGGTCCATAATATCAGAATGCTCTAGAATAAGTATCATGAAACAGACTCGATCAACATAAATACAATATTGCACTTTAATATTGCATTAAAATGTTACACTGATCAGTGTTGGCTTTCTCTTGAGATTACGTTGTGGGAATACTCAGTTGTGATCAGGCCACTGTGCCGACCTATATCACTTTAGTTTATGGACAAGAATTAAAATCTCGACCACCATTACCAGTTTTCAATTATTCCAAAGACCAGCTTGTTTAGCTATCACTAAGAACTGCCCCTTACTTGCACATACACTGTTTTTGCATGTGCAAGCACAAGGCGCTATTAGGCTGATGTGCCTAGGTATATAAGGCATGGATCATCACGTACCAGCACCCCACGCAAGCAATATGGACCGGGCGATAGGATACTGATTTGATTTGAAGTTCGCATAAACACAGATAGCTCAAAACCCTAAAAGGTTCTGAAGCACAGTACCTACCTACACTTCCTAGACTTCAACATTACACCAGGCGAAACATGTTGTTTTCTTATTTTTTTTTAAATATGTAGAACTTTATTAAAATCAATTCTGGACATGCAATTTTAATAAAATGGGTCCGTATTACTACTTAAATTACTTTCAATTCATTGAGATTATCAGGCCATGATAAAATCGTTGATTGTTTATACCTCCGTTTCACTTACTTTTTGACAGTGGTATCAGAAATATATTATAATATCCAGATTTATCCGGATAGTGTTTTGGAATTATCCGGAATTTCCGGATAATAAAACGTGCTCAGTAATTGCATGGCCTATCTGTAACTGAGCTTTTAAATTAGCAATCCATGAGCATCGCCAATAAGAGAAATCAAATAAGTAGAACGTCAGTAAAAATAGTGGGTAAGTACGTAAATACAAATAAATACTTAGCTATTTACACTTAGGTACCTCCCACTTAAAGGGGACTTCGGCAGCGATGGCACCGCTGGGATAGCCGAGATGCAGAATTCCAATTAGTGCTAAAGTTCTAGAAACCACTTTTAGACATAAATTAGTGAGCTAAAAGTGGATACTATGTAGTGGCGGGAAAAGTTACTTTCACGTGACTTTTACGACTTGCACACGACCTGTCTAGCGTAATGAATTGTCAAGGTGCGTTTACATCAGGAGAGTAAATAGTCGAGTACGATGATGATTTAATAAAGGCTCCTGCAGTCTGCAGATAATTTAAACTAAACAAACTTATTTATTTATTTATTTTACTATTTATGTATACACAAAAGAAAAGATATCATATCACATAATACATATTAGTTCAAAGGTACTGTTTATTATTATCATTATATCTAGCTTATATTGTTCTGATGCTGGGCAAACGCCTCCCTCCATTCCTACCATTGTTCCCGGCCCTGAGCCACTTCTTGCTAATTCCTAAGGAAGACTTCTAAGTCGCCCCACCATCTCCTTCTTGGTCTGCCACGTCCTCGTCGTGCGATTTCAGGGCACCAACTTTGTGTTTTACTGGCTCACCGCTCCATCTGCATGCGGCGGACATGTCCAGCCCAGTCCCATTTAAGCTGGGTAGCCTTCTGAGCCATGTCAATGATCTGCGTACTGCTTATTGCCAAAAAAATTCTTTCAGCAAAGATGTGAAATGAGAGATTAAAAGAAATGTAGACTTATTGTATGGTTCTCTCCTAGTCGCGTTGTGACTGTTTTCCTTAAAGTCGAGACCTCAATTAGAAAATCGAGCAACCACAATTTTTAAAATACTATAGAAGGTTTTGATCAGCCCATTTCAGTGCTAAACGAGTAGGTACTAAAAAGTATTTTGAACTACTTGGTCCTGAAGACCTACTGCAAGGTTTATAGAAAACTAGCAACCAACAAGATGGCTTTGGCCGTATTGTGAACACCAGAAAAGGTCAGCTTTAGCTTGTCTACAGCCGTTGTTCCCAGGTACCCCCGCGAAATGGTCAGTAACACCAAGGCGTTGCTGGCCTTCCTTGAGTAGCTGGATTGGGTCGAATGACTTGCGGATTGGACGCGGAGTTGCAGACAACAGCCTAAGCTGGTATACCATATAAACAATCACTAAAAGGCTACCTACCTAGAAAAAAACCAACTACTACAAACACGGGGGTTCTTAAAACCAAAACAGCTACCACAAAGCCAGTACGAGAAAACGTCGCTATACCATAATGCGTCATATTGCAGCGAATAAAGCAATATAAAGCGCTTTTATGTGGCAAGTAGACGAATATGTGTCCCACTACCGAGTGTCATATGCCAGTTATTGGCTGCAAAAGCTGAATTAAAGAGCTCACAGACGTACAAAACGTTTTCATGTTATTTCAGCGCGAATTCGGAGGAAGTCTTGAAATAAATGTCTTAATAAAAATATATCTGAATCTCTGGTCGTAGATATCTTGAACGTGTATAGAAGCTGGGTTTATGGGTAGGATTTTATGGATTTTATTCGCCCATGACTTATTACTTTATCCATGATTCCATGCTTCCATGCTTCTTCTTTATAGACGCGAAAATAACAAAAATATATATATATATATTGGATACCTATTTGGATTAGGACTAAGTAAAATAATAAATACCATTTTGTTTTTAGTCGGGATATCTTATAAGTCCTCTTGCTGTGGGCGAAGTGAGACGCAGTGTCAGACTTTTACTGAGCAACCCCCACCTATGTTCCTTCAGTTGCCGTTTGCAATCCGGGGCCGTTTTTCAATTCTTTCGAACAATCCCGCAAGACCTACGACAAGAGATAATGTAGACAGCTATGTAAGGATATTTTAAGTAAGTACATAGTAAGTAGGCCCATCCATATATCCCGTTTAACTAACCCACTTAAATGTACATCCACTCTGCCGGTTTTAGATCTGCATGCTGGCTCTCGAGGGATTCCTTGAATTGCGATCTAGCTTTAGCTGTTTTCAACCGTGTTTTTACTAAAGTTACTAGATCCTAGTCTAAAGTTGTCAAAAAATAAAAGGCCTGTTTTGACATTTGTATTTTGACTACCTAGCGGTTTTCCAGTGTAGTGTAGCTACTACTACACCGGACCTCTAATTATTATTTTATTGTTTCTTTCAGTTTCGTTCCAAGTTACATTCTAGGGTTTTTCTCAAATGTCAAATCGGGCTTTTTATTTTTTAACGACTTTACAGGTATAGCATACAAAACTTTATAGGATAGTTAGGTACTATTTGACTTTAAAATACATAGGTATAAAACAATACAAAAAAAAACAAAAGTTTAAAACTTAAATAAGAGTGTTAAACATGAACACGCTAAAAGAAAATCAAAAAGCCCAGAAAGAAACTGCGTTCTCATTTTAGCATAGAGCCGCTTAATGGTATTTTGTTCGTTATGAAGACAATCAGATTCAATTCTAGAAGTCTATGTAACTACTGTTTAATAATTACACGATATAATGTAAAAGCTAGATAAATAATAAACAAAAACTTAAAAAGAATTAAGCGCCTTCGTGGGTTCCCTTAATATATTAGTAATGAGGACCTATCTCATTTTGAATTAACCAGTAGGACATAATATTTTAATAAGTCCATGTGAAGTTATCTACTCACATAAAATTAATCATACAAGTTTTCATTATAATGCTACGGTTTACTACGAAGTGCTACGAGTCGACTCTACGAGAAAATGCCACAGTCTACTAAATAATAGCTCGTTTCACGCAGTATCTTCACAGTTCACAGAGGCCGTTGACTACAATATCGTCCATCCTTTTCTAACAGGCATCTATACTCTTCCGTAAATCGAAATCAAAACTCGTCGGGATTGGAGCGCAGTGAAGTTGTAGCGGTCGCCACGAGAGAGTGAAGTGAATTGCAAATTGAAGTGCGTTCAAAAGATAGTGACAGTCCCATTTTAGAATCTTATCTGACATTTTCAAACAAATTAAATAAATGACAAAAGCAGCGATCGCTTGAAATATAATCCAAAATATTTAAAAAAATGAGATCAATGGTTACATATTAAGATATTTCAATTACAAAATCAAATCTGCAAAATACTTTTTTAGCAAAATTTCGATCAAAAGCGTTGACACTTAAAGAGCGTTTTGAACAAGCCGGCCGCAAAATTTGACGCTCTCGTATGTGCGGAACGTACCTGCATATGGCGGACGCTCAGTTTGTGTTTATGTCAATAAGAAACTGATTTTTAACATTTGCGCGGGTGTGGATTAAACAATTTATTAATAATAATGTGCTAGTGGAACCTGTGTATTGTGTGTTTTTTTTGTGATAATGGTTTTCGTGGTTGAACATTTGGATAACTTGCTATCTTCGTTGTACTTATAAGGGTATGTATTTATTTTATGTTTCTTTCTATATTTGAGGATTTATTGAGATTTACGAGGATTCGTAAATGCGGTTCAGCCGTGAATATTGTGATTTTTATAAGAAGGCAAACGAATTGTTTATGCCGTACATGTTTTCAATTGATGTCTCTAGGCTCAATTGATTCATCTCTCATAGGTTATCGCCAGATGATAACTTTTGGCGAATTATTACGAAGCTCCTTCGAAGTAAATCATAATAAACATCAGTTATAAACTCTGCATTCATATAGTATGCATGTGTAAGTGTTGATAAAGTGCTAAAGTGTCATTTGAGAAAAATATTTGCTCAGATTTGTGTAAGTAAAAGTAAAATAAAGACAAACTTTTGCAACTGCATTTCTAAAATTTATATGAGCTAATAAACGCGAATACTTGTTACCAAAACAAATCAACAGATCTTGTGCATCAGAGCTACAGAGACTGATCAGTATGGTTCTTAACACAGTAACAGATTATTAGGTCATATTTTATCAATTTTCATTTAAGTTCCAATTAATAAAACTTATCAAAACAATCGAAATAAAACAGGAAAAGTTTAGGTATACCATAAAGTTTTTATTCAATCACCCCAACCAGGTATGGAGCTGTGTACAGAAAAAAAAATAAACAGAGATTTTTATTTAAGAAACAGCATGGCAGTCTTGTTACAGCATGGAAGACACATTGTGTTTATAATTTGGACACACATGTTATGATAACTTTATCCCATGAATCATGAGACATCTGCTTCTGTGATTTATGTCCCACATTCTAATTCACAAGTAATATGATGACTTCATAATTTTATTTTTAAATTAATCTTTAATGGTTTTCTAATGTGCCAGTAATTTTTTATGTCTGTGTAGGTTGATTTAGGATATAGGCCAAAGTAATGACTAAGGAGTTACATTTTCTCACTTTGTAGTTTTTTTTTTTTAAAAACATTAAGAGAGAAAAGCTGCTGTGAATTATTATTGCTAGAATAATAAAATTACATGCTGTAGAAATATTCAAACTACACAAATTATTTATTTATTAAAACTTTATGCAAAACAAAAGTACAAAGGTGGACTCAATGCCTTAGGCATTCTATACCAGTCAACTTAGGGTGGTGAAGAGAAAATGTAGCTGGTGCATACAATTATCAGGTACTGTAACTGAGTTATACAAACAAATGCAATAGAAATGTTTCTAAAATAATTAAATCCCTAGTAACCCCATTTGCAATTAACATGCAAGTAAATGAAGCAATTAAAAACATGATACTTTCAAGGCATGATCATAAAAAGTGATTTGTTTTACAGTTACTAGACATGCTTAGGAAATCAAAATAATTAAGAACAAATTACTGCTTTTGAAAGCTTGTGTGGTTATTATTATCTATGTAATTAATAAATTAAGAGTCCACATGCCTCTGAAAACGAGGATGATTTTTTGCAGAAATCAGTGAGTTGTGTGAGCCAAGACACACCAGGGGTAGGGATCTAAGTACTTGAGGAAGATATTAGACAATTAGGCTTCAGTTTATCTAAGTATAGGTAACATCCAACAATATTATATACTGCTGGACTACATAACAATGTTGCCCGCACATGTACTCCAAAGTTAAGTATCAAATGTGTTGCCTTTTATCTTCTTAATATTGTAATTAATGCATGTAATGATCGGTTTACATTTTTCCTGTAAATGAAATCAGTAGCTGTGATTTTGGACCTTATCAACCAATTAAGTACTTACACTATTATAATACAGGAAAATTCTTAGCTATTTATTCTCATATATTTGACTACAAATATAAGCTGCTTAAAGCTTTAACTGAATAATTTTGTTTGTGTAGGCTTCGTCTCCTTATGTCAGGCTTTCCGGATAGATAAAACCTATTTAAAATATTTAAATAAATACAAATCAATATTACTGCCTAATAATATAAAAAGTAAAAGAGTTATGAATTTACATGTGGATGGATGGAGAGGGAGAGGGAGACCAAAGAAAAGATGGATGGATTGTGTGAAGAGTGATATGAAAGAAAAGGAAGTTAGTGATAGCATGGCAAGTGACAGGGCAGAGTGGAAGAAAAAAACGTGTTGCGCCGACCCCAAATAACATTGGGCAAGGGCAGGAAGATGATGATGATGATGAATATATGTATAAAGTAAAAATTTATAAATTTTTATGCTGGGGTTAATTTTTAAAACTATTGAAACAGTTCTGAAATTTCTTTCACTAATATCTAACTGCACTATTCCTGAGTGCTATAGGCTATATATTTTCCACTTTTACACAGACGATGCCGCTGGCAGAAGCTAGTGTTAAAATGAATAGAAATGGTCCAACATTTTAGTTATTACAGGCTAGACGATACATAATAGTTCATGTGATTTTCTGATCAATTGATTGAGAAGTAGGACTGTGATTTGACCTGACTTTGCATTGAGTTCAATAGAGAGTGATTGTTGCTCTGATTCCGTGTCATTGGTATCATGATTAGCAATGTTATGCTGAACAAAATTTTACAATAAATAGATGTACAAGTAAAACTGACTGGAAACATAATTAAAATACTGTGGCGGTCATTTTAATCTAAGAAAACTGTAGTAAACTAGGTAAATAATGACGATGCTATGTGAGGTCACATAGCATCGTCATTATTTACCTAGTCATAAAAAATCTAAGTCATTCCATCAACAGTTAATACTTGTTATCAAAGATACTGCATATTATAAAGAGGCAAAATTATTTGTTTGTTTATAGGAGGCGTGCTCTAGAAGTGTTGAACCAATTAACATAGTTTTAAATCATGTTTACTAACAAAATGATTTATTATTAGCAGTAATGTATGTTAATCTATAAGATATTTATGATATGGGTACATGTTGCCTGAAATAGATAATAATAATCAATAATTATTTAATAATAATAATCTATTTCACGCTTTTAGTTCGCTCGGGGTTTAATGAAACGAACGCCGGCGTTCGTTCGGTCATTGTCTTTCTATTGTGTCTCTAATTACGCTATTCAAAAGTTTAATTACCAAATTCTTGCACTGGTAGTAGTATATAAAGCTGCAGTATAGCTGAATATCTTCTAGGGCTACTTGATATGCTAAAATGGCGTGGATCTTGTGGGGTCCACGGAAACTAAGTTGCGGGAAAATACCCCAGTCAGTTACGATAAAATAGCTTTAAAGGCTTATAGATTACTAGCTTCTGCCAGCGACTTTGCTCGTGTGAAAGCAGGTTTCTCCATACAAAATTTGGACACCCCGTTTCATACCTTTAGGGGGTGAATTTTGTAAAATGTCTGTAGCGACATCTATCGCGTCACATAAGAAAATCCTGAATCGCGCAATCAAAGTTCTCCGCGCGATTAGAACATATAGAACAGCCCGAAATCATCTATCGGGCAGTTGCAGCCCACCAGACATAACATCCCGTCTGGTCGGAGGATCCTCCCTTTTCAAAGGAGGTTTGCGGGACTTTACTCTCTGTTCCACATACCTCCAAACCGGTGACCCTCGACAAAGAACGTCAGCGCAGCCTTCGTGCAGCTACTACCTCGTGACGTCATCATCACTTCCTCAAGCTTTCGAGCAGCGAGCCATACAGCCAGCACCCACGGCTATAAAGGGTATCCTGACCACCAGCATGCCTACCTGGTCATACCTGGTCATCACCCTCAGCCTCATCAGCGACCTTGGCGAAGCACACGGCACCTTCGGCCAGTCACATGAAGAGCAATGAAGAACCTCTCCTGGTCGACGCAAGCAGTCAAGCCACTACGTCGCACAGCACCGCTCCGACTCACTGGAGCCAGCAGCACTACTCCGACTCACTGGAGCCTGCAGCATCATCCCGACTCACTGGGACAGCACCACCCCGACTCACTGGGGCATCACCGCAGACAGTTCCGACTCACCGAGAACTATGCGGCATTCGGTTCCGACTCACTGGAACCAACTTACCACTGGCCTGGCACGCATCAAGAAGCATCAAGAACCATCGATCTCCGATCTCCGGAGGGGAGTGATGTAGCGACATCTATCGCGTCACATAAGAAAATCCTGAATCGCGCAATCAAAGTTCTCCGCGCGATTAGAACATATAGAACAGCCCGAAATCATCTATCGGGCAGTTGTAGCCCACCAGACATAACATCCCGTCTGGTCGGAGGATCCTCCCTTTTCAACGGAGGTTTGCGGGACTTTACTCTCTGTTCCGTCTACCTCCAAATGTCTCTTAGTGCTCGCCTACTGCATAAAAGAAAACCTTGTGCAAAATTTGACACTCCTAGACCCAATAGTTTCGGCTGTGCGTTGATGTCAGTCAGTCAGTTTTTCCTTTTAATATAGACTAGCCTAGCACGTTTGGCACAATGGCAGAGCGATTGGCTACTGCTACAATGCTGTTCCGGGTCTGGCTGTTTATCCATGAAACGTAAACGAAATGGTAAATCGTCGGGAAGTTACTGGACGGCAAGCCACCCATTATTCGCTGTCCAACAAGCTCACGTCCATGGTTGCTGGAAATCGGGGTCGGTATCCCGGCGGCTGCGGCATTAGTAACTCCGGTTGCTCACGCGTGCCGCCGCTTCCTTCGCTAGCATTACTGCTTCGCAGAAGGAGGTGACCACCTCCCATTTCCTCGTTCCGCACCATGGCCTGTGCCAGGGCCAGGCGCGAGAGGTCGTTGCCGCCGATCGCCCCTACGAGGACACAGTGGTGTTCCGCCCAAGCGGGCACAAAATGGCACAATCCACCGTGTCCTCCAGGCGGTCCACACAGTGGTGTGGACGGTAAAGTAGTAATTTTAAAAATAAACTGCTATAATTAATACTAAAATGTCCAGTTTAATAATCTTGTCTCTATACATTCGTATGCTATTCAAGTCTTGCCAGAGAACGAATCGCTTTCACGATATAGTGCACTCGTGCAGTTGTAGCGATACTACACAGCTAGTCAGCTACTTACCTAGTTAATCCAAGTTATGGCAAGCTTTTGTATTATACGCGAAGCACATGTTGTTCTCGTAGAAGCACGTGCACTAATTAATCAGCATTAGTAAACATGCAGCATGTGAAGCATGTCTTACGCAAGTTTTTTTTTAATGATATTATAAATTAGTGCTTGACTGCGATCCCACCTGATGGTAAGCGGTGATGCAATCGTTGTTGATGAATCGCACTAGCTTATTAAGAACCTTGAAGATACCTAAATCAAATCGTTCCAATCCTTCGATGAACGCAGTAAAAACAAAAGAAAGAATGAAAGAAAACACGTTTATTTGACACATATGTGTACACACAATGAGATAACAATTACAATATAGAAACTTAAATACTAAAACTTAAAAAATACATCAACAGTGTGTGTCTCACGGCTGCGCCAAATAGGTCCAGTTCAGCATAACGACGAGGCGAAACGCTTATTCCGGACCGTAGAGGTGTAAAAACGTAAGGTGGACACCTGCCTTTTGTCGGGTTGTAAGATGATAGAAAGGTGATGGCGGAATCAAGTCAGTATTTCCCGCGCACACTCACCAAATGTTAAAACGATTATTCTGAAACTAAGACAGCTTAGATTAGCTGTCATTCCGGTTATGTTTTTTACTTTGAAGCACTGAGGTGTCCGGTACAAACAGCTGCATCAATTGGGTACCCCTCTTACATTGTAATACATTAATAAAGGGTGTAATCAGTTGACGCTGTCCGTACGCAAACCCCCTCCGATTCTCAGAAAGCAATTTTTTTTTATGTGGTAAATCATCCAATGATTTCTCCCGCTCGAGAGGCGAGATAGCGTGTCAGACTTTTACAGGTTAAAACCACACCTGTGCGCTATTTATGAAAGGGCTTGCTAGGGCTGCGGGATGTTTGAAAAAGTGACCATGGCCCTAGAAAGTAAAGTGCAACTGAAGGACTCAGGTGGGTTTTAGTCAGTAAAGCCGACACACTGTCTAGTTCTACCCTAAAGAGTATAAAGACATATGTCTTTAAAAAATCTTAACTGAAAAAAAAAAATTAACAAAGTACGAGCCGGGCTCGCAAATGAAGGTTTCCGTACTACAATATTAAAATCGAGCAAAAAACGGCGACAAAATAGCGTTTCTTTTATTGCATATTAGCATAGTCGGCCTTATAATGTTCCCACTGTTGGGAATTAGGCCTCATCTCTAGAAGAGGGAATGGGTCGTAATACACCACGCGGGCCCAGTGCAAGTTGGTGGATGTCACATGTCTTCGAATTTTTAGTTCTAGGACATGCCGGTTTCCTCACGTTGTTTCCGTCGCCGGTGTTTTCCTTCGCCATTTTGAGAGCAGTGGTGATGAAATAAATTACACAATGTGTAATGTAATGCGCCTGGCTGGGTTTGCCCTTCAACTCGTAACTCGGGGTCGTTACCACTCCGTCACCGCTACTCTTTTATTGAACACATTTTAATTTTTAACTTTAATTTTGTTATTTGTTGTAGCGGCAATAGAAATACACATTCTGTAAAAAATGACCTCTCGAACTTAAGGTTTATGAGATACAACCCGCTGATAGACGGACGGACAGACAGCGGAGGCTTAGTAATAGGGTCACATTGGCACCCTTCGGGTAGTTACGGAACCCTGAAAAAGAGAAAAGGGCTGGGTAGTTTTAATGACCCATTTCGTTGTCAAAATTACACCATTCTCACGAGTTTCATTCAGTTCTAATCACAATATTCGTCACCCAAACCCTTCTTAGGCCTACACGATCACGACAAGATTTATCTTATCTCGTTCGTAATCAAATCAGACGGTGTCGTTGCCCTCATCTCAAGTTATCATGTTTGCACATACCATCATGTTCAACAGAGTAATATCGCGTAATAACTGAACTTGAGTACAAAATAAAACCTACAAATCCTAGAACGAACGTTGATCTTTATAATTTTACTAGATTTTCTACGCGACTCTGTTAAGGACGTCCTTCTTGAGGCACATTTTCATACAAACGCTCTTACGCGATTATGGCGTTATTACACATTTTTCTTCAGATATTTTGGGAACACAGATAACTAACCTTAAGTATAAAATAAAACCTACAAATCCTTGAACGAACGTTGATTTTTGTAATTTTACTAGATTTTCTACGCGACTCCGTTAAAGTAAATTCGCGAAAAGCTAATTTGCCTAATATAGATTCTGACTTAAAGTAATCAGTTTTATCTTCTTTAGATCTGACTCAATGATTGTAAATCTACTTACTTAAGTTTTTCCACTTCCACTTCATTATTATAATTATTATTCACATCCACTTTTTTATTATTATTTGCTTTTGGGTATAATGTTGACAGGTCTGTCCTCTCGGTTGGTAATATGGAAATACTGTAATATTTTTTTTTTAAGTTACCACTTTCTTTCCGGTTCTTCTCCATAGGAAACGACCAATTGGAACCGTGCCCAGCTTCTAGCTTGTTATAAGGGCCCATATAAGTCTATTTGAAATACAAATATTTTGAATTAGAATTTTTAGTCTTGTTCTCTATGTAGGTCTAAGACTTAACATCATTGGAGCTCAAACCGAGATATTATATGTCATCGCGAAAAAGCAATTTAGTGACCTGCAATAACTTATGCCGCAGACACGAAATTTTATGAGACTTTTGACACAGCTTTTAGAACGCCAAAAGGAAGGTGTATACGAGTTACCACTTTATTATCTTCATTCTCAGGTTGACCCATTCATTTTTGCTAAATTAACTGGACCAAAAATTTGAAATCGTTATACACGATGGTCGATGGGGCCGAAAGGTTCTGGAATGCCGCGTACCGGAAGAAGCATACGAGACGCACCAGACTGGTCGTTATGGCGACACTTTGGGAGGCAAATGATGATTATACCTTTTTAAATTTCGACTGTTCTGTTCCCATTCTGAAATAGGACGTTTCGATAAAACTCCGTGCTGAATCTATGTGAAGTTAACATGTTTAATTTGAATCTATTTTTCTTCACTAAAGCATTAACTTAAACACCGCTTAGGACCGTGATTCCTCGTATTCGGATATCTGTTGTTCGATCACAGTGGACTAGCGCTTCAATGCCTCTATTTGGAAATGTGGAGCCATTTCAGTGTTAGACGAGCGACTCAGCCTTGATTCACGGCCAAGAAC
Organism: Mythimna vitellina; assembly: GCA_949316375.1. Classification (NCBI taxonomy): domain Eukaryota; kingdom Metazoa; phylum Arthropoda; class Insecta; order Lepidoptera; family Noctuidae; genus Mythimna; species Mythimna vitellina. Next base: position 18,238,877 of record OX438701.1, on the reverse strand, counting down.
ACGCTACTATTTCTATTCCCGTGGTCTTTATAGAATAATCGGTGGGTTTTAAGTTTCATTAGCTATTTCCTGCTGCTTCACTCTCGCTGCTTATCTAATAGAAACCGCAAATATTTCCGGATTAAAAAGTATCCTACGTGTCCGTAAAAGAATTTTTGTACTCGCTCTTTGTATTAGAATTACTGGTCATCAGATTTTTCGAAAGTAGAAAATTATTCTAGAGGAACATACTTTTGGGATGAAATTATCCTGTGTGCTATTTCATGGTCTACCAGTGACCGAAAGAAACAAAAAGAAAGAAAGAAAAAACGTTTATTCGTACCTCACACATACAGTAGAAATAAAATAGGTATGGAAAAATAACACTCCTCGAGCGCCGATTGTACATACGTCTGTACAACTTGAATGACCTTGAAAAACGCTTAATTGTCGTTTTGTACACACGTTTGTACGCTTTTTTGAGCCGAAAATTTTGGTTTCTATATCTTTGTTTTTCCTAGAAAAATCCAGATTTTTTTTTAATTTTTTTTTGGTGATTTACGTAAAAACGCGTAATTACGTCATAATAATACCCGCCCCCAATGGGTATTATTATGACGTAATTACCTGCCTGAGGAGTTAAAATCTGTGTAAGGCCAAAAAGGCGCCAAGACCAAGTGGAGTTCATCCAAATCCGTTCAGTTATTTGAATAAGGTGTCACAAACACACACATGCATGATACAAACTTTTACATATATAATGTTAGTGTGATTGTTTAGATGAGAATGACCGAGTTTAATTTAGCTTTATCCTCATTTGCGAAATAATTACTTCTGCGTGTAATAAGGATGCATTTTTTTTATTCGCTAACTGAAATATTTTTTTAGCTCTAGTAAACAATTATAAAAATTTATTTTAAATATATTCAGCAACAACTATGTTATAAAGCTTGAAAGCTGCTAATGAGGAAGAAAAGTCAGATAGACTTTGACGTCAAAGTTCATCATGTCCCCATAAAAAGCCATCATATAAAAACAGGATCTTGGCGAGAGAGACTGATATGTATTTGTTTAAAATGGTTACATCTCGTTTGTTTTTCTACTAATTTTGACCTTTTTTATGTTGCACCAATATTGGTTCACTGGTTAATTAACATATTTTTTTTCATGCATATTCCCGATTGTATTATTTTTACCCGTTTATGACCCTGACCCGTTACAGAGGGCATTTCAAATATCAAATCGATTGACCTTGTTGATCCGGTTTTGGTCAGTAAATTATGGTGACTACATCACCAATGCTAGTTTTTCTACCTTGCTAATACCTTTCTGCCAGCAAACTCTGCCGACTCTAGTACACTTATCACTAACGCAAGTTTTTCTACCTTGCTAATCCTGTTTCCGCCAGTAAACTCTGCCGACTCTAGTACACTTATCACCAACGCAAGTTTTTCTACCTCGCTAATCCTGTTTCTGCCAGTAAACTCTGCCGACTCTAGTACATTCATCACCAACGCTAGTTTTTCTACCTTGCTAATACTGTTTCTGCCAGTAAACTCTGCCGACTTTAGTACACTCATCACCAAAGCAAGTCTAAGTTTTTTTTTTCTAACCTTGGTAATCCTGGCCCTGGTATATTCCCCTTCAACGCCGATCTTCTGATCTAACCGAAAATTTTCGCACGAAGCTGGGGTGAGCTTAATTATAGGTTAGATCAGAATTGTGCTCGATGTTAGGGGACGGGTTCGCCCCCTATCACATCATTATCACCTTAGCGGCGCCCCCTTTAGCATTGGACCTAATACTGTCACTGTAGAGGCGTTGAGTCTGTCATCGGTAATACGCTATTCGATTTGACGGGTACGGTTGATGTAGTGGTTGAGCGTATCGCGGGTTCGATTCTTGCACGAAAAAAATATTACTATGGCCTATAGATAATTGTTTTGGGTTTGAGTGTCTTGTGTTTATGTGAGTTTACATGTTTGTGAATGCACCCACGATACAGGGTTAATTCCTCTTGTGGGGCAAAGATTATTTAAAATAAAGAAAAAAAAACTGCCCATCCGTTCTCCAACGATGATGGGTTGGTCTCCAGTCTAACCAGATACGAAGTACTAGTATTTTATATGGAGCTGCTCTCTATCTGACCTTCACCCCTGGCAAGACTGCTGTCTGATTTCCTGGCTTCTGACTACCATGACGATCTTTAAGTATCTACGTAAATAACAACCAGTAGGTACTAATCGAATTGAGAACCTCTCGATTTTTTCAAGTCGGTTTAAAAGGCAAGTTCCTGATTCACCTATTGATTCATCAACATCCGGCCCCAATTCTTGGAACTAGAACGTTACAATTTCGCAACTTTTATGATGTTTACAAAGAATACGAAAGGATTTTCTAAAATTCACCCCCTAAAGGGATGAAACGGTGGTCCAAAACTTGTATGGAGAAATCTATTTCCACGCGGTGGGAACCGCTGGCATGTAACCATATTTTTATTTATTTAAAAGCGTTTCCCGTGGAGTTTCCTGCACGTTCTTTTCCATAGAGTACCTAACCGCTACACTTTGGAAGGTGCAATTAGCATCATCTTTTTTTAGGATTCCGTACGCAAAGATGAAGGGACCCTATTGCTATCACTTCACTCTCCGTCTGTCTGTCATCAGGCTGTATATCATGAACCGTGATAGAGATAATAAAATAAATTTTTAGTGGCGCTCCGATATAACAAACGTGTTTTTTTTTTTTTTGCCCTTTTTTTGCTACGGACGGTTCGGAACCCTTCGTGTGCGGGTCCGATTCGCACGCGAAGGGCACTTAACAATTCGCACTTAACCGGTTTTTTTTTCTTTTTTTGTGACTAACGCAATTCAAAAGTGCCTGTAAAAAGTTCGGAGAAAATACATGTAGGTAATTTGAATTTGAATACTCTATTGGACTCATGAAACTGTAGAGGGAATACGGATGTGATCATTAAAGCCAACCTTGGCTAACCAAGTGACATTGAACTTTAGATAAAGTGACTGATATGAAAATTTACCTCTAATGTAATTTTATGCAATCATGCATGGCTTTATTGCTTGTGCTAACGGCATGCCGAAGTGTTTTGTCCTGAACATGATTTGAAATCAGGACGAATTTTGTTCACTCCTAGAACGAGTAAATCTTAATTGGTCTAGAGATAGCCACCGCGGCTCTGGAACCCACAGGGCAACTGAAAAAACTCAGATGGGTTTTAATCAGTGCGCTCAGTGAGAGTTGTTTTTACGTTAACACGATCGAAACGTTTACAGTGTTTAGGTTTTGATTGGTCAAGAGCTTGGAGCGGGCCAATCGGAGCACCGAACGTCATTTTTTGTAAAAGAAAATTGCACTAGGGACACAGTCACTCGCTCCATTTAGAACCGGAGAAGTTATTTGATGCTAAACGAGCCTATTGTATAGATCCAGTCAAGGATGTTATGGAGCTCCGTTACCAAAACCAAAACTATCCGATATCCGAAAAAAAAAAAAAACATCCGTAACCATAACCGAAACCGATATAAAAGTAACGGATAGTTTTGAATAAAGGCGGAGTCTAAATGACAGGTTACGACAGGTTTTTGTTTGTTTTGCCCGGCCAACCTAATGATAGTCTAGACTAGTTCGAAATAAAAGTCAAATCTTGGTTATGGTATTTTACGTTCATAATTTTAAAATTCTAATATCTGTAACCGAAACTAGCGGATAATCTGAAATAATTTCATATTCGTAACCGTATCCGAAACCGATATAGTATTCCTATATCCAGATCCGAAACATATCCCATAACCACCCAAATACCACAGAAAAGCACCAAGACGATATAGTGCGAAATGAAATGTTACTAACATAGTTTTAAATCATAATTACTAACAAAATAATTTGATATAGTTATGTATGTTAGCCAATAAGGTATTTATGCTATGGGTACCGTTTACCTGAAATAAAATTATTATTATTATTATTATAACATCACCGTTGCCAATGCACGTAGATTCTAATTCGTGCTTCTTTACCTTAGGCCCTAACTCCCGAGCAGAGTTATAAAACATGGACTTTTTAAAGCCTACTCCTCGGTAACGATTAGATCAATCAATAGGTTTGAAAAAAATATTTTTTTTATTATACATTCAACAAAAACATCGAAAACATCATGAGGAAACCGGCATGTCCTAGAACCAAAAATTCGAAGACATGTGACATCCACCAACCCGCACTGGGCCCGCGTGGATTAAGGCCCATTCCCTCTCCTAGAGAGGAGGCCTGAGTTCCAACAGCGATAACATTATAAGGCCAACTATGCTATGCTACGCTATACATTCATGTACAACATTATCAACATATGATTTTTATCGTAAGACTTACTTTTGGCAAAAAAAAAAAAAATTACCAAAATGATACCTATTTTTTTGCTTGTTTTCCTACTCCTTTCAAACGGCTTTATTCTTCAGAAATATGTTTACACAAGAAAAAGGCTGGTTACGTGTTCTTCAGACACAACACTGTATATGTCAAATCAATCAATATTTCGCAAACAAAATGGATTTAAAGGTCAGCGGGGCTCTATTCGTTCAAGGGACACCTTAAGTAAGTTTCTTAAATTCATAAACTGAGACCACACGTATACAATAATGTTACGAGTATGTTAGTCACCTTTTTCTACACCCACTACAATGCCTTACCTTATTCTTTGCCCGGAAACCGCACATACCAACCCTGAATAGGTAATACTTGATATATTGTATAGTTCCCATAACCCCATAACGTTCTAACCTTGAGTTAAGTTACGTTGATCCCAATAATTTTTATGTAGGTACAATCATTTATCATAATGTTAGCGTTCCGGATATTCTGGGCCGTTCGACTTAGGGTGTGACTACATACGAGTGCCTAGAGCGAGTTTGGTTTTTCGTTAACGCAATCGACACGTTTATGACGTCCGGTGCTTCGATTGGCCCGCTCCAGGCTTTGAACCAATCAGAGAGCCAAACGCGGAGAACGTTTCGATCGCGTTAACGTTAAAGTAGTTTACACTCAGCTCAGCACACTGACTACGAATCTATTTTGTACCCCGAACTGCGCTCGAACGGCTCTCATATTCATACTTCGTGGTCTACCATACGAAATAAGTTTCGCGTTTGGCTGGTTTTACTCGATGTGCATACAGCCTTAAGTAGGTGTTTTCTACGCGGCGTGCATGATTAAATATATTGCCAACTTATCTTTTATGTTTCAATGCAATTACTTAGCGTTGATTTGAAAACCTGTTTCGAAGCAGTTAAGTGTTTTAGTTAATTGGTGCAATATGTTTCCATTTTCGGTTTATTGATGTTTGTTTTTATAGCACGGGTTTCTCTGTGTATTTCACACTCGTTAAACTATAATTTTGTTGCTGATGCTGATGATGGCTTTTTTATGATTGTTTGATTTGCAATTAAATTTAAATTAAATAATTGTCTAATATGCAAGCAACAATGTCTCAATGGCTTAATTAATATCTCAAATATATTGTTATCCATTTGTTATAGCTCGGTTCTCCTACAGTTAAATAAATTTATAGATACTAATATAAAAATCTCGTGTTTGTTATCGATATCATTTCTTTAGTGCATATTTTGTAGCTCTGATTATTATCAGAGCTACAAAATATATATAGGTCGTAGGCTATATTTTATACCTCTAGGTGTTAAATAATTGGTGTTGAAAAAATGGAGGGAGGCCTTTACGCAGCAGTGGGACAATACGGGCTAGCTATAGTAATAATCTATGTATATAAAAGGAGAAACTGACTGATTGACATATCAACGCACAGCCGAAAGTACTCGGTCTAGGAACGTAAAATTTTGCACAAAGCTACTTTTTATGAAGTAGGCGACCACTAAGAGAGAGTTTTCCAAAACGGGGACCCCAGTTTATTATTGCCCCAGGGCCGTTGGTCATCTATCTACGCCACTTTTTACTTTGAGTGTAGGTATGTATGAAGAAACCTACTTTTACGCGAGCGAAGCTGGCAGAAGCTAGTAACAATATAGAATAGAATAAACTTTAAATATTATACATCAATATAGGGAGAATATATAAAGGAAAAAATAAATACTAAGAGGTGGTGGTGGTGGTCCCTTGAACATCTGGCTGGAGTTAAAAGCACACATATTCGTACTGCTGCCTGCGCCCATAAAGAGCCGCGCTGACCTTTAAAACCATTTTCTTTGCGAAATGTTGATTGATTTACATATGCTATGTACATTCTGAAGAAAACTTAACCAGCAATATTTTGTGTAAACATATTTCTAAAGATCAAAGCCGTTTGAAAGGAGTAGGGAAAACAAGCGAAAAAATATCATGTTGTTAATTTTTTTCTTTTGACAAAAGTACTTATTAGTCCTACGAAAACATCACATGTTGATAATGTTGTACATGAATTTTATAATATTAAATATATTATTAAATATTATAATAACCATATATTTTTTAAACCTATTAAACCTAGCCGTTACCGAGGAGGAGGCTTCAGAAAGTCACTGTTTTATGGCATTTTTTGGGAGCTAAGGCTTTAAAACTACTATCACGCGGGTGAAACCGCTGGCTGGAACTAGTAATGTTATAAGTGTTATAATCAGAGGTCGGAATTAAGTAGAGTTATTCATGTACTTATACTGATTTCATATAGCGATAGATTAAAGTGGATATGCCCCTAATCTCGGGATTCATTTTAAAGAGCAGTTTTTTTTTATGAAGTTATCACAAATATAGCAGAAAAAATTTCTTTATGCGTTAATGACGAGAAGTAGGAAGTGTATTTTGTTAACCTCACCTCAGTTGACGTCGAGAGATCTTTTTCAATGAAAAATACTAATAAAATTGTATGTTAATTATCTTTATTTATTTGTCTTATCTATCTCTGAGGTTTTTATTATTATTTATTTGTAATATTGTGTGCCACAAGGGATTTTTCATTAAAAATCCCGGGAAGATCCATATTAACATCAACATTTCGATGCAAGTACATGAAAAACTCTACCTAATTCCGACTCCTGGTTATAACACTTTCTAGTTTCGTAGTCCTCACCAAAAATTAAACAAGCAAACAAAACTCGTGAGATTAATCATTAAAATTGCAGAATGAAAAGACAGGTGTTAAATAATTGGCTATTAAAATAAAGCTGTTGATTGTTACAAAAACATGGCGACAGGTGCACTCTTCGTTGGCATGACATCTGTTCACTGACAAACAAAAACTGCATGTTGACAAAATACTGCTTACAATGATAACCTGCTTTTATTACATACACTCAAAGTGAACAGTGGCGTAGATAGATGACCACCGGCCCTGGGGTAAAAAAATATTTTTACCCCACGGCCCCAGATTACTGGGGCCCCATTTTTTTACGTGGCAAATCATTTAATAACTTGTTTTGCTCTGAGTGGAGCGTGAGGGAGTGTTAGACTTTGACTGACTAAAACGAGTTTTTTTTAAATATGATATATAAACTACTGTTTGACTGCGATCTCGCCTGATGGTAAGCAGTGATGCTATCGTTAATGGTCAGGCGTACTAGTTTATTAATTGTATTCACTCTTGCCTCGAGTTGCCATAATTAGAATTGCAAACTATTTTATTTAGATTTTGAAGGTGGGAGAATTTTTCGCTAGTTCTATAAGAGGTTTCTTAATTAGGTTTGGGCCCCCTCGAGCTTTGAGGCCCCGGGGCACTGTCCCGCCTAGCCTTTCGCTAGCTACGCCAGTGACAGTGAATCACCTAAGTCACTACACAGTTACACCACGCTTTGACGTCTCTCAGATAACGTAACGATACAGTGAAGACGAACGTGCGCAATGATAACGTAAGTACCAAGATAGGTACGCACTAGAGATGTTACGGAGATTCGATTCCGAAAGGTCGACACTTACGATTGTTTTTGTACTTTCGATACCGATATCGGTTCTAATAAATATTGGTCGGAACTTAATAACGGAGGTTTTTTTTAAAATTGACATTAACTAGTGCTTGACTGCGACTCCACCTTATGGTAAACAGTGATGCAATACAAAAAAGTCTATACTTATCGTGCGGGGAACCGCCCTCCCCCGTGACTTCTGTCGATTACTCTTTCATTAGTTTTGTTTCATCTTTAATAATATATATAAAAGGAGAAACTGACTGACATAATAAACGCACAGCCGAAACTAATGAGACTAGGAGCGTAATATTTTGCACAAGGCGTTTCCTTTTATGACGTAAGTGAGCACTAAGAGAGGATTTTCGAAAATTCATGAGACGGGGTTAAAATTTTATATGGAGAAACCCAAATTCAAGCGGGCGAAGCCGCTGGCAGAAGCTAGTTTAGTATATTGTGAGATTGCTCTTCATTTTACTTATCCGAGTTTTTGGTTGATTTTAGTATTGTTTTTTTTAACACCTCTGTCTCCACCTCCGATTGCGATGCCAATTTCGATTTCGACAAACCAAATTTAAAAACTCCGGTTCCGAAATCGGTTCCTTTATAACCACTTTCGTTACATCCATAGTAGGTACCTACTTCACTTCTCAACGTTAACCCCATTCTGTAAATACAAGCGAGCTAAACATCAAACTGTCTGATGTTCCCTTGTCACTCAAAATTACCTGAGCACCGATGAATGCTTAACGATCCAATGGGAGTAAGCTCTTTAAACTTGAAGTTGAGTAAAGACAGGTCGACGTCTACTCTATTTAGATCGACATTTGGCGGCAATTTCAACAGACATCTCCCAATCAGGATCCTGCCAAAGATAGCAGGTTATTCTAAGCTTAAAGCCAGGATAAATGAGAAACGAACCGAACAACTTCACTCTCGATATCTGTCACAAATGAACTTTCAACGGAAAATGGTTTGCGAAAATTTGGACGTATGCAAATGGAACGCTGTGGCGGGAATGCACGTAGTGATTTTAATATAATATGTAGTTCAATGGACTTTTGAACCGGGTGCAGGGTGACATCCATTTAATTTTAAAAAGGTGTAAGGTGTTTGTTCTTATTTCTCTTTATAAGGGTTCTGTATTATTATTTCTCATTTTTGCATACTAGGGGTATGCAAAAATGGCACCCTTTTAGGATCACTTTGTTGTCCGTATGTCATGACCCTTTTTCTCATGAACGATACACAGATCGGCAACCTTTTAGAGCAGTGAAAAATATACACTTCTAAGTCAACGTAATAAAAAAATAAGGCCGTTTATGCTTCGTTTATGACGTATTTTGACGTTCGCAAGGAAATCAAAACCTATAGGGTATTTCCCCTTGACCTAGTATCTTGGAATTTGGCAAGAAGCAAGGTCTTATAGCAAAAGTAAAGGAAGAAGTCTGAAAACCATACATTTGTAGTTACGTCACCCAAAATAATTACTTTTTTTGCGATTGGGATAAATCTTCGAAACTCGTTTCAAGAATCGAACTGTTTACATAGATAAGTTTTTACGGAATCCTCGATGCGCGACTCCGGCTTATATTTAACCGTTCTTTTTTTGGGTTTTGTACTTTTTTTTTCCGGTGGGAAAATCATCTTGATATCCCCCGCTCTTGGGCGGGGCGAGAGATAGTGTCAGACTTTTACTGACTAAAAACCCACTCCTGTTCCTTCGTTGCCTTTCGTACCAGGGCCGAGTCTTCCTTTCAGAATCAGACCCTTCGCCCCAGTAGGCTTCGACCCTGCTGGGCCCCTACAGTTGCTGACATCTTGAGGCGCGCGTGGAACAATACGCGCCGTTTGGGTTTTGTACTAAGTACTATTTACTACTTTTAAACTATAAATTAAGGCATAAAAGTTAGTGTTAGTGACCGGGAAGCAAAAACGCGCTCTTTGTCATGGTCTTTCTATTTTCACGACAAGAGTTATTTTCTCTGCCATTCCAATCTTTATACCGTCCGAATCAATTTTCAAATTGATTTGGACAGTAATTTCTTAACATTTTTTTTTACCATCATAGACAAATATGTACGATACAAGTGTTTTTTTTTTTAATGTTGTTGGGTTTGCGCCTCACCACTATGCCCTCTGCTGCAAAGTGATGATGTGGTCGACTATGGAGCATACTTGCCTAGAAGTAACCGATTCACTCTTGAGTTAAACTTGATCCCCAGGCATTAGGAAAAACAGACCAGCAGGGAAGCTGCAGTTTAGCTGTACCTACTACGCACAATGAATGTGTTCCCAAAACGTTATGTGAACTGATTGAATGAAGAGTATTACCATCGATGACGCATTCTGCCTGACCTCTCGTGACTCGTCTAAATAGACGCCAGTTCTAACACTTTAGAATCCTGACGTGACATTTGGCTGATTGCTTCGGAGGTAGAATTTATTCTCTCTCTACGACGTGGAATTTAATCTACGACGTGGAGACGACAATTTTAATGAACACTTAGCTTACTCTTAGAACAACTATTATGGGAAAAAAATTAACTGCTTCATATACACAACTCAACGAAATGTAGGTACTGAAAAGGTTTTTTTTTTGGGGTGTGAAATCGTCTAATAACTTCTCCCGCTCTGAGTGGAGCGAGAAGGAATGTCAGACATTTACTGAGTAAAACCAACCCGTGTTCCTTCAGTTGTCGTGTATTTCCAGGGCCTTGCACCCATCCTTTGAGTGATGCAATCTGTCGAAAGATTTTTATTTTAACCTGCTATTTAAAACAAAAATTGTGAATGTAAAAGTTGTTCATAATTATGAGTATTGCCAGCGTTTATTGTTGTGTTGTTGTCGCCAGATTGTATAAGCTGTAGGCACTTACGTGTGAATGAAAACACCTGGTCAATAAAAACTACAACGTATTCTAGTATTCTACACTTCAAGAGTGAGGTCACCCTAAATGGTTCATCCGGAGATTTGAACTCGGGAAGTAACCTTCATTCGGTCGTTGAACTAGAGAACTAGAGCATGTTTATTTAAATATTTAAAATGCGAAGTGACCTTGCACATGAGCGAATGCATGTCCTTGGTTTTTTCTGGATTAATTTATACAAAGTTAGGGTACAATATGGCTCGCGGGGCCACGTTAATATGTCGTGCGTGCGAGCGCGAAAGAGAGAAAGGAGTTATACAGCTCCATCCCTTTAACAGTTTAGTTTAGGTTGTAAAATGAATCGCGTTAAGAGTTAGGTAGGGCCTCTGACCTACAAGTATCTACTTATTCAAATTACGAGCCAGCTGTTCCATTTGTTCTTGACCCCTGCTTGTACAACTGTGTTTATTATATGTATTTTCATTTTATGTTTTTTTTTTGTTTAATTGATTTTTTAATTTAAACAGTCCACAAACATAACCGTAGGTATAGTCGATCGATTAATTGCCATAGACATTTTATACCAGTCAAACTTTGGTTCAACGATAAATAGTGTTTGAAGTATATAATCGAGTGAAGTACAGTGGCTGTTTTATTATTCACAAATTGATACTTTGGGATATTGTTATGTAAAATTGATGTAGTTTTGTATCCCAAGTGTCTACACAACTAGACAATGTGTGGAATCATTGAAATAGACGCGATCTCGGCAAAATGGAGCTGAGAATTTTATTGTAGTATTGACGTGAATACCTTAGCGAACCTTGCCTTGAAGGCCGAGTCGATACATTAGCTGCCAAATACTTCAAAAACGGTAGATTGTGTTACATTCACGTTCTAATGAAAAACAATGTGAATTACTTTCTAAAATTGAAACTGGTTAAACACATAAACAGTGCAAATTTGTTGCCATAATTTAATAGCTGCATCATGTAACTTTTATAGATCAATTCTACTTAGAATGCAAGAGCATATCTACTTAAATATATATAAAAGGAGAAACTGACTGACTGACATATCAACGCACACCCAAAACTGCTGGGACTAGGAACGTTAAATTTGACACTAGGTTTCCTTTTATGACGTAGACGAGCGCTAAGAGCGAATTTTCCAAAATTCGCCCCTATAAGGATGAATCGGGGGTTCAAAATTTGTATGAAGAAACCTATTTTACGCTGGCGAAGCCGCTGGCCTAAGCTAGTCTACCCAAAAGAAGCATTCCAGTAAACATGCCTATTTTAATTTAACATTATCATTGACGAATTCAAACAGTTTGTTGCAACTTGCGGCCAGTACTTACCATAACGCCTACGGTATACTTAAATGCCTTTCGATCTACCATTACGAAATCACCAGATCATTTACAATAATACGTGTGAACGGACATTGCACACGACTCTTTGCTTCTGCGAAATTGGCATTCCATCTGTCAGAATCATCTTACAATTGCTCAAGAAACGAAGAAAAGATGGAAGAGATTGACCAGAGGCCTTCCTATGTCGTGTTAAAATAACAAGTGTGCCAGCGAAAAGAGGGATGGAGCTATACAACCTATATAGCTTCATCCTTTTAACAATTCAGTTTAGATCGTCAAATGGGGCGTTTTAAGAGCTTGTGGTAGGGTCTTATGTTTCTAGAAATCTTTGGTTTGAAAGGTATAAATGGGCTATAAAGACTTATCGCTGTAAATGCCATGTCTGGCCAACATCCTGCGTGGTATTGTTTGTTAGCTACGAGAATCAAGAGCTAAATACTGACCCTCCAATGCTTATGATCTTCTGCACTAATATTATCATAAGTAACTGTTGCTCAATTTATTCCTGTTTTTTACTACAAAATAACCCTTTGTTCCACCAAAAATACTAATTGCGCACTAAAATATGGTTTTCTGAGTGTTTAGAAAAAATTACCACGAAGGGGATGGCGGGATCTATTGAGCGAACTCAGACCCGCCGAAATTTGCATTCCATCTGTGAGAATCATCTTACGATTGCCCAAAATAAGAAGTAAAGATAGAAAAAAAAGATTGGCTTTGTTTCCAAGATCGTTTTTCTAAAAATCTTTGGTCGAAAAAGAATGGTTGTATAAATGGGTTACAAAGACTATTGATGTCATTGCCATGTCTGGCCAGCATCCTGCGAGGTAAGTTTGCTAGCCATACTAACCCTCCAATGCTTAGGTACGACTCTACTGCAATCTAGCTGTCACATTAATATTATGAGAATAGTATTTTAATGATTAAAGACTATACTTTTCCTCAATTTATTCCTCTTTTCTATTAAACAATAGACCTTTGTTCCAACAAAAATACCAAACACGCACTAAAATATGTATTTCTGGGTGGTTTAAAAAAAATAACCACGAAGGGAATGGCGGGGTCTGTGTTCGCACTAGATCTCGCCATCCCTGTCTAACCTAATCTGTCCGTGTCGGGGTTCCCCAAATCCCTTAATAGTTGTAAAAAGTCCATTAATAGTCGATGTAGGTACAATTAGTATTTTTAGTGAAGAAGAAGATTTTTGATGCGCGGTTAAAAATATCGTAATAGTATATTAAGTTTGTTACTCTTTCTCATGCATAACAGAGAAAAGCATACGGGTAGACCATGTCTTGGTATTCTAAGACATGGTGTATCTGTGTGTCAAATTGCACATGTTATGGAGTTACGGGATTATTCGAAAAAGTTAGTTTAGGTTAGGCCTGGTGGTCTAGTGGTTAGTGGCCCTGACTGCTATGCCAGAGGTCGTGGGTTCGATTTGCACCCAGTACAAATGTTTGTGTGATGAGCACGATCATTTGTTCTACGTCTGGGTGTAATTTATCTATTATATGTAAGTATTTAGAAATATATAAGTATGTTATTATTTGTCTGGTACTCATCACACAAGCTCTGCTTAGTTTGGGACTAGACGGCGTTGTATGATAATCGTGGAATATATATAAAAAAATATAAAGTTACCGTGGTCCTAGAATGCAAAGGGCAACAGATGGCACACGATGGGTTTTATTCAGTAATGGTTGGCTGTCAGAAATTAGTAATAAATAATATACCACGTTTTTGCTGCTTGTGACGTCAAGAGGTGCATTGTTAGAAGTAGGAACTTCGCCCAAAACGAATGAGATTTGTACAAACGTAGTTCGTTCTTAGTAGTTAAATTGTTTGTTGGTACGGAACATAAAATTATGCTCATAATGCCTAACGGGTAACAAGCGTTACAGTTTGTGCCAAAGCACTAATTGAAACCGAGTTTGGCACACATACGTTAATAAAATTGTAATGTATGTATTATTTGTTGTCAGCATATTCTCTGTTGTTGTTTGTTACATTTCGTGTGTAAAGTATTGACTGGTTAGTAATAATAATAAAGAATTGATAAAAAAGGTACCTAATTCCCATCCTAAAATGTATTTATACAACGTGTCGCTGACGACGCGACAATAAATTAAAACACTCGTAGTATTAGTCCATAGGAATATTATTAAACTACCAAAAAAAACTAAAATCGAAGTGTAAAAATGTTTTTCATTTTTCAAACAAACTAAATAGCATAAAATCGTCAATAAAATAGAACACCATTTATAAACGGCACACTAATCTGTGACAACAGCGCCGTGTCATGTAGTGACGTAATCTTTTGGAGCCATTATTATGAATGCTTTATAAAAACAATTACACCAAATCACAGATTTTTATTAACAAAATTATTAATCTTAATCACTATTCCATTATTTTGCACTCACTGTCACTAACTTATTGTCGATATTAAATCATGTCCACCTGCCCTACCCAGCCTAGACGTAGGGTTGCGTTCAAAGTAATTTAAAATTCTATCGTCTAGTCTCACTCTTACAAGCACTACAAAATTTCGGGATAAAGGGTCGATTTTCGCGCATCCTCTAGACAGCTTGAACAATAATGCGCCCATTGGTCGGACCAGGTCGGACAAACTTGGGTGTTCCCATACCTCTCTATAGTTTAAGCGGCGTTTCTGTGGCACTCTTCATAAATTAAAATTATGTCAGAGTACTCCGAAGCTGTGTAAATTGAAACGAGGCATGATAATTCAAAAATAAAACGTAATTATAATACAATACTTTTAAAATAAAAATAATAAAGTCAGTGACTTTGATATGTCAACTGTCACTTTAACTTGATAAATCATTTGTCTTGTTTAATGGCTGAATGGCTATATGGTTTTATGAATTTTTTCTCAGTTGCCAAGGAAGTTTTTTTTTTGTTATCGTGGACTTCATATTACGTCATGTAGAAAATGAAAAATAATGTCCTGTGATTAAACTACTGGATATATTCGAATAATTTTTGGTATGCAGACTGGGAACATCATGAGGTATACGCTGTTTAATCTACTGTCGCGTGGCGTGCAGTAGTGCGTCTGTGTCGTGGCATACAGGGTGGCGTCGGTAATAACCGACGCCACCCTGTATGTATTTTTTTTAAGGTGGAAATCATCCAACGACTTCTCTCGCTTTTGCTGAATAAAACTACACCTATGTTCCTTCTATGCCATGCGTTCCAGGACCCCGGCTTTCCCTTTCGGAAGCCAACCCATGCCCTCAGTAAGCTTCGGCCCTGCTGGGCTCTACCGTTTTGCTGCCATATCTTTGAAGCGCGCCTGGAACACTACACGTCGTCGACGACTCGGGTTTGGTTTGGACAGCCGGACGGCGAGTTACCCATTGCTCGTCGTACGCAAGCTTTGCAGAAAGAGGCGACCGCCTGCCACTCCTCCGTGCTTCGGACCATGGACTGCACCAAGGCCTGGCGCCAGAGATCGCTGCCGCCAATCGCCCCCACGAGGACACGGTGATGCTTTGCCCAAGCGGGGCACACCTCTACCGTATGCTCCACCGTGTCCTCCGGGCGCTCCACACAGTGGTGAGACCCGGGCGTTACTTCTGCACGAATCCGGTGCTGACCATGTTCTGTGAGAACCGGCGTCATGCGAAAGGTGAGGACACCGAGAGGTCTTACCAGCCACTACTTAAAGACCGCCATAATTTTGGTGTGCCCAGCACTAGGTTGCGACAGTCGCTGTCGCCATTTCACTATGAGATCCCGCCAGAACTCTGTCTTCCAGTTACGCCTCGGGGTTTCATCTCCAGATCCCATGGTGGCAGGCCAGCAAGGAGACTCGCCGCTTCAAGAGAAACCGTGCGGTATCCTCGCACCATCTGTATGGCCATTATGATCCTCTGGCTTCGCAGCGACGGCGCCCACACCGGCGCCCTATAATGGGCCATGGACCGAACGATGCCTGCGTAGAGCCTCTGTCAGAAGGCGTCAGGACATCCTAGGTTAGGCATCCCTTTCAGGCTTAGATTTGCCAGTAAAAAGATAGCTAACATTCTTTACTTCAGGTATTTTCGTAATAAATCGTTATTTTATCTTTATCAAACTCGCCATTTTCCGTTTGAAAGTTAACTCTGTAACCTAGTTTCAAATAACAATAACAACAGCATACCATTGTTTTTATCTTTTACTATCAATAAGTATCGAGAATCGATTTAAAGGTACCAGTAATACGTATGCAGATAACGGACAAAATTGCATGTTTAGTAAAACACATGGCAATAGCGATTTGTACACGCAAATCAAGTCATTCATGGAATTGGAGCGCGCGTTTCTTTAGAGGTCGATTAGACCGCGCCGCCCTACTTATGAGATGAATTTATAGCCTTTTATTTAAAGGGTTGACACTGATGGAAGATATGTACGCGTTCAGTTTGTTCCAAATTGAACGCTATTTTATGAGTTTTCTTTGAATACAGTTTTTTTTTGCGGAATAGAATTGTACATAATTGTAAGTACATCAAAGCAGTAACACAACTCTTACACATGAACTTAATCATTCTATCTATTGGTGAAACCTAGATCAAAATCCGTTTAAAACTGCTGTCTGTATGAACTTAAAAATATTTTGAGTTTGTACAGACAGCTGTCTGTTTCACCACGTCTTTATGTGTTGGAGGACTTTGTTTTCTAATATGTAAGGATCAGAGACAAAAGAAGAAAAAGGTACAGTAAGGCCTATTACCCACGGACGCGTAGCTTAAAGCTAGAACTACACTGCGCACACGTGTGACACACACGCCCATTTGGGCGCGTCGGTCTCCATACATTTTATATGGACACTAGACTTGTAGAGCTACACTGGATCCACGCCACGCGACGTCGTACTACATAAAAATCAGGCGTGTTATACGTGTGCGTCGGTCTAATGTAGTTCTAGCTTTAAAGATGCGTATTCGTCATAATACGCTTGGTGTAGGTACGCTTGCTCACAAGCTTACATACAGAACTATGAAACACTGTCGTGCCGTCTCGTGCAGCTTCGTGCACGAGACGGCACGACGTTGACGCTTGTATTGACGAATAGGTACGCGTCTATGAAACTGCGTCCGTGGACAGTAGGACTAAGAGATGAGAAAAAGAAACAGAATGGAAATAGTATTTTACTAAATTTAAAAAATAAAAGTAGCGAGTAGGTAATGGCGTGGTTAGAATGACTAAAAGTTGATAATATAAAAATATCAGCAAGACCAAGCTAATCTCTTGACTTCTTGAGTCCTTGTTTTGGTTAGATACTGAAAGAGCAAATGTCATACTGCGCTAGTTCACTGGCCGGCACGTGTAAAGCTGTCCACTTCATCTCCAAGGTCTTCTCGGATTCTCTGGATAAGAGAGAGTGTACCCAGATTCAGAGTTTTGCTAGCATAATATTTCAGGATATAGTTATGATTCACTGTTCGTAAAATAATGTTATATGAAACGCACGTTGTGTGCCAAGACTGCGGGACTTCTCGAATTGTCACCTCGGCCTTGAACGATTGAACATGGATGAGTTTTACTCTCGCTCCACCTAGAGTGAACTAAGTTCTTTGATGATCTCCCACTCAAAAGAAAAACTACTTATACATTTCGCCGATTTTACTAGAAAGACAAGAAAAATTAAAGAACACAAAAATAGTAAAAAACTGAGCGTTAAATCTCTTATACACATAACCTTGGATTGCGTGTTTTAAAAATTGTATTGACCTACGATAACTTAAAGAACCTAGTAACCAAGATAAAAAAAATACATTCCGTGATGGAATTTGAAGTCACAATCTTGCTTATTAAATCTTCTCTCATAACTTGTTAATACTAATTGGATGAAAATGTTTGCTGGCCACTACTTACTGGTGGCTCAATATCGACGATATGATAGGGTATTTGGCT
Source organism: Mythimna vitellina (assembly GCA_949316375.1). Classification (NCBI taxonomy): domain Eukaryota; kingdom Metazoa; phylum Arthropoda; class Insecta; order Lepidoptera; family Noctuidae; genus Mythimna; species Mythimna vitellina. Next base: position 18,220,809 of record OX438701.1, on the reverse strand, counting down.
GTATGTTTTAGTACCAATATACATTTTTCAAAATACATAGGGATAAAAGACGCTGTTAAACAAAATCTATAAAATCTCTGTGGTATGTCTATAAATTCTCTAAAATCTCTATAAAAACTAAAAAAAGAGTACAAATTATACAAATTACAAATTTTAGCCTAAATTTGTATTATTGTGTACTACAATAATACAAAGGAGACAATTTTTTTTGTTTGGGGAATAGGCCCACCACAAATTGTGGCGTATAGAAATGAAAAGTACGTTATTTTATTCCTTATAATCTCTAGATTACAGTGGTAATATCAGCAAAACTTTATCTAACCGGAATGCTGTGAAATACGACAGTCAAAACATGACTCCTAAAATCTCACAAGAGCGATTGTTTAATGAGTGGATAGGTCTCCTTGGTATTTTAAGTTAAAATAGTGCACTGTTCAGTAATATATAGTATAAAACAAAGTCACGTCTGTACTATGTGACAGATTTTGATGTGATTTACACGATTTGATAGACTTATTCATGAAAATAGATTAGATGTATTAATTTCGAAATAGCGTGGCTTTTGCCGGCCATTGACTGTAGATCTAAAGTAACGTGATGTATTACTTACACAACCAGCTTATTATATATAGATGTATAAGCTAGTTGTGTAAGGAGAAAAAAATAACACATTATAGGTACGTCACAAGAAGTATTTATTTCTGTTCATCATCATCATTTTCAAAGTCATCTCTTAAAAGCAGTATTTGATCTGAAAAAGATGCAGGTGGCTCAACCTCACCTTGATGCCGCGACCAAGATAAAAACCACACTATACACATCACATGTGCACAGCAGCCAACAGTGCGTCTATCTACTAAACAATTACAACAGTATCCAGCAAGAGCAGCTCTCGTGTTAGTAATTGATGGGGTGGTCTCAACTAATGTATAAATATAATAAGCTTTCCTACTTGTGTGCCTTGATTGTATCTTAACTTTTTTTTCCGGTGGGAAAATCATCTTATGACATCCCCCGCTCTTGGGCGGGGCGGGAGATAGTGTCAGACTTTTACTGACTAAAAACCCACTCCAGTTTCTTTGTTGCCTTTCGTACTAGGGCCGAGTCTTCCTTTCAGAATCAGACCCTTGGCCCCAGTAGGAGCGCGTGGAACAATACGCGCCGTCGATAACTTGGGCTCGGTCCGGACGGTTACCGGACGGTCGGACGGCGTGTCACTCATTGCTCGCCGTCCGCAAGCCCGCGTCTACGGTGGCCGGTAATCGGGATCAGAGTTCCGGCGGCGGTTGGGGCGTGAGGACCGTTGCCTCACGCGATCGGCCACCTCCTTTGCTAGCATTACTGCTTCGCAGAAGGAGGCGACCGCCTGCCACTCCTCCTCGACCATGGCCTGTACCAAGGCCCGGCGCGAGATATCGCCGCCGCCGATTGCCCCCACAAGGACACGGTGTTGCTCTGCCCAAGCGGGGCACACCTCTACTGTGTCCTCCGGTCTACGCAATGGTGACACCCGGACGTTTCTTCTGCACGAATCCGGTGCAGGAACCTCCCGAACTTATCATGTCCGGTGAGGGCCTGCGTCATGCGGAAGGTAAGGACGCCGTGTTGACTTTCCAGCCACACGCCATGATTATTACGTGCCCAGATGCCTCGTAGAAGATAATTATTTGAACCAAAATCATGGACAGTTTGTCGGTATATCTCGATTTTGAATTGTTCGGTGGCCCTGACATGCTCTCCATAGTACGAATGAGATTGTTTGATTTGATAAATTCCTAGAGAAAATAGAATTAGGTCCGGGAATGTCAATCAGGAAAATTATCCAGCTCTGGAAGATAACCATCAATACTGGCAAATTGCACTCTCACTCTGTTTAATTTGTGCATTTCTATATATGAGGCTAAATGGTTTGGAGTGTTTAGTTTTGCTTGAGCAATCGCTAATATCTGTTCAGCATAACAAAAGTCTCTGATTAACGTATGATTAAATCGATTTATTAATGCTGCAGCTATTTTAAAGTCATGTATGATGTGGGATGATGTTGTATTGAAATATTCCTGACGGAACAATTTGAAGTTCGGTTTAAATCTGCAATTCATGACTTCAATCACCCACCTACACAAGGTCACAACGGATCTTATTGGCTGCAATGGTTGATAATTGGTGTTCACCAGCCTGTTTAGATTCAGGCATATAACCATATTGTCACAATTGATACATTTGGCTTTGTGGATTATGCACTGTATCTACAGATGCCATTTTCACAAAATCTTTCGAATAAAAATACGAACAGAAGAAACATGCAAACTATATAATAATCGGAAACAATAATAATGTTGTCTGTTAGTGTCAAACTGATTGAAGCTGGACCACAGAGCATCTGCAACGGGTTATTAATAACGTTTCGTTCCACGGTAATTTTTAAAGTACGTTACTTGATATTTGTGTTAAACGTTAATAACAACATAAAAAACAAGTTCACTTTACGAATTAATTAGGTATTATCTCTTTAAACGCATTTAAAGCCGATGTTATTACCGCTGCGCATCGTAGTAACATTTTTTTTATGTTAAAATAAACCTAAAAACGCTCCTAAACAACTATTTTTTGCCGCAACACTTTTTTACTATTATTTCATTATTCCGGTTAGATTTCTACATAATTTTTGGTCTGTTAATTATAATAAGATGAACACTTCTTTCATGTGTAATATCATTAATATACGTTACCGTTTAATAGTGGGCCCAAAAAAAATTGTCTCCTTTAGGCCAAAATTTGTATGTGTGTATGGTTGTTACTAGTTCACGCTTAAAAGCCAACAGATTTATATGAGACTTGACACTCGGGCAGACCATGTCCTGGAATAGAACATAAGATACTTCTTATACCGGGAGAATATTTCCTTAGCTTTATTAGCGTTATTGTCTACTTTAATGCAGACAAAACCGCTGGCAGAAGCTAACCGTTTAAAAATGTCTGACAATCAGAGATAAGAATAACTTTGAAAAATCTCTGATAATCAGACAAAAATAACTAATAAAAAATCTCTGACAATCTGAGGCAAGAATGACTTTTAAAGTCTCTGATAATCAGAGACAACAATAACTTTAAAACTATGCAACTTCTTTTTTTTCTTTGATATAAACCAGTGCTTGACTGCGATGCCACCTGATAGTAAGCAAAGATGCAATCATTGATGGTGAGACGCACTAGTTTACTAAGAGCCTATTCACTCTAGCCTTGAAGACACCTAAATTATAGTTGGACGGGAAGAGTGATCTTTTTTCGCGACTTGATTTTTTTTATGTAGGTAACATCTTTCAAAAGGTCTATAGGTAATCATCAAGTTTTGAAAGTAGTCAAATACCCTATTGCAATCGGTTCTCTTCATTTCATTTCTGAATGAATAAGTGCCAAACGCTATCACTTGCAGCTAATTAAAATTACGTCAGCGTTTTATAAATGTCGAAGACTTCGAGTAGAATACTGATTTTGACCTGTTTCTGGTTGACTAGAGGCTGGCCTAACGTTGGGAAAATCTTGGCGGGTCATTTAATTGCTTTACAGTGTCCTTTATTACTTGAATCCAATTAATGTGGCTAAAGTTGAGTCCGTATGGAAATAGGTCTTGTCTTGTACTGTGTATTTGTTCCTCCGAATTCGCTTTTGTGGACCAGTGAACAGTAAAACCTGGCAATGATCAAGACATGACCTACATAAACCGTCGAAAATCCCACTTACTGGGGTGCGAAAATCACACGACGTCTTTACGAACACAAAAAGTCTTTATTTTTGTGTGTTATTTGTTTGAAATATGTCTACTAACTTTAGAAAATTTGCGTTATTAGGTTCGAACGATTTTTCAGTACACCACTCCAGAACCTTTCGACTCCATCGACCCTCAGCCCTGTGCATGTGCCCTGCCCAGTACCACTTCAGTTTTGCGATTTTTCCGACTATTGACCGTTGGTAACCTTGCTTCATCTGCGGGATATCTACACTTGATCATGCTAAGGAACTTCATTAATTGCTCTTTGGGTCACTTTAATCCTTTTGATGAGGCCCATTGTGAGTGACCATGTTTCAAAGCCTTTTATATGTCGTCACTGGCAATATGCACCGGTCATAAACTTTCATCTTGAGACACTGTATGTGATGTGTAAGTTACACTGTAATTATTGTAGGTATATGGACTTGTAGTTAACCTTGACAAACGCCTTCGTGTCGCCGTGTTTCTTACCCTATAAAATTGGTCAAGCGCATAATGAAAAGGCTAGGCACTTTTCTCCAGTCGTTCTGTGGTTATTTCGATAGCAGAACGCATTGTCTTATAGACAATGGCGAACAAAGTTCCTCGTTCCGTTTCTTTATCGCATATAAATAGACCACTAACAGGCTTGCATTATTGATGCATTATATGATGACTAATGCAGTTCGTAAATCTAAATTGGGAAAGTTTATCTTTCGGCCTTGTGCGAATCTCGTTGAGATAATCTCAATATGGTACGTTCTGCAGAATTGTTCGTCATTGAGTCATTGGCACTAGTTTACGTTTGGGTAGGTAGGTAGGTGCGTGTGTTTGTTTGGCGGGGTTTTATACTGTTACAGTATGCGGATCGTGGATTTAGCTGACTAAAAAAGGGATAGGCAAAATGTGACTCGTATTGCGGGCGATACAGCGATAAAAATTGAGCGGATGCTGCGGCAAAACAAATAAACAAACACATTTAACCCTTCCCCTTGGCTTCGTCGTAGTTGAGTAAATATTTAACAAACATACAAAGCAATTTTCTCTAATGTCATTCTGTAATCAAAAATCTGCTTACAACTGCGCCATGATTGTCAAATCACGATTCTCTTAAGCTCTACAATAATAATAAGGAAAATCTCGTTTAAATCCTTATAAACCACAGATTACGTTTGTGTATTTGAGAGTTTTCCTTAATGCAGCTGCAATTTCGCCCAGCATTATTTCTTAGTGTATTTGCAAGCGCATTAATTCTACAAAAGAAAGTAATTAATTCTCCAGTTTTAATTTATTTGTAATTTAAGAGCTTCATTGAAATTCTTTGTGACCACTAGTACCGGCTCTCAAACAAGCTGGAATGCTTGGTTATTAGGCAATTAGAATTAGTACATATTTTAAAAGTCATTAACAGTTTTTCAGGGATTAAATTGGGGTGCACGGTTGGCGCACTGTTTGAGCGACTGGCTTCTGCGTTGCGTGTCGTAGGTTCCATTTCAGCACGGAACAATTATTTTTGTAAATTACAGAAAGTTGTTTTAGATCTGGGTATCTTTTGTATGCGAGTTTACGTGTTTTTGAACGCACCCCACAATACAGGAGTAATTCCAAGTGAGCGGCAACTATTTGAAAAAAAAAAGAATTACTGTACTTTGTTATAATAAAGAAAGAAAGAAAAAGAATTTATTTGGTACAGCACAAGGCGCAAACAAACATAAAACATAATCATAATTCAAAAAAACATAATAACAAAATAGGGTAAACACAAATAAAAAAATAAAAAGAAGAAGCAAAAATGTAGTTGTGTGCCTCACGGCTGCACCAAAATAGGTCCATTAGAATAATATTATTCTATTAGAATAATATTATTCTATTAGAATAATATTATTCTAATAGAATAATATTATGTGACTGTGTATTTAGGGAGTAGTGGTGGCCGAGTAGTAATCCCCGACTTACGAGTTGTAGGTCACGGGTTCAAACCCAGCTAGGCACATTACTTTGTGTAATTTATTTCATCACCTCAGCTCCCAAAACGCTGAAGAAAAACATCGTAATGAAACTGGTATGTCCAAGAACCAAAGATTCGAAGTGACATCCACTAACCCGCACCGGGCCCGCGTGGTAGATTACGGCCCATTCCCTCTCCTAATGAGGAGGCTTGAGTTCTAGCAGTGGGAACATTATAAAGCTGATTACGCTGTTATGGTAATATGACTGTGTTAAAATCTTTTTGTTAAAAAAACATAATCACAAGTATGCCTTAACATTATTTTTCATCTATCCGGCTCGAAGAACCAAGTTTTGTGACCCAAATATAGTGTAGCATTAACATTACAACGTTTTGAAGAAAGAAAGAAGAAAAAAAAATTAAACACTGCTTCATCCATTCTCAAAGTTTAAAACATTAAATAATTCGCTTCATTGACCTAGTCGTAACAAGTACAATTTAATAGTTAACGCTGTGATTCTAGACTTACTCCGTTTAAGACCGTTGTTTCGGCACCGCGCCGAGATTCGGTCGTTTAACACCAATGTTCCCGACGAGAATGAAGCTTAATCGCGAAGTAGATTTAAGCCAGTTTCGTTCAGTTTGTTCCTGGTTTTGAAATCGCGGGAAATAATATACCATGAACTAAATCCCGCCTGTATTTATCGCATAAAAAGTGATTTAATGCATTTATTGTCATTAAAAAAAATTGAAACACTTTGAAATCAAACAAAAAATACGCTGAATAATGCCAAAAGCCATTATTAAGCCTATTAATTTATGAAAAAACTAGTAGCATTTCCCTGACCAAGGGATCGAATCCAAAACACGACGCACTCACTGCGGGAATATTAGTAAGAGTTAACGTGGATCTGGAAAGCAAAGGGTAACTGAAGTAACACCTGTGTTACTTTAGTGGTTTCAATCTTTTAACCGCCTACGTCGAATATATCCGACAAACACTCTCGCGTTTATTCCGCCAGGGTCGCACTTCCACGACCAAATAAATACTCCATCTCGTCAGCTCTTCTGTCACCTATGGGCATTAAAGAGCCAAACGAGATGGATAGCTGCAAACCCTCGACCCTGGTGATTAGGACACGACAACACTCGTCGGACCAATCTGACGCAAGCTGTTATAAGGTTAGTCACTAAAAGTCTGACACAGCCTCTCGTTCCTACCAGAGCGGGAGAAAATGATTGCATTAAATGATTGACTGGCCCGATGGTCTAGTGGTTAGCGGCTCTGACTTCTATGCCGGAGGTCGTGGTTTCGATTCCCACCCAAAACAAATGTTTGTGTGATGAGAACAATCATTTTGTTCTGTGTCTGGGTGTAATTTATCTATAGTATGTGTATATTTAGAAAATATGAAAAAAGATTTTTATGAAAAAAGATTGCATGTAGCGGAAATGAGAATGTTGAGATGGATGTGTGGTGTGACGAGAATGGATAAAGTAAGAAATGAATATATTAGAGGAAGTTTGAAAGTGGCGCCAGTGTCTGAAAAGTTGAAGGGGAATCGTTTGTCTTGGTATGGTCATGTAAAGAGGAGAGATGAAACACATGTTACTAAAAGAGTTATGAGTTTACATGTGGATGGGTGGAGAGGGAGAGGGAGGCCAAAGAAAAGATGGATGGTTTGTGTGAATAGTGATATGAAAGAAAAGGAAGTTAGTGATAGTATGACTTTTGACAGGATAGAATGGAAGAAAAAAACGTGTTGCGCCGACCCCAAATAAGATGGGACAAGGGCAGGAAGATGATGATGTGTATATTTAGAAATATATAAAAGTGTGTTTATCAGTTGTCTAGTACTCATAGCACAAGCTCTGCTTAGTTTGGGACTAGATGGCGTCGTGTGATAGTTGTGGAATATTAAATTATTATTATATTAAGTGTATGATTACCCACTCCAAAAAAAAAAAACTACGCTACTTGAATAAGAAGGCAGTCAAAAAAAAAGCAATACTCTTTTTTTTTGGCTCCAAGCAATTTTCTTTTTTTTGTAGCACGAGAGGGTCCGCAAGTTGTAATATTATTTATATTATTAGCAAGAAAAATGCCACTTTTACAAAAAAAAAAGACTGAGCCTAGGATTGGAACTGTGCCCAATAAATGGGGAATCGCTTGACCCTGTGACATTTCAACCGAAGTGGCATCAACAGACTACAGTATTTTATAACACTAACATCTGTGTATTCGATTATTTGTTAAAGAACTAGCTTCTGCAGCGCAGGCGTAAAATAAGGTGTTTCCATAAAAATGTTAGGCCCCCGTTTCATATCCTTAGGGGTTGAATTTTGAAAACTCCTTTCGTAGTGCTCGCTTACGTCATAAAGAAAGCCTTGTGTAAAATTTGACATTCCTAATCCCAGTACTTTCGGCTGTGCGTTGATATGTCAGTCAGTCAGTTTCTCGTTTTATTTATTATATCATTCAAAGGGTCTTAATAAACATTCGCCGCCATTTTGGGTTGCTAGAAGTAATTTGATTGTGAGAACTGTGGCGTGATCCGACCGCACAGATTGCAAGTAATGAGATTAACAGATCAATTTTCAAATAACAGCGTAATCAGTCCGAGGTACTACGTCCTACAAACGCCTTAAAACAGCTACTAACCTCTGACAACCTTTATAACAAGGTCGATTGAGTTCATTTCGCTTTGCTACTTTATTGCTTGCTTCCCGTCTGCGTAATATTAATTTAAACTGATCAGGAACCAGGTATTTATAGAGCGTTTGCCCATGTTTCCGTGCTACGTCTAGATAAAATTATCTGGCGAGGTCTTGGCTAAAAGATGTGTATTACATAATACTGTTTTACAATAGAGATGTATACTACCTAGATATTAGGGATGTAAAGTAAGTGGTTATATCCGAACCCAATCCGGAACCGGATTTTTTAAAATTGATTTATCGGAATCGGAACCGAAATCGAAACCCAAATCGGAAGCAGAATGTCAAATGAAACCTAGGTACTTAAACTAATAAATATTATAAATGAAGATCGAATTCAAAATATTTCAAATACCTACGAAATGAAAAAACAAGTGAAAGAATAATTGACAGAAGGCACGGGGCCCGGGGGAGAGAGGTTCCTCAGCGACAGGTATAAAGCGGGAACTACATTAGACCGACGCACACATGGGCGACGCCTGAGTTGTATGTAGCGACGCGTCGCGTGGCGTCGCGTGACGTACAAAATGTATGGACACCGACGGTCCCAGATCAGAGTACAGGGCCTACATGGGCCCAATGTAGTCCTACCTTAATCTTGTTTGTACTTCCGATAAAAGTTCCGACTAAAATTCATCGGAACCGAAATCGTAATCGGAGTTGCAAAATCAATAGGATCCCTACTACATTCCAACATACGATGTTAAATAAATATTGGAAAAGATTGGATGTTTGTGACTCTTGAGTGAAATGTAGACTGTGCATTTTCTTTTTCAATCACTCTTCAACAGTTGGGAGAATGGTTTTAAATGAAATAAACAAAAAGCAGATCACACACACATACACACTAATACATAGGTATATATATAGGTATTAGTGTGTCAGACGTAGATATATCTTATTCTTGTTTAAAAGCACATAAGCATTTTTACACAGGTGGTTTTTACAGGTGAAAACCTCGAAAAGGTACTTTAAATCTAGTAAAGTATTTACCATAAAACTGTTTTTGAACACGTTCCGAGAATGTTGTGATGTAACAGCCCTCTCTGCTTCTCTTTGAATGCTATTTATTTTTTAATTATTCGCGCAAGCACTTCAACACGTGATGTTTTACCTCCCCGCAAGGAAACGCGTATAAATCGTCTGTGTAAACATTCTGGTCTAGTTTACGTCATTCCCATCAGACTGAATATGTTGAAAATAGATTTAAGGTATTTTTTCGTATATGTACGAGCCTAAAGCGAACTTCCGAGAATTATTTCGCGTTGCACGTCAATTTACATTGATGGGAAGGAAGAACGAAATGGGTTTAAACTATTTTTCTGTAGCTGTTTTGTTTTAGTAAAAGTAATGTAAAGATACCAGACTAATCATTAGGGCAAAGCAGGGGAATTAAAGACATCTCGAACAGTAAGTAGTAGAATTGTGCTATTTTGACATTTCGATTATTTTCTACTGTGATGACATAATCCAAAAAGTATTATTTTACAGGAGAGCATTTTTAAGTTTGAATAAATATATCATCGTTATCATTGCCTTTTGAGTATAGGTTTTTATACAAGAAGTAATGACTAAATTTTTCTTAACGAAATAAATTTATTCCGTACCTCAAAAGAAAAAAGCGGTACCCTTACAGGATCACTTTTTGTCCGTCCGTCTGTCTGTCAGGACCCTTTATTCCGGGAACGCATGTTGTGTCCTGAAACGTAAAGGGCAACTGAATAAACACGCGTGGGTGCTATTCAGTAAAAGTCTGACACTATCTCGCGCTCCGCCAAAGAGTGGGATTTGTCATAAGATGATTTTCCTACCTAAAAACAAAACCTACAAACAAAAGAAATCAGTAAGTTTGATACAAATATCGTAAGACCATTTCGGGGCCTTACCATGACGAGAAAAAATGTTAGTCGTGCGAGCGAGAAAGAGGGATGGACCTATACACTCTATATAGCTCCATCCCTTAACAGTTCAGTTTAGTTCGTAATATAGACCGCGTGGAGCCCCAGGACCGAGTATATCGCAAGCCAGCTGTGGTTTCCCCACAAACATTACACTTTTTATATTTAGAATTTAGTTGCGAATAGTTCGATCGATCTAGTTATTTCGAAGCTTGCCTGCGGACATAGGACAAAGTTGGTTCGCTAATGAAGTTTGTGTAGAGTCGCCATGTTAATGTACTGGGCATACAAACGTTCATGTTTCGAGGACGAGAGTTTGTCGCTTGGAGTGATGGGTTTGGTTGATGAATAGCTGTGCTGGGTAAACTAAAATAGATTGGCATAAGTGGATTTTAAATATTTTTTTTTAGTTGGTGAATCATCTAATGACTTCTCTCGCTATAGGGCGTGTCAGACTTTTACTGACTAAAAACCCACTCCTGTTCCTTCTTTGCCTTAGTTCCAGGGCCCCGGGGTTCTCTTTCGCATCACCCATGACTCCAGTAGGCCTCGACCCTGCTAGGCCCCTACGGTTTTGCTGACATCTCCTTGAGGCGCGCGTGGAACACTACGCGCCGTCTACAACTTGAACTCGGTCCGGACGATCACCATACGGTCAGTCGGCGAGCTAACCATTGCTCGTCGTCCGCAAGCCAGCGCCTACGGTGGCTGGAAATCGGGATCCGGATCCCGGCGGCTGGGGTGTGACGGCCGTTCTCTGGCGCGTGCGGCCGCCTCCTTTGCTAGCATTACTACTTCGCAGAAGGAGGCGGCCGCCTGCCACTCCTCCTCGCTCCGGACCATGGCCTGTCCCAAGGCCCAGCGCGAGAGATCACTGCCACTGATCGCCCCCACGAGGACATGGCGTTGCTCTGTCCAGGTGGGCACACCTCTACCGTATGCTCCACCGTTTGCTCAGGGCGGTCCACACAATGGTGGCACCCAGGCGTTTCTTCCGCACGAATCTGGTGCAGGAACCTCCCGAACTTACCATGCCCAGTGAGGACCTACGTCATGCGGAAGGTAAGGATGCTGTGTTGTCTTTTAGTCAATCCTCAAAGAGGGGACTTACCGCCATAATTGTGGCGTGCTCATCACTGGGTTGCGACAGTCGCTGTCGCCAATCCACCATGAGATCCCGCCGGAACTGTCCGCCATGCCGCGACTTGGCGCGGCAGCAGAGTTTCGCCTCGGCGTTGCTTTTCCACGCAGCTCGTGCATGCGTGCAAGGTTTGACTAAAATTAGACCTGTGTTCTTTATTTGGCTTGCGTTCCAGAACCCCGGGTTCCCCTTTCGCAAATGAACCCATGGCCCCAGCAGGCTTCGGCCTTACTGGGCCCCTATGGTTTTGCTGACATCTCTGAGGCGCTCGTGGATCACTACGCGCCGTCGACGACGACAATCTGGACGGTTACTACTTGAGATCTTTAAGTTAAGAGGATAGGTTACTTCTAGGCAAGCTATTCTCGACCACATCGTCACTTACCATCAGGTGAGATAGTGCTCAAGCTTGAGTATATCAAGAGTAGGTATGTAAAAAGTCCGTAGGGTTTACCTACTATAACTTTCAGATAAACTTCTTTTTGACAAATTATTATACCAAAGCATGACTAAGGAATCAAAGTTCATGTTAGACCATTTTTGAAAAACTCAAGTTACAGAAACTGTCGGACTTCTGACATGGGTGTGATAGCCGGGCCCGGAAACGTAATCTTAAGAACTTTGGATAAGTTTTGCATCAAAAACGGTCACCCAACTTTCAAAAGGTCACTTCACTCTAGTTTCTCAGTCCTTAAAAATTAGGGTTGACGTGGAGTTATTGCCATTCAACCAGTTGAAGATTTTTTGGAGGCGTAAGTTCAGTTTCTTGATGATAGTAAAAATGGAATTTATTTTGATGATCAGTTTATTTTAAGCCAATATCATGCATATCTCACGTAATTATTGTTTCGTGCCACACCTTTCATTTATACCATACTAATGTTAGATAGATAGCCTTATAGTTTGTATTATTTTTCAAAAAATAAACACGCTAATCTTAGAAACTACTAGTTCGAATTGAAAAAGTCTTTTAGTGTTATATAGCCATTAATCGAGGAAGGAAAGGCTTATAGGCTATAAACATAACGCTATGACCAATAGGAGCGAAGCAGTTACACCCGCGGGTGAAACCGCGTGGGACAGCTAATTATCCATATAAAGATAGGGATAATAAAATTTTAAAACACTTTTTCCTTTAAGGGGTGACCAAACGGTTGCAATTCGTGTAGACAGCAGTTGTAGTCCATGACCTTCAACACCCTTGGTTGGGAGGCGCGTTTTCCCGATCATCGAATGTGTTGGCGCGTAGTTTATATCCATGTAGCCGCTAAACAAACTAAACAGATGAACCGGGGTCACCTTGGTTGGAACGCTAGTTTGCAACTGTCTGGTCACTCTTTTAGTGTCCACCTATTCACTTTAACAGTTCATATACATCCCAGTCCCACATCTGAAGAATCCTTTTTAATATTTAGAGAGTCTGTCACGTACCGTCAAACGGGGTTAATAGGAACACAGGGGTGAATAGGAACAAAACTTTGCTTAGGTTTTTCACATTGGTATATATTTATATTATTGATTTCTATCAAAGCATCCGTTTTTAACACAATTAATGAATAAATAGAAGTACTTAAATGCTGGGACAAATTGTTTATTAACGCGAAGATCCCCTTCAAAATTTTGTTCCTATTCACCCCTGCGTTCCTATTCACCCCTGCGTTCCTATTCACCCCTGCGTTCCTATTCACCCCGTTTGACGTTAATCTTGAGAACTTGGACATTTCTTTAGTCAAAAACCGTCACCCATCTTTCAAAAGGTCACAATAAACTCAGTTTACCCTCTCAGTGCTCAAAATTAATCAGGGGCGGTGCAGTATTATCGCATAATACCCTCATTCGCCACCATTGTACTGCATTGTAGCAAAGTTAACGTAATACAATAGGTTTTAACACAATTACTTACTACGAGAGCTTATTAAGCCGGCATCCGTTCATAATATGGTTTAACTTTGTTTGCTTGAACGGGATATTGTATGTTCCTCGTATTTGCTTGGAGTTCCAACGTTAAGGGCGTTTTTAGATATCGGATATTGAGGTTGATGGAGTTTTATTTTGTTTTGTAAATAGGAGATGGCTTTTTTATCGTTTATATTCGCCCCATATTTAGGGTTCCGTACCTCAAAAGGAAAAACGGAATTCTTATAAGATCACTTTGTTGTTCGTCCGTCCGTCTGTCTCACTCAAGAGAATCAAAATTCATAGGGTACTTGCCGTTGACCTAGAATCCTGATAGCACAGGTATAGGAAAAAATCTGAAAACTATAAATTGGTAGTTACCGTCACAAAAAAAACTTTTTTTTTAATTTGGAAAAGTTCGTAACTCAATTCGGGAATTGAATTGTTTCATAGGTAAGTTTGTACGAAACCCTCAGTGTGCGAGTCCGACTCGAACTTGTTCGGTTTTTTAGGGTTCCGTACCTCAAAAGGAAAAAAAAGGACGGACGGCCAACAAAGTGATCTTATAATCACTTTGTTGTCCGTTAGTCTGTTTGTCTTCTGTCTGTGAAGACCCTTTATCTCGTGAACGCGTGGAGTTATCGAGTTGAAATTAAAACTATATAGTCGAGTTTGCGATCCTTTGATGCTGTAAAAAAAATCAAACTTCTGAGTTAACGAAAAAAGATACGGTCGTTTATGTCGCAAAAAAACGTATATTTCGACACTCTCAAGGAAATCAAAATTTATACGGTTGGGTTTCCGTTGATCTAGAATCCTGAAATTTGGCTTAAACCAAGATCTTATAGTGCAGATATAGGAATAAATCTGAAAACAGTAAATTTGTTGTTACGTCACAAAAAAAGTGTGATTCGAAAAATCTTCGAAACTCCGTTCAGGAATTGAACTGTTTACATAGGTAGATTTGTACGGAACCCTCAAAACAAACTGGGCGAGTCCGACTCTCACTTGCCCAGTTTGTTTTTTAATAATGTGAACCAGTGTTTGACTGCGATCCAATGCTACAAGTTAAATGATTATCTTCTTTGCGCAAGGGTACTCTGTATTATCAACTATTATTAGTAATCCAAAGTTAAGCACGATAAAAAAGATCACAATTAAATATCACTTAAGTATAATCAGCACTAAACACTTGAAAAAGTCCGCATTCAGCTGAGTGCGTGCAGAATGGGTTTTAGTAGTAAATGGGTCAAAAGGGAACTCTTTACGAAGAAAATTAAAGTCCTTACTCACTCGCACCATGTAAGAGTTTCGCCTGTAGTTAGAAGAAGAAAGAATGGAGATAGACGAATTAAATCTAACCGATCTTTGGGCGACATAAAAACCGTAGTTTATATTGGAGATCAGGACATATATATTTATTAGAATCGATATAATATAATGTAATTTAATCATTTTCATGTATAAAATTTGCAGTGCCCTTACAGGGTGCATGTTTTAATACTGTATCATGAAATTTAAATGTATGCTTAATATCCAATGTTTTACATGTCAGCAAATAAATAAGTAAATAAATAAAAAAATTAGTAGGAAAGTGCAATCTGCTGCGTCGACGGCGATTTATAAGTGGTTGTAAATGAAATTAAAGAGATATCAGTAAAATTGACGGGGCAGCTATGGCCGGAGAACACTCCGGCCACAGTTGCCTCATCAATTTTACTCAAAGGAGTTACCGAAGTCCGCGCAAAAAAGGTAACTGAAGAAACACCGTAGATTTTAGTCAGTAAAAATCTAATAATATAATTTAGGTGTCTTCAAGGCTAAAGTGAATAGACTCTTATTAAAATAGTACGATTCACCGTCAGGGATTGCATCACAGCTTGCGATCAGGTAGGATCGCAGTCAAGTATTAGTCTATGTATCTAGTATTAGTATCCCTAAAAAACTGACACTCACTCTCGTCCCACCCAGAGCGGGAGAAGTAATTTGATGATTTTCGACGTATAAAAACGGAACGGAACGTTAGAGCTCATAAAAACCTTAAAAATAGCGGGTGGTCTGGTAGATGTCTGTCTATAATTCAGTGCGCCATTTGAATTCAGACATAGTACCTACTTAGCCAAATAAATCAGTTACAGTGAAATCAGCTACTGTGGCGCTAGGAGCATCAATGATGCAGAATTCTCAAGCTTAATGGTTTTGAATAAACTCGGGTTTCATATTTATTTTAATAATTTCGCTGCTACAAGCGGCTTCGCTCGCGTGATAGTATTAAATTGTTATTCTAGGACATGGTCTACCTGTGTACTAAGTATCATCGAAATCCGTTCAGCCGTTCGTGCGTGAAGAAGTAACACACACACATACTCAAAATCTTCCATCTTTATAATGTTAGTATGAGTGCTGGTGTTTATCAGTTTTCAGTAATTGTGCAACAGGTTATAATGTCATGTTTTTGCTTTAAATAAGATGTTTAGATTTAAATATCTTAAAAGTTATCTTGTTTTTTTTTTACCGCTACAATAATGCTTTATCATATCACCCAAATGTTGACTAGTGGAAAAAGCCTACGGCATTATCTCCGACTCCGCACTAACTTAAATGTGTATGTGTGCATAAAGTATTAAATAAATTGACATGCTATATTGATGGAAGTATATAAAGGTATGAAGATCACTTAACAGATACGCGGAATGTGTCAACACACTTAAACTCTTGACCTGATTCAAATCTTGACGCCGAAGGTCGTGGAACATTTAAGTTCTGGAATGTTTTGCAGCAATATTTGTTTATTCTCAGCTTAAAGCTTATACGTCCAGAAGTTTGGAAGCACATGTTTTTAAACAAAACAAAACACCGACGACATTGTTTGGTGAAAATTAGCAACAAAATTACGTGTAACGACGTTTACTTTTGTTTTAATTGTTAACACAAAAACAATAAACCGGGCAAGTGCGAGTCGGACTCGCGCACTGAGGGTTCCGTACAAACTTGAAAGGTAAATTGCGGTTTATGATTTATGACGTATTAAAAAAAAAAACTACTTACTGCATCTCGTTCGAACCAATTTTCGGTGGAAGTTTGCATGGTAGGTAATTTACATCATATATTTTTTTGAGTTTTATCATTCTCTTATTTTAGAAGTAACAGGGACGGACGGACATATTTTACCACTTTGTTTCTCTCGCGCAAACTATACGGTTTAGAAAAAAATTATATTAGAAACCTCAATATCATTCTTGAAGACCTATCCTATAATATGGGTTTGAAGAAAAAAAAAATTGAGTTTCTGTTCTAAGTATTATTATTTAAGTATCAAGTTTTGACAAATTCCTTGATTTTAACTACTTACGTCTTTTATGACTTTATCTGTCACGGGCTTTCTTTTATGCAATGGTGTTTTTTTTTTTGAGGTGGGAATTTATCAAATAATTTGAGCGAGAGGGCGTGTCAGACTTTTACTGACTAAAATCTACGTTCGTTCAGTTACCTACCGTTTACGTTCCAGGGTGACTTTCGGACATTCCCGCAGCCCTAGAAGGTGTGGTTTAATTGAACATTTTTGGTGGTTTTATCTTTTTGGACCCTATTTTGTCGCACCCGAGTATCGAGGACGCGTAGGTTCTAATGTTATCATTGTCTGTATTCGAAAGATTTCAACTACTGCCATGACCGTCCTTTTTCATCTGGAAATGACAAAACGCAAGCAAATATCACTTATACCTACTGCGAAGCGCTGTTTGTACTCCACGTGAGGAAGGAGACAGTAAACATCGAATGACAGAAAAGCTCGGAATTTTTGAAAAGGAAACCCGTAGTCCTAGAACGCAAAGGGTAACTGAAGGACGCAGGTGTGGTTTTGGTCAGTAAAAGTCTGACATGCCCCCAGGCTCCACCCAGAGCGCGAGAAGTCATTTGGATGATTTCCCACCTTAAAAAAAAAAACGTGAGGAAGGAGACAGTAAACATCAAATGACAGAAAAGCTCGGAACTCCTTGTAAAAGTGTCCACTTTTTGGATAACAAGAAATAGGGTAAAATGAAGTTAAAAAATTATCTGGTGGGCCCAAATTCACAAAAAAATATGAGGATAACATTATCAGAATCTCTAATAGCACCAAAAATAACCGCAGCAACATCCGTTTCAATAAAAAGACGCTTACTGTAAGGGACTAGGAGAGAGGAGGAGGAGGAGGATGACCGGTGCTAGGAGGATGTGTTGTTGTTAAAATCTAAAACTAACATTCAACAAACGAAAAACTATTGAAATAGACATAGAATAGACAAAGGCTTATACTGGACAATAGATTAATGGAAATAAATTCATGGTTTTGGTGGTGTTTTGGCAACAATAAAATTAAATCTCCAGGTTTTAATCGTGTGAGGATAACTGAGTAAACAAGGAAAGCTATTTGAAAATGACAAAGTTAGCTAATCCAAAAGTTGCACAAAACAAACGAATAAAAACCGGGCAAGTTCGAGTTGGACTCGCGCACGAAGGGAAAAATTATGTCTGTTGTGTGGGAGCCCCCTTAAATATTTATTTTATTCTGTTTTTAGGGTCCGTACCTCAAACGGAAAATACGGAACCCTTATCGGATCACTTTGTTGTCCGTCTGACTGCCTGTTTGTCCAGACACATTATCTCGGAAACTCGTGGAGGTATCGAGTTGAAATTAAATAACTAAATAAAATAACCATAAACTCAGGTCTGTGGTCCCTTAAAGCTGTGAAAAAATTAAACTTCTAAGTTAATGGAACACTCAAGGGAATCAAAATTCATAGGGTACTTCCCGTTGACCCAGAATACTGAAATTCAGCATAAAGCAAGCTCTTACAGCACAGATAAAGAAATAAATGTGAAAACAGTAAATTGAGTGTTACGTCACAAAAATTTCGCGATTTAGAAAAATCTTCGAGATCTGAACTCTTTACATAGGTAATTTTGTCCGGAACCCTCAGTGCGCGAGTCCGACTCGCACATGCTCAGTTTTTAGTATTTGTTGTTATAGCGGCAACAGAAAAACATCATCTGTGATTCAACTGTCTAACTATCGCGGTTCATGAGATACAGCCTGGTGACAGTCGGACAGACAGACAGACGGACAGTGGAGTCTTAGTAATAGGGTCCCGTTTTACCCTTTGGGTCCGGAACCCTAAAATTGATTTTCTATTAGACGTTGTTAAATACGGGTACCAGCAAGCACAAGTTACGATAAGACTTAAATAATTATCATTAGGCAGTTATACAACGTGTTTTTTTTTATATCCCATAACTCTATGGTATGAATGAGACCATATAAAATAATCAACTGGCATACCTGTGAATTGTTTTTCAACTATCTTTTTTTTATAAAATAATTCGAAAAATTCACGATTATTTATGTAAAATACCTTTACGTGAAATATGACAGTGTAAATATGTAATGTCATCAAACATACACAGGGATTAATTATGATTGATGATATCTTCGAAACCATGCATTTTTGGACCACATATTGTAGAACTTTTGTATTGTTTTTCCTTACAGAATATAAACCTTGAGTTATGGGATATCAAAAACAACACATTGTATAAATATTTATAACGTATGTATTTTTATCAGGAAGGATCTCAACAAAAGTATGCCAATCTAACCTTTACTAAATTTGTAAAGTTATGGGTACTATTATCATCATTTCAGCCGAAAGACGTCCACTGTTGGACATAGGCCTCTCCCAAGCGTTGCCACAACGATTGATCCTGTGCGTCTCGTACGTCGTCACGGTCGGTGGACCAACGACCTGGTGAGAGTCACGGGTATGCGGCGGATGAGAGTTACCCATATTAAGGAATAAAACAAAGATATGATGAACTCAATGCTATCTGTATATATGAAAGGAAACTGACTGACTGACATATCAACGCACAGCCCAAACTACTGGGATTAGGAGCGTGAAATTTTGCACAAGGTTTCCTATTATGACGTAGGTGAGCACTAAGAGAGCATTTTTTGAAATTCATCCCCTAAGGTTATGAAACGGAGTCCAAAGTTTGTATGGAGAAACCAATATTGCCGCGGGCGAAGCTGCTTGTAGAAGCTAGTTTATTATATTATTTATCATAGGGTAATTAAAGTTCTTGAGTAAGTGATTTTGTATCTTTTTGGAGAGAGTCAGTTTTTGTAGTTTTTTTAATAACCCACCATACGCAGTTTCATTGGTTCTAGATTCTTTTTTTCAACATGATAAAGGTCTCAAGCATTCGTCGAAACCGTGTCAGATATTGTTGAACAAAATAAACGATTAAAAGATTTTTAAAATCGTGCAATGCTATCTCAATCACCTGACCTTTCTATCGTTGAATTTGTTTGGGACGAAAACGGTAGAAGGGAAAAAAATCGATCTCCAATCTCAGAACATTTGTGGCAACCATTAGGGAGCGAATGGAATAAAGTTCGATGAAGGTTATTTTTCAGGAAATTATAGAATGTTTACTTATTCTAAACATTCTATTAATTATATATTTTTTGCGAGAAGACAATAAAAGAAAAAGGTGGACACTGCGATGAATTGTGTCATGTTATTTTTATTTACTTTGTAAAAAATAGTTTTTGTTTGATTTTTAATTTAAGATCGATACAAAATTAAGTAGAATGTTTGTTTTCTTTTATTCCATTTCACCAGAATGCTTCTAAACTATTGAACAGTACTGTCGCACTCTGCGACGGGGTTTCTTCAGGAATCGGGACTTAATTACAATGAAATGCTTTAAAAACTTTATACTTCTATTATACTTTTCTTCAATAATTCAAAATATGCACATGTCGCCACAAGAGTTATGTCAGAACTGAAAAAACTAGACATTTCTTTGTTCTACTCAATTTTTAAACCTATTCTAGAACAACAAAATCCTTACGAGTATATTTTACAAGCCAGTTCTTTAATCTAACTCCTGCGATCTCCTTTCGATATCACAGTACTGTATGGATGCGCCAATTAACGATAATATGCATCGAAATATGCATTCTAGATGGTCTTACCCAACTTAATAGTAAAGAGTTCAAAAATATTCATCGAGATTGAGACAATAATATTCTCGTCTTAAGAAAATCATTACATCCAAAGGCTATCCAGTTATCTCCTTATCGTTACCCGTAAGACAGGAATAGAGTGACTGAAAAGGGTTAGTGTGGGTAAGCGAGCTGGTAATTTATTACTACTTGTATATCCTTAGCTCTACGTTACGTATATTTTACGATATGTAAGTCTCCAGAGGCAGTTTGGCACTTGGGATCTGCTTACATGTTTGCGACATATTTGAACGGAGAAAATCGTGGTCAGTAGAAACGAAGGCGGTTGTCCATATATGTAAGAACTGATTGTTGATTCAAAAATAAATGGTTGATCTTGTAATTAAGAATCTAGTTCGTCTAAACTACATTGCAAGTGAATTTAAAATAATAATTTATTTTAATCAATCAAAGTATTTCAAATATCTGTTATTTATTTATTGTGCACACCTACGACAGTGTTGTCTTTTTTAACCCAATGGTTGACTGGTAGAGAATGCCTTGTGGAATTAAGTTCGCCTATGTACCACCGCTGTACATGAAGTATAAATAAATAGATAGATAGATTGATTACCTGGTGACTTGATGGTAAGCGATGATATGTGGTTGACGTTAGAGCACGCTTGCCTGCACTACATTTGGGTCACTTCTTGAATTTCGTCCTTCGAGCCGTATAGATGATATAAGCCTTCCCATTCTGGGCGGAGCGAGAGAGGGCGTGTTTTACTAACTAAAACTCGCCGTTTAATTTCAGGCGTTTTTTTAACATTAATTAATATAAGCTTGCGTTTGACCTCTATCTAACTTTATGGTAAGCGATGATATGGTCGAAGGTGAACCACGCTTGTCTAGAAATAACCTGTTCACTCTTGACACAAATGCCCCTAGGTTGTAACTATCAATAAACATAGACTCTAGCAGAGAATTTTACTCCTTAACTAACCTTGACGCACAATGTGTTTCCAAAACGTTTTGTGCGTATGGGTAGGATGTCTACCACATAGAATTCTGGCCCTAACTTCTATTACGTACTTTCTCACATCTAAAATAATTAAGTGACTTTACGCCTAGTCCTTAACCTCACTTAAAACGTGGATATCTGTCTGAGACCCTCTTATTAAGTTAGGCAGCAAGTAAAAATGTAGACAAATCCATTAAGGAACATAAAAGTAATCTCCTCACATTATAATTGACGTTAAACCGCATAGCATAGCATAGTCGGCCTTATAATGTTCCCACTGTTGGGACTCAGGCCTCCTCTCTAGGAGAGGGAATGGGCCGTAATCCACCACGCGGGCCCAGTGCGGATTGGTGGATGTCACATGTCTTCGAATTTTTGGTTCTAGGACATGCCGGTTTCCTCACGATGTTTTCCTTCACCGTTTTGAGAGCAGTGGTGATGAAATAAATTACACAAAGTAATGCGCCTGGCTGGGTTTGAACCCATGACCTACAACTCGTAAGTCGGGGCCGTTACCACTCGGCCACCACTGCTCCTACGTTAAACCGATACGAATTTAATTCTAGATTTGTATACGAGGTACGTAACGCGTAACCTATGGGTCGCGGTTTCGGGGTTGCCAGTTAGAGGTCATGGGGTTTCTTGAAGGTTAAGAGCTACCTATGCACAGATTTGCCACGGCTAGGTAATTTATGTGCGTCAAGTCGCGGTTCGTAGTTAATTTCGTTAAGTATATACCTGTACAATACGTGCGTGGCCTCTAGATTAGAAGGATTAATTGTTTCAGTTATTTTATACACAAGAATTTTACTAAATTCTTTTGTATACGCTGCGTATTACTTTCATAATCGTATTAACAGCTCGTATTATCGTTTATTGTGGAAGGTGCTATTAACAAAGGGTTCTTAACCTTGCATCATCTCTCTAGCCTTTTCCTAACTAGCTTGGGGTTGGCTACGGATGAATACCCGTATTTTGTATGAAGCGACTGCCTATCAGACCTCCACAACCCACTTACTGGGTAACACAATACTCCTTAGATAGACTGATGGTTTTTTTGGCTCGGTCCGGACGGTTACCGGACGGTCGGATGGCGAGCTACCCATTGCTCGATGTCTGCAAGCTCGCGCCTACGGTGGCCGGAAATCGGGATCGGAATCTCGGCGGCGGTAGGGGCGTGAGGACCGTTGCCTCACGCGTGCTGCCTCCTCCTTTGCTAGCATTACTGCTTTGCAGAAGGAGGTGACCGCCTGCCACTATTCCTCGCTCCTCCCTGTACCAAGACCCGGCGCGAGAGATGGCCCCCACGATGACACGGCGTTGCTCTGCCCAGGCGGGGCACACCTCCACCGTGTGTTCCACCGTGTCCTCCGGGCGGTCCACACAATGGTGACACCCGGGTGTTTCTTCCGCACGAATCCGGTACAGGAACCTCCCGAACTTACCATGTCCGGTGAGGACCTGCGTCATGCGAAGGGTGAGGACGCCGTGAGGTCTTTCCAGTCACGCCTCAAAGAAGGGACTTACCGCCATAATTGGTGGTGAGACTGTCTGGCGTCTGCCTACCTGTAACGACTGTTAAAGATCTACGAAAGACAAACGGGACTCAACGGCTTTACGTGCTTTCCGAGGCACAAAGTAAAACACCATGTCTGGCTGACCCATCCTAATAGAGAAGGATGATGTTTTATTTTTTTTAGGACCCTTAGCGGGATGTTTTACATAATCGTCTTTTCGCAAACCAATTTAAACAATTTTTCTACCTACCTATACACTCAAAAGGTGTAAGCACCAAGTTATGTAACTTGCATAACACCAAATCACTTTTCCCTGTGTTCAAAGTTTTCTAGCTTTGGTGACTGCGGAAATAACTGTTTTCTTCCAAGTGATTCCTAACTTGATCGTCGTAAAAGCAAACTTTGCGAAACCAATGTCATCCGAATCTATCTTTTTCGGCCAAAATAAGATTTCTAAATAAATGATAAATAAGCACTCAAACTACTCAATAATAGGAAAGTCCTTTCCGTAATTCTTCATACTGTATACTGGACGTCTAAAAAAGTAGACGGGAGTAAGAATTATGAGTGTTCCCGCAAAGGTCATTGGCATTCACATCGACCGACTCGCAATATGTGATTTATAGTGATTGGATTATTTTCTCTGTTTCAGACATTTAGTTCCAGCCCGAAACCATCCCGCAATGGAGGCTGAAACCACACCCGTAAGTACCTAGACTAAAACTAATTAAGAATGAAGTAAATATTTTTTTAAATGAAATATTTAAGTTTCATCCTACATAATACACATCACAACCGTTTTGAAACTTACATCGTACTGCCCTCTATTGGCAACTCTACGACAACCTGCTCATGTTCCTGTGGGATGACGATTGAACGACGTTCATATATTCGTGAAATGAGACGCGGTGGTCTCAAACTAGATGGCGCTAAAGTCTACAAATGGAATGCTCCACATTAAGATAGATGGCGCTATTTTGAATTTCAGCGCGTAGGTTTAAACGGAGACTAGGCAACGAGTGAGTTGCGGTCTTGTTGTGTAGTACGTGCACCCTCCGTAAGATGGCGTTTATTATACATTTGAGAAAAACAGTAGTTACATTAATAATTTTTATTGCTGTAACATTAGCATAACTTCGTTATAAAATATAAAATTAATGAACGTAAAATTTCGTGACTCTTTAAAATTCTCGATATTTTGTTTTTATCTTTCAGCCGTTATTTCTGTACCTAAACCGTTAAGGCATCTTTTTCTCTTTTCTGGTTTTCTGACAGCGTGCTTGATATATGCACCACACATAATAAGTGTCTGAAAGCATGCCCGTGTAATTTTTAAAACTCGACCCCACTCAAGTCTGAAGCTTTATTTAATGCTGTATATGGACTTCCCACGTAACATTTTTCGCACAATATCACCAGGCATTCGTGCCGTGTTATATAAGTGCCGAATTAACACATTTTGGCACGGGATTTCGCTTTTACAATATTTTAAAAGATTGCATATGGCACCGTCCCACTGGCAAAGTATCCATTGTCCGCGGGGTTATATTCGGTGAATTTATCGAATGTGTTCCGTGCCTCATATTGCTCGCTATCGGTTCATTAATAAACTATATCCTGTTGCCGCGCCATACAATACAATAGCCGCAGACCGTTTCAGAATCGCTCGTTTGTGAAATTTATAGCGGTTAGAATTTTGAATATTCGTTTCTATTTGTTCCGCTTCAATTAACAAAAATAACATTTGGATAAAAATAAATTGAAATTGACATTGGCGTCATACAAATTGAGCTTTTAGCTTTCAAGCCATGCAGAAACTGAAAACACAAATCAACAGACACGATGTTGTTGGCTTGTTTGCAGTTGAAACGTGTATAATTAACAGATAAACATCCGACTTCATATTGTATGAAAAAGTACAGTAACATTTTAGTGTGTAAAGAGTTAGTGTAAATTCGCGTTGCGCTAGTACCTCGAGCCAGCCCCGGGCGAACCGCGGTGCCGCTCACGTCTGCTCCGGATATTCAGCGTTACGAATGGCTTTATTAAGACTAAATATTACAATTTCCGAGCAACTATTGCGACGGTTAGAATTGCTAATGCGCTGCTCAAGGAGCCGAGTGAAAAGATGCGATTGCACTGAAACCCGCCCGACGCCGCCAGTTTCCTGTTTTATGAGCGACAAAATTGCAGTTTCACGCTGAGTTGCCAACTACCACCGGATGTTAGGTTTTGAATGATTTGAATACGTCTTGTATTCCCACGATTAAGACACTCATTAATTTATCAGAATCGAAAAAAATTACTCTTATCGCCAAAAAAGTACAAAAAATATAATATAGTAGCCCTTTCTTGGGTCTGGCGAAATATCTTGTCGAAAAAGGGGCTGCGTCTTGCAACCACAAATTACTATGATTTAATATTGCTTAGTTATCTGCGGGCTGGTAATTTGTTAGCGCGCCTCTCGGCCCCGCGTTGGGCGCCATTGTTGCTCCGTAGCCTTTTGTTCATCGCCATCTACTCGCGATACGATCTTGAGTTATTATGATTAGGATTCTTTGCCAAGTGACGCGAACTCGCTAATTCCTTCATTATCGTTTTAATTTTACTCACTCGTGAGCGTTTTATAACACTTTTTGTTGTCTTTCTCGTTTTTCATGACGGTCTCGTGGAATTAGTCGTCATTATTTTCTGGGCACTTTGTGTTTTCTCCACACTTAATTGCTACTTCTAGCTTTTTTAAATGAGCAGTTACTAAGAGAGGCTATTTCTTGAACGGAACAGTTTTTTTTTTCGGTTTTACTCTGTCAATTTATTTGCATAATGCGTTCGGCATATTCGTCGATTAATGCTCGCATACGCATAAGCTTTGAGGTGGCCTAGTAGATTAATAAACGTCTACACCGCTCGTAAAGTCAATGGAGTTAATACATCAGATGTCACGTCACGCCAAGCCATGTCCAACTTTCATTTCATATAGTGCTCTCAAATGAATCGATCCATGTGTGGCTTTTTCAATTAGTGAAAACATTCGATTGTCATTGTGCTTATAGTGTAATTGCTGGTTTGTTATCCATCCATCTTGACCGTTGTAATGGCTGGCCATCAGGGAAATGAATCGCCTGGTTGTCTGGTCGAATGGGAGCGAGGTACAAGTGTTCTCCTCGCGAAATTGCTTTTCGTTTTAATGTCCGAGGTATCAAGGGATGCCTCGTTTCCGTGCTGATTGTTTCAACGTTTATATTTAAAACAGTTGTTAGTGGACGCTCTCATTCCTTTTCACTTTATCCACATCCAATTTCTAAAGCATTCCATTAAGTTCATTCATGTAGTACTGTATATGTTTACATGCAGTTATGAAGTAACATACTATCTGTTATGAGCTCTTGCTTATATATCATATTATTCACTTTTTGTTTATCCATTATTTTATTCAATGATTTAATCATAGCATTTTTTAGTTTTTACAGGTTCTGCATGCGCTTTCATGATCTTGGACTTCAAGAATACTTTTTCCATGCTTTAAGTTTTGGATATAAGAAAGAAGTTCCTGCTAAGAAATATTAACCTATTAAACTGATTAAAAGTTGAAAACGTCCTTTTAATGTAGGATTTTGTCCAAAGGTTGATTGCCAGATAAAACCTTGTGGCATTAAGTTCTCCTATCTACCTACTTTGTGCATGAAGTCTAAATAAACCAATTTCAAAAAAAAAACTGAGATTTCTCTTTTAATTCTAATCCAACATTTAACCCATCTTTTACTTGCAACAGTGTTTGCGGTTGAGTTAGCGCGAAAATCGTAAATATCTCCGTGTTGCGCTATGGCAGTGCAGTTAGCAAGGATTGCAGATACTGCAATGGCATGCAGCGTGCGTGCCACACCCCATTCATTAGGCGCCGAGTGCTTCCGCGCATTTATCAATCTACACACACAAAGGCAACCGTTCATGGCCCTCCTCATAAACTGAACTGATTTTCCGATGGGATTTTCTGTGGTTTTAAATGTGCTGTGATTTGGAATTATAAAGCAGCGATTAAGTTGAGTTATATTCATGTGGCAAGTATTTTTTTTTACATAAAATTAGTAACGTTGTTAGAAAGCTTGAAATGGTCATGTTGCGGTTTCGGCCCCCAGGCATGTAATACTACAAAATAAAACCCAACATGGTCCAGGATCAAAAATAGCCTCTGGATAATTTTTGTAACAGTACTGCGTACATCAGATTGAATATGCAAGCGAAATGCTGAATATGTTGAAATATGCACATGTTTGTGATATGACTGCGACATTAAGATGCAATTCGCGTTTTATGTCAATTAAGCTTTGTTTGTTGTACCAGCCTTACTGCAACTACCTGCAATAACGTTTTTATTTCAAAAAATATTTTCTTACAATAGAGGCAATCGAACTATTCTATTCAATTGCGAAATTTCCAATTTGTCAGGTGCTTAAACTTGGGTCAACGTTAACCTTTCGACCCTTCCCAGCGAATTTTAGCTAAACTTGTCTGTATAGAGCGTAGAGTAGAGCAAAATTATCAGTTTCAACTGGACGGAATCTTAGCACACCTGCGTCTCTGGTGATCCAGGCTTACGGCCAGCCGCTGCGGATAAATGCTAAGACACCACAATAGTGATAAAGCGCTAGCCATTATTGTCAGCTGAGCTAGGAGAAGCAAGTCCAAACTTCATTTTGTATTAAGCTGTTTCTCTATAAAACGTTAAACTGTTTCTCCGCTCGAAACTTCGTTTATGATGGTGTAAAAATATCAAGGTGCCTTTGTTATGAAAGGTGCAGTCAAAATACTTCGTCGGCTTCAGAATTTAATCATTCGTAAGTTATTACCCTCCCGTAGAAAGCATTAAGGTAATGCTTTCAACGCCTTTAATTAAACGACTATGGCGCTCATTAAGCTGAAGTATCGTAATCATAAATGCACTAAAAACGCTTTAGACGCAAATAGGACTTCCGATTGGACATTCACGATTTCGCTCAGTGACTTGGAGTGTGCGGTAAGATTTATTCCCACCCGACCTACTGAGTCTTGTCTGCGGTTACTTTGGCCGAATTGAATCGTTAAGATGCGGGGACATGTCCCTAACGGGATAGTGTTATACGATCTATTTAAGGTGGAAAAGGGATGGGGACAATCATATTCCTTTGATCATTGAAGCGAGCTGAATAGGAATGTATGGATATACGTTGACGAAAAACGGACACATTTTTTCCGTTGTACACCGGTAGGTAAGTTCTTAATAGATCCCAATGAGCAAAAGGCCTGTCATGAAACTTGGTTATTCAAAGCATTTTTAAGATAAATACCTTTTATAGACCTTACAGAAAGAAGAAAAGAAAGAAAGAAAGAAAGAAAAAGAGTTTATTTACGTCAAACACGGCGCATAACGTAAAAATAAAACCAAATAACAACTACGACTTATATTATAAGTACTACTTATACTTATATGAACTAAGAACTAATTTAAAACAAACGAACCTATGTTTGTCTTGACCCAACTCTTTTTCTAATCGTTTGTAACATTACCAGAAAATTGGTTGCGTAGGTAGAGTGTCGCCCACTCGGGGCTACTGATGGGGCAAAAATTAAAAATAACAGGGTACAAAAATCAAGCGACAACATTTAAAAAGGTTAATGCTTTTGGTCAACGTGTTGTGGGAAAGTAGCTAAGAATAGAAAACACAATGTCAATGTCGTCGGCAAAACCCCTGTGAGGAATACATTGCTAGAATACAGGTAAAGTACACATGGATACGTACCTGGTTACAGTTTACCTTTATGCCTTATGGCTTAAATAACCGCCTAATTATTTAGTCTGCGTAACGTTGATGAGGATTAACTCATGCCAAAACGGTAAAGGGACTGACAACGGTTGTGTTGAATACAATAGTACCTATCTTAAAAAAAATTACATGTAGGTCCCGATGCCTGGCAGGGTTGCGAGATGGTCCGAAAGCGTTATCTTGGCCCTCGTAAAGGGCAACTGAAGGTGCACACGTGGGGTTTAGTTAGTAAGTCTAACACTACCTCTCGCTCCACTCGGGAACACACCTCAAAAAAAGGGTTCGAAGTGCCTAAGGACATCATTAAAAATAATAATTTAGTATACTTAGTTTATGTTTCAATAGACAATACTTTAAAACGGAAATGATGTTAATAAATTCGGATTGGTACAGGTACTAAAAATGAATCTGATGTTCACTGGACGTTAACTGAGTGTTACAGAACAAATCACCCAAGAACGTGCAACAATTATCCCACGTTTATACAATTACCAACAAATAAAGTCCCGTACTGTCGCCAATTAACCAGCCATATTTGCGAGCGAATCCCACAGTAAATAATAATGTCCATCGTCCAATTATCTTATAGCGGCCAGTGACGAGTCACGAGATATAAGGGTCAACTCTCATTTGATATTCTGCTCCCACCCCACGTAATGGAATAACGTTGTGAGCTCGCCGACGCCCGATAGGATCGATCTACCTCCCTATATATTTTATTTTTGTAAATTGTACCGAATGATGTCCGGTAACCCTTGTCAGGTCACTAAAAATGTGTGTGATGGTCCGCGCCGCGCCGATCCCGCTAAAATCACGGTTTTGCCAGACATTTTAATGTTACTTTTATTTGGGGTATTTTGGCACGTGTACGCTAACAGACATACATGACTACTAAGTACATTATTCAATATGAATATTATAAAACCTAACTTATATTGAATCTGTTATATAAAAAGACTACCTTCTGCCAGCGGCACACGGTGGAGATGTGCTCCGCTTGGGCTGAGCAGCGCCGTGTCCTCGTGAGGGCGATAGGCGGCAGCGATCTCTCGCGCCGGTCCTTGGTACAGGCCATGGTTCGGAGCGAGGAGGAGTGGCGGTCGCCTCCATCTGCGAAGCAGTAATGCTAGCAAAGGAGGCGGCCGATCGCGTGAAGCAACGGTCCCCACGCTCCAACCACCGCCGGGATTCCAATCCAAATTTCCGGCCACCGGCTTGCGGACGGCGAGCAATGGGTAGCTCGCTGTCGTCGACGGTGCGTACTGTTCCACGCGCGCCTCAAAGAGATGTCAGCATCTGTAGGGGGGTCCAGCAGGGTCGAAGCCTACTGGGGCCAAGGGTCTGATTCTGAAAGGAAGACTCGGCCCCGGTACGAAAGGCAACGAAGGAACAGGAATGGGTTTTTAGTCAGTAAAAATCTGCGATATCTCGCGCTCCGCCCAAGAGCGAGGTTTGTCGTTAGATGATTTTCCCAACAAAAAAAAGCTGCTAGCTGCTTCGCTCGTGTGTCAGTAGGTAATTTTATGCAAACTGGAGCCACATTTCATTTCCGTAGGGGGTGAATTTTGGAAAATCCTCTCTTAGTGCTCGCCTAAGCCATAAAAGGGAACCTTGTGCGAAATACGCTCTTAGCTCCAGTAGTTTCGGCTGTGCGCTGATATGTCAGTCATTCAGTCAGTTTCTCTTTTTATAATATAAAAAAAAAATTATAGATACAATTGTTAAGGTCTAACAACCCAGTAACATACTATTTATCAAATTGTATGATTATCACAGCATTTTTTTCTAAACATTGAAATGTAAAACATAAAAGTATGATTACTTAAGCACGTACGAACGCAAGTACGTTTGACACCATAAAAGAACAAGCCAGTTTATTACCTATTTGATTTACAGAACGGATAATAAAATGTAATACAGTAATGGATAATAAACACACGACGAATATGACTATGATGATAGACACGCAATTCTACGAAGTAATTTTTTACATGAATGCATTCTACATGATGAATTAAACCAACCAACCGCACGCCAAGCAAGCTTTACGACTTCAAAATGTAGAATTTTTATAGAATGAATAATTATAAAGTAAAATAAATCAGTTTAACAGCTCTAAATGGTCGGTCGTAATTTTATATAACATTAGGTACCTAAATGTTTTAAAAGGCCATATGCAATTTAAATTCAACTCGCATGAAATGTAAATTCGAAATTATTGCTCCTGATAATCTTGTTGTAGTTGTTGCCAGACGTAATAAGTTTATACCTTTGAATAGAACTGGGATTATCTTGGCCTACCTGGAGGTTGTATATTGTATTTGATCATAATGCGAATTAACTAATATTTATTTATTATTGATTTATTTATTATTGGAGCTTAGGCTTCTGGCGTGTCTTTTGTAATTTTTGACATCGAAAATGGATTATTTTGTAGGCTTTGACTTAATATTCGGCTTTTATGATCACTATTTTTATGTCAGTGTTTCTGGTCATTCAAAACTAAATGTACCTACTCCGTGCAGACCATTACTAATTATGTATTCCATACCCTTTACATTCTTCTCGTGCTTAGTACGTTTGCTGAATTATGGACGTTGTATGTACAGTAACGTTGTATGACAGCATAAATGGACATTGTATGTACAGTAACAACGCCAGAGCGGAGTACACTGTACTTTCTTTTCCCCGATGATTTATTGGAAGTAGGTAAATTGTAATATCCATTAAAAATTGACAGGCATGGTGGAAGAATTATGTTAAAGGTCCGCAGAGTCGACAAATAAATTATGTCTGGCATGCGGGACGTCAGGGACGCCTGGCGAGCTCTTTACTCTTATTTTATACTTATCGGTACAACACTTTTATCTCCGCATAAAATGCTATGCAGAAGGCTTTTAAAATTATATTTTACGGAAGCAAACTGCTAAGAGGGTTTAACTGTACTCTAAAAGGCTCTTTTAATATATTAATGGTGCAAACAATCCTCACGTTATAAATCTTAATATGATCTTTCAAATTAAAATGGGTCCACGGAAGTTTCTAGTTTATCTGTGGGTTTCTGGGTCTGTGTGTTCGTCTGTGGCATCGTAGTTCTTAAATGTATGAACCGATTTGAAAAGAGATATTATCGTAAATTGGTGAGATATTTTAAGTTACTTTCACTCGTTCCATCGACATGATATTTTGGTAAGATACACTGTAGTATCATTTAGATGAGTGTTGATAGATGGGTTTCTAGGAGTAATATTAGTTCAAAAAGTATAAAAACATATAATTATTTTATTAATAAACCCCAGACACGCAAAAAAGTCTTTGAGGTTTTACACGCTGACTTTTTCAGACTACTATCGTAACTTTTCAATTTAGGCGGCGTCGATTCGGGACCGCGGAACAGGACGCAAAATCAAGTTAAGCAACACAGTGAGCGCGTTAGACGAACCGCATAGAATATTTCAACGTTTCTATTTGTGTATGTTGCGGAAAAATAAAGTTAAATCAGACGCGTTAACGCGTCGCTTGGCGGGGATTGCCGCGAAATTGTTCCGCTGTTTTGTGTAGGGCGTTTAAAGTGTTTTTTACTCGGTTTGCTAATGGACGCGGACTTTACTTACCGCCCCGTTCCGTTCTCCGCTTGTTTACTATTAATTGCGCCTTTTGTCGCCTACAGCTGCTGTCTCGGCGCAGGATACGGCTGCGGTCGGTCTGTGCCCAGTTACAACCTTTATGGGTGTTTACGTAGCGATTCTAGGAAGCGAGCACGGAGTTTTCGTTTTACCGCCATTTACTCTAACGAAATAAAAGTGTTTTTGCGTTTTTCCGCGACAAATTAAGCTGTTTATGGCGTCGTATTAGTTTATGCACTTAAGGAGTATAGTTCCAACGTTTTGAGTGGGTTCAAGTTAAAATATTTTGAGTAGGAACTACATTAGACCGACGCATACATGGGTCATGCCTGATTTGTACGTAAAGTCGCGTCACGTGGCGTCGCGTGGCGTGTCGTGGATCGAATGTAGCTCTACAAGTCTAGTCTCCATATAAAATGTATCGAGACCGATGCGCCCAAATCTGCGTACGTGCTCACGTGTGCCTAATAAAGTTTTACCTTAAATGTCCTATTTAAGGAAGTGCTATTTTACTTCCGTGACAAGTTAACATTTTACCTGCCCGAATTTAAAAGCAACAGTTAATTAAGTCAAGGTTAATAATATTAAATACAATATATCGCCATTACACTTTTATTTTTGAGGTGGGAAATCATCTTATGACTTTCTCACTCTAGGGTGGCAGACTTAATATTGACTGAAACCACACCTATGTTTCTTCAATTGCTTTTTGCGTTCCAGCACCACGAGTGGGCCATGGGTAGTGTGAAAGTGAAACTCGGGGCCCTGGAACGAAGGCAAAGAAGTAACAGGAGTGGGTTTTTAGTCAGTAAAAGTCTGATACACCCTCTTGCTCCGACCAAGAGCGAGAAATGTCGTTGATGACTTTCCCGTCTAAAAAAAAAGCACTACAAGTATTCCAATTCCATAGCTCTAGTCGCCTATACCCGTGCATATTAATTTCCTTTACACAGAAAGAACGTCTTCCATTAAATTCGACAGGCACCGACAAGCTCCTTTCGACCGCAGAAGGCAGATTTTCGCATACAAATAAATAGGAATCACTATTTATGTATTTACATTGAATCTTTCCATTCGTTGCTGAACCGTTTCCATTGCAGCAGTTTCTGTGCAGTATAAACCACAAACAACAACCAACGCTGTTTCCATTTCACGCAGAACTAGCGAACTGCATGCGGTTCCAGATTTTTGCAATTTTTTTTTTACTCCCGTTGCTCGGGAAATAATTTTATTTATCGCTGTCGTGGTCCGTTGTCGCGCTAGCGTTGACTCGCAACTTTTTAATTAAATTATTCACTTGATAATTGTTGGCGCACGAATGATAGCCTCGCTATTTTTACACTTTATTGTTGACCAACGAGTCTGTATTGTAAATTATGAAGCTGATATTTAAGTGGGTTGGGCATTAAGCACGGATGTGTGTACCAGCGGTTCCTGATATAATTTAATCATATTTATGTACTAAGGTAAAGCACGTAGCTTTGCAGTCATAAAGTACGATGTCTTGTGATTGTGCGCGTTGCCCTAACTTTAGCTAATTAGTTTGTAAATTGTTTCTCGTGATACCTACATTTTGTTTAAATTAAAAACAGTTTGTACAAATCCAATAAAGTGTTGACAGAATAGTTTTTTTTACCTCGTTTTGAACATTTCGTAGACGTGCTACGCGAGCGCTACATCGCTACGAACGTCTACGACTTCGCTACGACGTAATTACTCCAGTTTCATTTTCGTTTTTACTTATCTCTTCCTCTTATTTTATTCGTGATGAAAGAATGTTTTAGGGAAGGCACGACTTAATTTGCGATAATAAGGAAACTACAGTATAACAAAGGAGGAATTTACCATAAAATATTCAGTGGGGCCATCATTTCGTCATGAGTTTTGACCGCTGCTCAACTTCCACATTGCGATTTAATACCACTCGTATTTTATTGGCATTGTTCAGTTAATACCAAAGTTGGTAACTTTCTGCCATCGATTATTATTATTACAAACTTTATACAAAATTCAAGAGGATAAAATTATGTGGTGGCACTGGCTGGCGACTGGGACACGAATAAAATTTGTTTTCGCAATCTTACCAATTCCTTTATTGAATTCAATAAAGGAATTGATTTTGTAATTTATTTATACTTAAAACAAGCTTCTTGTAATAATAACTAGCATGTATACAGTAACTTTTACTTTCCGCATATTGCGTTTCAAAATAATTAGCATTTTCCGATACACGTAACATAACGCTTCATTCCTTCATAAATAGTTTAATATTCACCGTTTCATCGGAGCACCTGCTGGTTCCATTAAACAATACTATCGTCGAGTAAAGTACACATTGTCTCTGGCTTGGGACATTTATTTTGTTTCTCGTGTAATAGACAACGCATCCGGAAGTACGGATAATGGGTCTCGGGAAAAAATAGAGTGCTTGCGACGAAAGCCAGTCACTGCAACACCTGTCGCCTGACGCGTACTGGTAGGATACTGGTGTGGGTAATTTTTATGGCTAATGCGGGTAGATACACTGTTATATCGTGCTTGGTATAAAAGTCTAACTAACCGCATTTGGTAAGTGCATGGCTGAAAATGCAAAAAAAAAAAAAATATTATCTTAGTTATAGCAGTTTATTGGTAAGGGAATCTTACAAGTCATATACAGAATGTTACATTACACTTAGTCAACAAATGATTACATACAATGTCAAATAATAAAAAATGTCAAACAAATAAATAGAAGTCAAATCATAATAGAAGTCACAATAATATTCAGTCCAAATCAATATTCAGTCGTCAAAGTTAAATTAAATTAAATCATAAATTCGTCAAAAGAATAAAAAATTTGCTCGATAAGCTATTTTCTCAAATGAGCTTTGGAGCTCCCTGTTTTTTTTTTATTTATTTTACAAATTTGTTACATCAAAAATCATTTAAAATGTAGTCGGGGCATCAGAAATAGATACTGGCAGTTGGTTATAAACTGTTGGGCCCATAACATGTGTCGTCTTGGAGGATTTGGCGAGCGTTCTCGAGACCATCGATAATTGACTCCTGCTTCTGCTTCAGTTGAATTAAAACTGAGAGATTACGAGACTACCTAATTAAATATTAGTCATTACTACCTACATTTGAGTAAATTTCAGAAAAAAGCCTTAAAAACAGCTTAGCACAGTTACTAAATTCCATAATTAAAACTGATCCATATTGAAAATTAAAAAAAAATCGTACCCAGCGGTATCGGCGACATAATAGCAGTAACGTACCTCAACCCTCCGCAGCCGCCGGCACTTAAGGCGCTCCACCGATGCAGATTGGATGACGCCGTATGATTTACCGCCCGCACGCCCCCCGCCGTCCCGATAAAATGACGCACGGGGGATTGACGACGTAGCATTTGTTCCTTCATGTTCTTGTATGCGTGTAATTTCTTATTAACGTATAGAAGTGCCGATAAAGAAACTTTTTGGAGTTGGATTGCCGAAATATGTATCTGTTGGAAAATTTATTTTGTTTGTAGGTACTTTATGTACCATGCTTTTAATCAATGGAATCTCAGGCACTTTGAAGTTGGCAATATTGAAGCATTGTTAGCAGATTATTAACCACAAAGACGTAAGTAATGTGCAGGCTTTTCAAAGGAACTGATGACAAACTTCAATATCATACCATCAAATTTGTTTAACGACCCATAATTTAATACCACTGGAGCCCCAAGGTAATCAAATAGTACGTCGTTACGTACGACGAGTCCAGGAAGTGGCGGTAAAAGCAGTCGAAAGCGCAATTAACACTGGAAGTTTTGGACATGGAAAACTTCAAATTAATTAATGCAATGTAGGCTTCAAGTGTCGCGAACACGCAACGTTCTTTGGTATCAGTTTTCTTTATTTAATCAGGCATGTGACTTTTTGTAAGACTATTTGAGGGTTAGAATTGGTTCTTTAACAAGTATTAATTCACTTAAACTGGCGAACGTAGGTGATTCGCTTAAACTCACATCGGAACGCCTTGCAGAAATCACACCAATGAAGCACTAATTAGTTCAGAATTCTATTACTTTCCAACATCATAAATGCGGTGGAGTGGTAGACATCAAAGGAGCGTAGTGGCAGTGGGTAATACTTTTAAAGAATCATAATAAGAATCAAGAACGTGTTTACCTAACTGTTCACAATAATCACAACAGTAGGTGCACCTCTAATGCTCACCACATAATAAACTCCTAACTATAATAAAATTTTATACACTCTTGTAAACCAACCGTTCCTGGAACGGCCTGGCAATATAGGTTAAACGACATTTAATAATATAATTGATATTTCCATATAGTAATTAATTTGCATATCGGTTCAAAGTACTGGTTTTGCAGCCATTATGGCCGATTTTCCGAGCCAGATTTACTGATTGGAAACTTTACTAACATATATCATAATTTCGCTGATATATCATAAGTTTGTTTTTTTTAGTTTCCTATTTTTTTTTTTACCGATAGAAAGAAGTTTTATTACTGAATGACATAAGCTATATTTCCTGTACATAGGCGAAACCGCGGCTAAAAGCTAGTCAATTATAATGTCATCTGTCGCGGATAACCATTTTTGATTGGCCCTCTCAACTGTAGGACTGTACTTGAATCGAAATTGGAATGGGATTATCTCCATACCGTTCTGAAAGTAACCCCATTAATCTCGATAAGGATCGGACGAAGTATCGACTGCTGTTTTGTTTGTGTATTTCCACTTTGTTTATGGACGAAGACTGCTTTAATTCAGTGAAGAAAGGAGAAATAAAAAAGTGATGGTAATTTAATGTCCTATGATTGCTAGCTTGAGACTTAAATCTACCAAAATACTACAAAAAAGAGATATTATTATTTAATGTCTTATAAGGACGAACTGATCGAACATCAATGAAGATTATTAAAATCTATCCATATATAAATATATAAGACGAGAAACTGACTGAAACGAGAAAAATGAGTTATGAGTTTACATGTGGATGGATGAAGAGGGAGAGGGAGACCAAAGAAAAGATGGATGGATTGTGTGAAGAGTGATATGAAAGAAAAGAAAGTTAGTGATAGCATGACGAGTAACAGGGCAGAGTGGAAGAAAAAAACGTGTTGCGCCGACCCCAAATAACACGGGATAAGGGCAGGAAGATGATGAGAAACTGACTGAAACATCAATGGACAGCTGATATTATTGGGACAAGGAACGTAAAATTTTGCGCAAGGCTTTCTTTCGTTTACGATGTAGGTGAGCACTAACAAGGAATTTTTGAAAACCGACTTTTTAGGAGAAAAAGGGGAAAATTATGTATGCGAAAACGATTTAGTTGGCGTTAATGGTTGTATGGGAGAATTATATAGGGGAATCTTATTCCTGGGGTTAATACTTGAAACTTGACACAAATTCTAATCGAAATTAATAATAAAGACTGTCATTATTAGTTTTTAAAACTACCCTCAAAGTACGGTTTAAGAAGTGTTAAAGTTTTTACGAAAACATTCGTCGCTGGCAAAGTGCTAGTTACTTCATAAGACAGAATGAAGTTATGACCCATCGAAACATTAAAATAACACTTGTTCAGACAATAGTTTGAGACGTCTTTCAAGTCTTAAGAGACACTTTAATATCAATTGTTATGGTAATGTCTGGAAGGTCCGCGTTTTGTTTACCAAAATCGTTTATTTAGCACTTGGGGTCAAATAAACGACGATTCAACACGCGATTGACGGTTCACTAGCGATCGCTCCAGGCCATTTTTTTTTTAATAGTTTGTATCGTCTAGGGACCTGTTGATGCGTGATGTGCATTGTCAGCGTCAGAATCTTTATATGTACGTAATATAAAACAAAATCCATCACTGCGTTTTTCCGTCTGTTTGCGATGAACTCGAAAAACCTACGTAGGGGCCCAGCAGGGTCGAAGCCTATTGGGGCCACGGGTAGTGTGAAAGTGAAACCCAGGGCCTTGGGACGAAGGCAAAGAAGGAACAGGAGTGGGTTTTTAGTCAGTAAAAGTCTAACACAATCTCCCGGTTCGTCCAAGGACGGGATTTGTCATAAGATGATTTTCCCACCCAATAAAAAAAAAACAGTGGATTTTCATGCGGTTTTCTCCAATACACAGACCCAGTGACTCATGAGGAAGGTTCAAATGCCTATTATAGTAGAGAAAAGCCGAAAATTTCAAAGATTTTCTAACACTTGTGAGAAAGTTGGTGTAGTCTTCAGCTACTTTGCAAAATATTTTTCATGCTGGATGTGAAACATTCTTAGCAGGTTGATTACCCACCCCTTTATCGTCTTATAAACCGTTAACGCGTTAATAGCCAGTGTTAACTGTTATTATTAATAATTCCTGGAAGTAATATGCTTGCTATTAGACTTTACTGCACACAACATTGTTTGAACCTCCACATAACTCAAGCCAACCATAAACTGTAAACTAATGTCAAACATTAACCAATTTATCTCTTAGCAATAAAAAAACATGACATACGCAACGAATGTATCGCTTGTACTCAAAATATTAACTTTATTAATGCAAAATATGACTTACAGCTACAGGCAAAAAAAGAAATTGCATTAAGAAATACAGACGATACCAATATCAATAAAAATGTATCACGCAACGATTAATCAAATCCGAATCTTATCGAATACCGAGAATATGGTACCGAAATAAAATGAACATATCTGTAAAGATAAAGAGATTTGCTTGTACAAACGGACATGTTATCCCCCATCCCTGTATCAGTAACAAACGTCGATTATTTCGCGGGCTTTTCTCATCCATTAGCGCCATATTGACTGCCCACTTTCATCTCCTCTTGCCTCGGGGGTTATTTGTATACCTCCTTTTATTTTTGCTTGTCGCTTGTTATATTAATTTTGTTAGTGACAAGGTTGTTTCGAAAATGATGTTCGGTATTTAATTATTTGGTTGGACTAATTGAGTTCTGTCACTTCTGATATTTAATCATTAATGTATTTTAGGGTAGCATTGAATTTTTAATTTGATGATGGAAGTCTTTAATGCTGTTGCTACCCAAAATTTTGAGTAATATCTTGTTTTTTTTTTTGTATTATGTAAGAAAATTTTTGTTCTGTGTGTAACAAAGTACCTACCTATTCCTGCGAATATAATAATACCCACATAAGACGAAAACTAAGCTCTGATTAATATCAAGCCTCGTATTGAAGGGTCTTCACTTGACCACTTACCCAAGGGACCGTTACCTTACATCTTTACTAACTACTCCATACCAGCCTTAAATAATGTAGAAGTTATTAGGTAGAACGTACAAACCGAAACGCTACATTAATTTTATTTTAATGTCAGCGTCAACTCCTTATCGTCCTGTGCTAGTTGCGAAGGTCAACAGACGAAAGGGGACGTTAATGGTGCTATGAGTGCTGGTATCGATAAATAATTACTTTTATGTATATTTACCTTTTAATTTTTAATCAATGCTTCAGTGGTAGGAATTTTCTTGAAATACTTTTTGATTTATCTAGCTAGACATAGCTTGTTTATAAAATTACGCATTAAACGTAGATACTTGCACTCGACTATCATAGTTACATATATATCATAATTAGGTAAAGTCTTTTAATTTAGTATGTATCGTTTCGTTGCAGAAACAAATACTTTCCAAACTCGGTGAAACCAATTAAATTTTTGATCTCAAATCCACAAAATCTTAATTAAAATCCAAGAAGATTTTTTTTTTGCATTTTTCTCTCAAACAAAAGTAATTTTGGAATTGATATATTTTTTTCTATTTTAATTTAAACAGGCGGTATTGCTCACGAATTCTAATTAACACAACAATCGAGGAGTTCTACTTTTTGAGGGATGGACTTGGAAACTCCGTGATGAGAATTAGTCGTTTTTATGTAGAGACGTGATTAGATTTCTTATTGCGAATTTATTCAAGACGACGCGATTAAACTGCTAGGTAGACTGAGTACTAAAATAGGTACTTGCTAACTATTTAAAGTGTCTATCGAGATAAAGTATGACAGTCACTTAACTATTTAAAAAAAATACTTACCCAAAGACAAGACAAACCATCGTATGGACCGCACTTTTTTCTTTTATTCATATAGCAATCTGAAAAACAAGCTTTGTTTTTGGTGTTACAATTTTTTCGTAGCCTGTCAGTCATTCTAGATTGATCACAATCACAGCAATTTGAAATACCTTTGTCAGTCGTCGTTTTCATAAATTGCGAAAATCCATTAACCAACTTTCCGTATTTTTCCTCAATAAAAATATATTTTGTTTAAAAATCTCGCAATTCGTAAATATGTGAAGTTTAATAAACAATCCAGTATTTTTTCACATGAGGTAGTCTCGTACAATCGGGTTTTCCGTTGATACAGGAGCAGCGACGCGGTCGCAAACTGCCTGCAATGTTTGTATTGAAGTGTCCATTATCCTGATGAGGTGCATACCATTCACGTTACTACATATAAAAATGAGGGTTCCGTGCACCGCTCACATAGGGAGTAGTGCTCGCCATTAACGACATTTTGACATCGTATTTTGCATTTTATTTATTACACCAAATTGAAAAGTTAACAAACTGTTTTTTTTGTTTTTTAGGAGTACCCACAAAGAAAAATAAGTCTTGTTAGTAGGTACAAACATCAGAAATACAGTAGTCCGAATCAATAAAATTTCCATTTTAAACTAAAACATTTCATCTGCTAAATTTTAACCTATGTCAAAATAAAAATCTACATCGATATGAAAATTGTCAATGGTTTCTTTTTTTTTTAATACATGAAGTGCTCGGATGAAAGTGTCGCTTACGCTATTCAGCCTGACTCACACAAACACATGTTAGTAATTTCGCGCCCGTCTACACCCCTTCCCAGAGCTTTTGTTCGCTATGTTTATTATGACATGTTTTGCACAGATAATTGACTTAAGTCTGTGTATTTTACGCATTATGCGGGTCGTATTCTGAAGGCTGTGTGACTTGCGAGATGCGTTTAATAAGGAAGTTTAAATGTAAACATTTAATTTTTTTTCAACATTTCATTTATTTGTTTGTTAATTCTAGGAATCGGGAAGCGCAATGTATAATAATAAAGGAGTATTTAAAATATTTTTTCCTAGTATTTAAGTAGGAGCTTTTTTTATCGGTGGGAAAATCATCTTATGACATTCCCCTCTCTTGGGCGGGGTGGGAGATAGTGTCAGACTTACTGACTAAAAACCCACTCCTGTTCCTTCGTTGCCTTTCGTACCAGGGCCGAGTCTTCCTTTCAGAAGTAGGTGTAGTTCCAATTCATTTAGTCGATTAAAGAATGTCCTATTTAATCTTGACGTTTGTTGACATTTGTTGTTTGCTATCCAATAGTTTTAAAGAGCAATAGGAACATCGAAATTGTATCATTAATTCCACAATCGCACTTCATTAACGGAAGGTGTCTAGCTTAATAAATTCTGTATATAACATCAAGTTCCCGCCAATAGATTCGTTCATCAACATCGCATTATCCTCAGCACCCAATAACTTTTCTAACATACCACAAGATACAAACTTAGTTGATTGTACGTGCATTACCTTTTTTTGTTCCCCACCTTGGCCCAGCAAACTGCGTAACACCATTACCGACTTGTATTTCTTCGACAGTCGCCCTCACGAACAACTGATCGATATGGAGTAACATTAACATTATTAGTTTCCTTTCTAAGATTCTTATTGGCTTTATAGTGTCAGGTACAAGATTTGGAGGGTAGTAAGAATGTTTTTTTAGTTTTTATTGCAGTTCTCAGAGCGTTGGGCGCCAATTGCAGAGCTAAAACGTAAAAGTTAAGTTTCAGTAAAATTCTTTAATGTAGTAAAAACATTATTGTCCTTGATGCCCAAGTCGACTGACTGAATGACGAGTGGAGTTTTTATAGCCATGAACCGTTTTGTCCGATCTTTTATACTCGGGTACCACCAGTTCTTTTTTTGTTTTTTGTTGATCTTACACTGGAATAGTGAATTTCTGGGTTCACACCCGTGAAAAAGAACATACCAAGTCATAAGTATTCTCAAACCACACCTCACTTCTAACTTACTCAACATGTAACCCGCACGCCTACTTACATATTCATAAGAGTTAGTAGCAAGAAGTCATGTCGTTTATTCTTTCTTCATCTACTTAGATGTGTTTTAAGAACCCTTCGTGTAAACACAGCCTCTTGATGCGGCTAATTAAAGCCCAGGACATAGAGGTGACGGGTTTCCTCTGTACCTGAAGAGTTAGATTAGCGAAGTAAGTTCACATTGATTGTGTGTACAGCTAAGCTGTTGAATTCCTTGCCGCAGTCTGTGTTTCCTGTTAGCTACAACTACCGCCGGTTTTTAAGAAAAGAGGTAATGGGTTAATATTAGGTAAGAAAAACCACAGTTTTCTATCCTCTACTTCATCATCGATAATTGCATAGGTGAGATAGTGGTCAAAGACGAGCCTATCAATAATTAAAAAAAGTTCTTTGGAATCGAGATGTAGTGTTAGTGGAGACTAGAACTTAAGCATTTCGTTTTAAGTTTTCTTATGGGTTTTACTAGGCTGATAGTAGTTTAAGTGAGTCGCTTATTAATATCGAGTTCTAAAATTAAAAGAAAGGCCAAAATTTTAAATTTCTTGGTTTCCCCTTCATAGTTTAGGTACCAAGAAAGAAAGATTTATCTAAAATATCTTGTTAAAATTTAAAATGTGGATAGACAGGTACCTTATCTTATAAATAAGGACTTAGAGGTTTAGTTCTCTGATCTGAGGCCCTACCACGAATCCGTTATCTGTTTGATGACCTAAACTGAACTGTTTAAGGGATGGAGCTATATAGGGTGTACGAAACCTTCGTATCCCATCCCAAAATTTTGATCAGCGACGTCATTAAGAAGAGGCACGTGAGAAGATACTCTCACAAAGAAGAACTTTATAGGTTTAGTTCTCTGATCGAACGAACGAACGATCTATTTGATCACGTAAACTGAACTGTTTAAGGGATGGAGCTATATAGGGTTATAGCCCCATCCTTCTTTCTCGCTCGCACTCTTAATCTTTAAACACGTTATGGTAAGGCTTCTTCCACTAAAGTCAAAATTTTTGCACCGCACTATCTTGAAATATTCACAATCTCTCCCGCTACCGACACCTTCGTATCCCGTCCCGAAATGTTGATCAGCGACGTCATTAAGAGGAGGCGCGTGATCGCGAGCACTCGTGCGGTCAACACGACGACGCGACGCCGTCACGAATTAGCGACGCACGCGACAAGAGCGTGTGGCCTGAATTTGTTACCACGTCTTGGGGTAGAAAGTAGTATGGTTCGATAAATTGGCACCTTTATTATGAAGTTGCTTTACGTCGCGACCACGCGGATTTTATATTTTACTTTATACAAACTTAGGACACCATTGTAGGTACACATTTATGTTGTTTTTCGTCGCTTTCATGGTTCAACGCACCTCTATAATTTTTTTAACTTCTTTCTAACTTTTCTTCTATACAAATAAAAGAAATTAAAGTGTCTGTTTGTAATATTGTAATATCAAAATACATTTTTTTTTTCATGAAATTATATTTGATAACTGTCCCAAGGGTGATAAAAAACATCCTAAATGCTATGACAGGACATAGTCTATACGTGTGC
Source organism: Mythimna vitellina (assembly GCA_949316375.1). Lineage (NCBI taxonomy): Eukaryota > Metazoa > Arthropoda > Insecta > Lepidoptera > Noctuidae > Mythimna > Mythimna vitellina. The sequence continues at coordinate 18,176,835 of OX438701.1, read as the reverse complement.
AAAATGTCATCCAAATCCGTTCAGTCCTTCGAGCGTGATGAAATAACAAAAACACTCACTAATTTTCGACTTTATAATATTACTATGATGGGAGTACATTTGTGCATTTATACAAACTTGACGCTGACGAAGTAGCGGCCAACAGTTAGTTCAAATAAAACCAGCACCGTAGCCTTCATTAAAGAATAATGTTTATAACTAGGTATTGCAGTTCCTTCACCATTCATGAATGACTCGACGTAGTTAATTCAAAGGTTTCCATTTGCATACGTCAGTGTTCCGTCGAGTTTGAATGTAACTTCAGTATCCCGGAGTACAATTGCAGTTGTAATGAATATGCGCCTCATTCTGTCTTCCGGACATTGGCTTTGCTGGCTTTAATCAGATTTGTCTCACTATCAACTGTTGGAATAGTATCCACTGCAAATTCTAGAAAAAAATTGGGTAGGTACTTACTACACAATGAAGAATTAAGTTCCCTTCTACCTATATAAAAAAAAAGAAAAAAGTAAAGAGAGAGAGAGAGTAAAGTTTTGTTACTATTTTAGGTGTACGATGAAGTTTATTCTATTCTATATAGAAAATTAAATTTAAAAAATTAGTTCATTAGGCAAGTGTACTAAATCGTCGACCACATCGCCGCTTACTATCTATCAGGTGAGATAGTGGTCAAATTCGAGACAAAGCATAATAAAAAAATTGAGTTAATAGAAAAAGTTGACTCTCTGTTTCAATAAACCTGAGATCTCACTCCAACCGAAACCTAAAAGTGAACGTTTTGACTAGCGATCGAATTCTAGGACGGTTTCGATGTTCTGTGTTTTTGCGGTGTCTTTCCGCAGACCATGTCCCACCTTCCAACCTGCATGACGTGCCCCGTTACTTGTTTACGTAGGGACCTAATGACAGCATCAGTGGATGGCATTGCCATAGGCGAATACTGGGCCAGGCAAGGAATTTAACTAGTTTTTCCATCCACGAGCTAAGAAGATATAAGTATATCTATATCTACAACTTAAGAGAATTTGCCAATACGCCGCCTCCGTCACTGTAGCAAGTTATATATCTTCAAACAGAAAAAAAAAAAACAACTAAGTGCAAAGTAAGACAACACGGGTTAATTATACTCGATGTTGGCAATCAACAAAGCGAATGTACTTATGTCACTTAATTGTTCCTTCACACGCAAACTTTTTATGTAGTAAATTTTGTTGTTTTGGCTTTTCGGCTGGCTAGCTGCCATATTGTTTTATTGCATCGAAGTAAAATAAACTGAGAATACTAGAAAGTAAGTCTCATACTGGAGCACGTAACAGCCTACTGTTTCTAGACAGTTTCGTGCATAAAATTGCTCTATTACAATTGTAGCATTCCACTCGATATTAATCACTGGTAGAATGAGTTCATATTAAACTGCTTTTTAACTTTGCTACAGGGTGTATGCTAAATCTCCAGGATTGTTAGAAAGAGTTAACGCGGCCATGAGGGCAACGCAAAGAGCAGCTGTAGGAACAGAGCTAGGTTTTATTCAGTAAAAGTCTCAACACTCGCTCCACCGTGAGCGTGAGAAGTTGTTTCATAATTTCCTATACCAAAAAAGGCTTATGCTTAATACAAACCTTTTTTTAATTTTGCCAACAAAACGCGTTGCCCCACGTTGAATTACTCATGTATTGTGGATGCATTCACTAATTTCAACTAGGTACCTCTATAGGCTATCCAAATATTTGTTCTGTGCGGGGATCAGACCCGTGACTCGCAGAGCAGCAGCCAATGGTTAAACCACTCTGACAATTGTACCGACACCCCTTGCCTACACTCTGGGGAAAAAGTGCAGCCGGAAACTACAAAGCAAACGGTTTTAACTACCTTTGTTAAAAGCAGTACGTACATTCAATTGTGACTGATAGATACTGTAATCATCAAACTAACTACCTTTGTTAAAAGCAGTAGGTACATTCAATTGTGACTGTTAGATACTGTAATCATCAAACTAACTACCTTTGTTAAAAGCAGTAGGTACATTCAATTGTGACTGTTAGATACCGTAATCATGAAACTAACTACCTTTGTTAAAAGCAGTAGGTACATTCAATTGTGACTGTTAGATACTGTAATCATCAAACTAACTACCTTTGTTAAAAGCAGTAGGTACATTCAATTGTGACTATTAGATACCGTAATCATGAAACTAACTACCTTTGTTAAAAGCAGTAGGTACATTCAATTGTGACTTAGATACTGTAATTATGAAACTAACTACCTTTGTTAAAAGCAGTAGGTACATTCAATTGTGACTGTTAGATACTGTAATCATCAAACTAACTACCTTTGTTTAAAGCAGTAGGTACATTCAATTGTGACTGTTAGATACTGTAATCATCAAACTAACTACCTTTGTTAAAAGCAGTAGGTACATTCAATTGTGACTGTTAGATACCGTAATCATGAAACTAACTACCTTTGTTAAAAGCAGTAGGTACATTCAATTGTGACTTAGATACTGTAATTATGAAACCAACTACCTTTGTTAAAAGCAGTAGGTACATTCAATTGTGACTGTTAGATACTGTAATCATCAAACTAACTACCTTTGTTTAAAGCAGTAGGTACATTCAATTGTGACTAATAGATACCGTAATCATCAAACTAACTACCTTTGTTTAAAGCTGTAGGTACATTCAATTGTGACTGTTAGATACCATAATCATCAAACTACCCACCAAATAGCAACTCAAGACTGGTTTATTATTCATGAAATTGTTATTATTATTGACCGTAAAATAAAACAAGGCAATATTTAACAGTCCTTACGCGGCTAATACTCATAACTGTAATGAATATCAAACGACACTCCCGATAGATATGGCCGACTAGTGCCATGTTTATTGCAAGTGAGGTGTTCTATGTGGGGAAACATACGTCAAGATTTTGAAGGATATTTCCGCAAGTAGATATATTTTCTATAGGGTTGCCATGCTTAACTACGTTTACAGTAGGTACTTAAAAAATGTGGAGCCATAAACCAGTTAAATCTAATATACTTCTTTTATACCTACTTATTTTCTTTTCAATAGATCACCTCATCATCATCTTCCTGCCCTTGTCCCATCTTATTTGGGGTCGGCGCAACACGTTTTTTTCTTCCATTCTATCCTGTCGACCGTCATACTATCACTAACTTCCTTTTCTTTCATATCACTGTTCACACATTCCATCCATCTTTTCTTTGGCCTCCCTTTCAATAGATCACTTTAATTAATTAATTGATAGATAATATTTAAATGATAATGCTCATTAAGTGGCACTCTTTATCACATATTTTAGATAATTTGCGGATGATGCGATGGGCTGCAATATTGTTGCCACTCAAATGATTGATATTTGTATAATATTTATATTCTGGCTGTTAATTGTCCCTAAATAAATAAAATTAAAATCTTTGTGTGTTCCTGTGTTATTAGTGTAATTCGACTGGCACTAACTACAAAATAATTGTAGGTTGGTGAATATATGTATATTTCAATGTTACTCGTAGTATCAAATAACTAATCGTGGCGTTACGCCCATAGTTCTCAGCTACTTTAATCTTTATAAAACCTCTGAGCTATTGACAGACACGTAATACTAATTAGATGTATTTTATCTTTAATGATTTGATTATTAATTCCTTATTATTTTAATTTAATTAGATTTAATTTAGGGGTTTTTTTATGTTGTACAAGATTGGGAGTTTATACTGTAATAGTAGCTGGAACTCCTCGGAAATATATACTTTGCTAAGTGATCTTCCTGAATATTATTTATCTCCTGCACACATTACTCCCGAACACACAAAAGTTCTTTTGTTTTAAAATATTATTCAAGATTATCATGTATTTTTCAGTACGTGGTTGGCATGTACAATATGTACATACATTACCTGCATGGTCTTAAGTTTAAACAGCTATAGTGCTGGTCTCATCATACCGATGAGACGTAGGGACGTAGGTACAAGTATTAAGTAAATTACATTGTTGAATGGTGAGGTATTATATGGTAACTACAAAAAGCAATGAAATGCAATTAAAATAAATATCCTACTGCTGACTTAACGCATGGTCACCTACTGTTGTATTGACTCGCCCTCACATGGGCAGTAAACAACGTTATCGTTGCGTCGTCATCGTGACGTTTAATGTCAAGTGACGTCACTTGACATGCAACTACTGCCTGCCCGTTACACACATGTAATGATAATGACATTTGTGTTTCAACGTCCCCTTGTCTGTGTGTTAAGTGCATTTCTAGCTTGCTTGTTTGAATATATAATATTTTTACTGAGGCCAAAAGTTTGTGATTTCATCCTTTAGCAACACTATTATGAGAAACAATACTTACTTATAAGATTTATGAGCGTTTAATTTTGTCATGTAATCGTGATCGTGGCGTACTGGACACATTTTAGTTTGTTATGAATACATGACTGTGGTGGTCAAAAGGTTAAGCCTTAACGCTATGAATTATAAATGTTTTTTTTTTTTTTTGTTAAAAAGAACACGACTTTTGGGTCTTTAAATTTGCAACTTCACCGCAGCAAACAAACGAAAGGTTGATAAAAACGTTTAAACCCATCTCAGGAAAGTGTCGCATCCTTAACCCGTAATAATTAATTAAATGAGCTACAGTAATCTGGCGTCAGTGCAACTCATAAAAGAATACTTGGCACAAACGATAGTCGCCCAGGCTTGATTAATGCATGATGTTGAGCTTTCATATCCCGAGCCACGAACCTTCAGTACTGTTTAATCGTAAGCCTCGTCATCTCTCGCTTAGCTGTGGCTTCGTTTCGCTATGGGATTTTTATTGTAAGAAAGAGTGTGAAACATTGTGTACCTAATATAGTGCAGAAGGCCCACCACACATCACGCATCTATTTCTTAAAGTTATTTACCAATTGTATCACCGGGCGTCGGGAGCCACAGGGCGATTCCCGACCACCGTAGACTCGAGCTTGCGGGCGGCAATGAGTAGTTAGCCATCCGTGTGGACGGCGCTTTGTGTTCCTCGCGCGCCTCAAGCAGATATCTGCAAAACCGTAGGAATCCAACAGGGCCGATGCCCGCTAGGTCTAAGGGGAATTTCTGGAAAGGTATCCAGTGGTCCTAGAACGCAAAGGCAACTGAAGGATATCTGTGTAGTTTTAGTCAATAAAAGTCTAATACGGAGCTCTCGCTCCACGCTGAGCGAATGATGATGATTTCCCAACTCAAAAAAAGAAAATACCAATGGTTATTAAAAATATTTTTTTTTAATAGTAAAATCGATCTTTTACCATATTAGTAGCTAGTACCATTACAGCCGAAACAACAATTTTCTGACCCTAGCTAAATTATTCCACACTGTTTTTAACAAATGGTAAGTTCACCCAAGTTGATTTACTGTAACTTTCCGCTGTGCAATAGAACGGCCAGTACAGTCCACGTCTCGCTCATTCCTGGCTTAGCTGTCCATCCAACTCCACTTTAATGGCGGTCTGCTGGAGAGGCGGATAATTTAAAATACCTACATAGCTCTCGCTGGCCAGCTCTTAGCTGGCTGCGGTTGAAAGGTACACTCGGATTCTTGCATATAACTCCCGAAGTTAAAAGGGTTCCGGATATTTAATTTTATGTTTTTATTTCGTGGCCTGGCAGCGAAATGTTTAATGGTTCTATCTATTAAATGCATCGTAGTATTTGAACGGTATCTGTATGATGTTCTTGCTGTGTTTACTTTCGTTTAAATGTCTTTTAATTATAACAGTAAAATCAGCATCTATCTGTTAATAAACGTATATTTCAGATAATTAGGATCCAATTTGTTAGTAGTATGATATAATTAGTGTTAGTAACACAAACTTAATCTACTTGCCGTTCCTGACCCATGAATTGAGGTACTCATGTGAGCATTAATACAACGATGAATGTACGGACAGTTCAATCTACTGGCTATCATATTCAAAACAATTAAGAAAATAATTTCATGCTATATTGAAACTAAGTAACGTTCGAAACAATTCCAAATGATCGTATAAAATCGCAGAGCTAAATCAATTTTAGACACAATACACTACCGGCATGGTACAATTTTAAAAGCATAGTTTAAAACTGAAACGGAATCGTTCCCCACTCTACTAGGGGTGGAATCATGAATCTTGCTCTCGTAAACCGAAGGAAATTGCTTGCTAAAAGTTTCCAAATTTATAGCGTATTTGTACGTCCGAACTGGTGTTGCAGGATTAGATACACTCGTCGCTATTGGAGATATACCTAATCGTACCTTACCTGACTTCTTCTTTTTTAATTCTTTTTTTTTGCTTTGGAAACATAAAGAATGATAGAAATTAGGGATTGGTAGAGTAGAGCAGTAGTGGCCAAGTAGAGCAGTGGTGGCCGAGTGGTAACGGTCCCGACTTACAAGTTGTAGGTCGCGGGTTCAGACCCAGCCAGGCGCATTACTTTGTTTCATTTATTTCATCACCACTGCTCTCAAAAACGGCGAAGGAAAACATCGTGAGGAAACCGGCATGTGACATTCACTAACCCGCACTCGGCCCGCGTGGTGGATAACGGCCCATTCCCTCTCCTAGAGAGGAGGCCTGAGTCCCAGCAGTGGGAACATTAAAAGGCTGATTATGCTATGCTATGCTAGGAATTGGTAGCAGCAATTTCTTTTACAGATTTTTCACTGACGTAATTCAGAAAAGAATAAATTTTGTTGAGCTCGTAAAATAGTTCTCACAAAAGTAAAACGTCGGATTAAGAAACTCGTAAAGATGAAGGTTGTAAAGTTCTGGAAAGTGAAGTGATAGTTTTAATTAAACTTTCATTCATAATTAAGTACAGGTTAAATTAGCTAAGCTTGATTAAATTATTGCGATAAAAGTAGATAAAATAATTATCTCCCTATTTGGGATGGAATAGCTATCCGATCTCCCAGTAACTGAATGCGATTACCCGATATCCGTAATGGGATATTAAAATATAATTAACTACGCAACCCAATCGGAATCAGTTTCATTTGGCATCCAAAACCGATAACGCTTACCATTGAAGTTACATTGCGGACTACTAATATAAATGGGTACACTATCGCCCTATTTCTGCCCGTAATGTGTTGCTAACAATAAGTTAGTGCCGGCTACCCGGTTTTATCTGGCTGACCAGCGGGGTTGAGTGAATCCAGCACATTACTCAGTCCAGTGCCGCAATTTACATAATTAACCAACTTCCTAGCGACTTTCGCATCTACCTTGATATATCTCAGTAGAAATGTGTAAGTACCCTAGAAATGTAATTTTGTGTCCTGTATTTGGCGTGGATTTGTGTCGTTTTTGAAGGGTAAGTAGATAATTAGATAATTATCTAACGTTTTGGATTCTTGCTTATTGGTGGGTTGTAGTTTAATTTATCTAACTGTCACTATAAGGTGGGTTTTTACGATGGTGTATTTTTCGGGGCCTATTCTCAGAATTATGTACTTAATACTTTGGTAATTTATGACATCGAGAGACAACAATAACCTAGGTTAGTTTAATAAATCATATAAATTTTGTAAACTCGATAGTTTTGTATATGTCTATGTATATGTTTATTACTCTCCCTCACCTCTGAACGGGTTTTGACGAGAAACTATCCTAAGTTCTAGAATAAGACAGGATAATTCTTACCCCGGGAATAGTCCTGGTAGTATACGATAGCATGGGATAATTTATTTACTCATTTCACGGGGATAGAATTTAGTCTTAAATATTATTTTTCCATCCCACATAGTTACCAGACGTAAAAATGTAAAGTGGGATTGAAAAATAAAGTTTTTTTTTGAGATGGGAAATCATTAGGGTGGAGCGACTGTTCGTGTTAGACTTACTGACTAAAATCACACCTGTGTCCTTTAGCCTGGCCCATCGGGTTACGCACGCTTACGAAAGATATACTTATAATGTAAAAACAAATTAACACATCTTGTTGTATCATCCAAATCATAATTTAAAAAAAATAAACAGTACAAGAAATGTAATACAAATACGTTATCATTACACTTTTACAACGAAAAGGTTCTTTCCTGTTGCGCACATTATTTATTTAAATCACTCGTAATGTCGGTGGTACTGTCTGATGTTGGCACAATTTATAGGCCTGTATCACGACGGTTTTATAAACCAGACAAGATTAGCAAATACTTGGAGTTTATTGAAGAATTCTGTCGTCTTTGTCAAAGATATTAAGTTAATTTGAGTGGAATTTCACTATATTATCTTGATATTTCAATTTCTGTAATTCTATTAGACCGGGGAGCGTTATGGTTTTGTGGTCTTAAAGTTCGTTTTTATTTATTTCTAGCTCATGACCAGGGGTCTTACAATGAAGTGTTAAAATGTCATTCATGCGAGCGAGAAAGAGACATAGGGTGCGATATCATATGTATAGCTCCATCCCTTTAACAGTTTAGTTTAGGTCGTAAAATGGATCGCGGTAAGAGCTCGTGGTTAAGGCCTCAGTAACTGTGTCAGGTACGTTCCTACAGTCCTTAAAGTGGCATAAACTCCTTTTTTCAGTGGCTAATCATCAAATGACTGAAAATAACGACAGGGGCGCAGGCTTTTAGAAAATCTCATGGGTGCTCATGTTCATTTGATGACTCGAAAAATTGGCGAAGTGTGAGAAGAGAAATGCACACTGATCGATCGAAAAATAAATAAATGTCCTACTTACATACTGTGTAGGTACTTAATTACTAATTATGTTTGATAAAAACATAAAATGAATAATTTATACGTAACCTAAAAGGCGATTACTGATCTGTTTCTTGATGTCTATTCTCAGGGGTGCTCGGGACCCACTGTTTATTTCTCATGGGTGCTCGAGCCTCCGCACCCACGGAGTCGGCGCCCCTAAGACAAGAGGAAGTGTCTTACTGACTAAAACCCACTTGCGTTCCTTCAGTTGATCTTTGTGTTCCAGGACCATGGTAACTCTTTCCAACAATTATGCTATCCTAACACTTCTAGGACTGTAATACATATTAATCGCTTATTTGCCTTCCTAAAGACAAATCAGTATTGGAATTCTGTAATACACATCAAAAGAGACATCTCTTTAAGGGAATAACAATTGAATTTAAGGATTCCAATCTAATTCATTCCGATCTCAATTTATAAATCAATTGAACTCTTTAATTGAATTATTGATCAATCAGGTTGGAGTACCTGCCGTACCTACTTGATTTTAAATGGGAAATAAAAAACTCCAATTAAAAACTCCACTCGCATAATTATTCCACAGATTCCCGTTTTACCGAAAATTGTTTTAAGCTTTTTGTGTACGAAATGAATCTATTATGATATTTTTAATAATTCATGTTATAATAATGAAACTTCATAATTTATTATCAAGAGCCCTTATCGGGTTCTTGGAATCTGTAAAATTTGATTGTTTGAAGTGAAATGCTATTTTCATAATCGATAGATTAAACAATTACTTACCTAAATAGGTACCTAAGTAATCGCTATGCAAAATGGTCACTAAGCTTATTTCTAGATTAGCTTGTGCCAGTGGCTTCACTCGCGTGAAAGTAGGTTCATAATTTCAGCCGAAAGACGTCCACTTCTGGACATAGGCCTCCCCCAAGTGTAGCCACAATGAACGGTCCTGTGCGTCATCGGTCCACCCTGTATGAGGCCTTCCAACGCTATGTCTTCAGGTACGTGGTCGCCATTCCAGAACCTTTCGGCCCCAACGGCCATCCGTTCTGCGAGCAATGTGCCCTGACCATTGCCACTTAATTTTGGCGATTCTTCGTGCTATGTCGGTGATCTTGGTTCTCCTGAGGATATCCTCATTCCTGATTAGATCACGCAAGGAAACTCCGAGCATAGCCTTTTCCATTGCCCTTTGGGTGACTTTAAGTCTTCTATGAGGCCCATTGTAAGCGACCACGTTTCAGAGCCATATGTCATCACTGGCAGCAGAAAGTAGGTAGGTACATACAAACTTTAAGTCCCGTTTCATCGCCTTAGGTGAATTTTGAAAGATCCTCTCTTATGGCCGAAAAACAGCCGCAAAGCGGTGCCGCGCCGCAACGCAACGCGTTATTGGGCGAGTCGTACACTGTGTACTCGAAGCATTCACCCACTGACCCTTGATGAACTTAATTATTTTTCGACACGGATTCGTTGTGATGGTCCCTATTTGAACCACCTAATCGGTTTTCGATCGATTTGATCCGACCCCATGTAACATAAATTTCAAAATTTTTATTGAATAAATTTGTGTTTTATTAAATGGAGAGAGTTTCGTATCGTAAAAGATAGAATGATTTAAAGATTTTAGGAACCAAACGTAAGCACTTAGTGAGTCTACTTTTAACGTCGCCTACTAAAGATAGCTTTTATGGGAAGACTTAAATATAAAGCTTCTTGGTATAAACTGTCTATTTTCCCTTTATTAATAGGTTTACCTATCTACGCTACTTAGTTGCAAGTTCGGTTCAAGTTGCTTTGTGTTCTACGCGCGCCTTAAATTTGTGGCAGCAAACGGATATGGCCCACTGGGGTCAATGTCTGCCAGGGCTGCAGGAATATTCGAAAGAGGTACCGTGGCCACAAATCACTAAAGGCAACTGAAGGAACACAGGTGGGTTTTAGTATGTAAAACTCTGAAGCTGCCGCTTCACTTATAACGGGATGGGCTATTTGATGATTTGCCCTTAGATTTTACATTGTAAGGAGTATATTTAATTTCGTTTGCAGCTTATGCAGCTCCTGTGCATACAGATTCTTTTTATAGAATCCCCAGGACACATTAATTTTTCAACTAATTAAATAATAGCGTCGAGTTAGTGACACTTTCTACTTGCCAGCAACAAAAATGGAGCACTTCCTGTTCACACTCCAATAAATTTACATAAAGCTAGGTACACAATAGCCATACAACCGTACAAACGTAACCGCCAAAAGAGCACTGAGGCAGTCAACGAACAGATTTAACTGGCAAAAAGTTTATCAGGAATGGGCGGGACGGGCCGTGTAGATTTCAGTACAAATGTCAAGCCATGCCGCTGCGGTCGCGCCCGCCGCAAAACACAGCTAAATGCCGCTCTTGTGGACCTCACTTAATACTGTGCGACGTTCTGAAATAAAACTGAAGACTTTGTTTGAGTTTTTGATGTTTCATTCATATTCAGTTACGAATATTTGTATTCATGGATCCTAATTTATTTATCCTTTTCGAAATTAAGACTTTTATGGCATATAATACGACATCATTTAGTTAATTACAGTCAGAGTTATGATTGCGGTGTTTTTGTTAATTTAGCAATAGATCTCTTGAGATGAAATTGTTGGTTTGATTGAGATGACAACTCGCTGACCCCGGTATGTGTGTTGTTTTGCTTTACTGACTCACATTTTTTTTTTTAATGATTTCCAATTTTTTGAGATGGGCTAGTATGACCTTAGCCGTTGCCACTACAAGAAAACGATTTAGACTGACCTGAGTAACTGCATTCGATTAACTGCTTTTAAGGATTTAGAAAAAAGAGAGAAGGTATTTTGTATTCATTTTACCATCAATCCTCTGATTCTAATTTTACATTCGTTATACACTTTGGAACCCAAGATTACATCTGTAAATGAGGCAAAATGTTAACGTGAAATGTATATTCAAACATCAAGTGGTGTGTGGTCGCCATGGCTGCAAAACACCGCAAGGATCGCTGGACAACGCTAGTTGTTGCAACGGTATGTTACCTGCTTTATCATTTAAACTGCCTTTTATCTTACAGATGTTGACACGGTTCATCATGGTTGATCATGGTTCTGCAGAAGCATTTTTGAGCATTTTGTTTACTTTCGAGACCGAGAGAGAGAGAGGGAAGAGAGAAATATCGGTTTGCCGATGCTGCACTCAACACATTTCACAGTTAACGACTACAAAAACGAAACAGTTTTCGACACGTAGGCTTTTTAGAAAAACACACATGGTCAAGCTATTGTGTTAAAATGCACCACCATATTGTGCAAATACCCAACATGGCTGACCCCAAATTTTTTGTTCACGATAGTTGCCCGTGTTGCCACACGTTCAACTCGTATCAAACACCAACTTTGTATTTTTTCCCGCTGGTCACGCCAGCACCACTGACGACCAAAGACAATGGAAATACGCCCCTTTAACAATAAATCATGCCATGATTAATGAACTAATAAGACAGGGGTTCACTTTCGTAATCATATCACTGTGTAAGTTGGCCGATACAAAAGAGCGATGTTTCTTCAAAGGATAATTTAAATCGCCGTTTTAAACGATACAAAAGGGTTTACAAACTAGCTGTCAGGCGCCTAACGAGTGAAAAAGCGAGTTGTGGTCGTTCTGTTTTTGTGAATTGCGTCCATCCAATAGCAGCTATGATGAAAGTTTTGCGTCACTCTGGTACCTAAGCTGGTTGTAAAACCGGCAAATCGTAAAAATAAATTTTTCAATATTGCTTTGGCTCTTTCATTTCTATGACTGGGTTTTTTATTTAAGTAGTATTGTGTGAATAAATACAAAGTTGCTACAATCTTTAGTAAACATAGATAATAGGTTGATCATTCTTCCTAAAAATAAATTCCCGTCAACTTCACATTGGCGCGGCATTAGTGGGCACGGTAAAAAATCTTTCCTGCATAAATAGATATTTTACGTTAAACCAAAATGAAACGTGCTTTTTTTGCAGCGGCAAACTTATATAACAATTTATTTTTCCCAAATGCCAAGTTCGAAGCCGTCCTTAATTAATGTCCTGTCGACATTTCGCCCTGGTGGCCGTTGCTTTAAATTTAAAATTTAAATTCACAAGTTATACTAAATAAAAAGAGTTTAATATATTATTGAATATTGAAAACGTGGGAAAGTACATTTATTTTGTCTGTCCCGAGGAAATTAATGACAATGCACTTTAAATAATGAACAGTACCTACTTCTAAATAAAACTGTTAAATGGTTTCAGGCTTAAAACAAAATTATAGAGTTGGGATCATAAATAATATTTTTGAGTTATCATTTCAACCGAAAGACGATCCACTGTTGGACATAGGGCGCCCAAATGTCGCCACAATGACCGGTCCTGTGCGACTCGCATCCATCGGATTCCCGCGACCCTCACCAGGTCATCGGTCCACCTTGTGGGAGGCCTTCCAACGCTGCGTCTTCCGGTACGTGGTCGCCATTCCAAAACCTTTCGTCCCCATCGACCAATCGATATTCGTCCATCGATATTTTTGAGTATGATTATTTAAAATCAAGCTGCCTTACATAAAAAAAAATGCAAAATAATTTGAGAAGTACTTTATGAGACCGTACCAACTTATAATAACGTTACAAGACACCTCGTCTCACCGCTAACTTTTTCTAAATACCCATACAAAATGTTGCCATCAAGTAAAAACTCCTTTGGCTATGTGTTTGCCGTCCCTTCATTGTTCTTTTCTTTCCTCCAAGATAAACTTTCGTCCCGGCCGAGGAAGTGTGGTGTTTTATGCCCGTGTCAAATGTCCCGACTATTCAACCTTTGTTTTACACTGCGAAATGTGTAGTTTTTCACTGGTCTTATTTTCTACCTGTTGATGGTGGCTTTTAATTTATATTTTAGTTTTGAAAGCATGTTTTCACGATTTTTTTAGCACTGCTTGTAATCGCTTTTAAGGGATTTTATGCATCGAGTTATGACTTAGCTTTGGCTGTGGCATTTAACTAATTGCTTAACGAAGGAAATATTTAAGAAATGTTAACTATTTGGTAATGTAAAATGTTGTTGGTAATTATATTTCTCAAGTTTTTCAAAATTTCTGAAACTGTAGTTACAGGAACTAGTAACAGAAACAGAACCAAAATAATTTTTGAGTAAGTTTACCTTACTCAAAATTATAAAATCCAAGAAGCTTGTTGTTAGGTAGCCTATTTCTTCTGAGGCGAGAACAACACTAATACATAACGGAGTAGTGCTGTACCTTTCTCCGTAACAAATTGAAACGGATTACTAGAGATGTTCTTGAAAACGGATTACTTGGTGCACGGAGCACCAGCACTAACTATTCATGTATATCTTCCTTATACAGTTATGTATGGTAGGTAATAAGAGGGAAGCAATCTCTAGAAATCTAGTAGAGATTTAGGTTGTGCAGTTCGCATTATGAGTACGTAAGACTCGTTGTGGTACGAAAAGAAGAAGATAGGTAGGTACCTCTTCTTTTCAAGTTAATAAACTCACTGTTATTGGCCTCGTATAAATCCTGAAAAGTGGATGGATTCGTTCACGACCTTTCAATTCAAATGCCTTCAAACTTCCGTTTGATAGCAGGAAGGTCCTAAACTCACACCTCTCCTTAAGACATCCCATTATTAGTTAAACAAGAAACACTAAGCTAATATCACAAATCGTGACTAGAGTGTCAATGCTGCAATAATACTGCCGGCTGTACGTGGCGGCGGTGACAAACAGATCGGGAGGTGTCCGGATATTCCCAATTTCCGTGTTCCGTGGTGTCACCTCGCCGGATTTATGTCACAGTTGCGGGTAGACGGATGACGTCGAGGCGACCTGTTGGCCGAGGCTACGATCTACGAATATTCGCAAGCGCTGCGCTCTGCAGAACGGACGTGTGCTTAGTTATATGGTTCGGGTTTTAGGTTTTGATTTATTTCTTGTATCGTTCCTTTTGTGCGTACTGGTATTGGAATATTTGATATACGAGAGAACTGAATCAAACTGAAATTGGGTAAAAGGGATTAGGTAGGTACCTACTAAAATATGAATGTCCTAACAGAGACAAAAGTTAAAAATCACATGAATAATATTTTATACTAACAATAGGTAGGTTTTCAAACCAGTTGGGTACTTGAAAACTCACTTCGTTTGAAACAATTTTGTTTCCACAAATTATTTAGATCCAATTTTATTTGAAAAGCTAAATTGAAACATATCGGATAGAATCTGTGAAGTGAACTTTTATATAAGTACATGAACCGCCCATATTTTATACTCCATCTGCTTTCACAAATGCGAAAGGCCGGGAGCATTGTTTACTTTTAATATCAGCCGTGATATCACTCCATACACGAGGGTGGCGGCTGAGCGCCTAGTCCTGTTTATTATATTTAACACAAAACAATGGAGAACAGAAGGTTTACCTCTAAAGTACTTCCATTAAGAAGGCGAAAATGCTACGGTTTCTGGATACTTAAATACAGATCTGTCTTCTGGTACGGTCAGTGACCCGTCAGTATCTTAGGGGCATAGCGACAAATTTGTTTCTACGTTGCACTGCTGGGTTCTGATGCAAAGTCGATCACAACAAAAGACCAACCAGACACTTAAAATACTTTCACTAAAATGGAAATCGTTAGGTACTTATATTTAAATTCGTTCGACTATTGACCATGGGTGAGTCTGTGGCATTACAGCAGTCCCTGGTAGTAATTAAACTACCAGTACTACATTGGGTATTGTTTTTAAATATAGCAACGTATGCAGAGGCCTTTTTGGCCTCGCATAGATTTTTGTTTGATTACTTTATTGTGAAAGGTAAAAAAGACATTTTTTCTTTCTAAATGGGCCTCGCACTGCAGTCAAAATATTATTAAATATGTTCATTAGCTACAGACTGTAGTCTTGTTCTTTAAAGTTGTATGATAACTTAGAGTGCGACAGCTTTTGTTGTTTCAAGTGGAAATTCTGTGCTAATCCATTTACTCTACGATTGCCCAAAAAACGTAATGGAATAACAAAATGATTGCACACCGAAGCGCGCCCACATTCATGTTGTTTTCATAAATTGCACTCTGTTTGATACGGTCCTTTAAATATTGAACATCGAGTGGTAGGATTGGAAGCTGTTCTATTGAGATAAAAGTTTTTTAGCGTTTAATCTGCCATATTTTAACTTTTTTTTTAGATTCTCTTTGCCATTTTGGTTACTATACGGGGTCAGGAAATTTTGTAGGGATATGTTCTTTAAGCTAATGAATAATATTGGTAGCTTTGAAGATCTATGGCGCAAAGAGTATGCGCTTTAGAAGTATTCCTAACAGCGATTTTCCTAAATGATTAATTTCTTACAATGTTACTTAATTTACGTAAGTACATATGTTTGTATTGAAAGAGTGAATTTTGGCATAAGTAAGTATTATCTTTACTCGGATTTGAAAAGTAGGCAGGCTGCGGGATTATTTGAAATATTTACCTTAACCTTCGAACTCAAAGAGTAACAGAAGAAGAAAAGTCTCCTCTCGCTCTACCCACGGTACTTACCATCATCATCACCTTCCTGCCCTTGTCCCGTTTTATTAGGGATCTGCGCAAAACGTATTTTTTCTTATCACCATCGTCACCACGCCACACATCACGACACACCATGCTACAAACCACACACCACGCCACAAACCACACACCACGCCACAAACCACATACCACGCCACAAACCACACACACACGCACCACGGGACTTAACATGACGCGTTAAAATGTCAGTCTATTATTATCTATTGTATACAGAGGATTAGAGCTATATCTAGACCTTATATAGCTCCATCCTTTTAACAGTTCAGTTTAGGTCGAAAAATGGATTGCGTTAAGAGTTCGTGGTAGCATTCTAGAGCGAGAGGAGTCATTTGATGATTTACTATTGAAAAAAAGGTAATTCTTTGTAACTAATGTACATAACGGCACTTAATAATAAAATAATAATAATATATTTGTCTCAAATACAGCAGATCCACATTTTTGTTAGTAGATATTAAATAAATTATGTTAGTAGGCTAAAATTAACTAAGCACATTACTTTTTGACATGCATCTGTATACAATGCCACAATATTGGGCAGTCTAATCGACCAGCCACAACTCTAGAATCAGAAATCAGAAACGATTTTTTTTTTCAAATAGACCAATTACAGGCACTTTTGAATTGTCAAAGGTCGGTCAGTAAAAAAAAAAAAACAAGTGAAGCAAAATTGCACGTGAATGCTGTTGCTACTGCCGCGGAAAAGACTTAACGGCTATGCGGTCCTCTTACGTAAGATTGCATAAAAGCCATCAATCGGTACACGCATCGGCAAACATGCCAGATGCTACTACAGTGCCGCGGCAAATAAATACATTACACACACAATACATATTCTATCTTGTTTCCATTAAAACAGTAATTTTCGACATTTTTCAGTGGCATTTATAAATAAAGTAATTGTTTAAAACCGGCTTGCATCACACCGTAATTCGGGTAATCCCCAAAAATACCTTTACACATTTTTTACACTTAAACCGTCCAAATAAATTAATTTCACAAGTACCCACATTTTACTCGCGTCTGGTTCATATTGTGATTTATACCATTCGGCAGATGGATGGGGTCCGCTTTGACCCCGCGACCCCTCGACATAAATTCTTACATTTAGCGGAGTGTCACAAAATGAAATAATGTGTCCTGCAATGGAATTATTTTGACACGTTTTCGTACCTTACTTAGGGTGTGTTTGGTTCAATTTATTATGATGTTTGAAGGGATAATAATTGGTTAGTGCGTTAATTTAAGTTAGTGGATTAAATAAATAAATTAATGATAAATGATATTTATTTTGTAAGTAGGTTTAAAAAAACACTTTTACACGTCAATTTTTTTTTGGTCATTTTAAACTAGATGAGGCCGGTGTTTCCTAGCTGACTACCCTGAGAAGAAACACCGAAACAAACTCAGGGCTCAAAGTCTCTTTAAAGTCCACACAGTTAATATGTAATGGTCAAATCACATGATAACCATGCAGATTTGTCTGAGATGGTCTTTTGAAGAAAGAACCATACAGCATACAGCCAAATGACTTAGGTACTCGTCTAACGATTAGATTTCCTGATTGTGGATTCTGGGTTCCTAAAAAATACTTCACTGGAAGGAAAGAACTTCCTTTATTTCAGAAGCAAATAATTTAATCTTTAGGTAATTTATTAAACTCTGGTTTGTACAAGTGGCTTCGCCCTCATGAACGTAGAAAATGTCACAAAATAAAAAGTATGTCCTATTTGTGGACATGATCTACTCGTGTACCAATTTTCATCCCAATCCGTCTAGCTATTCGAGCGTGAAGGAATAACAAACCGCCTTTATAATATTAGGTAGTGCAATTGCTTTATTAGAACCTCAAATTCATTTTTTAGTTCTTGTTAAAGAAAATTCCCTACATCAATATACTCCCTTACCGTATTACACTTGAAATAAACCAAGCCATCCTATTTAAACAACTGTTATGATTTGTGTCAGTTAACACCGTGTCTGGCTGTGTTCTAGGTATGCCATTGTTCGCTATGACAGCTGACTGTGTAAAATGACAGCTGGAATACACCGCTGTGTGCACCGCACAAAAGGTGTAATAATGTCATTGTATGCTATATTGTAAAGATTTCTTGCTGTACCGTCTTTAGCTTCACACAAGATGAATACAGTGTCGGGCTCTTTAAAGAATATCTATTTATTTACTCGGAAAAATGATTTTATCAAAATCATTTTATTCACATTTAAATAGAGTAATTACAATTGATGGTTTCTCATGTTACATTATAATATTCTTAAATTCTATTTACCCTGTGGCATAACATGTGAACTTTATTTTATACATTTTTATTTTATTGAAATAGAATAAGAATGGGTATTTAATAGTAATAATTAGTCATAATATCGCTAAAATGACTAATAGAATAGAATAAAATAAACTTTATTGTACACCAAAATAGTAACAAAAACAAAAATCAAAACCTCAATCTAATCTAATGTCAATTATATAAGTAGTACCTGGTAAAATACATTCCAATACCAATAAAAATCAAATATTTTTTAACATTAAACAGTGTCACACTTTTACATACAAAATATATATAAATATTATTCCTGTAACCATTCATTAATCGAATAAAACATTTTGTTTAGAAGTAGCTATTTAAGAACTATCCATATAACGGATTGGGTTAGTTAAAAACCTACCTAATGTTTTTTTTTGGTCTCCCTTACACCAGTTAAAAAAAAGAAAAAAAAATGACAGCTGTCAGAATAATAAAAATAAGTATCAAATCAAAACATTTAAGAACATAACACTATAGTTAAGGTATCAAAAAGGTAAAAAAATGTTTTTTTTTTGTGGGGAATGAAAGAAAGGGAGTCAGTAATAGCGTGACGGTTGACAGTACAGAATGGAAGAAAAAAATACCTATGCCGCCGACCCCAAATATGTTAGGCATGGGAAAAAGACAGGAAGATAATTTGATATTTTACTTGATATTTTTCAATAAGCTTACTACTCTATCTGTAAATATGGAGAATAATTTTATTAAAATTTCCAATAATTAAGTATGTCGTGCTTTTTTTTAATCTGCTTATATTGAAAATAGAAGGTGCTTACATAAATTACTTAGCTATCTACATTTGTAATACGACAAAGACAGGAAGATAATCTGATATTTTACTTGATATTTTTCAATAAGCTTACTACTCTATCTGTAAATATGGAGAATAATTTTATTAAAATTTCCAATAAATAAGTATGTCGTGCTTTTTTTTAATCTGCTTATGTTGAAAATAGAAGGTGCTTACATAAATTACTTAGCTATCTACATTTGTAATACGACAAAGACAGGAAGATAATCTGATATTTTACTTGATATTTTTCAATAAGCTTACTACTCTATCTGTAAATATGGAGAATAATTTTATTAAAATTTCCAATAAATAAGTATGTCGTGCTTTTTTTTAATCTGCTTATATTGAAAATAGAAGGTGCTTACATAAAATACTTACATTTGTAATACTCGTAGGTATTAAATAAATAACAAAAACACATCAAAACCAATAGCTGTCAATTCATAAGACGATAAGAGTCTCCCAGTCATTGTGTTGGTAAGCATAACATACAAAATAATTACATTTGCAAATCAAATGTCGATGCCAGGAAACAATTATTCAAGTTATTACAAGTCGCAGCCCGCCATTGCTAAATGTTCGTTACGTTAGACTGGGTTGCCAAGTGAAGAAAATTTCTATGACATTTTGTGGAGACTAAAAATATAGCCCATAGATCGATCATAGAGACCCGTTAAGTTTTTAGATGATAATAATCCTCTTTGTTTTTTCTCATTAAAACAATTAAAAAAAATTGACATGTAACCACTTTTTCAGATACGTGATAAATTCATTTTCCAACAGATTCGATTAATAATAAAAATGCCGTGAAATGTCTATCAATTTATACATATATTTTCACCTGGCAACCCTACGCGGCCGTCATTTGTGATCGTTGACGCTGTGTAATTGGTGTAATTGACGTTAGAAGGATCATACGCAATGATACCTAATGCTTACCTTCATAGCTACCTGTGTATAGATTGATGTGGGTAATTGTGGTTATAATTACGCAACCACTATGTCTTGGTTACTGGCTTTAGAGGTTAATCTTCAATTTCTGCAGATAAAGTGGTCTCTTCCTTTCAAAAGGCATGGATTATAGCGTGACCTCAAGGAACATGTATTAACGGTAGGAAGACGATACTTAATGATGATAGAAGTAGTAACTGCCACAGTAGAATTTTATGATTACGATCTTAATAAACACAGGGCCCAAGGTATTTTTTGAAAAAGTTACCGTGCCCTTAAAACGCTAAGGATAACCGAAGAACATAGGTGGGTTTTAGTCAGTAAAAGTCTACCCCCTCGCTCCATCCTAGACCGGGAGAAGTCTTTTTATTATACAGATAGTTTTACACAATATTTTGAACACATATGGAAAGGGCGGTTTAGAACAGCCCTGCCCCAGACCACTGTCTTACTGTGGAGACACGGACTCCCCACCTATCCTATTATGATTCTCCACATAAAAAAAAACATCTCATAGGCTACAGGCCTACACATTTAAACACTCAAGCGGAAAGTAATTATCTCTAGGCTTTATAATAGTTTCTCCGAAACTGATTTATAAGAGTGTACTTACTAAGAATATCTGTCATAGAATCTTGGTTAATGTGAAAAGAAAATATGTATATTTCGTATTTACATTAAATTACTACGCACGTTTTAATAATGAACCAGAATCTTCTAGTCTATTATTTAAAAAAAATATATGCTAATAACTCCACAAAAGTAGGCGGACATTCTTGTCTTTTAATTAAGCTCTACATTCTCTGTGTATCTTAAATTATGTTCTGTCATCGCTTTTAAAATAAAAAAAAAGAAATCTGAAATGGTTTAGTCTGTTGACAGTTTTAACTTGTACCTACGTTTAATTATTCTTATCACGAAATCCGTGTTATGTATCCACTAATTATGTTGAATAGTAGTTGAAACAAGATAATTTAACAAAGTGAGTGACGCAAACTAAAACTGCTGCCTTTTAGTTTGTGGTAATTTAAAGCAAGGATGTGTAATTATTTTTTTTACATAGATTGAGACAGTGGTAGCCGAGTGGTAACGCTCCCGACTTACGAATTGTAGGTCGCGGGTTCAAACCCAGCCAGGCGCATTACTTTGTGTAATTTATTTCATCACCACTGCTCTCAAAACGGTGAAGGAAAACATCGTGAGGAAACCGGCATGTCCTAGAACCGAAAATTCGAAGACATGTGACATCCACCAACCCGCACTGGGCCCGCGTGGTGGATTACGGCCCATTCCCTCTCCTAGAGAGGAGGTCTGAGTCCCAGCAGTGGGAACATTATAAGGCCGACTATGCTATGCTATGCTACATAGATGATTGCTTAGATATGAATTCTCTTAATATAGTTTAGGTTCACAGTTTTTACTTAACCCTAATGCTCATAAACGCTTAGATACACCCCTTGTAACATAAATTACTTTATCAGAATTGACATTGACAGTAAAATTCAATAAAGGGGTTAATAGCAGCATTTATACTGCATTTAGTTTAAGGCCGGTCTTGACATCAGCACGAACATCTGTTGAAAGAGCTTGATTTTAAAGAGGGTCACGTTTTGGTGCTGTCTGCAAATGTAACTATTTAAAATATAATTTTCATTTATTAAATGTAATATACATACCAGCCTGCCTAGTTTCCGATTTAAAATCATTATTAGTTATTATAAAAAGAAATGTTGCCATGGTAAAAACTTACAATTTACTGTAATGTTTAGTCAGTTCCATATGTATATCCTACGTTAATTTTTAAGTGCTTCGTGTAAACAAATATCTACTGTGTTTTATACCATTCGTACCTAAGTATTTCGTTCAAGTTTGCATTGGTATATTATGACGACAACCGTAAAAATAACTAGGAATATTTTCTATCGATTTATTTAATCAGTTTATTTTTGGTTTGTTACTTACTTGTACAAGGGATCCACCACGCCTGTCAGTTTGTATGTTTACGACAAACTCAAAAAAACCTGAAGGGATTTGATATATTTTTAAAAAGATTCATAATAGAAAAGAGAAGGATCAGAGATAATTAAGTTTAATACTAAATATCCTGTAAATATGTCATTAGTTCTTGTTGAAAAATTTGATAAATAACTTTCGTGTTTCCAGTTCCAAAAACATCTGTGTCATGTCATATTTATACAAGCTGGCAACACTTTATTATACCGTTACGTAGATAATGGAGCCATAACTACACTTCTTAGTACATATCCTTGCATTAATAGCTTTAACGTAGAAGACTGAGTAATCCATTATTGTCAATTAATTTGATTGCTACCTTAGTAAAATAGTGGTGCTCCGATCCGATCAAATCGATTAGTGTAATGGCGAGTTATCTGTGGATTAATCGTTATAGTCCTACGTTTACTACTTAAAACTATTACTTTCTATTTTATTTTTTTTAATAACTGTGTTCTGCTGTTTGTGTTTTTCTTGACTAGTTGTCGGTTCGTCTTATTGGAGGCCTTCCAACGTTGCGTCTTTCAATACGCGGATGTCACTATAGAACATTACGGCCCCATCAACCATCTGAGGCCTTAGCATGATGTGTTAAAATGTCAGCGAGCGAGAAAGCAATGGAGCTGTACACTATAGCTCTATCCATTTAACAGTTCAGTTAAGTTCGTTAAATGGATCGCGTTAAGAGCTAAGGCCTTACATTATAACCATCATAATCATCTACAAATAAAAAATAAATATTTTGAGGATTCGTATGAAAAATTTAATTTAGGTTTCCTAAAATTTCAAAGGCTTTAATACAATAAACTCACCTGCAGTGGCTATAAAGCGTAATAGTGATGGCGTTGTAAAATCTTAAGTGCATTTCTCTTCTCATAAACTTGAATTCGGCCTGCATGGGGTTGATTAGCTATAAAACAACTTCTAAACAGTTCATTATTAGTCTACTTATTAACTGGAAGCAGTTTCTAGAACTGCTCACAATTAGGTAGGTTTTATTTCATTAAGAAATTATTAGGTATTTTCTTCATATATTTTTTAGTCTTAACAAAAATTGATATAGTTGATGTTTGACGTGGGTGCTAATAAGCGTTTCTTATTTATTTTTAGGCTATCTGGAAATCTCTCTAGACGTGTATTAACTTCTACTGACAACATCTACTGGTTTGACATCTGAAAAATTTAAAATATAACAGAAAAAATAAACTTTATCGATTTATTTTTACACCAGAATTGCAAGCATCACTAAATTCCACAAACAATCAAGTGACAGAATATAAGACTAACGTTATCGTTATTATAATACTCAATACTTTATTGCGTTATATATTGTTACATATTACAAATATGGAATCAGTTATTGACGCCAAAAACTATGTTAAGCAAGGCATGGGCCATCCTTCTCATAGGTCCATCCGTCACTACATGCTTGTGTTCCTGCAACAACACGACATCACGACGTTACTTTTGTATGTAAGCTGTGAGCAGGCGTACACCAAGCGTATAATGACGAGTACGTACGCATCTATGAAGCTACGTATCCGTGGACAGTAGGCCATAGTGACGTCATCGGTCTCCCTCGTCACGTCTTCGTGCTGAGTCCTAGCCAGCTTCCGATATTATTGCTTCAAGCACGTCGTTATGGACCAGTCCACTTCTGTTTATAGTTTATACCGCAAGATAAACGTGACCGAGTTTTTGACGAACTGCGCCTGACTTTGGATTTTGATGGACGATTCTAGAAAAACCAGTAAGCTCCATTTTTACTGATGGAGGAATATTTGTTGCTTCATGGATTGCCTATAAGGAATTTATAAGGGAAAGGATAATAATTTTTGCTTATAAATATAACTTCTCCGTAGATTTATTTTAAAAAAATAAAAAAAATCACGACTGTCACATCTGTCAATAACGCCATCTAGTCCCAAACTATACAGAGCTTGTGCTATGAGTACTGGACAACTGATAAACGTACTTGTACATTTCTAAATAAATACATATTATAAATAAGTTACGCCCAGGTATAGAGAAAATGATCTTGCTCATCACACAATCCTTAGTCTTGAGTGGGAATCGAACCCACGACCTCTGGCATAGCAGTCAGGACCACTAACCATTAGACCAACAGGCCAGTTAAACTGTTTTATTTTCTTTGACCAAATAATGAGGCAGACATTTCTCAGTCCATCATTTACCTATTCCATTCGTAATTATTTCTATCATTAGGTACGTCATATTGGTTTCAGTTCAATCTAGGAACACAAAACGTGACTGATTTATAGAGGCGTAACACAATTATTTCGCAATTCTCATTGTTTTGTGCAACAGTGTAGCTTGCGGAATTGCGAGCACAATTTAATATGAAACTCTGTGGTTCCGAAATATGAATTAATATGGTAATCTTCCATTGAAAGATGATCAGATGTTCAGAATAATAAATAACTATAAAAACATAAATGCGGCGGGTAGTGCTAATATTTGAATGGCATATTTTCTCTCTAAAGGAGAGGACTCCGAGCAATAGATACGTGCATTCATGAATGCTGAGTATGTAAATGCTACTTTAGCACTTCCAATAAGTAAACCCATGTAAAATGCTAAAAATAACACGTACCTGCAACTGTCACACTATAAAACAGAGTAGGCTAATACGTTAATTGGCACTCCCAAAATCTAAATACTTTCAAATACAGTATCACATCCAAAAGTTACGAAAATATGTTGTAGCAAAAGTTAAGGGATCGAGGAAGAGTTCCAGAAAATTTTCACATTGAAATTCATATTAAAAGTTAATAACGAACGTAACTTTTGTCTATGATTGGATTATGTTAAGTCAGCGTACCGTCTAACGAGGCTGAGATTGTTATCAGCATAATCATTTGAGATAGAAAGACGAGAGGAATCACAATATTTGGCTGCTATTTGGGTGTGTAAATAATTTTGTACTTGTTTAATTTAGAATATTGTAGAAAGCTGTATTTTGTACTTTCGGTGCTAGATAAATACGTGTATTAAATAATTTCAAGACAATTGAAAAATGAAGAAATCAATCAGCCTGAAAGTTACTTTTTTGGCGCCCAACAAGGACACAATCATATTATTGGCGCCCAACAAAGATTCATTTTTTAAAGATTTTTTCTACCAGGTAGATTACTCTTGGATGAAGAACCAACACGCCTGATCTCTTCAAAATTCGGTTCATAAAATGGGTAAAAAAATATTCCATCAATATTCGTTTTATCGCCGAAAATATTAATAATTTTCTAGATTACTCCGTCCAATTTGACTTCTCGATTCGAATTTCAGAATTCAGTGTGTGTAGGAAAACTCATATGGAATGCATAAACGTTGTGAACCGACTTTATAAGCAGCTGATTTAAAATTATAATTTACGAGAGGCACCCGCGGTGGTTGTTACAGTTCCGTTATAATTTGAAAACGATGACAAAACCTTGATACATGACAATAATTTGTATGCTAATGTTCGACATGTTTCGGATTCGCGATGGAAATGTTGACCTGGTGACGTCAGAGGTGTTAATTTCGGAGATCAAGGAGTTATGTTGGATCTAAAGCTGTTGTTGTTGAAAATGAAGTTGAAATGAACATTGAATGCTTTTATTTTTAATATTAATGATTCAAAAGTAAGTAACAACCCACTTAGGTACTAAATAACTTGCAATAAAAAAACATTGCAGACATTGGTTACCCTTTTAATTTATTTTTAGCAACGCTATCAATTAAGAAAGGTTATGATTTTGTCACGTAATGTCTAAAAAATCTTATTAAAAGGACTGAATTCGTTTGTTCAAAATGGACTGAAATCAGCGTTTTTCAGATGTCAAAATTAACAATAGACCACCTCTCAAACGTCTACCCTTCGCTAGGCAGACATTGTTATTGAAGTTAACGATAAATAAGTATTAAAATAAAAATATGGTCTAGAGAATTCTATGTCCTCATTTTAACTTCCAGTTGAACATTTTTTTTAAAGTTAGAGTATGACAAAAATATACTTCCTCTGATTTCGAACTTAAACAATGAACTGTTTTACGCTAACCAAGCTATGAAAAACATTTCAAATTATTATTAGCGACGTGCGTCATGAGAGAAGGTTCGAGTTAACGTGAATTGGGTAATACAATATCGGGATTTTTGATACGGTACTAACAAGGTTTGCGAAACCACGGAAATGCTAAATTGGGACTAAAGTTCTCAACTTACTCGAACTCGTAGTAAAATTATGTTATATTTACTCTGGTTCATCTCGGCAAAATATCTAGTTTCAGAATATATATTGTCTGAAGTATCAGCAATGTTGTAGAGTTTGAATTTTTCTAGAAGTCGCCCTCGGGCAGGTATGATAATTTCTGTTGTTGTGTACTTTAGAAAGTTTGTGATGTTGGCATGCGTATCTAGAGCGTCAACAAAAAAAGCCTTTTGTATAGAGACACCAAAATATTTTGTTCCCTCATTTTAATAGAAAGCACACAGAGCGTCAAGTAGATACAGTAAATATATGATTAATATTGGTTGGACAGAAAACAGTCCACTACCCACAGTTTTCTGTGACTTCAGTAATTCTTGACATTATTTCTTAAATAATGCGATAATGCCTTTTAACTTAGGAAGTAACATTAATTATGTATGGCGATAGCTAGACCCAAATAAGTAGACCAACGATAAGGGAAGTAATCAATCAAGTGTTTTATAATTTCTTACAAAGTTTTCGATCAATTTAAGTAAATTGTTGATGATTTACCTTTTCTGACGTCAGACTTATGTGTGACTAAGAGATCCAAAGGAAACATGAATAATTATAATTACTTATTAGTTTCCAATCCTTAGCATTTCTGATCGACGGTCCGTTTTATCTATGTTTAGTTACAACCCTAAACAAAACAGAATTGTTTTTTCTAAACTCAATGTTCCTTTGTAAAGAAAAAAAAATGTTCAGAAGCCTTAATTTCGATTGAAGGGTTTGACTTTTAATTTTTTACACCAGTTTGCCTCACGCTGAAATTAATTGACAGCCTCAACTAAGCCATCCGTGCCAATGTTTAGTATGTGAGTGACATTGAGAATAGAATCTATCAAAGCCTACCCAGGGACGGCAAACAGCCTCAGGCTCGGATAAAAGGGTTTTCACTTGAGAGAAACGTGTGTGTTGCTTTCATCTATGATACAATGAATGTTATTTTGATCTACATATACTTATGTCTACATATATATTTATGATGTCATTATGTCTGTTTCTATGAGGTAATCTGGAGTTATAACGACATGCATGACGGGTAGTCTGTCCTTTGTAAGTTTTAAAAGGTCCTCTTGTGTTGAGGGTAGTTACAAATTTTCATTACAACCGATTTTTTTTTTAAATTCTGTTTAATTTGTGATGAAGTTAAAATATTGTAAAGCCTTTTTCTATGAAAGTAGTAACTTTGTAGCTAACTAAAAAGTTTTATAACAGTATTTATTCGGTACTAGATAAGTCTGGTCCGATTTCAGTTTTGAAATTAATTAATTTTCCATTTGATATTTTAGTTCAGCCCGACCTAGGTCAAATCTGCTCAAATCATGAAAACTTTTAAATCTATCTCAATGTAAATTATATTAATATACGAAGTAACTTAGCAACCCTTACAAAATTCTGAGAATTCATTTTAAATGATGTTTATTTTGTGACTTACATAAATCCTTTGAGTATTTGTAAAGTATCTACAAGAGTAGTGTTACCATTATCAGATTAATATTTAAAGAGGTATATTCTGTTTGTATTTCGCTTTTAAGTTATGAAATTGTTTTAAGTTTAGGTATTATCAATGAATCTGGATATACATCAATCTTTTGTCTTTATCTGGATTTTCTTTGGATTTTCGATATTCCTACGTTAAAAGACTCATTAAATTATGAATTATACTTCATACTATTTCTAATATCTATCATTATTTATTTATTTTGCACACCTAGTCGTTTTTTTAACTCTAAGGTTAACTGGTAGAGAATGACTTGTTGCATCAAGTCTGCCTATGTAAGTACATAAAGAATGAATAAATAAATGTAAGTCTGTTTAAGTAATGAAATAACCTTCGAATATGCTTAAAACTACATTAATAGCTGTCCGTTTTACTTATAGTAAAAAAAAATATTGTCTGAAAATCCAATCTTAAATTTTCAGACAAAATTGCCGTAACGTCCAACGTTAATCGAAATCCCAGCAAAAACGTTATAAATTTTTAAAACTTCCCATAAATCTATCTAGCCGTTAGCGAGAGTAAACATAACTGGATGAAAACACCGCAACGCATAAACCATTAGCTTGCCCATTAAAATTATGTAGGGGATCATAGTCATCATTGTATAATTTTATGAGCGGTAACAAGCTTCGCACAGTCAACAATGAAAAATATTTATCTGATTTATTTATTGTAAGTATTCGGGTGGGGATGAGAGATACTGAATAGGGGTGCCAAGAACTAGTTCTGTTTTAATTTAATTACCTAATGGTGCTTACAGGTATGCAAGATTTTTAACTTGGTACCTATTTTGTGTTTTGACGCTAAAATATCGGTTAAATTCTTACAGATTTGCTTTTTACGCATTCTCTCAGTTGTGTTTTATCAATTTGCAAAAGTGTTCATCACTTTCACTTGCTTGCTTGCACATGTTGAGGGTCGCCCCTCAGCATTGAAGAATACGACGCAAGGAGGACGAAGGTCAATTGAAATAAAACTTCAATAATCAACACTAGGTCGGGCTTAAGAAAAGGGCTTGGTAAAATATAATAAAAAAACCTCCAACCTACGGTCGTACTGATTAAAACTTTTCATTAAAACTACAACCACAATTAACTTTTTATCGACACTGAAGGGTTCACACAACATAAAGCGACAGCCCTGCAGCAGGTACTAAACAGGGCCCGCGCCCTCGCGACTCGAATGATAACGCACGGTTCGACGCGCACCTGCGAATCTCTGGAGGTGGCTTTATTTTAATACTTATAAATTGTCCGCCATCTTTTTATAATGACGCGGCAGTTTTAACGTAGAGCCAGAGTTATGAGACCGCGAGTCATTCGGTGACGGCGACGGAAATATTTTAAGGGAAAGGGTTGATTTATAAATGATGATGAATTTAAGTTATTTTGGATACCAAGAGACCTTAAATACAAATTAAATTGGAACACAAGAAATAAGAAAGGATATCTGACATTATGACACATGATATATATCATGAACTCAAGAAAGTTAATTATTGATTTATTAAGCATTTTTGACAGTAAAACCCTTGACACCTAACATCAAAAAGCCGAAAGTTACCCCGTTGCGCCAATAAGCTCGTCATTTATTCACTATATTTATATCCCAAGCCCCTCACGACATCTATCATGTCAGTAACATAATAAAAAAAAAAGCTGTACACTTGGAGACGACTTCCGAAAGTCCATCCAATGTTGTGACGTGCTGAATATTTAAACGTCGACCGCGAGAATTCTTTACGAGTTACCACTTGCCAGTTGGTACCAAACTTTTGGTCAGGCTGTTTGTGTAATCAAATCAAATAATTTATTTACAAGGAAACTATCGCTTCCTCAGCAGGAAAAGTTAACTTTATATTATTTAATATTGGTGTCAGTTTGAGGTGGAGTAGGGTAAATAAAGACACCGTTGGGTATCCCTAGGGTGCCATAAAAGGGGGAGAAGCAAATAATATGCCAAGAGTTTGGGCATTAGCATTAAAATTATAAACCTACTTCTCTGCTTAGCTTTTTTAGACTACGAGAAAGCCTTCGATTCGATCGACACTAGAACTGTACGGCAGTATCTCCAATGGTGCTAGATTGACTATCGGTACATAGATGTGCTGAAGTGTTTGTACGAAAATGCCACTATGTCACTCCAACTTCATAACCATACCTCGAAACCTATACTCTTACAGCGGGTCGAGAGACGTGATTTATCCGAAACTGTTTACATCTGCTATAGATGTTCTAGATTGAAGAGGGACAGGGATGAAAGTCAATGGCGAATACATCACTTACTATCAATTTGTCTAAATTATGGTCGTAACTGAGACGATGGAGGACCTCGGTAAAATGCTCGATGACCTCAAGGCTTCCGATAGAGTCTCAAAATGAACATGCACAAAACCAAGTTCATGGTAAATAACCATGTAGAACTTACTGCTGCTAAGATCGGAGACTATACTCGAAATTGTAGACGATTAGGGACATTTAACTGGCGCAAACGGTCCAGTAGGATAGGTAAATTTATTTGCTTAGCATGACTATATTATTGTCTTTCATTGACAGTTGTAGACATTTATTCGTATATAACTAAACCTAGATTACTTTCTTATTTTTTAAGTTATTAGTTAAAATTTTCACTCGTGTCAAAAACGAGTCGTGTCCCTGTACTACGTTATTTCTCGCGGTAAATGTTCAGAAAAATATGGAGCACTAATTACCCATGCGGCTAGTGTTGTGACCATTCTGCCGGATCCCGGACGTCCGATCTAAACTTATGCCGGATACGGACATGCGGCTAAATATACGGTTTAATTATTCATCTTGCAATGGCATCATGAGTTGGCTATTGTAACGGTTCTAATTTGAATTTGTGGCGTTTTCTCATCAAGTGCCAGCCCAATTTAAAGTGGAAATGAAATACTTATTTTGATGATTTTAAAAAGTTTGTTCTTTCATATGCAAAAATCTCTCAAACTAAAACTTTAGCAATTGGATTGGGTAGTTGGATAATTTTTTCAAAAACCGATATTCAATAACGATTTTGCGAATATCTGCTAAAGAAACAGTCTCTTATCTAGCATAGTCGGCCTTATAATGTTCCCACTGTTGGGACTCAGGCCTCCTCTCTAGGAGAGGGTATGGGCCGTAATCCACCACGCGGGCCCGGTGCGGGTTGGTGGATGTCACATGTCTTCGAATTTTTGGTTCTAGGACATGCCGGTTTCCTCACGATGTTTTCCTTCACCGTTTTGAGAGCAGTGGTGATGAAATAAATTACACAAAGTAATGCGCCTGGCTGGGTTTGAACCCGCGACCTACAACTTGTAAGTCGGGGCCGTTACCACTCGGCCACCACTGCTCTGTCTCTTATCTAACTTTCAATATTTCAGGCTACTATTTTGACAAATGACTTCTCATCTACTAAAATACTTACAAACAAGCTAATAAATCATTCGCCATCACAACTCGTCTCCAAGGTATAATCTTAGTTCAGCGTCAAATAATTTACCAATGAGTTTGCTCTAAATACGACCACTATCGGCATTTACGGGAACGCCGCCATTTTATAGTGCCCTACGGCAGTAGTACTTACTGTTGCCAAGCGATCGGCAATCGCCAGAATGTCCATACTTATGGGATTATTAATGAGTTTTGTGGTTGTGGTATAATTTCGGGATTTAATTGTTGTTATTCTGTGTTTTTTATTTATTATTTAAAATTTATTATTGGTTTAAGGTTGAATCATCTGTAGCACTGGTTGATTTCTAGCGGGTACTTTTTTTTTCAGAAAACCAAGCAGAGAGAGGTCTTTTATGAAATATATTAAATATTATAAATTTGAAATACTTGAACTTTTTCATCCACATATTTATATTAATGATTGGATTCCGAAATATCATAACACTTATACAATTTTACAAAGGCAAAAACCTACACATACCATACCACATGTTAGTTACCTCTTCACATTCAAACGGCTGAATTGATTTGAATGAAATTTAACACATGAGTAGACCATATCTTGGATAAGCACATGGAATGTTTTTGCTTTGCTTTTCATCCAGGGAATATGTTCCCTTCAGATCATTTTCAACTGAAGCTAGTCGTAGGTAGTTTTTTTTAATTCTTGATAGGTTCGCGCTTGACCGCTACCTCACCTGATGGAAAGCGACGATGCGGTCGACGATGAAGCGAGCTTACCTAAAAGTAACCTATTCACTCTTGACTTAAAGATTCCCGGGTAGTAGCCATGAGGTAACACAGATTCCGGCAAGGAATTCCACTCCTTAGCTTTACGCACAATGAATGTGTTCCCAAAACGTTTTGTGCGTATAGGTGGGATGTCCACCATGTACCGGTGGCGCATTGCCGTGCGCCTGGTGGTCCGATGATGGAACGGGCTAGGCGGAATTAGGTTATGCAATTCCAACGCACACTCCCCGAAATTCTCCCATTCTAATGCAGGGAATATTAAATTGTAACTTAAGTATTTGAAAGTGGCAGGAACCACGCATATTTGTTTAAATTGACTTTGTATCGTTCTCTTTTAAAATACACATTTAAACTCGATGGTACGAGTACGAATGCAGTTACTAAAACGCGCTGGTCGCTTGGCTTGTGTCAGTTGCAAATAAAAACTTTTCCCAATAGGCACTGGACGGTTTGCTATTACGATGAACTAAAATAGAACTGTACAGGCCCTACCAAAAGTTCTTAACGCGAAAGGGATGGAGCTATATAGGGTGTATAGCTATATCCCTCTTTCTCGCACGCTTGGCATTTTAAAACATGTCATGGCAAGGACCCTGGTACCTATAACTATAAAACAGGAGAGCCATGGTAACGTTGCCACTAGTTTGATCCAGCTCGTCCCTTGCTGCCCTCCCCCAGCGACGCCCTAAGCCGAGATCCGTACCCAACAGGGGGTGCCCTTAGCGTTTAGTCGCTTAGTTTTAAGTAAGCTCTGGCTGGAGGCTTTGATTCTTTAATCGAGGCCGCCACAGGCAAGTCCGGTTAAGCAGCCGACAACCTCCTAGGTTGACCTGCGAGAGGCAACTCACAAAAAAAAAAAATAGCGTTGCCACTATTGTTATTGATAAAAAAGTTAGCGGCGGACTGCACAAACTATGAAACCATTTAAAAACGTACGCAGGCATTTTTTATTCAGTCACTAGTTATATTGATTCTGACCAATCAAAATCACTGTTATTTTATTCATGTTTTTGTGTAAAAAAACAATAGAAAAATTATTTTTGCAACTAACATTTTCGTTCAGACCTACATGTACTTTTTTTATTGCGGCCAATTAAAACCTTTGTTGTGTTGTTCCTTTTTTTATAACAAAAATAATGTACGATTTATTTAGTCACTTTGAAACTATTTTTTTATATTTAGGTTCGCGCTTGACCGCTATTTCACCTGATGGAAAGCGACGATGGAGCGCGTTTACCTAGAAGTCCCTATTTACTCTTGACTTAAAGATTCCCGGGTTGCAGCCATCAGGAAACACTTTATAATTATTATATCTAACCTTGTCCCGTTATTGGGCAAAGGCAATTCCTTCCTTTTTCCTCGTCCAACATTTCCTTCGTGATCTACCGAGACCCTGCCGTGCGATTTCAGGGCTCCAGTTTTATGTTTTACAGGCCCACTATTCGATCAGCAGGCACCAGACATACCCAGCCCAGTCCCACTTAATAAATATTAAAAATCATTTTATTTCAGGTAACAGTAACTTATGAACTACCACACATAAAATAAAACACCACGCGCTGTGGCCAAAAGTCTTTCATAACAAGGTGCACAAAACAGTTCAGTAGGTACTCGCACCACGAATGTCTAAAAATAGACGTTCCGGTTCGACTCCAGAAACTGTATCCTCGGTGCAGCCTAACCTAGCCTCGATGTTATTAAACCTGGCAACTTTCTCAGCTACGTCAACGATCTGTATTTTAAGGCGCAGTATAGTGTTTTGAATGCGATCCGTTGGCTTAATTAACACCTATTATAGGTACTGTGGGTGTGTGAGCAGTGGTGCAGTGGTTCAAACCCCGCCAGGCGCATTACTTTATGTAATTTATTACATCACCACTGCTCTTAAAACTGTGAAGGAAAACATCGTGAGGAAACGTGCATGTCCTAGAACCAAAAATTCGAAGACATGTGACATCCACCAACCCGCATTGCGCCCGCGTGGTAGATTACCGCCCATTCCCTCTCCTAGAGGGGAGGCCTGAGTCCCAACAGTGGGAACATTATAAGGCCGACTATGCTAGACTAGCACGTTGGCTGAAAATAATATCTTTTCTTAATATAACAATAATTATACGGCGTCCATGCTTTAATCTGTCTATGCTTACATTTAATTTACGAAGCAAACTTTGCGTTCAGTTCGAGTGCTTCTACATTATTCGCAGATCCGCGATAGGTCCGCTAATTTGTTTTTTAATATCCATTATCTACAAAGGGCTTTTTTCCACCAAATAAAGGTGTTAAAATCAACAAATTTCTTTACCGGGCTATAAATATTAAAAACGATAGCATCAATATCATTTTACGGCGTTTACTTTTTGTTTTTATTAGTCTTTACGACCTTTAATAGTATCAGTTTATATTTGTCTTGGTGTAATGTTGTATCTTTTTTTTAAAGTTAATGTTGGCGTAGTGTCTGAGTGATTAGCTACTGCATTGCGTGTGAATTCAATTTCCGCACGAAATTATACTTTATATGACCTACATCGTGAGAGATGTTCTGGGTCTGGGAGCTTTGTATATGATGTGATGAGTTCATGTTTTTTTTTTTTTGTGTATTTATTTTACCGCAGACATGATGGTCCGCGCCATTTTTTACAGTGTTATTTTTTATAATATTTTGTTTTCATTGGATTCTGTCGTGCCCTCATCTTAACATTTGCTTAAAAACTACGCGAATCCACCTCAAACTGGATCAATTTAAAAAAAAAAATTTTTTTTTTTAGTTCACATGTTTGTGGA
The DNA here is from genome assembly GCA_949316375.1 of Mythimna vitellina. Classification (NCBI taxonomy): domain Eukaryota; kingdom Metazoa; phylum Arthropoda; class Insecta; order Lepidoptera; family Noctuidae; genus Mythimna; species Mythimna vitellina. The sequence continues at coordinate 18,141,671 of OX438701.1, read as the reverse complement.
CGCACTCATGATACCTGAAGTAGGAGTGTTTGGGCTCTGAGTTATTTTAAGCATTTTCTTTGGGGCCTGAAGTTTCAGGTCATGACGGATCACAAGGCGCTTTGTTGACTGAGGAACCGAAACGACATGAATGGACGATTAGCTAGGTGGTCGCTGTGCATCCAGGCTTATGATTTTGATATTGTTCATTGTGCAGGGAGCGATAATGTCACTAGTTTAGGGCAAAGTTTAACCCTTTAACGGTTAGAACAATTTGAGAAACGAAAAAAACTGCTTCATAAACGTATACAGGAAGGATTTACTGGTGGGGGACGAAGTATTATTTTTGTTTTTGATTTTTTCATAAATGATTTAAATATCTTCAAATAATAAAATCGCGTTGCCATAGCGGTAAAACAATAGAATATTTACTGCAAACACGATTTTAAAATTGTGAGCTGTACCTACTCTTAAAATATGATGGTAAAAATATTCCCTCTGTCCGTAATCATCATCTTTTTCTGCCCTTGTCCCGTTTTATTTGGGGTCGGCGCAACGCGTTTTTTCTTCCATTCTGCCCCGTCACTAGTCATGCTATCACTAATTTCTTTTTCTTTCATATCACTCTTCACTTAATCCATCCATCTTTTCTTTGGCCTGCCTCTCCCTCTCCATCCACCCACATGTATGCTCATAACTCATTTAGTAACATGCGTTTCATCCCTCCTCTTTCCATGGCCATACCAAGACAAATGATTCCCCTTCAACTTTTCAGTTCTTCTGTCCGTAAAAGGGAATGAAATGATTCGAATAATGATATTACTAGCTTCTGCCAGCAGTTTCGCCCGCGTTACAGTAGAAAATCAGAGCCTATGTCAGTCAGTTATTAAGTAGCTTTCTACTGGAGAAAGAATTTTTTAAAATCGGTCAAGTAGTTTTTGAGTTTATTCATTACAAAGAAAAATAAAAATCTTTATTTTTATAATACTGATATAGATAAAGACAGACTTAGTTTAATTATACCTTCTAGTGCACCATTAGGGACCCTCTTTGCAATTCACTCTTAAAGTTTCAGAAAACAAACACTCATAGGTATTAATAGCGCCTTCTAGACTTTGAAGTTCAAAAAGAAAATGGTTGCTAAATGTTTTACAAATTCATTCGTAGAAAGAAAATTTAAAACTTTTATAAGTATGTACTGAAGTCATTGTTTTAGCATCAGTACGGAGAGGAATAAACCCTTTAACAGAGGTTATTTTCCAAGGTTGCTTTTCATTATGTCTGCTAGGTCTGCGGGTTTGTTCGAAAGAGTCACTGTGGACTTGTAACGCAAAGGGCACCTGAAGGAACAATAACACGGGTAGGTTTATGTCAGCAACAGTTTGATACTCCTTGCTTCACCCAGAGCGGGACGAGATAGGAATATGATGATTTTCAACCCTAAAAAGGATTTAAATTATACATACATGCTGGTTTACTTAGTGATAAAAATAATTACTTAGATTATCGATAAAAATTAAATTAGGAATGTATAAAAAGGAATATGCATGAAGAAAATATTTGTTATCTAACCAGTTAAACAATAATTATCAAAATTAATAGACAAGCAAACCAGATATAACAATTATAAATAAGTATATATATCTTTCTTTCGCCAAGACGCCGTTTGCTGTGGCAACCATATGAGCGTATACGCACAAAACATTTTGGGAACACATTCATTGTGCGTACAGCTAAGGAGTGGAATTCCTTGCCGGTATCGGTATTTCCTGATGGCTACAACCCGGGAATCTTTGAGTCAAGAGTGAATAGGTTACTTCTAGGTAAGCCCGCTCCATCGTCGACTGCATAGTCGCTTTCCATCAGGCGAGATAGCGCTCAAGCGCGAACCTATCAAGAATAAAAATAAAAAAAAAACGTGATGAGTTTTGACGTCATAGACTGTATCGGACTACTCTTTCTTATTACCAGCTATGAAGCTTTAAAACTTCGTTGTTGATGAAGATAAGTATTTCTATAGCTAAAAATACTTTCCCTAAGGAGGACATCAGGTCGTCTCGCCGCCTTTTTCATGGTCTGCCGTCGATTTCAGGACACCAATGTTTTAATCATGCGCTGACATGTCTAGTCCCGTTCAAGCTGGGCAGCATATTCAATTAGAAGATCATTAAACAATGGCGTCCCCTGTACAAAGAGAATGTGAAAAACAAACAGCAAGGTTAAACACGTCAGCTTGTTTCGCATTCAAACTGTAATAAAAACTTATTTCATATATTATATTGTAAAACTTAGTTCGAGTAACTGTGAATGCGGTTGCCGAATGGTCGGCTAGCGAGATATTCTGTGGTTCTTAACTTTAAGCCACGAACGTTCAGAATCCTTTACAACCGACTTTAAAAAAATAGGTTGACAATTCGGTTATAATTTTTTTATGTTTATTTTTTTCTTCAGAATACCATCATTTATGAACCGGTTTGAAAATATATTTTTTATTTATACATAACATAATCATCCTGATAACACTCCCATTGCTGAGACCAAGGCCTCCTCTCTAGGAGACGGAATGGGCTGTAATCCACTACGTGAGCCCAGTGCGGATTGGTGGATGTCATGTGACTTCGATTTTTTTTTGTAGGACTTTCCGATTTCCTCACAATGTTTTCCTTCACCGTTTTGAGAGCAGTGGTGATGAAATAAATTACACAAAGTAATGCGCCTGGCTGGGTTTGAAACTGCAACTGAAACTGCTTCGAAAGTTGGGGCCGTTTCCATTTAGCTACCACTTTTTTATTTTTTTATTTTAAAGGATGTAATAGCTACTTCTAGATCGGTTCCGTTTTACCAAAATTCAGTTCTTATGATGGGATCTATAAGGAATTGAAGTAACTTGTGAAGTATTATTGACGTTACATCAAGAAGTCATGATAAATGATAAATGATAAATGATATTTATTTTGTAAGTAGGTTTAAAAAAACACTTTTACACGTCAATTTTTTTTTGTCATTTTAAACTAGATGAGGCCGGTGTTTCCTAGCTGACTACCCTGAGAAGAAACACCGAAACAAACTCAGGGGTCAAAGTCTGTTTTAAAGTCCATACAGTTAATATGTAATGGTCAAATCACATGAGAACAGTGCAGATTTGTCTGAGATGGTCTTTTGAAGAAAGAACCATACAAATTTGAGTGGACCTGTCCAGTCAGTGCAAGCATTTGTCAGTATTCGCAAAGCTCAACCCAGGACTACTAAGGAGCTCAACGACTTGACGAACAATACCAAAGAAAGGACATTTGGGTAGGCCGCAGAATATACTCAAATTGCCAGACATACGTTAAAATTACTGAAAAGGAAAAAAAAAGGCAATCAACATTGTTCTCACGTTCACAATAATAAAAGTAAATATATAATTTACAAAATGTAATTTACTTAATAAAGTAAATATTGATGTCAAAAATAAAAATAAATAAAGTCAAATTGCAAAATAAAAATAATCTACAATATCAAATTGTAAAATAATAATAATAATAAAGAGCACAATTGAAAATAAAAACAAAAGAGAAAAATAAGACAACAGTTGTAGTGCGTACTGGAGCAGCATGCATTTGCATTCAAAAAGTAACACTTGATATAGTGGAACGAATAAAGAAGACCACAACAAAACGTTGTTTTTATATTGTAACTTTTTAGTACTTTTCGACGTTTTTCTTTACTTTGAATTCGTTGTTTTTTTTTTTTGTAGAAACTTATTTATGTAACTTTGGGATAGTTATTTTTTTATTAAATTACATCATGAACGGTGTTAGTTAAAATATTTTGATGACCTAGACTTGTTCTATGATTTGATTCCGTGATTGTACCTTCAATGATATTATCTCATTTTATTGAAACTCTTGACTGCGTTAGGCTAGTTGGAAATTAAACTGTGGCTTATCACCGTGCTGTTGAATGTATCTCCACGATTTGTTGTTCAATAATGAATAATTTCCTTTCTACCATCAGACAACCCGACGTACGAGTGTCCACCCTTACGTTGTTGAAACTTCAACGGTCCGGACTAAGCGTTTCGCTTCGTCGTTTATACCGCGTACATCGAAGGACTGGAACAATTTGCCTGCTGCGGTCTTCCCGTCCAATTATAACTTAGGTGTCTTCAAGGCTAGAGTGAATAGGCTCTTAATAAACTAGTGCGCCTCACCATCAATGATTGCATCTCTGCTTACCATCAGGTGGGATCGCAGTCAAGCACTGGTTTATATAAATAAAAAATAAAAAAAATACAGTCATGCTTTTTTGAGGTATGCCATCATCCTATGACTTCTCTCGCTTTGGGGCGGGGTGATAGTGTCAGACATTTGCTGATTAAAACCACATCTGTGTGTGAGTTGTCCTTTACGTTCTAGTACCACAGGTTTCCTTTTCGTGAATTATGCATATAATATTCAGTTTAAGATGATAACTGAAGACTATTTACTCGTACCTAAATAGTGATGATTAGGTAACATTAGCAATTGTGTTATCACTGTAGATTATGTGTAATTATATTAATTAATTTAGTGTCAGATAAATCTGAAACCGATGCAATAATTGAAACTGGACACGTTAAATTAGCATAATAAGGTACTTGCTTATCTTACGTATTGTTGTAGCATAATTGTGTTATAGTAATAAATAATATTAGGACTATGCTCGGAGTTTCCTAGCGTGATCACATCAGAAATGAATATATCCGCAGGAGAATCAAGTTTACCGACATAGCCCGAAGAATCGCGAAACTTAAGTGGCAGTGGGCAGGGCATATTGCTCGCAGAACACTGATTACGTACCGGAAGACGCAGCGTTTGAAGGTCTCCCACATGGTAGACCGATGAGCTGGTGAACGTCGCGGGAATCTTATGGATGCGAGACGCACAGGACCATTCGTTATGGCGACGCTTGGGGAAAGCATATGTCTAACATTGGTCGTCTTTCGCCCGAAATTATGAATAATATTTAGAGGAATTTAACCAACGTGTTTCCCTCTCGTAGAGAGGAGACCTGAGTCCCAACGGTGGGAACATTATAAGGCCGACTATGCTATGCTATGCTAACCAACGTGTGGTGGTCTAATGTCTTAGTGTTGCTTGACACATACCGTGTGCACCGATCTTTTTTGAGGTGGCGTTAAATCGTCTAATGATTTCTCGTGCGCTAGGGTGGAGTGACAGTTCGTGTCATACTTTTACTGACTAAAACCACACCTGTTTCTTAAGCTGCCTTTTGTTTTTTAGGACCACGAGTATGAGCTTAAGGATAACCTGCGAAGTTCAAATGTACTACCTACGTTTTTTGCACTTTCAGCTCAGTGCGATAATAAAAACTATATTTACGGGAATGTCATATATATCTAAACTAATATTATGAAGAAGTAAAGTTTGTTTTTTATTTTTTTTTTGTTTGTAGGAAGTAGTCTCTGAAAGTACTGGTCCGATTGCAAAATTTTTTTCACCGATAGAAAGCTGCTTTATTCCTGAATGACATAGGCTATATTTTATGTACGCGGGCGAAGCTGAGGGCAAAAGCTGATACTTCATAACAAAGTAATGGATTGGCATTCAATGATTGTATCTATATGTTATTTGATCGGAAATGACGTGCTACTATTAAAAATAATCAATTGTAACGGGAACATATGAAATGAAGGTCCTCTAAATGAAATACTGGTAATCGACTGCATCGCGACTCCGTTAGGAGATGATAGACCAGATGATGGTAATTTTCTTTCACTTAAAATTACTATATTCGTAACTATAACAACTCCATCACTCAAAACTAAGACAATTTAATCCACAGTTTAGTGCTCAACACTAAACACCAAGCTCCAACAGCCATACCTAGCTTAATTTACTCTCAAGTAATCAACGGAGCCCAGACCGGCTCTAAATTCTAACATAACAATTCAACGATTCATAATTTATTCGCAAACTCATCAGTGTTACTTCCACAATGGTAGGAGTACATTGCGGACTGGGCGCACAATGGCCCGCAATATTAGCGAACTAAACGGGCAAGTTAGTGAAATCGCTCGGATACGTTTGTACAGTTGAGATAACGACCAGTTTTGGGTAGGAGGGGTGTGGATTGATGGGTACCTACCTGACTTTAGTGTGTTGAATCTTGTTAATGATTGACATTGGCAGGATTCTAAATTATATGTAATATATGTGAATTGAGCAATTCTGTGATAACCAGGGGTCGGAATTAGGTAGAGTGAAACATGTACACCGATTTCATTAAGCGAAAGAATAAAGTGGATATGCCTCAAATCCCGAGATTAATTTTAAAGAACAGATTTTTTTTTATGACACTATCAGAAATATAGCAGAATTTTTATTAATGACGAGGAGGAGGAAGTGTATAATTTTTTTTACCTTACCTCAGTTGACGTAGAGAAATCTTTTTCAGTGAAAAGTACTAATAAAAATTGCATGTTAATTATCTTTATTTTATGTCTTATCTATCTCTGAGGTTTTTATTATTATTTATTTGTAATATAGTTGGCTACACGGGATTTTTTATTAGAAATCGCGGGAAGATCCATATTAATATCAACATTTTGATGCAAGTACAGGAATAACTACATACATTCTTGAGAAGCTTACATAAATGATTTTTTTGACTTTGTTATCTCTCTCTCCACATATTTAAGTTTTTTTTTAACATAGATTACATATATCGGTATCTATAATACAGGCACAATCAGCCTTATATGTTCCTATTATTGTAGGTAGCCTACAAAGGCCTCGTCTCTAGGAGAGGTTCGAAAGAGTCACCGCGTCCCTGTAAAAGGTGACTGAAAAAACACTAGTGGGTCTTAGTCAGCAACTCTGATATTCCCTTTCACTCCACCCAGCACGGGAGAGGACATTTAATGATGTTCCAGCCCAAAAAAAGGACCTCGTTTTATAAAAATAGCCTTTTAATGTAAGGAATTTAATTTACAGATTCAATTTGCTTATAAATCAACTAAAGTCACAACATATTACACTAAAACACCATTGTAACTAAAAGCTCACAATAAATTCAGCAGCACTATGACGAATGAATAGCAAAGTAACGTACGTACATTATATTCAATTTAAATTTCGAATAGAAGCGAGTTCCAACCGCCGCGAGAATGTGCCACTCCACGCCTCACGGTCGTGTGCATTCGAAAGTAGGGTAGTAGCACGTAAGTACTGCTTTAGTATCACGCCTGCTAGCGGAGCAGTCCTTAGTCAACTTGAATACGAATTTTGTTTGTAACTAGATGTCCCACGCGGTTTCACTCTCGTCTTTGGCTACTGCACCGCTCCTGTGTCGACTTCTGCGTTAAATTATCTATCCAAAACTAAAAGAATTGTTCAGTTCGAACTAGAAGTTACTGTGATTAGTGCATTCAAACAGACAATGTCTTCAGTTTTATAATGAGTATGAGTTTAATATCAAAATACACTTGTTTTCTGTTTAAAGTTTTACGGATGCGGATGCTGTCAAAACTTGTTTTGGTCTGAAGGTAGTCCCGATGCGTTGATGATCTTACGATTAAAATGTTTCCTGTGCAGTTTGTCATCATCAACATATTTTAAGCAGAAAGATCAAATCTCTTGGACATAAGCCTTATTGCAACAGCAAATAGCCGGACGTGGTGGCTATTTGCTATTGACATTTAATAATCTTTCGCGATCCTCAGTATGTCATAGGTCCACCTTGCGGAAGACTCAACGCTAAGTTGCAAGCAGATCTCAAAAACAACATGCTCCTTATGATGGCAACCATCATTAATTTATTTGACTTCTGCTATTTGGGTTTCTCCTTTTCCCGAGTCGACAACGGTGCGTACTGTTCCACGCGTGCCTCAAAGAGATGTCAGCAAAATCGTAGGGGCCCAGCAGGGCTGAAGCCTACTGGGGGCATGGGTTGACTTACGAAATGGAAATCCGAAGTCCTGGAACACAAACCACACCTTTACCTTGCCTCAGTCAGTCAAAGTCTGACACGCCAACTGCTTCACCATGGAGCAGGAGAAGTCATTGGATAATGTCTCACCTTAAAACAATGCTTTTCGAGTAGATATTGTTAGAAGCTTCAGTCAGCTTATCAAATGGTCAAATGAAACGTTTCATCCAAAATGCTTGTCATAAGTCGCGAGTCGCAACAATTCGCGACACAAACACGCGTCTATACGCCCAACTTACATAACCAACAGAGCTGCCACATTGAATGAGTTTAGCATAACACCGCTTTAACGCCACGCAATGTCGGAAGTACTCCAGTTTGCATCCAATTACGACGTATCTGACAAAAGCCGGAAGAGTGACAGTCGTGCGAAAAGGATATAAGATTAGTAAGCTTTGCGTTTTTGCTGTTGCAATAGCGCCGCTCTGTTCTCGCATGTTTGTTTATCATTTTATATGACATTCTACAAGAATTTATTTAGTTTTTGAAAAGTGAAAAGAGTGCAGAAAGGGTTCTAAGCCCGAGTGAGGTCTTGACGAAGTATTCTGCAATGAGCAGTAACAATAAAAAAATGTCCAAAATATTAGAGATTGATTACATCACATTTCAGTAGCGGAAGTTAATTCCATTTTTATATTTTGAACTGTTTTGACAGTCGTTATCGCTGTGTGAATGTCACTTTGTGTACGGCTTCAGCTTAACTTTCTAAGTATGTATCACACTAAAATGTTGGGTTATATATGGGTATGTTAGTTAGTCTTTCAAGCACAAAGGGTTAAACGGATTTGGCAAAACTTAGGCCAATTGTAGACTATGTCTTGGAATAGAACATTGGATACTTTTTATCCCTCGACTTTGTAGGCTCTCTCTCGGCTCCAACTTACGAGTTGTAGGTCGCGGGTTCAAACCCAGCCAGGCGCATTACTTTGTGTAATTTATTTCATTACCACTGCTCTCAAAACGGTGAAAGAAAATATCGTGAGGAAACCGGCATGTCCTAGAGCCAAAAATTCGAAGATATGTGACTTTCACCAATCCGCACTGGGCCCGCGTGGTGGTTTACAGACCATTTCTTCTCCTAGAGCGAGGCCTGATTCCTATCAGTGGGAACATTAAAACGCTGCTTATGCTTATTGTAACCTTGGAATAATTTTCTACTTTAATGCTGGAAAATCTGCTGGCAGAAGTTAGTTTTATTTATAAGAGCATTTAGATGACCAAGGTCAATATTTTCTACTGAGGAAAGTCATGGTCAGAACAATAGTTCAAAGAAGTAATAACTTCATATACGAGAACCATCAAAAGCTTAAAAAAAATACATTGAATATCAAAGGTTCCTCAACTCTGAAAGGTTCTCTCGGTTCAAGTAAGAGCTACAAATGGCTTTTCCTTAAGCCAATCCTGGTCTAGTTCTAATGTAAGGTAAGTAATGAACCCAAGATTGCGCGAAATAAGATTTATTCCCGATTTCTGTACCTGTTAACCGGGTTCTTGAAACCAATTCTTCGATTTAATCGTTCATTAAGACCGAAGCGGTGTGAATGAGAAACAGTGGTTGATAAATAGCTACAGAGGAAAATTCTCTTGAGCTGATTTCGAGGAATTAGGCTGTTGAATCAGGCCAGAAATCTATGTTGTGATTATTAACCCTTTCAACGTCACAGTCTGATATATGTGACAAATCAATTTCGTGCCAGCGCCACCACAGTCTGATTGATATATGCGACAAATAAATGGGTTAAAAAAAAAACAATTTTCATGTCAATTTACGCAGTTATCGATACTTATAAGTGTTTGTTTTTCGGAATTTGGCATTTTTGGTCCTAGGACATGTCGGTTTCCTCACGATGTTTTCCTTCACCGTTTTGAGAGCAGTGATAATCAAATAATTTCTCAAAGTAATGTGCCTGGCTTTGTTTGAACCCGCGACCTACCACGGGCCAACACTGCTCCTCGCGTTCCTAAAGAGGTAACGACCCATCACTATCCTGCATCTGCATCCTGAACCGACAAATTCATTAGCTTTAAAAGTTGAGTCGAAGTAAATAAAAAACCTAAGGCAGTTCCACACAACCTTCCCCAACAATAGGGGCGCGTAACGTTTCAACAATCCAATAACAGTGTCGTCGAGCGATTCATACGTATTATTCAGCGATTCCGCGCCGAAATACTTTTCAATTTCATTCACTCACTTTTTCGTGCCCTCCAGTAATATTGACCTCTCAGTAATATGTGTGTTTTATTAATGGAGCTGCGTACTTATTCGTAAGTGCTAAATCATTCGTTCTGCATTTTGTTTTCACCCTCTTGTGCGTTTTTTATTAGCTCTGCGTACGTGGGAGATTGGATATGCGAGTGTTTGCCGCGAAAATATTGGATCGGGGCTTATCGGGAATGTTCGGATTAGGTCATGGTGCCGTTTCGGTTTTTGGACTGGTTTTGTGTTTCATATATTTATTAATTTATAAAGAAAATAACATGAATAGTGGAGTGTTGTTCTAATGGTTCAGAATGAAAAAAATGAAACCCTTATAATATTACTCGTGTGTCTATGGACTGATGAACTGTCACATCAATTTTTTTCCTGGAACATTTCAGTTTAGACATAGGTAGTTGTGTGAATCAAACACTGACTTATAAATATTATTATACAAGCTTCTGGCAGCGACTTCGCCCGCGTAAAAGTGGGTTTCTCCATACAAAATTTGGACCCCCGTTTCATCCCCTTAAATTCAATCCGAATTTCGGAAAATCCTCTCTTAGTGCTCGCCTACGGCATTAAAGGAAACCTTGTATAAAAATTCACGCTCGTAGTCTCGGTAGTTTCAGCTGTGCGTTGATATGTCAGTCAGTCAGTTTCTCCTTTTATATATGTAGATAAAAAATGTGGAGTACCTATGTAAAGTAGCCTGGTATATTTAATGTCTAATCCAAAAATTACAATAACGAAATAAATAAAACCAATATCTTTCTGAGTCTTTATGTTTAATCATCAACATCACTTCAGCTGAAAGATGTCCACTGCTGGACATAGGCCTCCCCCAAGGTTTGCCACAACGAAACGGTCTCCCGCGACTCTCACTAGGCATGGGTCCGTCGGTTATATTCAATAGCCCGACTTAATGAAATATGTACATACATGGATACGTTATTAATAAAAAACCGGTCCATATTTTAATTTTAATAGCTTTCACTTCGATTGTATGTGTGTACGTACATTGAACGGTTTGAACACCTCTCAAGCACTTTCCATTGAAAACGCGTTTACAATAATATTTACTGATGCTGTTTTCCTTAAAAAGTTTTCACATTATATTGCGTACGTGCTTTGAGCCTATTAATAGGACGCGGATTCGAATAAATTTGTTACTTGCTTTATATTTTGTTTAAGGACGCGTGAGTTGTTTGGTATGGTGTGTGGGTGTTACAACGATTAGGTTGAAGATTTTAATGGATGATATTTTTTTGTGAATGTTGGTACATTTATTTATATCTGGGGAATGTAAAGTGTGTAAACTCTGAACGCTTTTGACGTGCACGTCTTTCGACATCGTTCTCAAATATAATTATAACTTGCTACTGTCAGCGGCTTCGCCCGTGATAGAAGATAATCCCAAGGTAATATACTCCCGGGATAAAATAGCTCCTATGTACCAAGTTTCATCCAAATCCGTTCAGCCGTTCGAGCGTGAAAAAGTAACAAACATACATACACACACGATGTAAGAATAATTTTGTAACGTTCTTATTTATTTATGTACACATAAACACTTAAAAATGAAAAGAACAAAAGCAGATAGAAGAGCACAAAGGTACTGCTTATTTCAAATGAAATTTCTTCCAGCAGACCTGCGACAGGAGAGTTGGATGAGAGATATAGACACAGTGTATACAAATAAGTTGAAAAATTAAAAATATACTATATTATCTAAATTAAATCATATAATACATAATTATTTAAATTGCTCTTCTCCACTTTGGAATGTTAAAAAACAGCTTTATCATCTTTTGTGACTGGCCGCTTGTGACAATTCAAAAGTGCCCATAAAGGGTTTATTTGAAATAAATGGTTTGAATTTGGAACTTTATTTTCAATCAGCATCATCATCATTTCAGCTGAAAGACATTCACTGCTTTACGTAGGCCACCTTAAGCGTCGCTGCAACGACTGGTCTTATTATACCCTCAAAACTTCATCAGCCTAAATTAATTTCCATGAATTTTGGTCACAAATTATGTTTTCGTCGGAGATACACACCTATTCACTTTAGGGGCCTTACCATGGCGTGATAAAATGTCAAGCCTTCGTGTGAGAAAGAGGGATAGAGCTATACACCATATATAGCTCCATCCCTTTAACAGTTCAAGTAGTAAACCAGGGCAATTGTATGTACATACATAACAGAACTAAAAACATGCACCTAACGATGCTACAGTTTTGTTCCTTGCATCTGCACCTTAAATAATAAATTGCGCGAAAATCCCACGCCCCTTCAGGCGGTCCGTCTCCATCCTTCAAGAAGACGTCCACATAAACAATCCAAAACAACATTAATCTAGAAGTTCAGCAAGGAGCGAATGTTCATCACCGACTCGCTGAAACATTGGTTTTATCGTCCTCATTTCCACTCTTAGACATTTGTTTCTTCAGACTCTTCGGCCGCTCCGAAACTCCCCGATGTAAATTGTACCCTAAAAGTTGGCAAAGGTTGTTTATTTAATTACCGGAGCGTACGAATCGAGCGGTGCGACTGTAGTTTCAAGTATGTCGACAATATATGTCGTCTTTGTATTGATATTTTGTTTTCAATACACCTACTCGAAAAACTGCTCCCCGTTTTCCGCACTAGTGTGGAAAAGTGCGCCAGGTCGCCCCCGCCATAATTTATATACATACATTTATGGTATTTATTTATTTATTTATTTAAACTTCATGTACAGTGGTGGTACATAGGCGGACTTAATGCCACAAAGCATTCTCTACCAGTCAACCATTGGGTTAAAAAGACAACACTGTGGTAGGTGTGCACAATAAATAAATAACAGATATTTTTTAAATAGAGTGTAGTATCATTGTAGTATTATTATTAGTGTGGTATCAGGTTGGGCGTTAAGCGACTCTCACAAGTCACCGGTCATCCCCCGTTTATTTTTTTCTTCGTAAGTGTATTGAAAAGCGTCGTTTGATACACGTGGGAATTGGTCACTCAGTTGCATAACACCCACGCTAGAAGATCGGGCGAATTTTGCCTCAGTCCCAATGACAAACTAGTAACAGGGTATCTAAAATAGATGTACTATTTTAGATACCCTGTTTCGTTAGTTTAGACGCTGCTGATACAATGTCAGTTTTAGTCCCACGATACCATAAGGTCACAGAGAAACCTTTTTTATGGGAAGTACGTTATATTTGTGCACTACCAGCGGAGGATGTGCTTTCAAAAAGCTGAGGCCTAAGCCTACTGGGGCCAAGAGTCTAATTTTGAAAGAAGAGTCGGTCCAGGTACGAAAGGCAACGAAGGAGTGGATTTTTAGTCAGTAAATGTCTGACACTATCTACCGCTCCGCCCAAGAGGATTTGTCATTATATTATTTTTCTACCTAAAAAAAAGGCCCTATCACGAGCTTGTAACGCTATCCATTTGACGACCTAAACTGAAATGTTAAAGGGACGGAGCTATATAGGGTGTATAGCTCCAACCCTCTAACGCGCATGTTAAAGCCTCTGATCTATCTCCCTTTAAACCATGCTCTAAAATTCTACGTGTAATATTGAACTTGAAAGTGCTTGAAAAAGGCACCCTTTAGCACTATATTAGCACGAATTGATGACGAAAAGAGAGCCAATAGCCGTCAACTTGTTCGTTTTGTTGCGAACATGTCCATCGCATGTAATTGGGGAACTAAAGGGTCCTTATAAATTCTACCGCCATATTCCACCATTTTACTTTTTCCCGTTCGTATGTAATTTCGGTCTTGCCGACGCCATTTTCCTTTTCCCTCGTATTTGAATTTCAATTGACTTACACATTACTGTTTACATTGGGTACTATAAATATCATTTTATCGTTCTCGGGTTTCTAACAAGCTAACAGCTTTGCTATGGTTTTAGTATGACTGTTGTGCATTTATCGTCAGTCCGCTAAAAGTTCTGCCAGAATTTAACATCCTTTAGCATAGTTTGTAAAGCAGGTATGGACTAGCCCTTTTTTATTTTACGATTACTTTTTTTACTTACGATTCATTCAATGAGTGTCAGGTACCTGGACTGGGTCGCCATTGTATATGTTTGTGTGTAAGTTATGTTACTATTTTGGTGTACGATAGAATGCATTCTATTCTAATATGAATTGATTCTCATCTCTAAGAGCGATATGAAAGCTAAGATTTGTTACCTAAAAATCGTAATCATGGTCCTCCTAAGTTGCTTGATATTATTCTTGAATTCGGATTTCCATGCTCCGATTAAGTGCAGAATACAGTGTAGCTATACAAATCTACTAATTTTCATTGTCAGTATTTACTATAAGTGTGTGTTTTTAATTGTTACCACTTAATTGACGCACTTTTTCGGAACAACTATCAGGTTGTACAATTATTGTCCCGTGTGGAAATCGAATCAGCAACACACATCACAGGAGCCAATGGCTCAAACACTGCACCGACCGTGTCCTCAATTTGTTTCATATAAAAAATTGTAGCTTTGAGACAACCACCAATAGATTCTGACTTTTTAATCCCGGCGTAAAGTGGCTCTTTAGTGGTCGAGTTCTGTGCAACGTCCTTTGAGCGTTCATGTTTTCGCAAAATGCAATAATACTCGGCCACCGAGACTTTCTCTGACGAGAACCACAATAACTGCTTTTTGCCCCTATTTGTCAATTGCGAGGGTAGTTTTTACGTTTTAAGAATATTTGCTTATTGTTTCAAGCGCTTTGATTGGTGACTTGTCTTGTTTTTGTTTGTTAGTAAGAGTTTGTCTTTGTTTTGTTAACGGTGTTACAAAGTGCATGCAGCTGATGCTACATTAGCCCCCTTTACACATGTAATTCTATCGTTCGTTCTCAGGAGCGTACACGATTGCGCCCGAGACTGGCGGTAGTGACAAGCACGTCTTCACAAGCGCGCTTTTTTGCGCATGATTACTGTTTTATACGCAAAAGAGTGACTGTAAAGCTTGTTATTGTGTTATTCCTACGATATCACATTTTAGAGCCAAGATTATTCTTATCCAAACCAAGAGGTTCTTCCAAAAAATATGGCTATATACTGGATTCTACACATCTCTCATTTTAATCCTCCACATCCACGTTGAGGTACGTACCATCTAATCACAGTACACGACATCTGGTCTGCTATCGATCATCTGGTCTTGCAATTTTCCGGCCGCGCGCCCAAATCCGAGGATTGGATCATCCCCGCCCGATAATGCGTCACGACTCACGATTCGCCCCTTATTCAATTTTTATCACACATAGGAGAGAACTGAAAAGTGATGGAGCTGATTTATATAGGTTCGAACTTTCGAAGCTAGGTTTTGAGCACGATTGGTATTGAAAAGCGACCGTGCACCTGGTGTGGGTTTGACTGCATTATTCGGGATGCAAATGCTCTTTAGACGATGATTGAATGAATGGCGGAACTAAACAGTAGGTATGCTATTGAATAAAAGCATTTACTCTTCAATAAAATACTGTAAGCCTAGCTTGATTTACTAGGAATATCAACCCTTGAATATGAATGAAATTTTCTAAATCTATGCTAATACAAGACATCCTACGAGTATATCTTCTACTACTGACCTACCCAAGCTTCGCACGGGTGTCTCTAACAATTGAAATTCACGGCTTTTATCTGCTATAATATCCATGTGTACACTCAAACCTTCCTCATAAATCGCTCGGTCTAAATGCGAAAACCGCATGAAAATCCGTTCAGTAACTTTCAAGTTTATCGCCAACAAACAGACGCGATAGGGGGATTCGTTTTATAATAATAATAATGTTGGGATAAGGACTATTATCGCCAAAATCAAGCCCCTAAAATCAACATCCTCAATAACAAGCTTAAACCAACCATCCTCAATCCGTTCCTTAATCGCTGTACAGTCAACAATCATTGTATTTACATAGATACGCAGCCAATCAGGTGATAAACATTAGTCTGCGTTGGACATTAGCATAATGTACAATACTGACCTATTACAGAACATTGTATGTACATTTGATGCTAATTAGGCAGTTAATGCCGCGCGATTGATATTGTCATCGTCGAGTCTTATTCGGGCGTGAACTGGTATTGTTAAGTTTCCAAACGACTTGCAGTTTTAGTTTCAGTGATAATGCTGTCTTTTTTGGTAATTAATAGTGCCTAATGAATCATCATCATTCTAACCGAAAGACCTCCACTGTTGGACATAGACCTCCCTCAAGCGTCGCTATAACTCCTGGTCTTGAGCGTCCCGCATACCTCGGATTCCCGTGACCTTAATGAATGGTCCGCAATTATCAGAATAAAATAAATTTACATATAATTTCTGTGTGACTTGGTACAGCATCCGTATGAATATTTTTAGGTATATTAGGCATATGACACTAGTAGGAGGTATTCTTATGGGTGCCATTTTCTAGTAATTATAAGTTTTCTAATAATTATTACTTAGATCAGATGATATCAATCATTAACTTTTTTGAAGTACGAATCACATAAAACTCTTCATCCATTACTTTTAAATTGAAGTTAGCACTGCTGGTTTAATAGTTATTTATCATATAAAATAATGATTGTCATTATGATCGGATCATCATTTTGGGTAAAAGGCGTGCACTGCTGGACATAGGCCACAATTACCGGTCTTGTGCGTCTGGCAACCATTGTATTCCTGCCTTACTAGGTCGGAAACCTTCGACGCTGCGTCTTCCAGTACTTGGTCGCTACTCCAGAACCTAATCATCATAATTGTCTTATCACATTGTTGACAAAGAACTCCAAATTATATGAAAAGCCACATCTTAAGCACCAATTAAGATTATTTTCAGAAGGTGTCTGACTATAATCCTATTCTGTACCACCAGCACTGAGTTTATCTCAGCTTCTTTTCTGCAGAAATGTTCTTTCTCCTACGTCAGCAAAAGCTTACAAAATAGCTAATTTGTAACATTGCTTCTTCGACTATGTATATGAAAATAGTAAATCCGAAGGAGATAGTAAAAATTTTACTTAGCTGGTGTAGTTTTTATCCCGTATCCCAATGAGAAAACCATGAAACCAGATACAGATAGTAATTGTTCCGGTCTGTTTATGTGAGTTTTATATATATGCTTTGTACACTTCCATGAGAAAAAAATCCTTGTGTATCAACGTTAACCTTTTAAACGCCAAATATAAAAAAAACATGTTTCCAACACGCCACGGTCATGACTACATGACAGACAAAAAAGCAATACAAACTTGTTTAAATAAGTAGTGTTTTTCTTATAATTATGTTGATAAAGAATGAACTCGCCGAGTTGCTCGTTGGTGCCAAAAGCACGCTTTTGCTATTTTGACGTGGCCGCCAAATCGTAAAAAAAACCAAAGCGATCAACCAAAAGTGTTCCAAAAATCACATTCGAAATCAAATCAAACACCTAAATATTTAACCACAATTCTTCACTCGACAACCGTTTTAACATTTTTTACAACGAAACACGTGTAGTAAGGCGGGACCGTAATAAGTTGTGTCGTCTGCTTCGCAAGGGTTGACGTTTAAACTTTAGCACAGATGTTTACTGCCCCACCCAGCCGGGGCCACTTAAAACGCCACATAAAATTTGCTGAACCAACTCTGCTAGATGAGGCAAGACCTGTTTGCTTAGTTGATGAAATGTCAATGACGGTTTGTGGAGTCATGGAGTTAATTACGTTACCGTTGGCGGTTGAGTTTGATGTAGTGACTTATGGTGGAATGAGGAGTTCAGTTTGAAGTTGGGAAGTTTTAAAACTTAACACGTTGAAAGGAGTTGGAGAAAATGAGCAAGACGTAAATATAGAAAAGTATAATGGTAATGTTTATGACGATTTTGTAAATGAAGACAGATTTAAAGAACTTAAGGACGTAAGGAAAAAATCATACATATCTATGGACATATATGTATCTAGATGGTGAGAATGTCCAATGTATTGTAAAGACTAAATAGAACACTGTATATCTAATTTCAGATCACAACTTAATGTATAACTTTTCCTTACCAAATATCCAAAACAAAGTCGACAAAACAAGCTCTTCCAGCCCATCTTAACTCCGAACATAAAACCTTAAGCAGATAATTCAAGCTAGTTGCGTTTGAGTCGCCACCTGGGAGCCCCTAATTGCCTCAACACATCCTGAGACGACCTAAGGTTCCGTACACACGTCTTGTTTTACTACACATAAAATTAAGGACGCTAATCAGAGAAGATTCCATTGGGTGATTCCGTTCTCCAAACGGAAATTAGGTCACATCTCTTGGAGAATTTAGCGACACTTATTTCGAAACCTCAATTTAGTGTTTATAGAATTGCCCTCGAGAAACGGCTGACTGGAGTAGTAAAAAGATTTTATTTTACGCCTTTACTCAATGGTTACAGAGCAATTGTCTTTATGAACTACGTATAAAGACTATGGAATCTGAGTTTCGTTTTACTATTTCAATTTTAATTTTCAGCATAATCCCTTTAGTATTGTAAAATATTACGAAACTAGTTTTAATTCGATGAGTAACGTTCGCGTGTGATTTTAAATTCCTTCATGAATATTTTCTTTAATTTTTTTCGTTGGGGTGGCGCGGTGAAATATTGCGAAATTCATTATTATTAGGAAATGAGGAACGCCCCTGAGTATTTTTTAAGAATTTGATTTAAATTCCACTGTAGTGTGAGGGTTGGATTTCCTGTAATCATGGCAGAAATTATATTTGATCCTTATGTGATAAACCTATCTTCTTCATCCAGATTTATTTATACATAAAACTAGCCGTTTTATTTGGCTTTAATATTAAAAATATGTAAGTCATCATAAACTTTTACGAAATAAGGTTGAGTCCGGTATAAAAACTTTGATCCTCGAGAACTCAGTATGACGATAAGAATAAACACATTCCGTCAGTGTGTACAACTTTGCGAAAACTTTCTCTTTCAGCTAAAAGATTGGATTGCTTCCTTTTGTCCTTTTTTATTTTCTTCGAGCTGTTTTATTTTCCTTACTGCGTTTTAACTTCCTTGGACTACGTTACAATTTTCTGAATGCAAAATCATTTTCTGTTTTAATATTTGTTTCTGTAACACTATCTGTAGTATCAAAGGCGTTAAGAAATTCAATTTGGACGATATACATTCAGTGTTTTCACTATAAAGGATCGGGTTTAATTTAAACAAAAGCCGTAAACTGGGTGGCTTAACGAGTAGTCACGAGTGCTTCGAGGGACCCAGGAGGGAACTTGTCCCTCTTTATGTATCTAATCTATACAAGATAATGACTTCGCAAATAAGCTGCTCTTTTGTGGCGTTTGATTTTTATTACTGACCGTCTCTGTAAGATCTCTATTGTACTTTCTAGCTGTTTATAGTTTCAATAGTAATAAATATGTATAGACTATGTCTTTGTAACACAAATTTTAGCCTTTGGAATTCAATTTTAGCTTCTGCTGTCCAATTTTAAATGTCCATTAGTTAGGTTTCTGTGTATTGTTTTCTGTGTAAGTTCTATAAATAATGCAATGGGGTGTCGTTTTAAAGGTTAATGGCTCAGTTGTATTTGCTTCAATTACTGCAGGGCTATTTTTACTGTAAATATTGTTTTCCTTATTGAAATCACCATTACGTTTTCCAAAAACAATTGCATCGCCATTCAGATTCGCACCTGAACGGCTGCTGCCAAACGCAATCTCACTTACGCGTAGGCATTTTATTCCTCTATTATTTTCTCCACAAGATTTATAAGTCGATCGTGCGAACTTGTGCGGACGGCAGCGAACGAAAACTTTCATAATAACTGCGGATAAGTGTAAGCGTGGCTCCCAGCACGTACCTACGTAGATTGACGCCCCGTTCTCTAGTTGTGATCACGTTCCGAGAGATTTGCTTGGATTTCATATAAGATCGAAATCGGATCTAAATGATCGCGTCTCTATTATACTTAGACGAGATTGTAGCCTATCAAATGTTTTGAGACTATGTACCAACTGAGTGAATGTTTTAGTTGAAAACTTTTATGAATAGGCTATTTTACGCACCATTACCAAAGAAAGGTATATCCGTTTTTTCTTTTGCGTATCTCGGTCTTTTGGGTCGCAATGCTGAGATGTTATCATCAGTTGGACACCTGGTGGTTATCACGGCTTAGGAGTTGTTTGAACCGCAAATGGGATTAAATTAAGTTACCTACATTGTTTTTGAGATTTAAAAAATATGATATGATATTTTTGATGTATTCTGGTATTTGGAAAAATGAGGAAAAAGAAGAGAAAATCAATTGATTCAGCGTCTTTTAAGTAATCTCAAGTTAAATAAAGCCAGTTCTCGTTCAATAAACATCTAATTAACAGTAATTACCCATTAATTAAGACCTTAAAAACCACGTTGTACCAGTTCTATCAACAGTAAACAAAGATTAGCTCGCTCACAGCGGCTGTAAGCCACTATTTATCAGCTAGAGGGTAACGGAGTCATTTCACACCGGTGTCACGTCGTCCCGCTAGTTGTCGTCCAGATATATTGAGGGTCTGCTGTACCCACTACTTGCTACCTAGTAGCTTCGTATCTTATGGTCTATAGATAATTTCTGTCAACCTTAATAAAATAAAAATATTAACGAACTTAAAAACTTGCAATTAAAATTTGGAATGGCAAGTAATGATATTCTATTTACTGATAAATGATATTTATTTTGCAATTAGGATTTAAAAAACACTTACATGCCAGTTTAAATTAGATGAAGCCAACGTTTCTTAGCGTACTACCCTGAGAATAAACACGGAAACAAACTCAGGGGTCAAAGTCACTTATAAAATTCTTACAGCAAATATGTTATAGTCAAATCATATGAGAACCTAGCAGATTAGTGTCTGAAAACTTCTTTTGAAATCTTTCCTTTGCAATGAAATGTAGGTATTATATATTTATATCCACTAGGTAAGTGCTGTCATATTAGACTACTCTTACAACCACATATTTCTGTATTCGCAAGATCACATATTTACAACAACTACTATTTATCACAGCTGGTTAATATCAACCATCTCACAATAGAAAAATACAAGGATTATTCTCATGAGTTTCTACATAAATGTAACAAATAACAATAGTTTCTTATTCGCGTGACTGCAATAATGGAAAACATAAATCTAAAGAGACAAATTGGTGTCCGGACAGCGACTGTGGCCTGAAGACGCGGACGCCTCTGTCTGCTTTCATGCCTCTTGACAACGCTTTAGTTGCGTACGAAAACACCTCTATCTGCATCTTAAATCACCTTTATCTCTAAGACACAAAGTCTATTTTACCTCCCTGAAACTGCACGAAAATATTTGACTCTTCACGTCGTACAAACATACTTTCAGCAGTCTCAAGCATCCTTGTGTCGTTGTAACACAGTTGTGTTTGGTCTACTTCAAAGATTCGTCCTCTGGTGCGGTTGTGACTGCGTGTAGTCCGAGTTAATTCCGAACCGGTCACGTCTCGTTGCCGGCGTCGGACCAACCAGACAGACTGACATAGAAAATGTCGCTTATGTTGCTCCAGTGTTCCACGTATAACTTTTTGCTTCTATTTACTTGATACGTGAAATAGTTGCAATAGTGTTTGAATTTTATAACGTTCCTGATGTTGTTGATAACTCCAACTTTGTCTGTTTACCTGCTAAACTAATACTGTTAGATTCAAACTGACAATCTGGGATTGAGTAAACGGTGCGACGCGGATGGCTTGTTGGTCTGTATTTGTGTTGACCGTTGTTATTATTACAATATCTTAGCAGTCTATAGATTGTGCTAGACTGGGTTAGGATATTTGATTGTTTAAGAAGTTGCATTCGTCTTAGTTTATAATTTGCTTTGGAAAGTCTATTGACAATTAAGGAGCGAGACATCGTCATAAGTTTTCTGCCGCATCTATATTCCAGTTACCAGAAAATATTTGTAGCGGGTGTGTTTGACTAGTTTTTGATTCAGATGAAGCTTTTGGTTTTAAGCACATCGCGCAGCAAAGTTTTTTGTACATACGATAAAAGTATTTGATTGTATTTCAAATTGTTACTAATGTAAAACTAAACGAAATAAATTGCACAGATGCAGCACATCAGTTAAACACCTGTCGTGTTCTATGAAAAACGCTTGGTTCGTGCGCCACGCTCCGTAACGAACAATTTACCGGACTGAGTTGAATCCTGCTGTTGTGTACTCGTTCGTCGACTAGGTGTGTGTAGTGAGCTCGAAGAGCTTATTTTAGATACAGTTTAAGAATATTTTTTAGTTTTGGTTGATCCCGAAAATTATGATGTTCATTTAGAACATACATTTAAATATATATATATAAGTATCGTGAAGAGTCTGGACTACTTACGAATGTGAATGGCTATGATAGTAGGGGAATATCCAGTTAGTGACGAATGGACTGTAAAAGATAATATGTCTAGATAATAATAAAGATAATGGGTCTAAGATAGTTACTACTGGAGAATAAAGGGCCAAAGACAATAATGATATGGAACATAATTGAGGAACTGTATATGATAATGTTAACTATGTTACAGTAGTCATTGACATACTAGATTTTAGAGCAAAATCTAGCTATGCACATAACGTTAAGCTTAAAACCATACATCACAAAGACGTCAAGAATTTTATAACCACGAACAATGGACCTGTCTCCCACGAATTCCGAAGTTCTAGGCAAAATACATAAAACATATTCGTAACAAAACGAGTATACTTCGTTGGGATATGCATATATTACAAAACTTGCAACAAAGGGAACTAAAACTAAATTCGGTCATTCCGAGACGAAGTTTGTCAAGAAGCAAATTAGTGGGTAGTAAGAAACGCTGTGCTTTCTGCTCCGGACGGCCGACTTCCACGGCCGCAATTTGACGTCGCATAAGGAAGCCGGCTCGTCTGTAATTCACGGTGTCTCAACCGTAGACCGTGTCGTGCCTAGCTTACCTATTTCTTGCGATTAGGTTTGAAGAATTTTGAAACCTGTTATTTTTTGAAATTCTGTGCTGGCCCAAGAACTGTCTTTCAATATTGTTAATCATTGAAAGATTTATTTATTTATTAGCTAGCGCTATAAATAACGCTCAATGAGAATCTAGTAGGCTCCCGTCACCCTTAAGTGTAAAGAGCGATTTTAGAAAGTTCATTCCAAGACTTCTTCTTTTCGTGCCGATTCCTTAAATTCTTTTGACCTGTATTTAGCGGCCTCGTATAAATCCTGATAAGTGCGGCAGGTTGTGCAGGCAGCATAGTAGGTGACTTTTTTATTCAATTTCGAAACTGCGACTCTGTCTTATTGACATGATTTCTTTGTAATATGTAGTATGTAACCGCAGTCAATCGTAGAAAATTTTACAAAGCCCTTTTTATATTGACATAGTAAAGTGAGCGTATCCAATGCTAAACCACCGTGCCACGACGACTGTTTAAATTACCATTCTAAACTGCCTACCACTTGTAATGTACTGTATATTTTTGAGCAGCGTATATTTAACCCCATTATGCAAATCGGTCATGTTTGTATGCGCGATTAGAAAAACGAGCTCCGACACGGACGTTATTTGACGTCCGACGCGGAACTTGTGACCTCGCGACGTTAATTCACGGTTTCCTTACACAGCTACACCATTGTCACTTTTTTCTTTCCTATTAAGTATAAGTTTTCCGTCCTCGCTAGTACCAAGACGAGTGCTATTTTGATGAATGTTTGAGGGTTGGAGAAGTAAATTTTATTTCATTGCCGTACGCTCTTTGCATTTAATAAGTTCTCAAGTTCGGAGTCGAGTGTCGTTGTTGTACGAAAGCGCCAATTATTCTTGACGATTATGTTTGTAGTGGGCTTAAAGGGCCTTCAGTGTTTTGACTGTGTTCAAAAACTTCTAAATGGTCGCAATCCAATGTGGCTCGCTTACTGTTGCTACTTATTCAAGATAATATTATCAGATTTAATGGTTATAGAAATTTAAATTGGTTTTTCTATTTATGAACCGTAACGAACAAAGATACCAGATGTAATCTCCTAAAATTCACAACATGCCGCCATAATCGCAGGCTGTAAGTGACTTTCACCAGTAGCTACCTACTCGTTAATTTCCCGCACATTTACCCACCTCTTATGGCTTCTCGTCTATTAGATTATCTGAATTTATTTTCCTTTCTCGTAGTTGAGCTAATGTTTCTTGTTGTCACACGCCTCAAGGAAACTATTATGAAGGGGATAAAACAGGTGGTACTTAGCTGTAACTACGTGTTACCGTTAAGAAAGTTTGTTTTCCTGTAACTGCGTCAGATAGAGAAGTCAATAAGGTTTAATGCGATGTATTTGGTGTGGGTAGTTGTGGTGCGCGATACAGTAGTGGGGGTAATCATTGTGTCATTAGCGGTTGAATTGTTGACGCGGACGGACGTTATTAATCACGCTCTGCGTTTGATAAATCACATAAATGTACACGTTTAAACTTTGCATTAAATACAAAAATAATAAAATGAGGTTAATTGAATTCGTGCCACATTAAATTACACGAAATAAATCAACAAAACGTAAAATATTCACAAACAAAGCTGTAAAATGAGTTAATAACAAAACATACATGTTAACACATATGCTAGTTAAACAGAAAACTCATAGATAACCTATGGACCTATACCACACTCTTTCCAACTATGCAACTAATAACGGAGGGAGTATTTATGACTCACCCGCAACGGGGCGTAATTGCAACTTATGATGATTTGTAGCTCTGGCTGACTTAAACTTTCTATGTAACTCCTAGGTACACATATTATGTTCTTTGTTGATGAGTGTTGCAGTTAAAACTATGTTTTGAGCCTTGTTATTTTTATGTAGTGTTGTTTGTTTCTTTAGGTTTTATTCTGGAAATGAAACTGTTGAAAAAAATTAATTTGTGTTAGGTAAGATTAGGTTAGGTTCTCTTGTGTTCTGTTAAAACATAAAACATTTGTCTGAACTTTTAGTCCATCCAAATGTTACCAGTAGGAGATCACCCTGTGCGTTAAGACCCATTTGTCTTATGTAATATTAGATATGTATAGAATATTCTTATGTATTATAAAACAAAGTCTCCCACCGCGTCTGTCTATTTGCAATAAACTACTGAACGGAATTTCATCCGGTTTTCACCAACAGATTGATTCATGAGGAAGGTTAGTTACATGGATATCATAGTAGAGAAAAGTCGAGAATTTCAAAAATTTGTTACACCCCGTTGAAGCTGGGCCGGGTAGTGATAAATAAAATTTCTTCTTTGATACATTTCTTATCACTAATCGTAATCATTGTTCAGTAGTAACTCCCCGGTCGCACCTAGTTTAAACTGACAAAAAAAAAAATCTGATGATATTAAAGATATTTCCAAAATAAATGTCATTTATCATTTAGCTCAGTCGCTTTAAGCACAGTCACTGCGACACAACCGCACTAAGCGCGAACCAACGTAATATTCTCTTTACAAGCATTTAATTAATGTGGACTACAAACACATAGATTCTCGGGAGCTTCACCATCACTAAGCCAAGGTTACAACAGCCAAAATGCAATATATAGTAGGTCGCTTTTAGTTACAGATTGACAGCTTGCATGAAATAGCACTTTGGTTATATCCGTATATGTCTGGCCATAGATATGGACCTTTGGAATTGCTGACAGCTAAATCTACGTCTGTATGGATTAGAATTTATTATTTTGGACTCAAATAAACAAACGAATTTATGCAAAATAATTATTTGCAGAAATAGGTTCTCATCAAAGGTATTGCAATTTTTTTTGTTTTTTTATTTTCTCTGATTTCCATTATTACAAATTAAATTCTTGGCTAATCAAATAAATAGAGCTATTTCAGTTTCAAATAACCTAAACCCACAAGTGGCTTAGTTTCCACAAGAATTCAAAAAAAGTACTTCTATCCTATAAGGTACTCCTTTAACTCTTTCTGTTGACGAAAGTCGAGGAAAAACAGCAAATCGATTTCAATTAAGGCGTCTTATCGATTAGCAACAGAATTATCAGAACAAACAATAGAGAAAATCACTGTTCCTCACCCTCTCTTGTCACTGGGGCTATGGTCTTCGGGGTTATCGAGCTGAGATCAGAATAAACAGCCGGCTTTGTAGGCCTTCCCGAAATATAGACTAATTGATGTGCATTTAATCTGTTAGTAGAAACTCAGAGATAGTTTGGATTGAAAGCTTAGATCTCCCTTTAAATGATAATCCTTGCTAAACCAAATGTGAAAAATTAAAATAGCTTAGTAAACATTGGCTTATTAAGTACCTACACCTCACCGTAGGCGCGGGCTTGCGGATGGCGAGCAATGGGTAGCCCGCCGTCCAACCGTCCGGTAGCCGTCCGGACGTTCCACGCGCGCCTCAGGGAGATGTCAGCAAATCGTAGGGGCCCAGCAGAGTCGAAGTCTACTGGGGCCATGGGTAGTGTGAAAACGACACCCGGGGCCCTGGGACGAAGGCAACGAAGGAACTTGAGTGGGTTTTTAATCAGTAAAAGTCTGACACTATCTCTCGCTCCGCCCAAGAGCGGGATATGTCATAAGATGATTTTCCCACCCAAAAAAAAAGTACCTACACCTTTTATTCAAATTTGTTCGTAAACAACTCAATGTCATAAAAGCAAAATCGAAAACACCCAATTTCCGTATAACAAATGAAATAACACATCTCAAACATCAAGATCAACATAAATAATGTTATAATTCTTTTTAAATTTATTACACGATTTATATCCACCTGGCCTCATTCCCGTCCGTTTGGTAGCGTCACCCCCAACTTGGCCCGATCGTCGCCCAATAAAACACCTCATTCTATGGAGATCCCTATAGATACGATCTTTGCGTTCCCTTACACTTTATTGGGCAAATAATACCGCTTTGTCCCACCGTAATTGTTTCCCTTTTCTCGCCCTTTATTACGATGATTCAGAGTTTATTAAAAGAATTTGTTTCAGCTAATTAGGTTTTTTTAAACATGTTTGAATTTTTGTTGATTTGAATTTAGTTTTTTTTTTGCGTTAGTAAATAAGCTCTATTGTTGAGATTCTAATTAAATTTGTTCTCATAACCATATCGTTCATTTTAACTCTAGATTTAATTAGCTTACCACGTCTAAGTTCATCTTTTAGAGAAATGAATGAATGAAAGCTGAGTTGTGGTACAACAGCTCTTAATTAAGCTAGTGCAAATTTAATTCCATCTTGAAGTTTTTCCGCAAGATGTACCAAGATTAATTTTCCTGTTTCGCCTAGCCTCGTGATCTTGTAGTAGTTTAGCTCCTGGCTCACGTGTGCCTGCTAGCAGACCTGTTTACGTTAAATGCAGCATCTATTGAACACCTGCGCGCCAATCTATAGCGAGGACATGACCGTAATGTATTGCCAAGTTAGGAACAGCATTAGGAGACTTTTCGGTAATGGAGTGCTCCGTAATTGTGTTTCGAACTTTTGTCTTAGACATCCAAACGAATTATCGTAAAACGCCACTTCGGATGATTTCCACATAACGATAGTTCCCTAAGATAAATAAATAAAAGAAACGGAGAAAGACATTCAATAAATGATCAAATAAATACTGCTAACAATCTAATATAATATATTTTGAATCAGAAAAAAAAATGTAATGAAATGGGATTTAATTAAAACATGTTCCTGTCGATTGTATTCACAATACAAACAATAACAGTGAAAACAGAAAAAAATAGTGACACCTGCATGTAGGAAAACAAAAAAATAACCCTGTGATGCAGTACTCAGAAATTACTTCTAATACAGAGTCAGAATTAAATATGGCTGCTTTTGGCAGAAAATGTTTGATCTACTCCCTGATTTTGATTTAAAATCAACCTGCCATCCCTAATATATTCTATTAAAATGCAAAATGAAGTATTTCGCCAAGTGTTAGAACAAGTGAATATCGAGCTTTGCCCAAATTCATTCGCAAAAGATGGGGAACATTTCGGAATATTCCAGAAGGTAATAATTTGTATGCGTAACTGTTCGATGGCACTCTATTGGCAATATCTTAAATTGATATTTGACACAGTATAGCTTCTCGAGTTCTCGTGTGACGTTTACGACTGTATTTATCTCTCCTAAATATACATTAGTGGGAACCTACTTTTGCTCGGCACCTATATATTTTTTCCGTTTTGTATCGGTGGTCCTGACATTTTCCGTATATTGATTAGTAATTTAGATATTGATACTGGCGCACTGGGAATGTGATCTCGTCGCTTTGTCATTTTACTAAGAAAGATTGTTATTGAAGATTATGTTACTGAGGGAAAATATTCTATTCATGTATAAAATGTTTAGAAAATTTATGAAGAAATTTTATTCCACAAGAGAATTTCACTATGAAATATTAATGTGATTTAAACCATGTATGCCTTTAAATGTTGGTTACTAAATTCTAAAACATTACTGTTAGTTATTGGACAGGTATTTAAAGCCCAACAATCGATACTCCCTAGTTTATAATTATGCCGCTGTCGTTGCCCCAAAATTCCAGATTCTATTTCATTTGTATAAATAACATTTTGCTAAGTCATGCATGTTGGGAATCCATGTTTTACGGTGCAAGTCAGCTGGTCGGATCGTCTAGACATGTAAACCAGCTCTGAACCGTACCTTAGCTTCGGTTCAAAATTTAAAGCACTCATAAACATCCCAATCGATTACTCCCGAGTCTCCGGAACCACGCGAGGGTCGCAAATCACTAACTATATGCGTCTTACGTTGCAATTTCTCTGTCATAGTTTCGGCAGTACTTCCATCTCTTTCTTTCTTGAGTCCTAAGAGCGAGGGAAGTATATACCCTGTTAATTTTTACTCAATTCTCGGCGAACACATTAAGTTAATTCGTTCCTGGGCTCGTGCACTCAACACTAAGTTAAGAAGGACGTGAGAACTGTTCTTACGTTTGTGTTCCTGAGGTTCTATTTATTATTATTTATATGCCGACAACGTTCCTTTTTGTGTCCAGCTTTCGTGAAATCTGTTTCTGTATTTAGCGAGCTCTGATTTATTGTATTGATTACCTTAAGTATTGCTATGTGTCATTTGAAGGACGACATGCTACCGGATGCTTGATATTTGTGGAATATAATAAGTTTCCGTTTTCTTATATATATAAATCCGTACAAAGGAATGTGTATTAACCTGTACATAATTGAAATTTCCTCAAATTCTAGTTACCTATTGTCGTGGAAACGTCAAGGTGAGAAATACAATAACTTGACACACTTTTCATTACTTTTTAATATGCCTCAAGGAAAATATTATATTGTCAAGTCACGCTGTCAAGAACCAGGTATGCTATATGAATTTATTAAGGCTGTTAATGATTCAAGGGGTATTGAACCCTGGCTTTAATATTTTATTTTGTGAACTTATTTGTACTTTACACTGTCATGGTAATTTTCCTCAACCATGTAAAACAAACGACGATAAATGTGATACTTGGTTGTCTATCAAAAAATGTCCTCATCAATTTCATTTTTATCTTATTGTATTTTTGAAGCATAACACTTACTGACACTGGATGTAAAGAGTAGCTTGTGGATATAATTATAAGAGCTGTACGGGCCGATTGTCCAGGTTAGCATAAGCATAATGAGACCGATTTGTGGATGGGTGACCATCTTCAAAAAAACAAGATAAGCCGTTGA
Organism: Mythimna vitellina; assembly: GCA_949316375.1. NCBI lineage: Eukaryota > Metazoa > Arthropoda > Insecta > Lepidoptera > Noctuidae > Mythimna > Mythimna vitellina. Next base: position 18,111,795 of record OX438701.1, on the reverse strand, counting down.
ACCCGGTGTTACAGATACTCGGAAGCCTGGAAACCCCACAAAGATGGCGATGGTGGCGATGCGCCACCGGTACATGGTGGACATCCCACCTATATGCACAAAACGTTTTGGGAACACATTCATTGTGCGAACAGCTAAGGAGTGGAATTCCTTGCCCGAATCTGTGTTTCCTGATGGCTACAACCCGGGAATATTTAAGTCAAGAGTGAATAGGTTGCTTCTAGGTAAGCGCGCTCCATCATCGACCGCATCGTAGCGTTCTATCAGGTGAGATAGCGGTCAAGCGCAAACCTATCAAAAATAAAAAAAGCAGTGGGTGATACCAAATTGCTTAGGTTGTTGAGGTCAGATAGGCAATCGCTCCAAGTAAAATGTACTGGTGTTCAGCTGCATCCAATTAAATTGGAAGCCGACTCCAACATGGTTTAGAAAACTTTAAGCAGATTGTCTTACTGACATATAGCAAATTTGTGGTATATCCAGCCGTCTCGGATTTAATGCTGACGGTAAAAAAATATTCAACCTATTAACCGTCTACATCGGATCTATCCGACAAACTCTCTCACGTTTATTCTGCTAGTGTCGCACACCCACGACCATATAGGTTCTCCATTTCGTCAGCTCTTCTGTCACCTATGGGGACTGCCGCAAACCCGTCGGACCAATCCGGCGCAAGCGGTCAAAGGTTAAAATACATCCTAGTCTTACCTAGACAGCTACGCGCCACTTCCCTTACTTCTTTATGCAAGACCCTTTAAGCCACAACAGCAACTTTCCCATTTTAAAACTGGTGATTTTGGGCTATAAGTTGTAAACGCCAACATGAATTTTATAGGAGTTAATGGCCGCCGGTTTTAGTAGTACAAAATGAACACAATTTAGATGTAAAGCTAAGAGTCTACGGATAAGCTATGAACCGTTGCAGAGTAATGCAGCGGTCGATAGTTCCGCTCGCTAGAATCACTAAGTTTCTTTGATAATGGATACGGCTTTCTGAAGTTACCGCTTGCTTTATTTCGTTTTATTTTATTCGGGGATTTGAGATGCTTTAGACACGGGACAGATACTTTTGTGCTGCCAACAGATTTCTTGTGTTACGTGGAAGTGTGATATTCATTTATTTATTTATTAAAACTTTGTGCACTAGTAAAATACACTGTACAAAGGCAGACTTAATGTCTTAGCCATTTTGTGCCAATCGACTTTAAGGTGGTGCAGAACCGTATCACGGCAACGTAGCAACTTAATAGTACATAATTAGATACATGTATATATACAATGTTACTGTGAAAACCTATAGCGAATGCGTTTACGTGCCTTCTTAAGGTAGAATCGACTGATTATTGCATACCAGCGGCAGTAATACAAAATGCGATCGTAATTTTACATGTATTAGTGTTTATCTGCTTTTTGGTTGGAAATAATAAGTGAAGATATAATAAACGTCAGCTACCACAAGAAATAACGTTTTATGAAATATTTCACAAAAAAAAAACTCAATTTCGCCGAAAATTTTCTTTTTTACTAATTTTTTCACCAAAATAGGTTTTTTCGTACCGCATATACATTCTTGTTTTATTTGTTGCCATGTTTCCTCATCATGGCTCATAACGCTTCGTACATCCACGGGGGCTTATTAGCAAAGGCTTCCGTTTACTCATAAACGGTGTTCGCTATTTTCTTTGCAAGTAAACTTCAGTAGAAATAGGTTTAAGTAACGTTCACCGGCTTACCTGGCGTTAGTTGAGATAAGAACTGGGTTTTTAATAGTGTCTGCCACGTTTTTATAAGCCCGCAATGGGTTCTTAGTGGAACCCCTACTGTGTGCTTAATTTGAAATATTTTGTTTGGAGAATTTATTAGCGATTATTAAGAACGATATACGGCTTTAAGTAGAAAATTTCGTTCGATATTTATTGCGACAAAATTTTCGAATAGAAAACTAAGCTATTGCAAATTGAAAGTTATTTCTGCAAAAGAAAAGTTAGAACTGACCTTGTAGATTGTCGAAAATAAAAAGGAAAAATCATTAATTCTTCAAACGAAAAACAGATAATTCCGATATAGAGACACAAAATTAAATCTCGAATGTCAACACAGACGGCCATATTAAAATCGTCTAATTCGTGCACAGACTGAATTCCAACGGGGAAGCCGAGAATAAAAGAATAGTTCGCACTACGCTAGACCATTACTTATGAAATATCCCGTATTATTACGCAGCTTAGTCCGCCCCGAGTTTTTATTAGAAATGCTAGACGTCGAGGTAGAATTCCTTTTTGAGTATGACAGATCGCCTTTGTTCATACGGCAGAAATAAAATTTATTTCCTAACACAGTTTTCTAAGGGAAATAAATATGTTGGATGTCTAGATTTTGATTATGATAGACAGGAAACTTGTTATGCAAATACGACTAATTGGAACCGACGGTAATTGAAATTCTGGGCCCTTGGATTTTATTGAGAGATTTTTGGGTGTTGTTTTTGACGGGATTTGAGGGTAGGTGTAATTAGAATGTGAAATATGAAGTAGGTTAAGCACTGCTGATGAGTCTATTTAACGTTCTGTTTATTAAGAACTAAGGGACGTCAGTTTGACGTCTACGAGGCCTACTGTCAATGGACGCGTATTTGTCATTATACGCTTGGTGTACGCCTGCTCACAGCTTACATACGAAAGTATGAAACTGTCGACGAAGCGGCAAAAATACAGCGGCTTCACGTTGCCGCTTCCTATCCGACGATTAGGCTTCTATAGATAGTAGGCCTAAGACAAAACAATTTGTATCATACACAACATCTTGGCAAAATTCTCCAACAGATCCTGACAGCATTGACAAAGGTTTCCTCTGAAGTGGCACCACACAGATAAAGATCTATGCTCATTTCTCAGAAACATATAATAGCAGATCTTCTAAGTCGTGTTTTTACATTCAAAAGGACTTTGTTGAAAGATGAAGAGAGAGTGCCTTTGACATTTATGTGGATCCGAACGTTTGATATTTTTGTGTTATTATTCTCATTAAATGCAATGTTTTTCGCCCTGAACTTGTTTTAATCCTATAAATAAGTCAATTCTATGAAATGATTTGAAATTGTGATAAAAATGAGATGTTTGTGAATTATCCTTTAACAACTTTATCTGTAGGTCATCTTACCTTGGGTAGATACTGGAAGGTCAAATTGAAAAAAAAGAGAGATATGTCTCATAAAAAATTGAAGAAAGTTTACTGTAATTTTTTTCATAAGCATGGACTACTCGAAGTTTAGCATAGCATGGTTGGCCTTATAATGTAACTCAGGAACTCAGGCCTCCTTACTAGGAGAGGGAATGGGCCGTAATCCACCACGCGGGCCCAGTGCGGGTTGGTGGATATCACATTGTCTTCGAATTTTTGGTTCTAGAACATGCCGGTTTCCTCACGATGTTTTCCTTCACCGTTTTGAGAGCGGTGGTGATGAAATAAATTACACAAAGTAATGCGCCTGGCTGGGTTTGAACCCGCAACATACAACTCGTAAGTAGAGGCCGTTACCACTCGGGCACCATTGCTCTCCAGGTTTGCATTGTTAAAAACTCGTATAAATACCAAAGAAAACAAACATTGCGATTATGGTTTTCAGTAGTACTAAAGAGATATAAACTCATTCAATTAAAAGTCATAACATTCAGTAACTCAGCGACTGAAATGAGGGGAACAAAAGTAGTTTTACGAGAACCATTTGTTTTAATTCTGACAATGCAGATGCGTGGCAATGCATACATTCTCATCATTCCGGCAGTACTTCTCAAGAGCGCATACAAATACAGTACAGATTTTCATTAAAACGTTGTTTTGTAATTGTAAATAGGTCGTAGGCTTAGAATTTGTTTCAAGAGTGGGATTTCATTAACTTTTGAAGGCATATTTTTGTCGAATGCGGATTTAGGACACGGTTTGTAGTAAAAAACATAGGTAATTTGTATTTTTTAAAGATCTTTCATTTAAAAAAGAAAATATGTACCTACTTCTCTTTATCTTCTTCCTTATTCTTTATTGTACACACAATTTTATATAAACAATAAAAATAGGACAGTTGGTGTACATAGGTGAGCTTAACCCACAATTGGGTTTTCTTACAGCAAACCATATGATTTCAAAAGAAAATTTACAAATTTTGAGGAACTTTGAATGTACAACAAAAAAAAATTAAACACATAAATTAAATCTAACCTAAAACTAGAAATATCCAGATATGTATACAGCACACTATACATAAACATTACATTATGTTGTATTAACATTATATTGTGTTTGTCTTGTGTTGAACTCATTCTATTTTTCTTTAGTTCTCACTCTATACCTATTTATCATCTACTTTAATAATAGCAATGGTTTAGCAATTCAAGCGACCACTATCCAACGGTACGGTACATTTTGGTGCGAAATATCTTTAGTTTTAATTAAAACTCAGTGTCTGTTTTACTTGAATCATATTCAGCTTTGGATCGTGTGTAACGTCCCCCAAAAGAGACATTCCAGCTCGTTCCAGTTTTTGTTATAGACTCCTACTATGAAATTGCGCGGGAAAGATTTTTGTTAAAAGAATGTTACGGTATTAAAACTGTTATTTTTTCTATGTACGTTGATGGATTAAAATGGTTTTGTGAACCTTCATGAAAAATGGGATGGAAACAATTTTTTGGATAACGGGGAAACTGCGATAGAATCAACTTTTACGGGTTTTAAATTGAAATGTACAGTTTGAACTGTCAAAGTAAAAACTACTATTTTAAATTGCGGCTATACGCTATCATTTCCGCATCTCTGAAGTACAAATATCATTGAGACACTGCCTAATGTACCAAAGTCAGACAGCCATAATCTAAAATTAAATCAAGGACGTATCGATTAAACTCGTATAATGAAACTAATCTTAACTCCCTAAATTCCAACTGTGAGTGGTCCTTACCAAACAAAGGGTCTGCCCAATTGTTGTCAAATGAAGATTCAATTGGCCCACAATAAATTAGTTACCCATCGCCTTGGCCGGTCCTCAATTCTCAGTCACATGAAGCTCATTGTGTACCGAAGGTTGAGTACAACACTATACAGCCTTTATTGTTCCTTGGAATTCGGTAGGGGCTGCGTTTAATTGGTATTTCCTAGTTTATCGATAAGTTGCGTTGTGCATATCGATTACAACCCTACGCGTTTTCGGGTATATAGAATTAATTCATATAGAGGTCACGTATTGGAAAGCGCGAGTATGCTGTTGAATGTGAAATTCGGTGCGGGCTTTCCTTCCTCAGTTTTATCATAATCACTATGCCGCAGTGGCGGTACTTCTTTACTCGAGAGTATAGGATCAAGGAATTGAGTTTTGTTGTGAGCTAGATGTTGTGGAACTATTTCAGTCTTTTAGTTTCTAATATTTTTACTTCGTCATCTCTAATTTACTTCTCTGTCAGTTCACAATCAAAATTATTAAATAAATTTTTGATAATATCAGCATTTGCAGCAGCTGGACTTACAATTTGAATACACCTCATATTGCCTATCTTCCTACCTTCCCTATCTCCGAACTCCACCTGGACGCATTGTTACATCTCAAGTTAAATCTCGAAGCGGGGACTTTCCAGTTTGCCCAGTCAAATGCTCCAAGTGACATCGGCCATTATTGCTTTCGTACAAACATTATCTCTGGCTTACCCAGCTTAAGTATGGAGCCTTTGTGGACCGACTCGCAATGAACCGTGAGGATGGGGATTCTAAATAGTTTAAACGATAAATTGTAACGTTTGCTATTGTGTGTACTTCGGTTATGCTATCGTGAGTGTTCTGGTGTTTTCTGGATACATTTTCTCGGACTTCTCCTAATTTAAATTTGACTCTTCGAATTAAGTCTTGATGTGGTTCTCGATTGTGTTCCATTTTGCTCCTCTCTCCTTCTAAGTAGTGTTACTACGTGGATCGGCAATTTATCTAGCAATTCCAAAAATTGCACATCATGCTGATAAATTAGAAGGTCCTTTGTAATATAAGCTTCACCATCTCCCCTTAACCTGTCCCCTCCATTTGATCGAAACAAAAAATGTCACGCATATTTACAATATTTCTAAGAAAATTACGAAAATATCGCCAAGTACGCAAACAGGCGATACGTACGTTCATCTCGCAAATGATATAAAACAGAATTTCGTAACAGGCAACCCGACACCTGTGTTGCCAACATAAAATACATATATCTACGTAAAAGATAAAAAAATATACCTAAGCTTTCCACCCCAGTGTTCGCAGATCCCTGATAATTTATCACCTCTATGTCTATATGAATAGGGTTCATAAAAGCCTCATCGGAATTGCCAAGTGCGGTGAAAAATATCTTATTTGAATATCCCAGTACGGGGGAAATGGATCGGATAACCGTGGAACTTTTAACTGAAATAATATTGTCGTTTGTACTCGAAGGACCTCGGCTTACAGTTGTTGGGCCCTTGTTTTTTTTTGTGTCTAATGTTCACTAGTTTTTGTGAAGACCTTAAGATGTTAGTTTGAAGTGAATACTTGTACGGTTAATTAATTAATTTTTTTGCTGCACATTCTTAATAAGATTTAGTTGAAAACCAGAATCAGGTAACTAGCATGTCGTTGCTCGGCAATTTTGCTGAACTAGACCTATTTGGTGCAGTTATGAGACACACTTTGTGTCAGTGTTCATTTTTAATTTTAAGTTTTTAAATGTTGTTTCTACAGTGTGTATATGTGTGCGAAATAACATATTTTTCTTTCTTTGTTTTTCTTTTCTTTATTTCAAATCGCATTGTTTTGGGATTACTCTGAACATAAAAGCTTAAGCATAGAGCTAGGGGGAGTTGCAATAATTGGAAACCATATTATGTTATTCATTTCCTTAATTAATTCATACTTTCAAGTTGTTTGTGGATTAGCTTTGTTTATCCTTTTCAATGGCTCAAGAATGAATTGATCATACAAAAGCATTTAATTTTTTTGTCAAAGAACAAATCTCAATTGATTTCTTTATAAGCAGCTTGGCATCCATTAACATTGTTATGTCTAAAAGCAATATTTTGTAATTGCAATACATTATGTCTTTTATATTATCTTCCTAGCAAACTTTGTATATCGCAGTTACTTCTGTAACTGTAAGTTTCAACGATACTCCTATATTATATGTGAAGGCTTGTAAATGGGTCATCGTAATCTACCTTATCGTTATATTTTGTATTGTTAGCTGTACTCAAATAAAATAATACTATAAAGGTGAAACTTTGTCACTGTGTGTAGTTGTATGTCTGTTACTCTTAAACGCTGAAACTACTGAAGAGATTTGGATATAATATGGTACACGGGTAGACCATATTCTGGAATAGTACATAGAATACTTTTTATACCGCTATCCTAAGGGAACATACTTCTATGTTCACTTTTTTGTGAGGTGGAAATTTGACTTGTCCGGCTCTAGGGTGAAGTGAGAGAGTGTGTCAGACTTGTACTGACTAAAATCCACCTGTGTCCTCAATTTGTCCTTGCGGCAGATATTATGTTAATCACGTGCTAAAAAGAAGAAACCATCAAGTTCTCGTATCCAAAATCTACATCAAATAAAAATTCATTCCAATAGTCATATTGCCTCTAAAGACAGGTCAAACGAGAACCCCCCAAAATGTCTAATGTATAATAATTTCCCAATAAAAACTTTTGGTTGAGAGTCAAAGAGGAAAGGGAGGAAAGGGTCCTTCCGATATAATTCCTATTAATTTACGATCATAGCCATAAAGTTACGGCCGAAATATTTTGCATATGCATGGAGTTTGAATATGTTTGTAAACCTTAACCGATCCCTTTAATGCAATGAAAGCTAGCAGAATGTGACCCTGGACCTTCAAATTGTCTGGTCAGCGCTAACAGCTGATATGGTTGACGATAATCTTGCTCTATAGTGTAAAATATACCATGAATGAAGTCAATTTATATCTTGAGAAGATTTTAGGAAAGGATGATTCGTATTGGTGTTGATATATGAAGAAAAAAAAATTCATGTAAATTTTAACGCTTTATCAATGGAATCGTCAGGGCCGATCCCCGCAGTTCAGCTTCTACGTGACTTAAGGATCGCAAAGGGCAATTGACGGACACAAATGTGGTTTTAGTCGATAAAAGTCTCATAGAAGTCATTGGTTGATTTTTCACCTCAAAAAAAAAGCAACGGATCCAAAATATTTATGAGACTACAAGGCATACCCGTACGAAAACATTTACTCAACACATAGTTTGTAAGAAAAAATTCGTTAAGTGCTAACGCATGGTATTCACTTGCGAACTTCGGGAACAAAGTTGGGGGAAAGTTCCGCTAAGAGCTTTATACTCGCAATATTTCATAGTTTAAAAGACGTAAGCACGGGTATACCTTTTTATTCAGTGTTTATAAAATCTACTAGTCGGCCAGTTTTTTCATAACTTTGGCAAACTTTAACGCGGTCTGATGAAAAATGCAGGTTACATCAGGGGATTTTAACTTAACTGTTTCAGAAATATACTGTGTTGGTACAGTTTATTTTGTGGTACGTTATTTTTGGTTTAGTTGGGCGTTTAGTAGCTTTTCTTCTGCTTATTTTGCAGTCTCAGAATTTATTGGGAGTCTGTTTTAAAATATTTCTGCTCTTTACTTTATTTTAAACCGTGCACCTTTTTCCCACCCGTATTTTTGCAATGGTTTCTTTAGGCATTCTCTTAATGTAGTTACGTTCTATAATGGATACATTTACTCAGCATGTAGGTTCTCGCCCTGAGCCTTAGAAACAGTCATATTGTACTTTCAAATTAAATACCTCAGCTCTATTAATCCAGTTCTATTGTGGTAAGAGCGTTGCAGACGAAAGCTTTCAGAATGAGTCCTTGTTAGTGATGTTGACCTTTACGACCTTACCCACGTTGTTTGTTATGGACGCCATTTAAATCTTGGATGTGACTAGAAACGACTAATTGATTGTCAGGACTAGCTTTCGCAATCATCCTTGTTTCTGATTTTTTTTCCCTATCTCCGGTGCTACATGACTTGAAACTGAACTGTTAAAAGGGATAGAGCTATATAGGGTGTATGACGCCATCCCTCTTTCTCGCTCACTGACTGTCATTTAAACACGTCATGGTAAGTCCCCTGTTCTAAGTTAAAGACCAGCGTCCAAGCTTCAACCATCAGCTCTCGAGGAATGCGAGTAGTATGCGTCACTGGTATCGGCTAGGAAGCACTTCCAGCGGTTTCTTTGTTGGCGGACGTCGTATGGTAATTTAGCTTCCTTCCCCGTGGCCGTAGCCCCATAAATTAGGTGCCAACGCCCGGCCCCGCGCTGAAAAATTACCAACTTCTGCGGAAATCGAGGTAGCGGTGACTAGATGTGGTGGCGATGTAAAGTGCGGTTTTTGTAGTGATTTGAGCATGGTATTATGAATTCGATTTTTGAATGTCTGTAATATAGTCTATAAGTATGTGCCAGGGTTGCATTATGCAGAGCTGTGGAATTGTTCGGAAGAGTCATCGCGGCTCTGAAATGCTTAGGGTAACTGAAGAAACACGGGTGGGTTTTAGTCAGTAAAAGCCTGAAACTACCTCTCACTTAATCAAGAGCGGGAGAAGTTATTTGATGATAACCCACCTTAAAAAAGAGGTGCATTATGCTTTCGTTTTTGCGATGTCCTTTTAGAGACTAAAAAAAAAATCGATACATTACCCAAACCACTAACAAACCTCCGCATTAAGAACTAAAGTAAAAAAAATATATACTCATGATTCCTATTAATTACACTGCTGGAAAATTAGTACAGCAAACTAAAATTGTAATTTAATTATAGTGTAATTGCATGATGTTTTAATTTTATTTTTTGTTTCATATTGTTCTGAGGATAAATGTAAAACATGATGAATAAATGCAAAGCACATTGTAGTTGCCTTTTACCGCGCAAGTCGTAAAATTGTACTAAGGAAAAACGGTGTAAAGTAACATAACACTCTTCAGCACTTAGGAATTATTAGCTTTTTTTGAACTCTGCACATGTTATGTACGTATCATTATTGCACTTTGTAATATTTTGAAAATAAAGTAGTTATGGGTGGGAAAATCATCCGGTGACAAATCCCGCTCTTGGGCGGAGCGAGAGATAGTTTCAGAGTTTTACTGACTAAAAACCCACACCTGTTCCTTCTTTGCCTTCGTTCCAGGGCCACGGGTTTCACTTTCATACTACCCGTGACCCTGCTGGGCCCCTATGATTTGAGGCGCGCGTGGAACAATACGCGCTGTCGACGACTTGGGCTCGGTCTGGACGGTTACCGGTCAGTCGGACAGTGAGCTACCTAGCAATACTTATAAAACGTTTTTGGAACACATTTGTTGTGCGTACAGTTGAGGAGTGGAATTCCCTGCCCGAATCTGATAGCTGATAGCTACAACGCGTATTTACACTGTATACATGGCCTGAACGCAGCCATACCCTTGCGTTCTGGCCATGTACAGAATGTAAATACGCAGCTACAACCTAGGGGTCTTTAAAAAAAGAGTGAATAGGTTACTTCTTGGCCTACGTGCTTCATTGTCGACCACATCAGTTAAGATGCTGGTCAAACTCGAACCTAGTAAAAGTTAAAAAAATATGTTTGAAGGTTTCTCTCCTGCTACAAAATAGACACTCTTCAGATTTTCATCACATATGTATTTTTACATTTACATTTTTCATTACATTGTGTACTTAAATTTATCACCACTGCTCTTAAAACGGTGAAAGAAAACATCGTGAGGAAACCGGAATGTGGGCAGTTCTAGAACCAAAAATTTGAAGACATGTGACATTCACCAACCCGCACTGAGCCCGCGTGGTGGATTACGGCCCATTTTCTCCCAGCAGTGGGAACATTAAAAGCTGATTATGCTATTTTACTCTAGCTTTTGCTACCATAACTTTTCAGCAGCGTACTCTTGGTCACATCCAGCCCATAAGTATCCTTATAGAAAGCCGTGTACAAAGTTATGTGAGTTTTCGGAGTTGGTTTTCGGATCATTTAGTCAATAATGTGAGATGGGGCGAGGAAGTTTGCCTTATACAATGCATTGTTTTGCGCACACCAAAATAAATGGCAGAAATATGAGCAACTTTTCATATTTATGTATTTAAAATTAGGGCACCCGTTGAGAGAGTTTCTTTAATGAAATGCGGTTTTTTGATGTAAAAAATTATACATTATAAAAAAGAATTTCGACATTTTATTTCAGAGAAACCAGATTACAATACAAGGTTCAACAAAGACAGCTTATACGGTCTCTGGGCCTAGCCATTGTTTGCTAAAAAAACCTCGCCGAGACAAAATGAGAACTTTACAGTTGGATTCAGAATTACAGAATAATTAAAACAGGTTTAATGTCCAGACTTAAAGCGAAATACTACGTGAATTATATACTGGAATATACTGGAATAATTTAATTCCCTTGTGACAAAGGGCATTTGAAAACCTTGGTTAATATATCGAAATATTTGGAACAAAGCAGAGTACTTACTTAGCATGTTATTTCGTGAATTTATAGTCACAACTAATTAACTGATTGTGGACGTTTACAATGAAATATTGTTGTAATAAACCTAATAGAGTGGCGAGTTGAAACCTTTTAGTTCAATCGTAATGAAAAATGGCACCTCTTACTATTAATGACTGCTGTTAATGGGAAAATTTTCAAGGTCATTTGGGAATTGTGAATCAGAGTAGCGTATTTCAGTGTAAATATTATTGTGTTGTTGGTAGTAATAACAAAAATACTTACTTCATATAGTTTTCAAATAATTTCTTTCATTGCACGTACACTTGGGCCTACTGACCACGGACGCATAGCTTTATAGACGCGTATTCGTCATTATACGTTTGGTGTACTCCTGCGTGAAGCTTACATACAAAACCTGGCCTACAGTCCACGGACGCGTGCTTCATAGACGCGACACAATGTCGCTGCCACTTCGTCGACAGAGTTTCATCTTTTAGGCCTCAAGTAACAGTAGCCCTTAAGTAGAGAAATTCCTTGCCGGAATCTTCGGATAGCTATATAACCTGGGGTTCCTTAATTCAAGAGTGGAATAGGTTATTTCTTAGCAAGCTTGCTCCAATATTGATTGCATTTTGGATTACAATCAGATAAGATAGTGCTCAAACGTGAGCAATAAATTAATGAAAAATAATCTTTCTAACAGATTTTGCTGGAGTAGAATCTAACCTACGTGGTGTAATATTTTTTTTTAAATTATCTTTTCTGTACGTTTGTTATATTCGTTTTCGCAACATTTGTCAAAGATATTTTATAGCAAATACGAGTGTTTAGTAGCACCAGCGTAATGTATAGTTTTCTCGAGGTACGGACAGCGTCATCCCCCTTTTCCAGGGTATTTTAATCCAAGAGGGATACCCGTCTCCCTCCGTCCAGTGATAAGGGATTTTTTGTTGCTTTCCTACTGAAATAAAGAGGTAGGTACGACTTTGTACATTCAAAATTCTGGAAGTGTCCGATGTTTTTCCGGCATCTCCCCGTTCGAGGCTTGTCCCACAGGACCGCGTGTTTTTTTTTAAGGTTAAATGTAGCCTGGCGTTAAGTTATTTCTTACTATAACTGTAAGATTTTTTGGAAAAACCATACCCTGCCTTAGTTTGTGTCAGCTGCAACCCTGAGGTCAAGAGTGTACCTATTTCTAGGCAAGCGTGCTCCATCGTCGACCACATTATCGCTAAAATCAGGCGAGTTAGGGGTTAAACGGGAGCCTCATCATCATCATCGTAATTTCAGCTGAAGGACGGCCACTTTTGGACATAGGCCTCCCCCAATTGTAGCCACAACGAACGCTTCTATGCGTCTCGCATCCACCGCACTCCCGTGATTCTCACCAGGTCGTTGGTCCACCTTGTTGGCCTTCCAACGCTGTGTTTTCAGGTGCGCGGTAGCCACTCTAGAACATTTCGGCCCCATCGACCATCAGTTCTACGAGCAATGTTCCGGGAGCCTATCTATATATTAAAGGAGAAACTGACTTACTGACATATCGACGCAGAGCCAACTACCGGGACTAGGAGCGTGAAATTTTGCTTAAAGTTTCTTTTATCACGCAGGCGAGCACTAAGGGAGGATTTTCCAGAATTCTCCCCCTAAAGAGATTAAACGGAGGATCAAACTTTGTATGGAGAAACATACTATCACGCGGGCGAAACCGCTGGCAGAAGCTAGTTAAAATTGCAAACTGAACAGAGATTACTTACCTCTAAATAATCAATTCTATATCTTTTTCACAGCTTCAAGGGGCCGCAGACTTGAGTGTAGGTTCTAATTTCAACGCCTTGACAGACACGCGGACAAGTGATCCTATAAGGGTTCCGTTTTTTCCTTTTGAGGTACGGAACCCTAAAAATACCGTTGTACCGTTTTTTCTGTTATTTTTCGCCTCTGCTGCACAAAATATCGCATCCACATTTACGAAACTAAATGCAAATATCTATTGGCCTTTAGAGAAAGCTACTTTTCTTTAACATAACTAGCAGTTACTTTTTAAACTTCGAAGGAGTTCGTTACAGTCCATAGACAATTGCTTAAATACTCTTTCGTTAGTTTTTACGATGGACGTAATTGTAAAGTTTTTACAGATACAATAAAGGAAAGTTAATTCGCTCTCATTAAGATGTCTTGATGGTTATTAAGTCGAGATTAAATTTTGAATTAATGTTTTAAGAATTTACTGCTTATGAATAAAATAAGTGGTATTTAAAATGTGAATGTTTTTTGTGAAGACTTTTAAACAATGCACTACTCTTCATCAAATATAGGAACTTAAGTGCCCAGCATCTTACACTCGTAGCGTCAATTTACCTTTTAGAAAATAAAAATTTTACAGACAATCCAGTATTACGAATTTAGATGCTGTATTGATCTGAAACAAAAATGTCGTCGGCGCGTAGCCCAATTAGGGCTGACACTGATTCCGTCTGCAGCAGCGCTCGAATGCGCTCAAAATAGCTGTGGTGCATCGATCGCGCTAACCCTAGCGCGGAAACTTTTGAATACCGAATCATAACCAATTTCGATTTTTTTAGTTTATGGCCAATCGAGTGTTGTTCGATTTTTAAAAAAAAGTTGTTACTCCTGTTTTTGGACTAGTTAGTGATAGCATGACGAGTAACAGGGCAGAGTGGAAGAAAAAAACGTGTTGCGCCGACCCCAAATAACACGGGATAAGGGCAGGAAGATGATGATGATGACTCCTGTTTTTGGACTGTTCTATTTTTAGATGTAATATATGAGAAGGATTCGTTTCTTTATGTTGAGCAGTTCTGGCAGGATTTCTTTGAATGAAGTTCAGTGGCTGTTTCCATTTTTTTTAATATAAAATTTCTAATAGTGCCATTGATTGGAATGTCGCTTACAAAGCTAAGAATAGTGGAACACAACTGATTATGGCTAGATATCCGATTGCAGATCCAAGATTAGAAAAAAAAAATTGGAAACAACCATTGAACTTCACTCAAAGAAATCCCGCCAGAACTCCTCTTAAATCTCTCCTGTTTCCAATTAAAACGCCAATTATTCTCAAATTGATTCCTAGTGGAAATTGTGACGTAAAATTTGTGTAGTTTTGTATCTTAAATGTCTGCGCAACTGGACAATATGTGGAATCGTTGAAACAGGCGCGATCTCGTTAAAATGGAGCTGAGAATTTTATTGTAGTGCTGACTACCTCAGCGAAGATTGCTGAGAAGGTTCACTGGATACATTTGCTGCCAAATACTATAAAAACATTATATTAAATCCATATTCTAATAGTAAACAAATAAACCATTTATACGAAGACATGGATTAAAGGGCTCAATGTCCAAGCCAAAAACATTTCCTACTTAAAAAAACATCTTCCTGGTGACGTAAGAAATGATATTATTCTACAGATAACGTAATGTAACAGTATTTTTCCTGTTAATTATTAAGGTAGGTTGGTTTCTTTTGGCAAGATCGGTTGCCATGGCTGCCGTCGATTACATTCATAGCAGCGGGGCTTTGCTTCGATTATATACGGCTTCAGAAAATACCTTACTGTTTTTTTTCATCATGAGATTTCTTTTGAAGAATTACTGTATTGAACTGAACCGAACTGAATACATATTATACCTACTAAGCTTTTGTAGGACACTAAAAAACTTAAGGTCCATCTGTGATATTTTTCTGTGCTTAGTAACTCGTTATCGATTGCTACATAGAAGAGTAAGTAGGTTGTTGAGGGGATGGAATACGTACAAAGCGTTTAGGGAATACATTCATTGTGCGTACAGCTAAGGAATGGTCCCTGCTGGATTCTATGTTTCTTGATAGCTACAACCTAGGGGTCTTTAAGTCAAGAGTGAATAGGTTATTTCTAGGCAAGCGTGTTCCATCATCGGCCACATTATCGCTTACCATCAGGTGAGATAATGGTCAACCGTGAGCCTATCCATAAAAAAAAAAATTGCATGATGAGAAATGTCTTATCCCCTGGACATTGTCTACACGTGTACCAAGTTTCATTGTTGTTAATATCCACGAAATAAACTATCTCAACATTGCTTTGTTTTTGGCTACTCTTGGGTAAAGGCATTCCTCCACAACTTCCAGTTTTTGCAAATCCCCTTTTTCGGTTTCCAGATCTTCAGACATTCGAATTTGTAACACATGAAAATGCAAGAGGGTATTAAGTGACCTTGTGGTTGCCATATATTTTGAACCTTTAGACCATTGGTTCCCAAACTGCAGTTTGCGGACTACTGATATTCCGCGAAAGATCTAAAAATGTCAAACTTTCCAACTGAAAACTAATAATGATACGCACAGAACTTAAGTTTCTATCAGAGCTAATTTGATTTTGGTGAACATTACTTTTAATTTTAAAGAATAGGTGGTATTAACTTTTGCTTTTAACTTCTGGCCCCTATTAAAAACATAGGTGCAAAAGTGATCCCCGGTCAAAAAATGGTAGGTAACCACTGCTTTAATCAAACATTATCGCTGATTAACTGTATGCAGAGACCCAGATATAAAGAGCTAAAAGCAAAAATATTTGTTAAAAATTTATAGAGAAAACCGACCGCTTTAGTTTAATAGAGTCCTTGCCTTTTTACCCACAGTTATTTAACTCGTAACATCCTCTTAGACCAGTAATTACAAACTCTTCTCACGACCATCCCATTCCGTGGTCTGAGCTATACTGAGCGTGTTCGTAATTGAAATATTCCGGGCTGGTCGTCACTGACGCGACAGTGACCACACACCACATTGTTGTCAGCAAATTAACGCATATTGTGCATTACGCTTTTTGTATACAGGGTGACTTTTTCAAGTGTGCCTGGGTGGTCAAATTCGAATCTAAGGAATAGCGAATAATATTCATAGAAGTCTCGTGCCCGATTTCGACGAGAACTTTAACTGCATCATACAAATTTGCGGAAAGATCAACTGTCGGTCCTGGCCGCCTAAAAAATATGCGCATTAATTTACAGATTTGTTGCGTACCAGTAATGTTTTTATTAGTGCGGTCGATTGATATACTCGTATTTATAGGAGAGATTCTCTGTTTAAAAGATTCGTCAGTCTAATGACATATAATTTTACGTAAAAACCGCGCAACCACGTAATAATAATACCCTCCTGCTCACGAGGGGTTAATATAGAATTGACAATTTTACTGAAAAAGGTATCTTTTTTTGGAGTTGGCGTGCAAGACGGAGTGTCAAACTTCTATACAGACCAAAACCCACTTGTATTCCTTCAGTTATCCTTAACATTCCAGGACAATTTCGCGTAAGACACATTAAAAATCTACAACTAAAAGTTCGGCATTCATTCCCTTTGCTAATCATAACTGTCAACCACGTCACTGCAAAGTGATGACTTCATAATTTCTTAAGCGTATTCTTGACTGTAAACCAACATGCGTGCCTGTCAGGATACAACGAGCTCCGTGTAATTGATGCATTGCATTTTGTGCATAGGTAGGTAGATAGTACCTGTAGATGCACGAGGTTATTGATCTACGTTCTTCTTGCAGAATATCCTAGTGAGGCGGTGAAATGTAAAAATAAGGGGATATGTGAAACTAACATGACGTATCCTCACTTGCATGGGCTGCGGGGTTGTTTGAAAGATTAAGAACTAGAAAACAAAGGACAAATAAAGAAATACGGGTTCGCTTTAGTCGGTAAAAAGTACACTCCCTTTTGTTCAAACAAGAGCATTAAAAAAAGGATACATACATCGCGACAGTGGTGAGGTTATTAGATGATGTTTTATACTGAAGTTAAATTTTATATATTACTATTCGATGATTTGATTGCAATCATGAGTAGGGCGCAGTTCCATTTAAAATTAGACAAAATATGCAATCATATTTTTTGTTAGATGAGCCAAAGTGACTACGTGACATTGTTTATCGACCGCTAGGCATTATACACGCTGTCAGTATAGTTTAACTAGTTAAAAATTAGAATATAGACGTACTTTTTTATCCTCAGACATCCAGAAGTGAGCATAAAATTCGAATGAAGTCACATGCAAATCAATCACTTTCACGTTATGTTAACTTCTCGTGTCTGCATAGAATGCTATAAATAGTAGGTCTCATAAATGAAATTATTATTAATAACAGCCCGTATTGTCCTTCAGCTGGTCAAAAACCTTCCTTCAATTCTTCTAACGGTCACGATTTTTCTCTTCTTTTTTCCAATTAGTAAGGAATATATTCAGGTCAGGCCCCATGCCACTGTATCCAGGCACCAATCATGTGTTTTACTGGCTCTTAGAACATCAGGTATGATATGTGACCGACATAATGAAAACGGATGTAGTTTTGTACTTGTTAAGTAAATACTTATCGATGATCTAACTACAGTAGGTACGTACACCGTCATTGACTGCTTTACCCCTTTTTTAAGGTACCATCCCCCTTTTCTAATGATGTTAATGTGATAGAGGTAACCAATTAATGCAACTGTCTGTACCAATTTATGTACCTAATTTCACAAATTTTGAATATTGGTTAGTTAGCAGACGACAAAATAAAAAATCATAATATGACTCAAATCAGACAGCTGAGGCAATTTACGATACTAAATTCATAATTCCTGATATCTTTAATACTTATTCCTAAGTCTATTATTATCCAGAAACTGTCTTAAGTCCTGTTCTTAATCTAGATAAAGATCAAAGAGCATCACTTAACAATCTTGGCTGAAAAGCCACCGAAATAGTCTGGCCGCATCGACCAGATTTCGCTATTCTGGGCAACGCAAGTTTTGCTACGGAGTCACTATTTTAGTTCCTGAATATTGTATAAACCTGTTTTCCGTACTGTATAGGAACTCGATTCAGTGCTTACGTTAATGTTGCTGAAGGTTTCACGTGGGGAATAGAATAGAAAAAATAGTCAGACAAATTGTAGGGATCTTT
Organism: Mythimna vitellina; assembly: GCA_949316375.1. Classification (NCBI taxonomy): domain Eukaryota; kingdom Metazoa; phylum Arthropoda; class Insecta; order Lepidoptera; family Noctuidae; genus Mythimna; species Mythimna vitellina. Next base: position 18,093,307 of record OX438701.1, on the reverse strand, counting down.
ATTCTTTATTTTACACACAAAAAAAAAAACCCAAAACTTAACTACAATACATGGATTTGATCATTTATGTACAAAGGCAAGCTTAACTCAACAATGAGTTTTCTCCCAGCAAACCTTTTAGTGACAGAGAGAGATCACAATCGAGGGTAGGATCCAGTGTACAACATAAACCTACATAAATACGTCTAAAAATATATATATATACATACCTACAGATATAATATATATAACAATATATACTAATATTATGCAACAACATCCCCTAAACACAAAGAATATTCAGCCGAGAGTATGAGTGCGAGAGCAAACATGCGTTTCAGAGCGAGTGAGAAGATTTCATGCATTGACTAGATGTTTGGTCACTTCAATTTGTCTAATGAAATGACTTTGTACTAGTTTTCTTAATAACTTATTTAAAAATCAGACATGTAAAAATAAGTAAAGTGTATTTATTTTTTGTGGAGTTTTGGGCCATGGAAAATGTCTGAAACTTATGATACTACTTCAGAATAATATTCTACAAAACATATATAAAAATCAGCCTTGAAAATTAAAGTTAAATAGCTCTTATTTTTTGTTCCCTTTCTCACCTGGTACCTGCCCAGGGGTCCCAAGGGGGAGGTCCACAAGCACACAGGTATTCAAAGCACATAACCCGCTATTAAGGTTTCATCTATGTGAAAATAAGTTTGTATTTTAACCGTAAATGTAAAACTAATAGTGAACCGCTAATAATAAACAAAAGTAATTAATATTTTATTAATTAAGGCCACAAACAATGAAAGCATTGAAACTGTATCAGATGTTCAACAATGTGATAGTAAAACAATTGTCCACTCAAAAACAGGTCGTGTTTAAAAGCGGTGTATTCTGTATTATGACGTCACATTACCGTTCTTGCATTATTTTTCTGTCACTTTTTAATTGGATACTTTAATTAGATTTATAATAAACTGTCTATTTAGTAACTGTTGCTATTATAATTATTATTATTCCTACGTGAAATCGTCAGCTGCTAGATAAAAACCCGTAAAAACACGGTCGGACTTGCTCTTGTAAAAAACGAAAAAATATAAAACCCATGAAGTGCCTACACTTATCAATATACAATTTCAATATAACAGCCGCACCATTCCCATACAAATACAATTTTACTCCGGTTGTATTAAACAACGTGTTTTATCCAACCCGATCCAGTGCGATCCGGCTCGATCCGGTTGTAACCGGCCCGGAGCGACGAGGCCGACGGTTCGCGCGGCCGCGTTTCGGATTGACGTGTAATTTTGTGATCGCGCTGCACTCTATTTGCTATCGTGTCTTGCTGAGACGGGAATAGAAAAAAAAAAAACGAAAAAGTATTAGTTGGTAATTCAAAAGGGTAGTAGGAAATTCGATATGGGTGGGTAGTTTGAAATTTTACATTTGTATTTTTCGTTGTGGATAGAATTTTCACTGTTACTAGCATGTGATATGAATTGTATTTATTTAATTACAGTATACATATTACAATATATATAATGCAAGAACAAACCAAATTAATTATTTATTTCTAAGATTTCTTTTTTTTGTGACATTATAAGTCGAAAATACCGAAAGCACGTACTGGATTTTAGTGACATTAAATTAATTAGTATTCAGTTTAAGGTACAAACTAAGTATTTAGCAACGGGCATTTGGTTTTAAATACTTAACTAAAATCTTTCAGAGAGCTGGATTTCTTCAATGCAGCTAAAGCTTGGTAAATTCACCTCATAACGATTACTGAAAATTGCACATAAACAGCTATCTAGAATGCTTTTTATTTTTATGAAATGTTGGCACCCAAGATGAGTTCTATTAGAATAATAATAAAAAAAACTTTACAAAAACCGACTTCAAAGTTCATCATCATCATTTCAGCCGAGAGACGTCCACTGTTGGACATAGTAACACCTATAAAAAACTTTTAGAAAAAAATACAAACGATTTCAAGGCAAAAAAAAAAAAAACACTAAACAGTGCTAAATAACTTTAATTTGGGCCGTTTATTGTGGTGACACTTGGGCTCGCCCAAGTTTTAAGTTGTGGTACCACAACTAAAAAGTAGGTACCCCTCAGCCAAACTTAAATAGTGTGCGAAGGACCAATAAAATTAAAGTTTTTTTTTGGAGTTAGTTAAAAAATAAAATATTCTTTCAAACCTTGTCCATATTATGTTAGTCATACACCTTAAAAACTATGTAGGTAAAAGATAAAATAACAGAGAGATTTTAATTTAATTAAAATATTTTTTGCATACACCTGACACACCGGGTCATGTACGTGTGCATAAAAAAATAAAACTGTTCAGACCGTAGTCCATATTATTTTAGTAATCACCTAATCACACACACCTTAAAAATTATGTTAGTAAAAGATTCATTAGGAGAGAGAGATCTTAATTTAAATGTCTTTTGCGTACACATGACACACCGGGTACAAGTACATGCACCACATGCATGATTCAATTTGTAGTTGTATAAAACACTATCCTAATAATTATATTGTTAGAGAAGCATCCTAAAACACAATGTTTTAAAATCTTTTCTCTCCTTCCAGAGTTAAGTACTGGGAGCAATTTCCCATTTTCGTCTACACCTTGTACTAACTACACTATAGTAGTCCCTACTAAATATTTTTAGAGGCTAGATTTTTCTGATCTTAAAAGTGATTTCTTTTCGAGTGCCAGATTTTGTTTAAAAAATTTTTGGCGTTTAGAGTACCAGGTGTAAGGTATCTGTCATTGTCATTAAAACCATAATCGTTTTTGGACCAATTTTCAAGCATGTTGCCCCACATTTTTGGTAATCCTGGACATACGGCTCTAGACAAACAATACTTAATCAACGATATCTTTGTTAAAACTCAAAAAAGTTCAAGTTTTGGTAACCCATGCCAAAAAGCATTTTGGGCATTTTGACAATCGTTGACGCCGATAAAAGCTGACTAAGTGATATTTTCTCTAGCTCTGAAAGTATGTCCAACATTTCGTCTTTCTGTCTCCTGATAATTCCCATAGACATTGTTTGTAATTTCACATTTAGCAGTCTTTTGATTACCGTACAGTTTTTCCCATCTACCTAGTTTTTTAACGTCAAGCCTTCGTTCTCCTATCGAGTTCCATCGGTAGGATCGCAAGCATTATGTGGATTACACGGAACGTTCCATGACGCGCGAAATGACAACTTAAGCACCTGCTCATCGCCTTAATGTCGTGGTGAAAAGATATTCGCCACGCCTGATAGAGGGCTGCTTATTGGAGATTATAAATAAACTGACGGTAAGATTAAATATTATGTTTTACTAGCTCTTTTTTGGCAAGTTTGGTCAGATGGATAAAATGAAAAGGTTAGCTGAGAAAGATTTCAAATAGTCATTCAATAGGGTTAGACAAATTGAGAGGGTTGTGTTGATGATTTTAATTGTTATAATTCCGTAAATAAATACGTGTTAACATACAACTAGACCTGCAAAATTCTTAAGAAAAATTTAATTTTACGAGCTGCCCTGGACCATCTATCTATCTTAGATATACCAAATATCATTATTTGTATCAAAAGTTTAAAGCGTACTTAAAAGGGTTTTTAATTTATTCTACCAGACTTTTGTTAAACGAGTCGTAATAACAACATGACCAAACTCTTATCAGATCGCAACAGAATTAAAAGCAAGCCGTGCATAAAAATATAAATAAAAAGCGAACAAACGCTTGTCTAGCCAACTTCATAAATCTTAATGAAACTGACTAGACAGGGTCTTAAAAAAAGAGCATATTTCAAAATACAGACATTCATAAACCACGTATTTGGAGACAAAAGAGAGAATTAAACCGTACATTACAGTTTTTCATCGTACCAAAAGGAGGTGAGCGTAAAAGTTTCACACGTAGGTTTTATTCCTTTATAAAATCGCACCGGGTGTGACTTTTAAATAAGATCGTGTTACAGGGTGTGATATTTTTAAGAGAACGTCCTCTAGCGGCCCGCTCGCTAACGTTTTCATATGTAAATCGAATTCGCAGACTTGCCCCAACTTCTCTCGCTTTGCACAAGTTGTTTTTGTTAGTAATGACGGGTTTTTTGCCCTGAATTCTAAGGAGCACAATGCTTTTATGACTGCATTGCACCTTTGTGAAAAGTTTACCATAATTGCTTTCACGACATCCTGTTAGCTTTCTCCTTTAAAGGAAAATTTGAAGTTTAAAGGTTTTTTGTGACGCAACGACATTAATGTGTCTATTTTACATTATATTGTTTAAATAAAAGCTGAATTTAATCGTCTTGAGACTTAATATCTTATCAAAGATCTAAAGAGGTTCCTTAGAATTAAGGTGCTTAGGAATTTATATGGAATCTCATTCATTGTACTGACAATTCTAATTTGCCTTTACAAGTAGAGCTGTTAAACGCCTCGACTTGCAAGAACTCGAGAATTTTAATGGAGACGCTCAAATTGATTTCTAGGACCAAATCTATGGATTGTATAAATTATAGTAATAACATCTGCTCTTGTCGACCTCCAAGGTTAAGCAACATTTGCTGAGGTCGACCTTGGATGGGTGACCACCTAAATAAATCTAGATTCCTTCGTGTCCCAGAAAGCATGCTAAGCCATTGCTGCAGTCGTTACAGATAGTCACAAGTAAGGAAATCGGATAACAGTTTTGCCAAGGGGTAATGTGTTACCCAATTGCTGGGTTGTGATATCCAACTGCTGGTTTTAATAGAAGCCGACCCTAACATATTTTGGAAAAGATTAGGCAGATTGATTGACTTGTCTGGGTCACATGTAGATTTGTAGTTAAAATATAGGCAGCCTTAATACATTGTATACTAATTTCTGGACTTGTTCCAAACGTAATTTGTCCTAAGGATCGTTTCTAAAATAGCTTAGGGCTTAGCTCAGACAATGTCATCCTTTCCGTGTGTTGAATTAACCAGGAAAAAAATTGTTATTATTAACCAATTTAACACTGTTAAAAGCATTATCTATCAAAATTCGAGACAGACTGAACCGATTTTGGTAAAAAAATTTAAAACTATTTAGTGAAGTCTCAGGAATTTTTTTATGCTGAAGATAAGGAAAATATTGCAAAAAAACCGGAAAAAAATCAATGTTTTCTTTATAACATTTAAACTGCGTCTAGCTGTAAATATTAGGGTTCAATCCTCACTTAGACTGAACGACACTCACTCTGAGCATAAGCATCCCTCCACTCCTTTATCTTTCACGGGCCCTCGCTTCCTCCTTCCAGTTCTGGCAAAATTGGTCCAGTACATACCGCCATCTCCGTCGTTCGTCGTTCTCGGTCTGCTGTGACCCCGCCTCACTGTCTCTGGGCATACATTTTTTGCGACTTTGGCCTACAGTTTGTCGGCCATACGACAGATATGTCGTACATAGTCCCACTTTAACAAATAAAATCTAATGATTCTAAGCTCGGTTTTGTCTTACTATGACTTAAGATCCTAAGATCCTAGTTGGGGCAGAGAGCGTCTGCAGTCATCGCCCATCGCGACCGGTCTTTATTTAGGTTTACGCTTCACCTCACTCCATATCACGTTTCTGTAGCACGTTGCGTCGCCAAGTTTTCCTTGAAGATTCCAATCCAACGACTGTTTAGGTAAGCTTGGTGAAACGCAGAAATTTCTCTAAAAGCCATTACGTTGTAACAATCCCTGCTATTTCCCGCTCATAACACTCATTTTCCTCCACGCTCCAAAAGAAAATCTCAACGAACCTTTCAAAATAAACAGTCACTCCGAAAAAGAAGTATCAAGCGGTAATGCCCCAAGGTATCGTTTAGCTAATTTCGAGGTTAACCTTAGATTAAGAAGGCGACCCCATCCGGGTCAATTACCCTGCCAAACACGTTTATGTGTCCAAGTGTTTTGGCACTACTAACCGATGGTAGAAATGGTAGAAACTCCGCAAACCGGCGTGTCGTTCGTGTTGTGGTTTACTTTGGAAACTAATTTGACCGATCTGAATGTTTTGGTTAAACAATTTTTGGCATGCGGTTCGTTGTTATTGGGATTTTTTGAGTTCGCGGTTGGACTGGATTGTGTTTTGATGACTTATTATTTAATGCATTTGCTTGTTAGTTTTCATTATTACCTAAGAAAGATCTGATCGAGTCCCAACCCCAATTTGTGTTGGTATAATTTGCCTTAATCATCATGTCTCTTTTCAAAGGTCTACAATAAACGAGTAGAGCTAGATAACTCTCTGATCATTAATTTTGACTATGCTAAATCTTAGTTAGGAGTCTATACCTCAGTTAGTGTTATCATTATTTGAGTGGTGGTGAGCTACGAGAAATTATCTCTCCCGGTCTCTTTAGGGTCACATAATATATAATTAATTTCCGATGCACTTCGACCGATGGCCTGGTGAGTGTCACGGGTATCCGATGGCTGCGAAACGTACAGGACCGGTCGACGTGGCGACACTTCAGGAGACCTATGGCCAGCAGTGTAAAATGATTATGATGACCCTTCGATTATTAAAATAAATAAAGAATCGACAACCTCTTATGGATTAGGTTATTATGTTGTATCGGTACTTAAACACATAAAAATCGTTGTGATAACCCTCAAATAGCCATAACCATATATTTGGAAGTAATTTTTCCCTAATACGGTATTGGAGAACAGCCATAATCCGTCGGAAAACAGGGATAATGCGATAACCGTCGGTTAAAACGACTGTTATCCCCTCATAGCTTGTTTACAGTTAAGTTTAACCCAGGTCGGGTTGAATTCAGTTACTGTAAATATTTTCACACAAACTTTGTTCCTACACGCGTCTTGTGTTTGCTTTCAAGTTCACTTGCTGAAAATTCCCCGCAGTTTTATACTTACGGGTGGGTTGTTTATCGGGTCCAGCATTTTCGCTGGTTGTCGTCAGGTTCTTTGTATTTATCTTGGCTTGAAAGAAGCTTGGTCGTTTTTGGGAGAAGGTACTTTGCTTTTCCATGTTCATTTGCGTTTTTTTTCTGAGGTGAAGAATCTATATATGACTCCCCCGCTCTAAGGTCCACTCTAGATTTGATGAAGGCGCGGGTTCGCCGGACCCGCGGACCGTCCGGTAACCGTCTGGACCGAGCCCAAGTCGTCGACGGCGTGTAGCACCTGCCCGGTTTTTATTAATGGTCTCACGCTTGACCACTATCTATTTATTATGTGGAGATGGATGTGGTCTACGATGGAGCATACTTGCCTAGACATAACTTATGACTTATAAAAAACAGATTCCGGCAGGGAATTCTGCTTCATGACCTTACGCATAAAGAATGAGTTCTCAAAACGTTTAGCGTTTTAATGTGTCTTGAACATTTAAATTTTTGATCAGCGTCTCCCCTCATACCTACTCCACCACACTAAGTACAACGTTGTACTAACTCCAGCTTATCTGTTAGTCAGTCTCACTCGACGCCAGTGTGTCCCCCAGGTGAGAGTAGCAACACATTAAAACGACAACTTCACTGCTATTTGCAGAGTTGAATTTCAAAGTTATCGAATTTCTACTTCATAAACTATTCTGTTGCCAGAAGTTGTGTGTGGACTTCTGGCTTGTGACGTCATTCCGTCACAACATCTCTAATGTGTGCGGTTCTGAAGAGGGAGTTTGATGTGCTTTACAAGTCGGATAAAATAATCCTCGTCTATCTATATATATATAAAAAATGAATAACGGTTCGTTAGTCTCGCTGAATCTCAAAAACGGCTGGACCGAATTGTTTAATTTTGGTCTTGAAATATTCGAGATAGTCCAAGGAAGGTTTAAAAGGTGAGAAGAAATGGAAAAAATCACGAAAAAAAAAAAATCCGAATACAACGCCATCTCTAATTAAAATGTCATTGTAAAATGAATTATACTGTTCTGGTAATTCCAGTAGATGGCGTTATCCTTACTATTAGGCGGTACGAAGTTCGCCGGGTCAGCTAGTCATTAATGGTTAAGTTCGCTCTGAAAAACCGCCACGGGTAGTGTGAAAGCGGAACCCGGGGCCCTGGGACGAAGGCAACGAAGGAACAGGAGTGGGTTTTTAGTCAGTAAGAGTCTGACACTATCTCCCGCTCCGCCCAAGAGCGGGGATGTCATTAGGATGATTTTCCCACCCAATAAAAAAAAAAAAAAAACCCAAAACCTAACTGTATTTTTATTTATTTTGTTTAACTATTATATTTGTATACCAACAGAGTGACATATTCGCACCAGCGAAAATATTATGAAAAGAACGACTTTTATATCTTTACAAAAAAAATCGTTCTTTTTATAATTAGCTTCTGTTAATCCCCCTCTTATCTGACCCGTCGTCATTGGTGAGGGTCGTGACTTCGACGAATAGCTTTCATCATCATCATCATCATCATCATCATCATCATCATCATTTCAGCCTAAAGACGTTCACTGTTGGACATAGCCCTCCCCTGAATACCTTTGTTATGGCTAAAGGAGGGTGCAAATCCTGGGCTCACCTTCCAATATAGCTATGTGTGTTATCATTGAATAGAATTTTTTGAGCTGAATCAAAGTAAATATGGAACCAAGTTACAAATCTTGGTCCATTTAGAGTTATTCAAATCCTTTTTTTTTTACAAATAAAACATTGATAATGTATTTTGTGATAGAATGACTTGTTTTTTCACTCACTATTCTATAAGGACAGGAAAGAGACAGAGTGCACACACAACTATTTTAAGGTAGTCCTAGATTTCATAGAAACCCTGACATCATTCGCCATGTTGTCCTATCTTCGGCGATGAGGATAGCGTCGCAGACTGTGGTCTTTAAAGTTTGCTCCCTTCGCCGTATGCTCCTCTCATATTCAGTGCGACGTATTTACTTACGATTCACCACCAATCGTTGTGTGTACGTCCATCTTTTGTTTTTGATCTTTGCCCGCTCATGAAGTTTTGAAAATATGTATGTCTACGTATGAAGGAACAATTGTCGTACTTTATGATATAGTAATAAGTAAATTATACTTGTATAATGACTGCTGTTCCAAAACATTCATGAATTATATAGAAAAAGAATGTCCTGAAAAAAATTATCAGTCTGAATTATATTCAGACTGATAATCCAGGCAGAGTTGTAAGATTTGTTGAAAAAATTGGAATAGCGCATACAAGTACGGATATGCTGATGCTTGTGTCGTATTTCGTAACAACGAACTTTTTTATGGAAGCATACGAAATAACTAATTTAATTTTTTCTACTAAGTTGCGGTTCACCATACGCTGAATTTTTCAAGTGGGCGTGAATAGCCAAATCTGCCGTTCACATGCTATTTCGCATACGAAATAGCGAAAAATATTCAATGGATTCTCGGCTTCGATTTTTATGAAAACTGAAACTGTACAATATTTTTTATGAATGTTTCTGGCCAGGAATCGAAACCGTCGATGTCGAAAAAACCGCACGCTATTTAATTACACAATCTGATAGAGTTGATACTAAAATATTTGATGTCGAGATATCAGTATCTGTGAGATATGTTTTTTTTTTCTGGGATGAAATTCCCTTATTTGACGATATAAAAATAATCTTAAAGAGTAAAAGAAAAATTACTCATGCTGTCGGTGAAGCGATAGTAGTTGCCAGACTTTTACTGACTAAAACGAATCTGAGTCCCAGCAGAGGGCCGTTATAAGGCTGATTATGTTACGTTAATAAGAAATCAGACTAAAAGTGACTGTTTGAAACCGACACAGACTTAGTTATTATCGATATTTCTCACCCACACTTCGACTACATCGTGTGCCTTTCCCTATACAGGTACGCGTGTTTCACTTACGATATTTTGTTCAACAAAAAAGTTACGAATTTAATCCGGCCCACTGTGTGCAAACATTTTGGGGAGACCCATATTTTTTTGTAATATTTTTAATGAGTTTTTAACGTCTCTAAGGAAATGATCGAGACTAATGGTTGACTTTTATGAATCGAGAAACGAAAATAATATTTTAGGAAGCCAGGTTAAGGTAGAATATAAAATTATATTGATGTACTGTAATCTAGGTTGGTATTGTTTGGTAAGTTCATTTAAGATTTATGAATTTTCTAGTAAACGTGGGTGTTGATCAAAAACCTAATATTTTTCACCAACGGCCTGGCGTCTGATCTTATAGTCAAATTCTGTAGGTAGATACTTAACTTGTCAAAGTAATTTATAATACATTATACCTAGTAAGGACAGGGTTGATCGCCCTTTGTTTTTGTTCCAAAAATTGTTATGCCCAAATGGTAATCATCGGCAGCGGTCTGCTATCTTCGGGATCAGTCGTGTTAATTGTCAAAGAGCAAAGTATCGCCTACCGGCAGAGCAATGTAACTTTGTAGCCGCGCACGTTAATCGTATTGACACGATTTTAATGATTTTTTCTTTTAAATTTCGTAAGTGTCGACCGCTCTTACAAGGTTACGTCGACACGACACATCGTAGTTGTGGAGGCGTTAGGATTTTTTTTATAGTGAACTTGTATAATATTCAAATCTTCATACAGCCCTATCTTTCTACTAGTACATAGACAGATCACGATATACAAAAGCAAAAATAACTATGCCAAACGTGATACCCACTATTATCAGTGTACTTATCCCTTCAAAGCCCTCAGATCCGATATCACACATGTGCGTGTTCGCAAATACCCTAGATTAAAGTCCTAGCAAACAGGCGGACCCGAAAACCAAATATTTAGTTCATCTGTGGCGATCGTTTGCCAAATAATAGGTTCGATTCCAACGCCTGTTGCGCGATTAGAATAATATTGCAACTCGCTTCCCAGCTAATGTATTAGTGGAACGGAGCTGCAATATTATTCCACCCCGTTGTGTGCGCCATCTATTCGAATTAGCAGCACGCAAATTTCACGAATAATTGCTGTTTAGGATGTATTTAGTTTATGAGAACTGTTATTGAATAACATTGTTTTCTTTTGTGGTAATGTGAGCTGTTGTATAGTAAGGAAAGAGACTTTGTTTTGGTGTAAGCGTGCTCTAAATACAGACTGCGAGCAGTTCCTACTCAAGTACCAATGCACTTATAGTGTTCTGCTTACTCACGATTTTGTATGTGAAAAGTACAGAAAAAAAACCTACAACGTGCAAATTTTTTGCAAAACAAGCAGTTTTCTAGATTAGATATTATCTTTTATTCATCGACACAAAACTTTTTCTTTCTCAGCATTCCTTAAAATATTATATGTACTTTATAAAGCCTTAGATACATTAGGGGACAATGTCCCCCAACATGACGCGCGACTCTCAATCTACGTGATGTTGCATCATTGTACAGTGTCTTGCAAACTTCATCATAATCATTATCATTTCAGCCGATAGACGTCTACTGCTGGACATAGGCCTCCCCCAAATGTCGCCACAATGAACGGTCCTGTACGTCTCGCGTCCCTCGGATTCCCGCAAACTTTACCAGGTCATTATTTTGTCCACCTTGTAGGGGGCCTTCCAAAACTGCGTCTTCCGGTACGCGGTCACCACTCCAGAATCTTTCGGCCCCAACGGCCATCGGTTCTGCAAGCAATGTTCTCTGCCCATTGCCACTTAAGTTTTGCGATTCTTCGTGCTATGTCGGCAACCTTGGTTCTCCTGCGGATATCTTCATTTTCTTCATTTCTTGCAAACTTATCCTCTAACACTTTGCAACGCAATAACGTGACGCAGAATGTTTTTGGTCAATTTGACAATGTTTCACATGTTGGGGGACATTTTGACCTCTAATGTATCTGAGGCTTAATTACAACGAGCAATGACAATCATCATCTTCCTGACCTTGTCCCATCATATTTGGGGTCGGCGAAACACGTTTTTTTCTTCTATTCTGTCCTGTCAACCGTCATACTATCATTAACTTCCTTTTCTTTCATATCACTGTTCACACAATCCATCCATCTTTTCTTTGGCCTCCCTTTCCCTCTCCACCCATCCACATGTATACTCATAACTCTTTTAGTAACATGTGTTTCATCTCTCCTCTTTACATGACCATATCAAGAGAAACGATTCCGCTTCAACTTTTCAGTCACTGGCGCCACTTTCAACGAGCAATGACAATATAGGTCAAAATTGTGCATATAAACAATCTTTCCTTTTTCACTTCATCACATAAAATCCTCCCAACTCCTACGAAGCTATAATGAGTGACCAAGCCACCATTAATTCACATCCCCAATAAATATGAGATTTGTTTGATACTTCAAAGGGAGAAAAAAGCTGTTGAATTGGTACTCAGGCGTCGTATGCCCGTAATTGAGTTAGTACCCACACTCCAGACTCCCCTTAGAACGAGGCCACGATATCAGCGTTTTGTATTCGTGGAGAAAGTGTAAAGTGGTCTTGAGAAATGGACATTCTAACAGTCATAACGATTCTTAAAAACTACAAATGACCACGTGACTGAGCGTTGAGATGACGTCAGAACAAAGGAATCGGAGGCGTGCCCGACTCGAGGCGATCGACGAAAAGAGAATCAGAACGAAACGGTTGTAACTTGGCTAGGGGAGCAGGGCTTCAAGATTACTTAGACATTCACCGTGGCCCTGAAACGCAAAGGGCAACTGAAGGAACAACGGTGAGTTTTAGTCAGTAATAGTCTGACACTTCCTCGCGCTCCACCCAGAGTGGGAGAGGTTAATTTATTTATTATACGTTGTACACCTCATAAAAAAAAAAAACATATAAAACAAGTACGTATACAATGGGTGGTCTTATCACACGGCAAAGAGATTGCCAGACAACTTTTGGTTGGACTGAACTGAAGATGATTGATTATATAGATGATTTCCTATCCTAAAAAAGAATGTAACATGTCAATCCCTAATTATTTTTTAAACTTGTAACAATCGTTATCACTTATGAGTGTCACCTTTTCGAGAAGCTGACTTTGTTTTTTTGTTTTTTGAAAAGATTGACCCAAAAAAGAAGTCCCCTGACATAATTATGACTTGTTAGATGATTGATAGCATTTAGCATATATCCAATTTTTTGGTCGGTTAGTATATTTAGAGATATGCAAATATAGTTTATATATGGATGTTTTAGAATTTGTGTTAGTTATCAGTACAGAATTTTAACAAGTCTAAATTAGTGTTACTTTATAGACAGATATGTGTAAAACATTACCATAGACTTTCATAAAACACTACGACTAACTCGAGGTACTCGTCCTTCATGGCCCCAACCTTTAAGAGTTCGCGGCGGATATGAAATCAATGCGATGAATAGACGAGAAACGAATTGCGGGGATCGCTTGGCGAAAGTTTGTAGCAGACAAACCCACGATACGAAGTAGATATATCACTCCGTACATTGATGTAGGAAGTAATATTAATATACGCTGCTTTAATCAGTTACTTTAATAAATCTGCCATCTTTTTTTTGGTTTTCTTAGGTGATGCCTTTTTCTTGTGACGGGAAATCATCCAATGACTTCTTTCGCTTTAAGGTGAAACGGAAAGGTGTGTAAGACTTTTACTGACAAAAACTACAGCTATTCAGTTGCCCTTGCGTTCTGGGACCGTGGGTTTTATTTTCAGAAATTTCACGCGGCCCCACCATGTCCAGCAGTAGACGTCTTTCTGATGAAATGATAATCTTTTCTTCATTGCATTGTCATTCCATTTTCGGGGCTATTCATTATTCAGTATCATATTGCAAGAAATATTTTCCATGTTAACGTATTTCGCAAAACAGCAAATAAATTTCTATAGCGACATCTATGACGCCATATAAGTAATAAAATTTAAAATCCTACATCACGTTATTAGATCTGCGCGCGATTAGAACATATACAACATTCAGAAATCAACTATCGGGTAGTTGCCCGCACTAGACATAATACCCGTCTGGTCGGAGGATACTCCCTTTTCAATGGGGTTTGCGGGACTTTATATGTCAAATTTGGATTCTTCTTCGTCTTCTAGATATACCTTCATTGTGCGTACAGCTAAGGAGTCGAATTCCATGCCGGAATCTGTGTTTCCTGATGACTAAAATCCGGGAATGTTTAAGTCAAGAGTAAGTAGGTTACTTCTAGGTAAGCGCGCTCCATCGTCAAACGCATCGTCGCATTCCATAAGGTGAGATAGCGGTCAAGCGCGAACCTATCAAGATTAAAGAAAACCTTATCCCAAGTTGGGTTTCCTTATCCTTGTACCGCGGAGTCATTTGTGGGTCGTCGGTCCACTTTGTGGGAGGCCTTCCAACGCTGCGTTTTTCGGTGCGCGGTCGCCACTCTAGAACCTTTCGGCCCCATCGACCATCCGTTCTACGAGCAATGTGACCTGCCCACTGCCACTTAAGTTTAGCGATTCTTCGGGCTACGTCGGCGACCTTGGTTCTCCTGCGGATTGTAATTATAAAGACCAAGTTAAATCATTGCAAAAACGAGTCATATGGAAGCTTAGCCCTGTTCCACCAGGGAAAGTCTTCAGGGCTTGGTTTCGTTAGGCACAGGACTAACGATGCTGGTGACCGGTGTACTCTGGCAGGCACATCTGGTCGCTTGAACGCAATTTCTGAGTTTCTCACTGGCTTGCACTGTTGTCTCGCTCGATTTGTTAGTAAGCCGCACGTTGAGCTCATTCCTGACTTTCATTGACTTCCATCCTCACACTCCGAATAAGTTGGCGTCTTGATTGATCTAATCAGATTTCGTTGCCAATCTCTTTAATACTAAAGAGTCTCGCATTAATGGCTTCCACCTTTTAAACCCTCACATATCTTAATGTCACATGTATTGGTATTGGTTGTATGTATTTTGGTGAAACAGCGTCGTTGACACGAGGGGATCCCGATTACTCCCCCCATCGTGGGATTACAGTCGCGGTTTATGTACTTGTGAGAGTGCGTGATTTTGTTTGTACTTTTGGAGGGAAAAATGTATTTAGTGGTCTAGCCGGTTGATGAAGTTTAGGCTGAATAGGTGTGCTCATTGACTGATACCTCTCTCTCTCTCCTCTCTCTCTTTGCTTAACCTTATCCAATTATGTCTGGGATCGGCTCTCCTCGTCCTTTTTCGCTAGATTTATTGCTATTTTTTTTGCATTCTTATCATAGTTTTCCTACTAGCAATCCCCTTCAGCTACGCAAGGGTGTTAGAAATATTTGAGATTCTCAGCTTTTCTCTACTATAATATGCATGTCGCTATTATACACCTAAACTTCATGAATCCGGGTGTCTATTGGTAAAAACTGCATGAAAATTCGTTCAGTATGTACTGTTTGTGATTTTCGTGAACAGACTGACAGACAGAAGCGGTGAAGAACTTTGTTTTATAATTTGTAAGGAAGATCAGCGCTGTTTGTCTTCTTTTAAACATCCTTATCAAAGAGCATCTCGCCATCTTAGCCTGAGTCCGCAATTCATTTGTCATTTCACTCAAAAATATCACTTGACTACCTCCTCCAGCGACAAGAGCTCGATGTTACAGACATAAGTCGGCATTTAATTGAAGCCGAACTTAGTTATCAAGTTGGAGCAAGCGATGGACTCGATCCATTATGGATTACCCGTGTTGTTGTAATGAAGCTATTCAACCCACGGAATTATTTAGCGATCACGGTTTCTATGAATGTGTCAATAAAGTTCGATGTTTTTGAGGAAATTACTACTAAACTATATTGTTCAATCAACAAATAGCTTGGTTCGTTATGAATATCTTTTTAGGATCACTTTGTTGTCCGTCCGTCTGTCTGTCTGTCTGTTAAGACCCTTTATCTCGAGAACGCGTGGAGTTATCGAGTTGAAATTAAAGTCATATACAGTCTGCGGTCCCTTGAAGCTGTGAAAAAATCAAACTTGTAAGTTAACGAAAAAAAAAGATACGGCCATTTGTGTTACAAATAACGTATATTTCGACACTCGCAAGGGAATAAAAATTCATTTGGTACTTCCCGTTGTCCTAGAATCCTGAAAATTAGCATGAAGCAAAGTCTCATAGCACAAGTGTAGGAAAAAATCTGAAAACTGTAAATTTGTAGTTACGTCGATTCGTAAAAATCTTTGAGACTCGATTCGGAAATTGAACTGTTTTCATAGGTAAGTTTGTACGGAACCCTCAGTGCGCGAGTCCGACTAGCACTTGCCTGGTTTTTTTTATTTTTCAGAATAGCTACTTCGCCCGCATTATATAGTAGAAAATTATGTCAAAGGATCAAACTCCCGAGATAAAAAGTATCGTAATAGTAAGTAAATGTGCTATTCTAGGACTTGGCCAAAACGCTTTGTACATATGAATGGTACCTTCACCCCTAGCCAAGTTGATAATCTGCAATCGTTAACGCTAGTCGAAAACTAATCAAATCTATGGGAATGACATCATCTCTAAGTCAGTCATCAAAAAGTCACGTGGTCAGAACAAACGTATAAAAAATTCATAGCCAAGTTCACATCGTTCAAAATGATAGAATGAATTGTTATCGTTTCTACAATGTTCAACGCTACATCCTTTGTTATTGTAGAACGACATTTTAGAACGAGCGGCCGACTTAGGCGCGTCAACCAAGCCAACTTATCGTTTTCTACAATTGTTGACATCGAGGCGTTACCGATTGGAGAACTGAATTCGACACGAAACGGTTGTAACTTGACTAGGGGGGCTTAAGTGTTACTTCGAAAAGAAAAACCAAGAGAACTTCAGTCAATAGATGCAAAACTCAAAACAAAAACCCATCACAATCGAATCTCAATAAACTATTGTGGATTCCGCCACTCCCGGACGTATAGCAATTATAAAACCGTTTTATTTAGTAATATACCGTTCATTATTCCCGAATAATATGACGCTGTGAGGCGGGCGTTCCATTACTGTGCATTACTTATTAAAGCTTCAGTGGCGGCGGCGGTCGCATGCGCCGCTCCCCGCAGACGACGAACAGACGGCTTTTATATGCTTTTGGGCATGGAATAGGAAGGAAATGGAGTGCTATGATGTATATTTTGTCTGGGACAGCAGCAACGGTTAGTTTGCGGTGTGCTTTTTTTTGAGATTCCCATCTCAATGATGATAAGTGATATTTATTTTGCAAATAGGTTATAAAAAACATTTTTACACTTACTGAATTTTTTTCAATTTAAACTAGATGAGGCTGGTGTCTTAATAATTTTTAATTAGAGGAATTTTTGATAAATTTTTAAACAATAGAAATGGCCTGAGCAGTTATGGAGGAAATAGTGCAAGAACATACAGTTTATAAACATAATGGTTTAGTGTTTTTTTTTTTATCATCCAATGACTTCTCTCGCTCTAAGGTGGAGCGAGAAGACATGTCAGGTTTTTACAGACTTAACAGGAAAACACCTCTGTCCTTCAGTTGCCCTTTGCGTTCTAGGAACACGATGTTCCTGTTCAGAAATTTCCCGTGGCCCTGCGGTTTTGATGATCCCTGCTGACATCTCTTTGAGGTGTCCGTAGAATATTACAAGCCGTTGAAGTCGGTCCTTATAGGACGAACGGATGACAAGACCAACTTAAATAGGACTGGGCAGGACATGCTGTTTGCCGCATGCCATAATTTAATTTTAATAATCACTGAATTTTTGAAGATATTTATGGTGCAATTTGGCTTTAGTGTTGATGTAGGTAGAAGTCATTATCACTCCATGCACTTACTACTCCATGTACTCGGCTAATGTCGGTAGTGGGCACTAAATGGCGCTAGTTTGATGACAAAGTCCTTGCGGTTATCACATAATGTTGGCCTGTTTTAAAGTGGTATATTTAATAGGTGATAGGCTTGAAAGTCTTTAGGAAAAAGTCTCATACAGAAATAAATATTTAGAAAAAAAAAATGCTGTCGTAGACTAGTTGGTATATTTTTTTTTTACAATTATATGAGCATTATCACAGATTGAAAAAAACACATTTGATTTATCAGTATCCTAAAACATACCCACCAACATAAGTAGGTTATGTTGTGTAGCAAGTTAAAAAAATACAAAAAACAGTTTAAACATAAAATAAACTCTTCAAAAGTTAACAACAGTTTGAAACATGCAAAAAATAAAATCAATTAGCATAACAAATAATAGGTACAATAGTTAATAATATTTATCTCTCATCTTCACATAGTCTTCATGTGTTGGATTAAAATAGCGCATCTATCATGGTAAAAAAAAATATATCGCAATTGTGTTGCAATCCCCGAAATTCTGCCCTGGTACGAAAGGCAACGAAGGAACAGGAGTGGGTTTTTAGTCAGTAAAAGTCTGACACTATCTCCCGCCCCACCCAAGAGCGGAGGATGTCATAAGATGATTTTCACACCGAAAAAAAAAACGCCGAAAACACAAGCTGTCTTAAGTTTCATAATAATTTTACGAGTAAAATAAAGTACTCACTTTTTTCATCTCGCCAAAACCGACGATGAAAAGATCTCAATAATAAAATCGTAGACGTTACAATTCTTACACTTACACAGAGCGAAGAAATCAAAGTTTTATTAGATGCCACGAGGAATGGGACTCACCAGTGAGTTACGGGCCTAAAGTCGATTGCTTCGCCGGCCAAATTGTGATAGGTCACGTGCCTACGCCGTCTTGCTTCTAGAACTTGAGGAGTAGCTAGGAGTATTGAATGAGAGATTGATTTTGGGTGGTGGTCATCTTAATAGAGGTAACATTTACACTGAAATTAGAACTCGGACGTTTTTTATTATTATTCATAGGCGCACCAGGTCGTTTGTCCACCTTGTGGAAGGCCTTCAAATGCTGCGTCTTCAGATACGTCGTCGCCACTCCAGAACCTTTCGGTCTAATCGACCATTTGTTCTGCGAGCAATATGCCCTACCCAATGCCACTAAGTTTGGCGCATAGGAGGACATTTGAGTAGGCCAGCAGTGGACGTCTTTCAGCTGAAATGATGAAAATAGGCTCGCTCTTGACCAATATCTCACCTGATGGTAAACGATGATGTGATTGCGTTGAACCACGCGTTTAAAAGTAACCTGTTCACTCTTGATTTAACTACCTCCAGTTTGTAGCTATCGGGATACACAGACACCCACAGGGAATCCTACTTATTAATGCGACGAATTGATTAAACAGACATTTTCACTATAAATCCGTGGTAGTCTAGTTTTTCGTAGTTTAGTTTACCTAGGAAGTAGCCGTGTACTGGGACAGAATGCTTCCAAACAAAGCCTCGGTGTAGTGTGCTCGGTGTGCCTTAAATTGCGCGATCCAGGATTAGTTCTTATGTGACGCCGTAGATGTCGCTACACTCTCTTAGTGCGTCATAAAAGGAAAGTGCAAAATTTCATTCGTCTAGTCGGTCTAGTTTCGGCTGTGCGTTGATATGTTAATCAGTTTCTTTTATATAGGTATATAGATTAATTTCCGGCTCACACAAAACCCAAGTCCAAAGACACATATTTGCACACTAGAACCAATAAACACAACACAATAGGGAGAAAATGATTTGCCTCAACCCCACCGCAACGAATGCATACGTCTTTGTCTGTATCAGGAAAACATAATTTAGCAAGGGGCGTATGCCAACCAATGTTTAAGCTCAGTTCCTTATGCAAATCGAGTTCGTCACGGCATTCGCCCAGGAACTCGAGGTGCTATAAACAATTGGATCTTCATATTCAATAGATCCAAGAGAACCTTCTAAACCTCTCTCGTGTAAACGAAGACCACAAAAAGAAGTTTTGTGTGCCACTTAGTGAAGTGGAATAGTTGGTGTGTGTCATTTAATAAGGGAGTATCAATTTGCTAGCTTTTAAGCGGAATTTTGTCGGGTGTGGAGCGTGTAAGTGAAGCTACTTGTGAAACCAAAAGGTTAAGTGGGGTTCGGTTACTGTCAAATATTTGGCATTGTGATACGTTACTCTTTGACGTACGTAATTACTTTATTTTTGGCTTTAAAATGTGGGGTTAAGTATCAAAGATGTATACTTTTGCTATCTAGATTATTTTTCATCTACACCCACATGACTTTAATAATAAAATTAGTGAAGATTTTACAATATTTTTTTATGTTCATGTCATATAAATAAATTTAAAAAAAAACTTGTAACTACTCATTGTAGTTAATTTAATAGGTAAGATATAAATATAGAACTACCCTAATTATAAAATAAAAAAAGAGAAAATACATAATATCTGCCACTGATTTTATTTAACTAGAGACGTTACAAAGGGACTCACCACTCTCTTAGGTAAGTAGTACTTACGTGAAGTCACAAAGATTTGTACAACAATACAGTAACTCGAGCCATTAGAACAGAGTGGGCACTTAGTTCATTTGATTAGTGCGTACCTTTAGGGTACACAAATCACGTGATGTCCCTTCACTATTATTGCGGACAAATAATGAATTTATTTGTTCGTAATAATAGTGAAGAGATTGTTTTTGTTTTTTTTTGGAGAAAGTAGAAGAATTACATCTTAGTAACATTTAGCTAATCAATAAAAATCATACTAATATTTGAAGGCGAAGGTGAAGACGGAGAAGTGTATGTTTGTTACTCCTTTACGCTGAAAGCGATGAAGGGATTTGGATGAAATTTGGCACACGGGTAGATAATGTCCTGGAATAGCTCATAAAAACTTTTTATCTTAGGAATAAGTTTTCTTGGGACAATTTTTTGCTTTCACGCGAGCGAAGTCTCTGGCATCTATTAGTTTATAAAATTAGTATAGATAGCATTACCAGCTTAAAATTTATGAACCTAATTACAGGCACATAAATGACAAGTTATGCATATCTATTTTCTACATTTCCTTATTTACATATATTTCCAACTGTGCAATAAATATGTAATCACAACTGACAGCTGCATATACTAAAGTGCCATTAAGTGAGACGCGAATGAGCGGCACTTTGTTCGTCAGACTACACAATATCAGCTATCTGGCAAACAATTTGAGGGCTCGTCACCGTGACAAGGCTGTCTCGAGGTTAGGGCTGACCCATTATATCATATTTATGGTTATTCAAGAGAATGGTAGATATCTAAATTATTGTTAAGTTTGAAAATAATCGTTGGTATTGGTAGACTTCAGCAGTGTTGCTTATAAAATTTCGGCATTTAGAAAAGTAATCGAAATAATTGGACAAGACAGAATATAGTCGAAAAAAATACGTAGGGGAACGTTCTTTAGTCAAATTTTTATCTTGGTGCATAAAGTACATATTTAATTGATCCATTGGTCCCGGTTGTTATTCGTAGACCTTTGATAGTCGTTACAGGTAGTTAGATGCCAGAAAGTCTAAGCATCAATCTATCCAAGGTACCTAACTGGGTTGTGAAGGTCTGATAGGCATTCGTTCAATGTAAAATATCAGTATTGAGCCGCAGCCAGTTAGACTGGAAGCTGACCCCAAGCTAGATGGGGAAAAGGCTAGGGGGAGATGAAGTACCTACAATAAATTTTCAACTATATAATGAACTAATCAAAACAGTTAGTTCCGACTTTGTCTCATAAGTACATAATTATTTTTATGCAAAACTCTTAAATTAATTCAAAGTTACTTAGCTAGACGTTAATTAGTGTTACCAGCTCTTAATGGCTGAAAAATTAACAAGAAGCATGCTCTTTTACAATTTTCCTCAAAATATACGCATCGAGTTGAGAACCTTCGGCGTTTTTCATCGGTGGGTTTTCACTGCTTTTGACAACCCTATTCCAGGTCGTTCGATTGGCTAGTCATCGACTGATATTTGAGATAATCTTATTTTAGACGCGCCTGTGAAATAAGATTTACACGAAATTATTCCCGGCTTTTGTAATATAAATTGCGTATACTGTCTCTGGACACTAAGTATCTTCAAAATGTACATATTTTCACATTTACGATTATAACAACTTATTCTGATGGTTTTTTAAGTAAAAATTAGGGTTATGCTTGGAGTTGTCCTTGCATGATCGAATCAGAAATGAAGATATCCGCAGGAGATCCAAGATTACCGACATAGCTCGAAGAATTGCCAAACTTAAGTGGCAGTGGGCAGGACTCATAGCTCACAGAACAGATTATCGATGGGGCCAAAAGGGTCTGGAGTGGCGAGCGTGTACAAAAAAGACGCGGCGTTGGAAACCTCCCACAAGGTGGACCGATGAGTTAGTGAGAGTCATGGAAATTCGATGGATACGAGACGCAAAGCACCGGTCTTTAAGCCGACACTTGGGGGAGCTCTATGTCCAGCAGTGGAAATCTATCAGCACATCATCAGAATAGTTTCAAACGAACAGAAACCCCGCTATTTCCGTTCACTAAAATCAAATTCAAATTCGTCGTCTACCCAAGATATTCGGACATAATATTCAATCAGTTCACATAATTTCAGCGCCAATTACTCGAATGCAGATTCGCTTCTGTACTGCGAGGTCCAGGAGCAGGAACCAAGAAGTTTGCCTTCTCAATTGAATCTTCAATTAAACGTTCCCTTAGACCGGTTCGACTTGCTCCAATCGCCCGTTGGTCCAGAACTACGAATCATTATAAGAAACCAATATAGTTTATTTTTAAAGTCAAACTTTGAAATCGATTCCTTTGCCAATCGAGAGCTGACTTCCTTCTTTATGATATCTGTTAATTGGTTTCAATTTTTTTTTTAAATTTGGTTGGGTTGGGAAATGTAGTGAGATATTTTAATAGTTGATTGTTTTTTTGTTATATTTATTCGTTTCTTGGTTCTTTATTGTACACAAACACTTTATATAGTACACAGTGATTTGACAATTCATATACAAAGGTGAGCTTAACTCAACAATGAGTTTTCTCCTGCTCCTGCTCCTCCTCTCTCCTCCTGATACCTTATCGACCTATATAACAAATAATAATAATAATAAATTCATTTATTAGAAAATAAATAATTTTTACAATATGTGTTGCTCGCTGCCTACATTAGTTTATAATAAAACTGCGTCGCAGACATTACCGCCTCCTCCTAGAGGATAGACTTCGGCGTTCCATACATATATGTCTACATACGTTTTGTTTTTCACTGGATTCGGTCCCCATCTTTC
Source organism: Mythimna vitellina (assembly GCA_949316375.1). NCBI lineage: Eukaryota > Metazoa > Arthropoda > Insecta > Lepidoptera > Noctuidae > Mythimna > Mythimna vitellina. Next base: position 18,070,283 of record OX438701.1, on the reverse strand, counting down.
GCTCAGAAATGAGTGTAGTGTAAGAATAATCCAAAGTAATCTCATCTCTCATATGGATTTTCTTCCACCTCAAAACCTACGTACAAGAAAAACATGTATCCACCTACATTCCAAATATACAGAATGATTCAAAGATAGAGAAATAAGCCCATTCATCATTGTCCGTTTTTAGGGATTCGCCGGACAAAGGGAAGACTTATATACACTCCAGTTCTGATTACCATCTGTTGTAATAAGTGTATGAATGGGTTCCGTCCAAATCTTAATTAGGTTCCACTGTGTATCGTGCAGGGTTGAAACCTGAAGGAGCGTTATCTCTCGGTTTATAAACCTCGGCTGATTGGTTTTTTACTTACGATATTGGAAATAAAACATCCCACATAATCTGTGAGTTATTTTTATATACTGATTTGATATTTTAAAATTGCGATGTCTGGACTTCTTTTGATGGATGAGCCGACCAAGTAAAAAGCAATAAAGTTAAAATATTTTTTTTATTTAGATGGTTTGTTCAGCCTTGTACCTACAACTTTGATAGACATACGTGCTCTCTAATATTCATATTTACATATAAAACGCGATATAAACACATAATATATTGATGAGATACCACGACTATAACTCCCAGCACATTTACGAGTCTAGCCGTGCGTATAAAAAGAACGAAATATATGCAATGACTGTCTGTACAATCAGGTGGAAAGCACAAAAAAAAAAATGAAATATCGTACGCAAGTGTTTTAAAAAATAAAACTACGACGCAATTTTTTGTAAAGTCAGCAGCGATGCAGATGGACGTTAGATCCAACTGCTATAATTGATCAGCAAATCGAAGTAAACAGGCACCTGGCCGACACTCATGATTGCCTTCAATAATGCAACGTTCCTAGCACGAAACGTACTACTCGGCAATGTAAAGTAGTTTAATAACCCGAAGCGAACCATTCGGGCGGCACGACTATCCCACTTGGACGGATAATACGGCATTCATAATAAGCGTGTTGGCGTATGGACGGAGCAAACAAGGCTTCACTGCACACGCCATTAAGATATTCAAAGCCGATATGGAACGACCATTGACTTGACATGTACTTTTTAATTATATTTCACGTTTTATTGCACTAGTGGTGTCAGTATTATTTATGTATAACATCGGATCCGCGGGGCCGTAAAAATTATAATATTTATTACTTCGTTCGTTTATTTTTACTGCTCCTCCTAAAAACCTTTGGGCTATTTTCTTGGTTATCTTTTATGTTTATCCATTCATACACTTTTAGTGGTCTGAACATTAGAGGGTGAAAATATCTAGAAATAAATTTAACTTACACTACCAAGAATCCTAATACAGAGATAGAAGTAATTTATTCTCATTTAAGCGTCAAGTTATTTCGTCGAATTTATAACATTTTCCATTTATTCTTGTAGCTCCCTGAATACCGTGGTCATCAATCGTTCTTTCCCTCGGTTCTGTTAAACAATTAGGGTTACAAACCAGTTTTTAAGTCATCACCGTCAATCAAGATGGTTACGTCATCCCTCCACTTGCGGGGATGAACGTACACCTGTACCGAATTAATTGCCACGCCGAGTCCAGCTAATTATAAATGGGAGTGATATATTATATGCTTAACAAATTCGGTAATTTCGCCTCTGAGGACCGTTTAGTTTGGCGTTTAGCTAACAAGTTATCAAGTACAGTTGAATTCTGAATAGACAAGTCAATGACGACAAATGACGGCTGATTCTCAATTTGAATTACAACAATGCCGTTAGAATATTTTTTAAAGAAAGAATGGCTTTAGTTGACATTTGACACAGATTAAGATAAAATAAGTTGAAAATGGAAACGAGGTTGTGGTTCTTAAATAGAGCAATACTAAGTTTAAAGCGGTTTGCGGTTCAAAGTCTTGACTCAACCCTTGTGGCTATAGATGTCTTAGACTTAGTAACATTTCTATACAAATCAGCGATACCAGTTATCGGCCAATCTTCGGACACAAAAATGATTTGGAAAAAGAGATGAAAAACATGATAACTTTTCTATTGACTAGACTCAGGTTTCAAATAGATCGTTTATTAGATAAGGTTCTAGAACATTTCTGAGAATTCGCATCTTCAAAGAAGATGATTAGTTTTTTTTACTAGGAAATGAAAGCTATCAGAATTATGTTGAATTATTGTAAAAAAAATAAGTTACTTGACTAGTATCAAACGCTCCTTCGTTTCATGCCAGTATAATCGGAGTTGTGTTGTTTTATTTCTGGGTGAAATATCAAATTTTCAAGTCTCAAGTTAACTTCGTATATCAAAACAGTTATTTTAGGGTTTCCTTATAATTTTGAATTGTATTTTGGAAGATTTTCCGCATATGAAGTAGGTCTTCTATGTTGCGAACAATGGGCACTGATATTATGTTGCTGCTGTAAATATAATAACAATTTTTTTTTAGAAAATAAGTGCGAGGTTATGATACGGTTTTTTTTTTACTGGGTGAGAAAATCATCTTATGACAAATCCCACTCTTGGGCGGAGCGCGAGATAGTGTCAGACTTTTAATGACTAAAAGTCCACTCCTGTTCCTTCGTTGCCTTTCGTACCGGGGCCGAGTCTTCCTTTTAGAATCAGAAATAATTGCGATATAATAAGGTAGGGAATGAAACTATTTAATTATAGGTGTTAAATTAGTATAATAATAATAATATTAAATAATCGTTCATTTCAGGCAAAAAAACAAAGTATAATAAAAGCTCTGTAATATAGACTTGTTAGGTTAAAGAAGAATGATTATTGTATTGAAAAATCTAGATATTTGAACAGCTGCTGGCTAAAAAATAGCCTGCGGAGGACAAGTAGCTGCTCTATTATTAAAAACTGACAATTAGCTGTATCCGTTAAGATAAAAAGACTGATTCTAACACAGATGAGGAAAAACGAATATAATAGCCTCATTGATGTTTGAGGGGGCGACACCCCAATTCAGCACTTACCAATTTGGGGTGTAAAGTCCGTAAAAATACCTCCATTGAAAAGGGAAGATCCTCTGATCAGACGGATCTTTTGGTCTGATCTGGGCAACTGCCCGAGAGATGATTTCGGGCTGTAGTATATGTTCTGATTGCATGATAAACTGTAAGTGTGCGATGCAAGACTTATTTATCGTAATTTAGTTCATTTGTGGCGTCATAGATGTCGCTACACCAACACTACGAATTCTGCGATTTACTGACTTCTACTCCCTAAACAGTGTTGCCAACAAAATAAGAAAATATGTATTTAACATGAACGTTACGGTTGGCTCTAAGCCAAGGTGCTCCTGGGAGATGAAGACGACTTAATTTTAGACATAAGTACGTCATAAACGTATTACTTACGTCCCACTAGCGTCAAGAGGCAATTCATTAATAGTTAGCGCTTCAGTTTAGTCGTGGCGGAAAATGACTGATTCTCTATGTGTGTGTAAAGGATTATCTTATGGACTGCCAACATATTTTTTTCGTAATAGAACTTATGCTTGGAATTTTCATTGCCTTATTAGTTGTTTTTTTTTTTATTGATAGACTCACGCTTGACTACTAACACGCTTGCCTGGAAGTAACCTTTTTACTCTTGAGTGAAAGATCTCCAGGTTGTAGCTGTTGTGGCGACCATGGAGGCCACACTAATACTACTAACTTGCAAACTGGCATGTTATACTTTTAAGGTTTATGGTAAGAAAAATATAGTTTGAAAAATATAAAATATAAATAAATATAGTTTTAAAACTTTAGCTAATGAGTTATTTTATTTAGATAATGTAAAAAGAGTGCTTTTAATAATAGATGGTAAATTGAAATAGAAGTCATTTCATTTGCGTTTCCCTATCACACTATCAAGAAACACAGACTCCGGCCGTGAATTCCACTCCTTAGGTGTGCGCAGAATGAATGTGTTTCCAAAAATAACCTAACATTTAAATTTTGTATCTTCTTAATTCGAACCCAAATAAAATTAAAACTGTAAAAGTATATTCTCGCCGAAATCAACCAATAAATTCTCGATATTAAAATTCTCAACTAGATTTAAAATTTTCACTTTCTCAAAACGTTTCAAAAGTTTATTACTCTTTGTTTTTTAATATACATCCTTATAATAATGAGAGACAATGAAAACGAAACGAGGCTTTTAATATTCAGTCGGATTTTCCGAGAGAGAAAAATCCCGGTTCGCTGGTCTACCCTATTTGTCTTTTTACCCCATATCTGTTTTTGTAAAGCAGCTTTTCAGAAAGCCGTGACCGAAAAAATTCGGGTAATGTCTGGAAGGATCCCGCTTTTTTAAATCTTTAATGTACAATACAATATTTGTTTTAAATCGAATGATCGAAAAATTGGTTGTGATAGATCGATGGTTTTTTTTTTGGAATCTCTTTTGTACTTGGTTCGATTTTGTCATTTTTCCCGTATGATTTTTCTTTTTGTTGTTTTAATGAATTTATTTTGAAATCAACAACGTTCTTTATTTATTTTATAATTTATGTATCAGAAGAAAACAGATAATTATAAAAATTTGTACAAAGGTACTGCATATTTAAAAAAAATATTCTAGCAGACTTGCGAAAAGAGAGATTAAAAGAAATGTAGACAATAGTGTGTAGAAACAAGAAATGAAGAGTTTCTGAAATCTTAAATTAAAGCAACAACTAACACATAGAATTTAAACATTAGTAAATACTTATATAATGTTATATGAAAAACCTATTTACCCATTACTTTACTTTATTTTATTATTTGACCTATATTGTTTAATTTTCTATTTCATATTCATGTCATGCTCAATACTGTAACTTTTACTTTTATTTAATACTTTCATATTTGGAATCATGTTCACTCGTTTTTATGCATAAGCTGTGGTTGCCTATAATTGAGTGTGCATTATAGGACTAGGTTAAATGTACCAATTTAATTTCTAAGTTTTATTATTTTGTAACACTCGTTGGTAATCCTTAAATAAATAAATAAAAAATAAAAATAAACCTACATTTTGACATCAATCTATCAATCGTTTCAATGGAACGACGGCCACTTTGAGGAGGCCTATCTTCAAATAGGCCTCCCTCGAGTGTTGCCATAATGACCGGTCCAGTGCGTCTAGCATCTATCGGATTTCCGCGACCCTCACCAGATCATCGGTCTACCTTGCGGGAGGTCTTTCAACACTGCGTCTACCGGTACGTGGTTGCCACTCCAGGACCTTTCGTCCCCATCGACCATTTGTTCTATGATGTGTCTTACACACTGCCACTTAAGTTTGCCTTTTGCCATGCTTTATTAAAATTTCAAGCTCGCAAGATTATAAATATGAAATTAAAACTTTGATATAAAAACCTTTTTAAAATACACCAAGACGTTCTAATGAGTAAAGATTGAAGGTCAAAAACTTTCAAGGGCTGCTACTTTTTATAATTTTGTTTAAGTACTTCCGTATCCTGATTTAGGGAATTTCTTACTTCATCCATTCTAATTACATTGTATTTGAATTAATTTCTAATTTTAGAATTCGCTCTAGGAAACTTGGTTACAAAAAGATCTATTTTGGTACCTCCTACATGTAATTGAAAAAAGATCAAACTGTGTGTATTTGACATTTGACATTTTGATGAATTCTTACTTTGTTTTGACTTAAATTTTCGATGTCGAATTTAAATGAACCGTTAACTTAAAAGTTCAAATTAGTCAGTTTTCATAGCCGCTGAGCTAACTCAAATAATTTATTATGATTATAATAATGAAATTCTCATTCTCCTCCTACATCTGCTAAGATATTCAGGTTATTTTTGTTTTAACTTTAGGGAATGGTATTTAACGTAATTTGACGAAAATTTGTTCCGCCATTTCACAATTGAAATCTCATAAAATACTTCTGCTTTATTATACATAAAGCAGCAGTATTTTTTATTTTATTCGAAGTTAGACCTACCCAACTGGACCGTCTGTCCCAGGTAAACGTAGTCGTCCACAACTTCGAGTGTAGAGTTGTAGAGTGTAGAAAAAAAAACACATCTAAGACCTACTTAATGGATATAATCAGTGCAGTGGTTGAACGATTAGCTGCTGCACCGCGTATCATGGATAACTAATATTTGTATGGCCTTCAAATATAGTCGTTCCAGGTCCAGGTGTTTTATGTGTATGAGTTTACATATTTACGAATGCACCGGAGTCTGATCTTTACCGCCGCCGGGATTCCGATCCCGATTTCTGGCCACCGTAGGCGCGGGCTTGCGTTCGGCGAGTAATGGAACGCCGTCCGACTGTCCGGTAACCGTCCGGACCGAGCCCAAGTTGTCGACGGCGCGTATTGTTCCACGCGCGCCTCAAGATGTCAGCAACTGTAGGGGCCCAGCAGGGTCGAAGCCTGCTGGGGCCACGGGTAATGTGAAAGCGAAGCCCGGGGCCCCGGGATGAAGGCAAAGAAGGAACAGGAGTGGGTTTTTAGTCAGTAAAAGTCTGACACTATCTCCCGCTCCGCCCAAGAGCGGGGTTTGTCATTAGATGATTTTCCCAACTAAAAAAAAAAAATCGGAGTCTAGTCTTAATTAAAATATTGGGTTTTCCTATATTATTTAAATAAACGTATTAACAGATTCCATACATGCAATCTGCCTGATCACTCAACCAAACGATCTGTCCCCAGCTTCCCTGCTACTCTTATCTCGTCAACAAGAGATATTTCATTTCGGACACATTAAGCGCCCTTCTTCCGTTCCTCGGCCGTATTAACAATCTGTGATTGTTTCTTTTCTTTGCCGACAAAAGAAAATCTTTGTTTGTCAACTGCGAGGTACTTTGTAAGTGTTTATTTTTGTTTTTGCCTGCAAGTGACCTGACTCCTTGTGTTTCTGACTTCCTGGTTGAAAGAGGACCTGCTTGAGTTTTTTTATTAGTTCTTCAGCGTTGTTGCATGTTTTTTTTTAGCTATTATGGAGAGGAGATATTTTTATTTTTGTTTGTTATGTACTCAAAAACTACTGAACCAATTAAAAAAATTCTTTCATCTGTTTATTGCTACTTTATCACTGAGTGTTACTGAGTGTTAAGATTATATATTTTCTACTTTCTTGCGGATAAAACCAATGGCAGATGCTAGTATATACATGTAAAAAAAATTAAAGTGTGAGATGCTAGTGTATACATGTTTTTTATTGTCTGTGTGTGTTGTCCGTGTGTATCTATGTATTTGTTCTGGCTAATCTCCAAATCGGCTGGAGCTATTTTGAAAGAACTTTTAGTGGTAGACAGTTGATGTTTTAGTGAATATGATTGTTTTTTCTTGAAATCATAACCACACGTTTCGTGATTGCGATCAATTAAAAAGTGATGGCACTGTAATATCTCTCTTTTACTTTCAATTCAAGTCACCTTCTACGAAGCAATCACTTTTCACTCTAGACTAGCTTAGCTTGAGTTAATTTAAAGAAAGTGCAATAACTTGCCGACTTTTTATTTTTAGAACTACCGTCTGTTGGACAGACGATAGCTGCATTGTTAGAAATAACTGTTAGTACAAAAATAAGCAGTATCGCAGATAAATGGACTGCTATCCTGCCAATTATAGTATTTACGTAATGTTATTGAATAACTAGCTGTCCCCCGCGGTTTCACCCGCGTTTTTGAGTACTGCTCTGCTCCCGTGGGTCGTAGCGTGATGTTATATAGCCTATAACCTTCCTCGATAAATGGGCGATCAAACACTAAAATATTTTTTCAATTTAAACCAGCAGTTCCCGAGATTAGCGCGATCAAACAAACTCTTCAGTTTTACGTACATTATTAACGTATAGATAAATGGAGACTTAAAAACCATGAAATAGGGCAGAAAATACCATGGTTTATTGCGATTCAGTTTACCTATGTGTCATTTAGGTCAAGGAAAATCTCAATATCTTAATGTTAAGCAATGCTTCGTGAGAACGGTCCGTGGATGGGTAACCATCTAATATAATAAGAATAATAATAAATGTTTATTTTTCTTACTACAATATTTTACAATACATCAAATTCTTAAAATTTAGTGACAAGTGTTTTATTATTGTGGAAGACTGGTGCCCAAACTAGGCTGCAAGCCTGTATTTCAGGACACCAGGACCCCGCCTTTTATACAGTAATTATCTCGTAACATTAACATTAGTCTTCAAAACTGATCGTTGAACTCATACAAAAAATATACACTGAGACTTCTCCGTGCCTCGGAAAGTAGGTTGAACCGTTGCTCGTCACAGTTGTCATTTAATTTTTAGATCTTTAGCTGTCATTATGGATAGTAAGAAGCCTGAAACTCTTGGGTAGTGGAGGTCAATTAAGCAGTCTCTTCATCTAAAATACGAGTACCTATTTAGCTTTATCAGATTGAAATGAAAATCGGCCTCAAAATATTTAGAAAAGTTTGCTTTTCATTCTAGGCAGATGATGGAATAACTGGCAACAAAATCACATACATAAACCGTTATCTCTAAAAAAAACACAGCATTCCAAATTCGAACATACAAATTCAAAATCGAGGTCTTTGTGACGCGAGGCAACAAAGCAGTTAATTGATACAGCGAGCGTCGCGGACCGTCGCGGTATCGTGACCGCCGCCCCGGCAGTGCTACGACGCTCGTCGCGTAGACCGCTCGTGTAGCCGTGCTACGCCGTAGCCGCGAGCGTAGACCCACAGTGTAGTGAAACGTGCACAGTACTACATGTAATTTCTTTATTTTTTTTTTCATGTGTTGTGTATGTGTTTTCGAATTGGAATGCGCACAGTGGTAGATTTTTTTTTACAGTGGATTTCTGGAACGAAGGGATTTTTGTGGAGCAGTATGTTGGTAGAGTTGTATGTAGTTTGTGTAGTTAACACTTGAATGGTTCTAGGCTTCATATTTTTTGTAAAAAATATTACACAAAAATATTTTTTACTCATGTTTTCGCTCAATAAATTACAATGTAGCCTTCTAATACGTAACTGTCAGATATGATTCGCAATCAATTACTTCGATTTGAAGCAAAAAATATGATTGGACGTAGCGTGCCCGTCAATGTGAGATCTGAAGTTGACAGATCTAGGCTTTTCTTTCGTATTTATAAAATAAAATACAAATCTTTATTGTATGATGTTTTCGTATTGAGTGTATCTTTTGAAGAAGACTGAATTTATACAAATTGAAAAAAAAATATATATATACAAAATAATATAATAATAAAAATGAGGTTTGGTGTTCAGATGTCAATGTTTATCTTTTTAATTTTATTCGAATATTATTTTTTTTCTTTTCTGTCTCGGTTGGTAACTTTCAAGGTGAGTTTTTACTGTTACGAAATATCCTATTATTATAACATAATTATGTCTCTAACGGTTATTGACGCATTAGTAAATTAATTAATATTTCTGACAACAATGTAAGTAAAATTTTTTTTGATCTTCCTTTTCGCAAAAAACAGTGATTCAAGTAGACAAAGGTGAATATATCGTACAGACATAATCAACACATACTCTGTGGTCTATATAACTCTGAACAACAACATAACACCACGTCTGAAAGGACGTTGAAGAGTGTCTAGCTGTCTAAACTCCTACGCGTCCCCTTCGCATCCATTCCATTCATAGCAGCTTTGAGAAAGACTCAAATCTGGAAGCTAGAAGCCTTCTCGAAAATGCGAGTGTGACATCACACAATTGCAAGTAAACATTTTCTCACTGGTGCCACTAAATGCATACATCTATGATCAGGTTTCTGAAATCAAAATGACTTGACAAATTGTCAACGGCGAAAGCTGCTATGTTTTGTTGAATGAATGTTCATTAAACATATGAGTACACATCATTTGTCAAGTCTCGTAAAATTCTAAAATCTGGGTGTAAGTCGTAAGTTTACTTCATGGCAGACACGAAGCATGCAGTTGCTGTAGTTTTCAAATAGAACCATAGGTTTATATACCTACTTTATGTTCGGGAAAATGGTAATGTAGACATACTTTTTGTTTATTATTTTTGCTTTTTTTCTTACCATCGAGTGAGAAAGTGGTCAAACGCGAGGCTATCAATAATAATAAAAAAAAAACGATTTCTTATTATGGAATAAATTATATTTACACGTCAATTCTTTCGTCTGTTTAAACTAAATGATGCCGGTGTTTCCTAGCTATACTCTGAGAAGAAACACCAAAACAAACTCAGGGGTCAAAGTCTCTTTTAAAGTCCATACAATGAAATTAAGTTTGTCGTAAAGATTTATTTAAAAGCCACTTTTGCCGCTTATAAATAAATTGTGCTCAAAAATACTCAAATACAAAACAATCTAGAAAATGTGTTTCCTCAGTTTGAACAAATGATCTGAACCCAGATTTCGTACATTCGACATATCGGAATCCACGTTTCGTAACTAGGTTTCGAACAACAGAGAAAATCCAACGACTGTCGATTTGTTAGACTGGATTAGCTTTTTAGGCTGCGGTTGGCAAGATACTCTGCACTTCTAAAACTAGATACGAATACTTTATTTTATTCAACTACTAGCTTTTGCTCGCGCTTCGCTCCCGTTAACTGACTACCTGCCCTACCTTACCCTACCCTACCTACCTTACCCACATATTTTGTTTTGCTTTTAAGCCTTCCCTGTGTGTTGATGAACAAAACAAAAAAGAATTATTAAAATCGGTCCTGTTCTCGGGTTTTAGCGAGACTAACAAACACCATTTTTTTTGTATATATATACGAGTTTAGATAATGTCCACTCATAATAAATAGACAAGAAGAACGAATCAGATAAATATGTAGGTATAAAAATAATTCATTATTTCAGCTGATAAACGTCCACTGCTGGACATAGGCCTCTCCCAACTGTCGCCACAAAGAACGGTCCTGTAGTAAAATAATTATAATTTCTAAATAAATATCTTCCAACATACTTGCGAAAAGAGAATTGGAAAAAAGAGCAATAAAACAAAAAAAAAAAATAAAAGAAAAATTGGACGCATTTCTTCTTCTTCTTAATCTTGCACTCTTGACAGAGTGGTTGTGGTCGTGTCTCGGCCGAGTCCTGCGCCACTACTTTTCTTGCAATACGACGCCATGCAGATCTATGTTTGGTGCCTCAGGAGTTTTCATTAACGCTGCAGCGTGTCACATATTTGATGAGGTCCGTCCATAGTGTTGGAGAGCGTCTCCGTGATATTTTGCCCTCGACTTTTCCTCGTATTACCAAGCGTTCCATCAAGTCCTCGTTACGGGTGATATGCTCGAAGAACTTGAGGACTCGTATTTGAGCAGACAACGATAATCCCTGTTATATCTCGCGACGCAATAGCTGTATGTTTTCACTGTCTCTTTCAATATCTATGGGTTATGTCTTGTGTAGGTGTGGTCAGTCATGGATGATAAAATGTAAACAAGGTTTAGCTTTTGGTCTGCGCCACCCGAAATAATGTTGTTATTATTATTATAAGCACCGTGTGTAAGAGTAGTAGAAGAAATAAGTAAAAAAAAATAAACATGTTTTTTTTTCTCATTTTTTAACCTGTTTCTGCCAGTGGCATTACTCAGAATTATTCTAAAGGAATGTTCTCCTTAAATAAAATATTACATTTTGATACAAGTGGAGAAAGTTTGTCATTGCGATCGAGGTGGAATTTGCCCGAGTCGTAGGCGAGTGTGTTATGGAGCCGAGGGCTGCATTGACAAATTTCCACGTGTAACAATCGACGTTTTTCAATACCCTTACGAAAATATAAATAACTGTTGACGCGCAACTCGTGGGAATCGCTTAGCACCCAGCCTGATACTATAAATGTAATTAAATGTGGTAGAGGCGAGCGCGCGTACTTTTCTGCACTAGTGCTTAAAATTGTTAATTGCGTGCCTAAAAGCGGTACAGACAAGAGCTGGGTTTTCTGGTAAGTGTATTGAAAAGAATGCTATACCCGTGTCCGAGTTATTATCAATCTCTATAAAAAAAGTACAATTTAAAAAGCAAACCAATTAGTTACTTGATATAAATTATTCGTTTAATGAGATCGCTATTATTTTTAAGTGGAATCATATAATTTCATATCATTTTCACAATTAAAATCTGTAGAACAATTATGATTTGACTAATGATGTACGATTTTTAATAGTAGACCTTTTACGATTTGATAAGTCTACAGTAATTAGTAAGGGCCGAATACTTACGCTTGAAATATTTAAATATATTTTTAAGTTCTTCGCTTCATTAGATATCTTACGCCCGCACTCGTAGACGACGATTGACGTTGATGGATGTATCTTACCATTTTGACACTACCCTCGCAGATAAATGTATTGCTAGATTTTTCTATGAATCAGTCCTAATTTTAGTTTACTTATTTCAGTCTCTGAATAGTCTACCAAGACTCTACCATCTCGTAGTTTTATTTATTTATCTACACTAATATTATAAATAGATACATTTTTTCACGTTCTTCTCCATAAAGATCTAGATAATATCTTTGGAACGTGCAATTCAGCTTCACTTTTTTTTTTGACTGACAGACATTTTGACAATTGAATTGCTTTATTTGAAATAAACGTTTCTGATTCTGATTCTGAAACTATCGAAACGATTTGCAAAATTCTTTCAACAGAAAAATACTACTTTATCACTGAGTACTATTATAATATTGGATGAAGATAGACCGTATATTTTCTACTTTGATCCGGGCAAAGCCGCTGGCAAAAGCTAGTTATAGATAATTTATGTATTTTATCTATTACGTACACATAACGAGGTTTACTGTTACTTGATTATTATCTATAATTACTTTAAGTTATTATAGTCTGTTTGCAGTTAGTCTATTTATACACACTTTGATAACATCTCTCATCCAACTCTCATGTCGCAGGTCTGCTGAAAGAAATTTCTTTTCAACTTTTGCGCTTTTTGGTATATATTTGTTATTTTTAGTGTTTGTGTGAACGTAAATTAATGAAAGTGTGTATGGAAATCGCAGCGTTAGAAGGCCTCCCACAAGGTGGACCGAAAACCTGGTGTGAATCGCGGGAATGCGGTGGATGCGAGACGCACAGGATCGGTCGTTGTGGCGACGCTTGGGGGAGGCCTATGTCCAACAGTGGACGTCTTTCGGCTGAAATCATGATGATGATGATAAAATAAATGAATAAATTTTCCACACTTTAAGTAATTGTTTAATACTTCAAAGCTATAGTGAATAGGCTCTTAATAAACTATGCGCTTTACCATTGTTAGGATATGTGAAGAATAGTATAATAAAACTCACATGAAATACCTGGAGGTTTTTTTTTTTTTTTTTATTGGTTTGGAAAATCATCCTAATGACATCCCCGCTCTTGGGCGGAGCGGGAGATAGTGTCAGACTCTTACTGACTAAAAACCCACTCCTGTTCCTTCGTTGCCTTCGTCCCAGGGCCCCGGGTTCCGCTTTTACACTACCCGTGGCCCCAGTAGGCTTCGACCCTGAAATACCTGGAGGTTAGGTATATGCCTAATTTCTTCTTTATATACTACTTGGACACGTCCGTATTCGATGCTGCCCCCAATCAAATAGGCCGAGTCAACTTCCGCGTGTTTCCATCAAGTCAGGATGATCGTTGTACAAAATTAGTATTACCAGTGTAATAAATAAAACGTCCCAATATAATCGACTAAAACCAGACATCAATTTACTAATATTTAAAAACCTAACATCATCAAAGTATCATCACTGCTTACCACCAGGTCGGATAGCAGTCAAACACTAATTTATATCATGAAAAATAAAATATTATCGGTATTTCCAATCTTCTTTGTAGTATGTAAGTGTGAAGGTTACAGTAATTAGCCCCATTTCTATTTTTGACAACTTTAGTTCTATTTTCGAACAGATCGAAGTATGGAGGGTTCAGTAAGAAATACCCAATACCGGTGTTGGAACTGTGCCCGATATATGGTGACAATCTCGATTCTACTACATTGAATCGTAATATCGGATGATACTGTTCACCAATACGTTGCTGTGGCACAAATGCATTCGATGTGTGTGTTAGTTATATATATATATATATATATATATATATATATATATATATATATATATATATATATATATATTCCACAACTATCACACAACACCGTCTAGTCCCAAGTTAAGCAGAGCTTGTGTTATGAGTACTAGACAACTCATAAACATACTTATATATTTCTAAATACATATATAGATAAATTACACCCAGACACAGAACAAATGATCATGCTTATCACACAAATATTTGTCCTGGATGGGAATCAAACCCACGACCTCCGGCATAGCAGTCAGGGCCACTAACCATGACAAACAGGCCAGTCAATTGTAGACCATCTTCATGTCCAATTTTAATTTAAGTCTTTAAGGCTAGAGCTCTTAATAAACTAGCTCGACTCACCATCAACGATAGAATTACCGCTTACCATCAGGTGGGATCGCAGTCAATATTAATTAAAATTAAAAACATATTTCTTCGGAAAATTTTCTGCACAAAATACTTTTTGAAATAATGCCCTGTGCTCTTTGCTAGTATTTCATGTATTTTAATTTGTATCTATTATTAAAGACGAAGTTGAAATTAAAGTGGAAACATAAAAAATAGGCCCCACAAAACCGTATTAGAGTTGCCGAAACAACGGTATTTAAACATTTTTTTTTTAATGTGTGGAAAATTATCTTACTACTACCTACTTAGTTCGCTGTCCGACCGTCCGGTAACCGATGACGGCGCGTACTGTTCCACGCGCGCCTCAAGGAGATGTCAGCAACTATAGGGGCGCAGCAAGGTCGAAGCCTACTGGGGCTAAGAGTCTGATTCTGAAAGGAAGACTCGGCCCTGGTATGAAAAGCAACGAAGGAACAGGAGTTGGTTGTTAGTCAGTAAAAGTCTGACACTTTGATGATTTTCCCACCGAAAGAAAGTCTGGAAACACTTGTGGGAAGTCTTGCCCAGCAGAGAGACAGTAAGAGCTAGAAAAAAAATCTTATATACACTTATACCTACAAAAAAAAAACATGTATGGTTTGTATTTGAACCTCAATAAAAACTTACATAGTATGGAAATATTCACTTCTGAAATATTTGGACCCAATTACTCCCACAATTGGCATATAATACGTAATAAAGTCGCTCCTAACTGTAACCTCGAAGGAATATTGTGGAAATGCGTACATAAGGAATTTCCTTAATCTTTTCTCAAACCTTGCTACCAATAAGGACGTGCGATTTTCGAAAGAAAATGAGCGAGTGCTAGCCGGTCGATACGTTACTGGCACGCGATGCTCTAGTAACTATAAATCCTTAGAAACACTGAACTATTATGTTTTTACATTGATTTACTTTTATTTTATAATGAAACTGAAATGTATGAAATAGTATGTGTAAATAAGGTGTTGTTTATTCGCCATTTTTTGTAGTTGAATGTTCAGTTATGTTTGGATGCTGATTGTGAACGCCGGCACGTGAGGTGGCTACTTTCCTTTCGTTTTTAGGGTTCCGTACCTCAAAAAGAAAAATAACGGAACCCTTATAGGTCCGTCTATCTGTCTGTCAAGACCCTTTATCTTGGGGACGCGTAGAGGTATCGAGTAGAAATTAAAATCATATATTCAGGTTTACGGTCATTTGAAGCTGTGAAAAAATCTGTAAACTGTAAAATTGTAGTTACGTCACAAAAAAAAACTTTTTCAGCGTTTCTGAAAAATCTTCGTATTTCAATTTAACTGTTTTCATAGATAAGTTTGTACGGAACCCTCAGTGCGCGAGTTCGACTCGCACTCACCCGGTTTTTCAGTATTGATTAGTAGAATAAACATGGCTGTTCTTTAACAATATAATCGGTTATTTTTAGGCAAGTGTTTTCCGTCAACGATATCGTCGCGTTTCTACCTGGTGAGATAGTGGTCCAGCACGAACCTACAAATATTTAAAAATATTTTTTTTTTTTAATTTAGAATAACCATGTCAAAAAAAAAAATCAGGCTACTATGGGGTGTGAAAGATTTGATTTTATCCTGCCACGAATGGTGCTGTAGTTGAGCCATCAGATGCTGCGCTGCGTTTCTATATCGCGGGTTCGATTATATTATATTATTTATAAATGTTTTAAGTACATTTAAATATGTCTAGAGACTCACCGACCCCACAGTCAAACCATTGCAACGGTTTTGTGGGGCTTATCTTATAATTTACTTACCTTTTTGGAATAAAGATAAATAAATAATAAAATCATAATAATCGCACGGAACAAGAATTCGTTTCGCCTACAGCTGTTTTGGGTGCGAGTGTCTTGTGAGCGTGAGTTTGCTCGTTTGTGATCGCACTAAGGATACAATTTCTAGTGTGGGGCAAAGTGTCATAAAATTAAATTTACCTAATTTAAATTACCATATCTTCGTCCACGTTTTTAATTTCTAAACAGTGAGTAAACAGTGTTCCCTAATTTTGTCCTGATGTGGAGAACATTAATATGTATTGATCGATCGGTAACGAATCCCATGAAATCTTGAATGGGTATATCCATTAACGACGTAAAGAAGTTATTTATTTATTAAATATTTCTTAATTACTTCTCGGAAAATCTTTTTGTAATTTAATTTTATTTTGTAAATATAAACTTACAACCATTAACAAGCCTCGTAGAATGTTTATATTTCATTGACATACATATTTCTTGTATCATTTATATTTTTTTTTTTTATAAATGCAGGGGATGATTAATAGTAACTACTAAAGTGGTAATCTCAATCTAACACTTATGAAATGCGTAGGAAAGATGTCAGATTGATACATTTTCGATTACTTTTATATTTACTAACCCGTCCATTGTTGACAAACATATGTGTTTAATGGATCTATGTTTAATTTCATCATTTCAGCTGAAAGATGTCCACTGTTGGACGTAAGTCTCCCTCAAGTGTCGCTACAGTGAATGTTTCTGTACTTCTTCGTATCGGATTCCGGCGACCCTCACCAGGTCATCGGTCCACCTTGTGGAAAGCCTAGCGTTCGCTACTCCAGAAACTTTCGGTCCCATCGAACATCTGTTCTATTAACAATGTGCCCTCTAAGGGACATTCAATAAGATTAGACGTCATAAGTTAAACAATTAGGTCTACCTTCAATACTTACTTTTGCAGTATTTTCTCTTAGATGGGAGCACAACAAATTTGTATTTTTCTTTCAAAAGGATCTGTAGCGACATCTATGTCACTAGATTGATACTAGAATAACACAGTCGTAAGTCGGGCAGTTGCCCGGACCAGACACAAAATCCCGTTGGTTAGACGATCCTTCTTTATACCGTTGCGGAACAAGGGGTAAAGTTTTACATACCTCTGTAGATATGTTGAACTTTACAACCTGCTCCACGTACCTCTAAAGATCTCACTCAAATGATATTTTTTAGTTATTTTGTATCAACTATTTATTAATGAAAATGTCAGTCAAAAAATGAGTCGAAAGTTTCATCAACCAAAAAATAAACAAAAGAAAAGTTAACTAAATTATTTAATTTACCCATCAAAATTAATTCGAAAAGTTCAAAAGTAGCGTGTAGACAAAAATAATTATTTTTAAAACTTTTCTTTAACCTTTGGGCAAACCAGACAGTAATGTCATTGAACACTGTGATAGATTTCTTTTGATATACATACAGTAAGGAAATGTAACACATCTTTCTTCCGCATACGACAAGTGACGTCACAAAAACACAGTGTCACACCACACGATGTAATTGGAAAACAACTTGATTGCGTGTTCTATGTTCTTCACCGTCGCGTGGTTCCAAGTTCAAAAATTGTGTGGTGAGAAAAATGTGTACTGTGTACGTATATTTTTGTACTCTACTTTTGTTTCTTGATAGATTTCTAAAGGGCTTTTGGCGGGATTTCTACGAGTGAAGTTCAGTGACTGTTTTTATTATTCGCAAATTGATTCCTACTTTTGTATCTCAAGTGTCTGCGCAACTGGACAACATGTGGAATGATCGAAAAAGGCGCGACCTCGGTAAAATGGAGTTGAAAATTTTATTGTAGTTTTTTTTCCGCTGGAAAATCATCTTATGACATCCCCCGCTCTTGGGCGGGGGAGGGGGATAGTGGCAGACTTACTGACTAAAATTCCACTTCTGTTCCTACCTTGCCTTCGTTCCAAGGACCGGGGTTCTCTTTCGCATCATCCATGGCCCTCGCAAAAAAAAAGGAAACTGAAGGAACACTGGGTTTTAGTTAGTAAAAATCTGTCACTCCCTCGCGCTCCATCCAAAATGGGAGAAGTGATTTGACGATTTGCCTACGTAAAAAAAATGATACCCATTCACAGGTCAGACGTTCGTTCCATGTAAAATTCCATTACTCAGGCGCATCCACTTACTTAAGAAAATACTAGTCGGATTGATATAACATTTGACGTCATATAAACACAGTGTCACGTCACACGCTATAGTTGGAAAGCAACATGCTCGCGTGTGCCCCATTCCTCAACGACCTCAACAGTCGCGTGCTGAACCCAGTTATCACGCCTCGTGGCCCCATCCCGATAACTTGAACCGTAATTTTTACGTTAAAATTACGTGAATTATATTATCATCAATATTTGATGTTTAGTTTGGCTGTAAGAATGTGGTTATTTGATGTAATCATCGGGAAGTAAGAGCGTTGATTTACGGTATTTTTTTTGTTTTAGGTTTATTTTATACTTCTTTGATTGTTAGTAAGCTAAGTTGGATAATGTCTCTGTAACTTTATTTATTGCGTAAAATAAGGTTGTTTCAAGAACTTAAGCTGACTTCTAATCATTTGATTAAACTAAGGGCCGTGCTTCACTGGGACGCTATAACAGCGTAGCCAGGTCATGACGTCAAAAAGCGCTTAGCTACCGCTCACAGCGGCAAGGTCGTGTACGGGCCGTTAGCGTTACAGGAACGTGGTGATTCTTTCGAACATTCCCGCAGTACATACAACAACCCATCATCGTCATCGTTTCAGCCGAAAGACGTCCACTGTTGGACTTGAGCATCCCCCAAGTGTCGTCACAACGAACGGTTCTATGCGTCCCTTCATCCTTCATGCGCCCATCAAATTCAATTCAAATAAAAAAAAAAAAAAACACATAGGCCTACATGGGCACTTATAAAACGTCAGAAACTAGTGCATCCATCGGATTCCCGCGACCATCACCAAGTCATCGGTCCACCTTGTGGAAGGCCTTCCAACGTTGCCTCCCGGTATGCGGTCCACCTGTTCTGCGAGCAATGTGCCCTGCCCACTACCTCTTAAGTTTGGTGATTCTTCGGGCTACGTCGGAAACCTTGATTTTCCTGTGGATATCTATAACAAACTTTATCATAAAATTGCTTTTCTTCGAAACCAATCTGGGTCATTTTTCCACCGTTAACAGGATGCAGGTTTGATTTGGTCGCCTATCACGCTCACCCAGTGTAGATATTGATTTGTCTTACTCTTTATGTAAATAACAGTCTGACTGGCAATAAAGCATTATCACAAGAGTGAAAAGAGAATTTTGTCCTTTTCACGTATTTTATGTGAGTGAAAAGAACAAAATTCTCATAAATAAATAAAATTCTCAAAACTAAATAAATATTTAGAATTTGTAAATATTCAAATATTCAGAATTTGTTTTTGTTGTCATATATCTTGTTTATTGATTGGCTTAACATCGAACTAAATGTGAACGTTAGTTCATAACTCCTTTTATGTTTAATACATGCCGTGGCAGCCTTAAGGCACTAAATAATGTAAGAACACTGAATCTTAAGCATTTATAATGGTGTATGCTTTTTTGGTTGTCCTTAAATAAATAAATAAAATAAAAATTAACGTAAGGTTCTTGTAACATATACTTAGTATCACTACAGTAGTGTTGTAACATTACGGCAGCATATTTGCCTACCCGCCCCCCCCCCGCCCCGGGGCCATCCTAAATAAACATTTTGGACATGTTTGCTACCTTCACAGTACAGTGCTAAAAATTTTAGTGCGAGCTTCGGCCTGTGATGCATTTCCTTTGTAATAATGTTTGTTTGTTGATTCTTCTGTCTTAATTAGTCGGATTTGGCGCTTAAGTCCTTGTCACAATTAATGATCGCATCAACGGATTTGTTTCTTTTTCCCGGTAACTTCGTCCGTTGATATATTTAATTCATTTCAGTTTTTGCTCTTTAATGGATTTAAATCATTACGTATACTGGCTGACCTGGCAAACGAGAAAAAAAAGAGGGGTTTTTTTTAGGTGGGAAATCATGTAATGACATATCCCGCCCTTGGGCGGGGCGAGAGGGCATGTCAGACTTTTACTGACTAAAACCCACTCCTGTTTCTTGTTTGCCTTCGTTCCAGGGTTCCGGGGTTCTCTTTCGCATCACCTATGGCCCCAGTAGGCTTTGAGCCTGCTAGGGGGGAGGGGTGGGAGTAGGAAGGTACAAAATAGCCTACAAACTATTCTCAGACCTATCAAACATGCACAAAAAGTTGAATAAAAATCGTTTCAGAGGGCTTCGGTAACAAAGACTGTGACGCGAAATTTTTATATATAAGGTGTGAACTACATACACAAATGAATTTCTATTTCGTTTGATCACGCCATAACTTGACAACGACTTTATTAATTTCATTCACCTTTTTCTAATTTATATTGAATACTTAGTGGAAATAGTTTTTTTTTTAAATAGCATGACTATTTAACCTTCGCGAGTTTGACAGTTTACGTGTTTGACAGCGCATAACTTAGACAAGGCAACGTCTGTGAGGTCAGGCTTATATAGCTTGTTATCATATACATATTCATATCAAAATATCAACATCACTCCCCAAAAAATAACAGCCTGAAGATGTTATTCCTAGCCATTCCAGTTACAGATATTTGCGCCAAAATCCTCATCGTTCATAAAACAAAAAGGGAGGACGATCGTCGACGTTGTACTAGCAATATTTTCATTATCAACCATTTTCCTTGATCAATAACCGCTCAGAAAAACGCCCTTTATACATTATCGGCCTTCACCGCTCTTCGAATCAATGACATTATCATTTCTCATTTAAAAAATGGAGCTGAACTGGGAAGTTGAGGGGAAATTACTCAATTCGCCAAGATCTTTTACAGTTCATTAATCCCCCAGATTGGGCCGTTGCCCGTTCAAACTCGGGACCCTTCGATGGGGGACGGACTTGGCTCTTTCTAAAAACCCCTGAAACTCGAAACTTGACGGTTGAAAGTTTTGCGAACTTGATTTCTTGGTTTTCGTTCCAATGTGGCTGACTTGTTGAAGAGTTGGACTGTAAAGGATGCAATTTAAGACGTTGTATCTGTGTTTTGCTTTGGTATCATCGAATGACTTTTCCCGATTTATGATGGAGGGAGTGGGACTTTTACTGACTAAAACCCTCCTGTGTCTCTCAGTTGCCCTCTGCGTTCCATGGCCACGGTCACTCTTTCAAAAATTCCCGTAACCCTAGCGGGTGTTGTGTGTATGTACCTTTGTTACATCGAACAGAAGGAAGTTTTTATTTTTTAATATTATTACCATTTTGCGTTTGATATAATCGTAATTTACAAAGCTTTTAGTTCGAAGGGGAAATGTACTGATACAGCTTTATATTCGTTTTTTTTACAAACATTTTCTGATATAAAACAGTAGTTTTATTTTTAAATTCTGAGAATTTTGTAGAGGCTAAAGCCGGTTATGCTAGAAGGTATTAATGTTTATTATACAGGATACATTTTTCTTCTGCTAAATTATCCGGATTCAATTTTGAGTTGGTGAACAATTAAATCGGTAATAGAAATGAATTGCTCTAGTTATTAGCTGACCAAAAAGACATGACCCTGACCAAAATTATGAATTCATAGAAAATTCCCGTAGAAAAACAAACTTCTAACTAACTAACTCCACTTTCCAACAAAAAATTAAAGATAAAATAAATTTGTTTGTTAGTTATAAAACCAGCCGTTCTGAAGTGATGCGATTACTAACAAACAGAATTTGATTATTATTTAAGTACATAAATTGTTTTCTCAATACAGCCCTGTGCCATTTAGATACAGTTTGCTTTCTTTCGCGAACCAATCCAAAATGCGATTATTATGAAGCAATAATTTAAACCGCCATTTAATTTCGCGTATGGCTGCGCAAGAGATTGGTTGCCAAAATTTTGTGATAAATATTTTTGATTACCTTTTGACGGTCTAAATTGCAGCGATGATAGGTAGAAGATAATAAATGCAGACAGACATAAAAGGAGAAACATATTTTCTTGACATTGGTATATTTTATTCTGAAGAATAATTATTTTTACAAGCTTTTATTTAGCTTCACCTGGTCCGATGTTTGTTTGTCTGTAATCAAATCTTGCAAATTAAATTTAATGCACTTTACGGTTACCGATTGAGCTAAAATTTTGCATGCATGTGTAAATCAGATGACAATTTAAAATTATCATGACATGGAGCTGACCTGATGATGGAAGTCGGTTCACCACCAGAAAGTGGCCATAGGAACTCAGATAACCCTGTCGTGTTTGAGCTTTTTGGAATGGTCTTGATGAGTATTAATTATATAGGTATATACCCCGCTTTAAAAGCTTGCTATAAAATGATGTTTTTTATTGAAAACTTGTTTGTTTCTTAACAGTAAATCATCCTGTACAACACAAGGAAACGATTTAGTGATGACAAAATTTCGCGTTTTCTCATATTCATCGTGGTTCATGGTTCGCGACGCGTAGGACGTTGCCGCATCTTCAACCGAGTGTCATAGTTTTGTATGTAAGCTGTGAGCAGGCGTACTACACCAAGTGTATAATGACGAATACGCGTCTATGAAGCTACGCGTCCGTGGACAGTAGGCCTTAGTTTTAGTTTCTTAACTAAAAATCAGTCCCTGAAAGCACAAGACTACTATATATCTGTGCCTAATACAAACAGTTGTTAATACTTCTAATGGGTAGGCTTGTAATCGAGAAGCGTATATTAAAATTGTCTCGTTAGTTACAACCGGCATTCAGATGTCGGCCCACATTGAAGCGTATCGTGAGCACAGGGCTGGCACTTTGATGTTTTTGAATAGACAGCTGCCATCTTGTTTTTGGGCATTGGTTTAGATCGAGTGCTTGATTGATAGGATTGAAACCACAGATTGGAACCGTCCTTAATCTAAATAAAAACTCACAGATACTTTTTTTTGAGCTTTACACCCAGACACAGGACAAATGATCGCGCTCACCACACAAACATTTGTCTTGGGTGGGAATGGAACCACGACCTCTCGTATAGTAGTCAGAGTCACTAACCACTAGACCAACAGGCCAGTCAAGTAATACTATAAAGAGAAAAGTTTTGTATTTTTGTTTATAATGAATAAGCTCAAAAACTACTGGACATATTTCAAAAATCCTTTCTAGATTGTAATGATATACTTATCTCCGAGTGACATAGGCTATATTTTCTATATTTACGCGGGCGAAACTGCTGGTAAAATTTAGGTTTTAAGGGCCGCTTGTAGTCACAGTGTATTTTGTAAGGATTTTGTCCGGGTCTTTGTCGATTTCGCGGCCCCGTAACAGTGATTTTAACTTTATATAAAAAAACTCACTATTCAAGATTTTTGTTTTTGCTAGACCCTTTTAAAAACATGCTTTATTATTTAATGTAACTTTCAAATATTTCCGTGACGTAATCTCGTAGATATACATGTTTGAAATCGTAAGTTAGGGTATGATTCGTGATTTTTTTTTATCGAGCCATCTAATTTATATCATGTTTTTATTTTTGCCGAGCGGTTGGTCATATGGTTAATTTTAACAAAATATTTTTTCATGGTGATTTCCGAGGTTCAAAAAAATAAGAAATTAGTAGAACCTGGCCTTAATAAACAAAATTATACGGGTATTTTATCAAATTTATTCTGCTATACTCGATGCCACTTAAATGAAATATTTGGAATACATTTCAGCGCCATACATTTTAGCAATCCATTTTCAGCAAGAATTAGACCCAAATTGGCAACCCAAGCTCCAATAAAATTTACGAAGGAAATACGAATCTTGAATTATTGATTATTATGTGAGATTCAAGATGCGTAATGTTAGTGGATGAGTACACCCTCTTGGGGCCCATCGGAGTGCTGTTTGAAAAGAAAACCATTCCCCAGGTTTGTTTTCGTTAGCCCAATAAAATACGAAGCTATTTTGTTCGTAAATAATACTGATGTTGGCAAACATTTTTATATAGGAGCTTTGTTATTACTTTAATTGTAAAACGTTCTACGGGTAGTGTGAAAGCTACGGGTAGTGTGAAAGCGAAACCCGGGGCCCTGGGACGAAGGCAACGAAGGAACAGGAGTGGGTTTTTAGTCAGTAAAAGACTGACACTATCTCCCGCTCCGCCCAAGTGCGGGATTTGTCATAAGATGATTTTCCCACCCAATAAAAAAAAAATGTAAAACGTTTATATTATAGAATCAGTATGTGTTTCATATATTGTTTCATGTCACGGTTATGTTGATAAGTAATCTTTATATATGTAAATTAATAGTTGTTCGTAAGTCTCGTTAAATAAAACTCGAGATTGGCAGGACCGATTTGGCTAATTTAGATCTTGAAATATTCGTGATTTTCCCGGAAATGAGACGAGATTTAGACGGTGAGAAAATATGGAAAAATTCGGGGAAAAAAAATGCCAGTAGATTAAGAAGTTTTTGAAAATCTCGGCCTTTACCTACTATAATATCTATGCATATGATATTGTGATAGGTGAGACGCAGTTAAAGGCTTCTGGTTAGATTTAAACTATTATTATATTGTATTACGCACTTTTTAATATATTTTGTATAAAAATTACGTCTCGACTTTTATATGACGTCTCCCTATCTATTGTTTGAACATCTATCAATCCTTTTTTTTTTTAAAAAAAACCATAAAAGTAAAAAATGCCAGTTTGCAAGTTAATAATAACTGTGATTTCCATAAACGCCACAATATTAAAATGCATGAAAATCCGTTCAGTAGTTTTTGAGTTAATTGAGTTCATACAGTTCATTGTGGCGGCACTTGGGGGAGGCCTATGTCCAGCAGTGGACGTCTTTCGGCTGAAATGATGATGATGATGATGATGATGATACAGACATGCGCGGTGGGGAACTATAGAGGTGAGGAATAAGGATATATAGTAGGTATAGATTTAACTCTGACCACTTTCAGTCCGAAGTTTGTCGAGAAAATATGTTTTATACATTCCTCCGGTTCAAAGACCAGACGTCAAAGAAAAATGTCGCTCATAAACTTTTCTTAGATGTCCATTATAAAAATTGGAAACATACAACAACCACTGAGTATAAATCTTCGGACCCACGTGAGTCGTAACACAGAAATTTGAAGCTTGAGCTCGAAATTGAAAACAGTCGACTTTGGCTCGTTATAGAGCCGACTCGACCATTTATCTTTATTTGGTCTTTCAGTTGAATTGCTAGCGACGTTGCCCGCAACTCAAACGGTAGTACTACTTATTATTTTGAACAGTACAGCTTAACGATTTGCGGAACGCTGCGCACCTGCTCGCGTGCCTTTGCCAGAACTTGGCCTGTCTTTAAGGTTTTTTAATATATTCAAACTGAACCAAATAAGTTCTGGAGTTATTGTAGTTGGAAACCTGTGGGGGATTTGTCACTGATCATTTAACACAAGTGCACATAAGCGTGAGTTTAAGAGTTCGTAGTATACTTCTCGGTGTGATATTTTTGTTATAAAATGTAAATTTCGTTGTTAAGGCGATGATTATGATGCACGGTCAAACTTAGAGTTTATGATTTGCATCTCCTCTAATGTATTACTTGTGTTAAATCAGCAAATACTTAGTTTAATATCTATTAATATATTTTTTTTTTTAATCACTCTTAAAAAAACCCGGTAGATTCCTACATCCTTACAATATTATAAAACAATTAGCTGTGGTTTTTAAGGCTCCGTACCTCAAAAA
Source organism: Mythimna vitellina (assembly GCA_949316375.1). NCBI lineage: Eukaryota > Metazoa > Arthropoda > Insecta > Lepidoptera > Noctuidae > Mythimna > Mythimna vitellina. Next base: position 18,044,276 of record OX438701.1, on the reverse strand, counting down.
GAAAAAACGGAACCCTTATAGGTTACTATGTTCTCCGTCTGTCTATTTGTCTGTCTGTCTGTCAAGACCCTTTACTCGTATGTCGGGAACGCGTGGGGGGATCGAGTTCAAATTAAAACCATATACTCAGGTCTGCGGTCCCTTACAGCTATTAAAAAACAAAAAAACTTCTGAGTTAACGAAAAAAAATGACGCGGCCGTTTAAGTCGCAAAAAACGTTTATTTCGACACTTTCAAGGAAATCAAAATTCATAGGGTACTTCCCGTTGACCTAAATTCCTGAAATTTAGCATGAAGCAAGGTCTCATAGAAAAAGTATAGGAAAAAAATCTGAGTGACATAATATATATTTGATTTTGGTTATTTTTTTAAATATTTTGACGCCTAGCGAAGTAGGGACGGGTCAGCTAGTCGCAAATATAAAGCCAGTTTGGTGTTGACGCTATTACGATTTTAGTAGAGGAAACAACTGAAGATCACACTAAAGTCACCCTTTCCACTTACTTAGTAACCATTCCCCACTCCACTGCCTCCAATCAGGTTAATATGGGACTTCTTAGAATTCTGACGAGGCCTGCTTTACTCAGGGGAACTCACTAACGATACACAATAAGCCTAATCACAAAGACCTGTGTAATGGCCACAACTCAATATTATATAGGTTCATTGAGTTGGCTATTCTTTAATGTTAATTGGAAAATGTGAAAAATGGGAATTAAAAAACTGTTCAATCTGGGCCTCATCATCATCATTTCAGTCGAAAAACGTCCACTGTTGGACATAGTCCTGTGCGTCTCGCATCTACAGTGATCCTCACCAGGTCATCGGTTCAACTTAGGAAAGCTTTTCGTTCCTCAACCGCCGCGACCCCAACCTCGACTACCAGCTACGGCAGGTGCGGGCTTACGAACGACTAAAAATGGGTAGCTCGCTGTCCGGCCGTCTGGCCGTCCGGCAATCGTCCGGACCGAGCCTAAGTCGTCGACAGCGTGTAGTGTTCCACGCGCTCCTCAAAAAGATTGCAAACCATAGGGGCCCAGCAAGGCCGATGCTCGCTAGGGCTGCGGGGATTTTCTGAAAAGGAAACTCGTGGTCTTAGAGCGCAAAGGGCATTCATCAATCTGACATTCTAGAGCGGGAGATATACCTATTTGGCGCAGCCGTGAGTCACACAATGTTGATGTATTTTTAAGTTTTTATATTATAATTGGCATTTCATTGTATGTACCTGTGTGCCAAATAAACGTATTTTCTTTCTTTCTTTCTATATCATAGGATAATTTCACACCTCAAAAACAAAAATAGATAGCTTACCAACGCTACGTCTTCTAATCGGTTCGGTTGGTACTCCAGAACCTTTCAGCATCTATTCGCTCACGGCTTGTAAATTAATATAATAATAATAGTTTATACATAATTAATAGATCTTGATTCAGTACACCATTATCTAATGATCATAATCTTAAATTAGGTATGCATAGTACATAGATATATTTACGTACGCTTCATGGAGGCATCAACATCGCTTCGTCACAGATCAGTGCACATATATCCCGCCAGAGTAGATAACAGTTGACAAATATGTTTTAATTAACATATCTTTAGCATTTGCCAATTATACGGATATATTGCGGAATTTAATAGGTATGGAAATGCGGGAACTATGTTGATTTTGTAGATATGTTACTGAGCTGTGTAAATAAACGGAATGTAGTTTTATTAGTTAATTCGTTTTTTTTTATTACCATAACATAGTGTACTAGGCAAGTAGGTAAGAAAATCAGCCCCCGAAGATGAAGGGCATCCAATTCGACACACTTTTTTTTTACATAGCCTCTCTTTCACCATTATGCCGTTATTTCACATTTTTCATTAGATATTTTGGAAACACATTTTCTTGTAGATATTATTTAGGCTTCTATTGAAATCAATTTATAAATTTGTGTAAAACTAATCCAGTACAGACCTATGAGAATCTGCTATTTTGCATGAACTTTATAATTTACACAAAAAATAAAAAAAAGTCTTAAAATGTAAAAAAAATAGAATTCTTGCAAATTTAATCTGAATGACGACAAGTTTTTTCAAAAACTTTTAAGGGTTTAAAAAAACAAGTATTTCCTGGAACAAGTTTTGTAAAATTTTCGAGTAAATCACGGAATTACCGAATGCTAACAGAGTTTTCAGGCGTTATCACTCTTTTTTCGCGTTACCTTTTCGTCAAACATCGCGTTGGATAGGGTTAGATGAAGTAACAAGCTTTTAAACCATGCTCGATGTTGACGATAGGCGAGTGAAAAAGGAGCCTCTTTAGCGACTATTCAGGGCATGAGTAGGTAAGTAAATAACAGGGTGTCGGTCTGGCAACCGGAGCGAAGTATTTGAGATCGTCGCCAAATATCGTCACATATGGTGGCAAAGTGTTTCAAAATCGTCAGGTACTCTTATAGCTTGGCAGGCGAATACTGAAGTTGAAACTCGTTTACAGTATCTGCGTTTGACGCTTAAAGTGTGCTAAATTTATGTTGGTATTCGTTTTTTGGAGTCGTTTGGAATCGGATCGGTTCGGGCGATGTCGGAGATTAGCGCGAGCGCTTTTTGACTTTGTGGGGATGCCTTGTTATTTATTTATTAAAACTTCATGCAACACAAAGGTACAAAGGCGGAATTAATGCCTTAGGTATTCTCTACCAGTCAACCAAGGGTAGGGGGTTATTCATTATTGAATTAAAATTAAAAAGAAAATAAGTAAAAATATCTGTGTTTTCACCGTGAAGTAACAATGTAGAGCAAAACGGATGAGGCCAGGGGATTGGTCGGAAGCGTTAGCGTCGTTACGGTGACACACTGAGAGCAACTGAAAGAGCACAGGTGGGTTTTAGTCAGTCTTCTTCTTTCTTCTTTTTTTCGATTCCATGGTAAACTAGTCAAACTGTTTGGGCCCAGTAGGTGGCTACATTAATAGCAGCATGGGTGGCACTCTTCAAATCCTCCAAAGTGCAGGTGTATGGGCACTTAGAGCATTCTTATGTTCAGCTCATGTTTTGAACAGGAGCACCGCACTTACATTGAGTATCCTAAGGGTCTATAAAACCCCATTTTGCCAAGTTGTGTTTGCAGCGGCCTACCTGAGTGCACAACAGATTTAGTGCTTTCCATATAAGCCACTGCATGTAGCGCCCAGGCGGGAGATGTTCTTGGGGTTCCAAGAAGTCGGATGGTTGTTAGTTTGTGAAAATCTGATTCTTCCTCTCGCCCCACCCAGAGCAGGAGAAGTCATTGGATGATATCCCACCTAAAAAAAAACTCTTAACATTAACATGCCATATTATTGGTATTTACTCGTATTCTTAGCAATAAACTATGATTTTCCGCCTCAAAAAATAATAATACTGAAATGGATAGAGACATAGAGTACACTACCAACTGTAAATAACATTTTGAACAGTAGCTGAGCAATCATAATATAGCTCGTCACATGTTTTTGTGACTCAGTTCTAATTGCTATTAAGCACTTGTCAATCAATACGACATATTGAACTCGATTGTGTAAACGAACTTCAATATTTGACATTGACATACGCGCACTATCACTACGTAATTTGATAATCGATTTCGTATCAACTCGAGACCCAATAATTAACTCCTGTAAGCTATTAATTACTAATTGGTTGTAATTACTAATAGTCGTGTTATTGTTGTCTTGAATAAACTGTTTAATGCTATATCCTGATAGCTATAACCTAGCGGTCTATAAGTCAAGAGTGAATAAGTTATTTCTAGGCAAGTGTGCTTCATCATCAGCCACATCGTTGCTTACCATCAGGTAAGATAGTGGACAAACGCGAGCCTATAACAATAAAAAGAATATATATATGTGTATATAAATCGCAAGTTGATCGTTTGGGAGAGTCACCGTGGCCCTGGACCGTAAAAGACAACTGATGGAACACTGGTTAATTTTTAATCATCACCTGCAGCGGGAGCAGTCATTTGATGATTTTCACAAACAAAAAGTCGTTCTTAATTTGATTGTTTGACGTCTGTCAACTACTAATGAATTTTTTTCTGCGTGCTGGCTGAAGACGTTGATTTTTTTCAATTCTCTTTTTAAAATGTGTGTTTTTTTTTTTAATAGAATGATGTTACGGATTATCACCAACCACTACCAAAAATTGTATAATTATATACTTAATTGTATCTATTGTTAACATCAGAGTGATTGCACAACTGCTCATACTGGGCCGCTGATTGATGGGTAACATGTCATTTGTCAACCCACCAAAAATTTTTATTCTTTTGCCGTGTCAATATTCTATGAATTTCTGAATTGAATAATCTGGAACGCGTTTTTTTCCAAAATCACAGCTGTATGGGATGACTTGTTATTACATATTATCTGCGTTCACTTATAATCTACTAGCCTTTGCCTGCGGCTTCGTCCACGTACATAAATTATAGTCTATGTCACTCAGGATTAAAGCAGCTTTCTATCGATGAAAAAATTTTTGCAATCGGACCAGTACTTTTAGAGATTACCTCAAACAAACAAAGAAAAAAAAAATTTATCTATTTACAATATTAGTGTAGATGAATATGTATCAATGCATTTGAAAGCGTACTGTTCTTCAAGATACAGGATTGTTTCCTAGTTTGGAGAACAGTGATCTTATTTATGTGTAATAGCCACTCTCATTTTTGGTGTTTCATCACTGAATATTACTTATAGGCTGATCTTTTTTTCGCAATAAAAGATTACTTACCTTACTTACTATTAAATCCATCAGACTCATTAGTTTACTGACAACATGCTGACACTTATCAGCCCACTGTAGAAAACTGCTAGATCATTCTTTCCTTGGGGTTGTTGTTGGTGGTCTGGTAGATATCACTGTCAGCTATAAGACCGCCGCTTTGTACCCATAGATTTAAGTTAGTGTAAAAGTTTTTTTACTATTTTGGTGTACAATAAAGTTTATTCTATTCTATTCTTGATTGTACTCACCATTGTTTTAGTTCACTTGTTGTCCCGAATAAACAGTCTATCTCTCTATCCATCATTTGCAGTTAATCAGTCCTATGACGCACTCAGTGTGTCCGTGTATGTTTCCGGGTGGTCATCAGATAGTCCCATAGGATGCGGTCACAATTACGATAATGCAGACCAGACAATAGCATCACATTACCTATGTAGCTTGTTTGTGAAAAATGTCGGGCTACCAGGTCTGTTCCCTTTGGTGACCGAGTGATAAGCGATCGGATGCATCGATAACGTATGAGGTATTTAGGTCAGGTTAAAAATGAGATTGGGTACTTTATTTTTAGTTTATGTTGGGACAAATGTTTTTTTAGTTTGCTGATAGTTGTTCCGGGTTGGGGTGTCTAATGTATATGAGGTTACATGTTTGTGAACGCAGTCACTATACAGGCTGTAGGCGCGGGCTTGCGGACGGCGAGCAATGATGAGCTCGCCGTCCGGACCAAGCCCAAGTCGTCGACGGCGCGTACTGTACCACGCGCGCCTCAAGGAGATGTCAGCAAGCCGTAGGGGCCCAGCAGGATCGAAGCCTACTGTGGCCAAGGGTCTGCTTCTGAAAGGAAGACTCGGCCCTGGTATAAAAGGCAACGAAGGAAAAGGAGTGGGTTTTTAGTCAGTAAAAGTCTGATACGCTCTCGCGCTCCGCCCAAGAGTGGGGGATGTCATTGGATGATTTTTCCACCTACAGAAAAAAAAAGTCACTATACATGAGTACCTAATTCCTAGTGTGGGCCAACGTCATTTTAAAATGGACCGTGATTGCCATGTTTAATGGCAATGATGGTTTTTTGATGTAATGCAACTACATGAAAAAACGACCAACTAGATGGACAACTGGGCATTCGGATCCCATAGTCCTTATGTTTTAACACCCAAACAGTTTAAACCTCAATATAACTCGCAATGTGGTTACTATATTAAATTAGTGACCCACCCCAGCTTCGCACGTGTGTCAGAAATTTTTGAAATTATTGGCTTTTATCTACTATTATATGCATGAATTATACGCGTAAACCTTCCTCATGAATCATTCTGTCTATTAGTTAAAACTGAACTGAAACTGCATGAAAATCCGTATAGTACTTTTTGAGTTTATCGCGTTCATACAGACAGACAGACTTGGTAGGGGACTTTGTATTTTCATGTGTAATGATAATGTTAGTCCGATCATTCAAGAATGATCAATCATGCCCATTTTTTAAAAGTATAGGTTAGTATTCAATTTCCCAAAATTATTGTACGATTTGGAATTCATTAGAAATTACTGTCTACGTACCCATGATAAAAGACGTTGCTAAGCGGGCAAGCGCCCTTCTAGAAATTAGTTGCTATACTTAAAAAGTGATGGTTATTATAATTACATTAGGCGTCGACCACATACCGGCTGAATGATTGATGAACGAACGGTTAATCACAAGCTTAGGCGTAGACCAAATTTTCAAGAACGAAACTGCTTATAATCACAAAATGTTGACTACCCCGTGCTTAAGTAACACCATTTAGTCGAGAAAATCCACACACTCGGATAATTTAGAACCGTGTGTATTAAATAAAATTAATTAAGGAAACTTCAAGATTTAGTGGTCTGGATACAATATACAGGAGAGTATGTTCATTTATTTCTACATATTAAAATGTGACCTGAGAAAAATATTTAGTGTACGGAATACGTAAACTTAATTGGGGATACGTTTCTGGTTTCTGGTTCATGTTCTATCTTAAATAAGTGAAGGGTAGCTGTATGTTGTTACTTGATGTTTCTTAATGATTTCGTATAGAATATGCAACGATTTTTTTCCCGTGGGAAATTGTTTAATGACTTTTTACGCTCTAGGGCAGAGTGGGAAAGCGTACCAGACTTTTACTGACTAAAAGCACACCCATGTTCCTTCTTTGCTTTTTCTCTTTCGGAAGTCAACCCATAGTTTCAGTAGGCTTCGGTCCTGCTGAGCCTCTACGGTTTTGCTCACATCTCTTTGAGGAGCGCGTGGAACACAACACACCGTTGATGCTCGTGAATATACAACGTTGCTTTTTAATTTAGAATATAGGACAGCATTGTTTCATTTACGACGTAAGAATTTTCTTATTTATAATTTTCAGTGAACATGTTCTTGCTCAAATTTCTGTTTCAACAACATTCTTATTTTCTTTTTTGTTGGAAAATACCGTCGAATAAATTTTTCCGCTCTGGATGGAGAGAGAGAAAGTGTCAGACTTTTACTGAGTAAAACTCACCTGTATTCCTTCAGTTGCCCTTTGTATTCCCGTACCGCGGTAACTCCTTCAAAACCCCACTACTCAGGCAGACGGATCCTTAACGTTGCACAAGCTAAAATGGAGGACAAAATAAGGCCCTTTATGGAAGACTAGATCAGCAAGCAGTAGTGCGAAGTGGAAAAAATGGAGAGAGGTCTTTGAACAGCAGTGGGACACCCCCATGTATCCGCAGAACGTTAGCTTATCTTTTTTATACAACATTCTTTCCTAATCTTGCCCCGGCAATGTCATCAAAACCTTTATCCTCACAATTTTTATCACCACCTTTTTCCAACACCCCAAATTCATACCTTTAGACAACATGACAGCAACAAATAGCACCATTTCACGATTCAGTACAAAAGCTTTGCTCAAATCCACCACAATCGCTGTTACCTCATGCCTTAGAAGTTACCTATTGTCCCCGACCTTTGTTGGCTACGGATGATCGCGCGTGACTCCTGTACAAATGTGTCGGTTTTATCCCCCGTTTGTTGGGCTAAATGCGTTAACCTACCTCCCCTGCTTCCCCTTTTGATTGACACAGATATTTGATCGTGATCACGATTAAGGGGATCCGAATTAGCAGTTAGGTCTTCCCCGATTTCCTTGATTAAGCTAAAGCTATTTGCTTGTTCAGCTGTTTGAGCGATAGCTGATAGTTTGCCGATAGTTTTGGTGTTCAATTTTCGGGGTTGTTTTGAGCCTTTCTAATTGTTCTGTTTAATTGCTTGTATACAGTAGTTTATACAGAACTGAAAATCTTATACAGGGCAGTGAATGCTCGATAAAATGTCTCTTGCTTTTGTCTTTCAACTTGTCCATATATCTAGTGAAGTTCGTCTTCAGATGCCTGCCTTTTGCCTGCCATTTCGGGGAGTGTGCGTCGGAATTGCATAACCTATTTCCGTATAGCCCGTTCCATTATCAGACCACCAGGCGTACGGCAATGCACCACCGGTACATGGTGGTCATCCCATACGCACAAAACATTTTGGGAACACATTCGTTGTGCGTACAGCTAAGGAGTGGAATGCCTTGCCGGAATCTGTGTTTCCTGATGGTTACACCCGGGAATCTTTATTTCAAGAGTAAATAGGTTACTTCTAGGTAAGCGCGCTCCATTGTCGACCGCATCGTCGCTTTCCATCAGGTGAGATAGCGGTCAAGCGCGAACCTAACAAGATTTAAAAAAAACCTATAACAAAAATGCAATATTCAAATGTTTGTCTAACTCTGTTCCGGCTAATTTCCGAAACCACTGGACTGCATTTGACGCGACTTTCACTAGATGGTTGATGCTATAAGGTGTAACTGAAACTACTTTCTTTTTAGAATACGAATTACAAGTTCATAGCAAAAAAAAACTTTTTTCAATTATGTGAAAAAGAACCAAACGGCATTGTGCTATTTTTACGAGTCTAGCGCGGAGAAAGTCGCGGACACCAGCTAGTAAGTAAATAAAAGAATAAACATCTTTTCTCTTTCTTTTCCAATCCGATGACAATCCATTTAAGAAATCAAATTCAATCTCCTCTAAACACACCCTCGACATTTGAACCTCACTAAATGAATCCTCGAGTCTTCTTATTTTCCTCAATCGTTCCACATAACGTTGTACACAAACCGATTAGTCAGTCGACTAACAAGAAAGAATACTCCACGGGACCGCAATCGGAACAGGATCGGATCCGTTTTGGATCCGTATCGGCGTAGTTATCGCCAATTAAGTGGGAAAGTGGTACGAACATCGCGAGGCGCGCCTTAACGGACGGATTAGCTAGACACGACAGAAAGTACACGTCGGGTTCTGTATTTGTGTTTAGAAGTTTATTTGTTGGGTGGCGGTTGCTGAAATTTAACATTGGTTTTAGGCTTACTGTTTACGGGCGCGTAGCTTCAGACGCGTATTCGTCATTATACGCTTCGTGTCAACGTTCTTGCCGTCTTGTCGTTGCCGCTTCGTCGACACAATTATGTAGTTTTGTATGTAAACTGTGAGCATACTGTTGCTGACTTCTGACCATGTGACTTGTTGTCAACTTAAGGTGTCCTCTCACTGAAGAGGAGGCCTTCATTTATCTACTGAGAAGGAATGGGTAGTAATCTGCTACGCGGGCTCATTGCAGATTGATGGGTGACACATGAATTCGAATTTCTGAGATTTTCGAGTTGCCTATTTGATCTCCACAATCCAATAATTGGGTAACACGATACTCCGTGGTAACACGAGCGTCAGATTTTCTGGTTTCTGACCACCCATAATGACTCTGCCTCCGTAACTGCAGTTGCACCCTTAATAAAACTATATAATCTTTTATACCGCATACATCGAAGGAGTGGAACAATTAGTTCGATTATAATATAGGTGTCTTCAAGACTAGAGTGGCTCTTAAAAAAACACTAGGTACACCCAAAAAAGTTTGATACTTGATAAGCATAAAAAATGTTTCATTATTTTCAAATTTATTTTATAAATCTCCTCATCTCTCATTTCAGGTCTTTGAAATTAGAGAAAACTATGGTTTGATTTGATTTTATGTTATTATTTGTGTATTGGTGTACAATAAAGTATATAATTAATAAATTATAGGTATGAACAAATCCAAAGCCGTGCCAAATACTGAAATAATTGTATGTAATTGCGTTTTGTTCAGTTCAAATGTTTCTGCAATTGATTGCATTACTAATTAAATTACGTTTATAATCTCATCTGGTATCGATGTTACGCATCAAAGGAATGCCCCAGCCGGATATATCTGGGTTCTCTTTGTTCTCCTATGTATCATAGTCAAAGCTTTGTGGTATTTATTCGGAACTTCATCGGTCTAAATAACCATGTTGCCGATCTATGAAGCTTGACTATTCAATCACTATGGAATGTTGAACACATGAGAGGCCATTTGTAAGCTACGTTGTTATCCGAGAATTTTGATACTTGTCAAATATTGAGCAAATATTTCTGGGGCTCGAGCGTAGTTTAAAATGGCGATAGTATCTATTTAGTATAAAAAAAAACAAATAGCAGCCGCTAGCAAAGGGCTTCGCCATCGTGGTCTTAGAAAATTATTCCAAGAATGGTACACCGAGTTTCATCGAAATCCGTTCAGCAAACACACATCACACACACAACACACACACACACACATTAGACATTTTTTTCTTTATAATATTAGTGTAATATTGTATTATGTAAGGTCTGGATTGCCCAGTGGTCAAGGCACCCACATCTCATGCAACAAAGTTTCGGGTTCGAAACCGGGCATGTATAAATATGTGTTTTCTAATCATATGTGCATACTCTCGGGATAAAATAATATCCTATGTACTATTCCATGACATGATCTACCCGTGTACCAAGTTTTATCGAAATCCGTTCAACTGTTCGAGCGTCAAGAACTAAAAAAACATATGCACACTTAAAAACGGTATTAGTGTAAATGTGTAATAAATGATATTTATTTTAACAATCCCCTTACCAAGGCCAAATCCCACCTTTTATTTATATCAAGTTTACACTCAAATCTACCCTCTATACCATATGTTCCTTAAAAATCCAGGAGAGACATATAACTGCCAGTGAGGGGAAGGGTAACTTAACTACTCCCCAATAACTCAGTTTCAATAACTTTTCCCCACGGTGGCCGTAAAATCGGACATTTCATAGTTTTTCGGACCCCATCTCTATAAAAATTTGAGCGGTTAATATGATCTTTAGACGATAGGTTCTTTACGACAAAAGATTGCAAGACCACCTGATGTTTGGAGATCTCAATCTGTAATGAAAATGTTTGAAGGAAACCGATGTTCATTGTAATAAGAAGTTCGATGTACCATTGTTCAGCGCCTCATTACAAATCTTGAAAATAGAACAATCTTTGATTTTAAGTTTTTTTTTTTATGAAAGTCATAGAGCGACTTGTAAATAAACCAGCCAGTATTATATATACTTAGTTCCTTAGCTTACAACACCGCTCAAGTCGAAAATTGGCGATTTTAACATTTGAATGCCTTTAGATGGAGCTGCTCATTGCGCGTCTAAACCATTGGTCACATGATATAGATTTCAGCCATCCAAGCCAGTCGCCTAGCCTCTTAACACCGCACAGTTTTTTCGTTTCCTGTAAAGTTGGTAAAAATGACTTTTTTTTAATTCTAGTAAGGTTCAGGCTTGACCGCTATCTCACCTGATGGAAAGCGTCGATGTGGTCGACGATGGAACTCGCTTACCTAGAAGTTACCTATTCGCCCTTTGACTTAAAGATTCCCGGGTTGTAGCTATCAGGAAACACAGATTCCGGCAAGGAATTCCACTCCTTAGCTGAACGCACAATGAATGTGTTCCCAAAACGTTTGACTTATGCGGTGTTGTTAGCTAAGGGATGATATCAATCATTCATTTGTCATAAGGGTGTATGTTACAAATGAATCGATTCAAACTCTGAATGGAAGGGAATGATTGAACGAATTCATACAAACCGGTACTTCCAATCATAGTTTCTTTTTAAAGGTCCTAGTGCTAACTAAAAGGCGCATTCATCAACTGAGTTTGTTGTTTACTCACAAAACCTAGTTCTTTGGAGACTCGCTAGTCGTTCTAGTTACGAATTCTGTCTGTCAAAGAAACTTTGAGCATAACTAAACTTTTCGATGGTGGTTCGACTCACATTTATATTCAACCTCTTTGAAAATTAGATATGAAGGCTAGGAGTTTTTGGTGCCAGATTTTATTCTAGACTTTTTTTTCAACCGCGAATTTTTTGTATGTTGGTAATTGGATAGTGTAGTAATTGCGTTCATATACCCAATTACGCGCAGCGCATCTATCAATAATAGTTATAAAAAATATATTCTAAACCATTTTGAAGGAAACTTCCTCCAGACCTCAAAAATATTTTTTTTTTCTTCATCTTATATCTTACCGGCCACCATGGAGTTTCTTGCACATTCTTCTCCAGAGAGATCAACACGTTGAAATGTGCAATAAGTATCATTTTCCTGACTGACTGAATTCTTGACAATTCAAAAATGCTTGTAAATAAATGGTTTATTTCAAATAAATACTTTGAATCTTGAATCTTTGAGGACTTTATTTTTATCAACACTACACTCGCGTGATTGGCCGTCTCCTCTTATTTTTGATAACTGCCAAACTTGAAGAAGTTTATTAAACTTCAGCTACAAGCTGAGCGCCTCATTTTCAAGTTCTCTCCTGGATACTTTGAGTTGGCGCCTAAAGCTCGTTCCGGCTCTTATGTGTGGCCTAATCTACGCTACTCGTAGCATTGCCTACGTGATCTTTAGTATTATATGTGTTCCCAAAAAGGTCTGCGAAATTATAATATGAATTTATTTAAGATAACACTTTTAACTTCTACGGGAGATCTTCTGACTAAAACCCACCCGTGTGCCTTTTTGAAAAATCCTGCTTCTGGCAGTTTAATGTTCTAGAACGATGATTTAGCATTAATCTTTTAATGAAGTTAAACTCCCGAAGCCTATACGCATATTACTGCTAGTATTCGGTAAAAAAAATAAAAATAGATCTATCTCCCCTTTCCCAGGTACCTACTTACTCTTCTTCTCCTGGCTAGACGTCATCCCAATTAAGAATAGAATAAACTTTATTGTCACAAAACTTTTGCACACAATTTAAATATATGGGTACAAAGGCGGTCTTATCACTGACAGCGATATCTACCAGACAACCTTAGGGTGGAATGTAAGAAGATGATGGTGATGTGTGTGTGTGGGTGATGTGTGTGTGTGTGTGGGTGATGTGTATGTATCCCATTTATTTGGGGTCGGCCCTCTTTGTCTTCGTTTTCCGTTATGCACAATATTGTACCATGTCATTGTCAAGATGAGTTTCTCTAAGGTCTCTTTGGACCGTCGTCAACCAACGGTGGAGGGTGGTCTTCCACGCGCGCGCTTCGTCGTAGGCAGTTCAAGGGCAAGCTTCACCATATGATCTTCTGGGCGTCTATGTTCGTGACCATACCGCCGTAAGCGCTTCTCTTTGACTTTATCGGATATCGGAGAAACTATAAAACTGCCTCTTATGTGCTCATTAGGGATTTTATCTAGTAGTGTGACTCCTGCTGACAAGCGAAGCAAGCACATTTCAGTTGCGTGCAGTTTATTTAAGAGCTGCTTGTTTGTTGTCCAGCATTCGGTTTTTTTTTTTATTTCAATAGTTTAATAATACCTACTATTGAAATAAAATAAAAAAACTGAGCAAGTGCGAGTCGGACTCGCGCACTGAGGGTTCCTTACAAACTTCAAAGGTAAATTGCGGTTTACGGTATATGACGTATTAAAAAAAAAACTACTTACTAGATCTCGTTCAAACCAATTTTCGATGGAAGTTTGTACATGTACATCATATATTTTTTTTAGTTTTATCATTCTCTTATTTTAGAAGTTACAGGTGGGGGGCACACATTTTATCACTTTGGAAGTGTCTCTCGCGCAAACTATTCAGTTTAATCTCCAATCTCATAACTCAATATCATTTTTGAAGACCTATCCATAGATACTCCACACGTATGGGTTTGATAAAAAAAATTTTTGAATTTCAGTTCTAAGTATGGGGAACCCCCAAATTTTATTGTTTCTTTTTTTTCATTTTTGTGTGAAAATCTTAATGCGGTTCACAGAATATATCTACTTACCAAGTTTCAACAGACGTACAGACAGACAGACATGAAGAATCTATAAGGTTCCGTTTTTGCCATTTGGCTACGGAACCCTAAAAACGACACCTACAATAATTATCACTGCTACTAAGTCAATACCATCTATTAGTCCTAAACGTTTACCCTGAGCACACAAGTTATACGCACAGTGATAATATATCTCTTGTGTTCGTATCAATCCGCGCTTCTATCTAATCCCTTATCACACTCTGCTCTCACGATTTGCGCTGAACGTGTGTTTCGACGTGGTTTTCGTGATAACTAACTAGTTCAAAAGCAAAGTTACGTGTTCGTTTGATTTGGAAATTTATATAAAAACTTTATTTATGTACTAAAGCTACCTTATGGCTTGAAAGGAAAACGTCCCTGTCTATGTTGACCGCAGCGAAAGTGTCTTGATGATCAGAAGGTTTTTTTTTTATTAGGTGGGAAAATCATCTTATGACATCCCCGCTCTTGGGCGGAACGGGAGATAGTGTCAGACTTTTACTGACTAAAAACCCACTCCTGTTCCTTCGTTGCCTTCGTCCCCGGGCCCCGGGTTTCGCTTTCACACTACCCGTGGCCCCAGTAGGCTTCGACCCTGCTGGGCCCCTACGATTTGCTGACATCTCCTTGAGGCGCGCGTGGAACAGTACGCGCCTTCGACGACTTGGGCTCGGTCCGGACGATCAGAAGGCTTAGAAAAATGACTGTTCTGTTAGTATTCCCGCCACTCGCTAAGTACAAAATGTCTGGCAATGATATTACTTATCACATGACTTCTCCGCAGGTAATGTTACTCACTTGAGGGTCAAGCTTTACGCTGGTTTAGAAGAAGACACCATATTTTTTCTTTTTGAGCCTTTTTTTATAAATAGCTTACAGAAAACCCTACCTCTGTCTTTCTATCCATTACTAACAATTCAAATATGTTTAGTTTGTTAAATGTTTGCGATGTAAATTTGTAAGAAAATAAAACAACAATAATTTTGTTCATAGCATAGCATAGTCGGCTTTATAATTTTCCCACTGTTGCGACTCAGGCCTCCTCTCTAGGAGAGGGAATGGGCCGTAATCCGCCACGCGGGTCCAGTGCGGATTGGTGAATGTCACATGTCTTCTGTGTTCACATGTGGTTCTAGTACATGCGGTTTCCTCACGATATTTTCCTTCACCGTTTTGAGAGCAGTGGTGATGAAATAAATTACACAAAGTAATGCGCCTGGCTGTGTTTGAACCCGCGACCTACAACTCGTAAGCCGGGGCCGTTACCAATCGGCCACCACTGCTCTCTTGTTCAGATCAATACAATCTGTACCTTAATGAAAGATGTATAACAACAGTACTGCAAAACTTCGTGCCTATCGTTAACGAAAACTACCTATGAAAAAGGTAAATAAGTCGTTTTATCCCATCAAATGCAGTCACAAACTCATCAAAGCCCATCCTTTACAAAACGTTCTAAAACTAAACACACAGACAAACTCCTAACATCGACAAAAACGTAACCAGAGATCCGGCTATCGAGTTTTTAAGCCTTATAAAGCTCACTGTAAAAGCGATCGTCAACATTGTTCTCACACAATCAGTTTGGCACACACATAATCAGTTGTTCACACACATAAATTGTTCAGCGAGGCTTTGTGTGCAAAGGCTAATTGATTTCGGCAGGTCCCGCCTAGCCGGTGAAGAGTTTGGGGTGTTGCGGATTAGAAAGTTGGTGAAAGGGACCTTTCGCATCTCTCATTTAGACAATCAGAGGTGTATTTAGATTTGCTTCACCACACGTTCGATACGGGGGTTTGTGTAGAGTTCAGCAATGGTGGTTCTCGTAATCTATTCTGTACCAAATGGGTGTTTTGGGCTGCAGAATTGTTCAAAAGAGATATCCTGACCTTGAAACGCAAAGGGCAACTGAAGGAACACAGGAAGTTATTTGATGACTCCCATCTCAAAGAAATTGTATCGTATTTTTTTCGCATTTCACTATTTTTTATCAGTTCAGGTTGACGGGAATTTTGGTTTAGTCACAGTATAAGTCCATCGAGTTTCTTGCATAATCTTTTCCATAAAGATACACGCTTTTTAATGTGCACTAAGCTTCATTTTTCTGACTGACCCACTTCTCAAATTCATTTCTCGCAGAAGTCCGTAGTTATGGACTCTACTCCGTATCCGTCTTAGTCTGGTTTCTTACGATATGAACTTCACCGGGTCATTAAGACAAGTAAGCTTCACGAAGACAAGTATTACTGTCGATCCATACCGAAGTGTTTCAATGTTGTCTTAAGAGCGTCTTTATTGGGTGAGAAATCATCAAAAACTTCTCCCGCTCGTATCAGACTTTTACTGACTAAAATCCACCCGTGTGCTTCAATTGTCTTTTGCGAACCAGTACCAGTAAATCTTTCGAACAATCCCACAGCCCTGGTCTAAGAAACTAAGTAGTTTTAGGTACAATAGTTGAAAGGAAACCTAAACAACAATACAACAATAACATTATCCTTTACAAATGACGTTTTTCCAAGCAGAGACAAGCTGCTAAAATACAAAAACAAACAATGGAGCATCTGAACGGAGTCTAATGGTCCGAATGCTACCGTTGAATAATTAACAGAGAATTAGGGCTGCCCCGCCCCATCCTGCTGTTTGCCTGAATAATGTCTTTTAAAAATCGATTCGTTAATGGCGTCTCGATTTACATATCTTTACTTAGTATCGTGTCGGTAATTAATTTTGCGCTTTTTAAAGTAAAATTGAAAAGGTTGAATTTGAGGGTGTTGTTTCAGGGTGCTGTTTGCTTTTGAAATAACGGATTTTTGAAACTCGGTTCCTGGAAACTGGAGTTCTTGTCGGTTACCTAATTTATTTTATATTGTATTATTTATATATTAGGATGAAAACAGATGGCTTGTAGCGGAGATGAGATGAGAATGTTGACATGTATGTGAGGAGTGACGTGAATGAATAAAGTGAGAAATAAGCACATTAGAGGAAGTTTAACAGTGAGGCCAGTAACTGAAAACTTAAAAGGGAATTTTAATACAATCATGTGAAAAGGGGGGGTGAAAGGCATGTTACTAAAAGAATTATGAATATACATGTGGATGGATAGAGAAGAAGAAAGAGATCAAAGATAAAGTGAATGGATTGTGCGAAGAGTGATATGAAAGAAATGGGTTTCATGGATAGCGTGTCTGCTGATAGGATAGAATGGAAGAAAAAAAAGGTGTTGCGCCGACCCTAAGTAATAATAAATAATGATCAAATCCAAACCAAACCAACCAAAATATTTACATATAGTATGTATTGCATTGGAAGGCCATCCACAAGATGAACCGATGACATGGTGAGGATCGCGGGAATTCGATGGATGCAAGGCGTACAGAACCGGTCGTTGTGGCCACACTTAGGAGAGGCCTATTATTATACAGGGTGTCAAACTTTAACGTTTAGAATGATCTGGCCAGTTTTAGTTGGCCATATCATGAAGTGATCAATTCCTATGATCTGGCCACGACATATATACCAATATGTTTAAAGTTTTGGTTTATCTATTGTTTTTGATGATATAAACTAGTGCTTGACTGCGATCCCACCTGATGGTAAGCAGTGATGCAATCTTTGATGGTGAAGCGCACTAGTTTATTAAGAAATATTCATTCTAACCTTGAAGGCCCTCAAAATTTAAATCGAACGGGAACACTGCAACAGGCAAATTGTTCCAATCCTTCGATGTACGATTTATTTGTCTTAACATAGAAAATTTACTCTCTTTGTCATACCTAGGCTACAAAATTACCTCTAATCCATAATTTCAGTATATAAAAGTTTCTTGAGTGCTGTGGTTTTCTTGAGATATTGCTATAAGTGACTTCCGCCGTAACTTTCAGACAGCTCTAAAATAAATGAAAACCTTTAAAAAAAGTTCCACATCCGTATTTATTCATTTAAGTAATGGAATTTGTGGATCTTTTTAAAATATGGCGTCGTTATTTTTGTAGAAAGGATCTCGCCGACCCGCTGAGAGGCATCTTTGGGGGCAGGGGGGCCTTGCTTTCACATACAAACATAAAATACATACTGTATTTGATGGTTGGAAGTGAAATATAGAACCTTTTTAGGAAGCACATCGTGCAGTCAAGAAGAATCAAAATCATTTATTTCAAACTAGCTTCTGCCTGCGGCTTCGCCAGAGTGAAAGTCGGTTTCTCCATACAAACTTTAGAACCCCGTTTCACCCCTTTAAAAGTTGAATTTCCAAAAACCACTTTTTAGTTCTCATCTACGGCATAAAATGAAGCCTTGTGCCAATTTTCATGATCTTAGGCCCAGTAGTTTCGGCTGTGCGTTGATATGTCAGTCAGTCAGTTTCTCCTTTTATATATATAGATAGCTAGTCCAGCGGGGACCACGGCAACTCATTTTTTAAAAAAACGTCAGCCCTGGCAGGTCAGCAAGATTGCCGGGGCCGGGGGCATGAACACAACGCTTCGTCATCCTAGATTTGGTCCCAACCGGACGGTGAGCTACCCCTTGATCGCCATGCGCAAGCCCGCGCTTACGATGGCCGGGAATCGCCCTGTGAACTTCAACGTGTCCCCGGGGCGTCTCCGCCGGGGAACCATTCTACCTAATATTTAAACATTCTAGACTCTCTCCTTGCCTAAGTTTATTTGTAAAAGGTTCAGCTACTAAAACTCAACTAAAAACATACTAACTACATATTAATTAGCTACATGTACACACAGAAACCCGTATAAAGAGCCCTACTTAACACTAAACTGCTTATGTAACGAAATGATCCCGTATTGCCCGTTGAATTAGCCAGAAAATAAATCATTCATTCATTCACTCGCAATCCGTGGCCTAATTCCGTTTGCAGGCAAAACTAGAGGACGAAACACAGCTCGTGTAATTAGGAGTTAGTAATGTAGTGTGTCGTAACCATTGCGCGCTGTACTTGAAACACAGTAATTTTTCGAGTGCTCGGCCTTCGATGTATACTGAAACAGCTTTTATGGATACTCTCGGGTTGTGTCGGTTTTTTTCGGCGGTTTTCGGTAGTGTTCTTGGAAGTAATTTTAAGTACTAGGCTACTAACGATGCCAACTTGGTTTTGTGGAGGTTTTGTTTTTAGTTCCTAGAATTTGGATAGACTTGTTTGGGTAAATAAACTGCCTACTTTATTACATAAAAACCACCAGATTTTGCATGTAGATGAAAAAAAAAGCAAAAGTGGAAAGGAAATAAAAAATATTATTACGAGCGCCCTATTTTAATTTAAGACAAAAGAATAACTCTCTATTCATATAATATACGAAAGCTGCATTGAAAATTCACGGTATATGCAAAACCGCGCTTGTTTCCTATCCGGTATTACCACGTAAATAAGAACAAGATGCCGCATCTAACCCTTTGCCTCCGCCAGGCACCTCGTTAGATGCATTTTACCGAACAAAGCGCGCTCCGCTCACACTGGTTGCACACCGCACACCCGTGAAGATGCGCCACAGAATTGCAAAGTAATAAAGCGGTTTTGCCTTTTTAATGAGGTTTTAACATCCCTGAGAGCGCCACCAAATGAGATTACAACACAACGTGTGAAATGTCGCAATTGTTTTCTTTCGCTCCCTATCAGCTGATTCAGCAAAACGATTCAGAAAAAAAAAAAACGTTTGTCTTTTTCGGATCCACTGTCATCAGACCCCAATGTCTTACCTAAACAAATTGCAGAGGCAATACAGTGAGATGAGCGAATAACGCGCCCGCAATCAGCTTTCGAACGAAACGAGGCCGTGCTTGAAAAGAAACAAATTAGATCAGTCTCAAGAACGCCGCTTTGAAATGGGTGCTGGTAAAAAAGAGCGCGTTACTAATGAAGGGTTACCCGACGTAGGGCATTCAGTTCGTTCCTACATTCCTGTTTGCTCGATGGTCTCAAGTGTAGAACGTGTGAGTACTTAGACCCTTGTTCCCAATGAGGGTTAAGTAGAATAGAATGCCAGTTGACAAATATTTTTTTATGTTGAAGTGTTGAAGTACACTCCAATAAAAGGTTTGTTTTTGATTGAAGAGTTTGTTACTCAAGTGTACTTAGTTACGTTTAGAGA
Source organism: Mythimna vitellina (assembly GCA_949316375.1). Classification (NCBI taxonomy): domain Eukaryota; kingdom Metazoa; phylum Arthropoda; class Insecta; order Lepidoptera; family Noctuidae; genus Mythimna; species Mythimna vitellina. Next base: position 18,024,186 of record OX438701.1, on the reverse strand, counting down.
TGAGTCGTTACTCGAAACCTAATTTAGTAATGTCACTTTTTTTTTTTACTTAATTTATAAAGGTACTTCAGATTTTATTGAGGGGCTATTACGTGCGAAAATCTACAATGTTCTCGTCGTTTCTTCCATTTGAAAATCCAGCTTTATTTTAATCAAATCCATCGCAATATTTCTCTTTTGTTGCCCAATCCGTTTATTTCACATCTCGATCCAATTTTTCAATACATCCCAAGGCGGGCCTTTCCTCATTTTTCCACCTTCGCTTATATACGACTGCCTACGTACGACCTACCTTATGATTCCGTATGCGTTCAGAGAGTAATTTTCCACATTTTTCTGAGCCCCGTGTTTCCATCGTGTTAATCTTGCTTGCCTGATCTCTCTGACACGTCGTGCCTTCCTGCCGTAATATTAGGATAAGCTCGGGTTGTATGTTTTGTAACTGAGCTTGGGTTAGGTTCTAGCTTCATGTTATCCTTTAGAGCATTTTCTATGTTTTCATTTTCTGTTTCTTTGGGTATTGATAAAATCAATTCTTGTTAGTGTTGTTTTATTTCGGCTTTTGATGTCGTATTGATAAATTAAACTTTGTATAATCTAAACATTGTTTTTTCTTGAAAAAAATACTGTTTTGTACTGCAAATCAATATTAGTAGTTAGACTTGAGAGAGAGGGCACCACATGCCATACATTCAATACATAAAGTATTGAATGTTTAATATTGGTCGCGTTCATAACGTTGTCATCATCATATATTTCTCTAAAACATTGGCACTTTAGTTATGTATACTATTCTAAGTAAGAATGTCCCATTAAAATAGAATTGACAGGGTAAACCAGTATTTTCAACACTTTCCTAGAATACGTATAGTTATACAGCTACTTGAATTGTTTGCGACCAATTTTCTACCATTATTCCTTACTCCTACTGTTAACACGGAAAGCAACAAGGAAATAAAAATAACGCTTCCAGCTTAGAATAATTTTATGTAGGAATGAGTTCCCAATACCTATAAAGCAGTATGGAGTATTTATCGTACAGCCGACGGTTGCGAGTAACAGATTTCACGATTCTATACATCGATTTCTCGAGTATTCGAGAATCGATACTGGTTTATATCGATGATAGCTGTGTGGTTACGCGTAGATGTAAACGGTTGCTTCGGAACGGGTAGCAAAGGGAATTCCAAATATGTGTGGGGAAAACTAAATTGTTTGGATAAACAACGTAAGGGAATCCGCGTTTTAGAAAAAATATTGGCTTGGATAGCGCTGTGGAAAATGGAGTCGATGCATTTGCACTGCGCTTGTAGCTAACCATCATGAAAATAAAATGTAAACGAAAAAGATATTTTCACTGATTTGATGAGAATTTCTTGGGGGGCAAAGGGATGCAGTGGAATATTTTAATGTTTTTTTTTTTTAAATTATGATGAAGAGATTTATTCTCATCTTTAGTTTTTTGCGGGATTTATTCGAGTAAAGTTCAAAGGTGGTTTTCATTATTCGTTAATTGATTCTTAGTAGATATTGTGATGGAAAATTGGTGTTGTGTTATTGTATCTTCATTGTTTGCACAAGAGAAAAACATGTTTTGCCCAAATTCTGCAAAAATATTAGAATGTGACACATCAACATTCAAATGGGAAACAAAGTGACTATATTCTATCTGCCTTGTGTAAATTAATTTGATTTGCTTTCTTTCTATCTAGCTTTCTTTCTTTCCTTATTTTCTCTCCTTTTTCGCCTTCTTTCTTTCTATTGTTTTAAAATTAAATATTTTCTGAACTTGAAACTGGATAAATGCAAAAAAAAACTTTATTATATAAAGTTTGTTTTTTTTCTTTTTGGCTTTACTTAAGACGGTCCTTTTCAACTCGCCTATTGTCAACGTCATTAATTCAACGTAATTCCGTGATTTACTCGAACATTTCACAAAAGTTGTTTCAGAAAATACGTGTTTTTTTAAAACCCTTAAAAGTTTTTGAGAAAAATTGTCGTCATTCAGAATCTAGATTAAATGTGCAAGGTTTCTATAGACATACTTTTTTATATTTTTTATATATGAGCAGATTATGGAGGGCCCAAGCTCACGTAAAATAGCAAATTTTCAGAGACTTTAACTGAATTTTACACAAATTTATGTTTTGATTTCTATAGAAGCCTAGATAGTATCCACAAGATATATGTGTATCCAAAACATCTGGAGAAAGATGTATAATAACATCATAATCACGTAAGAGCGGTTGTATCAAAATGTAACTCGAGTTGCACGCTCTTAAGTTAATTTTCTAGTCAGTGGATTCGGTGAATTTTTCAATCGATATCAACAATTTACTATCTATGTAATTTCGTCGTCGTAAACCAACGAATTAGAGTAATCCTGTAGAGAGGCGCCTTGTACAAATTGATACAGTAATAGCTTCAGCTATATAGTTTCAATTATGGCTGCTTGTTTTGGTTTACGCCCGTTTTACACTGTTTAGGCGTTAAATTGGAAGTTTTCGGAATAATGGCTCCGTTTAATGGTTATAGGGTTTAACGATATTTTGATTGGAAATGTTGATGATGATATTGGATGAACAAAGGCGTGATGCTAGTATGAAGTTCTAGTGTTACAACAAAACTATGTACAAACTTTAGGTCAGGATGGTGACCAGGGCCTCAAGTCTGCTATTACAATAGTGTCAGAATGGTCTATCATTGATTTCATAATTGTTGATTTTGACAAGTTTGGTAATCTACAAATATAATGGCGTCATTATGACTTTCCAATAGTCAACCACTGACATCTCCATTGAAAGAAGTGGCATAGAATGGGGATCTCGTGTCGTCGCGGATGACTGCTAAAATTTTGACAGTTCCTTTGATCAGTGACCTACCATTTGAACGTCATTGTGCAGTCATTGCTTTTAATAAGCTCAATATTGTCATTCTACCACAACTCTATTACGAGATCATTGACCGATCAATGATCGATCATTATGAATTATCAGATTACTAACTTTTAGCAAAATGACAATGGGATCGTGTTGGAATGACGAAATTATGAAAATAGCAGACTTGGGCCGCAGCCTGTTTTCCTTTAAGATGAAGGCACGTGAACACATTTACAAGAAGTTGGTAGAATCATCACAACGTTGATTGTACTCTTCTTTTATTAATTCATTTCTTTTATTTTCATTCTACTATTATTAAGTTTTTTATTCGATATATTCGACTATTTATTAAGTTAAATCTACCATGTTATGTTTCTTCACTACCCTAAGGTCGACTAATAGAAAATACCTAAGCCATTAAGTCTGCCTTTGTACAGTGTTATTTTGTTCAGGAGAAATTCTACACGGTATTTAAATGAAACTTTTACGCACTAGCTTCTGTTAGTGGCTTCGCCCGCGTGGGACTAATACTTTAATCTACTATAAAATAAAAGCTATAGCTAGTATATGTAAGTTTTATCAAAATCCGCTCTCTAGGCCTCTCGCGCAAAGTCCTGGTTCAGGCCGTGATCCGGAGCAAGAGGGAATAGGAAGCGGCAGCGTATTATTCAGTGCCTCATGCCCCAGCTGCCGCCACAGGAGTGATATGTGCCATTCCTGACGTGGACTTGCGGACGACGAACAATGGGTAGCTCGACGTTCGGCAGTCCAGTAAGCACTGAGCCGTCGACGGCGCGTGGTGTACCACACGCGCCTCGAGATGACAGTCAAACCCTAGGGACCCAGCAGGACCGATGCCCGCTAGAGCCGCAGGAACTTTTAAAAGAGCTACCACGGTCCTGGAGCACAAAGGGCAAGTTTAGGACACATGTTGGTTTTAGCTAGTGAAAGTCTGACAAGCCCTTTTGCTCTACCTTAGAGCAGGAGATGTCCTATAATGTTTTCCCACCACGAAAAAATAAGGTTTTTTGTGATAGTAATAGACACCCATGCTTACTTTTGACATTTACTATATTAATAGTATGAAGCAAGTAAGAGAGAATAGTAAGATGATATTCTAATGTATATGTTGTATTATTATTTGCGTGATAAAGTAACAAATATATATACATCTTGGATACATTCATATCAACTCACATTTGTAACATTAATAGGAAATGAACTAGAATAGTAAAATATGATATTGATAGGATTATCTTTTTCACTCGGCTTTGTTTCTGGGGCTTATCCCACATAATCCGACCAATATATATATGTATATTAAAAAAAAAATTGCTTCTACCTATGTCCATTATAGACTTTGAAACCATTTAACTAATATGCCTCAACCTAATGGTTTAAGACCACAAAATATTGCATTGTATTTCATTAAAAAAAAAATATAATAAAAAGTATACTTATTTATTTTTTCCCATACATAGTAAAATTTGTAGTTTAGAAGAACAAGTTTACAGACGAAAGACAGGAACCCACATGCTACTGGACTCCAGGACCTGTACCATGACGTTTAAAGTAAGATTGTTTCATTCTTATTTCCAGTGTGGGTAAGCGATGGCGCTACACAACCTGTATAGCTCTGTCTCTTACCCACACTGAAATAAGAATGAAACAATCTTACTTTGAACGTCATGGTACTTAACCCTGCTGGTCTCCAGGTCTCCTAATTTCGAAAACATTATGAAAAACCATGGTTTGAGTATACTATTACATTAGCAGAGAGCTCTTATAACTCATCAAAATATATATAATAACAAAACGTCAAAATAAATAAATTATATAAAATTAAATTAGGACCTCAAATTAAATTATAAAGAAAAATGTGGAATTTTGTGGAATGATATTATTATTAATATTAATTAATATCACCATATAACATATCAGTTTGAATAGATTACCTAAATGAAGTACCTGTCGACGAAAAGACAATCTGTACAAATGCAGTACTAATAAGTCCTTCATATATTTCATTTGGTTTTTAACATATTACAAGTCGATGCTAATTAAAACTGTTTAAGGCAAAATGAGCTATCAACAACACGTCTGAACTGATCTTGTAATTAATGTGTTATGTTTATAATTAATCTTGAATGTTCTTGTAATTTATTATTCCGAAGTTTATATAAGTGGTTACGAACTGATGATCAAAAACCTCTCCTGCTATACCTACAAAGTTTCATTCATTTTCATTCGATCTTTACACAATGATGTCAACTACACTAATCATTTCCTACATCGTCATTCCCGTGTTCTGTTCTACAGTAACTTTGTATTTCTGAAGTTATAATTTTCATTCTATCTTTACACAATGATTTCAACTACACTAGTCATTTCCTATATTGTCATTCTCGTGTTCTGTCCTACAGTAACGTTATATTTCTGAAGTTATCATTTTCATTCGATCTTTACACAATGATGTCAACTACGCTAGTCACTTCCTACATCGTCACTCTCGTATTCTGTGCTACTGTAACGTAATATTTCTGAAGTTATCATTTTCATTCGATCTTTACACAATGATGTCAACTACACTAGTCATTTCCTACATCGTCACTCTCGTGTTCTATTCTACAGTAACGTAATATTTCTGAAGTTATCATTTTCATTCGATCTTTACACAATGATGTCAACTACGCTAGTCACTTCCTACATCGTCACTCTCGTATTCTGTGCTACTGTAACGTTATATTTCTGAAGTTATCATTTTCGTTCGATCGTTACACAATGATGTCAACTACACTAGTCATTTCCTACATCGTCACTCCCGTGTTCTGTTCTACAGTAACGTTATATTTCTGAAGTTATCATTTTCATTCGATCTTTACACAATGATGTCAACTACACTAGTCATTTTCTACATCGTCACTCTCGTGTTCTATTCTACAGTAACGTAATATTTCTGAAGTTATCATTTTCATTCGATCTTTACACAATGATGTCAACTACACTAGTCATTTTCTACATCGTCACTCTCGTGTTCTATTCTACAGTAACGTAATATTTCTGAAGTTATCATTTTCATTCGATCTTTACACAATGATGTCAACTACACTAGTCATTTCCTACATCGTCACTCTCGTGTTCTATTCTACAGTAACGTAATATTTCTGAAGTTATCATTTTCATTCGATCTTTACACAATGATGTCAACTACACTAGTCATTTCCTACATCGTCACTCTCGTGTTCTGTTCTACAGTAACGTTATATTTCTGAAGTTATTATTTCCCTAGCCATTTCCCAGCTAGTTTTGGGTCGGCTTCTAGCCTAACCGGATGCGGCTGAATACCCGTGTTTTACACGGAGCGACTGCCTATCAGACCTCCACAGCCCAGTTACTGGGAGTCATAATACTCCTTGGATAGACTGATGGTCAGACTTTCTGGTGTCTGACTACCTATAACAACTGTCAAAGATCTGCGAATGACAACCAACGGCTTTAGGTGCTTTCCGAGGCACGGGGTGTTAGTAATATCTTACATAAACTTAGAAAAATACATATGAAAAATTTACATGGGTATTGTGTGAACAGTGATTTGAAAGAAAAGGAAGTTAGTGATAGAATGACGGTTGACAGGATAGAATGGAAGAAACAAACGTGTTGCGCCGACCCCAAATAAGATGGGATAAGGGCAGGAAGATGATGATTGCCTGGTTTCTCATTACATTTCTGAAGTACAGTAAATAAAATAGGTAAGTAACCAGGGTCATCATATACAACTATACAAACTTGAACTGAAGTTTTCGTGGAATGATAAATTAATGAATTTTATTTATCTGAGTTTTTGATAATAACAAGTTAACAATTTTAGATACGTGATCACCTATTACAAAGGTGAAAGTTTGTGTGTGTGTTTGTTATTATTCATTCAAACGACAAAACGGAATTGGATGAAATTTGGCACACAGGTGGACCAAGTTATAGAAAAGGACCAGTCAAATTGGTTCAGTAGTTTTTGAGTTTAATCATTACAAACAAAATTGTAATTAAAAAAATACAGAAATACAAATGTATCCTTATATATAGGTACATGTTAACTTTCAATTTTCGACTCACGCGGGAGAAGCCGCTAGCAGATGCTAGTTTATCATGAGCCAAGGTCTTTACAACTAACCGGTGACATATATTATACGCCAGACTATTCACATGTATTGGCCATGCCGCTTGAATGGTTTTTATGTATAGACGTGAAAATGATTGAAGCGACATCACGCGGCCTCAATACTAACTACCTATGTGGCGTCACATCACTCTTTTGATAGTCCAAAGTAATTAATAGTCTATCAATCAATACACTAGAGTTACCTATTCATAACCTTAACGGTGCTACAGACTGGTCTGTTGATCTAATGTTTGCAAGCACGTCTGCTGGGCGTAGGTTAAGTTATCAGGGGCCTTATCATGACATGTTGAAATGACAGCCCTTTTCTTAAGTTGAGAACCCATCCGGTGACTTCTCTCGATCTTTCGTGTCAGACTTTTACTGACTAAAACTACTCCTATGTCCGTCAGTTGCCTTTTGCGCTCTAGGAACAAGGGTTTCATTTTCAGAAAATCCCCGCGTTATGTCAGGCGTGCGAGCGCAAAAGATCTATTATATATACACTTTATACAGCTTCATCTCTTTAAAAATTCAGTTTAGGTCGTCAAATAGATCGCTTTAAGAGCTTGTAGTAGGGCTTCTCAGGAATAAAGCAGCTTTCTATCGGTGAACAAAATTTTAGCAATCGGATCAGTACTTCCAGAGATTACTTCCTACAAACTAAACAATAAAAAAAAACTTTACCTCTTTATAATATTAGTGTAGAAGTGTAGATGAACAACGCGACAAAATATCGCTGTACACTCATAGCAACATAACTATTCGGTCACTATTGATCACCATTTTTTTTTAAGTTTATTGTGTGCACTGTGTACGGTTACGAGCAATATGTATATATGTTGCCACTTTATACATAATATGATATCGTATTTCCTCTTTACTTATTCATTGTTTCTCTTTTTTTTTATTCCCTATAATTTATTTTTATTTATCTATCTTATTCAAATCTATTAGCACACAATACCGTGGCGACGTCTTTATGTCGATACCGTTACGACCTACTACTAATACAACGACATTGAGGGAGTTTTTGTGACGGAATTCCTAGACATTCATAGAGGAAATAGTCTTTTTTTATAATTTCACTGTATTTTGGATTAGTTCCCAAGGATGCGGGATTTTTCAATAGAGTAACCATATAGTCCTGAAATGAAAAAAGCAACAGAACGAGCCCGGGCAAAAATTCTTTGTATATGACGACCAAGTTATATATCTCCTTTGTTGTCTGTACATGATTATAATGACTTAACCCGATAGCAAGTCTACGCCAGCGGCGAGCGGGGCCGCATCGGTAAGCGAGCGCTGGGCACTATGAACGGCGTCTCATGGCGTGCTTCAAATATTTTCATACTTTTGATCACACCGCTCGCCGCCCCGCGCTTAGCTCCCGCTCACAGCGGCAAATTCGTGAACGCGCCGTAAGATGGGCCGTCACGGCCGAAATTCGGTCAGAAGATTACATTAGTAGGTACTCACTACAAAATCAAGAAATAAACATGTGTTACTGAAGTAATGACAGACACACGATACAAAACGTTCTAATGGACAACGTCCTAAGTAATGACTGTGGACGTAAATGTAATAACACCTTTCTAGTTAATGAATGTGGAGTTTAATCACTATTTACATTTAACGGCTAGCTAGGCTGACGCGACGCCTAAATATTTTAGTTACAATGTTGTTGAAAACCTGAATCCATCATTGTAATTAGTGTAGTAAAATACATACTAGCTGACCTAGCAAACCTTGTTCTACCATAAATACATAATCAACTTTATAATGTTCCCACTGCTGGGACTCTGGCCTTCTTTCTAAGCGAGGGTTTGGGCCGTAATCCACCACGCGAGCTCAGTGCGGGTTGGTGCAAGTCACACGTCATCGATTTTTTTTATTCTAGGAAGTCAGTTTTCTCAAGATAATGAAATAAATTACACAAAGTAATACGCCTGCTTGGTGACAGGTGAGTTTTAGTCAGTAAAAGTCTGACACGCGCTCTCGTTCCACCCAAGAGCAAGAGAAGTCGTTGGATGAAATCCCACCTCAAAAAAAAAAACAAGTGATAAGTGGCAAACTTTATACTCAGACATGGACATGTTATTGACTGGGCTGTTGGTCTAGTGGTTAGTGGCCCTGACTGCTATGCCAGAGGTCGTGGGTTCGATTCCCACCTAAGATAAACGTTAGTGTGATGAGCACGATCATTTAGAAATATAATTATAATTATCAGTTGTCTAGTACTCATAGCACAAGCTCTGCTTAGTTTGGGACTAGATGGCGTTATGTGGAAGTTGTGAAATATAATATAAATATTATATTATTAGTTACCCGTATCAACGAGTCGAAAAATTAAATTAATACGAGAGAATTTTAAAGTAACATTTAATTCTGTCACATTAATTCTCATCTATTTGGTTTATATGAAAATGAGTTGGCAAGGCCGCCGTTATATCACGGCGGCTGCCAAGAGATGAGGACCAGTGAGAGATTAAGCAGCCAGTACAGTTTTACGGCTTTGTAAATGAGGTTATCTCACAGAATATACTTAGATAAATGCTATATATCGTGATGTCCAGTGACTAATTTTGACTGGCCTGTTGGTCTAGTGGTCAGTGGCCCTGACTGCTATGCTGGAGGTCGTGGTTTCGTTTAACACTCAGGACAAATGTTTGTGTGATGAGCACGATCAGTTGTTCTGTGTCTGGGTGTAATTTATCTGTAATATGTGTGTATTTAGATATTTATAAATATGCTTTATTATCGGGTTCAAACCCAGCCAGGCGCTTTATTTTGTGTAATTTATTTTATCATCCCAGCTCTCAAAACGGTGAAGGAAAACATCGTGAGGAAACCGGCATGTCCTAGAACCAAAAGTTCGAAGACATGTGACATCCATCAATCCGCACTGGGCCCGCGTGGTGGATTACGGCCCATCCCCTCTCCTAGAGAGAAGGCCTGAGTCCCAACAGTGGGAACATTATATGGCCGACTATGCTATATGCTATGCTTTATCAGCTATCTAGTACTTATACCATAGGCTCTGCTTAGTTTGGCACTAGATGGCGTTGTGTGAAAGTTCTGGAATATTATTATTACTAAGAGCCTTGACTCTCATACCTATGTACTTGCAAGTCGTACGTAAAAATTCGGACTAGTACAAAAACGAGCAATAAAATAACTATATAGATTGTCACATTTTCAATCTATCTTAACTTCTGCTATTCAAGAAATATGTGTACCACAAATGGTTCTTAATTACGGTACTTAATTTAGGACCTATTGTCGTACACATATTGTTTGAATGGCAGAAGTTAAGATAGATGGAAAATGTGACAATGTATTGTCCGTGATTGTGTGACCAATGTTATATTTTCAGTTCGTAAGTTCTATGTTTAATTTGGACACAAATATTTTTTATTTTTAAATTCTATTGTAATTATATAAAATAATTAAATAAAATTGCAATGATTCAAAAAGGCTGCTAAGTCATAACGGCACAAAAATAATCTATGAAATGTCAACATTGTACACTTGTTTTGCTATAAATGTTTTGACGTTGACATCACACTAATATTATTGAAACTTTATATTTATGTACATATATACTAGCTGCAGCCAGCGGCTTCGTCCGCGCGCAAGTTGAAAATTGTCCCATGGAAACATACTCCCGGAATAAAAATTATCCTAAAAGAATAACAAACACGTACACACATTTTCAACAGGCTGCTATTAAAAGAAAAGAAAATATTGAGATTGAATATTTAAAAAATATATTTAAATATTATTATTTCCATAAATTTATTTTTATTTTTACTCAAATCTTTTAGCACACAGAACCGTTGCCGACGTCTGTTAGTCGACACTATCACCGGCCCACGCTGAAAATCAGCGCTGTGGACTCGTCGCATTTTTTGTGTGTAGACACGGCATTATGCTGAGCGTTCGGCCGTTTTGCACGGACGTGGCGCATGTATGTTTTTTGTTAATTTATTTGTAATCTGTTATATGTTAGTCTTAAGTTTGCACCTTTTCCGGCAAGTAAAATGTTTTTCTTTTATCTTCTTTCTAATGAGACAGTATCTTTTGTAAGCAATCGAATTTGATGAGAAACAAAGCCTCAAAGGATTCTCTTGATACGGACACAGTCATATCTTCATATATTAGAATTCTCCATAACAAGTCATGCAGCTCTATGAATCTTCGACAACATGTTTATGCAACCATGTTGCTAAACAAATGTTTACCATGAATACGAGGCTTAAGGTCTACTATCCACAGATGCATAGCTTCATACATGTATTCGTCAACGACATGACGTTGCTGCTTCGTCGACAGTTTCATAGTCTTGTATGTAAGCTGTGAGCTCCAAGCGTATTATGACGAATACGCGTTTATGAAGCTACGCGTCCGTAGACAGTTGGCCTAACACATAGCATAGTCGGCCTTATAATGTTCTCACTGTTGGGACTCAGGCCTCCTCTCTAGAAGAGGGAATGGACCGTAATCCACCACGCAGGCCCAGTGCGGGTTGGTGGATGTAACCACGTGGGTGTGTTGTGGCCTAACACAATTTGATATAAAAATTCTGGCCTGAATGTCAAAATTGATACCACGGTTTAGACCATGGCATTCAATTCCGTGTATTCTTAATTGTCCACACAAATTCGTCCCACATTTCAGACACATGAATACGATGATGATTCTGCTCCAGATAACTCAAATGGCCGCTATATTATCATTTGACTCCCAAACTAACGTTGTACTAAATTCAAAAGGTTTTCACAGGTCAATTTATAGGTCAAAAATAATAATATTGGAAGTCTATTATTTTTCTTAAAGGTTGTCCTTACTGGTAAGAAGCGGTAATCCTTGCCAGAGTTAGTGAAACCTTCAAGATAGGTTAATAATTAACCTATCGATCTCGATACTAGCTTCTGACGTTTTATAAGTGCCCATGTAGGCCTATGTGAAATTAAAAACTTTTGACTTTGACTTTGATACATGCTTAGAATAATTCTAAGCATGTCTCGTTGTCGATCGGAAAACTAATGTTTGACGGCACGGGTTTTTTTTTAGTTTGGAAATTATCAAGTGTCTTCTCCCGCTCTAAGGTGGACCGAGAGGTCATGACAGACTTACTGACTAATAAAACTGAAGGACATAGGTGGGTTCATTTGTCCTTCAGTTGCCCCTTTCTCGGGGCACGATTACTCTTTCAAACGTTTGCCAGTTTGTTAGACATAATACCCGTCTGATGGGCCGATAGATGATTTCGGGCTGTTCTGTATGTTTCAATCGCGCGTAGAACTTTAAATGCGCGATGCAGGATTAGTTCTTATGTGACGCCATAGATATCATCGGAGATCGCAGCCCTAGCAGCATTGGCCCTGCTGGGCCCCTTCATTTTTGCTGACATCTCTTTAAGGTACGATGGGCAACTGCGCTGCATGTCGCGGGTTCGATTTCCGCACAGAAAAAATACTTGCATGGTCTATACAGATAGTTGTTCCGGGTCTGGTTGGCTTGTCATAGTCATAGTAATTTATTGGTAAAGGATTCTTACAAGCCATATACAGAATGTTAAATTATACTCAGTCAACAAATTAATGATTACATAACAATGTCAAATTATAAAAAAATTCAAACAAATAAAAAAAAAAATACAAGAAAAACGCATAAATCGAAGTCAAATCACAAATTTAAATAAAAAACAATCCTATTACAAAAGTCAAAATAATTTAAAACTAAAAAAAAAATAAAAAAATAAAAATAAAAAAAATATATTAAAAACAATTAAATATATTAAATTTATTTTATTTTTTTAATTGATTTTGCGAGTTTAGATGTTTGTGAACGCATTCACGATACAAAAAAGAGGAAAGTAAAAAAAAACCAAGCCACCAAAGAAACAAAGATAAACCTCAGTCCTATTCCCCGTTACTAAATCAATAAAGAACTTCAATATAGATAAAAATACTCTAGAAAGCAAACTCGGTAACGTTATATATTTTGATAAAGTTAAACAGCAGTGCTTCGCTCACAATCCAGGATCGTTGCAGAAATATTGAGTTATTGTTGGCAGTCGAGACGAAGCCGTACCTACCCGGTTGTGTGGTATATGTATAGGTATTTTCATTTCATGAATCGGAAAAATGGCTTGGAGAAAGATTGAGGGATGGTCGGGTTTTGGGGTTGAAATGGAATGATAGGATTATTTAGGTATCTCCTAGGTCCGTTGCGTTTGGCTTTTTGATGTATTTGCCACACATCCCGATCTGGGCGCGTTGGTCTCCATACATTTTTTTTGGAAACTAGACTTGTAGAGCTACACTTGATACACGTCACGCGACGTCGTTGTACGTACAAATCAGGCGTGTTACACGTGTGCGTCGATCTCGTGTAGTTCTAGATTATTTTTTATCCAAATCACACTTATATTATGAAGACAAAAGTTTGTGAGTGTTTGTGTATGTTTACTACTTATTTACGCTCTATCAGCTGAACGGATTTCGATGCAACTTGGCGCACAGGTAGACCATGTCCTGTCTTAGGATTTTTATCCCGGGAGTAAGCTCTCTTGGCATAATTTTCTACTTTCACACAGGCGAATCCGCTTGCAGTAGCTAGTATGTCTACAATAATATTGTAAACAGGTAGTGTTTGTTTTTTTTTGTTTGTAGGTAATCTCTCAAATTATTGGCCCGATTGCTAAAATTTTTTCATCGATAGAAAGCTGCATTATTCTTGAGTGACATAGGCTATTATACGCACGCGGGCGAACCCGTGGGCAAAAGTTAATAATAAATATTTGTTTGTATTTTTAACATACAATAACAACATAGTTGTAAAAATTATGAAACGAAGATGATCAAAAATAAGCTGTTAGGTACGATTAAAAAATGTGTATGTTGGTAGGTAATTACCTCTCATCAAATAGTCTTGCATAAATAGGGCAATAGTATATTTTTTGTTACACGGTCCCTAAAAATAAATCTATAAACATATTGAAAACGTTACTTACACCGAAAGACGCGACCGGGAATCGGCTTAGTGTAAGCTTAAGTTCAGTTTTGTCCTACAAAAAGGACATATAACATACACGCTCCGCAAACAAAGCCTCCCCATATTTATCTATACACAAAACCGAAAACTAAAAATCACGTGCGCAATTTTTATTCGAAAAAGGATCTTGTAAAAATTGTCACGGACGGTCGCGAGTGCTGATCGTTTTCAACAATGTCGGTTATACTCGTGTGTTTGCTACGTAGGTAATGTACAGTTGAACTAGCTTTTTGGTGAACAGGCAGGCATGCATCGTGGTTTAGTAAATACTATATAATATTATTATTATAAAGCGTGTTAAAGGTTGTCTGTAAAAAATCGCTTTTAGCGATAAGACCGTCCATTGTGACACCCTATTAATTTTAATTTCCTAATATAAGTTGTATGTTTGGTGTAAAATAAAGAATATCTATCTATCTACCTATTATATCTATGACCCTATCAATATATGTATGTAATGTGTCTTCTATTAATAATAATATTTAACACTCTTTTACTTGATAACTTCTTGATAGAAATTGTTTCAATAAAATAATATTTCCACATGGTGATCCTTGCCATTTTTGGGGTGCATGACAATATTTCTATTTCGTAGTACCATCCAGATCTATCTTCAGGCTTAATTAAAGTTTGCTGAGATGGGTCCACAGATGTCTCATTATCTAATGCATATACTTGCCTTCCGTTTCGCAAAGCACGTCAAACCGGTTGTCACTATTTTGAGTTGTCTTAGCAAGGACTGGGTTGGGTGAAATTAGCAGTCGATTCATGTACTGTATGTACATATACGATAATTTTTAAAGATTATCTCCTAACCCTTACTTTTGATCGCACGGAGGATCTTATGCAGGGCAACTCACACTGATGCATACAAAACACCCTTATACTTACACTATCACACACAATCATATACGCTTTATGTTAACTTTGCAATGATAATTATTTGATATTTTTTATTAGGAATTTTAATTAAATTTAATTGTATTTGACATTTTTAATCTTATTGTTGATTTGAGTTCATTATTATTATTTTTTAATTTAATATTGTTTAGTTTGATTATTATTATTATTTTTTAATTTGATTTTTATTATTTTTATTTTTTAAATTGATTTTTATTGTTATTATTTTTTAATTTAAATCATATTTTTCTGTATCATCATTACAATCTGTACAATGGCTTCGGACTGATTTATCTGGCTTATTTTGTTTGATTTGTTGCTACTAGGATCTCTGACTCCTAAGCCGCAGGGACATACACCTAGTTTGGGAGTCAGTGTGTTAAAGCATAGGTAACCTTAATTGTATAAATAATGTCTATAATTTTGTAATGAGAGGCTTATGGTGAAATAAATTATTATTATTATTATTATTTATTATTTATATACTGATTTTCATCTGCATCTGGTTAAACTGGAAAACGAGACCAACAAAGTTAAGAAAAGGTTAGCCTGATTGGTTGCCTATACTGCCAATTTTTTTTTGTTCTGTCTGCTAAAACTTTTTTTGAATGATGTAAAAAATAATTAGTAAGTAAGTACTCGGCTTATTCACAACACTCTATTATTTGTTGTAAGTTGACCGCCCGTATACCAAATAGCTCATTCGCCCGTACCTACCGCAACACATCCGTGATCGACGGACCAAAGCTGAGTGCAGGAAGGTTCTAAAGTGAGTTGAGCCAATCCCAAACGATGTTCCGTGCGGAGGATTTCCTCTTCTAAAATGTAGGTATATTGAGATTGACCTGGTTGAAAGGTTTCTGATTTTTTAATATCGTATCGAAAGCTTGGTAACGTAAGTGAAAACTTGCTTTTAGAGCTATCAAAACCATCTTGATGTTTGAGCACTCCACCACTGCATGAATTTCCATCAAAAACCAATTTAAGTAATATTGTCAAAAAACCCATTTTTTTCCTTGTTACTGTAACTTCATTATAATTATTCCTTTTCCTATAAACTTTTTCCAATCGCATTCATTTTTTCTTACCCCTCAACAGAGGGGATGTCAATCAATGTACTAGGCTAACAGAAGTGTGCAGGATAGAGTATTAAGTCTCATTGTACAGACGGGACAGCGTTCCGAGTACTCGCGAGGGGAATAGTCGTATGAGGGATTGTTTCAATGTTTATTTTTTATAATAGCATGTTTAGAATGAGTACACTTATAGCTGTAATACGCAAGACTGACGTAGTAGGTATTTTTTGCTTTACAAAAATTTTTGAAATCAATTATGTCTTAGACGAGTGACCCCCGGGTTCGCTTGTTAGAAAACTTTAGAATGGTCAGCTTTACTCTGAATCACTCAGTCTCGCTGACTGGAAATTCACTATACTATAAAATGAGCTAGTATATTACTATATAATAATCCAAACTAATCAACGAAACTATTTATTTCTTAAAAAGCTTTTACACAAAAGGAAAAACTTGGGCATGTGCGAGCCGGATTTGCGCACTGAGAGTTCCGTACAAACTTACCTACCTATCTAAATAGTTCAATATTCGAATGTAGTCTCGAAGATTTTTCCGAATCGCAAAAAAAGTTATTTTTTGTGACGTAATAACAAATTTACTGTTTTTAGATTTATTCCTATACTTACCTGTGCTATAAGACCTTGCTTTATGCCAAATTTCAGGATTCTGGGTCAGCTAGAAGTGTTCTGGGAATTTTAATTCTCTTCAGAGTGTAGAGATATACGTTTTTTGGGAATCAATCTGAAAACCGTAAATTTGTGGTTACCTACGTCACAAAAGAAAATATCTTTGAAATTCGGAAAAATCTTCGATATATTCGAGAATTGTAGTTTGTACGGTATCCTCAGTGCGCGAGTCCGACTCGCACTTACACAACCCTAAAAACAAAAAAACTAACGCAATATACCAATACACCAAATATGATCCGAATTATCTGAACCATATTATCAGATCGCATCAAACGTCAAATGTTCTTTTCATGATCTTAGGATCTTTCCGCCTCACTGGACATTATGCCCACGGCTTGCCCAAGGCTTGCCCCCGCGTTTGCCCGGGCATTGTCCGCTGACGTATCAATAGTCCTTTTTGTTATCATGTTTACACAAACAAGGATGTTTATCGTGTATATATCATACATTAGAAAGGGGTGAGATGGTTCATGCGTGAGGATCAAGATTGGTCACTGGAGTGGCCCATATTTGTTGAAGTAGCTATTACTTTCGGATCGGATTATTTGGACCGGAGATTAGCTTGATTCTAAAGAGGGTTGAATAAATGTTCGTAACGGCCATTACATAGTGTATGTACTTACAACAAAGTCCTTTATTTCACAATCTGTCCATTATAATTCTATCTATGTTAAATCCGTCTCTAATTTCCCATTGTGTAGATGGATTGGAGCGGATGTAAAGCTATTCATTAATCAGTATCGGACTGAAAACTAATCATCGATAACAGCTAATCCTAACTAAGCCTTTATGTACAGCCCGTGGTCGTTAACGCGGTTTCAATGTTTCAAACGAACACCATTTTGTTTTTCACTCGCATATGCACGAAATGTATTTATTTATTTATTTTTCCACAACTATCACACAACGCCGTCTAGTCCCAAGCTAAGCAGAGCTTGTGTTATGGGTACTAGACAACTGTTAAACATACTTATATATTTCTAAATACATACATGTACAGATAAATTACACCCAGACATAGAACAAATGATCGTGCTCATCACACAAACATTTGTCCTGGGTGGGAATCGAACCCACAACCTCCGCCATAGCAGTCAGAGCCACTAACCACTAGACCAACAAGCCAGTCAAAAAACGGCTAAACGGCTAACAGCGGGTATAAACGGCTTCAAAGTGAAAAAAAAGAAAGAATGAGTGTTAAGGGCAAATTACATATAAGCTCTACCTGCCAGAGCTATGGGATTGAAATGGGATGGATTCGAAAGAGTTCCCCTTAACACAAAGGAAGGAACACGGTGAGATTTTAGTCAGTAAAAATTTGACACATCCTGTAAATCGGGAGTAGTAATTTGAAAATTTTCCACCTCAAAGAAACCCTAAAAGGCATTCATCAGCGAAACTTTTATTCTTTGCGTCCAAAAAGTATTGTTTACTACCCTAAAGCCTCTTACAGCCCACAAAAGAACACCGAAATGGACTATTTCAAGCGTATTCACGCACACAAACGACTAATATAATTCACTCCATCTCTGGTCTCGGGAAAAAAATAGCCCAATAACTAAGTAACTCCTCGGGTGAGCCGAAACAAAAACACGATGGATGGACAAATTTGCGCTTACTGACTTATTTATCTCTGAAGCGAACGTAATTAACGAAATTCCTTGTGAACAAACAACCGCAGATTTCTTCTCGATATTTTTACTTCGACTATCTTCGTGCTGCTCTAATATTCATTATGAACGTGACAGACAAGAAATACTCCCTAATTATTCATCGGGCAGTCGCTAAATCGTCAGCCGGCCCGCCTTTTAATGGCGAAGAAAATAAAAAAGTTTTAAACATAACAAGAGAGCCATGTCCTACCCCATAAGATATTCATGAGCGTCTAAAAAAGTTGAACCAAGTTCCAAGAATATTTTGATTACCGCTGTTGCATGCACGGAGAAACTGAGAGAGGTAAGAAGAATTCTGAATAAAAATGAGCAACAGATTTCTAAAGCTGAGAACAGACTGCAGTAACGTAACATACAAGGTAACATGAAACGAGCATTTCATAAATGTGAACGCAGCGCACGCACGAACCGAGCAAGTACCTGCTCACGTAGTTGAAATGCTCTGTTCGCGCGCGTAGTGTGCACGGTTTGCGCGCGCAAGACGTCTACACTATACGAATTCCGTTACATCGCATGATACATTGCGACAATGTGGACGGCAAATTCTTTCATTGCATGTTACATTTCATGTTGCGTTACAACAGTCTGTACCTGACTTAAGTGAATTTTCCTCTGAACTTAGTCGTTAGGTTGTAAAGCTTCGGCTCGTCTGAAACTTGGATATTGCTTAGATCATCGTTAACACTCGGTTTCAAGTTTTAGAAACTAATTAATTAGTTTCGAAGGAGGGATATTTTAAAATTAATATACTTTTGCTCGACTGTATCGCGTTTGAACTCGCTCTAGCGTTAAGAAAGAGCGTGATTTACTAAGGTTGTCTAAATTAAAATCCGCTCAGTTGTAGCTTGGATTTTTACTCGGTTCTCTTGTAAAGTTGTTTTTAGGGTTCCGTACCTCGAAAGGAAAGACCCTGAGAAGACTTTATCTCGGAAACGCGTGGAGGTATCGAATTGAAATTAAAACCATACTCTAAGATCTGCGGTCTCTTGAAGCTGTGAAAAAATTAAACTTCTATGTTAACGAAAAAAAGATACGGCCGTTTATGTCGCAAAAAACATGCATTTCGACACTGTCAAAGGTTTTAAAATTCATGGGGTACTTCCCGTTGACCCAGAATCCTGAAATTTGGCATAAAGCAAGGTCATATAGAAAAAATCTGAAAACAGATAATTTGTTGTTACGTCACAGAAAAAAAAACTTTTTTGTGATTCGTAAAATCTTCGAGACTCCATTCGGGAATTGAACTATTCACATACTCGTATGTGGGTAAGCTTGTACGGAACCCTCAGTGCGCGAGTACGACTCACACTTGCCCAGTATTTCTTTTATATGGTGGCTTTAAGTCTTTTGTGAGTAATCCATTGTAAATAGTAACCGATAGAAATGGTTTCAATACGATCCATTCGATATTCCGGTCTTTATGGTCCAAATTACTTTCTATTCTTTATGTTCTAAATTTGGGCTCCTATTTTCATTTACTTATTGATTTTGTTATTATTTTTAATATTATAGAAAGTTTCGAAATCGTAATGTAAGAAGGTTTTCGAAATATCTACGATGCACCTTTTTGTATCACACTTAATATTATAAGGCGAAAGTTTGAGTGGGTATTTGTTACTTCTACACGCTCGGACGGCTGTACAGTATAGTATAGTTAGCCTTATAATGTTCCCACTGCTGGGACTCAGGCCTCCTCTCTAGGAGAGTGTATGAGTCTTAATCCACCACGCGGGCCCAGTGCGCGTTGGTAGATGTCACGTCTTTGAATTTTTGGTTGTAGGACATGCCGGTTTCCTCACGATGTTTTCCTTCACCGTTTTGAGAGCAGTGGTGATGAAATAAATTATACAAAGTAAAGCGCCTGGCTGGGTTTTAACCCGCGACCTACAACTCGTAAGTCGGGGCTGTTAACACTCGGCCACCACTGCTTTCTTGGACGGCTGAACGGGTTTAAACGAAATAAGGTACAAAGGTAGAACGTGTCCTAAAATACTTTACATAGGATACTTTTTATGTTCCCTTCAGACAACTTTCGAGTTTCACTTGAGCAAAGTCGCTAACAGCAACTAGTTAAAATTAAAACTGAATACTCGTAGATACACCAACAAAAACCAAAACAAGCATCCACCATACATAATTTCGCACTAAAAAGGTCTACCGACGTCAGATACGCCCTTTTAAACAATACACTTTACTACCAAAGTTGGGGTGCACTTTAATACTTTTTACAACATTTACCATCACTTAGCTACGCCTGTATTTGTCCCGCTTTTTAACCGGGAAGTATATTGCGTTACTCCCGTTTCCATTTCCTTAATAAATTAATGCAAGATGCTCCGATTCAAAGTTGTCGTCTCCAAGAGCACTTTGCGAGTAAAGTTAGATTAAACGTCGTAGATCGACGCGTAGGAAACGGGTGTTTTAGTACGGTTGCAGGGTTGAGCAGCATTGTATTGCAAATTAGTTACGACAAGAAATTTGTGTAAAAAGTCTTTGTTGTAGTTGGTGCAATGCTGCAAGATATATTGCTATAAGAGTCATTTGGTTTTGTTCGTGTGGTTCATTTGAAGCTATGTTATTGTATCATCAGTTAGCGTTTGGCTATAAGGACGAATGTTCTCAATAGCCACTTACCATACAAAAGGTAACCCGTAGTCTTAGAACTTTTAGTCAGTAAAATCCTGACACAAGAGAGCGAAAAGAAAAATCATTGGATGACTTCCCAGAATTAAAAAAAAAATCGCGCTGGTTAGTAAAATTCTGACACACCCTCTCGGAAAATATTTGATGATTGAGAACCCTTAAAAAAAATCCGTATCCTTTGTTGATTCATATTTTTTCTGTTGCGTAAGTGTTACAATCTAAAGTACTGTTACTTTAACTCAAATTTATATTACTTTTTAAAACTTATGAGTCCGCTTGGCCTTTATTTCGCCTGATGGTAAGCAATGGATGTCTAAAATGGCATGAACAGACCCAGAAGATACCTGTTCTTGAAGACGTCTACGTCTACTGTTGGACAAATGCCTTCCCCAAGGATCGCCATTTGCGTCTTGCATCCATTGGATTCCTGCGACCCTTACCAGCCATCGGTTCCGCCTTGTCAATGCTGCGTCTTCTGGTATGTCGTCGCCACTCCAGAGCCCGAAAGGCCACATTGATTGTCTGTTTGAGCAATGTGCCTTACCCATTGTCTCTTAAGTTTGGTGATTCTTCGGGCTATGTCAGTAACCTTGGTTCTAGATATCTTCATTCCAGATTCGATTCCAACGAAACTCCGAGCCATCTCCATTCCCCTTTGGGTGACTTTAAGCGTTCTGATATAAACAAACTCAGTTTCAAAGTCAGGCCGCAATAAATCGCAGGCTATCGCCCGATAACGTGACGTCGCTGCCGTGACGTATGGTGATATTATGCGCCGCGATACGTATGCACGTCCGCGATTGACGCGGCTCCCAACGCATTAATTGACGGCTTTATATTGATCAATGTGCGTTTAAAAATATTGGCTTCTTTTTTTTTTGTAGGTTATTGTTGATGTTGAGAGTAAAGTTGTGGTTGGGCGATTGATTTATTATGTAACGCGGGTTCGATTCCTACAAGGAACAAATATTTGAGGACCATACCATAGTCGGTATAGCCTACTGGGGCTTTGGGTGATGCGAAAGAGATCCTCGGGACCCTGAAAAAATGGCAAAGAAGGAGCAGGAGTGGGTTTTTAGTCAGTAAAAGCCTGACATTATTTCGCGCTCCGCTCAAGAGCGATATTTTTCATAAGATGATTTTCCCACCGAATAAAAAAAAAACCATAGTCGGTTGTGACCATAATCTTAGTGTCTTGTGCAAGTACATATATGAGTTTACATGTTTCTGAACACGCTCAAGAGTAATTAGTCCCACACTAAGAATTACTCTTGGGTGTGTCTTTAAAAAAAAATTAAAGTATCTTATCGACACCCGTAACGAACATGGTTGTAACATTAATTTTTCAAAATGAACCTTAAAGTGATAGTGCCATGTTTGACTTTTGTTTGGACTGTAATTCGAGATACTGCCTTTTTAGATGCGGATGTCGTTATGTAAGTTAGTTGTTTGATTTTATTATATTATAGACTTTTGCTTGTTTGTTTTGACAAAACAACTGTCAGAACTATTTTTTTTAATAAACTTGGTTAACTCACGTAAAAAAATACATATATTCATGATTGGTGGATAAAATATGTTTTCGATTTTTTGGCTCTAGGACATACCGGTTTCCTCACAATGTTTTCCTTCACCATTCTATGTTAACATAATCTGAAGGATTTTGAAAGAAATTCCTGTTTAACAAAGTTATTATCCTCGGTTTATTCAATTAATGTTGCTGAATTGTCTATTACAAAGCATTGGATTACGCAATTACCGCGCTTGATACTTTCATTAACTAATTTTAATTATTAACAATATTATGAAACGTGGTTAATGCCCTTTTTCAGCTTAAAACCATGAAACATATTTTCCATTTCATTGTATCAACAGATTGAGGGTAAAGAATAGATAGATGGATTATGTGAGGAGTGATATGAAAGAAAAGTGATAACGCGTGACAGTTGACA
The DNA here is from genome assembly GCA_949316375.1 of Mythimna vitellina. Classification (NCBI taxonomy): domain Eukaryota; kingdom Metazoa; phylum Arthropoda; class Insecta; order Lepidoptera; family Noctuidae; genus Mythimna; species Mythimna vitellina. Next base: position 18,001,159 of record OX438701.1, on the reverse strand, counting down.
AGACAGAATGGAAGAAAAAAAACGTGTTGATCCGACCCAAGTAGCATCTGACTAGGGTAAGAAAATGACGTCTTTTTGTTACGTGGGGAAAATCATCTTTTGAGAAATCGCGCTCTTGGGCGGAGCGAGAGATAGTGTCCGACTTTTACTGACTAAAAACCCACTCCTTTTCCTTCTTTGCCTTCGCCCCAGGGCTCCGGGTTTCACTTGCACACTACCCTGACGTCTGTGTTTTCTAATAGCCTAAAGGATCCCTAGGTTGTACTAGGGGTCCTTTAGTCAAGAGTGAATAGGTTACTTCTAGACAAGCGTGCTCTGCTATGTCGACCACATCATCGCTTACCATCAGGTGATATAGTAGTCAAGCGCGAGCCTAACAAAAAGACAAAAAATGAACTTTTGAAACTTTGCCCCACACTAAGTATACTCCTGTGTTGTGGTCGAGTAGGTATTGTGGCATCGAAAGAGTTTGTATGCGTTTACTCTTATTAACTTGTAGAATAGCAATACTTTTAAAGGCTTATTCTTTATATGGTATATGTGTTCGTATTTTGATAGGGAGAATAGAAGATTGTTTTCTAATGTCAGATAAGTCAGATGCTAGGTGGAAAAAATAATTTTATAAATATCATATAAAATGCTTCAAGCAATAAATCATAATAATTTGGAACACGAAATCTTCCTTGTATTTCCGTCTTCACAGTATCATTTTGTAGCTTAAAGTTTTGACCAGTGTGAATATAGGTACTGTTTACTAAAAGTATCAAGAAATCTGTGCCAGTTATATTTCGGCCAGCTACTGATTGCACTCAAAGATATATCCGTATAAAGGAAGTAATTCATATTAATTATTGCCTGACTTTATTCAAAGCGTGTATATATTGTATCTATTGGAGGACGCAGTTGCACACCATGAATAATATGTAACCTTATGAATATTACATACGATTCTTTTGTAGTGGCGTACGAACAAAGTTAATTGTAAGTCCAGCAGAACGGAAAAGGGTTAAGTAAATATGCTAAACAGGTGATTTTACGACTGTTCCGAGTTTAACTTTTGTACGCCCCCCGGGTGGTTGAGGGTTCGGTTCGCGTAACAGTTGCGTAGGTGAACTTTTATAATTTTTATTCATTTTGGTAACTGAATGTAAGCGTGCATTGGGGATAAAATGAAATAAAAATTGTTTTTTTTAATGGATAAAGTTAGCGAAAATTATTATTAACCACTTTTGACAACGATTCTCAGTAAATAGATACGAGTACTTCGCTATTGGTGAAGTCAAATGGAATGGATCTAGACGTTTTATTTCGTCTATTTAACATTCAACTTTGATGTGAGAACGATTAAAACAGTGAAAATAATCTCTCTGTAGTCGCAATTTCCTGAAACTTGGAATAATAATGATATTTTGTCTTCCTGTACTCGCAATATATCGTTAATTTGTGAAAACAATGATAATGTCTTCGTGTACTTGCAATATTTCATTAATTTGTAAAAATAATGAAAAGATCTTCCTGTACTGTCAATATTTCATTAATTTGTAAAAATAGTAATAATCTCTTCCTGTACTTTGAATGTTCTGTTAATTTGTAAAAAATAATAGTAATCTTTTCCTGTTATTTGTTTCGTTAAATTGAAAAAAAAAGTCTCTTACTGTGCTCTAAATACTTCGATAAATTAAGCCTATCTACAGCACAATTAGCCTTATTTGAGTTGCTTCTAATCTTTTAAAAATTACATACAACATCAAACAATTTTCGGTCTTTAGAGCTTTAAATATATACCCTTTTTGAATACATTTCGGTGATATGTTTGTCTTTCATTAGTAAAAATAGTTTGATGTGTAGTTGTAGTTTTTATCAGCTAACACTTTCTTTTGCGTGGGAGGTACAAAAGGTTAATATCTACACTTTTTTGAATTAATCAACATAAACATTGCCAGTCGTCTATAAATAATTTCTCTGTTTAAATATGTACATATTATATTAGTGTATTTTTGTTCTTGTTGTTGACGTAAAATGTCCTTCTTTGTACATGAAAGAGGTTACTCGTGAGTAATTTTTGTTAAAGGTAAAAGGGTAATTGAGTTTACTGAGTTATCTATGTGACTTTTTAAGTATTTTCTGCATATTTAATGCCTGTTGCCATGTAAACCTTAATTATTTGTATCTTTTTACAATCTTATCCTCGGTTTAGGATGGATAGACATGACTAGTCACAAGTTTCACATAAATTAAGTGATTCGATTGGTGATTGAAATTTTTTTCCACACGTCTATCCTCAGCCATTGCGGGCCAGTCGCTCCGGTAATTGTCAAATTTATCTCTCCACCTTCGCCTTGGTCCATGGGACCCAAAAAGTGGTTCTTTTAGCCCACAGCTCATTTGAAATGCGGCAGACATGTCCGGCCCAATCTCACTTTAGAGTAGCAGCTTTTCGGGTTGGGTTTTCGGGTGACAATGTTATTATATTTTTAGACTCTCGGAAAAAGGCCTCTCTTTGTTTCTTCTGTTGTCATCTTGCAAATTCCTAAAGTAGACATATAAGTTGCACGGCCATCTCCTCAGCTTTCTGCTGCGACTCCGTCGACTGTTTTCAGGACACAAATTTTGTGTTTTACGAGCCCATCGCTCGATCGGCATGCGGCAGACATGGCCAGCGTAGTTCTACTTACCTCAGCTAGGTAGTCTTCTGAACTACGTCGACGATCTGTGCTTTGGAGCACAGTATAGTGTTTAAAGCAGTGGTGGCCGAATCGTAACGGCCCCGACTTACGAATTGTAGGTTGCGGGTTCAAACCCAGCCAGACGCATTACTTTGTGTAATTTATTTCATCTGCTCTCAAAACGGTGAGGGAAAACATCGTGAGGAAACCGGCATGTCCTACAACAAAAAAAAAAATCGAAGACATGTGACATTTACCAACCCGCACTGGGCCCGCGTGGTGGATTACGGCCCATTCCCTTTCCTAGAGAGAGGAGGTCTGAGTCCCAGCAGTGGGAACATTCAAAAGGGTGGTTATGCTATGCTATAGTTTTAAGACGCGATCCGTAAGTGTAACACCAAGTATACTAAACATTTTTGACATTTATTTTAGTATTGTTTTCGTCCCAAAATATAGTCTTTCGACCTTGTAGTCTAGATTTATTTTTATTTAATGTTTTTATAGATATAAAACTCCCTGCACATATAAGTAAAGAAAAACTTCAACATTCCAAGAAAGCCCAACCCCTTGTAACACTGCAAGTTATCGTCACATTAAAAGAAACATTATTTCCGTCCAGTTTCTATTACCTACTTAAATAAGGAAACTAAAACTAACGCCCTGTTATTTGTTACCCGAGAGGCTCATCAAGGCTAGTCAGGACTAGCAAACAAACTTCCAGCTCTAGCCTAAATAACTAACAAAACTTACACTTAGAAAACGTCTTAAGTACCACGAAACCTGACAGTCAATTTTCAATCTTGCAACACAGATACAAGGTTTATTTTACTAGTGAGTTGGCGAAGATATGTATGCGTATACAGGGTGTATTGTTAGTAAGTCGTAAATACGAACAAATGGTTTCTGTATCGCAGGGATTTGTATAATATTCGTGTTTGTTCGGGAGTTATTGGAAACAGATTGCGTTTAGTGGTTATAATTGAGTAACAGCCTGTTAAGATGAAGTTGATTAGGTATTTTATTGCTGGATAACTATCTAAGCCGTAGTTTTTTTTCGTATTTTTTCTTATTTGAAGAAGAAATTTCCGTCGTTCAGATCAGGTTATTCGAAGTTCATTACTTCTGCATCCAGTCTTCCTTATATTAATTCGTCAATCAATCAATCAATCAAAGCATTTATTTCAAATAAACCATTTATAGGCATTTTTTAACTGTCAAGAAGTCAGTCAGAAAAATTATGCTAATTGTACATTCGAAAGCGTAGATCTCTATGGTAATATGCAAGAAACCCCATGGCCACTCTTTTCAATCATGTTATGTATTACAAATATCACATACATGTTTCTTGTTAAATTCCGAATCTTTTTCAGAAACATCAGAAAAAGGAAAACGAAAATTTAATAAAGATAACAACTCCCAAACGTGTGTTCTAAATTACATTACACTCTTCATGAAATATTAAACTTCCACCATTTTGAACCACAAATTGGCCATTTAAAAACCGCCTACTGTTAAAATAACGCGATGACGTCTAAAAACAGCATTTATTTAATTAAAAGCACCGAAATTATCGTTATTAAAATCGCTTATTCATCACTAAATGACTGATTGTATCGGAGTGGAGTGGGCAGCTTTGCTATAATGACAATGTTTCATTTTGTTAGTGTTTTACTGGCAAATGAAATTGGCTTCGCTTATTTTGTCAATTTTTTTTTTATTAGTTGTATATACAGGAAGAGATAATCGGCTTCAAAGATATTATTTCTATTTATAAAAAGGATAATTCTAAAAATTACTTTAAATTTTTTTTAATAATTTTTTTAATCATCAGCTCCTCATTTTCCCAACTAGCTTGGGTTCGACTGAATACCCGTTTTACATGGAGAGACTGCCTATTAGATCACGCGAAACTCCTTGGATAGACTGATGGTCAGACTTTCGACTCGCGACTGACTACCTGTAACGGCTGTTACATATCTACGAGTGACAACAGGGACCAACGGCTTTACATTCTTTTCGAGGCACGAGGTGTCAATAATATCTTGGATAATCTTAGAAAAGTGCATACGAATTGAAAAATTTACATTGGTAGGTACTTACTTGTCCGCTTTCGAATCTGCAGTCTCATCCAAAAGAGGCGGGTGCCTTAACCACTGGATTATCACGACACATAAAAATAATATGTCAAAATCAATCAGGTAAACAATGCCTTAAAGCCACGAAACTTTGTTGTTTGAACTACCCAGCAATGTCTGGTGAAGAATAAAGAAGAGAGCCAACGTCAAATAATGTAATCTTGATATATAAAAGTCTATATATATAAAAAGATAAGTTCTGACTCACATACTGACTCATCCACGCCCAGACCAAATCCTTAGACCTAGAATGCTGAAATTTTGCACAAAGTTTTCGTTTATGATGTATGCGAAGAATAAGAAAGGATTTTACAAAACCTTTACCTTCACCTTCACCCCTTAAGCGGATGAAACGGGGGTCCAAAGACAAACCTACTTTCACGCGGGTGAAGCCGCTGCCAGAAGCTAGTAAGATATAAAGAAAAATAATTAAATTAATTTAAACACTCATGAAAAGAATCCATGTATTTTATTTTCAAAGACATCTATTCCCTAGCCCCGTATCAATGTGCAATCAACGTACGCATCCCGCATCGAGACATTCATCACCAAGGATTTGGCTGCAATACACCGAATCCACCCAATCGCAAGCGAGACCAGAGCCCGCACACTGAATTCCTTAGTTTCAATTAGGCCACCAACGTTCGCCCTTGTTCCGACCGAACCCGCCAAATAACGTATGTGTTCAGAATCGCATCGACGAAGCCCCCCAAGCTATAAGGCCCACCACTATTTATGGGCTATGCGGACAGAATTGGCGAAAGGATCGTAGGATAGTGTAGGTTCGGATACAGAAGATCTTGCGAATTATGACCGAATCTTTCAGGAAGTCTGCCTGGCGAAATTAACTTCCTTTGCTATTTTTAGGTTCTGAGAAATGAGGACAATGTGTAGACGAGGGCTTTTGTTTGCTTATGTATCTATGTTATATTTCTGCCTCCAATTTCTTTGATATCAAACGATGGACCAAACTTTGCTTGGGTATCTCGTCACCAATCTCTTGGCCCACTTCATAAATACTAAGCACAAACAACCGTGAGTAAGTGTCTTGTTGGATACGAAACTCGACACAATCGCAAACATTTGGCCTCACGTCACGGCCATAAGATACACAGTCTGAGGTCGATTGAATCGCTCTTTGTGAACGGTCCTTAACGACCCGTCTCCCTTACCCCCAACCTCCCCGCAGCCTTACTAACACAGCTTGAATTCAAATGGCAAATAACAATTATTATTGGTAGGTAGCCCAGCCAACTAGGGGCAGTAGCCCCAGCACTTTTTAATATTATGTTTTGTATATTTATTTTATAGTTTTACGGAGATTCCCTATAGGCTTGCTACGTGACTCGAATGCGTGAGTATTTTAATGTTCGTAGTTTCCTGGTTTGTACTTAAGGATTCTCGATATCCGTATAATCTGCTGAAGTGGTTGGTGAGAAATTATTTTTTGTGAAAATAGAGCAAGCATGTATGATTTTTTCAAATGTTAGATAGGCCTCGTTTAGTTTTATTATTTGAGACTATTCTTCTTACTGTGGGACAATTGACACACGTTGCCAAAATAATCTTGGAAGGTGAAATAAACACATGTTTCTTTTTAGAAAAATGCTTGTAAATTGCATGAGTTTAAACACATTCTCGGTCAAGTAATAACATACACAAACAATGTAATAAGATAATTAAAGCTATATCCAGCTACCCAGACTTAATCTCTCAAAGATAAACAGTAAAACAAAGGGCAAGGGTAATAAAAATGAGTGAGCGGAGATCCTCCAGTAACTCACACATCTCTGACATGGACTCCTACACGCAATTAAAACTTATATCATTCGAAGTTTTAATTAAATTGACACTCAATAAACCGTTACTATTTACAAGCTGACATGCTGTATTCATTTTAAATGTCCCCAGTGATTTATTTATGCGAAACGTATTGATGTTGTCTGCTAAAATGGATGTCCGAATTTGCTGATATGCGGTAGACTGAATTATGACGTTCTGCGAAATTATTTCTCAGTTTGTGAAATATTTCGTCTATTTTATCATTACTAGTGCAACATATTAATTAATAATTTAATGATTACTGTACAATATACTCACATGACATAAAGATAAAAATAAGCAAATAGGAATATAACTTTAAACGGATCACCTTTGTACCTATTTTTCTGTTTTCCTCTTAATTCATTATTTTCCAGTATATCTGAAAAGGAGGGGATAGAAAAAGAGATTTATATTGTATACAGTTTGTAAGAATAAAAAAAAAACAAATTAGTTTGAAAAAAGGTGACATACGATACATAAATAAAATAACAATAAACGAATATCAGTAGAGCATCTAAACGCAGTTTATTTGTCTTAGTTTTTAGTCGCCGTAACATTGTATAAAAATAAATGAAACAAATCAGTCGGCAGCTTGGTTCCAACAGCAAAATCAGTTTTAGAAATACTGTAAAGGAAACCTTACGTTAAATAGCAAAAAGAAAATACAAAAGGTGCACACTTGAATCGACCCTTTGACATAAATAAAAAACAAAGAAACAAGAACAAATCCAAATCGAAAAACTTTGGTCACACATTTCTTGTTCACGCGTCATGATTCTAATCTTCAACTGGTTTCCGAAAAATATCCTTGTTGAAAACTGAAATTGTTATACAGGGGGATGTGCGGGTAGACGAGGGAGTTTCGTTTTCAATTATTGTAACAAATATGTGTATATTTAAACAAACTATTCAAAACTGTGATCTTTGAAATCCTTGGCTTTTCCCTCATAACTTTCCTCTTGAATCATTCTTTATTGATGAAAACCGCATCAAAATCCGTTCCGTAATTCTTGAGTTTATCGCGAACAGAGAGACTGATGCGATATGCGGCTTTGTATTTGTTTTTAAAGAAGAAGACAAATTCACACTCCCATATTTTTCATCATCATCATTATCGTTTCAACTGAAAGACGTTCAGTGTTGGACATAGCCCCCCCCCCCCCAAGTGTGGCCACTATGACTAGTCCTGTGCGTCTCTCATCTAACGAAATCCCGACCCTTACCAGGTGATCTGTATACCTCGTGGGAGGCCTACTATCGCTGTGTGTTTGAATACGCGTTCGCCACTCCAGGACCTTTCGGCTCCATTGACTATCTGTTCTGTAAGCAATGTGTCCAGCCCACTGCCCCTTAGTTTGGCCATTCTTCGGGCTATATCGGTAAGTTTGGTTCCCCTGCGGGATATTCCTGAATCGATCACGCAAGAAAACTCCAAGTATAGTATTTTACTTTTATCTTTTATCAATTGTAACAATGGAGTGCCTTGTAATCCACGAGCGGTATTCTTTAAAACCAATTTATATTTGATACGATGCAGAACGAACAATATCTTGTCATTGAGTATATTTTATCAGTCTGCCTGTTTTATTCGATCTTTCCCACCACACCGTAAAGTAGCGTGTATCTACCACATTAACCGCTTAGTTTCTTCACTGGTCCTGTTTAAACAGAGATCTTCGAAGGAATAGGGCTGCGCAAACAGCGCTGTGCGGCAGGGCTTAGGAATGGCGCTTAACTAGTTTAGAGTCAGTATTCCGCTTTGCTGATAGCTACCATGACGATGGTATGCAGTCCTTTGTCAATGGAACCTGGCTGAAACAACTTCTTAAGTGCTGTATAGTGTCGATACCTTCGACGAAGGAGGTTTGATACTTTGGAAATACACAGACAAGTACTTTAAGAAAAATATTTTGTGAAATTTAAATATTTCATAAAGCTGAAGAGTTTTTTTGTTTGATTGGGTTAAATTTAGAAACTATGGGTTCAAATTGAAAAAATATTTCAGAAATATTTAGCCCATTTATGGAGGAAAGCTATAAGCTTTATAACATTACATCACGACCCGCGGGACCGCAACAATAACCAAAGACACGGGTGAAAACAGCTAATCTGTGATAAATCCTAAGCAGTTTTCTTAGCTTTTGAACCGTCAATACTCTTGCCGTAATATCTCTAATAAATAAGCACCGACCCTTTTATTAATTTCATAAATAGTCCCTTTTCTAGTCCTCGCTAAAACTTAGCATAATACTAGAAACTTCCATATAGACAAGCCATTATAAAGTTCTAGCTATAATAACCAGAATTGAAATTTTCGAAACGCTATCCCAGACGCTCCCAGGCTGTCACAATGATTTGAAACTGGAAATTTTATCCAGATGAGTATATTCTGGAAAGTTTTATTCTGTTACATAAAACTTTAGTTTTGGCGCTTCTCCCATTTACTCGAGTGAAATTTTATGTTTTGAAAACTGATATCTCCAGGCGTTGAGGAGAAAGGATGTTTAGAATTCGATGAGTGAGTAAAACTGTAAAACAGCATTACGTAGAAGCATGTTCTTTGAAATATTAACATATAGAATATTCATACAGAATCTAAAAATTTCGAGCAACGGAAGAAAAAAAACACTAATACAGGGCATACTAAAAATTTCTGGATTCTGATGAATAAGACTAGATATAATACTTACGATACATTTATTGTTTTTCAAAGTATATTCCCTCGCAATTAACGCATTTTTGCATTCGCTGAAAACACCAGAAAGCTGTTGGACCAGTCTTTAGGGACATCTTCAATGGCTTTATGAAACGCATTCACTGCCGATTTAAGACTCGTAAAACGTGTACCTCTAAGAATTGTCTTTAATTTTTGGAAACAAATGGAAGTTGTAGAGTGCAAGGATCGGGATGAAAGGTGGATGCGTCACAATTTTCGAAAGGACGCCACAATGAAAACAAATGACAGTTTTGCAAATTAAAAAGTAATATGCTCGCAAAGAGTTCCATTTTCAAATCCTATAATTGTTTTTTCAGTATTTTATTGTAAGCGGCCAAATCCAGAAACCTTCAGTATAATAAAGGCGAAAATTTGTAATATGTGTAGTGTACGTGTGTTTGTTTGTTACTTCTTCAAGCTCAAACCTAAAAATTTTGCACACTGGCAGACCGTGTCCTGGAATAACCCATAAAGTATTTTTTTTTATCCCGGGAGTATGTTCCCTTGGGATAATTTTCTACTTTACGCGAACGAAGCCGTTGACAGAATTTAATACATTCATAGTTTTCCAAGATTTGTTGAACTATGAAATTGATGTTCCGATGACCCAATCAATTATTCTATTCAGCGATGATATGGAAAATTTGACGCGATACGGAACAATGCACAGGCTGCTGGCGACTGTGAATGTGGCAAGTCGTGTCTGCGTTTCTAAACAATGCCACGTATTTTGAAATGTGGTTTGATGCTTTCCTCATGCATTGTATTTTACTGTGACTTCACCTGCGACTGTTGCACTCGGTTCAATATATACGTGTATAAAACTGAGACCGGAATATATGAGATTGGGTGTACAAAAGCTAGGATGAAAACCTTTGTTTGTAAGGACGCTTGGCTTGTCAGAATTTCGTGATTGTCAGTGGATTTCAGGGTTTTTGAACACACGATGAATGCTGTTTCTGTTTTCTTTTTTTTGCTAATGTTGTTACAGCCACTGTGATGCCAGATTCAAAGGATTAAAATGAAAAATGTTGTTGAAATTTTTTTACGAGTTACTTTGTTCTTCCACTGTAAATTTTCTTATTCACCATTACTTGCTCGATCTTTTACCTCCTTTCTGTATACAAATTCTCTGTAAATGTTTTATCATCCATCATTATCTAAACACGTCCAACAAAATTCAACAGAACTCCACGTCCGGACCTCTGTTGGACCTTAATACATTAGTCGGTACATCCACCGTTTTCATTACCGGCCCCCATACAAAACTTTGCATAAACTCGCTTCTAAAAGCTTTCTCAATCGTGAATAATTAAACCTATTATTACGTAGTCCAAAATTGGATTAATAAAATCCTACCAGGACGGGTTGTAGATAGTCGGTTCTTTAATTCATTTCGTTCACACTGTCTGTCTCTTATTGATTAGCTTTTAAAAAGAGATATACAATTCTGATTGGAATTCTCTACAGGATGTTTATGTCCGGAGTATCATTCCGAAAATGATCTGCATAAGTAAACACTTTTGTTATTGTTTGCCACAGTTTTGTTTTATCTGTACTACTCAACCCATCGTTTCCGTCTTCCCTGTTATTTTTTCTCGTTGGTTACCTACCTAATTAAAAAGAACCCTAACAAACAGTAATGTTTTCTTTTCCTAATTGAATGTATAACATGCTTCCAGCGTATCATATTTATGCTCGTAATTATCTCATTAGATCCAGGGTAAGCATCAACAATGTATTTTATATTCTCATATAGCTAGTTCTCCAGATATTTCTAGATGCACGTCCATTGTTAGTAGTTTGCAGCGGGTTTTAGATTGCTAATTTGTAGCTACAGCAGCTCTCCATACTGTTTAATTTTCCACGGAGATTTGACCCGGGTTGTGTGGGTTATAATTACCAAAGAGATATACACAACATACTATATCTCAAAGAATTAATTCGATCGTAGCTGTAGGTGTACGAATTTAACTTCCATATTCAATCTCACGAACAAAAATTTCATTTCAATAATTTCGCTAACAACATAGTTTTAAATTAGAATTTTGTTAACAGTTAGGATCACATAGTGTTCCTAAATTTGAAACGTGATTTATTTTCAGAAGTACGCTAACTATATGTATCAGACAAATTGTACCTTTGATTATATCTTTACAATTTACAAATTATTTTAGTGTTCGACTTAGTTGCGAACACAGAACACAACCTCTTTCATCAAAAGAAAATGCCTACGTGCAAAACTTTGATACAAATTGTGATGGTTTCACTGAAAGTAGAGAAAAGTTCGTGAAACGAAACCTTATAGTTGAAAAGCTTAAAATAATTTTGTTCATAAGTAAAACCCGTCTCGGTAAAACTGAAATAAACTCAGATGTATTATCATGTGGTCATAACTTTTACATTTTAATTTAAGAGCTTTTAATTTTTATTGAAAGACTTCTATTTCCAGCCTTTCGGTGGCAGCAAGGCATAGGAAGAAGTTAGGTACGTGTGCGCGGGAATTACATAAATTGATTCCGTCATCGCCTTTCTACTTTCGGAAAACCTGACGTATGGCAAGTGTCCACCCTTACATTGTTAACACCTCTACGGTCCAGACTAAGCGTTTCGCTTCGTCCTTTGTACCTCGTACATCGAAGGATAGGAACACTTTGCCTGCTGCGGTCTTCCCGTCCAATCATAATTTAGGTGTCTTCAAGGCTTGAGTAAATAGGCTCTTGCTAAACTGGTGCACTTCACTAACAACATTTTTATCACTGCTTACCAACAAGTGGGGTCGCAGTAAAGCATTAGTTTTTATCAATAAAAAAAATATTACGTCATAAAATTACAGCATAATTCTCGAGTAACTTCGTCTGCTAGAAATTATTTTAAGGTCTCCGAGTCATATTCTAATTAAATCTCAAAGTTACCGTGACGTGCCGCTCACTAAGCCGGAATCGCAATTCCTTTTTAAACTTAAATTTTAATTTAATTATGGAGACATTTATAATTTTCGCCCTAAGGTTGTGTTTCGACGTAAATTGGTAAAGTTTTGTATTTATTACGACGATTTGTTTAACATCTTCCGTTGACAATATCCGATGGTTGGTGGAATCTTTAATGTTGTTGTCATTAAATTTTGAGTTACTGTGTTTCAAGTTGGAAAAGAGTTCGTTGGAACCATGTTGGTTTTTCAGTATAAATTGTTGTTTCTACAATTTTATAAAATTATTTACTAACTTTTTTCTTACTGTTCGTAATATGAACCGGTAAGGAATGTTAATTTTAAATATAACCCCAACATAAATTTTGATAATAGTTGATGTAGTTTTCATGTAGTTTTTCCTTAACTGCAAGCAGGGAGGATCCTCACTGACACACGAAGATCAGATTAATCGTGTGTTCCTCATGTAATGTGAGCATTCGCAACCGGCACAAGATTGATGAATGGGACACGCCTCTGCCCCAAGACCGAAGAAGACAGATCGATTATGTATAAAATATATCGCACAGCTTGCTGCTATCGTTGCTCGAATGTTCTCATATATCAAGAACGTTTAGGGCTGACTAATGCTAACACACTTGATAACCTAAACCAAAACCCTAAGGATGACAAAAATTGAAGAAATTACAAAGAAATTTTCTATCTGAATGGATATTTGATATGGCTTTTAAATATGTTCTTTGACATATATCGATGAATAGGCTCAATTCTCCAGATATCCTCATAACTAGGACGATGCCACCCTAAAGCTCCTAAATACTGAATAGATCTGTGTCAATTAAACATGGAGACTAGTGCATCGAGCCGTGGCTGGTTTACCAATAGTTATGCCTGTATTCGATTATACTAGTTATACTAAGAGATGGTAGCCAAGGCATAAGGCTCTATCAAATTATTTAACTATACATTAGTAAACAAAATAGTTGGAATATGTATATGTGTATAATCTTGCCTAGTAACTATTAAGCGATATTTGGCTTAGTAGCTACTAGGCTGGGTTAAGATACTTAAGAAAAGAACAATATATCAAGGTTCATCTTCATCCATCATTTCAGCCGAAAGGCGTACACTGCTGTCCAGCACCCCCAACATACATGACATAGGCCTCAACCAAGTGTTGTCATAATGACCCGTCCTGTACGTCTCACATCTATCGGACTCACGCGACTCTTACCAGGTCATCGGTCCACCTTATGGGAGGCCTTTCAACGCTGTCTTCCGGTACGTTGCCACCAATCCAGAACCTTTTGGCCCCATCGGCCGTCTCTTCTGCGAGCAATTTGTCCTTGCCCACTGCCACTTAAGTTTGGCGATTTTTCGGGCTATGTCGGTAACCTTGGTTCTCCTGTCTCTTTCGATCACGCAAGGAAACTTCGAGCATAACCCTTTTCATTGCACTTTGGTTGACTTTAAGCCCTCGAAAAGCAAGGCTATTTTCAGCAATATGTTACTTATTAGAATAATTTCCAAATTCATCAGGCACGGAAAAGATTATGGCCAAAAGCGTCCCTGCATATCTGCCACGGCCCATACAAGACAATTTTTGCTGTATGTTAGTATGTCGTCCAAATAAATATTCGTCGAAACTCCTTCATATGTCCACTCTTGACCGTTAACCAAGTCTCAAAGACATTGGACGAACATTAAACGCACTCAGCACATTCCGTGCAGCACAGATGAGCACTCGTGGAGGGTTCCGTCTGTCTCTGATTACACATGTGTTTCTAATGAATATGTGATAATAGTTCTCCGGCAGTTCCTACAGCTGTAGTTTTGTTAAGGTCTTTCTTTTGTTGAGTTGAAGAAAAATAACACAAGCAAGCGTCCCGTTTAAGTGAAGTTTATTAGTTGTCATAGTCATTTTTAATTACAATTTCTCCAGATATATAATGTAGTACATTCACAAGGGAACCTTTATTAGGATCTAAACGGGAGGAATCTCACACTAACCCTTAATATTTAAATATTCATTAATTCATTATTTAGTGATTAATAATTTATTATAACTCGTGAATTATTAAACATAGAAATGTTTCTTAATTGTTTTTATGCTTTGTTTTGGTTTGACATGACATGTCAATTAATTAAGGTAAATTTAGGTAGTAGGTAAAATTTATTGAGTACAAGGCTTCGCCTACGTAAAAGTAGAAAATTTTGCCAAGGGAATATACTCTCGGCGAGAAAAGTATATTTTATGGTATCTAAATCTGTTAAACCGTTTGAGTGTGAAAAAATAGATATAAGACGTAAAAAAAATACGCACACACATGTACAAACTTTTACTTTTATAATTGGTATTAGGGTGATTCATGCATATAAAAATTCCTATGCATTGTTTTCCATATAATTCCCAGGTTCTTCCGAATGTTTTACAAACGTGCGTGAAACTTACCCAGTAATGGTTCTACCATGGATTTATAGGCGTATCCGACGAGGAGTTTTAAATCCTTTCCGTTCGGTTTGGACGCTCAATGGTTTTTTTTTCACGTCATTTGAATTGTAAATGCGCAAGTTCGGTAATATGTTTGTCTTTTCCAAACGTTCGTGTCACTGTATTTATATTGGGTTATCTTTACTGATTGTAAACGACTGCTTCTAACTGTTCATTGTGTTGACTTTTATTTTTCTGAGTGGTTGTATATTTCCTTTGTCGTGATAGAGAGCTTTTGTAGGTATCAAAATAATTAATTGGTTGTGCAATAGCTAGCATTTGTTTTGAGGTGGGTAATCATAACTTTCCCGTTCTGGATAGATCAAGAAGGCGTGTCAGACTTTTACTAACTAAAACTGACCTCCGGTGTTCCTTCAGTTGCATTTTGCGTTTCGGGGCCGCGGTAATTCTTTTTAGCAATCCTGAAGCTTTAGGAACAATCCCAATACAATTGAACAAATCCAAGTTTTGAAAACTTATATCGCTGCCCGCGTTACAATTAGGCACAATTATTTGTTTGTGATGAATTACCTACTGCAAATGTGTAAGCCTTTAACCTATCCATTCACTAATGACATACTATGAGTTAAGTAATTTTTTTAATGTGGTATATGCAGATAAGTATAGACGTGTTAAATAACTTGTAGCCAGGTCTGGAAGATGATAATGCGGTAGCCTATCAATCTTAGTTACATTATTCGATAACAATACAGTAAATAATATCTTAATGTGACAAAAAAGTTCGTCATAATCCAAGCCCTCATTAAGACAGGCAACCATTTCGACAACGCAATAACTGCTCAAAGTTAGCGAACAGAATGCAACGGAAGCATCCGCCTTAGGCACGGAACACACGAATGGCTTTTCGCTTCCAAAACCACCAACTAAAGCCTCATAACAGTAATATTCATTCTAATATGTGGCTTTATTATAATTATGTTTCACTGCAGTGATATTATTAATATCAACATCGTCAGCAGTCAGAAACCTCAGTTAATGGCTACTATGAATATTGCGATGGACCGCGGCTATAAAATTACCGCGATCGACAAGCGAATTGATGGTCCGGTAAAATTTTATTTATTATGTGGATATTTTTATCAATATGTCAGACTTATACGAGTAAATGAGTTTATTATTTTAATGAAAATATTCAGGTGTCGGTAGAAATATAAAAACTGAAGAAACTTTACTCAAAATCATCGCTCAAACTACGACTGAGGAGTTACGAGTGTGTTCCGGTCTTTACACTGATCCTACAGCGGCTACAGCGCTGAATAAAGTTTTTATAACAACTTTTAATACTGTTTCTTATAGCGCTTATGCTGCTGAGTTATGATAGCCGGTTGAAAATGTTTTTCTACCAGTGTGAATAATGTTTCTTTTGCTTATTTGAAGAAACTATTGTATATCTTTGAAGGACCTCTCCTTCTGGAACTTTCGGCAATTAAATTTCTAAGAATTAATACACAGAAATAAATGAAGATTTTTATATTTGCTTGATCTTAAATTCTAGAACGATTTGAATGTAAAATCTGTCCAATGTCCATTAATAGCATTAGAATTCCAAAATTCAAAATATAAACCATGACTTTAAATTCAGCAGCCGATAAAAAGAAGATTAACTTATATTTACTACCGAAAATTGGCTTTTACGCCAAACAATATTTGAACTGTGGATTTTAATACCTTTCTTCGTTGGAGGCGCTGCCAAACGAGCTTGTCGATTAATTTAGGTGCCAGATCCCCCCTGATTTTATGACGAAATTCTAAGGTGATAAAATTTTCGTCTCGCAAAATTGTAGTCGTTTTAAACCTTCAATTACTTGTGGATTTTCATGGACGATTACGTTGATTTCGCCTTGATATTGGTTTATAGCTTTGATTGTGATGGAAATTGATATTTCATAATACCTTCGAGCTATTTTAAATTCATGATTCTATTTCTCGATCTCGATTTTTATACGATCCGAAATTTTATTATAGTTTCAAAGAACATTTACTTAATAGAAATTGCACACGCACAGAAGTAGCATATCCTAATGGATATATAGTACGTATTTATAACATTCTTAATTGTAAACTACTATCAATTGCTAATAGTGCTTCTAGCTATAAACAAAAATAACCAATATACTATTCATCTGAATGAAAACTGCGCCATTTTAATTCTCCTTGTTAATGACGTCACAGTTCAGTATTGGCTAGTAAAACAAACACAAATGCTGTATTCCGTGTTCGCTACTTTCAACAGTTTTAAATCGACCTCCTTTCCCAGTAAAAATTCTTGCAATAAAAGTTTTGCCTTAATATCTCACGGTTCGTATTTTAAAATTGTATATTCATGACGTTGAAAATAATCAAACCGCTTTTGTTCAAGCTGCATTATTGTCTGTGGAACTGGCTGTTACTGTTTTGTTTACTTTTGGAATGTATTTGAATTAAACGGGAATTCCTTTCTTATGATTTTTTTGACATACAAGTTCTTTTGTTGTTGTTGTCTCGATTACATTACAAATAATTATGCTATCTTCGTCACTGCTTTCATTTGCATTATCTACTTACTCATTTAACAATTCTGTAGCTATAGCAGTATCTATATCTATCACTTTACTTCCCAAAAGACCTTTATTATAACCTTAAATATCTATATCAGAATTTACCATTCAAATCATTTTTTCATTAACTCTTCCGAAATAAAACTACATCACAGATTATAAAGGTGGTTGTGGTAAAATTTTGGCGCAGCACACAGCTGCCACGGTTGTTATACAATAATGAGCCACCTGCAAGAAGCGTGGTTGAAATTTAATTTCGTACAGTTTAAGTTACTGTGCGTTGTTTGTTGCAGATTTTATTTTTGGAATCTTTTGCAGTATTTTTAATAAGTTTTTGTAATAAGTATTTTTATACAAATTGCTTGAAAGATTTGGTGTCATAATTGCCTAGATTGCACGTCCTATTTGTTAGTATAATTACTATTATGAGTAGTTTTAATTCTCAAAATACCTTTTAGGGTTGGTTTTGCTATCACTCCGCTATCCGTTTGCCTGTCACCAGGCTGTATCTCATGAGCTGAGATAGCTGTACTAATGAAATTTTCACAGATGATGTATTTCTATTGCCACTATAACAATAAATATTAAAAACAGAATAAAAGAAAAATTTAAGTTGTTCTCCCATACAGCAAACGTGATTTTTTTGCCTTTTTTTTTTGCTACGGACGGTACGGAACCCTTCGCACATGAGTCCGTTTTTAGCATACCAATGCCACACAATAGTATTCAAACAACAAACCCAATAAAAATTACAAAAACCGAAAACAAAAGAACAAATGGCGCTTTGTTCTTAAATTAAATGCAACTAATGAAATAAAGTGCGCAACCCGTATTCGGGGACGGGAATGCCAAGCACTTATTACTCGAAATACTTGCCACTGTACGGTTAGAGTTAATCAACTATTCCGAACGAAGTAAATCGCGGAACTCGCGCAGAATTT
Organism: Mythimna vitellina; assembly: GCA_949316375.1. Classification (NCBI taxonomy): domain Eukaryota; kingdom Metazoa; phylum Arthropoda; class Insecta; order Lepidoptera; family Noctuidae; genus Mythimna; species Mythimna vitellina. The sequence continues at coordinate 17,982,899 of OX438701.1, read as the reverse complement.
AATCCAAAGAAATATAGCTAACACGACCACGGAACAAACTAATTAGGTAATCGGGTCACATGTATTTTTAGTAAGGTTTTTGCAGTTTTATTCTCGTCTTTTTTTTGTTTTTTTACGAGTTGTCTGTATACACATATGCAACATCATATCATCATTTCAGCGGAAAGACGTCCACTGTTGGACATAGGCCACGGGTAGTGTGGAAGTAAAACCCGGGGTCCGTGGACGAAGGCAAAGAAGGAACAGGACTGGGTTTTTAGTCAGTAAAGTCTGACACTATCTCTCGCTCCGCCCAAGAGCGGGATTTGTCATTGCCATTACCATCATATATCATCTAGATTTTGTTGCATATTTAAAGTTGTATCTTGCACGGAGTGCAAATTTTTATACCTGTTTTATTCGGTTTTGAATCATCAAATAACTTTTCTCGCTCTGGGTGGATCGATAGAGAGTCAGAATTCTACTGACTGAAACTTATCTGTGTTCCCCCAGTTGCTTTTTACGTGGCAGGGCCGCAGTAAATCTTTCGATTAATCCCGCATCACATTTTTATATGTTTTGAGATTTTTTTTGCTTCTTCCACAAGTTTTTTTTATCTAATGCTGTTTGTTGCAGAAAAAGTTATATACAGGTAGAACGTATAGTGTGATCAGTAGCAATACTGATTCTGGCTTCTTATTAAATCCAAAAAAGCTGGATATGCTAACTGTCCCTGACATTTGCCAGGGTCTAGTTCTCTTCTGGTGCGTCCATACGGCACAGACTTACGTAGATTATACATTAGAAAAAATGTATAGAAATCTACGTAACTCTCTACTAAATCTGTACCGTGTGGATACAATATAAAGGCCCTTTTTTGAGGCGGGTCATCAAATGACTTCTCTGCTCTGGATGGAGCGAGAGAGTATCAGAATTTAACTGACTAAAACTTACCTGTATTCTTTAAGTCTTCCTTGGCGGAATCCTGGAACCCTAGCAGGACCTTGGCCCTCTTGCTAGTCTTAATTTCGTACTGACCATCGCAGCTTAGATACTGTTTTGGTAGTAATCCATTTATTTCAATGCAATACCCAACTCTACAACCAATTAATTCTTGTACCACAAAAAGGTAATTTAATTATAGTTGAACTTAATTCAATTATAGTTTTGTTTTCTAATAGTGTTTTGTATCAGTTTTTGTTGAACCCATCGTAGTAATTACTTTTGAGCCTCTGTATAAAAGTTTGATAGTTAATTAGTAACCTTCATTGGTTTTGGAGTGTATTTGAAAGCGGTTCACGTGGTTGAAATGGCTGTTAGAAAAGGGGTTGTGGTGATAAGGTACATATATGTATACCTTATCACAAGTTTGTAGAATATATTTGGTTAGTTTTATTTTTATGACTGCTTTGCTCTATATCAAACCATATTTATTCATGAATTATAAAAATAAAGGTTTTAAATTAAATTTATGGTTTGTCTATGGTTTTATTGTTCTTTGTTAGTCTATGGTTACGACATGGTCAACGAATCCTGTCGGCCCAAAGACATAAGCATAAGCGATATCAGCCTTTTAATGTTCCCATTGCTGGGACTCAAACCTCTCTAGTAGAGGGAATGGGCCGTATTCGCGCCGGCCCCAGGGGCTACGCAGGCCTAGTGCGGGCTGTTGAATGTCACATGTCTTCGAATTTTTTGGTTCTAGGACATGCCGATTTTATCACGATATTTTCCTTCAACGTTTTGAAAGCAGTGGCAATGAAATAAAGATAAAATTATCCGAAGATATAATTGGTGATAATCATCGATGAACGCTGAAGGCATACACGGTTATATATGCTTACCAGGACTGCGGCATTTTTCGAAAGAGTTACCACGGCTCTGGAGCGCAAAGGGACACACGTAGTCAGTCTGATACACCAGTCTCATTCACCGAGAGCAGGAGCAGTTATGATTTGATTAGCAACCCTCAAAAAAAGGTTAGAAGACTGGTAGGATTCGTTGCGAAAAGTCTCTTTCGCAAAATGTCTACTGGTCGTAAAATGTCTAAATGTTTGTGGGTTTTAATGAATAAATTGTAAATCCTGTAAACATTTAATAAGAAATTGATAAAATGATAAAACAATCTTTTAAGACCTGGTCATATTATATTATAATTTACAAACGCGATATTAAGAATAAGAGCCGTTTCTGCGAAAGAGTCGTTCTGCGAAAGAGTAATTCTGCGAAAGCGACATTTTGCCAAAGCAACATATTTACACCCAGTAGACATTTTGCGGAAGAGACGATAGCCAATAGGCATCGTGCAATCCATCGATTGGTCGATCCATGAGAAGATTTATGTTAAAATCGTAAAACTATGTTACACAGATTTTGACATCTTCTTAACTACCAGAACAAAATTTTAACCACGATTTAGATAACTTTACATCATGACTAGACTACATTTCAGCGACTGTTTGCCGACACCGACAGCTTATCTCAAAGCACGAAAAGCAGTACATACATAATTTATTTCAGCTCTTTTGTCGAGAGCGTTTAGCATAAGAACATAATGACTAGACGGATGTCGGCGCATTTGCTCTGTTTATACCGTACGTAAGACGCAATTAGTTTCTTTGTACAAGTAGTGGAGTAACTCGAAATATGTCTACGTTTAGAATACTCGTAATGTGGAGAGGTCTTATGCAAAATAGAAAAAAAAAATTTAGTTCCAAGTTTCCGAAGCCATGGTAAAATTAAAGCAGATTTTATATTCCATAATTAACACCGTATTGATGGAGCCGAAAGGTTTTGAAGACGTGTGTAGACTTCCCGTAAAGTGGATCGATGACCTGGTGAGGGTCGCGGGAATCAGAAGAATGCGAGGGGCACAGGACTGTTCGTTGTGGTGACACCTGGGAGAGGCCTATGTCAAACAGTGGATATCTTTTGACTGAAATGATGATGACCATTTACCATGACATTATTTATATTATTAAAAAGCAGGACGTACTTACCTATAAAATGCATTTATTTCTAACATCCTTCCTCTCATTAGACACGTCGTAAATTTATATATGTACGTTTGTATAATTACCGTCTTATCTCTCACAAAACCTAGTCAATACCAACACAATACAAGATTTACATCCAATACAATTCACAAGTTCTTACAACGCGGTAATTTGGACAAAGTTAACATACGCCAGATACGCCCCAACTGGGGTCTGTACGAACCAACTTTGACAATTAATGGGCGTAACTACCACGAGTTTTGACTGAGAATTTGTCGTAACGATTCCGGTTCTAAGAACAAAACGTATGTGAAGCTAGAATGTTGGAGAAAAAGAAGAAGTTTCACAAATCTTTATGATCACACAATCTTTTAATTAGTTAGAGGGAATTTTTGGTCGTATCCAGCTAAAATTAAAACCATATACTCAGATCTGCAATCCCTTGAAACTCTGAAAAAATCAAAGATACGACCGTTTATGTCTCACAAAATGTTTATTTCGATACTCGAGGGAATCAATATTCATAGGGTACTTCCCCTTGGCCCAGAAACCTGAAATTTGGCAAAAGCAAGGTCTTAGAGTATTTGTTGTTAAGTCACAAAAAAAAAAATACTTTGATGCGATTCGGAAAAAATCTTCGAAACTCCATTCGAGAATTGTATTATTTTAATAGGTAAATTCCATACAAACGTATGGAACTCTTAGTGCGCGAGCTCAACTCGCACTTGCTCAGTTTTTGAGTTTCTTCGAGACTTAAAAACTACTGATTTCATTGCGGTTTTCACCAATAGACATGCATATTAATGAGGAGAAAACCGACAATTTCAAAGATTACTAATACGGTCAGAAAGTCTGATCATTAGTCTATTCGAACAGTTTCGTGTTGTTGTCCATTAACTGGGTTATGGAGATATGATAGGCGACTGCTTCATGCATCCAGTTAGACTGGAAGCTGACCCTAAGTTAGTGGGGAAAGTGGTTAGGCAGAAGATTTATTTAAAACTAGCTTTTGCCCGCGACTTCGTCCGCGTAAAAGTCGAAAATGGTTTTATTAGGTTTTTTGAGATACGAATATACGAAATATTATTTATTATCTAAGTCGTGTGTGATAGTCCATTGAATTGTATGGTGAGCGATACATTTGCGGTTGGTACAGTAATCGGGTATAGGGATCGAACCGCAAAATTAAGTTTGTTTTTATTGTATATACTTTTCTGGGATAAAAAGTACCCAATGTAGTGCCCAGGATATTAAAGAATAAATATACCAAGTTTCATCGTAATCGAACCGGTAGTTTTTGCGTGATGCTTGAACAAACAGACAAATAAAAAAAAATTTAATCACATTTTTGGGTTCGGTGTCGGTCTAGTAACACCCCCTACCACTTATTTTTTTGATATTTTCAATGTACAGAATTTTCACTTCTACAGATTTATTATAAGTATATAGATAGATAGATAGAACATTTATTTGATGCACACAAATATAGATACCCAAGGAAGAATATTTGCACAAACAAAGCTGCAATTTTAACGATCATATAACACTACAATTTAAATAAAGCCAATGATCCCTGTAATAATATTGAATATACTCACACAATAAACTCACTGCGTACACGAATAATATTGAAGAGTCGCAATTTCATTTTCCGCGATACTGTAATAATCTCGGCACAAGAGATGAATTATATGTGGTGACGTCAGCTGTATTTGAAGCGAAATACCTTATGTATGATTATGTAAAGGGTATCTTGTTTAATCCATACATACGAACCACACCTATACCTTTCTGTATGTATTTATTGCAATAAAACCGCTCACTTTAGTATACAGGGTGTTTGGCAGAACGTTGAACATACGAAAATGATGGATAGGTGGGGTCATCTGCTACTTACTCAGCCCTAATTTATGTGGTCCTGGTCAACTGGATATTTAAAAAAAAATGTTTTTTTCTTTCTTCTTGTTTCACCACTTTCTTAACTTTAAAGTGTGATTTTAATTAAAAATGGGTAAAACAGGCAATAAATTATTTAATTGTTTCATTAACGCACCTAACTGGTACAGCATAATTTCAATCAATCTTTTAATTTTTACTAACCTTGCAGTATTAAATTTCGCAAAACATTTCACTTTCCGTAAAGGTAGAGTTTCGTCAAAAATGTCCTACTTGATAAAATTATGAAATAACTCTTAAAGTTTTTTTTTTATAAAAGCAAATTACATACCATTAGAAAGCTCACACACTAGGGATGTTTTGCTAGAATTGGAACTCTTCAATCATTTTTTGTTTTTTTTTTTAATGCAAGTTGGAATTAAGATTTAAGTATTTTTTACACCTGTCTGTAAGTTTGAGGAGTCATAACTTTTTTTCTAGCTAACATCTGAATAAAGCAATAATTTTATAAGAATCTGCCAACATAAAAGATTTAAAAAAAAAATACTAAATATTGCCTGTTTTACCCATTTTCAATTAAAATTACACTTTAAAGTTAAGAAAGTGGTGAAACAAGAAGAAAGAAAAAATTCTTTTTTTTTAAATATCCAGTGGGCCAGGACCAATTAAATTAGGGCCGAGTAAGTAGCATATGACTTCACCTATCCACCATTTTCGTATGTTCAACGTTCTGCCAAACACCCTGTATAATAATTGTATTTATTACTCAATCAATCAGTCAAAGCATTTGTTTCAAATGAACGATTTTCAGGTACTTTTGAATTATTATCAATAACTTTGTCAAACAGAAAAAAATATCCTAATAGCATATTCGAAAGCATAGATCTCTATGTAAAAAATCATCCATAAAAAATCTTTACTTATCTATATACTATATAAAAGGAGAGACTGACTGATTGACATATCAACCCACAGCCGAAACTACTGGGAATAGGAACGTAAAATTTTGCACAAGGCTTTCTTTTATGACGTAAGCGAGCACTAAGAGAAGATTTTCCAAAATTCATCCCCTAAAGGGATGAAACGGGGGTCTAAAGTTTGTATGGAGAAACCTACTTTCACGCGGGCGAAGCCGCTGGCAGAAGCTAGTTATAAATAAAAACAAACCGAATTTTTTTTTTATTTCAAGGCCGATTTTTTAATATTCATGCTTTTACCTGAGGAATAAAAATTGCAACAATTTTTTTTTCAAATATGTCAAACAGCTATAAATAAAAAGTTTTCCGAGTTCTAAAATCAACTCTTAATGAAAGTCCATAGGTATGTCAGTAAACAGTGGTTTGCACTCGTGTATAAAATAAAAAAAAAGTAACTTCACAGTGAATTGACCATACACAAGTTTTCGTAGTGACGTAAACTTCTAGCGAAACGAGAAGCCTTTGATTTAACTTAAGCAAGGCAACCAGCATTCAATTTCTAGGTTCTGATCTGTAGTGATCTGAGTAATTCCCACCGTACTAAGTCATTAAGAGGACCCTTACCGAGGCTTCGTGTCAATGTGAGTCAACGTGAGTTAAAGCTTGTTGTTTTATCCAACGCATTTTAATGCAATGTTTTATAAATAGGCAACGTGAAAAAATATAGGTAATGCTTAAACGCTCTCTTGGCATTCGATAATTCCGTCACTCACACGAATATTGTCCAACGATTGTTCCAAAAAAACACATAGATGTGTTTTTTTTTAAACTTTAAATGTTATTGGAACAAAAAAATCGTCATCCGGAACCATGATTAAATGTGCAAGGGTTCTATAGTTATATTTTCTTTATTTTTTAAATTTATGAGTACACCATGAAATTCCAAAGTTCATGCAAAAGAGCAGTTTTTCTAGGTATATGTATAATCGATGTATAATCAAAACAGCAATATGCTATGCTATGCTATGCAGCAATATGCTATGCAGCAATATGTATGCTATGCTATGTTTTGATTTCAATAGAAATCCAGATATTATCCACAAGATAACAATGTTTTTAAAAAAATCTCGACAAAAATATGTAATAACGTCTTAATAACGTAAAAGCGGTTGTATGAAAATGTATCTCTGGTTGGACGCTCTTAAAACTCCATTTTCAAATTAAAACAAATGACAGCAGAATCCAAACTCAAATACTGCATGTAGCATTACTTAAGGGGTATTAATCAAAAACTGTGTGGATCGCAGCTACGTGCACGCTCTCCTCTGATTTACTCACATACGTGCTTCCCCTTAATTTAGTATTAGTTTGTTTGCTGATAACTGTATACGATCTAAGTTTTGGCATAACGAGGTATGTTCAGCGTAACAAGAAATAGATAGAGATTTTGTTGTGATAATAAATGTTGTTTTGGAGTCATTTGTTATCAATTTTAGGCGGCAGGAAGTCGTGATTTGCCCAAGGCTGTTGGATTGCTTGAAACTATCACCGCGGACGTAAAATACAAAAAACAACTGAAGAAACTTAAGAGACTTTTAATCAGTTAAAGTTTGATATTTCCTCTCAATCCGTCCATAGTGGGAGAAATTATTTAAATAAGGTATTTGTGATTTGAATCTATATTATATAAAAGCGAAATACCACTCACTAATTAATAACAAAATCTCAGAAACTATAACACCTACAAACTTAAAATTTGGCAGGTAGGTTCCTTATAGGGTGTAGCCATCCACTAAGAACGGATTTTACGGAATACCACCTCTAAGGGGGTAAAACGGGGGTTGAAAGTTTGTATGGAGAAACCTACTTTGGCAGAAGCTAGTTAGGTATAAATTGGCCACGACGTAGCGTTGAAAGACCTCCCTCAAAGAGAACTGATGACCTGGTGAGAGTACCTGATTGATGCGGGAGGCACAGGACTCTTCGTTGTGACACTTGGGGGAGGCCTATGTCCAACTGTGGACATCTAATCGGTTGTAATGATGCAGATGGTATATATAAATATACTATCGTTTTCTCAATTGAGTTAGGCATGTCACATTTTTGGCCATGTAATATTTACACCACATATGAATAACTACCTTTGGTAATAGAAGTGTATGAATTGCAACTGTACATTTCAAAATATATTTTTTTGCATTTAGAATGAATTGTCTTACTCTGCATGATATAATTATCTTTAAAGTTATTGTCTTTTCCATGCAAAAAACTTTCCACGATAGTGGTTTTAACTATATTATTATGAAGAAAAAGTTAAAAGTAAAAGAAAAATGAAAGAATTTTTAAAATCAGTATAAATACAAACATATAAATCTGTCCTTTTCATAATGTTATTAGTAGTGATCTCTTTTAAGAATCTATCGCTTAACTTTTAGTTTCCCACACATCGTACAAAACAACACAACAAAATGGCCACCCTGCTAGCTACAAGTCATTTTTCAGCGAACCAATAAGCTGCTAATGTAACTCGCAACTACTGCCTTTTAAACTAGTGAGTGTAAGTGGACACAAGCATTACACTAAATGGGGGCAAAAGTTTCCGTACTATATGAAAATAGATACTGTAAACGCTAAGGGAATATTACGTGGAACGAGTACTTTTGTTAGTGGCTCCGTATCGTTCTGGTTTCCTAGTCCTTCAGTTTGTAGTGTTACTTTTTAATACTTATAAAGTGCGTTTTTTCTTTCTTCTTTCTTGTTCTTGGCTGTAAGTAGCATTTTTTTAGTGATATAAACTAGCGACTGCGATCCTACCTGGTGGTAAGCAGTGATGCAATCGTTGATGATGAATCGAACTAGTTCATTAAAAGCTATCACTCTAGCCTTGAAGATACCTAAATTGTATCGGATAGGAAGACCGTTGCAGGAAAATTGTTTTAGTTCATCGATATGTACACGGCATAAATTGCGAGGCAAAACGCTTAGCTTTATGGTTTCCTAGTACTTTAGTTTCTAATGTCGCGTTTTAATGGTTACATATCGCTGATGAAAGTGAGATTGAAATTCATTCTTGTACTCACTGTAAGTAGCGTTATTTGTAAGCGCAAATTAATATTTGATTGCGACCGAGGCGGAATTCTGTGTAATGGAGGCGAATGCGTGATAAATTTCCACGTGTATCAAACGACGTTTTTTAATACGCTTAGGCAGAAATAAATAAACGGGGGTTGACGTGCGACTAGTGGGGGTCGCTTAGCGTCCAGCCTGATGCGATCAATATCATCATTTCAGCCGAAAGACGTCCACTGCTGGACATAGGCCTCCCCCAATCGTCGCCACAACGACCGGTCTTGTGCGTCTCGCATCCATCGGATTCCAGCGACGCTGACCATGTCATCGGTCCATCTTGTGGGAGGCCTTCCAACGCTGCGTCTTCCGGTACTCGGTCGCCACTCCAGAACCTTGCGACCCCAACGGCCATCAGTTCTGCGTGCAACGTGCCCTGCCCATTGCCACTTAAATTTCGCGATTCTTCGTGCTATGACGGCAACCTTAGTTCCCCTGCGGATATCTTCATTTTAATTGAACGATTCGATCACGCAAGGAAACTCCGAGCATAGCTCTTTCCATTGCCTTCTGGGTGACTTGAAGACTTCTTATGAGGTCCATTGAAATCGACCACGTTTCGGAGTCATATGTCATCACTGGCAACACGCACTGGTCATAGACTTTCGTCTTAAGACATTGTGGTATATTGGTGCTCATTTTTAAATATATTTTTTTCCGGTGGGAAAATCATCTTATGACATCCACCGCTCTTGGGCGGGGCGGGAGATAGTGTCAGACTTTTACTGACTAAAAACCCACTCCTGTTCCTTCGTTGCCTTTCGTACCAGGGCCGAGTCTTCCTTTCAGAATCAGACCCTTGGCCCCAGTAGGCTTCGACCCTGCTGGGCCCCCCTACAGTTGCTGATGGTGCTGATGCGATAAATATAGCAAATCGTGGCGGGGGTGACTGCCAGCACTTTTCCATACTAGTGCGGAAATCAACATATTGCGTGCCTAAAAGAATAAGAGCGGGTTTTTGAGTGAGAACTTTTCGCTTCAAAATAGTCGCCCTATTTATATGACTAATGTGTAACATATGTTTTAGAGCCGTTATTACAAAGGCAATACGTTGCGTCTCTGTGTGTGTGTGTGCAAATACACGCGACTGTTGGCAAACATTACGGCTGCGTTAATGTTTCTATTTCATACAATCGTCGGCAAATATGAGTTTGTGTGTAGGTGTATGTGAGGATAATGTGTGCTTACGTGCTCGTTCAATTTGATGATGTTTTTTCTTTGGTAGTGCAGAGATTTTAAGTTTTTTGTGGATAAAATTTCAGAGAAGGAAAGGAGAATAGTTAAACTCTAATTTCAAAATTCGCAATGCAGTTGGTAGTAGTATGTTTCTCTGTTTGTCGATTTGGACTAATTTTTTTGAGTATATTATGTTTTATTTATTTAGTTAGTTTAGTTTATTAAATTATGTTTACAACATGTTTTTTTTTACATCCCATAACTCTAGGATATGAATGAGACCACATCAAAGAATCAATTGGCACACGAATTATTTTACAATCATCTTTTTTTTTGTTTTCAATTTCCATACATAATAATTTGTTCAATTCATGATTATTTATGTAAAACACAGTTACGTGAAATATGACAGTGTAAATATGTCACAAAAGTAAAGATTTGTATTACAGGTGTAAATTTATGACTTCGAAACCATGCATTTTTGGATCTCATATCCTAAGACTTTTAGTATTCTTTTTCCTTATAGAATATAAACCTTGAGTTATGGTATATCAAAAACAACACATTGTATATTATATTTACCTATATTACCTGCAATTCATTTGTATAGCATAGCATAATCGGCCTTATAATGTTCCGACTGTTGGGACTCAGGCCTCCTCTTTAGGAAAGGGAATAGGCCATATTCCACCACGTGGGCCCAATGCGGGTTGGTTAATGTCAGTCTTCGAATTTTTGGTTCTAGGACATGCCGGTTTCCTCAGGATGTTTTCCTTCACCATTTTGAGAGCAGTGGTGATGAAATAATTACACAGAGTAATGCGCCTGGCTGGGTTTGCCTATCACTCATAAGTCGGGCCGATACCACTTGGCCACCGCTGCTCTTTATCCATTCATATTCATTTGTATATCTTTTCCATATTCACCTTTTTTCTCTCTTTTATTGCACCTACCACTATTCTTCTCTACGTCACCCAAAGGTTGACTGATAGAAAATGCCTAAGGCATTAAGTCCGCCTCTGTACCTTTATGTGCGTAAAGTATGAAATACCAAGTGCCTACTTTTCTGACTAAATAGTCTTGTTTTTTTCATTCAAGATTGTATATACATAAATAAATCTGCGGGAACGGTTGAAAGAATGACCGTGTTCCTAGAATGCAATGGGCAACTAAAGGACACAGGTGGGTTTTAGTCAGTACAAGTCTAACAGGCCCTTTTGTTCTACTGTAGAGCGGGAAAAGGCACTTGATAATTTCCAAACTCAAAAAAAAAAACCATGCTGTCTAAGATTACTTTTCCGATCGACAACGAGACATGCTTAGAATTAACCTATTAACACAAATCTTGAAGGTTTCACTTACTCTGGCAAGGATTACCGCTACTTAGCAGTAAGGGCAATGACACTTATCACTCAGTCGTTTTACCTAAGACAAGGAAACCTTCAAGAAAAATAACAGACTTCCAATATTATTATTTTGACCTATAAATTGACCCGTGAAAACCTTTTGAATTTCTTAATAACCTAAAAACAAAAACCATTTACGAATAAGTTTATACTTAATTACTTTCACACTCTTTCACTAGGTCATAAATTAGTTAGCCTTAGTCTAAAAATAAATTAATTTCCTCACATAAAACATCAACAAAATCTCGCGTACACATTCGCTCAAGCGCCAATTCTTTACCTTTCTAACGTGTCGTATATGCAAATAACAACTCTATGTAAATTGCAATAAGGTTGAAAGCCATTTGAAATGGCACACGCGTGCTCTCTAGCATGCATGCACGGCTCCACGCAAACTCAGTTAAGTTAAATTGGTTTACATTTAAAAGTCGATAAACACTGCTTAAGGCAACTAGATAACAGTGAGTAAATAATGGAGGAAAAAGTAAACGTAATTAGTTAAACATTTAACTATCTATCAAGATACGATGGTTTTAATTAAAAGCAATTATACGTGCGTGGGTCAGGCTTTGATAAAGCGAATTTTGATGGTAACTGGGAAATATTTTACTTAGTTCTGGGAGTTATGAACGAAAACTAGTCTGATGACTTGATTAATGAATAGTTCAACGAGGTTCAAAGACCCGAACTAAGGCTGGTAATATACATATTCCACAACTACCACACAACGCCGTCTAGTCCCAAGCTAAGCAGAGCTCGTGTTATGAGTACTAGACAACTGATAAACATACTTATATATTTCTAAACACATACATATTATAGTTAAATTACACCCAGACAGAACAAATGATCGAACAAATGTTTGTGTGATAAACATTTGTCTCGGGTGGGAATCGTACCCACGACCTCCGGCATAGCAGTCAGGGCCACTAACCATTAGACCAACAGGCCAGTCAAATAATAACGTCAACCTTTTTTTTAAATTGAGTATTCGTCATATAACTCCTCAAATTTTCAAGTAGGGCCTCAAAAACATGTGTACTGTCTCTTCTTTCACTTTTATAGCTCAATGAGACAGCAATTTGACATGATCGATTAGATATCAAGGCTTTGTACCAATGGCAATAGCCGACTAAGTTGGAGCGAGAGGGAGTGTCACTTTTACTAGCTAAAACTCCACGTTTGTTCCTTCAGTTGCCCTTTGGGTTCCATGATAACTCTTTCGTACAATCCCGCAACCCAAACAGGATGAATTCAAAAGCTAGGCGGTAAACGTCTTTCAGAAATAATGTTCTAATATTCAAATACGAAACACAACTGCAATATCACACCACACGAAAACGACACGAAAAAACGACGAAATGACGTCATAACACAACAAGTCACGTCAAAATAATGTTGTCGTAGATATCAGAAATAACAAAGGTAGCAGAAACTTACAGTAGGAACACGAACGCTAAATCACAACATGAAACATATGTCAGGCTCACACAAACCTCACTCAGTCAACAAAATCACTCTCATTTAACATTACAAGACGTTTGCGTATGAATGGGATACCACGATACCAGCACGCCAAGATATCATGATACGACTCATCATAATGACAAAGATGTCGTCTGCGCCAGACTTAATTAATCATCGTGTTTACTGATTAACATTCTCTATTCACAACTTGCTTAGTTAGCGAATTTACATCCAGATGGAATAGTTAAATTATTCGGGATCGGGTTCTTGGACAACAGACTTTGATCGCTTTAAAGTGGTTTTGTTGAAGAAAAATTTGTTTACATTTAATGGGTTTTTACTTAAATTACTCCGAAAATATGAATTTAACTAAATTCATACTCATGTCATCACCATCTTCCTGCCTTCGTCGCATATTGCTTAGGGTCGGCGCAACACGTTTTTATCTTCCATTCTGCTCTGTCAACCGTCACGTTATTACTGACTTTTCTTTCATACTCTAAGTCATTTAGTCTACACCATTCAATCAATTCGATAGACATATAATTAGTAAATTATTAACCTCAATTGGGGTTTTTTTTAATTATCTTCGTCACCATGACTAAGTCAATCGGACTGAAGAAAATTTCCCTCAAAAACACCTGGATATAGGCAATATACATTCGAAAATTTTAATACATTTTTAGCCCTTATCAATCTAAAATTTACTACATATATACACCTATAAAAATGGGTTAATACCGATATTTAACAGTAATAACTAATATGAATATATTCTTCAAGTAATATCATAATATTCAAACTAATATTTGAGTATTAGCGATATCTGAATATAATGGAATACGTAGATATCAGTGCCGTTTCCGTTTTCAATAGTCATATATTATTATTTCAAATAGTATCTAGGTATTTAATATTGCTAAGTAGATAATGAATGTTAATACGGTTGCTTATGAGTGATACAGCAATTATTATAACATTGTGCCTGGGACTGGAATGAAAATAAACTATTATGAAAAAAAAATCGAAAAAAAAAAGATTGTATTAACATTATTTTTTACTTTATAGATAGCCGAATACGTCGATATGAAATCAGTATTTTCTAAGTCGTTGAAAATCAGCCCTCCAGATCTCTCAAAAATTAACTCACAAAGCTTTGAAGTTGCCAATAGGTATACAACAGTCCTTTTTTACTAAGGTTGAAATATAAAACAGCGTGTTGACGTCACAAACAATGTTTATTTTTTATTGTTTAGATTAGTAATCATAACGGGATCACCCTTCCTTATCTCGAGTAGATACTCGTACTTATTGAAATTGTTTGGAATAGCGGGAATAAGAAAAAACAACACGGTAATATTATAGTAATATTTTACCTCTCAAGTCAAATAATATTGTATTGAGTTAATTTTTGTTCAAATCCAAGATATTTTGATGATATTTTGAAACGATTTTTCAAATTCCAAATTTTCACTCTGGAAGAAAAATTGTGTTCTTATTTAGCCTTAAATACACTGTTTTTGTCGTATAAGGCACTTATACGTACATGAGATTGAGATGGAAAAACACACAGTACATTTGTTGCCGTAGTAGTGAATATGATCCGCATCAATCGAATGAATCCCGAGTGATATTTAATATTCGACCTGTGTTGAATGGTCTTCACATATTACGTGAATATCAAATATTACGTGCATATCAGAATTAGTCGGATTACTGATACATGAATCCATTGAATATCACTAATATCTTAGCAAATACTAATATACAGTCACAACTCTATAAACATAACAGTGAAAGTAACGTCTCCCCAGAGCCCAGTTATCGGCGAGCAGATGCGCTACAAAACTATACACGTAGTTCTTTATGTGTAGAATAAAATGATAAAATAATACTGTATCATAGGACTTTGAGTTTATATTCTCAAATACTTAAATTGCTATGGATGTCTTTGGTGTACTTTATAGCGAGTTGTTTGCAGCACCGTCGGTGCTATTTTTCATTCTTTTACTTCTTGCCATTTCAATAACTCGTTATTTTATGCAATAGAAACTCTAATTTTAGTTACATTTATCTTCTATAGTGGTTCTTCACGTTTCTAATATTATTATTTTTTCAATTTTCACACTGACCTTCACACACGTATTCAGACTCATCATTATGCGGTCCGCGAGCGTGATGCCGTATATATTTCTCATTCTTAGATTTTTTTTCATGAATCCTTTCTTTTTCATAACCAATTTGTTACAAATTTATTTATTGCTCTTTGTCGGTATCCTTTCTTATAGTTTCTTCTTTGTTATCAATTAATTAGTATTTACCATCATCATCTTCATCATCTTCCTGCCCTTGTCCCATCTTATTTGGGGTCGGCGCAACACGTTTTTTTCTTCCATTCTATCCTGTCAATCGTCATACTATCACTAACTTCCTTTTCTTTCATATCACTGTTCACACAATCCATCCATCTTTTCTTTGGCCTACCTCGCCCTCGCCACCCACCCACATGTATAATCATAACATAGTATTTACCATTGTTTCTAAATTGCTTATTAGGACTTTCGTTTGCTGTTATGTTAGATCATATACTTATATACAATTTGAAGACTGTTATAAAGTTTATATTATGAACAGCAGCACTCAAAACAAACGCGATTCATAAAATAAATCCCCAATCCATTGTTGTATTCGCTGCATTGCTCCGTTCTCTTGGAACGGATATTGAATTTTCATACCGTTCGTTTGTTGCTACAAGTCAGTTTTTATTTATCGCACATTTATACCAAGCACGTTTGTTGACAGGAAATTAATGCATCGGCCGAATCAATTTGTGTAAACTCGCTCCCGGTTATGTATTTGTTAATCTATAACTTAATAGAGGAAGTTTTATATGTAAAGACAATGATTTGTTAATTTGAAGATTTGCTTTCGTAAAGTATCTGCAAAGTAAATTTAGTTTTTTTTTCTAATGATATAAACCAGTGCTTGATCCCACCTGATGATAAGCAGTGATGCAATCGTTGATGGTGAATTATACTTGTTTATTAAGAGCCTATTCACCTTAGCCATGAAGACTAGGGAAGAGAATCGGAAGGAAAGACCGCAACAGGCAGATTCTTTTAAATTTTTTATCATTTCTATTGACCCCGTTGATATAGACCTAATTCGGAATTATAAAAACATGCACTTTCAAGTTGAGTGCACTGCTTATGCGTCCATATTTCGGAAATTAGTAAAATTTGTAAACAAAACAACTATCATTCTGTTTTCTCTTATTCATAACCCCTTTACAAATTTTACCGGTAATACAGCCTATTCAAATGCCGGATTCCATTGCTTATCGAGAAACACTAAAGTTTTATATTCCATTGTAAAATTTTATTACTTACATCTACTTTTAATATGAACTGAAATGCTTTGTTTATGTTATTGTCTTCGGTTGGGTTTTTAAAGTTGAATGCATGTGCTTTCATTACATGTGTGTTACCTTTGAAGTGTGTTTTTATTCTTATTTTCGTTTTACCATTTCTTCTGTTCACCATGTTTACAGTTAGTAAGAAAATTTCTGTTTTAGTTATATCTAAAGTAGTTTTTTCGTTCTTCTCTTCTATTTACTTTGCTGGATGTAAATATAAGGTTCTTTTTATTATGCTATTTTAAGGCATCGTCGTCACTGAAACATTAAATTGCAAAAAAAAAAAATGAAAATTTGATTGGAATTCGCTGTCATGTATTTATTTTCCTTAACTACAAGTGAATTGATTTTTAGTAATATAAAAATATGATGTCAATCTGTGCTTAATTGATGTTTACAAGTTTTTATCGACGCAGTCCTTTACAATCATGTCATTCGTGAATTTCGGAAACAAAATTTGCAGAAGCAACTTTCCATTACGTTTTGCATACGTCCATTACTTTATCATCTGATGATCAACGCTTTTTGAATTCCGCATCGTCGTAAATAACAAATATTGCTCTGTTCAAAATTAAAATAACAAAAACAATTGAACTGTTACAAACTTATTTCTGCAGTTCAATATCCGTACTATACCCGTCTCAAAGGTTTGGAATGAACTGAATAAATAACGATGTTTATTTTTGTAAAATCGACTGTTTTCACAAGTTGAATAATTCCAACCAATTTGAATTATTTGGCTAATGAATATTTAGTGATGGTTTATAATGGCGAGACCTGGGAATTCTATTTGCCAGTAAATCGAGTATATTAGAAACACAACGCCTACGATCGTTGTTATGCATAATTTATAATAATTGGTTTTCAATAAAAGGAATGAAGGTGGAAGCGAATTGAATACTGAAGGACTGAATTCAGGGCATCTATTGAAATTACTTGGATGCTATAAGATTTGTGAAGCGTTAATAACATTTTTATGTAACGAAATCTTTTCTAGGTCACTGCTCAATTTGATTTACTAAAGTGGGATGTAAACATTCGAAAAAGGGAAACAAAATGTACCTTTTTTAAACTTGACATTTATATACTTAGTTTGCAAATGGAAAACAAAATGGTGAGGATGTGACACGTAGCGTTTTGCTCATGGCTACTTTGTTTCCAACTACAAAACACAGTGCACACTGCTTTACAAAACAGTTGACGTAGAAAAAAACTTTTGGGAATGAATAAAAAAATATTGCTTAAACTTTTGTGTCGTGCAGCTTTAGCGATGTCGCTGGATATTCCTTTTTTAATTTTGTCGTGTAATTATTTCGCTAGCGATTTCTCTTTTTACGTTTGTAAATCTAAATAAATGGAACTCGGGTTTTGTTCATTCATTTTCGGCTTTGGACGAGAGTTTTTCGACAATTATTCGGCGACTATTTAAATGCTATTACAGAATTTAGGAGTCGAAATTATTGTGGACGTAGAATTCTTTTGTTTACAAATGTTGAATAGGATTTTGTTATTTAGGGTATATGAAGAGCGTTCCAATGTTTAAGTGGCGAAAATTTATTAGGATTTAAGCGAACCCTAACTTATTGACCGAGATAATTAAATTGAACATTAACTTCGAGTGGAACGGTAATGTTCTGGTAAATTACCTCCTCTCCGTTCTTTGTTTTTCTTCAACCAGCTTCGGAAACATTAAACATTCGGAGCATCATTATGGCTGGCTGAAGTCTCTGAAATAATTCATTATGGCGCAGGTTTATACAAATACGAGTAATTTATATGAAGGATGAGAACATGTTTAACAGCGATCTTCATTTTGCAAGCCAGTTCATTTAGAATATCACGCTGAACATTCACGTTTGCATTTTCGTGACACTTCTTTTTTTAAATATCCTATATTACTGTCTTACACAAACTAGACACTGCACACTGTGCACTCGCTCGAACACACAGCCTAAATGGCAATACTCGTAAATCAATCGCTTATTCAGCAGTGGGATCACGCTGCGTCATCGAATCATCGTACTCTGTCGGATTCGCGGTCGAAGCGATAACTGGCGGGTGCTCGTAAAATTAAACACGTTTAACACTTTGGAAATAAAGCCGAATTAATGTTATATTTTAGGTAAATATGATGACGTTAACGACTGAACGTGAAATAGGGATTTCACGTTCGGGATTTTGATGGCGGCGAAATTTTGGTTGGCAGCGGTTTTACGATATTTAAATGGGCTAATTGAAATAAACCATATAAGTGAAACGATCTACTACAAAGTACAACTTGCATCTTTATAATGAAGTCAATTGTATGATGTCATAGTACGCTAAGTGCGAGCTGACGCCGAAAAACAGTACTGTGTTTTTTTTTTAAATTCTTTTGATGTTTTTTTACATTGCCGTAATTGGTTAAAAAATATTTTCAAAACAAAGGAATTTATGGGCGATAGATAAAAAAAAAAACCGTAACACATAAGCTCAACATTGGCAGGAAAGAGATAATTAGTAAAAAGATTGTCTTTAATTGGAGATTTCCCGATAAAACTATCACGAAATTACTTTGTATTTTTCGGCTTTGGATTATTTACTCTTTGTCCAACTAAATGTTCTATCTACAAAGGCTATGTGCTCATTAGTTGTGCTACATAGCGCTATGTAATAGCCACGTTCTGGTTTTACCAAGCAACTGATTTCGGTGTCAGCTTACAGCTTTACAAAACAAAAACTAAATATATATCTGCTTGTTAGTTTGGTTCAACGTTACGATACTTAGAAAGGAGATTTAAATTGTTAAATTTTAACTCACTGTACTAAGTTTTTAGATGTCTATAATAAGGAGCACAAAAAGGTATACATGAATAATGTTATTTAATGACTATCAAGTTTCAGTAACTATGTTACGAAAATATTTTTGAGTATATCCGTGGATGGCTGAAAAGGTAGAGAGTAGTCAAAGAAAAAATGGATGGTCTGTGTGAAGAGTGATATGAATGAAAAGGGAGTTAGTGATAGCGTGACAGGAAAGAATGGAAGAAAAAAACGTGTTGCGCCGACTCCAAAGAGCACGGGACAAGGACAGATGATGATGATGAATCGAGTTTCGTTTAGACTGGCCTGTTGGTCTAGTGGTTAGTGGCCCTGACTGCTATGCCAGAGATCGCGGGTTCGATTCTCACCCAGGACAAATGTTTGAGTGATGAGCACGATCATTTGTTCTGTGTCTGGGTGTACTTTATCTATAGTATGTATGTATTTAGAAATATGTAAGTATGTTTATCAGTTGTCTACTACTCATAGCACAAGCTCTGCTTAGTTTGGGACTAGATGGCGTTGTGTGATAGTTGTGGAATATTTTTATTATTATTGTTATAGTTTCAGTAACATTAAATTACAACACGTAACGCTGGGTTAAAAATAAGTTTAACCTTGACTCCAGAGCTAGGTCGGGTGCCTGTATTTCAAAGGCCAGTGACTTCTATCACTTAAATTATACATTTGAGGGTAGTAAGTAACAAATAATAAATAAATATAAATACGTTTCACCTATAAAAAACTAATATTAAAAATTCATGAATTATTTAATATTTAGTAAAAATGTAAAGTCAAGTAAGTATATGTTACTTGACATATAATAATAATGACATTTTTATGACAATGAACGCATGTCTCAGTTGCTTATTAGGTGTATATAGGTTGTGTGTAGGTTCTAGAACTAAAGAACAAGGACCATCTTTAGACAGTAAAATCTAACAAATTAAATCTTAGACTACAAACGAGTTGTAGTAGTACTGTATGGTGTAGTACTGTATGGTGTAAGTACTGTATGGTGTCGGACGTAAAGAATAGCACCATCCCATTTCTTCCCGTGGGTGTCGTAAGAGGCGACTAAGGGACATCTTTGAGACCGTGTGTACTGAAAAGCACCTCAGGTCACCGCGTGGTGGCGGGTTAACCACCAGCAACAGCATTCCCAAGGAGGGTTAGTGTCAGGCAGGCGGCCGACTGTAAAACAATAGCCATATCTTTTTGCAACATGTTGAGCAGACTACAAACGAGTTGCTCGAATGCTACGAACCAGTTGCTACGACGCTACGAACTAGTTGCTACGAACTAGAGGCTACGCCGTAGCGCTTGTTGTAAGAATTCGCTACGAACTTTGTTAAGCTAATTTTACACCGTATGGGAAGTCGTAATAGTAGTTTTAAAGTGAAATTGAGCTCATTTGACGGAGTGTAAAATGTTATATAACATTCACTTCAATTTCCTGACAAGTTAACCAGAGGTTTGATGTTATCGGGAGCTGACTTGATCTTTTGCTATTTTCTTAGTATTTAAAGATCCAAAGCATTTTATTTCAAATAAACAATTTACAGGCACTTTTGAAATGTCAAGAAGTCAGTCAATCAGAAAAAAAATGATGCTGATTTCACATTCCAAAGCGTAGATCTCTATGGAGAAGAATGTGTAAGAAACCCCATGGACACTCTTTTCAATCATGTTATGTATTACAAATATGTTGGTTACATATTTCTTGTCACTACTATGAAGTGAATGAAAAAACAATGTAAAGAAATTCATATGAAAGTCAGTTTGTCGTCATTATATCAGCTGAAAGACTGTTGAATATAGGCTGTGCGTCCTTCATCTATTGGATTTCCCAGACCCTCACCAGGTCATCGGTTCACTTTGTGAAAGTCTAACGCTAAGTCTTCCAGTACGTGGTCGCTACACCAGAACCGTGTTTGTAGTGAAGTTCGTGAAGTTCTGCGAGAGATGTGCCCTGCTCATTGCCACTTAAGTTTGGCGATTCTTTGAGCTATGTCAGTAACTGAGAAAACTGAAGTGGAAGTAACATGCCAATTTAATAATAGCTTTTAAATTTAAAAATTTGTAGTTACGTCTCAAAAAAAACCGTTTTTTGCGATTCGGCAAAATCTTCGTAATTTATATCGGGAATTGGAATGTTTACATAGGTAAGTTTGTACGGAACCCTCAGTGCGTGAGTCCGACTCAGACTTCCCCAGTTTTTTTTGGTTTGTAGGAGGCAATCTCTGGAAGTACTGCCCCCAAGCCAAGTTACAATCGTATCGTTCGCGCTGAACGCCTTGAGTAGGCTACGCCTCCGATTCTTTGTTCTGACCTCATCTCAACGCTCAGTCACGTGGTCAGAGTCACGTGGGCTGGCCCGATAACAAAAATTATTTCAATTATTTTATGTACACGGGCGAAGCCGCGGGCAAAACTTGTTCTGAATATTATTCCATTTAAAATTTCTAAACACTCCCAATTCTCATTAAATATTCGCCTCTTTAATACTGAGGGTCATCGAATGGCCATCCAAACGAGGCCTGACTAAAATCATTAATTATCGGTATGTTGTTATTACGTTCATCAACGTTTCTCGTACATAAGTTGGACAAGTACCTATGTATATATACTCGTAGGTACATTACCTATTGGTGATATATAATATAATATAATATTCCACAACTATCACACAACGCCGTCTAGTCTCAAGCTAAGCAGAGCTTGTGTTATGAGTACTAGACAACTGATATACATACATATATATTTCTAAATACATACGTATTATAGATAAATTACACCCAGACACAGAACAAATGATCATGCTCATCACACAAACATTTTTCCTGGGTGGGAATCGAACCCACGACCTCCGGCAAAGCAGTCAGGGCCACTAACCACTAGACCAACAGGCCAGCCTTCCATGATAACTATGTATGTATGTAAAATTAGGTTTGATCTGTACAAGACGCTTTTGTGTTGAGTGGGAAGTCATCAAATGATTGCTCCCACTTTGAGTTGAGCGAGAGAGAGCCATCATCATCATCATCATTTCAGCCGAAAGACGTCCACTGTTGGACATAGGCCTCCCCTAAGCGGTTGTGGCCGGTGGCGGGGTTTTTTGGTTGTGGCCGGTGGCCCGTGGGCGGCGACCCTTACACAGTTTGTGTTTTCACTGATATAAGTAACCCAGCTATTTAACGCTAGCAAATTAACTCTGAACCCTTAATCGTTAAAAGTAGACTCAGTACGACGTCAGTCCTTGTAAATAAGATTATAACGGTTCTTTCTCACTTAATGAGTATAGGGTGGGGAAAAAAGTCTGGCGACTTAGACGCATTACGAGTACATCACAGTAATTTTATAAAGGTCTGTGAGTGTCGGTGTATATGTTTGTCACTTCTTCGCGCTCGAACGGCTGAACGGAATGGGATGCAAATTGGCGCAAGGCTAGACCATGTGCTGGAGTATCATAATTATATTATTCTTTTTATCCCGGGAATATGCTCCTCTAGGATATTTTTTTTTTAATTTCACGCGGGCTTTTTTCGTTGGCAGCAGCTGGTTCTATATAATTTATATCAAATTGGACAAAAACTGATATTTGTTAATTGTGAAAATTATTAACGACTAGCTTTAGAAAAATATCACATGGGAACACAGTCTCGGAATATAAAATATTCCTATTTCCTGTTGTATTACAATCCCTCCTGTATCCTGGATATAATCATGCACCAAATTTAATACAAATTTGTTCAGTAAGAATATGTAGTAAAAAACACACACATAAACACATACAAATATAATTATATGAATTTATCGGAGGAGTTATCGCGGTCCTGATAGGTAGGTCGGTACACAAAGGGCAACTTAAGGAACACAAGTGGGTTTTTTTAGTCAGTATAAGTCTGACACGCCCTCTAGCACCTTTGATAATTTTTCATTGAAAAAAAAGTGTCCATCTGATTATCAACATACCTGATCAGCCCCCCTAACCAACTTACGATCGTTTCGTTTCGGTTCTCTTGCATCAAACGCCTCCGATTCCTTTGTTCTGACGTCATCTCAACGCTAAGTGATGTGGTCTGAACAAAGGAATCAGAGGAGCGACCAACTTGAGGCATTCGACGCAAGAGAATTCAAACAAAACGGTCGTAACTTGTCTAGGGGGGCTGTACCATTTCAGCATGCCATATGTACCTAAAAACCTTCGTACAAATTTTTCTGCCGTTATAACACCTAACATTTTGTCGGGCCCAACACCCGACAAGTTGAAACGGGCTTTTAGCTTGCTAATTAAGATTGAGACTTGATTAAACGTTTCCGTATTCTGACATGATAGATGATTATTGCAGGAGAGACCGACTTTCGTTCAGCATATACATATGCCTATGAATGTGGTGACATGCCTCTTTAATTAAGATACCAGATATGATAACGAAGATTGAGATCAGAAGTGCTTGCAGTTGACGGATTAAATGTCATGTTCATTCGAAGTTTGCGATGTGATTCGGATTTGAGGATGTTAGGGGGTTTTCGCTGAACTGAGCTGAGCGGAGCTGATCGTGAACTGGCCAGTCACAGTGCTCTAAACCTCTGCTCCGCATCAGTGTAAACAGAGTAAATGGATCTAAGTGGGCTTTAAAAAAAACCAGGCCAGTCGAGTCGGACTTGCGCACTGAGGGTTCCGTACAAACTTACCTATGAAAACTGTCGAATTCGATTAAATTTTTCCGAGTCGCAAAAAAACTTTTTTTCTGCGACTTAACTACAAAACAGTTTTCAGATGTTTCTCTATTTGTGCTATGAGAATTTGCTTCATGCCAAATTTTAAGATTATAGGTCAACGGGAAGTACCCTATGAATTTTGATTGCCTTGAGAGTGTCGAAATACACGTTTTTTGCGCCATAAACGTCCGTATCTTTTTATTTCGTTAACTCTGAATTTTGATTTTTCCACAGCTTTCAAGGGATCAACTCGATGCCTCCACGCGTTTGTGAGATAAAAGGTCTTGACAGACAAACAGACGGACAAGGGTTCCGTTTTTTCCTTTTGAGGTACGGAAACCTAAAAACACCTCACTTTTTAGTTCCACTATTTATTAACATATTAATTTCCATTGCTAATTAAATCGTTGTTTATTATGTAACTTACAATCGCTAAAAATGCCCTAAATACAACCATAAGATTACTCTTGTTAAAATCAACCCTTATTACCAAACGATCAACGAAAATACTTCTCCCCCTCCGAAGATAACAAGCTGGCCATCATAACTTCAGAACGCGGTTGAACGTCGAAACGGCCATCATAATGCGTTCCTCTAACGTCCTAATCAATTTGACGTTCGCTCTGGCCACTTGGCGCAAAGAGTAGGTAGATGCAAAAGGCCAGGTCTGTATATTAAAGAGTAAGAATAGGCGCAAGCCAATGTAGTTATGGAGTCGTGTGCAACGAGGCTACGTAATATACATCGTCAATGTTTTTAGGGTTCCGTTTTTTTCCTTTTGAGGTACGGAACCCTTATAGGATCACTTTGTTGTCCGTCCGTCTGTCTGTCTGTCAAGACACTTTATCTCGGGAACGCGTCAAGGTATCGAGTTGAAATTAAAACGATATACTCAGGTCTGCGATACCTTGAAGCTGTAAAAAAATCAAACTTTTGAGTTAACGAAAAAGATACGGCCGTTTATGTCACAAAAAGTGTATATTGACACTCTCAAGGGAATTAAAATTCATAGGGTACTTCTCGTTGACCTAGAATCCTGAAATTTGGCGTGAAGCAAAGTCTCATAGCACAAGTAGGTATAGGAAAAAATCGGAAAATTGTAAATTTGTAGTTCACAAAAAAAATTGCGATTCGGAACTCAATTCGGGAATTGATAGGCTTTCATGGGTAAGTTTGTATAAAGCCCTCAGTGCGCGAATCCGACTCCCACTTACCCAGTTTTTTTCGATACGTATACACTACCACTTTCAGGCACGCAATTTAAAACATTTACAATACACGCAACAAGGTGGCCCGATAACCTGGTGAGAGTCGTGGGAATGCGGTGAATGCGAGACGCACAGAACCATTCATTATGGCGACTCTTGGGGAAGCCTATGTCCAACAGTGGACGTCCTTCGGCTAAAATGATGATGAAGATGAAGGTTTTTATAAGATGAAATTTCGCGCATTTATGTGTGCGCTTTCCCTACTTGAACGTCGTGGGCTTTCTGAATATATATTTCGTCCAATTGACGTCACTAGTCGTCTAACTTCGGCGTAGTTAAATTTTAACAGTTCCTCGCCTGTTGTCCCAGATTTGCAAGTTCGTTGAGTTCAATTTATCTGTTCGTTCAAGTTCGTTGAAACTGTTGATCTGCTGTTAGATGGTGTTTTGATTAAAAATTGAGCCAATATTTGCAGTTTTTCTGTAGTGCAGCACGTGCTTGAAATGTATCGCATTTATTGGTTTTATGACTTAGTGACCTTTGACTGAATAAAATTCATTGTTCACTGATAATAGAAAAACCCTTTAAGTGGAACACACATCAGTATTTACTATGAGATGATAGCTTTCTTTCGTAATTGTTTTCTATCTATAATAATACTAGCTGCTGCCAAAAAATTGTCCCAAGGAAACAAACTCCCGGAATAAAAAGTATCCATGCATGGAGCATGGTCTACACATGTGCCAAATTTCATCCAAATCCGTTTAGCCGTTCAAGCGTGAAGAAGTAACAAACAAACATACTTTAGCCTTTAATATTGGTGTGATGTGGCTGTTTCAACGTATAGCTCACTGCTTTACACGTGGAGATAGGCTGTGTTTATAACCACAACGCAATACTGATTTGATGGATGAGTTCTCAAATGGTACAATGAATTAATCATTTTGTAAAGCTACATAAACTGACTTCTAAATTACTTCACTGGAAATATACCTAAACTTTCCAATTGGAAATTTATTTCTGTTTAAAACAAGACCTAATTTCGTTCATATATAGTCGTACTTACGAAAACGTTTGTGTAGCTCTAACAAGCCGCTGTAACTGTATTCACAGTTCCGAATCCGCTAACATAGAATAATAATAAATATACATAAAACTATCACGGAAAATATAGGTAGTATATATAACTATAAGAGGAAATCATCAGAGTTTGTAAAATGAATAGAGTCACAGTAGTCCCAATAGTAATATTAACAATAGGTGTTATTTTAAACCAAATATTCAATTGTTTTAATGTTCGTAATATGTCGAAATACACATATTATCTAACACTACAAAAAGCTTTCATCTTGAACACTTGCCGTATAGTTAGATTTTTTTACTACTATACATAGATAATTTAAATGCAGTACAAAGCCTTTTAGCATCTCAAAGTAAGAACTGGGACCTCACCTTGGTGTACGCCTGTAAGATTCTAAAAGAACACCGGGTACTAACCTGAGAAAATTTTGCTTAAAAACCACAATAATAATAATAATATTGACTTGGCTCGAAGTCGTCGACATGTGGGATATAGACTCGGCGATCATTGTACCGATAGTTGTGTCAGGCAATGGCTTAATAGCCAAGAGCCTCGACCAACATCTTAGGAGGCTCGCGTTAGGTGGCTGGATCAAGGGCTTGATTCAGATAGTGGTACTCCTGGACACGGCGCGTATAGGTAGGAGGTTCCTGATACCGGTGGCATATTATTTTTTATATTTTTAAATATTTTATTTAATTGTTTTTTAACATATATTTAAAAATGTATCAAATAAGTTAAAATGACAAATAAAGACATAATAATAATATTTTTATTGGTAAAAATACAAATTTGATACATGTAAAGTACACTAAACTTTCACACAATAGTCAATTCAAAATTTGAACCTTGACTTCTAAACTAGGAAGATCCTGTATCTCGCTCCACCCTAGTGCGCGAGAAGTCATTGGATAATTTCCCACCTAAAAATAAAATGCATAGCAGATTCGGACAGTTACAGACAAGATGTAGACTAAAACAGTTACAAAATATACGAGTACGTAGTAGGTATTTATGAATCTGGTTCGAATTGAATTCTCGTCATAGACGGCTAACTTTATAATAACTGCTAGTTACATCACCAAACCAATTTCACTAGACTGTATGCAAATACCTCTATTCGTGGCATCAGACGTCGCACCTGGTCCAGTCTTATTGGAACTTATAAGTTGTGCAAACTGTTCCACGTAGCGTCCCACTCTATATCATAGAATATTTAGTTCTAAGACATCTATCTCTCTCTTACAACCCCTTGTTATATATCTCTCCCTCTCACCGGAGCCGAGAATTTGTCTCGGTTATTGGAATTCGTGAGTTATGTCCAACTTATATGTATATTCGTCTTTGAAATACGTACGGAGTCAATCTTTTGGTTCTGAGAATTTTGGTCCTGATTTAGGATGCAGGAATTTTTATATTGAATTTGGAAAGAATTTTGTTTTAAAGAATTTGTTACAAAGTTTGACATACTTTTGTAGGATCATAATTTGTTATAAAATAATCGAAATTTATTCATATTTTAATTAGAAGCTTGATCGTAATGTAGCTCTGAAATATAAGACCAATTTAGCCTTCTAAGAAATCACTTAATAGTAAATCTACCTACATCAACATAAGTTTCCATGAAAACTAAAAGATATTTATTCTGGAAATTAAGTACTTTTACAAAAGAAATACATAAAACACTTATATACTCGTATATACACTAAAATCAAAAACTACTAGCTAAAATATGGCGTCATAAAACTCCTCCGCATCGCTGTCGACTGGAAGTGTGCCCAAAAGGCTGGCGGCATTGCCACGTTGTATGGCAATGCTTAATCTCTGACCGAGGTAAAAGCCAGCCCTTGGGTCACGCGAAGTGTCTACTAAGCGTTTGGCTAATTCTTTGAAAAGTTTCCATTCTTCAAAATTATGTTGGATTTTTCTTATTTGTTTGGGCTCACGTAAATATCACTCAGAATTGTCAAACAAAGAAAAATTACTAACACAGAAAAAGGAAAAGTTTGCAAATATTTATTATCAGTCAACTATTTTTAGTATCCTAATACAAGAAAAAATATTTGAATAATGATATTCAACCTTTTGGGACCCTTTAATTGTATCTTCAGACTTGGGCTATTCTGTTACAGTTTAACCGTCATATTTCGGCCGAATATCCAAATAGTAGGATTTAGTACACGTGACCACGAATGAATTAGGATTTGGTATTTATTTGCAGAATTACCCTGTGTTTATATTTTGCTATTGTTAACCTTAGCCGTGTTTTGTTTCGGAACAAAAATGTATTATATTATAATGTAGGAGGTCAGTGTTGTGTGAAAAACCGGAAAGAAACTACATGGTTACTCTTAAAAATATTATTGATTCTACAACATTTCCATATTACAATATTAATTAATAGATATGAGAGGACTATGTAGACCAGTCACAAATTATGGGTTGCGGAAGTGTTCGAAAGAGTCACCGCGGTCATGGAGCTCAAAGAGCAATTGAGAAAACACAGTGGATTTCAGTCAATAAAAGCCTAATTAAAACTCCCACTCGCTTTACCCAAAGCTGTAGAAGATTTTTTAATGATTACCTTCTCAAAAAAAAAAAAGCTAAAATGATACTTGCACTTTTTTTTCGGAGGTAAAATCATCCAATGACATCCCCTGCTCTTGGGCGGAGCGATAGGGTGTGCCAGACTTTTAATGACTACCTAAACCCACAGCTGTCCCTTCGTTGCCTTTCATACCAGAGCCGAGTCTTCCTTACGGAAATAGATCCTCGGCCCCAGTAGGCTTCGACCCTGCTGGGACCCTACAGTTATACTTGCACTTAGGTTTCTCTAGGATAAAGAATGTTGGTTAAATTTGCCCGTTTTAAGAATTTTCACATATAAAAATAGGTATATACTTATCGTTTACATTTAAATATTCGTCTAGTTTCACATTACTGTACGATTGCTTCAGTCTTTGA
Organism: Mythimna vitellina; assembly: GCA_949316375.1. Taxonomy (NCBI): domain Eukaryota; kingdom Metazoa; phylum Arthropoda; class Insecta; order Lepidoptera; family Noctuidae; genus Mythimna; species Mythimna vitellina. Next base: position 17,953,741 of record OX438701.1, on the reverse strand, counting down.
TTTTTTTTACGTTCTAAGCGTCATTTAGTTTTACTGTTATAACCATTCGATTTTCTGTCTATTTCTACATACAACAGAACCAGTGGAGGCTTGGATTTCAGGAGAGTGTACCTACTGAGTAGATTTTGTTTAGCTAATATTGAAGGGTGCGCATTCCAATTCGACAACAATGTTGATTGTCAGCATGAGTGTTAAAGTCATGCTGACGGCTAACATTGGGTGTCTGTTCACAGGTGGAATGTTTGGAGCGAGCGGCACATGACTCCAGAACAAAACAATAAAAAATGTGTTTGAATGAGAATAAATCTAGTGTCAATTGTGAAAGGCGGACGCGCCAGTGCAGTGTTCCCTCCGAATCCAGTTGAGAAGAACGAAACAGTGTATAACAATGGAATATGGTTGAACCTCTGAACCCTCTCGGTTCCAAACTGTGCTTCCTATGATGTTCTCGCGCAGTGAAGTCAACTAAACCAAAACTAACGTCTCACCCTGACATTATTAAACCTAAAATAGCTCTGTAAATATAGTTAATTTAAAAAAAAAAAATCCTCGTCGTTGTCTACGTGTTTTTAAATCTTAATAAACTCTAGTCCTAATAAAAAAAAATTTTGAAAATTTTTCATCGAAGCGGTTGTCGTATTTTTGTGATAAAGTATCAATTATTGTAGGTTATGTTAATGTTAAGTGGCAAAACTGGTTGTGATGTGTATATGTAAGGAGTAAGTAAGGTTTTGGATCAACCCTCGTGGGGTTGCGCATATTTGGGTGTGGTATTGCGCGGGCGCCGCGCATTCTTGGGGCTGGTGTTGCGCGGGCGCCGCGCGGTTATGTTGGGGGCGGGGCGCAGTAGTGACGTGTCTTTTGGCGCAGGCGCGGCCCGGCGCCGGTAAGATGCGAGAGCGGCGTTGTGCGCTCCACCGCACCGTCGCTCTGCTGTTTGCCTACCTCCTCTTCCTCAACTATCAAGTCGATGCTGCTGGTGAGTTGCATTCTTTTTTTGAAATTTTCTAGACGCTCATTTGTTTCATTTTGACATTTGTAGTGAAGGGACTGATCTTTTGGCGATTATCTAATAAATTCTATTTTCAAAAAGATAGGTATATAAAGCTGGTAGTTCAATTTCTGGACTGTCTATATTTCGGAACCTAAGATTATTTACAAGTCTTACTAATCATATTAAATACAGCTTTTTCTTTTTACAACTATTGAGACTTGAGTAGGTGTCATTAGCGTTAATTGAAGAAGTTTAACAGCCCTGTAGTTACATACTACGACGCTACTCCCTCACTGAAAATCATATCGGATGTCGAAGCAATCAGATACGTAATTAACAGTCAAAGTTCAGCTACCGTCATTACCATATAAAACAGATAGTTTGCTGATAGGAAATATTCGTTCCAGATCAGAAGTATCGATAAAAAAACATCACTTTTATCGATAAAATTGTTCTTTTAACGAGTCGCCATCCCATCGAAACAAATGAGGGTCTAGATTCTTGCATGATAATTTTAAGGTATTTAAGTATGAAAATGTAAAAATGAACTGACGAAATAACGGCATAAAAATCTATTATAACATTTACAGAGGTCATAATACGGTAATTACGGTTCAACTGAATATTTCGTGGAAAACCGACGATTGTCGCGTGCCTATTACATTTTTGTTCAGATTTTTTTTTTACCTATTACTGGTATAATTAAAAAATTACGACGACAATTTAAATTACACTACGATTAGTTTTTTAATAGAAACTTAATTATCGGTTTGGTTACTGATAAAGATGTTAGTAATGATGCTTGTAATGTTTTTTAATTATAATTTTATCGCTTTTGATATTACTCGCAGCTTCAAAGTCAAAGTCAAAGTTTTTTATTTCACATAGGCCTACATGGGCACTTATAAAACGCCAGAAGCTAGTGCACGGTTCCAAATTGGTTGTTTCCTATGGAGAAGAACCGGCAAGAAACTCCATGGTTACTCTTTTAAAAAAAAATGATTGTTGTTACAATATTTCCATATTACAGTATAAGTAGATATTATATAAGGACAGTGTAGACTGGTCAATATTGTACTATAAAGTACAATATCAAAAAAAAAATCATAATAAAAATGAACCTAAGAATTCGCGGAGTCTACAGTGTTCTCACATTCATATTATAAAAAAGAGGCTATGTAAATAAAAGCAAGTAAAATAAATAATTACAATCATTTATAAATGATACGTTAACATAATAAATAAATAAAATATTGCAGAAGCAATGTGTTATAAAGAAAAAAAGTATATATTACAACAAATGTGGAGCAGTCAATAGAAACATTTACAAAATATTATGAGCTACCAGGGGGTCACATGTGCTTACATACAGAACTATGAAACTCTGACGATAATGACGTATACGCGTCTATGAAGCTACGCGTCCATAGACAGTAGGCCTTAGCCGATTGTAATAATCATCTAATAGTTACATTTTAGAGTAGTGGTGGCCGAGTGGTAACAGCCCCGACTTACGAGATGTAGGTCGCGGGTTCGAACCCAGCCAGGCGCATTACTTTGTGTAATTTACTTCATCACCACAGCTCTCAAAATGGCGAAGGATCAATCAAGGACATCGTGGGGAAACTGGCATGTCCTAGAACCAAAAATTCGAAGACATGTGACATCCACCAACCCGCACTGGGCCCGCTTGGTGGATTACGACCCATTCCCTTCTCCTAGAGAGGAGGCCAGAGTCCCAACAGTGGGAACATTATAAGGCCGACTATGCTAGTCATATTTCATTTTCGTCCGAATAGTTATATTTTAAAACAGTTTAAGCAACATAAAGATACAGTTTTCCAAAACATCATTCCTAACTTAAATGAAAATTAAACAGCAGGTACTAAAAGTAAGTAGGTACAATCAAATTTTAATCAACCCAAGAACAGCGGAACACCAAAGTTGGCTTATTAAAACAGCATTAATTCAATCACGATTTTGTTTGAATCCAGAAAAGGGGAAAATTATACAGCCGAAATTCTGCTCATACTCGCCCACAGAAGCACCAAGGGTTAAATAGTATATAACTATGATGAGTTGTATGAATATGGCTCATATTCACTTATTAGCATAAGGATGAATTTGCATTAACATTAAAATTCAGTCTAAAAATCGCATCGGGTCCACCGCATAATTGTGTCGCAGTGCTTTGTGAAAATGAGACGTAAAACAGTTTTTATGGTAGAAAATAAAACGGGTGTAGTAAACTGTTGTTCACCACACGTTTCGTCGGGTACCGTACTTAGTATGCGTGTTGTGTCCAGACCCATGACGCGTCGCAAAGTCGCGGAAATATGGGCGATGTGTGCATACCATAAGGAGTGAAAAAGTCTCTGTGTGTATAAAATATGTAAGGCTATTCGATTTTATTGGAACAGATGCGGGGGACGCGACGAATATGTTGTGGTTTTTTTTTTAGATTTTATGGCTACGCCTAGCTATTTTTTCGAGGTGTTAATCCTGCGCTTTGGGGTGTGTGGAGGGGTCTGACAAACTCTCAGACAGAATTGCGTCGGGTGCTGCAGTTGCGTGTATCTTCCGCTGTTCAAGACTAGTGCTAGCTCTCCGCATGCTTTAGTTTTGCTACGTCTTCCTGCAACCTTCGTATAACAGATCGTGCTCATTGTTCCATGGTCAAATTTTTTGTGGTATGCGGAACAGGGCATAAAGTCCGGTAAACGTAAGGTGAAAAGGGAGGATTCTCCGACCAGACGGCTGTTGTCTCTGTTCCGGGCAACTGTCCGATAGTTGATTTCGAATGTATGTATATGTTCCACAATGCAGGATAGTAGTACGACTATCTTTCTTCATTACAATATGATTTTGTCGGACAGTTTCATAATTAAAAATCATATAATTAATATTCCAAAAAGAAATAAAATCATTATAAATTAATAATCTAGCAGTAGAAGTTCATGGTCTACCGAGTAACAGACTTTTTTAATGATCTTTCCAAAAAAACCAACAAGATTTTTCACAGTATTGCTCAGAATAAAAACCCGAGCTACTTATTTAGGTACAAACCCAGAATTCGGGTCAAGCGGACCTAATTTCCCAAACCACCGTAAATATAAAGATATTAGACGCACTTATTGTTGTTTTACGTCTTAAATTGTTATAATGTTGGCATTACTGACACTCGGTGGGCATCATTTGCATAACTGGCGTCGGCTGGGTCTGCGATAAAATGGCTACCGTCGAACTTATAATGTAATTAATGAACCTAAATGATACAACATGGATTGCTTGGAAAATCATGTACATTTTTTTGCCGACCCCTTTCTTTTGTAGTATTGTAGGTAATCGTTGGTCATATGGTCATGGTTTTAGCTTTGTGTTTTTTTTTTTATTAATTGGCTTGAATTTGATCTTTATCTCACCGGTAAACGATGATGTGGTCAATGATGGAGCAGTCTTGCCTAGAAGTAACTTATACACTCTTGACTTCAAGACCCCTAGGTTGAAGCTATCAGGAAACACAGACTCCAGCAGGGAATTACAATCCTTAGCTGTACGTACAATAAATGTGTTCCCAAAACGTTTTGTTCGTACGTATGGATGGGATGTTCCGCATATACCGGTAGCGCAACGCTGTACGTCTACTAGTCCGGTTCAATGTTAGAACGGGTTTGGCGGATTTTTCAAATAACTCCTTCTGCTGTGGGTTGTGTGAAATGTGTCATCGGTGGCAACGATCTCTCGCGCCGGGCCTTGATACAGGCCATGGTCTGAAGCAAGGAGGAGTGGCAGGCGGTCGCCTCCTTTTGCGAAGCAGTAATGCTAGCAAAGGAGGCGGCTGCACGTGTACGCGCGACGAATAATACGTTGACGAAGTGTTGAAGGTGTTGTTTGAGATCGATAGCTTAAATATTATTATAACAAGATTGAATGGCCTGTTGGTCTAGTGGTTCGTGGGTTCGATTCCCACCCAGGACAAATGTTTGTGATGAGCACGATCATTTGTTCTGTGTCTGGGTGTAATTACACCCAGACATAACTCAAAACACAGCTAAGCAGAGCTTGTGTTATGAGCACTTAACAACTGATAAACATACTTAAATATTTCTAAATACATACATATTATAGATAAATTACACTCAAAGTAAGATTAGTCGTATAAAGTGTCGTCATTATCATTACTCTTTTGACGCATCATTCCGAAGCAATCGCTGGTCACTTGCCAGTATAGAAAAATGTGTGATAAAATTAAAACATGATTTTCCTTTCCACCCGCATGATGTGCTCATCTAAAACTAGTTTTACAATTAGTATCATGATGAGAATTTCAATTATTCGCCAGTGGATGACATTGCGTTCTGCGTCAATTATGACATTATTTCAAATCAAATTAATGAAACATTCATTAGAGCTTGCGTGGCTTTTCTCATGAAAGAGTGAATCCTATTTTAATTTAGAAACCTATAACGGCTAGAATTTTGATTGTATTTTATGTTTTTTAAGAGCTCAAACTTTAACATGGCGCAATTTTAAAAGTTTTAGTGATTTTCAAAGCAAAAGTCTTTGAGGTTTAATTGCAAGTAAAGCACAGTGAAATGTACTCGAAAAAAATAATTCCTATTACACTATTCTGAAAACGCTTTTGACAAAGAGTAGCAAATGACGTCACAAAATAGCGTCGGTCGTTACCGCGCGCTTCAGATCTTTAAGGTGCTCTAAAATTGACAAAAGGTGAGGGCTTTGTTATGACGTCAGATGGCACCCCGTCGTTATAACTCGCCTCACTGCCACGCCTACCTCACTCCAAGTAGGATGGCGCTAAACAAAAAGAAAACAACACTTCCTTCGCCGCACCTTCCACCAACATTAATTTTCGATTAAGAGTTTTATTACAATCGTAAAGGAAAATGCTTTACTTTTGCACATATTGGAATAAGTAAAAAAGATTTCGTATTAGATGTCTTTACGACACCCCCAAAAATATATTACAGACGTGACTATTCGCGTCTATCTCGATTACGAATGTCGAATCGATTCGTGGAGGAAAAAATCGAGAATATGCGACGACGCCAGCCACCGGCTTTGATTTGCATTTTAATATGCACAAGGGAACGAGGAACGAAGCTGTCATATTGTGCAAAAGTGATCATGTAAAATGGATGTGTTCGAGATCGATTGGGAAACAATCAATACGGATGAGACGTATCGAGGTCACGTCATCGCGGAGAAAAACGACACCTCTTTTCACTACCTTTATTTGAGTTTTTATATCAGCCCAAAGGAAGGCAAGATAACATTCTACAATACAAAGAGCGATATGGAATTTCTTCGGAAATTCATTTTGGATGCGTGGATTCTTTATTTAAGTTATGTAGCGGCAGTGTAAGGAAATTTTCGTTAGTGAATTCTGAAAGCATGTAAAAAAATATTTTAGCTTAATTTGTGACTCAACAAACTCATTTAACTGGTACAAAAAGAGCAGTACAAAAATCATCTAATCATCTCATAATTTAAGAGTGTCCATGGAGTTTCTTGCACTTGCTTCTCCATAGAGATCTACACTTTGGAACGTGCAACTTAGCTTCATTTTCTTTTGACTGACTGACATTTTGACAATTCAAAAGTGCCTGTTAATGGTCTATTTGAAATAAAGTCTCTGATTTCTGCAGTGAACTCTTTCCTCATCTTAATATCCTAAACAAAAAACACAATTGAACCGTTCACAAATAAAAATGTGTAACATCCCTCGAAATATTAAACCGGGCACACCGAGCGTCAATTACCATCAACTTCCTACATTTATAGCAGCTTTGCACCGGAATTTCTATTTTCATTAAACGCAAGGTTCGTCGGTTGAGGAGTGCCGAGGACAAATCAGAGGTAGGCATGAACGCAAGCACGTGTCCTCTACTGCCGGAGGACATAATCTAAATGCTAATATATCTGCGTCACGGGTTCGACGATATGGCGGTTTTTGACGCGCCGCTGTGCACCGGTTTGAGCCGGTGTAGACCGGATTTCGGCGGTGCAGTTTTGAAGAGAAGCTTTTTGAAAGCCATTGTGCTGGAGTGGGTGCAGATGTGTGTAGGTAGAGTTTTTTGGTGATGTTTTGTGGGAGTACTTTTTTGTGAATAGCCGTGTTTTGTACGTTAGGTACCTTGTATTGTGATTAAGTACCGCCTACCTACTACACTACAAATGTAATGGAAGGTCGTAAAAATCTTTTCGGCTCGTCTCGCTCGTCGTCGTCGTATTCGATGTCACATATTTTTTAAATGAGTCTGCTATAAAACGAAAATGGTTAATAAGTTGATTTGAAGTAACACCTTATTAATTTTAAGCTCCTACTGTAATTATTTATGGTTTACAAGGAAGAATATATTTTAGTGTAGAATATCTTAGAGTATCCCGGCCCCGTTTTCCAGCCACCGCGCACCGTAGGCGTGGGCTTGCGACGACGAGAATTGGGTAGCTCGCGGTTCAGCCGTCCGTTAACCGTCCGGACGAGCCCGAGTCAAAAAGTAATGTCAGCCGTAAGGGTCCCTCCAGGCCGAAACCTACTGTGGCCATGGGTTCGCTTCCGAAATGGAAAACCGTGTTTTTTTTTTTTAAATTGACATAAATGTGTGCATGGATCGCAAGATGTGTTATTAGTCCGCACTAGATTAGGGGAAGACATTAGATGATTTCGCAACGAAAAACCCAATGGTTGACTGGTAGAAAATGTTTTGTGGCGTTAAGTCCGCCTATGTACCACCACTGTACATGAAGTTTAAATAAATAAATAAATAAAAAAGAGTGTACCTATCTGTCTAATTACAAAGATCTATATTATCAGTCTTCATCAACAAGCCTGAGGGCTTGTAGGAAACTAGATAACATCACATAAGACAGGAGATATTTACCCCTTTGATTTAGCATGCCATTAATTAAGGTCTCATGTTCTCTCTAACAATAAATTTTGGGCTATCTAACATTGAATATAAGTGGTTATTCAACCCGCAACACAGTTACATAGCCTCACAATTCAGGGGTACCAAATGAACAAGGGTGGATCCTCGACATTTAGTTTCGAAGTTGCTAGAATATCTTAAGCTTTATCAAAGCTAACATTATTTTTCAACTAATGAAATTCTGTAGAGGTAAAAGGAGGCAGGGTGGGGAATGTTTTAAAACTCTGAAAATACTTGTCGACCAAATTTTTTTCTTATTAATTTTTAAAGCTAAGTAAAACTTAGAAAAAATTGTGTAAAAGTCTAGTAACCCTTGGTCGACCAAAAGCGCTATTCAATTTCTGAATATGTATTTTGTAGGAACAAAAAAAAAAATTGAAATTTAATTTCAAACGAAAGTCCATAGTATATAACTCACAATCTTCTTAAAATTTAATGTTAGTGACTTAGTATATAAGTACATAATTATAAATAAAATTACTTTATTAAAGTTGAATTGAATATAGTTATAAAAAATAATGAGTTGTAGTAAGTAATATAATCGTTTTTTTTATTAAGAAGACATCGTTTGATTCACAATACTTGTTTGTAACGTTAAATTCTATATTAGTTCTGAAGTATAAAAAATACATATAAAAAAAGTACAAAGTATATTACAATAAACTTCGGTATTCTATTCGGTTATTTACTGACATATCATTTTCTGCCCACAAATATGATAACAGAAACTTTACTAAAACGTTTGACAAGCAAACCGTAAAATAACATAAAAATAGAGAACAAAAAAAAGAGAAAAGGTTTTATTTGAGCTTAAAAAATAATAATAATCAAACACCACACCGACATAGTCCGACGAATCGCCAAACTTAAGTGGCAGTGAACAAAGCACATTGCTCACAGAACAACATATATGGTCGATGGCGCCGAAGGGCTCTGGAAAGGTGACCACGTACCGAAAGACAGCGTTGGAAGGCCTCTCACAAGGTGAACCGAAGACCGGTCGTTACGGCGACACTTGGGGAGGCTATGTCCAACAGTGGACGTCTTTCGGCTGAAATTATGCTGATGACGAAAAATCAATCTACGTAATCGTTTATTGGAATAGACAATAATTTTCCAAACCAGCAACCATCTATGTATATCCTTCATTAATTCCGTAACAGCCTCAATGAATATTGAACTTGACAAAAGCCTTGCTCCTCACGTCAGATAGGCTTTCGTGCGATCTACCAATAATATTGTTTTCGCCGCGTGCAACGTTGAATGGTTTGAATTGAATTTCCATTGGAATGGCATTCTTTCTCGACTATTGATTTTAGATTCGGTTGAAATGAAGTTTCATATATACCGAATGTTTGAAGATGATTTTACGTAGACGGGTAAATGTTTGGCTACGTCTCGCTTGTGTTTACTTTTACTGTAGATAAAGTGATATATCTTATTAGTGATAACGATTTTCAAGTCCAAAAACTGTTTCTGCAGAGCAGTGATAATCTAATAACAGCCCCGACTTACAAGTTGTTCGTCGTGGGTTCATACCTAGGCAGGTGCTATCATCATCATCATCATCATTTCAGCTGATAGACGTCCACTGCTGGACATAGGCCTCCCCCAAATGTCGCCACAAAGAACGGTCCTGTGCGTCTTGCATCCATCGGATTCCCGCAACCTACACTAAGTCATCAGTCCACCTTGTAGGGGGCCTTCCAACACTGCGTCTTCCGGTACGCGTTCGCCACTCCAGAACCTTTCGGCCCCAACGGCCATCTGTTCTGCAAGCAATGTGCCCAGCCCATTGCCACTTAAGTTTGGCGATTCTTCATGCTATGTCGGCAACCTTGGTTCTTCTGAGGATATCTTCATTTCTGATTCGATCACGCAAGGAAACTCCGAGCATAGCTCTTTCTATTGCTTATGAGTGGCTTTGTGGTGGTTATTTGCAGGTGCTATACTTTGTGTAACTCCTTTCATTACCGGTGCTCTCACAACGGTGAAGAAAAACATCGTGATGAGACCAGCATGTCCTAGAATCGAAGATACGTGACTTACTGTGGATTACTTCCCATACTCTCTCCTAGAGAGGAGACCTGAATCCCAGCTGTGGGAACATAATAAAGTAGGCATTATTGCTTATACTTTAAACGCGTTATTTCAGTAGCGCATACCAATGCCTTACATTTTGATAATCGTTGTGAAAGGTGGTAAATTCTTAATTCTTTATTGTACACAAAAACATACATAGTACACGGAGATAATACAGTTTATGTACAAAGGCGAGCTTAACTCAACAATGAGTTTTCTCCCAGCAAACCTTTGAGTTACAGAGTGAGAACACAATCACAAAAAATAAATATATTATTATTATTTTTATTTTGGTAAATGTTACTTTTTCTAGACGCTTGTGCCATATTATCATTACAACAATATTATTGTACACCTAAATCGCGACATTGACAAAGTGCCGCTCGAAAACTTTACCAAGGAGATATCAGATTTCGTCCTACAAATTAAGTAATGTTATACTAAATTGATTTATAACGATATATCAAGAGGCAGCATAATGGTCTCGAAGCCTTATACATCTAAAGTTAAATATTTGTCACTTATCAAAAATCTATCTAAATATAATATATAAAAGGAAAAACTGACTGACTGACATATCAACGCACAACCAAAAAAAACTACTACGAATTTTGCACAAGGTTTCCTTTTATGACGTAAGCGAGCAACTAAGAGAGAATTTCCCAAAATTCACCCGTTAAAGGTATGAAACGGGGGTCCAAAGTTTGTATGGAGAAAGCTACATTTATGCGGGCGTAGCTGCTGGCAAAAGCTAGTTTATAATAATTTCATTCTATTATCCTGACTACTGGCCACTAACAAAAAAAGAATAGAGGTCCGGCACCGCAGAGGTTTTATCGTCCGATCGAAATTCCCATCTCCACTCCTGTCCGCACACAGTTAGATATTAATCCCGGCCCAATAATCGCTTCTGATAAGAGATTTTCTTTCGATCCCAAGTAATAGGAAGTTTCTGCATCGATGGTCCCTTCTATTTAAGTTTAATAACGTTTTGCAGCGGATCGTACCGCCATTGTAAGGCCCGTGCGACCACAGTTTGCAGCTCCAACTATTGTTTAGAATTTCATAGTGGTTTCGGTAACAGACTGCTACTGATAAATATAATGGGATTGCTATAAAGTTACATGGTTCGTTTTGTTATTGCTGGTCATAATTTTCAGTTTGTTTAAGTACTTTGGTATCGTTGTTATCATTGATTTTGTCTGTGGCTTCAATTATGTTCGATTCGGATGTTTGTTAATTTAAATTTACACGTGCATTATCGGTGACACACAAAGTATGTTCACTGTCATTTGCAAATGATGTTGCCTATACAAGTACGTGTTGGGTTTATTTTATGTGAAGTGGAAACACAGTAAATTCTTCAGTATGTCACCACTGTCCATTTCATTGTTCCTGCGTCCCATTTTCCCTATTCATGTTTTTTGATTATTTTGTCCGTTTTACATATTCGCGGGATCGTCGAGTTTTTGTTTCTACTTTTCGGCTGTTGTTGGCTTAGTCTCCAACAGTTTATACGAATTTGGGATTCCGTTCGCAGATTCTTTAACAAACAAACGTAAAATTTTAACATCCACCAAGCCATTCTCAACGATAGTAATGGTACTGAATGTCTTTAGTTGAGCTCTAAAACGATTGTCTAAGTCTATTGTCTCCGGTTTATCCGAAGAATTTCACTTCCGTGCCATTAATTTTCCATTTCGCCCCTAAATCGACTATTGAGAGGCTCAGCCAACGAATTTTGAGCGACAAAATTCTCGGTAACTTACCATTATGTTGGCTTCAATAAACGATTAGCTAGTTACCTACACATATTTCGTAGTCAGTTGATTTCTGCTACAGAACTATCGCTTCACGCTTCATTACTCACTTTCATGTTTTTTGATATTGCATCCTAATATTTGAAATCATTCGCATTACTGAAATTACATCTCTTAAAAGAGAGCCATTCCAATCTTTGAAGTTTCGCTCTTTTGATTAAAGTGCAATATAGAGTCTTATCTATATAGATTCTGTTATATGATTACACTTCAGATTTATGTGCACCTTGTGAAGCTTTTTAAAGGGAATGCAAAAACAATCTCCATGAAACAAGAGATAACTTTATCAAAGCACACAAAGAGTATCTCGGCTTGCGTTCATAATTTCCAACTAACGCTACAAAAATTGGCGAGTGACGTAGTACGGTGGGTCTTTTACGGAGGGTGTAAGCAAACAAGCCCGGAGATAAGCTGCATTCAAGGCGAAATTGTGAAAGCGTCGAGTGGCGACAACAAAGAACCTTATTAACCTGCCACTTACTAATGGATGACGATAGGGTTACAGAATGACCCGCCTCGAAAGGTCCCTTTGTAATGTTAATAAGCCATGTACCTATATTGTCATTTTAGGTCCATTCTCACAAAGTTTGTTGTCACTGCATCAGTGTTCCAATTAAAAATATTCGTATTCAATTTTTGTATTGGAACTTTATAGGGCAGTATGAAAAGGTTGGAAGTTGTAAAGGTGAACATTAAAGAGATCGAATTCGCGCCCCTTCTAAAGATGGAATCTTGAGTGCTGTTGGTAAACTTGTTCTCTTTGACTCGACTTTTTTCATCCCCTTATAGTCGGGTCGGCGGAATGTTAACTAGTGTGAACGGTGGGCAGCGAGCGATGAAAGGAGATGTACACACGATACATGCATAGTTTACTCGCTGCCTTTGCTTGCCAAAGTTAATGGAACTTGGAAAGGAGTGTGTATGAAAGCGGCTGTCTTATCTTGGACGTTAAAGACTTGAGTCTTGATGTTTATCGTGGGAATACGACGGCATGCAGCGAGCTTCTGTTTTCAAAGATAAGTGGGTTAGCTTTACTAAGTTATTAGATGGTGCTAATTAACTGAACACACGCAACGAGCGCAAATTTTCACATGTTCTTTGATACACAATTTGAAATATCTACTGAAGTGTTTGAAACTGAAAATAGGCTACTTGCGTGTGTTATAACTGAACATTTAAAAACATTTTTTTTTAATTAAGCTCTTAACAAAAATGTTTCTACCTGGTCATCCCTTTTTTGGTGGGGAATCATCAAATTACTTCTCCCGTTCTGGGATGAGCGAGAGGGAGATTCAGACTTTTACTGACTAAAACTTACCTACGTTACTTCAGTAGCCCTTTGCATTCCAGGGCCACGATGACTGTTTTAAACAGTCTCGCAGCCCTAGCAGACAGAGGCACCCCTGCTATCACCTTTCAATTAACCACTATCAAGCCGATCATGTTCAAATTAAATATTCCATTAACTATGATCGGCCATTTAATATCACTATAAAAAAACTTCAATCGAGTGTCTACATGCAACTCGAGCCTTTTTCATGCAGACCAAGGAAGCGCCTCGGTGGCCACTGCTAGAGACGAAATCGTCAGAACTTAACATTTAAACTGAGAGTGTCACTGAGTGTCACCTGATGTTTGTTACTTCTTCACGTTCGAATGACTGAACAGACTTCGATGAAACTTGGTACACGGATAGACTATGTCCTAAAATAGAACATAAGATAATTTTTATCCCGGGAGTATGTTTGTTTGGGATATTTTTCTACAATCTCGCGGATGAAGTCCCTGGCAATAGCTAGTAACAATCTAAAATATGGCGATGATAAACTCCGAATCCCTGTCGTCTCGTAATTTTGGCCCTAAAGTGTTTTATAAATACGTAAATAGAATGTAGCGGACGGCGAGCAAAGGGTGGCTCGCCGTCCGACCGTCCGGTAACCGTCTGGATCGAGCCCAAGTCGTCGATGGCGCGTACTGTTCCACGCGCGCCTCAAGGAGATGTCAGCAAATCGTAGGGGCCCAGCAGGGTCGAAGCCTACTGGAGCCATGGGTAGTGTAAAAGTGAAACCCGGGGCCCTGGGACGAAGGCAAAGAAGGAACAGGAGTGGGTTTTTAGTCAGAAAAGTAAGACACTATCTCTCGCTCTGCCCAAAAGCGAGATTTGTCATAGTAGCATTCATGGTGCAATCCTAACATAATTTTTAAGACCGTACCCAGTCATAATGACTTGCATTAGCAATGACATCTCTAAACACTGCCAGCGCGGCGATTCCAAGGTCTGCGCCTTTTTATTTTAAACGCCATGACGCGAGTACTGGCATTACTGCCGAACGAATACCTTCGGTTTTATTATTTTCATTTTAAATTAAGTACAGTGTATGTCATGTTGCATTAAAGTTAAGTATAGGCTGTTTTATTTGATGACGGGGATCTGTGGACTTGTAATTGTTTTTAATTTTGTTTTTTTTTTTTTCACCCTCGTTTCAATAGCGGGGTGGAGTCTCTGACCAGTAATAAAGGGTAACGTTGTGTCCAGTTTTGGGGATTTATGAGTTTTTAGACGATATTCAGCATTTCAAACATCTGCGGGAACGTTTGGAAGAGTTACTGCGGTCCTAGAACGCAAAGGGAACCTGAAGGACACAGGTAACCACCTGTCAAGTCTGACAGGATGTGTCAGACTTTTACTGGCTAACCGCCAGTATAAGTCTGACACATCCTGTCCTACCAAAAACCGGGAACATTTGATGATTTCCCATCAGTATATGTTCCTGATATAATGTTACTTTATTTAGCCTCTATAATAAATGAATAAAAAAACCTTTATTGGTAACATTATCGCTAAATATACTTTTTTTTTGGTCGCGATATCATTAAAAGCTTTTCCAGCTCTGACCAAGGCTTCCCCCAAGCGTCTCCACAACGACCGATCCTGTGCGTCTTGCATCCACCGCATTACCGTGACTCTCACCAGCTTGTCGGTCCAAAAGAACATACGAATTGAAATATTCACATTAGTACTTGCCCGGTTTTGTAAAGTCACTTATCACTATGGTCATAAATCTACATAGATACCAATTTTAAATATGTAGCCTGATTAATGGGAAAATCCCCATCAGATAGCTGTCCCTGATATGTCATAGGAACCCCATTAAACTATCGGAAAGGTGATGGGTATAATTATGATATGTCACATGTCATCACTCGTTACTCGGCTATTACTGCTATTGGACAGCATTTTTCTTATCACGATAGGATGTCAAAACTACTCCGTATAAAATTATCAAGCTATTAAAGATTCATTAATGTTTAGGCTTTAGATATGAGGGGTGCATGTAGTTTATTTTTTATTTGGAGTGTCTTTTTGATTTTTTTCCCCCTGACAGATTGCCAATAGCTATTTGATTCATGAATATAAATAACTTACTGTTTTCGACAACTTCTATTTACAAATAAGATTACAAGTTGTCGAAAACAAAAATAAATATTAAAGAGGGCCCTTCTCGGTCCGTCTATCTTGACGTAAAGCTTGTTATTTGATCCAACGCAATGTTTGAAAAAGTTACCCCTTTTCGAGAAAAAAGAGATATAGCACCTGATCGCTTGACAGTCGGTAACTTCCGTCACTCACTCGAATATTCGATTTATTCTGTTCTAATACCAAAAACTAATGCCATTATTATTATTGTGAAATCATATTTATTTATCATTCCGAACGAATACCAACAATTTGAATTTGGTACAGTCAGCTCAGTCAAAACTTATTCCAAACAAATACCAGTGGTATTAGTTGTTGGTATTAAAATGAAATAAGTCAAATATTTCGCAAAAAAATTATCAGGAAATACGTGTTTTAAAATCTTAAAAGTTTTAGGAAATACTTTAGGTCCACATTATTTGTTATTGGATAATTATATGTTAGTTCAGAAGTATAAAATAAATTAAATATAATAAAATTAGGATAAACCTTAGGCGATAACTACAGTTAAATAAATTACACTGTAACTCATTAGAAAAAATCCTGGTAATGAATTTAAATAAAAAAATCTGACATTCATTAGTTTTTAAGGTCTTTCACATCATAGTCGAAAAAAACCTGAATATTTCGATTATTCTAAGTTTTTGTCTGTGGCTAATTGAATAGTGTAAAAAATACCGGATACAATGCTTTTTTTTTAGAAGACTGTGTGAAAACATTAACGTATATACTTAAGTGTCTATTTTGCTAAATTATAATAAATCAATAAATAAATTAGCAAACTTAGTTAATTTTTATTTTTAACTCTATCTTGTTAACTAAATTTCGACTAGTATGGAACATATCGTGTAAGTACACACAACAAAAGAGTTAGTCGTACATAAATGTGTGATGGAAGAATTAGTAGTTATGTCAGAAACAAACACCTTTTAGGACTATTTCAAAACTTTTATTTTTATCACAACATTCACCTATTATTCCAATAATTCTTTTCTCTCTCGCCTATGCTCCTATTGTTTCGCTCGAAAACATTATACAGAGATATGCATATTCAATTCAGAAATAAGACACAACTTTTATTTTTTATAAGTGATATAAACTAGCGCATGACTGCGATCCCACCTGATGGTAAGCAGTGAGGCAATCGTTGATGGTGAGGCGCACTAGTTTATTAAGAGCCTACTCACTCTAGCCTTGACGACACCTAAATTGTAATTGGACGGGCAGACCACGGCAGGCAAATTGTTCCAGTCCTTCGATGTACGCGGTATAAACGACGAGACAAAACGCTTAGTCCAACTTTTGTACAAGTTACTAAATATTAGTCGTTACTATACTAAAAGGTCAGAACGCACAACACAATAAACTATATAGCGAATAGCATGCGTAAAGAAGTTAAAGGTAGGTCAGGAAAAAGTTGACCTTGCTTTAGTATACTTAAATAATCTAATCAAGATTGAAACCAATAACAACATTAAATACCACGAAAAATTCTGACGTCACAACCTGCATACATACCTGTTTTGTCGTCAGTACCTGCTACCACTGTGTTACCGTGGTCCTGGAACTCAAAGGGCAATGAAGGATACAGATGGGTTATAGTCAGTAAAAGTCTGACATACCCTCTCGCACCACCCTAGAGTGGAAGAAATCGTTTAAAGATTTCATCATCATCATCAGTTCAGCCGAAAGACGTCCACTGTTGGACATAGGCGTCCCCTAAGCGTCGCCATAACGACGAGTCCTGTGCGTCTCGTATCCATTCGACTCCCGCGATCCTTAGCAGGTCATCGTTCCATCTTGTGGGAGGCCTTCCAAAGCTGCGTCTTCCGGCACGTGGTTGACGCTCTAGAACATTCTTCCTCTGCGAGCTTTTTTGTTGTCGATTTTTCGGTTTATATCTGTAACGTTGGTTCTCCTGAAGATATCTTCATAACTGATGTGATCACGCTAGAAAACTCCGAGCATAGCCCTTTCCATTGCCCTTCGGGTGAATTAACGATTCCCGATCATAATAAAAAAAATACCTTCAACCAATTTATCACCTTCTTCGACAAAAACCACAGAAAATCAGGCCAATACAAACTGGTCAAAGTTGGCAACGACCACAACATAGTTGCGGTTTGACGGTGGGCCTATAACTTGTCCCCTTTGTCCCCCGTTGTTCCTGTATGTCCCCCGCTGTCCCAATGTGTCCCCGTGTGCAGAGCCCGTGTAATTTATGTCGCGACGCCTGTGCTTAACTGTTGGCAGACGGTGTTTTACGTTCCCCAAATGCCCTGAAGTGTGGATGTCAGTGTAGGTATCCTAACTAGGTAGGTACTACAGACTCTGTTTATATAGTTAAATATATAAACACATTGTAGAAACTACATATAGAAACTCAAGAATAAGAAACAACACTAAAATTTTGTGTTCAGCAAAAATGCCAGACATGTTTGTTATAGTTGCCTGATGCTGGTTTTCACGGATGTCAGTGTAGGTATCCTAACTAGGTAAGTACTACAGACTCTGTTTATATAGTTAAATTGATAAACACAGTGTAGAAACTACATATAGAAACTCAAGATTAAGAAACAACACTAAAATTGTGTGTTCGGCAAAAATGCCAGACAATGTAATGGTTGTCTGATGCTGGTTTTCAACTGAACCTTACTAAGATGTAATGTCATTATTTTCAAGTAAACCGCAGCTTTTTGTAATAAAACGAGGACAGTTTACAAGATGTAAACTTAAATAAATCCAATACCAGTTTTTTTTAAATTGATATACTTAAACTATTGCTTTACTGTGATCCCACGTGATGGTAAGCAGTGATGCAATCTCTCTCTCTAGCCTTTTCATCTGTCTAAAATTCAAGATCCATTTTTTATTCCTCTGGTAATTTTATTCCACGATAGTTTTCGTACCATATTTAGACTTAACACCCCAAAATAAACAAAACATAACCACAAACAGTTAATGTTTTTATTCCCGTCACATCAACAATTTGGCGTGTCTAAAATCACAGTATATTCATACTTTTACGATTATTTACAATCGCCCGTCGACCTTCCAGAGTCGCCACACGAAACCATAAACCACCATATACACCCATAACATACGAACCTTTTTTAAAGCCACAAATGAAAGCCAGACATAAACTGACTTATCAGCAGAGCCCAGAAGATAACGTGTGGCTAATGACTAGGTTAACGCAATTTAGCCTAAATTAGTCCATCATGACTTTTACGTTATGTGGGCAGATATTAGCCATTTGGTAAAGGCGTCTATGCTTCAAATAAAACTCGAATACAAGGTTATAGTGGAAGGCCGTTGACCAATCGTCGTTGTTTTAGGGTTACGTGGGAAAAGGTTATTTATGTCCTGTCAGTTGTCAGTCAGTATTATGATTTATAAAACCATCAGCATCATAATTGGTTTGGCTTAGATATTGGCAAGAATAGATAGAGCTCAAGACAAAATATTGAGCTAGATTTAAAAATTAGACACGGATTTTTTTTTTTATTATTATTTTGCAGTTACATTAAAATATTTTAATGATTTTTTTTCTATATACCCTCGTCCATCCATCACTGCGCGGTTTTAGAAAAAACTAGCACTGGTTATCTCCAGCAATTACTGAAAGATAAAGTAACCATGATTTGAGAGCACACTCAGCGCAGTTTTACCGTATCATACTGTACTATTCGTCATTTTTATTCAGCATTCGTTGCCGTTGTGTTGTATCTGTGTCGCATAACTATTTTTTTTAATTTTCTACGCTATTTTAACAGAAAAAAACATAAAAGATAACTTACTTACCATTTCATGATGTGCAATCCGATTGGTGTCTACCGTTGACAACTTTAAACTTCAAATATGCAGAACCACTACTAAAGCATCAAAATGTAGATTCGTCCGTTTTTTTTTTAATTAACATCGCGTGTGCCAGGCCCCCTGTCGTGACAAGGGGTAACTTTTACCGCCTACCGGATTCTCTCTTACAATTCATTATACTTTGACAGTAGACGGTTTACAGTTCAAAATGCACCCGATGTAATAGCTAGATTATTACTGTACTTATTTTTGCTCGTAAACTAAAGTTTTGAAGGCGATTTTTGGTTCAAATTTTATGTTATATTTCTTATTTCTAAGTCAGTTCGTAGTTCAATAATATTACAATCACAATTTGTATTTCTTACAATAAAAAATGACATGTTATATTAAATTAAAATTATTGGAATAAAAATTAAAAATTGATATTTTAAATGTCATTGATTAAAAATGTCAATAAATTAAATATCATGAATGAAAAGTGTATTAATACAAATAACTAGGCAAAAAATAACGGTTATTATGTAGTTTTAAAGATTGTTTTTTGTTCATTTCTGACAACACACAAAAAGCTTTTTTGAAAACAGAGACATTCATAAAATATTATTTGAAGAATGAACCCAAGACACTAACACGGCCATTTAAACACACACGAACGAAACTAAAATTCAAAGGTCGAACAATTGAGGCATCAAAAGGCGAAACTTTACCAAAACTTGTCGGTAATCCGCAGAAAGGGATACCCACATAAAATATACGGGGGAGAAAAGTTCGATTTGACCCACAAATTGACCAACGCAAGTGACCGACGGAACCCCGCGGTAATAACGCCCGACCTATATCTGTGCGACTTAATAAAAACGCACTGCTGGGGATTGAACGGTATGTAACCTCGGAATGGGTTTTTTTTTTGTCGATGAATATATGGCATGTGAAATGTGGACCATGGCGGCATGTGTTTGGGACAGGTTTTTCATAGTTTGTTTTACTTTCGTCTGATGCAGTGGAATTTCACCTAGATAACCCTGTAACCCTGTGGGATGTTGTATATTATTTGAAAATTGAGCCAATTTGATAACGTAGTAATGTAATTAACTCATCCAATAATAAATTAAATAAATAATGAAATGATAGTAAAATTACCATAATTATTATAGTAATTTTACTATCATTTCATTAATTGCATGCAATTATAATTAAGTAGTAAATAGTAGTTTTACCTTTCGAATACCGTAATTAGAGACAATAGAATGACAATGAGAGAGCGAACCCTACGTTGTGCCACTACATAGGCAAAGGCCTCCATCTCCCTTTACTACACAATCCTTTTGTCTATCAGTGCATGGCAGTCCTTTCGGTAGAAGTCAAGCATGCTCCGCCGTCTTAGATATCGAGGAAGCAATGTCAGCTGGCGGGGTCAGAGTCTAGAGTCACCATGGGTTTTTTTTTTTCGGTTGGAAAATCATCTTATGACAAATCTTGCTCTTGGACGGTGCGGGAGATAGTGTCAGACTTTTACTGACTAAAAACCCACTCCTGTTCCTTTGTTGCCTTTCGTACGAAGGCCGAGCCTTCCTTTCAGAATCAGACCCTTGGCCCACCATGGGGTGTCACCATGGGGTGGGTTTTAGTTAGTCGGACACTCTCTCGCTACACTCAGAGCGGGATAAGATACTAGATGGTTTTCCAGCCAAAAAAAAATGGATTTATTTAAGTTTTAGACAGTTTTTTTTCTTTACCGAAAGCCATAACGGTTATAAATAAAATAAAAAATTGAATTTCTCCGGCCCCTTCCTTATAAATAAGTGTCATCCACGAAACACTCGCTCTCATCTATAAGCGATAACATATTTGATATACACGCTACACATTATTACATCGCAAGTCATGTTGACAGCGGCCCTAATCTCCCCGTTCTTCATAAAAATAATAAAGCACAGCAATAAAGGCGTGTAATAAAAATTGTTCTTTATGTATACTTATTGTATTTACATGTTTATGTTACAATTCACATTATCATCTGCGATGGTTTAATAAGTACGGCACCGGGGGAATTTGCGAAGGCTGTAAGAGAGTTTTATTTTGTTGGTGTTTTTTTTTTCACCGTTGTGGTGAAAATTCTTAAGAAATTCTTTTGCCTCTTTGCGGTATAAGTGTTTTAAAAAGTTTTTAGATGTAGTCATGTTACTTGTTTTCAGTCCGACACTCTCGCAGGAAAGTAGGTTTATGTTTAAACTAGCTTCTGTCAGTGGCTTCGCCCGCGTGATAATAGGTTTCTCCATACAAACTTTGAACCCCCGTTTCATACCCTTAGCATAGTCGGCATTATAATATTCCTACTGTTGGGACTAAGGCCACGCGTGCCCAGTGCGGGTTGGTGAATGTCACATGTCTTCGAATTTTTGGTTCTAGGACATGCCGGTTTCCACACGATGTTTTCCTTAACCATTTTGAGAGCCGTGGTGATGAAATAAATTACACAAAGTAATGCGCCTGGCTGGGTTGAAACCCTCAACCTACAACTCATAAGTCGGGACCGTTACCACTCCAACACCACTGCTCTTCATTCATCCCCTCAGGGGGTGAATTTTGGAAAATCCTTTCTTGATACTCGCCTACATTATAAAAGGAAACATTGAGCAAAATTTGACGTTCCTAGTTCTAGTATTTTTAGATCTGCGTTGATGTCAATCAGTCTGTTTCACCTTTTATAGATATTCCAGTTCACAAAGTATTTTTAAAAATTTTCGTCTATCCTTAAATTTTTGCCACCATGAGATTTTTTTTTGTAGGGATTAACCGAAGGTTGGGTTTCGGCTAGGAATTCAAAAATTGGCCGAATATTCGGTTCGACCGATACCAGCTTCTTTGAGCTTGACGGTTGTGACGGATACCTAAAAACTGACTAATCCGTTTGTCATGTACGTTATAATTTTTATGTAATCGTGGATTTGTTCAAATATTCAGTATTTGAAGAAATTTATAGTTATATAATTAACTATATCGAAATATAGTTAGAAATAACTGTATCGAAATATTATATTTTGTAAGTTTTTTCTGTTACTCGTCACTTTCGGTTTTGATTACGGAAAAAATTAGAAGAGGAACCGAACATTCAGGTTTTCAGTTTAATCGTATTTCGGACAGTTACCGGTATAGCATAGCATAAGCATAATCAGCCTTTTAATGTTCCCACAGATAGAAAAGAAAGAAAGAAGAAAAATATTTTATTTGGCACACGTTCACAGATACACACAATGTTGAAACAACATGTAAACACTTAAGACACAGGCACGAGATAGGACTCAGGCCTCCTCTCTAGGAGAGGGAATAGGCCCAATGCGGGTTGGTGTATGCCACATATCTCACAAATGCACTTAGCTGGGTTTGAGTCCACGACCTACAACTCGTAAATCGGAGCCGTTTGGCCACACTGCTCAGGGTCACCTGAATAAAAAACACGAATTCAATTTTTGTTTTGTATAAATAAATCTTCTGTCGTGTCTCGTCTACATGTGTGATATGAATGCTATGTATGTCAGTGACAGTCGGGACCAGGTGTAAGCCCTGCCTTAATTATGAAATAATTTGATGTGGGGCACCGTTTTTTGTGCCTCCTGTTGAGGACATTATTTATTCATTCAACCTGTATGAAGAAAATTGTATGATAAAATGGCTGTAAATAGCCGATCTGTGTAGTCGTAATGACCTAGTTTAGTTTACACTATCTTATTCCCGCGGCTTTGCTCGTTTGAAACCGTTTTTCACCCTCCCCCCCCCCCCCCCCCAAAATGGTTTGAAAACTTTTTTTTAAAGAGTAACCATCGAGTCTCTTGCTAGTTCTTTTCCATAGATAACGACCAATTGGTACCATACACTAGCTTCTGAAGTTTTATAAGTGTCTATGTGAAATAACAATATTTTGAATCTTCACGTTTGAATTTTTTTGAAAAACACTTTTGGAAAATCAGCTTTCGAGGTCCAAGAGTTCAGGCAGGGCTTTGATGAGGCAGTATATCAGGCCTTCTCTTTTATAGGCATACTAACTAACTGAATCGGCAAACGTTGTTCTGCCATATGCCATATGAGGATTGGGTGTAGAATGATAAATAAAAAGCCATACGTCTGACGATTCTCAGACCAACCAAATATCCACAAAAAATTTCATAAAAATCGTTTAAACCGTTTCGAAAGGAGTTTGATAATAAACACTGATGACACAAGATTTTTTGTACATCAGAACTGGCTGACTCGGTAAACATTGTTTGCCATTTATTTATTATGGATAATAATTATGTGTGAGTTCACCGATCAGTAATCAGTAATAAGGCTTAATGTTAATATAACGGGATAATTAATAATAATAATAATACACGATCTATGGCTGCTGGTAGATTCAATGTACCCAAAGTCACCAATTACTTTGGTGACAGAACACTAAAAAAGAGAATACCATACCTATTGAACAGTCTGCCGGCAGACATAAGGAGTGAAACAAACACAAATAGATTTTGACGCAAATTAAAATTATATTAGGTATTTAGAAATGTTTTAAGTACATTTAAGTATGTCTAGAGACTCACTGACCCCACAGTCAAACCATTGCAACGGTTTTGTGGGGCTTATCTTATAAATTACTTACCTATTGAAATAAAGATAAATAAATAAATAATTACTGTGTAAAAGGCGGGGTCCTAGTGTCCTGAAATACAGGCTTGCAGCCTAGTTTAGGCACCAGTCTCCCACAATAATAAAACAGTCGTCACTGAATTTTAAGAATTTGATGTATTGTTAAATATTGTGGTGACAAAATAATCTAATGACACCTCCCGCATTTCGGCAAGTCGGGAGCGCGTGTCAGACTTTTACTGATTAAAACCCACTCGTTTGTTTCCTTCTTTGCCTTGCGTTCGAGGGCCCCGGGGATTCAATTTCACTTAACCCATGGCCCCAGTAGGCTTTGACCCTGCTGGGTCCCTACGATTTGCTGACATCTTGAGGCGTGCGTGGAACACTACGCGCCGTCGACGACTTAGGCTCGGTCCGGACGGTTAACAGACGACCGGACGGCGTGCTGGGGTGGGGGTAGGACAATAAAAAATAGCATCCGTTCTATTCTCCGACTTATCAAATGTACACAAAAAAATCATAAAAAAAAACAGAACCGTTTCGGAGGTTTTTTTTGATAACTAACACTGTGACACGAAATGTACTAGAATATATAGATTGTAGTTGAAGTTATGGTTAAAACTCGCAGTACGTATGTAAGTAACATATATATTTGACTGGCCTGTTGGTCCTGGCCTGTTGGTCTAGTGGTTAGTGGCCCTGACTGCTATGCCAGAGGTCGTGGGTTCGATTGCCACTCAGGACAAATGTTTGTGTGATGAGCACGATCATTTGTTCTGTGTCTGGGTGTAATTTATCTATAATATGTATCTATTTAGAAATATATAAGTATGTTTATCAGTTGTCTAGTACACATAACACAAGCTCTGCTTAGCTTGGGACTAGACGGTGTTGTGTGATAGTTGTGGAATATATTATATATATTTTCCTATACAGACGATTTTCAATAAAACACTGACACGTGACGATCAAACATCCAACAAGCATTTCCCGACCAATTAAAGAACATTAAACTGACGACTACGTTTAGAGCCGATGCAAACACGGCTGCATAATATGAAACTACGCTATGTTTGTTCGAATCGTCGTATAAAGTTTTCGAATAGCATGTACTGTGACAGACACGAATAAATAAACCTCTGTTTATAGTTGTTGACAGTATTCAAGTTATTTTCAAACATTTTGTTTGCTTTATATCTGTTGTGTAATAAAATGTCGATGGATTTCTGAAGTTTAATCATAGCTGGCTTGTTTGATGTTTGGTTTTAATTTTGAACTGAATATTTTTCTTTTGGTGGGAAAACAATGTTACGAGTAATCTTTTTGAAATGAAATAAAATATTCTATATCGAAACAACTTTTAAGTCAAATTTTTTAAGCAAAACCACATTAAATAATTCAGCAGTTCAATACAACATCATGGGTAGCTTGCCGTCCGACCGAGCCCGATTTGTCGACGGCGCATAGTATCCACGCGCGCCTCAAAGAGATGTCAGCAAAACCGTAGGGGCCCAACAGGATCGAAGCCTTACTGGGTCCATGGGTCTGAAAGGGAAGCCCGGGGTCCTGAGACGCAAGGCAAAGAAGGAACATAGGAGTGGGTTTTAGTAAGTAAAAATCTGACACGTTCTCTCGCTCCGCCCTAGAGCGTGAGACATCATTGGAAGATTTCCCACATAAAAATAAATACAACACCATACCCAAGCGTAAAATAACAGCTGCAATAACATAATTACATCTTGCTCATAATAAAAAAAGCGGGTAAGTACTTCATAAATCTAAATCACAATTCTTTAAAAGAAACAGAAAAATACCTTTATAACGATTTCATAAAATGTCAAATGCGGTTTGTTGAGAAATGTAGGAAGAATTGCAATGTACTTGAATTGTGGGCGGTAGGCAATTACGGTGGAGTGTGGCAAATAAAATATACTGCGATACAGCGCTAGTTCCGTTAGTGGAATAGGAATATGGACAGAATGTCCACTACTACCAATCAGTTAGAACCAGAAGGCCAATTTTTGTATTTTAAAAACAAGTTTTATTTCAAGTGGAGGTCGTAGACCAGGGACTCAAGTCTACTATTTTTATAAATTTGTCATTCCAACACGATCGCACTGTCATTTTGCTAAAAGTTAGTAATCTGATAATTCATAATGGTCGATCGTTGATCGGTCAATGATCTTGTGGTAAAATGACAATATCGAGCTGTCTCGAAACAAATTGAAAGCAATGACTGCACAATGACGTTTTAATAGTAGGCCACTGATCATATGAACTATCAAAATTTTGGCAGTTATCCGCATACGTCAAATGTTTATTTGTCACTATGTACGAGATTACCGTTCTATGCCATTTCTTTCAATGGGGTGTCAGTGGTTGATAATTGGAAAGTCATAATGACTCCATTATATTAGTAGATTACCAAACTTGTCGAAAACAACAATTATGAAATCAATGATAGACCATTCTGACACTATTGATAGTTGTGGAATTATATTATATTATATTATATTATATATATTTATTATATATTGTAATAGCAGACTTGAGACCCAGGGATAGTCAACCTTTCGTAAGACAAAAGCAGTAGCGTATTTATCCTCGGCCAAGAGGGCCATGGCCCGGGGCGGTCGATAGCGAGCTACTACCTGCCTTTCTTTCTTTAGACTAAAGTGTGTGGTAGTGCCACACACTTTTAACTTGTGTCCCCGGCCCTTCTTATCTATCAAAAGAAAATTGAACCTACTCGAGGTCGTCTCGCTCGCTCTTTTATCCTTAATTACCTAATTTTTCAGCATGATTTGACAAAGCAACTTTTATGTCTGCATGAATAGTAAAATGGAAAATCGAACGTATACGAGGCGGGTTGCTCAACCTTTTGAGTATGCTTCGTTCGATCATTCATCGTAAACTACCCGACTTTTCAGCATGATTTGTCAATGTGACTTCTATGACTGCATAAATACATATGAATAAAGTCTAATCATGAAACAGTAGACCATGTTTTGAATCAAGTTGGTCAACTCCCTTTTTTATCAGTGAGAAATCATCAAATGGCACCTCCCGTCCATGGAGAAGCGAGAGAGCGTGTCAGATTTTAACTAACTAACACCTACCTGAGTTCCTTCAGTGGCCCCGGGCGTTCTAGGGTCGCCCCTGCTGTAGACCTTCTGTCTTCATTTACTTAGTGTGTATCATTAGGCGATAGTGTAACCTTATGTTACAGTGCACTCAATATTAATGATATATATACGGTGTTTACTTAGAGGTTTTCTAATATTTGTATGGCTTGATTGTAGTTCTGTTTGGTGTTTTGTTCATTATGAACTACATAGATTTTTTTTGTCCCATGTCTACAAATTTCTTTTTGTGGGATATTCCGGTTCCTTTACGATGTTTTTTTTTTTCGTCGTTTTGAGGACAGTGGTGGATCTAATAAACTAGAAAGTAAAGCGCCTGCGTGGGTTTGAACAGTGTGCTGGATTAGGGATGATTTCCCAACCAAAAAAAGGGTTATTCGTACTTAAAAGTTAGATTAATTAACTTTATTATTGTTGTTAATTCCAACTATTATATAAACACACACAAATTTCGTTTCAACCCACAATTCATATATCAACAACAGGCCTCAACAATAAACAGAGTAAGATCATTTCGCATTTTCTGGGAAAACCTACCTCAACTCAGTCGTAGGTTCAGTGACACGGCTAACATGAGTGTCCCCATTGTCAGTTACACAGAAAACGGGAAACAAAACTGTACGGTGAATTGCAAATGGCGTAGATATGTGTGCCTTGTTTGTTCAATAATTGGAATTTTATTTCGCAAACGCATGTAATTTAAAAAAGATACGCAAACATAGATATGTAATCTGAAAAAGATACGGGAATATTTGTGTCGTTGATATGTTTTCTAGTAGAATTTTAGTTGCATTCATAGTCCTTTCGCAAACGTATTTTAAGAGATATGGGTATATAATTGTGTCGCTGATATTGTTTCTTGTAGGATTTAATTTGCATTTTTTTTAAGTAGCCCCCCTTTAGGAATTGTTTCTGTATCGTGTGTGCGTTCACAAATATGTAAACTTACACAAACCCGGTGGGAAAATTATCCACTGAAATCCCCCGATCTTGGGCGGAGCGGGAGGGTTTGTCAGACTTTTACTGACTAAAAATCCATTCCTGTTCCTTCGTTGCCTTTCATACCGAACCCGCGACACCGAGCTGATCGGCTATTTGGTGCAAGCGCGAGACACGCAATGTTAGTTATTTTATTTTCTTATTTTTTCATCTTAAGTGTTTACATGTTGTTTTTACATTGTGTGTATCTGTGTACGTGTGCCAAATAATTTTTTTTTTCTTTATCTGCTACTTAAAAAATAAACTTGTTCAAAATTTAGTTGATTTTTTCTTTTGATATAAGTAAATTTTTCACATACCTACAGTTTTAAATAGATACTTTAACGCCCTCACAGAATATCAATGTCACCTCAGAGTTTGCCTCGTGGCAAGAGAATAAAGCTAAGGATAAACTGAACCCACGTATGCTACGCGTTATGAAATCTAGACTCTTGAATTTACTTGTAAACAGATGACTTAGAAAATACTTGTCTGACCTTTTGGAGAAAGGTCAAATGAAAACTTATTTGGTTATCCTTGTGGGTAAGGTGATGCAAATAAAATGGCCAAAATGGGTACAGACTTTGTATACTTTTGCTTTGATACCTCACAATTACAATAATAAAAATTATAACTGATTTAGCTGCACTTATTTCTATATGACCAACCCGCACTGGGCCCGCGTGGTGAATTATGGCCCATTCCCTCTCCTAGAGTCCTCTCTGGCCTGAGTCCCAACAGTGGGAATATTATAAGGCCGACTATGCTATGCTATGCTTCTATATGACATACTAGCTTCGGCCAGCAGCTTCGCCCGTGTGAAAGTCGGTTTCTCCATACAAACTTTGGACCCCCGTTTCATCCCCTTAGGGATTGAATTTCGAAAAATCCATTCTTATCGGATGTCTACACCCTGTAAGGAATCTACCTGCCAAATTTCAAGTTTGTAGGTGTTATAGTTTCTGAGATTTCGTGATTAATCAGTGAGAGGTATTTCGCTGTTATATATATATATTGATTATCTTCGAATGCAAAAATGGACTGCTATTAGAGCGTGGCGCGCCTTCTTTTAAAGCCTCGTTAAACGTCAGTGCTGTCGTGCTATGACCAGTCACAGTTCATTTTAGTTGTTGGTGTAAAAAATACATTTTAATTCATTAAACCCCAAGCGAGCGTTCCCTCTCTCATTGTCTTTCTATTGTGTCTCTAATTACGGTATTCGTAAGGTTAATGTTTTAAATAATTATAAAAATCGACTTGGCATAGGTAACTTTGTTATACGCATCCCTCGTAAGTCGTCTGTTTTCACGCAAATTCAAGAGTCTAGATGTGTACTCAGTTTGTGTGTAGCTTCATTTTTATGATACAGGTGAGTTAATTTTAACCTCGTCGTCTGATGCTAGGCGTGATATGAAACAGTTCGTACTTACTAAACCTCGTGCTGTTATCAAAACGCGTCGTTCATCTCAACGCGGAAACCTACAGCATACAGCTGTAGGTTTCCGCGTTGAGAGCTCAAGTATAAACCAAGTTTATTATATGGTATATCTGGGAGAAGTGTACCTGCTGGGGTTATGGGATTGTTCGAAAGAGTTATTGTGACCTTCGAACGCAAAGGGCAACTGAAGGAACACAGGTGGGTTCTTGTCAGTAAAAAAATCGGAACCTGCCCCTTCTCTCGCACACCTTCAGCAGGAGAAGCAGTTTGATGATTTCGCGTCTAAAAAAAAGTTATAATGTATCAGCTTTGATTTAGTTTTTGGGTTTTATTAGGTATTTTTGACCGCGTTTTCCTTCACCGATTTGAGAGCAGCGTTTATAGCTCCTACCGTTCCTACAAAACCACTCTACCGTTCCTATAGTTCCTACAAAACGGTTTTTGTAGGAACTCGAAAAAAAATTTAATATTTGTTTTTCACGACAATTTAAACATCACAATAAATGTTAATTCTGAACGGCTCACGTCTTTATTTATGTTTTCGAAAGAATGCTTCATAAAAAACGTGCTATTAAAGTGAGATCTGTCAATGAACTGTTGTTCCCGTACTAAAACGAAAATAGTATAGTATAAAATGAAGTATGCGACACTGAGTCAGAGATCACCAACATTTTCCCAACTCTCAAAACATTCTACTCGATTATTTCTAAAGACTACCCTCCATAACACCT
Organism: Mythimna vitellina; assembly: GCA_949316375.1. NCBI lineage: Eukaryota > Metazoa > Arthropoda > Insecta > Lepidoptera > Noctuidae > Mythimna > Mythimna vitellina. Next base: position 17,923,679 of record OX438701.1, on the reverse strand, counting down.
TTACATACTTTAGAGGGAGAACATAAACCGTCTCGGTAACACTAATACTTCACAACAGGTGTGAACGGTGGCTGGCAAATTGGCAAACACTGGCAACCCAGAATTTGTAAATACGTTGCCGGGAAAAATGGCGGCGGCACTTGATACTTTCGAATTTAGAACGTTACGGTTGGGTGTTCATTGTGCAAGTGTTCGCAATTTAAATGGGCTCAGACATTTTAGTTGTTTTAAACTCGAAAGTACTTATTCCAATTAATCCGTTTTCACTTTTGAATTGTCAAGGTTGCTCAGTCAAATAACAAAATAAATAAAATATGGATATAATTTTATTTACATTTGACCAAGAGCCCGCTCTTGATTTGGAATTCTGTGATGGAAAGTTATGTAAAACAAGGTTAATTTTTAAATTGGGAAGTCATTAAACAACTCCTTCTTAACTGGGTGTAACGAGAGTAAACATCTGTTTTTTACTGACTTAAGCGCACCTGTGTTCCTTGAGTTGCTCTTTGCGTTCCAGGACCTCTTTCAAATAATCCTATCGTCTAAAAACGTGGACACCTAACTCTTGTACGGTGCATCCGTCAATAAGGAATGCTTATGTTACTGTGCGCGAAGATGGGTCGCGATGAAGCAAAATGAAAGTGAACTGTATTACATGTATAACGAGAGAAAGGAAAGAAATTACAACGGTCGGTTGAAATTTACGTAAATATGAAATGAATTCTGAAGAAACGCGCAAGCGCAGCCGTGCGTAGAGGCGTGCAACCGCTAAGTGGGCGGCGAGCGGGAGCTCACGAACCGATATCCGCAGGCTGACTCCCCGCCGCCCAGCATCCCTCGTTCACTGCCGGCACTTACCCGACTGGGGAAAAAACTAAAAATTATGATAAAATTTTTCAGCCACTCAATAATTTTATCTTTTTATTATTAAAAACAATGTTAAAAAAATATGCCCCACAAAACCGTTCCAACGCTTTGTCTGTGGGAACTAAACAGCTATATTTAAAATTTTGCCTAATCCAACCACTAAGTAAGCCTTCTCGAAGCCTGAAAAATGGCACTATGATCTCATGAAGTTTTAAAGCTATTCCTATTTAATAACAACTGCTTTTTTGAGTAAGTACAACAACAATTATTTTACAATAATAACCGCATTTAACACGCCATTTAGATGTACGAAATACTTATTTTAATAAACAGAATTTCAATAATTACTTCCTACAAATCCCTAGTGCACCCTTTGCGGTATTCAACGGTCAAAACAAAAAGTTATTATGTCATATCCGTACCTATCTTTAACCATGAACCGTGTGGAAGGGATGATAAGCCAAAACAGCCACCTGCGTAAAAGTTTTGTACTAGGCAGGCATAAACTACCAACAACCTTTCACATACTTCAGAATGTAAAGGTTTAATGTAAGTGTGTATTTACGTACAGCCGCGAAATGAAAAGGGTAAACACTATTGGGTTATTTTTTTTACCGTCCGTTCAACCGATTTTGACTTTTATTGCATTGTTTGCATGATAAATGGCAACTGCAGAAAATAGTTGGTATTGTACCCAGTTCTTTGCTTTTAATGTCATCTTTATGCCTACGGAATAGAAGTCAAAATTGGTTGAAGAGACAGTAGTAAGTGTCTAATCTTATTTCGACTGGAGTATAGGGCCTTTGGCATGTCCTAGTTGCTAGCCTGTTCAATTACATTCCTGGGCAAACGCTCCGCACTCCGCACTCCATCTTTTCCTAGCTAACGATCTTCCTATGACCAGTTCATCTGTTAGCTTTTTTATTTCATAAAGAAAAGTGTATGTAGGATTGTAGATCTATACTTCAAATATATTAAGCGGTATGCGGAACAGGGTATAAATCCCACGTATCTCCGTTGAAAACGGAGGATCCTCCGACCAGATGAGTTTAGTGTCTGGTCCAAGCAACTGCCCGATGATTGATTTCGAACAATTGTATATGTTTTCCTCGTGCGGAGAACTGAATTTTATTACCTATCTGGCATTATATATATAGATGGCACTATATATATATGCTTAACCTTTTCGTTCCACGCGTCTAGGTGTTCAAGTTTTCATTTTGCTTTTATGATTGTGTGCGTATCTTGTAATGGCCGCTTTTTCGCACCATTTTTCACGAAACCGGACCTTTGGCCCGAATAAAAGTTCAAGTACGAGCCTTCTTAGAAATCGTGAACAATAGTGTTGGTTTACACGTAGATGGATAGATAGACACGTAATATTTGTAGTGTTCTTAATGGCGTGAAAGGTTTTGCCAAGTAGGGAAGTTGCTTTAGTTGTTAGTTTAATATTAAAATCGAGTAATGTTGTAGTATTTGTTTTTGTAAAAAATAACGCTAGTTAAGAATGGTTAATTTATTTATTATTAAAGACTCTATTGTACACCTTTTAAAGTGAATAGGAGAAACATTTCCAAAAACAAGTGTACAATGCAGGTGTACAAGTGTACTCTTACAGACAACCTTTCGGTGGACTGCATGAAAGGAGGTTTGGCGCTGTCAATGTACAACAAAAAAAAACCTGGGCAAGTGCGAGTCGGACTCGCACCCTGAGGGTTCCGTGCACACTTACCTATGTAAATAGTTCAATTCCGGAATGGAGTCTCGGCAGATTTTTCAGAATCGCAAAAAATAAAATTGTAACGTAACATCAAACTTACTGTTTTCAGATTTATTCCTATATTTGTGCTTGAGAGATATTTGATTTTTTTACAGCTTCAAGAGTCCGCAGACTTGAGTATATGGTTTTAATTTCAACTCGATACCGTTACGCGTTCTCGAGATAAAAGGGTCTCGACAAACAGACAGACAGACGGACGGACAACAAAGTGATCCTATAAGGGTTCCATTTTTCCTTTTGAGGTACGGTACCCTAAAAATCATAAATAATACTAGGTGCTGCCAGCGGTTTCGCCTGCGTTATAGCAAAAAATTATCCCAAGGGAACATGCTCCCGGGATCAAAAGTATCCTATGTGTTATTCCAGGACACACTCTAATCCCTAAAAGACAAATTCCATACAATTCCGTTCAGCCGTTTGAGTGTGAAGGAGAAACAAACACACATACTAACTTTCGCCTACTTTTATAATATTAGTATGAGAAATTCTCATAAAGCATTCCTTCTCCTTGAGAGCAGTGGTGGCCGAGTGGTAACAGCCCCGACTTACGAGTTGCCGGTCGCAGGTTCTAACCTGGCCAGGCGCATTACTTTGTGTAATTTATTTCATCACCACTGCTTTCAAAACGGTAAAGGAAAACATCGTGAGGAAACCGGCATGACCTAGAACCAAAAATTCGAAGACATGTGACATTCACCAACCCGCACTGGGCCCGCGTGGTGGGTTACGGCCCATTCCCTCTCCTAGAGAGGAGGCCAGAGTCCCAGCAGTGGGAGCATTAAAAGACTGACTATGCTATTATTATTCCCACTCAAAAGTCCATCACGCAAAATATAATAACCGACATTTATAAAGATGTCGCTCAAGTTCCAGCCAGCAAGATCGATGGTCACTATACTCATTCCTTAATTAATTAACTAATTACGTTTAAAGTCTGTAGGTGTAATTAATTAGTCGACGTGACTCGCCACTAAGACGTCTAGCTCATTTCATATTACCTAACCTACGCGTAATATTTTTTTGAAGACATGTTTTTGTGTCAATGTTTTTTGTAACAGCATTGTAAGTTGCTGACGATTTGGATACAATAAATTTGGACACAGTGTCCGAATTGACACATTTTATTCCAATATTGTTTTCACTGACGATTCGAGGACAAAGAGTATGCTATACCCGAATCCAATCCTTGCGTGATCGCGTCAGAAATGAGGACATCCGCAGGAGAACCAAGGTTACGGACATAGCCCGAAAAATCGCCAAACTTACGTGGCAGTGGACAAGGCACATTGCTCGAAGAACAGATAGGGACAAAGATGACGATGATTTTCCCACCTCAAAAAAGCATAACTGATTGAGCCAGTTAGGGCCAATGCCTACCAATGATTGTTCGAAAAAGTTATCGCGACCCTCGTAAAGGGCAAAAGAAACATTGTGGGTCATCATCATCATTTCATCCCAAAAGACGTCCAATGTTTGTCATATGCCTTCCTCAAGTGTCGCCACAACAACCGGTCCTGTGCGTCACGCATCTATCAGATTCCCGCGACCCTCAACAGCTCATCGGTTCACCTTGTGTTTGCTTGAGGCTTTCCAACAACACTGTGGGTGTCAGTCAGTAAGAGTTTCACACTCCTTCTCGCATCACGTAGAGCGCGAGAAATCTATGATGATTTCTACCGTGAAAAAGAGTTACTTTCACATTTATAATATGAGTAAGGATATTTTATATCTCACGCACAATATATGCCTGTATAAGTCCATCGTAACTCTCACTGAAACCCAGATTTTAGTAATATATTCGTATCAAGATTAGTACAGCCGATGACACGTACGCGTAATAAAATCTGGAACATACAGCGGGGCTCTGATTTCGTCTAATACCAAAAAACACCCGGTTCCCTTCAAATACCGAGTATGTACGGACAGCAGATAAAGTTAGGAATATTTTGTGCTATAGAAAATATATACCCTAATTGTTGGGGTATATCTTTGTTTTCAAAATTAGTCGCCTCGTATCCTAGGATATAGATTTTTAGTATGTTTTGTATAAAAGGAACAAAAAAAGCGCAAATTTAAGCGTTCTAGGTTCTAGGGTTTGGTCTGGGCGTTGGTGAGTCAATAAGTGAGTCAGTAAATGAGTCAGGATTTTGTCATTTATATTTACAGATATACAGATATACATATTTGACATCGACGCACAAACGAATGTATGATTGTGGACCCCTCAGAATTTTTCGTTGTTTTTTTCCTATTTTTATTATTTTACATTTTTTAATTTAAACTGTATAAAATCGTAATTCTAAATATTTTTGTGAAAAAAAATTTTTTTTTTACTAGCTGTCTATACAGGATGTCTTTGACATTGACGCACAAACGAATATCTACCCCGATGACTTTTTAATTAATATTTTTTTTAAATCAAGTTTTTTTTGTTTTTTTTACTAAAAATTTCATCGGGGTTGGTTAGAATAACGATTTTACACAATTTAAATTTAAAATAGGGCAGTTTTTTAAAAATCCTATAGGTAGATAGAATAAAGTCTAGTGTACATTAAATACTAACCTAGCTAGGAATACAGCACCTCACCCACCAATTTGTTGAAGTCTTTGTAAACAATCCTGTAAATTTTCATCATGTACTACAATGTTTTTGATGAATAAAGGTATATTTTTTTTATAAATTTATTATTAATTATATCATTGACTGCGATCCAATCTGATGAAGCAGTGATGAAATCGTTGATGGTGAAGCGCAATAGTTTATTAAGAGCCTATTCATTCTACCGTTGAAGACTCCTAAATTAAAACATAAACTTGACATGCCACCACAACTTAATTCGCCCTTAAAAGTGTTTGCTGCTGTCCCTTTATGCTGACCCTACAAAAGCTAACCGCACAGTGTACAAAACACAAATACCCTCAAATTATGACACACAGCGCTAAACGGAAGTACTTAAGGCGAAGGCAATATTTCTTCACAGGCAATAAGGCCAAGACACACTGATAACGGTATTTTTCCTAATCTTGCTCGTGATTTATACTGAGTGGAGCAATAAAGAGTAATTTTGATAACAATATGCAGTTTGGAATGCTTTATTGGGAGAAATGATGACTTGGTTTGCGTGAGTTTTCGCTTTTATTTTACACCTTAGGAAAACCCGGACCGGAACTTTGGAAAAGTGACTTATTATTAGATCCTGCAATACTGTTGTCCCTTAGTTTTATTTAATACTTTTTTAGATATAGATTGAGGATTCTAGTCACACTAATATTTATAAGGGTGAAAGTTTGTATAATATGTATATGTATCTGCAGGTTTGTTAATATTGTACAAAGTAAAGGGCAACTACCAGAAAGTAATGTAATTAATTTATGAACGATTCGAGTAATTTTAGTTCATTACTTATAATTACATCAACCATTCAAAATAATATTCTACAGAAAGTACTTTCTGGTATTAATGTACCTTTACTTCTAAGTAACCATTGCTTACTTACGAGTATATTTACCTCCACAAAAAATACTTCTGAAAAATATGATGTATAAAAACTACAAAAGGGACTGCTTCAAACCAAATATACTAGCAAAAACGCTCTTCAAAAAAAAATATTAGTTCTTATATTTTCAACGCAAAAAAATTATTCCCACACCCTACCTGTACCGAATAGATTTAGGTCACACGTTATAAAGCCTAGGCTACACTTAACGTTATTAGATTACCGTAGACGTCGACGTCGTCCAATAATTTGTGGGAGCTGCGAAAGTAAATAGATTAGGAGCAAGAAGTCTCCGGTCACTTAGTACTAATCTTGTTAGTGAATAAGTTCTTTGTCACGAATTATGTTAAGCGTCGGAAGAAGAGTTTCGCACGTGTGTGCTATGCTTTAGATTATTGTACTTTTGTAAGTTTGTTAGTGTAATTGTTTTAGGTATGTCTATTGCGTGTTTGGAGACATCATCTATAAGAGCGCTAGCTCGCGACTGCGTTCGCGAGAATGTTTACGTAAAAACTAACACCCACTAAACTTTATTTTGAGGGTAGTTTAGAAAGAAGGGACCCCCGGGTGTCGCCACTGTGTGGACCGCCCGGTGGACACGGTGGAGGTGTGCCCCGCTTGGGCAGAGCAACGCCGTGTCCTCGTGGGGACGATCGGCGTCGGCGATCTCTCGCGCCGGGCCTTGGTATGCCATGGTCCGGAGCGAGGAGGAGTGGCAGGCGGCCGCCTCCTTCTGCGAAGCAGTAATGCTAGCAAAGGAGGCGGCGGAATAATTATATTGGTGTTGGATAGCCTATTTATGAAGGAAGGCTTAAAAACAAAATCACTCAACTGCTCCAATCTGCTCTATGGTAATAAAGACCTATTACTCCACTAAGGAACACGACAAACCCAAACTGCCATTCTCTGTCATTTATTTGCCTCCTGTTATACATAAGGTTATGTAAAGACATATATCGTGAAAGTAATTCCGAGATAATTTAACTTTATGTTGACGCTGGTCGGATTAAGTTTGGGCAGGCATACCATATTGTTTTGTTCCTTACGAGATGACGTTACGCGTCCGTGGGGTACAAAAGTGACTCTAGTTTACGTTTTACTGTTTACGCTTGCGGTTCAATTTTCTTCATTTGGCTGCAGAAGGACGTAAGTGCTGGAATTTCATTAAGACTGGAGTAGACCTCTGTTCCGGGACAACCAAATACGTTTTTCTGCTAAATTGAAAAATAGTCTTGTATTTTCAAAACGTGTATAAAATATTTTTCTTTCGTTCTTGCTTGAATACATGTTGCTTGGAAAGTCGATGGTGGTCTCTGAAGGGCTTTTGGTCATGGTTCTGAAAATAGCCGTTTGTGTTTACCACTGTGGTGATAGGATTTTTACTTAAAAAAAAAACTGGGGAAGTGCGAGTCGGACTCGCGCATTGAGGTTTCCGTACAAACTTACCTATGAAAACAGTTCAATTTCCGAATCGAGTCTCAAAAATTTTTACGAATCGCAAAATCCGTTTTCTTAGTGACGTAACTATAAATTCACACTTTTCAGATTTTTTCTTTCCTATACTTATGCTATGAGACCTTGCTTCATGCCAAATTCCAGGATTGTAAGACAACAGGAAGTACCTTATGAATTTTGATTCCTTTGAGAGTGTCGAAATATACGTTTTTTGCAACATAAACGGCCGTATCTTTTTTTTTTGTTAACTTACAAGTTTGATTTTTTCTCAGCTTCAAGGGACTGTGGGCTCGAGTATATGGTTTTAACTTCAACTCGATACCCCCACGCGTTTCCCCTTAAATGTGTAGTATATTATATTTATACATGTGCAATCGATAAAAGGCAAACGGTTGAGATAATCGAGAGCTCATAATACGAGTAGTTGAGTTGAGTAGAATCTGTGGAACTATGAAGATGAACTCATTAGCTAGATCGCTCAGCTAAACGAGGAATCCAGCGCTCAAACTCTGACTTTTAAAATCATCATAAACTCAAATAATGTTGAGCTTGAGATATGCTAAAAACATTTTTCGAATGTGGTTCTCTTTTTTGCTCCTCCTAATAGGAAATTTGATTTAACTCAAGCTACGAACGTAGGTATTTTTTCTACAATAGTCTTATCACTTAAGGGGATGCAACTCGACATACATTTTCACTGTTTTTCATAAAACCGCTCTTACGCGATTATGACGTTATTACATAATCATTTTTCATTAGATATTTTGGAAATACAGTATCTTATGGATACTATCTAGGTTTCTTTTGAAATCAATTTATAAATTTCCGTAAACCTACTCCAGTAAAGACCTCCGAAAATCAGCTATTTTGCATGAACTTTGTGAACACTTCATAATTTACTTAAAAATTAAAAAAAGTCAAAAAAGTATGACAATAGAAGCCTTGCAAATTTAATCAAGATTCTAAATTACCAAATTTATTTTTCAATAGCTTTCAAGGGTTTAAAAAACAACACGTATTTCCTGGAACCAGGTTTGTGAAATATTCGATTAAATCACGGAATTAACGAATGCTAACAGAGTTTTCAGACGTTATCTCTCTTTTTTCGCATTGCATTTTCGTCAAACATCGCGTTAGTAGATGAAGTAACAAGTTTTTAAACCATGCTCATCGAGCATTGACGATAGGCGAGTGAAAAAAGACTCTCTTAATGCAAAGTCTGAAATAAGACTTCAACAGTCAGTATTTTAGAAAAGTTTGGCTGAGGTAGTTTTATGAAATAGGTTGTTTACTTTTTGTAAGAAGGAAAGATATCAGACCTAAAAGTGTAAGCTAGGTATTGACAAAATTTTCTCAAATATCTGCCGTCCAAATTTCGACAACGGTGCCCAATCTCAACAAAGATGAACAAAGAACGTTAGATATTATAGTACACATATATTATATAGTCATCAGTCAGCCCGTCTGGTGGGTCGGCAATCCGATACGACTGGAGAAAGATCAGGCGCAGAACCAACAGTTTTATGTGCTTTCCAAGGCACGGTGGTATGACATAACTAACTTCCAAACTTCGGGCGGCTACAGAGTAATTCCTAATGGAAAATCTTGATAGCACTTATTCCCCGATACGGGAATCGAACACCGGACACACTCAGCAGTCACGCTTGCAAGAATAACGAGCCTATATACCTAAACTGTGGCCCGTAAAATCAGCGACTTTTATAATTTAAAAAGTGTCTGTTCTCGAACTCGAAACCCGATCAAAACATCATGCTTTTAAAAACAATCTAACCGAAAATGGGGAATGTATGTTTCGACAGATATTCACCGATTGGTTTTCTATACAAAAATATGAGGCATACCCCAACTTCATGCCGTACATATCTAGATGAGAATGCTACCAGTTCGTACCGGTTTATACCGGTACATACCGATTTATGCCGGTATATATCAGTTTCACCACGTTTTTGACGGTGACTTTTTCACTTGATGACATAATCGGAGTTTTATTTTAGTGGTTGGTGCGATCATTTGTCGTTAATTACAAAAACAATTAAGCAATATTTTATAATCTAAAAAGTACTGATTTTCGTGATTTTCACCAATAGACAGAGTGATTCATGAGAAAGGTTTAAGTGAATAATATATGCATATTATAGTAGAGACAAGTTGAGGATTTTAATGATTTCTACACTCGTGCGAAGCTGAGGCGCTAGTATATTATATTTTTTCAGACCAAACATTTTTGTTTCTAGGCGTCGTAATCAAACATTGTTCGAAGCTTGCTCAAATTTTCGTAGTTTTAATCAGGATTTTATTCTACTTTACATGTGAGAGCTGGAATCTTTCAAGCTAATTTTAGACAACTTTCTCTTGGCTTATCAAACTGAAACTTTGTATACACGTTGCGTTTCGGTGACAATACATTTATGATTTCAAGGGAACACTGTATACCCAACCATAATGTTCTAAAACGTATGTCTATCTTCTTTGTCTTCAACCAAACTTGCAGAAGTAGCATTAATATTAATACAATATTGTAGAACTTGGATACCATTTCATACAGATGTTTGTCCACAATATATGTCTTAGGATAAGTTTATGTTGCGACAACAATTACATAACGCTTGAAAATTATGTGACCCAGTCGGTATCTTGTTGGCAGTACGCCAGGGAGCTTCACTTATTAAGTCAAATTAAGGAACCACGGTAATCTTGTATTATTTACTTTTTAAATTTATTATTATATCTTTTGCTGAGGTTTATTTATTTATTTAATCTTCATAGTGGACTTAATGGCATGTGTATTGTCTACCACTCAATCTAAAAGACAATATAGTAAAGAGACAATAAGCTGCCATACCACACCACCCTGTACATAAAAAAGAGAAAATATGATTTAGTAAACAAGGGTACAAAAGTTTATATATCGTTAAAAAAAAAACATCATCATTACTTCAGCCGAAAGACGTCCACTGTTGGACATAGGCCTCCCCCAAGTGGGATATTCATCGGATTTCAGCGACCCTCACCAGGTCATCGGTCCACCTTGTGCGAGTAAAATAAACACACATAAATGTATATAGGTATTTTATCTTCTTTTTAGTTATAGAATTCAGTTGCTGTTTGTTAGTCTCGCTAAAACTCGAAAACGGCTTGACCGATTTTAATAATTTTTTGTTCACTTTCATATAGGGGATAGAAAAACATAATCTTGATAATTAAACACCTTTTTGCCCTTTAATTTACAGTCCTTAGTATAAAAATGTTATCTGCTAAATCACTTTCATTCTTTCATGCTCTCACTCTAACTCTTATATTTCAGATATCGCTATCTCACTCAAGTCATCTCATTAACACAACGCTTTTAGGCACCATCGCCTAGTTATTGACCTGTAGGTTTATTCGAGCTAAAGCAGAATCGTTTGCTTCTGTGAATGACGTTCGGCCACATCTAGTTTGAGAGCTGTACAAAGAGAATAGACTACGTGTCTGACAAACGCATGCTCCTAACATACCTACATATATGTATTTCACGAATTTAGATGACGTCATAATACCACTCCGGGCACCTAGGTGTGGGAAAAGTAGCGTGTAGGTTTTGTTAGGTACCTTTACATGTAAAAGTGCAATTTAAAGTGACGTCGAAGCCAAATAAAAAGTAGCCTATGTCCTTCCTTGGGGTTAAATTTGACTCCGTACAAAATTTCATCATAATCGGTTTAGTAATTTAAACGTGAAAGCATAACATACAAAGTTACTTTCAGATGTATAATGTATAGTTTTGCAAAATAAATGTAATCACACTATGACACATATTTATATATAAAAAAGCGAAATACACTTACTGAATAATCACGAAATCTCCAAAACTATAACACATATAAACTTAATATTTGGCAGGTAGGTTCCTTATAGAGTGTAGACATCCGCTAAGAACGGATTCTACGAAACTCTATCCGTAAGGGGGTAAAACAGGGGTTGGAAGTTTGTATGGAGAAATCAACTTTCGCGCGGACGAAGCCGCTGGCAGAAGCTAAGCTAGTAATATTATAAAGTTGAAAGTTCGTGAGTGCGTGAGCGTGTATGTTTGTTCTTCACGCTCAAACGGCTGAAGGAATTTTGATAAAACTTGGTACAAGGGTAGACCATATCCTGAAATAGCACGTATGGTTGTTTCTATTCCGGGAGCAGGTATGTTCCCTTGGAATAATTACCTACTATCACGTGGGCGAAGCTGTTGGCAGCATTATGACAAACTAGTGGTTTGTCATAATTTTGTGCAATTCCTTATTCCTTAGTGTCTCTCTAAAAGGGGTCCACTATCCACCTATTATTCTGATAAAAGCAGTTTAAAAAAAATCGAACTCGAAATCATATCCACTGATTTTTTGTATCCGGTGGATAATGTATCTTATCTATTCTTCACCTGCATATTTTATATGTACCTAAATAATTATAATAATCTCCTCATAAATTGTAATAACTTTAATAAAATCGAACTCTAAAATCTTTTCTACTGATTTTTTGTCTCCAGTGGATAATGTATTTCTTCACCTGAACAATTTATATATACCTAAGTATAATAATCCCCTCGCAAAGTATAATAACTTATAAGTTATTAAGTTTTTTTTTTGCATACCCTCCAAATCTTGGAGAGCTCATATTAATCACTTCCTGTATTTCTCTCTCGAGGATTTTCCATTTTTTTCTGACCGCAGGATAATAATAAATTTGTATAATTTGCATTTCATTTTAGCGTAATTTCTCGGTTGGCCTATATCTACAGCGTCGTGTAATTCTCGACTCGTTTCGCTTTAAAATATAAATTAGGTCGAGACATTCGGATTTTGCTCTATAACACGGATTAAGTTTCCAATTTGTCGCAGATTATTAGAAGATTTATTATTCCTTTCGATTTTTAGGCTAGGCGGGGTATTATGACGTCAATGTTCCTTTTTAGGGGCTTTGTTACATCACTTCTAATATATTCCATCTCTTTTAATCTTTGATTTAAACATCAGTTACAGCTGAGGAGTGGAATTCCTTGCCGGAATCTGTGTTTCCTGATGGCTACAACCCGGGAATCTTTAAGTCAAGAATGAATAGGTTAGTTCTAGGTAAGCGCGCTCCATCATCGACCGCCTCGTCGCTTTCCATCAGGTGAGATAACGGTCAAGCGCGAACCTATCAAGAATAAAAAAAAAGTGTTTATTTTTTTATTTTTTGACAAAGACAATTAAGTACGATTACTATTTTAACAACTAGTGCTGGTGTTGGCTGCAGAAAATGAAATCCAATATTTTACAACACAGCAAAGACAGCATACAATTATCTTACACTGCAAACTATGTAACTCTATCTATAATATCTATCTAACTAAATCCTTACATCTGAGCTAGTTATAAGCCTGTATTACAGAAGTCAGTATCTTCTCACATTAGTGTTGCTTAAATATAGTAAAAGTGAAAACTGATTTTAAAAAAATGTACTCAAAAAGTGTACATGAATGAAAAAAAAAAGACAGCAATTCTTTTAAAAAGACAATCTCTTTAACTGTGCAAAATAAAAAATTTAAAGCGGTTGTTAGTTTGATTCTGAAAAACTGGGCGAGTGCGAGTCGGACTCGCGCGCTGAGGGTTTCGTAGTTCCGTAAAAACTAGTGCGCCTCACCATCAATGATTGCATCTCTGCTTACCATCAGGTGGGATCGCAGTCAAGCACTGGTTTATACCAATAAAAAATACTACAATTCCCGAATGGTGTCTCTAAGATGACCGAATTGAAATACAGTACTTTTTTTTGTGACGTAGGTAGCAATAAATTTACTGTTTTTAGATTTATTCCTATACCTGTACTATGACTATGACCTGGCTTTATGCCAAATGTCATGATTCTAGGTCAACGGGAAGTACCCTATGAATTTTGATTTCCTTGAGTGTGTCGAAAAAAAGATACGGCCGCTTATGTCGCAAAAACCACACGGTTTTTACACATAAGCGGCCGTATCTTTTTTTCGTCGATTTTACACAGCTTCAAGAGACCGCAGACTTTCATATATGTGGTTCTAATTTCAACTCGATGCCTCCACGCGTTCCCGAGATAACGAGTCTTGACAGACGGATAACAAAGTGATCCTATAAGGGATCCGTTTTTTCTTTTTGAGGTGCGAAACCCTAAAAAGAACCATTTAGGCAACTATTGCTATTCCCTCAAACAACTATGAGTACCAAAACTTTTTCAGCAAGAAGGATGCAGTTTATTAAACTAAATACGGCAGACTTCAACAAGTGTCCCATGATAAATATAAGCTTGCTGAACATCCTTCCTGTGGCTTGGTCGCTTTTACACTGTTATTTTAGCTGAAACTAATTGCTTAATTTGCAAAATAATGTTCTAGCCTTCACTTGAAAGTTCTAGCAATTACAAAGTTCATTGAAAGCTAAGGCATGTAATAATAATATAAATCATTTATTTTCAGGCATCTTGGCCCATAGATATATACCTTACAGACTAACATATATAAAGTAAAAGAAATACAATTTATTGTTAATAAATAAGACTTATGACTATGTTAGTTCACACTGCACTTGTAATAATACTTGTGCTGTAATGTTATTCAATATCAAATAACATATCATTTCAATAGTGATAAAATATCAAATCAGGCCCATACAAAAATTCATTAAAAGATAATACTTACATGTATGTTGTCACCAACAGAGGAGTTGTAATTAAACTACAAAATCATCTCGCAGTCAACGTATGAATCACCAGTAATATGTAGACGACCAGCAATATGTAGCTCGCTGTCCAGCAGTCCGGAAACCGTCCCGGCTGAGCCAAGATCTCATTGAAGCGCGCCCAGAAGGGTCAATGCCTACTAGGCCACGGGACAACTTCTAAAAAGGTAACCCATGGTTCTAGAACGCAAACGGCAAATGAAGGAACATAGGTGTGGTTTTATTTAGTAAGTCTGATACGCCCTCTCGCTTCGCCCTGGGGCGAGAGAAGTCATTAGATGATTTCCCACCTCAAAAAAAGTCCCTAGTTTGTAGCAGAGGGCAACAAGAGACGTGCGAATCGCTTTCGAAACAATAGAAAACCTAGCGTTTGAGATCGCTATGTTAAGGTAATTTGCTCAAACAACCATGTCCTAATAAGCTAAAGGGTCAACCTCACCAAGATTCAGGGTCACGCATTCTGCCGCGTCATATACATCAGAGGAGTAATTTCCCCGAAAATGATCCACAATTTTCTCGCACCCAGCAAAAATCACAAATCAATGCCGAATATATACGGGGTTCGACGGACCCGTAAGCGGTCAGTGAATCTCATCAATCATTAGCCCTACGGCTTGATAGATGTTCCTGGGGGTCGATTGTGCCCCACGCTTGACGTATCAATTTATAAGAAAGAATGTAGGTAGTGTCTGCGGCGCGACGGATTAGGGGTTTACATCGGTGCGTCATGTGTTGGTTTGGAATGTTGGTGGGGAGTTGTGACTTTTGGTGACACCAGAGTCTATTAACGTCTTATGCTGAATGTAGCTTTCTATCAGTTTTTACAGTCTAGTTGATATGTTGTTTGTTTTTGCGTGAGAAATCATCGAATGCCTCCTCCTGCTCTGAGTGAACTGGAACGAGGTGCCAGACTTTTTTGACTTTTTTTTGTAGTTGTCAATCATTCAATAACATCCCAGCTCTTGGGCGGTGCGCGAGGGCGTGTCAGACTTTTACTGACTAAAAACTCAAAGCTATTCTTTCGCTGCCTTTCATACCAGAGCCGAGTCTTCCTTTCTGAAGCAGACCCTTGGCCCCAGTAGGCTTCGACCCTGCCTGGATAAGGGCCAGGCCAGGTTTGCTGACTTTTCCTTGAGGCGCGCGTGGAACAGTACGCGCCGTCAACGACTTGGGCTCGGTCCAGACGGTTACCAGAAGGTCGGACGGCGAGCTGATTAAATTTTTTTCATTAACAACGGTAACTCTTTCAAACACATCCGCAGCTAATTATCTTAAAAAACCTTTTTTTTTTTTAAACTCACATTTTGATCACCAACCGAGCCAAATATTCACACTAAATACTAAAAAAACTTTTTACAAAAAATAACCAACTTCACTAAAAAAACACTGATCAAAATATCTTTAATTTCGGAAGTCGGTGTTTCTCGGTATTGTTTGTATCTTATTTAACACCGACTTCCGAAATTAAAGTTATTTTGATAAGTGCTTTTTTCCTCCTCCTTTTTTAGAAATCGGTTAAAAACACAGCACTGTGCACAATAATTGCTCAAAAAACATTTTAGCCTAGTCAAATGCCATACTAGCCCCGGGACGGCGGCCATTTTCTTTTTTTGTTCAACAAACAAAAGACAAATCACGGTGGCAGCGTACAAAATTCGACAGTCGAATGGCGGTTCATATGACCGTCCAAAAATGACAGCAATACGAGATTTTTTAATACAAAGCTGATGGGGAAAAGGCTAGTATTTATTCAGCTGCTATTAGGTACCTAAAAGTGTGTGGATAGAAAAATTTTTTATTGAAAGCCTCCTTTTTTTTTTGTTGTTCGAAAAGTCATAAAATATATCTTCTCCCGCGGTGAGTGACTGCGATTTTAAAATGGTGCCTAAGCAGGTTAACGGCCTGCTTCTTTTTTGGGTTCTATACCTCAAAAGGAAAAACGGAACCCTTATAGGATAGTATAATAATACCAATATACTAGTATTATGTCAATTATGAAAGGAAGTGCCCTTTAATTTTCCTCTTGAAGAAATTCAGAGGGCTGCTGCAAAGGGACTGTGGGAGAAAACTGTCGGTGAAACTCTTCAGAGACGATAGAAAAAGAGAGAAATGGAGCCAGCATAACGCCAGAGTGACAAGATTAAGATGAAGAAAAGAAGTGGAAGTGCGACAGTATTTAGTAGTTGACGATGAAAAAAGAAATAGTAGTCATATATATGAGCCTAACTGTATATTAAATTAGTAGCCAATAGCAAAGCGTAGTTGACAGATATTATCCTTAGAACCTACGCATAAATAAATTCTAATCACCGGAAAAATGTTCCCAAAAATGCGTTAACATCGGATATTTACGAAGTCTATTTAGATCCGGTATTTCCGGGTCATCAATCATTACGACAGATCATCCGGGAAAAGAAATAATAGATTTTAACCCTCAGTGAGATCATGGAGACATTGACGGATCAATTTGTTGCCCAAGAAATCTTTGAACCTTTCGTGTTTTTTGAGCTTATTTTGAAATTGGTAATACGAGCTTATTTTGAAAGAAAGACAGAAAAGAAAAATATTTATTTAAGACTCGCACAAGACAATAAACAATGTAAAAAAAATAAACTAAAATATTTACTAATCTGTAACGAAAACCTAATTTAAAAATTAAATTAAATAAACACAAAATTTAAAAAGAAAACCAAAAGACCTGCGGGTGGCCAAAAAGGTTACTATCTCAGCATATGGAATAAATTAGAATACAATACAATATTTTATGAGCGAAAGTTTGTGTTTTTTTTTAAATGACAAATCTTTCACACTCCCCGTGGCCCCAGGCTTTTAGGCTTCGACCCTGCTGGGCCCCTAAGATTTGCTGACATCTCCCTGAGACGCGCGTGGAACAGTACGCGCCGTCGACGACTTGGGCACGGTCCGGCTGGTTACCGGACGTGTGAGCGTGTATGTTTGTTCCTTCTTCACGCTTGAACAGCTGAATGGATTTGAATGAAATTAGGCCTACGGGTAGACCATGTCCTAATACATTTTAATCGGGATGTATGTTACCGAAAGACATTTTTCTACCAGTCAATAATAAAAAAAAATGCACTCTCCACTGAGTAAACCGGGCCTACTTCTATTTATGTAATATCCTTTCCTACTAATCAAACTCAATTAGCATATATACAAACCACAATTTTAACCAAAACACCATTTATAAGCACTATCCTTATCACGCGGCCACAATTTCCCTATATTTCGATACTCCGTTGTTTATTCAACAAATTTAAACGTTAGATCGTAAGTTATGACGGTGAGCCGATTAAATAATATTACCATAGGTTGTATGCGTGGGTTCGTGAGCGTGGCTTCGCCTGAGTTAGCTGATAGGGTTGTGTTCTGATACTTGATCAACTGATTTTCTAAGTTTTCTTTGAATAAGGTTAACTGTTAGAGAATTGAGTTGGTCTTTGTGTACCTTTGGAGGTAGGTGGAACAGAGAGTAAAGTCACGCAACGACTAGACGGTTGTTATGTCTGGTGGGCAGCTGCCCGACAGATGATTTCGGGCTGTTCTATATGTTCTAATCGCGCGGAGAACTTCTATTGCGCGATGCAGGATTAGTTCTTATGTGACGCCATAGATGTAGCTACATACCTTTTAGTTATATGTAAGACTTTACATTTAGTTTGGACACAAGGAAAAATAGAGTGTCAACGTTCTCGCGCTCGATCACCCACCGGTCGATTATCATCATCATCATTTCAGCCGAAAAACGCAAGAAACATAGGCCTGCCTAGGTGTCACCACAACGAACGGTTCTGTGCGTCTCGCATCCATCGGATTCCCGCGACCTTCACAAAGTCATTGGTGCACCGAAAGAGCCCGATGAATCATCCATCTTTAGTGGCAGTAGACAGGGCATATTGCACGCATGATTCAGAAGACAAAATAAACCCGTAATATTCCAAACAAGTAAAAAACGGTTAGGTTAGCAAGAATGAAGTAGGATAAAAAGAAAGTTAAATATAGTACCTCCCCAAACCCATTTTTCACGTTATCTACAATCTAGGTACAGGGTCTAGAATGTTGTCCCTGTAGATTTATTCAGAATTTCATCTAGCTTTCCTCATCCGTCTATGACAATGCCATTACCTTGTATGTACATGGAATTTTTGTTTTTATCTCCATCTCCTTTCACCTGCTAGGACCCATGGGAGGGACACCAACGAAAAAGTTGTCTCTACAGTTAGATACACACAAATATAACCACAGGATAATTTAGTAAGAGCGTCGAGCGAGAGTCGCGAGGCTACTCCAAGCCCCCGTGGGTATAGCCTTGCGGACGGTGAGCAATGGGTAGCTCACCAGGCCCAGGTCGATGGCGCGTCATGTTCCACGTGCAGCTCAAAGAGATTAGGACTGATGCCAGTCAGGGCTGCGGGTTTGTTCGAAAGACTTACCTCGGTCTTTGAACGTAAAGGGCAACTATAGGAACACAGGTAGGTTTTAGTAATCTGACACTCCCTCTCGCTCCGACAGGAATTATTTGATGACTTCCCTCCCAAAAAAAAACACGTGAATCCTTCCTTATCAGAACCGTGCTGATTCTGTCCTTATTTATTAGTTATAGTTCCCACTGCTGGGACTCAGGCCTCCTCTCTAGGAGAGGGAATGGGCCATAATCCACCACGTGGGTCCAGTGCGGGTTGCTGAATGTCACATGTCTTCGAATTTTTAGTTCACCGTTTTGAGAGCAGTGGTGATGAAATAAATTACTCATTATAATGCGGCTGGCTGGGTTTGAACCGACGACGCAAGTCGGGGCCGTTACCACTCGGCCACCACTGCTCCTTATTTTTTTTTTTTTATGATATAAACCAGTGCTTGACTGCGATCCCACCTGATGGTAAGCGGAGATGCAATCATTGATGGTCAGGCGCACTAGTTTATTAAGAGCCTATTCACTCTAGCCTTGAAGACACCTAAATTATAGTTGGACGGAAAGACCGCAGTAGGCAAATCGTTCCAGTCCTTCGATGTACGCGGTATAAACGACGAAGCGAAACGCTTAGTTTAATATTAATAATCTTCAAAATATTTTCTTTTTTTTTTCTAGGCTTTCTTTGTAATTTTTCATAGCCGTCAACCCTATCTGAGTTTCATATCATCAACATTTTCTGCGGTATTACACGCCGGCGTCGGATAGTTTACGGCTGATTATGTAATACATACTTTAGACCAACTAGTTCGTCTGTGAGCGTTATTGTGTTAATAAGTTGGGCTTCCCATCTACATTTGTGATTTTAAAGTCTTTTGTTCAGTATTTCTGTTAATGTTAAATGTTCCTGAATAGTTTCGTCGAATATTATACTGTGATAGCACGAATTAATGAGGATAGTTCACGTACTTCTTATAATGTCTCGAAATATATTAATAGATTGGTAGACTTCTTAAAATCATAACCTCCTTTTTATGTAAAAAGTCGTGTAAAAATATAACAAAACCTGACCTTTTTATTACGTCTTTTTAGGGCTCCCAAAGGGTGAAACGGGACCCTATTAATAAGACTCCACTGTCCGTCCGTCTCTCTATCACCAGGCCATATCTCATGAACCGTGATAGTTAGACAATTTGAAATTTTCACAAATGATGTTTTTCTGTTGCCGCTATAACAACAAATACTAAAAAACAGAGTAAAATAAACATTTAAGGGGGCAACAAACGTGTTTACCATTCATGCGCGAGTCCTACTCGCACTTGGCCGGATTTTTTTTACTTCCCATAACTTATTTTACAAGTTTTGCAGCCCTGAATATACAAGTGCTATCTTATATCAGTCTATAGCTGATAGACCTCAATTACCTATTATTATTCCATCAAATAGACCTACAAAATTAAAACCGAAAACTACCACGGTTGAACGTCTTCAATTCCCCGAAAAATCATCTAAGAAAGCAAATAAAAAAAAAAACAATCAACACTCCAAGTTAAACTCAAGTCACCCATAAAAATCAATTAACACGGACAGATTCCGAAATAAAATCTCGATTAAACTCTCCGGTGCCAAGAAAATCGATATTGTCTTGAACGCTCTATCTGTTTATGCAAATACACTCGAGTCTAGTTCGGCGCCATCATTTTAACCCTGTTCCATTACCCCTGCATTAATTGATTCGTTGAAAAGCCGAGGCCGAGAGCGGAAAGCTTAGGCCGAAGCTCGGCGAATTAAAAATCGGCGGACTGTTGGCTCTTGTTTTGAATCGAATTGATTCGATTCGTTTCTATTGTGTTCATTGTAGAAATGTTGTTTATAGACTTTCATGTTTTGACGATCAGAATTTAATTTATTTTATTGAACGAATTTATTACGGGTGGAGTATACAATCTAAACATCTGTCCATTTGCTGATTGTGTGTGGATGAAGTGATACTATAATAAAGTAAGTGAAAATAAACATTTTTATTCTTATTAAATTTTTGTTACTTAGCTGTAGTGAGGCAGGTAAGATAGACCACAGAGTAGGCCCTATGAAGGTTTCTTGACTTTCTATATTGTACTTAGCCGTAAGACAAAACCTACACTTTGTTAATTTTAGTGCGAAAAGTTTTCTCGCTTATGAGTGGAGCGAGAGTGACTGTAAGACTTTTATTGACTAAAACCTACCCGTGTTTTTTCAGTTACTCTTTACGTTCTAGGTTTTTTTTTTAGGTGGGAAAATCATCTTATGACAAATCTCGCTCTTGGGCGGAGCGGGAGATAGTGTCAGACTTTTACTGACTAAAAACCCACTCCTATTCCTTCTTTGCCTTCATCCCGGGGCCCCGGGCTTCGCTTTTACACTACCTGTGGACGTTCTAGGGCTGCGGTAGTTCTTTCGAACAATCCTAGCAACCTTAGTACAATGTCTTAAGAGTAAATTCATCAAAAATGAAAAGTAAAGATAGGAGCTCTGCTTGATATTCGTTAGTATATCCTTGTTCATCATCATAATTTCATCTGAGGAAGTCCACTGCTGGACAAAGCCCTCCAAAGCGTCTACATCGAACTGTCTTGTGTTTCTTGTATCCGCGGCCGCTTGCAACCATCTGAAAGTCGTTTAAGAAAGAAAGAAAACATGTTTATTCTTCCCGTGTAGACGCAGAGTAAATTACAAAAAAATAATCTAATATCAGTATGACTACTTAGGCCACAGTCATCCAGTCTACTACGGAATTGTTCCAAAGAGTTGCTGTAGAACACAAAGTGCAACTAAAGGAACACAGGTATCTTGCTCCACCCAGAGCAAAAGAGATCATTTGATGATTTTCGTACCAAAGAAAAAGGCCACATCAAGTCTAACACAGACCTTACACACAGTCCACACAAGTTTGTGGTTCCCATCCATTTCACACAGTTTGTGGCAAGTACGAGTACAAAGCTGGTCGCAACATTGCTTGAACGACCAAACCATGCTTCTGTTAGTTCCTAACTTAGTCTGATCTCGAATTATACTAGACTAGGTAGACCAAAATTGGTCTTCGATTATTTTGAGTGCGAGTATGTACTAAACCTATGTATGTGGCTTAAATGGCAATGAGCAGGGCACATTGCTTGTAGTTTCGTTTTTTTTAAGCCTGTATATTACTAAAACAGTTATGAGTTTACATGTGGATGGATGGAGAGGGAGAGGGAGACCAAGATGGATGGATTGTGTGAAGAGTGATATGAAAGAAAAGGAAGTTAGTGATAGCATGACGAGTGACAGGGCAGAATGGACGAAAAAAACGTGTTGCGCCGACCCCAAATAACACGGGACAAGGTCAGGATGATGATGATATTATTGTAAGACTTGAAATTTATGTTAATGCTGTGCACACTATTGTAAGTGACAAATTCACTCTACATTTTAAGTTTGACTGTTGTATATAAAAATGTACTAATAAATAAGTCGTTGGTGTGCCATAAATAAATAATAAATGGTCGATGGGCTCGACACAGCATTAAAAGGGCTTTTACAAGATGGACCGATGACCTGGTGAGGGTCGCGGGAATCCGATGGATATGAGACGCCCAAGACCGGTCGTTATGGTGACACTTAAGGGAGGTCTATGCCCAACTGTGGACGTCGTGATGATGTACGGAAAATTTTTGCTCTTCTCTCGTTTTGCTGCTAAAAAGAAACGAAAGATTGAAGACTAAACTAAATGTGGTAAAAAGATTAGCTTTTCACCTAGTTTACTTAAAATGTAAGGTTAAGATGTGAAGTGAAACTTATCGTAAGTAATAATGGAACTGGCATGAACAACGGTTTAAAAGTCCCTAAATCAATAAAGAAAAACAAGCTAGTTTGAAATAGGATCACTGACTAGCATGATCTTGAAAACTCTTTGAATACCTACTATATAGTCACCCTTGAAGGCTCTTTTATTTATTTAGTATTTATTAAAAACTTCATGAAACACAAAAGTACAAAGGCGGACTCTTTTAATTAATGGTCGCGATACCGTAAAAAAATCTTTTGTAAGATTGTTGTTTTTTGTAGAATATATAAACTTTAGATTCTGAATCGCAAGTGAAATGTGCCAGAATTTTACTAAAGACATTAAATGTTTCAAATTTAATGGAGATGATTTTAGTTGGACATAGCGACTAAGTGTACATTAAGCTACGCTTTAAGGTTCTAAAACCTAAGTGACCAGATACTTTTTTGCGTATTTTAAAGATATCTAAATAACTTTAATGGACTACTAGTCTTTGACAAAGACTTTGCTCGCGTGAATTCGAAAGTTATGGCACGGGCACGTACTGCTGAAATATATAAGGTGTTAAAAAATTAACTTTAATAATTTCGATGGGACATTGTACTCCTCATTAGGAACAACTTTTACTATGGGACCAAACCTGAAATCGCGAAAAAAAAATCTGCTGTTCCCTACGTTTATGTTCGCATAACTCGTCAAAATGTATGAAGCAGCTGGGACTATTTAACGCAAGTTTTTTTTTTAATATGGAAAGTAGGTATTAAGTGAAGAAAATAAGATAGATACCTCTAAAAACTCTCTTTTTTTTTGGCTTCAGCAATTAACTATTTCATTCAGCCACTAATGCTTATGACTAAGGCCTATATACTACCTGCGTATCTTTTTTCTCCTTCTCTGTCAAATCCATCCAAAGTTTGTCTGTAAAAAATCGGTTTTAGCGATAAGACCGCCCATTGTGACACCCTATTAATTTAAAGTTCCTAATGTAATTTGTATTTTTGGTATACAATAAAGCATATATCTATCTATTTATATTCTAGCCGAATCTTTTCACAATCCTTAACACCGTCAGCCTTCCCCACTACCCTTAATTACCTGTCTAGACAACAGCATTATACTGCGTAAGCACGCAAAAAGAGCTCCATTTTAATTCACCTAGTTTTCAGTCATATACCTAAATGTCACAAAATATATTAAAAAAGCCTTATTTCTACGCGCCCTCAATTATATATCGTTGTTCTTACCCCAGGCTACAAGATAATTTGATTGGTGGCATCATGAAAAACAACTTAAAGAAATACATAGGTACTTATCACACGAATATGAAAATTATGGAAGTTTGTTTATGAATATTTAAGTTATTTATGTTTTGATACTTCATACTCAAACGGCTGAACGGATTTGGATGAAATATAGTACCACGATAACTTATATCTTTCATCAACTTTTAGGCTACAATTTATATAGGTGGAAGTACTAATTTCGTGCGGAGAAAACTATTACATAACTGGCTAGATATGTAATAAATTTGAAAGATCTTTACGTTGTAACGCCTCAACCGCTGAACCAATTTTAAAGAACTTTGATATAGAGATAGATTTTCTCCCCGGAGAAGAGAGAGATTTTGAGATAAATCCTACAATCAAGCGGGTGAAAGAGTCTGCACAAACTAGTATAAAAAAAACTAGGCAAGTGCGAATCGGACTCACGCACAAACTTACATATGAAAACAATTCAATTCCTTGAATTGAGTTGCGAAGATTTTTCCGAGTCTTATTTTTTGTGACGTAACAACAAATTTACGGTTTTAAGATTTTTCCTATGCTTGTGTTATGAGACCTTACTTCATGCCAAATTTCAGGATCCTAGGTCAACGGGAAGTACCCTAAGAATTTTGGTTCCCTTGAGAGCGTCGAAATATACGTTTTTTACGACATAAACGGCTGTATCTTTTTTTTTCTGTTAACTCAGATGTTTGATTTTTTCACAGCTTCAAGGGACCGCATACCTATGTATTATTAATTTCAACTCGATGCCTCCACGCGTTCTCGAAATAAAGGGTCTAGGCTGACGAACAACAAAGTTATCATATTAGGGTTTCGTTTTTCCCTTTTGAGGTACGGAACCCTAAAAAAACATCATCCAGAAACTAAAGTAAAATATGATTTTAAAATTACATTTTAAAATGCCGTGTCCATTATAATTAAATGCGAAGTGGAAGCCCTAAAGACAAATGCAGAGTAACAGGGATAGACCATTGTTTTCGTAATTATTTCAGAATGAGAATTATTTTAGAAGTAGGTACTGCCGTCTCCCTTCTGTTTATGAGAAATGTATACCTAATTAGAACCATCAATGTTGCCTTGTAATGTTTAGTGTTTAAGGAAAAGGTTTGATTTACTGTTTAATTAGATTTTTACCGCAGCTTTGCTCAGATTCAATTCCGATTTCAATAACCTCCATACTCTGCAAGATTATGGAGCGTGTATTGAACTCGCGCCTCCTGGCATACCTGGAAGGTAACGATCTCCTCAGTGACCGACCGTACTGGGGACCTACTAGTGTATACCACTCACATGTGGGGCTAGGCCCTCGAGAAGAATGGAGAAGCGATTGCTGTCTCCTTAGACGTCTCGAAGGCCTTCGACAGGGTATGGCACGCCAGCCTTTTGAGTAAGCTTCCAGCGTACGGCATTTCCCCTGGCCTGATTAACTGGGTAGACTTTCTGAGTGAACGGTCTCTCCGAGTTGTTGTCGATGGATGCTCATCAGAGCCCATGACGACTAATGCCGGAGTTCCTCAGGGGTCAGTTCTCTCTGCAACTCTTTTCCTGCTGCATATTAACGGGATGGGATAATGGATAATAGATGGGCACGGTTTTCCTCAGACACTATCTATTTTTCGGATACAACCGTCCCTCTACTTTTTTGTCGCTTTCTATTAGTGAAAAAGTGTTCTTCATCGGATCAGTACGTCTAGAGATCTTTTGCAAACTAACTTTTTAACCCTTTTTTACTTAACCAGCTACTTCGCCTGCTTAAATCTCGTCAATTTTACCAAGGGAACAAACTTTAATTCGAATCCATCTAGCGTTTGAGCGTAATGAAGTAACTAACATACACGATTGGTGAACAATGGTTCAACGATTTTCTGCTAAGCTGCGTGTTGTTTCTGCTAAGCTGCGTGTTAGGTTTGATTCCCGCACGGAACAAATAATTGTATAGCCTACAGATAGATGTTCTGGGCCTGTGTGTCTTGTGTATGTTTGTGAATGCAATGACAATACAGGAGTAATTTCTAGTGTGGGGCAACGTTATTTTAACAACCAACACTTATAACATACACACATACAAGCCCTAAATTAGTAATTTATATATAAACCGAAATAAATACAAATATAATAAGAATAATACAACAACAACAAACAACAATTAACAATTTGCCTTCTGCTTCCCGTCCAACTATAATTTAGGTGTCTTTAAGGCTACAGTGGGTCTTAATAAACTAGTGCACCATCAATGATTGCATCTCTGCTTACCATCAGGTGGGATTGCAGTCAAGCACTGGATATATCAATAAAAAAAAAATGGGCCATAATCATCATTTCAGCCGAAAGAAGTCCACTGTTGGACATAGGCCTCCCCCAAGCGTCGCCAAAACGACCGATCATGTGCGTCTTGCGTCCACCGCATTCTCACGACTCTCACTAGGTCGTCGGCAAAGCGGGGGATGTCATTAGATGATTTTCCCACCGAAAAATAAAACCAGGTCGTTGGTCCACCTTGTGGAAGGCCTTCCAACGCTGCGTTAAATAATATTGGTATTATTTTAAATTCAGATTTTAAACCATATTCATATTTTATGCCAGCACATAAGTAAAATAAATACCTACAATTTATTGCTTTTTTTTTATTTTTATTACTACTATTATCATAAAGCCAAAAGTTTTCAGTTCAATAAATATTTTACACGAAGCATGCAATTTTTGAAAATATATCAGAAATTTTTCGATTCCATTTCTAGTCTAGTTTTAATATAGTTAAGTGCTGGCTCCATTTTTATATGCTTGTGCATATTTATTTGAGCGGGATGTGTTTGGATTTATATTTTCACAAATATTTGAAATTTATTTTGTTAATATAATTGAAAGTGTTCATAGTGATAGTCTCATTCTGTCTGACTAAAATATTCTTGGAAAAACTTATCGAGAATTTTGCCCAAATAAACAGTTAATTTTTTTCTGTTCAAATTATCACAGAGAGTTCAATGATTTTAAGTAGCAGAATAGAATGTACTAGAATAGTCATCTTGTAGAGACGAAAAAAAATAAAAATTGCTTTATTTTCCTTCTACAATTTTTTTACCCTTCATAACTTTTTTTTATTAGATAATAATTATATATTTGGTCTGTACAAGGACCTCCTCCAGTCGTTTCCACGTTGACATTTCTCGGGATACAGCGGGGGATAGCTAGTATTTAACAAAAACAAACCAATTCATAACAAAAGGTTTTGCTCATCAATAATGCGGAAAGAAAATGGAAATGATCAATAGGATACTTATATAACACACATATGCAGCAATATACATATGTCTGGAGTCCTGTAACACAGGATTTTCCTAGTACAGGCTTCAGTCTCCACAACATCAATGTAAATGTACTTACTGTAACAATGTACTGTACTTATGAATTGTTATTTTTGCATTCTGTGCTGGAGAAAAATAGACGCTTTTATTATTATACATATGTGTATATGTATGTATGTATAAGAACGGTCTCTATTCAAATGTCGGAAAATACAAGTACTCATTATAACCGGCCAGTTCATTTTCAAGTCCGTAGGGTTGCTGTTTTTGTGGTTAGAAATAAATTATAGTTTATGATTCGAGAAATATCTACTATTATTAACAAAGTTTTTTTAGGAACCAAAAATCCCATCGCGTCAGTCGTTTATACAGCGTATATAGAAGGACTGGAACAACTTGCCTGCTGCGGTCTTCCTTTCCGATTATAATTTAGGTGTCTTTAAAGCTAGAGTGAATAGGCCCCTAATAAACTAGTGCGCCTCACCATCAACGATTGCATCACTACTTATCGTCAGGTGGGATCGCAGTTAAACACTAGTTTATATCATTAAACAAAAAAGTCATCAAATAATACCTGTTCCATTTTTCTGTTTATTGAAACAACGCCGATGTTCACTATATGTAGCTTCTTAAGTATTAAACCAAATAAATCGCAATCAGTTGGTTATAAGACCTATTAAATATAACATTTCTTTTTTTTTCTGAATATGTCGATAATTATCTTTAATTATATATCTATATTTTTAGTTATATACTATCTACTCAGAAAATATTATTAACCGACTTCAAAAGAGGAGGAAGATTTCAATTCGTTAGAACCTTTTTTTAAAGCACTCTTTCATTGGTCTATTGTAAACTTGTCACATTGTCGATTCGTCACACTTTTGTAAGCTTCATACATTCATTGTAAACTTGTCACAAACATAAAAAGTATGTGTATATTCGTCGTAGTAAGATACTACAAGTTTTTGTAAACTTGTCACATAGTTTCACTTTTACTTATTGACGACACGGTTGTGGCTTGCTGCATTTCGTGATGCGGTTTCGGTTCCCGTGCAGATCCAATTTTTTTTTTCAACCTGTGTTGAAAATGTAAAGAAAAAATTGTTCCGGGTCTGTGTGTCTTCCGTATGCGAATTTAAATGTTTGTGAGTGACACTAGTAATTCCTATTATGAGAAAAATAATTAATTGAGAGATCAATTCCTTAGATGAAACGCATAGGCCACAAAGAAGAATTTAATTATAATAATGGAAGATGCGGCCATCTTACTCAACGTCATAAAGAGAACATTAATTTATTTGTATGACTATAGTTACTCCCAGTACTTGCTTGAAATATTACTCTAATAAACTTACTGGCAGAACCATATTTTCAAGTTACTGGTCTCATCATGAAAAAATATGATTACACGTTAAATATAAGTGGCAATATAAAGTTAAAACATTATAGTAGAGTGGTTTAGTATTCATAGTCTCTAGCAGGCAAGGTACCTAGTGGAGCACTCAGTGAAATTGTATGCAAGGAGATCGTTCATCTGAAGGGGGAGCAGACTTGCGATTTGTCGTACGACTTTGTCTTGTAAAGTTTATTTATTTGTATTTTTTTTTATTTGGGTTATCAAAATTTTGTGTGATCGGCAGAGGTCGGAATAGGTTTTCATTTTTTTTTTTTTTGAGGTGGGAAATCATCTATTGACTTCTCTCACTCTAGGGTGGAGCACCGAGAGGGCATGTCAGACTTTTCCTGTTAAAACCAAACGTAGGTTCCTTCAGTTGCTTTTTGCGTTCCAGGACCATGAGTAACTCACAAGAGAAAGAAGAAAGAAATCGATCCCAGTAGACTTCTCTCTCCCTTTCTTTCTTTTTGAGTCGCGCAAATAATACTACGCACCGTCGCCGATTGGGGCTTGATCCGGACGGTCACTGGACAATCGGACTCGGACGGATCGACATAGATGAAGTATTTTTTACTCAAAGTTCGTGGAAATAAGTAACATAGAGATGATAATACCTCTATCATCTCAATCGTAAAAATGGCGATTAAATCCTGGGATTTATGAAATTGTAAATTACTTATTACGCTTTTTGAACTAACTTATTATAGTGAAAAATTTTAGTGTGTTTTTAGAGTTCTGTACTAAAACTGTTATATTAAAGAGCTTTGTTTTGATCTAACAGTTTTATTACGAAACTCTAAGACTTCATAAGATTCTTCTATATATAACAATGTAGTTCAAATTCTTAGATTCCCGGATTTAATCGTCATGTTTATGATTTCGGGATTTTAGAGGAGGTATTATCAACTCTATGTTACTTACTTCCACGAACTTCAGGTTAATGTACCTACTCTACCTATTCTAATTCTGATGATCAGGGAAATTGTTTCATTTTGAATCCTTAGGTTTAAATTCCTAACACGAAGTCTGTTTTTTCAATATAAACTATAATAGTGTCAAAGGCAAAAATATTTTGATCCATTGGTAAGGTACTTTTTTTTTAAGGTGAGATTTTTTTTTTTACTAAAACTTTGCCCCACTCTAGGAATTACTCCTATATCTAAGATACGCTCAAAAATATTACTAGTAAAACAATCAAACCCCGGAACACCTGACTGTAGGCCACAAAATATTTTCAGTGCGGTAATCGAACCGCAAGCCCCAGCGCAGCAGCCAACCGATCAACCACTGCGCCTACCGTGCCAATTCAGTGACTTTTTTTGCTCTAGGGTGGACCGAGAGGGTGTCTCAGAATTTTAATGATAAAAACCACACCTGTGACGTTCAGCTGTCCTTTACGTTCTAGAACCAAATGTTTCCTTTTAAGAAATTCTCCATGGCCTTAGCGGACATCGACTCTACTAGGCTCCTACGGTTTTTACAATCGCTAAAATACGTACATAAATAATCAATTTAGAAGTTTTCGGCAATGCAGATTACGTAGAAATCATCTCCCACGATCGACGTCTTACATTATGGCTCCTAAGCTATCTGGTTACTCATTTTGTTGACCCTACTAAAGGGGTGACCAGATGTTTGCAAACTAGTGTTCCTAAGGTGACCTTGGTTTGTTTAGCGGCTACATGTTCGGTGGTTGGGAAAACGCGACTCCTAACCAAGGGCGTTGAAGATCATGGATTACAACTGCTGTCTACACGAATTGAAAGTAGCAAGGTCATCTTGGTTGGGACGTTGGTTTGCAACCATCTGGTCACCCCTTTATTCCCGCTCCACAGTGTACCTACGTCAGTAATTAACCATTTCACTTACCCACCTTTTCACTATTCATCAACAAAAAGCATACCCAAGCTATCGTTCACAAAGAGCCGATCTGCCCCTCTAGATAAGTCCGCATGTGGTCTCATAACCCTTCCATACATCACCACTGAGGTTCATCTCAATAGATGCCGGGAGTAGACAATTAGGCCCCTAATTTGTAAGCGGTACACCCCTTCCCGATGTCACAGAGCGTGTGTTTATTTTGTAAACAAACGAGTACATTTGGGTAGCGAACTTGTGTGGAGAAGTGTACTCGGCTGGTATTTATACAGGGACGTGTGTTGCGGTTCAATATTTGTTGATTTGTTGTGTAAAGGAGATGTTTTGAGTGGTTCTTTTTTGTTTTGAACTTTAGTTTGAAATGTTGAATTAGTTTAATTAATCTAGAACGGGTCTTTTTTTTTAGGTGGGAAAATCATCTTATGACAAATCCCGCTCTTGGGCGGAGCGAGAGATAGTGTCAGACTTTTACTGACTAAAAACCCACTCCTGTTCCTTCTTTGCCTTCATCCCGGGGCCCCAGGCTTCGCTTTCACACTACCCGTGGATCTAGAACGGGTCTGTGATTCTTATCGACCCAGTTCCTGTCCACGATTTATAATGAAATGCGAAGTCAGCGACAAAAATGCCTCAAACAAATTACTACCAAATTGTCCTTTCAAGTCAAACCTGTCATGTCTCAAAGAGACGTCAGCAAAATGGTTGGAACCCACTAGAACAGGCGCCTGTCAAGACTGCAGAATTGTTCGGGAAACTTAAGCATCCGGGCATCTGAAGGAACACGGTAGGTAGGCGACCTTTCGCGCTAGGCCCTAGTTCAGGCCATGGTCCGGTGCGAGAAGGAATGGGGTGCGGCTGTATCCTTCACAGCAGTCACAAGAGTGGGGGAACACATCCTCACGGCCCAGCCGTCGCGACAGAAGACGGCCCGGGCGTCGGGAATCGCAAAGTAATCTCCGGCCACCGTAGGCGCGGGATCCCTTGGATGGCGAGCAATGGGTAGCTCACTGTCCGCTCGTCCTATAAGAACCGAGCCCGAGTCGTCGACGGCGCGTAGTGTTCTATGCGCGCCTCAAAGAGATGTCTGCAAACTCTATAGGTCCATCAGGGCCGATGCCTGTCAAAGCCATGGGGAAAAGTATGAATTTGATACCCGTGGTCCTTGAACTCAAACGATAACTACAGAAACATAGGTGTGGTTTTAGTGAGAAAAAGTCTGACATGCCCTCTCTCTCTACTCTAGAGAAGAGAGGGAGAAGTCATTGGATGATTTCCCACCTTTTACTAAGTACCTACAATGTTTGTTATGTAGTTAGAATCCGCCTACATATATATCTTTGTTCACCTCTCAAAAGATCTAGGTTTCTAGTTTCTAGATCCAAATCAAATACCTTTTTGAACAAAAGCAGCATGGCGTGGAAAACATATTCATAAGTTCATACGTGATACGAAATTAATATCAAGTAACAGCTGTACTGGGTTTAATATTATGTAGCAAAGAAAATATACTATTCCTTTACGTCATAGTGCGAACTGAAACAACGAAAAACTTAATAGAAAAAACTGTAGAAGATGTATCGGTTTGTTTGATGAGAATTTGGTTAGTTTATTTCAAAAGCCGTTGTACCGTTTGAGATGGATACTGGCTAGCAAGAATTTATAAGTTGAACCATAGGTACATTTGAATTTAGAATTAGAGATAATTAACAAATGTTTTGAAGAATAAACTCTATTTTACACGGTATAAAGTTCAAATTTCATTGTGACCTACTATACTTTTTTCATGGCGATTTTCATTACTTCAATCAAACTTAAAAATGGAACACACTATCAGAATTAAAAGTATCCTACGCTTTAATCCCGGAGACGATCTATCCGTGTCCAAGTTTTGTCCAAATCCGGTCAGCTTTTTGAGCGTGAAGTCTAGAAATCATCATCATTTCAGCCGAAAGACGTCCACTGTTGGACATAAGCCTCCTCCAAACATCGCAATAACGACCGGTCCTGCGCGTTACGCATCCATCGGTTTCCCGCGACCCTCACCCAATATCTCGCCTTTATATAAGGTGTTAAAAATTAACTTTAAGAATTTCGAGAGGACACTGTACTCCTCATTAAGAACAACTGTTACTATGGGACCAAACCTGAAATAGTGAAAAAAAAATCAGCTGCTCCATACATTTTGACGAGTTATGCGGACATAAACGTAGGGAACAGCTGATTTTTTTTCGCGATTTCAGGTTTGGTCCCATAGTAAAAGTTGTTCATAATGAGGAGTACAATGTTCCCTCGAAATTCTTAAAGTTAATTTTTTAACACCTTATATTATTTAACGTGATTTTTAATTAAAGTACATATACTTGGACTTTCTTATTTCTAACATAAGCGTAGGTATATTTAGCTAGAAACCACTGTAAAACCAGGTAAATTTAACCGCTCCGAGCTTCGAACAACATGTTTGGAGAAAGACAACAATACAGTACAAATATAAACTGGCTTCTCTGTAGCACTGCTAGCAGGTATACTCCTATATAAGCGAGTGCGGTTTTGCATCAATACAAGGTCTCGGTCGGTCGGGTACTCGGTCTTTTTAGATCTGTTGGCCAGGTTTAGGTAATGGTCCCTGGGTTTCAGTAGCTGGGGGCTTGGGCAGGGCTTGCGGACAGCGAGCAATGGGTTGTTCACCGTCCGTCCATCCGATAAGGACCGGATTAACCACAGCGTGTTGTACTTCACGCTCATCTATCGATATAGACAAGGTGATATTATAACTAGCCTTTAGTCTTTTGTGTCTAAAAAAGATTGTCAAGAATAATTATCGCATAGAGAATTTCACTCGTAATGTCTAAAGCCTCTTCAGACTTATTTTTCTGTAATTGAGGTGATTACTATTTTCATTCCTTGACTATAAATTAAAAAAAAAAGTGCCAACTACCAACCAAAGAACACGATCTTTTTAAATTCCATTCTTTTTCCACAACTCTATAACTGTCTTTAGTTATTTCGAATTTCGAAACCCATTCTGGCACCCTCTTTAATTGGTCGTTTGAAGCCGTTTCCCCTTTCGTCTGTGAGCAATGCTTTCTGCGATTGTAAAGGTGTTGATAGCCCTTATGTTGAGTAATGTTTCAGTGGTTTTTAAGTAGTTTCTAGTAGTTTAATCGTTGGGGAGTTGTACAGACTTTAATCCACTATAATTTCTGACTTTTTTGTGGTCTAAAAAACAAGATATCATCTTTTTTTTTTTTGCAATATCAGTAAAGATGCACTTAAAGAGACGGAGTCGAGACCATCAAGCCAGCTTTTTAGATTTTTTTTTAATATATAAACTAGTGCTTCACTTTTATTTTTAGGTGGGAAAATCATCTAATGACAAATCCCGCTCTTGGGCGGGGCGGGAGATAGTGTCAGATTTTACTGAATAAAAACCCACTCCTGTTCCTTCTTTACCTTCATCCCTGGGCCCCGGGCTTCGCTTTCACACTAGCCGTGGCGTAGTTGCCCATGCCTACCGTGTTCGGGATTCCGTCGACGCCCAGGGTTTCTCCTATGGCGGCCGGAGCGTGAGCATTGCCAGAGAGGCAATGCTCACGCTTTCCATCACGTTTACTTGCATTACTGCTTTTTTTAATGTTATAAACTAGTACTTAACTGCGATCCCACCTATTGGTAAGAAGTGATGCAATCGTTAATTGTAAATCGCATTACTTTACTCGTATTAATTAGTTTATTCACTCTAGTTTTGACGACACCTAAATTATAATCGGATGGAAGGTTATGTTGGTCTCATCGCCGAAAATCTAAATCAAAGTCAAAGTTTTTTATTTCACATAGGGCTACATGGGCACTTATAAAACGTCAGAAACTAGTGCACGGTTCCAAATTGGTCGTTTCCTATGGAGAAGAACCGGCAAGAAACTCCATGGTTACTCTTATAAAAATCTTTAGGTAACTTTTGAGCCATCACATATTTACTTTGGTTATGAAATAATTACTAGATACTAACTGATATTGTATAAAATTACGTCCATAATAATAACATACACTGTTACCGGTCAAGTTATGTAATTAAAAATAATAACACCAAACTGCATAGTAATTTATGATACTGTCACATAATAAAGGTTATTAAAATTAAACAAGCAAGCGGGATTTATAATTGTATCACACGAATGTATTAATACCTCATTATGTGCAATATACAAAAATTTGAAAACTGGTGGCAGAACAATTTTCATGTTTGTCACTCTTAAATACCAATTTATAAAATAAATACCGGTCAATTGTGAGTCGGACTCACGCACCTGGGGGTCCGTACAAACTTACCCACACATGTGAATGAGTAGATCGGTTCCTGAATTGATAACAAAAAAATAATAAAACTGCAAAGGAGGAGGGTTGATACGTTGAGGGCATTTTTCGCCTATCGCACATTTAAAAAAATAAAAGTTTCGTTTCCAAATATTTTTAAATGCATTTGTACAGGTAAATTTTTTTTATTTTTATTCTGTGACATTTACGCGATGAATAATAGAGTCAAAGCAATTATTGGCCCAAACAGAGTGTTTCACCTTTTTTTTGTATATTTTTTTTTCGTTTTTATGGTTCCGTACCTCAAAAGGAAAACATATAGGATCACTTTGTAGTCCGTCTGTCTGCCGGTGTGTCTGTCTGTCTGTTAAGACCCGTTATCTCGGGAACGCATTGAGGTATCGAGTTGAAATTAATACATACTATATATTTAACTCTGCGGTCCCTTGAAGCTGTGAAAAAATCAAACCCCTGAGTTAACGAAAAAAAAACACGGCCGTATACGTCGCAGAAAACGTATAATTCGACGCTCACAAGGGAATCAAAATTCATAGAGTACTTCCCGTTGACCTAGAATTCTGAAATATGGCGTGAAACAAGGTCACATAGCACAAGTATAGGAAAAAAATTGAAAACTGTAAATTATTTGTTACGTCACAAAAAAAATGCGATTCGGAAAAATCTTTGTAATTGTTTTCATACTCATAGGTAAGTTTGTACAGAACCCTCAATGCGCGAGTCCGACTTACACTTGCTCAGTTTTTTCAATTTAAGTTATTTTTACTAAAACTAGCGCTGCACGAACCATATTCATTTTGATTCTCAATGATAGTACTCTTAATAAACTTTTATATGAGTATTATTATTTTTTGCTTACTGTACGCATCTATGTTGTACGGAAAAATAAACTCTGGCGTATCATCGCGTGCATTGCGATCGTGTTAGTGTTTATGTTTTTCAGTATAGGATAGAAGCGCTCACTTTGTTGCCTGTCTGTTAAACAGACGGACAATAAAATGATACTATAAAGGTTCAGTTTGTATCGACTGAGGTACGGAACCCTAAATATATAAATATATATTATATATATTATATTAAATATATATGTATGTGCATTTTAATAATATGTATATATTTTTTTATGCTCTTGTTTTTCGTGTAAAATTTTATTTTTATGCACCTACCATATTGTCTCTTCACCACCCTAGGTTGACTGGTAGAGAATGCCTAAGGCATTAAGTCCGCCTTTGTACTTTATGTTGCATGAAGTTTAATAAATAAATAAATAAATACTCAAATTAAAACCTACAAGTTCGAACGTGGCCATGTTTTCACTAGAAGGCGTTCGTTTTTTTAAATTACTCCGAAACTAAAAGATAGAATAAAATTCTGAAACTAGTCGGTACGGATGTTCTTTTCAAAGCTGCGCTTGTACTGAGCATACACTATCCCTAATGCGTATTCCCACTCATTTAATTGTCGCTTTCCACGTCTGGTTTTCAAGGAGCTTCGTTACTTTCCACCGTACAGAACGGGCAATGGTTGTTTAATAATCTGTAACAATCGCAGATTAGGGGAACGTGACTCGATTGAATAATGCCGGGCCTTCAGTTTTGTAGTTAAGGGTTGTGTTATCATTATTTTACGTTATTTTTGTGTTTTACGTATGATTAGAGTCCTAGTTAAGTCACGCACACACTGGTAGCTATTATTAACTTTGTGGTTTAGCCATGTAAACGGTAATGTATTTTACAAGCCTTCATTTTCAAGCAATGTTTATATACATGTATGTTTGTTTATTTTGGGCTAGGCTTGCAAATTAATGTCGAAATAGTTACGCCTAACCATCTGTGCTGAAATTTTACAGTTACATTAAGTTTGGATGACCATGTATGATTAGCTAAGTGACGTCATTCTAAATCCAATATGGCCGATTTTTAAAAATGGCCGTCTAGTTATTTTTTATGCATACCAATTATATCAATTAAAAGAGAAAACAAAACAATATCTCTATCGAAAACTCAAAAATAAATTAATAGTATTTTTTTTAAAACGAGCTTTTATTTAAATGCTAAAAAGAAGAAAATAAATAATAATTAGATCATACTTGTCAATTTAGCATACAGTATCAGACGTCATCTCAAAGCTCTGTCACGTGGTCAGAATAAAGGAATCGGAGGCGTAGCCTACTCGAAGCGTTCGGCACGAACGAAACGATTGTAACTTGGCTAAGGGGGCAGGTTGTCTCGCACTCACCTTCGTGGTCTGCTGCGGCCCCGTGTCCCCTTGATAATAAATCAACAAAAAAAAAAAAAAATTGTAAGCCAGACAATTTAATCGCATGCTCACCTTAATAAGCTCCGATCATTATATGGCGTATCCAGTGTTTTTAGTTCGACAGCTCTGTACAATTGGGTTGTATACTTTTATGGTACATGCCGATTACTATCAGTTTTATAGTAATGGTCTGTATAAATAGTCGATTCTGTTTATCTTTTATCTGTCCCTCTCAACATTTTGTAAAGTTGTTGTGTAAATATTGTAATGGTTACTAGCGGAATATTAAACTTTTGAATTAAATTAAACTGTTGTTTGTGTACGTTTGGATGGTTGATACTCTTTGTTTTATGCTACTGTTCGGCATTTAATTAGTCATTATTTATCATGCACAAATACAAATGACTCCATATTTAAAGAACTTGACATCAAACAGTGCCTATCATCCCATAGAGCGTCTCGTAGTACAGGGCAAACTTGAGGGCACCAGACTACATTCAAAAATAGCCACTAAGAAAAAAAAACTAATAAATTGTGGTTACTGACGAGTCTCTAAAAAAAGTAATGAAAAAGCGGAGCGTTATAGAAAATTTGAACTATAGAATCAGAGTAGTGAATTTTGTTTGTTTCAAATCTCAAAACATGTTCAGTGATAGTTAAAGTTAAATTGTAAGTAATACTTATATTTCTGTAATATATTATTTATTTTAGTAAATTGTTTTTTAATTATCTAACAGATGGTGTAAAAAGTTGAGTATCCAACACGGGGATAAAGCTGTCTTTGTCTTGGGCAGCTTGAATTCCTCACTTCACATAAGTTTCTATATTAACACTCTCGCAATGCTCGGGAGTTAATTATCCTCACTGGCGTTCGGGATTGAAATTTAACAACCTTCGTTTCGTTCGGATGATTCAACATGCCGCCCGCGACTTAAAGACTCTGCTATAACCCCTAGTCACATAATCTACTATTGTATACCTGATTAATCTCTATTAAGATTGGCCACCATGATCCAAATTCGATCGGGAGGATTATTATTGTTCAAGGTCACTTTCAAAATATTTAGAACAATCAGCAGCTGGGAAAACAATACGCTCTAAGTTTCAGTTTAATTTCCAAATCAACATACAAATTGGTTTACTTAGTACAGAATTAAGTCTGAAACACTATCACTTAGGATTCAATCTGTTTTGAATGGGCTAACTTAAAGTTGATTAAAATTCTATTCTTGGATGTTACTTCGTTGCATATTATAGCGACCTGATCACAAGTAAACGTTGTATTTTGAAATCAGAAAATTGTTAGAATATACACATAGTAACTTTCATGCTGATTAACTTTCCACAAGGGGAAACATTTTAACTGGCCTGTTGTTAGTCTAGTGGTTAGTGGCCCTGACTGTTATGCCGGAGGCGTGGGTTCTATTTCTTCCAGGACAAATGTTTGTGTGATGAGCACAATCATTTGTTCAGTGTCTGGGGGTAATTTATCTATTATATGTATTTAGAAATATTTTAAGAATATTTGTCAGTTGTTTAGTACTCATAACACAAGCTCTGCTTAGCTTGGGACTAGACGGCGTTATGTGATAGCTGTGTGAATTATATATTAGTATTATATTATCGATGAGCTAGTGCGATGACCAGTCGTTGTCGTGATGCGACACTTGGGTTTGACATAGCCCAGTGGTGGACATTTTTCGGCTGTTATGATGATGATTTTAATGAACAGCTGATTTCTATTACATAATTTGCATGTGTTTCTTCCTATGGTTTTTTTTTCATATTCAAGAGTACTTTCATCCCCGGAAAAATTGCAACCTTATTAAGAGTCACACTTCAAGGATGCAAATAGCAATATATAGAAATTTTATTGATTCACAGGACCAGTTTCACAATGTCCGAACAGCCGTAACTTCCTAAATGAATTTATAAATGGAACAAAATTTGTATTAAATTATCATTAGTTCTTCTTATTAACAGGCTCTAAAACACATTAATCTTTGCAACCGTTTTTAATGCAACCGAGCTTTATTTGAATTTCGCGCCTAAAATTTCAAAATGGCGGCACCCCTAACGCCTCCATTTCGATCGGCAGCACATTTAAATGGGACAATTACACTGGACGTACAAAATAATGGTACACGCCATAAGGAGAGAAGAGAAAATACCCGGTATTAATAAATATTGATTTTAGTACATTGTTTTCTACTACATTTCAAATAATTGTAGGTATGTTCCTACTTAAAGAGAAAAAGTTCTTCTTTTGTTATTTTTTTACAAAGATAAGATACATTTTATTGTTACGTTTACTTAATATTTACTGTCTAAAGCTTAGATATCCTCAAGTTATATCGCTCAAGATCTTTGCTTGCTACAATTGGCGAATATTTTATTAGAACTAGACAAGGACAAATGTACCAATAACTTTGCTTTAAATTATGAACACGTATTGTATTTAATCCCGTAAATTATATTCAAGGCTATATCAGAGGGTTGTAACTTTGTATGTATCTTTTTAATAGTCTTGATCAGAATGCCACACCACACTAATTACATGTGATTATATTACTACCTGTCCCCCACGGTTTTACCCGCTTCTTTAGTTACTACTATAGCCTGATTTCATCAATAAATGGACTATCTAAATCAAGATTCACGTTAAGACAAACTCTTTAACTTTATAATATATCTTTGTTTTTTTTTGTCAGGTATCTTCGCACTTTTTCGGCAATGTTCGGCTTAATTTCTTATTACCATAACAGCTGTCGATGGTCCCTGATAAACATAAATGACCTGAGAGCAGATTCCCTTTTCTCCGAAATTGGCAAAAAAATCGGAAGTTCGACGAACTAAAAATTGCGATTACAAAAATGGGGATGTCATGTTAATTTTTTACTGGATTTCTCTCCTGTGCTCAATTAAATTAACATATGTTTTACAATCTCAGCTCTTTGGTCGTTTGATTTTTTTTTTCGGATATCGGAGTCCTTTACGGTTGGGTAATAAAATTGAACGGCGGTCAATACGCCAGCTAATGCGGTGCTGGGAAACTCGGATACCGTCATCCTGCTTTGTTTTGTTTCGGATATAACCTCCTGTTGTTTAAAGGGCTGTAGGGACGTTTGACCGGCCATTTTGTTGCTAGGTACGTACCTATTTACCTTGGTTTAATTTGAACTCGCTACCACCCTAGCTTGTTACGCGGGTGTTAGAAATCTTTAAAATTCTCGGCTTTTCTTCTTTCTTCGTTATTATTATTAATGAAAACTGCATAAAAATAGTTTTTGGGTTTATCGCGTATAAACAGACCGACAGACGGGGTGGGTGACTTTGTTTTATTACCCGACTGCCATGAAGGGTTATGTTTTTACTATCTAAAGATATGTGAAAGAAGTAGGTATGAGGAAGATTACCATTTATTATTAAAAGTTTTTTGTAAAATTGTATTTTGTAACTAAAAAAAAAAGTAATAGTAAAGTTCTGTATTATTCAACAGTAGGTAGGTACTGTACAATAATGGAGTATTATTTTTTAATAAGCTAAAATCAATAACACTTTATGGCGCTTTAAAAAAAGAAAACAACTTCCTTGCAAGAGGATAAATCCCAATTTTGTTTTTTTTTTATTATTGATAGGCTTACGCTTGACCACTATCTCATCTGATAGTAAGCATTAACGAATATATGGTCGACGATGGAGCACGCTTGCCTCGAACCTATTCACTCTTGACTCCGAACAAAAACATCTAATAGTTTAAAAGTGAGACAAACAAATTCATTTTACACTATTTAGACACAGATAATCTCCACTAAATCCACAAAATCTCACAAAAGCAAAAACCAGTGTTGTAACATTGAAAGTCCGCGGAGTAACTTCGACGTCCATTCTGGCTACCATTCCGTTTATGGCCAGTCGTAATGGCCATAGCCACTACGAGAAAAAAAATACGTATAGACTTGAAATGTATCGTAATGGCGGAATTGTTCATTAAAAACGTTATTGGATTTCCGATTGGGTTTTTTTCTTCTATGAACCCCTTTTGGTTGGTGATTATGTTTTTGAGTACTACGTTGTTATTGAGATGTGTGGTTCTATGGCTTAATAATAAAGGGTTTCGTTACTGCCTACAGCGCAGCTACATTGAAAATGTTTCGACGTACAATGCGTTCAAAATAAGAATAGGATAGACTTCCATCTTGTGACGTCACGTCATACTGTCAAATCGCAAGAAATTGAGCAAAATTGAATAACTCAGAGATGAGCAAAATTGAAGAACTGGATCCTGATTAAACTATTGTCGTTCACAGTTCGTAAATAAATTAAATTTTAAAAAATTTCTTGTTCTGCTCACCATAATAATTCTTCGATTTGACAGTATGACGTGACGTCA
This sequence comes from Mythimna vitellina, assembly GCA_949316375.1. NCBI lineage: Eukaryota > Metazoa > Arthropoda > Insecta > Lepidoptera > Noctuidae > Mythimna > Mythimna vitellina. The sequence continues at coordinate 17,882,260 of OX438701.1, read as the reverse complement.
CAACATGGCAATCGATCCTATTCCTATTTGGAACGCATTGTACTTATACACATAGTTGTTCGGGAGTGTGCGTTGGAAGTGCACAATTTATTTATTTAATTTAATTCATTAAAAATATATTTTTTAAATTTTTTATTTTTTATTTAATTTCTGTAAACCGTTCCGTCATCGAACCCACTAGATGTACGGCATTGTGCCATCGGTACACGGTGAACATTCCACCCATAAGTACAAACGTTTTGTAAACAAATTCTTATTATGTACTTTTTTATGTTCATCCAGATAGATGACCTATTTATACCTATTTGTTCTTTTTATATTTGTGTGGTTGTGTAGGTAGATATTAAATATAGGCAAAAAAAAATATTTGCAAATATGAGTGTGAAAGTAGTTTCTGTGTGATCGGGGTGAGCAAATTATTTTACTGATATGTATATTGTTGCTGAGTGTTACAATTTTTCAGACAAAATGCACTTTTGATGTCAGAAGAATTGCACTTTTCGTGCCGGAAGGAATACATTTTTCCTGTAGGAAGAAAAGCACTTTTCATGTAAAAAAGCACTTTTATGTTCGTACATGTATGTATTTACACTAATACATTTAATTTTGATTTACAGCATGGTCTAACTATCCTACTTTCCGATTGTCTCTCTGGTAAGAGGCGTACAGTCTGATTAATTCCTCACATTTTTTTGGATGGGAAAGTATCAATTAACTTGTGTCAGACTTTTACTGACTAAAACCCACCTGTGTTCCTTCAGTCGCCGTTTGCTTTCACAAGCACAGGCGCCCTAGCGGTCCTATGTAAGCTGACATCTCTTTGAGGTGCGCGTGGAACACAAGGCGCCATCGACCTGGGCCTAGTCCTTCTCGGACGGTGAGCTACACATTGCTCACCGTCCGAAAACCCATGCTCACACCTACGCGAAATCCGTCTAATTTTACATTTTTTACTCTTGTTTTACCCGACTGCGACGAAGACCAAAAAAAGGTGAATGTAATATATTGAAACAGTAACTGCTCAAAATCTCAAAGTAGAAAGCTGTTAAAACACATACGGTACCTACAACTCAAACAATTCACCGTTCATACCAACAACTTGTATAATAAAAACTACATGAAAATTACACGTAGCATATAAAATATATTCACGAACGATAATTTCCGATCGTTGCCGAGTTTTGGCGAGCGTTTCCGAAACTCCCCAAGTTCCAGTGGCAATAATTCTTGATATTTCATACGCATTAATTCACTCCAGTCAACGACTGTTGGGCGGTGTTTTATTTCAATCAATTCATTTTAATTCGTACCCTTGCCATCAAGTTTTATGCCTTTTGCGTCGAATTGAATTGGTGAGGTTACGTTGGTAGCGGAGCGAGGAATGAGCGAGTTACTTCGGATATTCGGATAATTTGATCAATGTGGTCTACTTAATATAGGGCCGCTGACCACTAGGCCAACAGGCCTGTCAATATTGTTTATATTATGTGGAAGGATCCACATGAAATGTTCATCAAGATTTATACCCAGGTACCAAGCCTTTTTTGCTTAACTGAAAATTTAAAGATAGGTGCCTACGCTATTATCATAACGTCTGCAGGTGCTATAGATAAAAGAATCTCGTTCTACTAGGCCATAACATTATTTCATATCTTTATCCCCTGAAGGATTAAAATAGCAGAGCGAGGAGGAATGGCAGGCGGTCGCCTCCTTCTGTGAAGCAGTAATGCTAGCAAAGGAGGCGGACACACGCGTGAGGAAATAGCCCTCACGCCTCAGCCGCCGGGATTTCGATCCCGATTTCCAGCCACCGTAGGCGTAGGCTTGTGGACGACGAGCAATGGGTAGCTCGCAATTCGGCACTCTGGTAACTGTCCAACCAGAGCTCGACAGAGCTCGTGTATTGTTCCACGCGCATCACCAACCGTAGCCCAGCAGGATCGAAGCCTACTGGGGCCATGGGTTGTGCGAAAGTGTACCCTGGGGCCATGGAACGTAGGCAAAAAAGGAAAAGGAGTGGGTTTTAGTCAGTAATAGTCTGACAGGCCCTCTTCAGAGCGGGAGAATTCATTGAATGATTTCCCACCTAAAAATAAATGGCTGACACTCCTTTTCAGTCCTCCCAGAGCGTTGAAAAACTATTTAATGATTCCGAAAAGAGTACATAATAAATGCTACATAACTTCTTACAAAAAAAATCCTGGCATGCAATTTCGCTAACCTAAAAGCCATGTTATACCAAATATCTCTGTGTAATAATAACACATGCGTGTGTCTGGATTCCGAAACACGTGCTCCACCCGCATAACATACACTGTTTACACTACCCGCAAACTACGTGCAGCTGTCTGATATACTTATAGCATGAGTATGTGCTACTAGACTAGATGCTGTAAAGAAAATATACTCTCTGAGATAGTATGTTCATCAGAGTCAAAACCGTATTCTTGTTCTTTTTAATTGTCTATCATAGATCATACAGTTTTATGATAGAGCATAGCGTAGCATAGTATAATCTGAATTAAATTTTTGCCACTAGTGGTGGCTGGTGGGCCTCCTCTCAAGGAGAGAGAATGAGCCTTAATCTACCACGCCGGTTCTGTGCTGGTTTAAGAATTTCAAATGTCTTCAAATTTTTGGATCAAGGACATGCTAGTTTCCTCGTAATGTTTTTTTTTTAATTGATATAAACCAGTGCTTGACTGCGATCCCACCTGATGGTAAACGGAGATGCAATCATTGATGGTCAGGCGCACTAGTATATTAAGAGCCTATTCACTCTAGCCTTGAAGACACCTAAATAATAGTTGGACGGGAAGCCCGCAGCAGGCAAATTGGTTTTCCTTCAACGTTTTTGAGAGGCGTGGTAATGAAATGTCACAAAGTAATGCGCCAGCCTGGGCTTGAACACACGACCTACCTACAACTCGTAATTTGGGGCCGGGGTTTTATTTCTGCTCATAATGTGAAAAATATAATAGAAAATAGTCAAAATATAACAAAAGTAGCACACATCATACGTTAGTCTTTTAAGTTAGCCCCTAAATTCTGAATCCACGGTAATAAAAATAGTTCCTATTCGTTTCCCCTGCAAGTTAACGAGACATAAAAGAAACATAACCGATCTCAATAGCTTCTTTCATGTCGCCGACTGGAGTTCGTTCTCACGATAACCGCTTCAGATGTAGAATGGGGCAAAATTGTTCTTATAATACACAGAAATTTAGGTTTTATTTAGAAGTATTCCGTTTAGATTGCCAATAATATGATGAGATGTTATTAAGAACGAGTATGCTGTCATCATCATCATTTCAGCCGAAGTGATGATCGCCAAATTTAAGAGGATGCAACTCGTAATACATTTGCACTGTTTTTCATACAACCGCTCTTACACGATTATGACGTTATTACACATTTTTCATTAGATATTTTGGAAACACAGTATCTTGTGGATATTATCTAGGCTTTTATTGAAATCAATTTATAAATTTGTGTTAAACTAATCAAGTAAAGACCTCTGAAAATCTGCTATTTTGCATGAACTTTGACACTTCATCATTTACTCGAAAATTTTGAAAGTCAAAAAAGTATAACACACACAGCCTTGCAAATTTAATCAAGATTCTAAATGACGACAATAGTTTTCAAAAAATTTCAAGAGTTTAAAAAAAAACACGTATTTCCTGAAACAAGTTTCGTAAAATATTCGAGTAAATCACGGAATTACCAAATGCAATAACAGAGTTTTCAGGCCTTATCTCCCTTTTTTGGCGTTGCCTTTTCGTTAATCATCGCGTTAGATTGCATTAGATGAAGTAACAAGTTTTTAAACCATGGTCGATGTCAACGATAGGCGAATGAAAAAGGACCCTATTAAGTGGCAGTGGGCAAGGTACATTTCTCGCAGAACAGTACGATGGAGCCGAAAGGTTTTGAATCAGAATGTATTTTAGAGCATAGGTTATATACTCGTACAGATGTTAAGGCTTAATAACAAATTATATTTTCATTATGTACTGCCAAACAGGCATACAGTAATTAATTACAGATTATACTAACATATTTTACGTTCTGGAGTAGTAATCGCATACCTGCCACAGCGTTGGAAAGCCTCCCACAAATCGATATCGCGCGACGTACAGGCTTGGTCTTTAAGGCGACAATTGAGGGAGGCCTATGTCCAGCAGGGGCTGTATTTCGGCTGAAATTATGACAACAGTAATTTCAAGTACTATAAAAGTTTTTACCTTAATGTCTGGGATCTTATCTAACTTAACTTTTCATCTTCAGTTTTTGAAAATGAAATCGTGTTTAGTTTATATTTTTTACCGTTTATAGGTATTCCTTGATATTTTTCATCACATATAGAAAAATTGATAATTTTCATCACATATTTTATATATATTTTGTGTTCACTTCTTAAAGTGTTAAAATGAGTACACAAGTATTTTACTCGTTTTGATTTCGTTTTATTTTTCCCATACCGACATTTTTTCATGTTTAAAATTATTTGAAAATAGAAAATCGCTAAACCCTTTGCGAATACAACCTTATTCATATAAACGGTCTACGTAATTGATATAGCGTGATGTTGATTTTTACCCCAACGTTTCATAAATATTATAAATGTTACGGTAAAATTAGAGATTACCTCCAATTTACTTTGTCGGTTACTTTGTTAATTTAAAGGTTAATGTAAATTTAATCATCGCAACGCGTTTTGGCGAAATAATTTTCGGAATGGTGTGTATAATATCAATTTGTATGAACGGAAATAAATTGATTTCTTACCTACCAAGTCTAAAATTACAGTTTGGAACGTGTTTGTTTGGAACGGTAAATCATTGATTGCGGATAAGGAATTCACATTCTGTCCAAACATTTACACCTTTCCCGTTTTTAGGTCAAACTAGATTTTGAACTATACTTCAAAGTGTGTATACTTGAGAGCGATGATAGTCGAGTGGTAACCGACTTATGAGCTGTAACTCATGAAGTAACGAAAAATGTATCGATACTTATAACGTTAATTGTAAACATTATTTTAATAGATTCGATAGCAAAGTAGCATTACCTGTGTTACCGTTAAAATGTTAACTATATGAAAATATCGTTACTTAACGATACTTTAGTATGAATTTGTTAACGTTAACAAGCTCTGGTTCGGTGCTCCGATTGGTCCCTTCTAAGCTCTTAACCAATCAGAAAGCCAACGCGGTAAACGTTTCGATAGCGTTAACGTAAGAGAACTCGGACTCCGCACTCAGATTGCAACGTAAACGTACAATAAATAGGTTACACTTTAAAAAAATAAGTACAAAAGCTGAAACTCCGTGCTGTATGCATATGAAAATCCAAGTGTTATTGATGATAAATAATTAAAAAAATCATATTGTCTTAAATCCTAACTTTTAGGTAGGTATTATTATGACAATTTTAGTTTAACTGTATCAAGCATTACTCCCGGTTTTTATAACACCAACAACGCCTAAACTCTTCAATAAATTATATATGTACATACGACATTACACGGTCGTTTCACAGAATACCCATTCGCGGTACAAGCTAAACAAAAATTTCCATGAACTCGCTGTGATTAAGTACAGTCAAGGAAAAAAGTCCTACATGTACACACGAGTAAAAAAAGTGTAAAAGTGCTTTTTTCACTCGACATTCGTCCGGGTGAATTATGGCAGTGTAGTTGTATTTAAGGAGTTAGAACCACGTATAATGTGTGTGAGTTTTATTTTTTTCTGTCTACCCTCTAAATGGAAAAAATATTTTTTGGTATTTATTTTTTGGGTTTTTAGAGTTCCGTAACCAAAGAATAAAAATGAGACCCTATTACTAAAACTCTACTGTCCGTCTTGTCCTTCACCAGACTTTTGTATTTCATGAGCCGTGATGGCAAGACAGTTAAAATTTTCACAGATGATGTTTTTCTGGTGCCACTATAACATCAAATACTAAAAACAGAATAAATATTGAAATGGGGTGAAATCGTGATTTCTCAACAAAGACCGGAACATGTGAAACTAAAATGGTACGGAACCCTTCGTACGCGAGTTGGACTCGCACTTTTCCGTTATTTTAATTAAAACGCTCTTTGATGCGTTATGATGGTGAAGGATAACGCTTTTCTGTTTTAAATAATTTATTGTTTTAACAGTAATGAAATGTTTTACATCCTGTATTTTTTGTATGGCGAAGATTTAAAGGTGGACAGAATCTAATGCGTTTCCATGCCAATATACGGGAAAATACACAATGGCGGATTTTTCAATAACTCAAAACTCTTTGAGGAAATCCCTCATCTAAAGATTGCATATCAATCCTTTTTATATCTTCTATTATCAAATCCTACTAATATTATAAACGGATGTTTGTTACTCCGCAAAAACTACTGGGCAGATTTCGATGAAACTTGGTACACAAATAGAACATGTCCAAGAATAGCACGTAAGACTTTTTATCCTGGCATTATGTTCGTTTGGAATATTTTTCTATTATCACGCGAGTGAAGCCGATGGCTGCAGCTAGTGTACTATGCGTTCCAAATAAGAATAGGAACGTCAATCATTTCGATCTGTCACATATTGATTAAAAATTACGATTTGCAAAGAAAGGTTATTTGCGTATTAATAACGGTTTTTTTTCCTTTATTTTACTGAGTGTTAATTAAATCTAGCTAAATGTCTGAACTGGTTTAAAAAAAAAAAACTATTTTCTTTCTTATTTTCATTGTTAGGAACAATTCGCCTTCTTTTTCCATTTGCCACTACTCAGACACTTCACACAGTGACAAGCCGAGCTGAGAGCAAAGATTAGCAAAATTGAAGAACAGAATTCTGATTAAACTTGTTGCGTTCATGAATCGTAAATAAATATTATTTAAAACATTTATTGTTTTGCTCACCCTACCCAATTTTTCGATTTGACAGCTATGACGTCACAAAATGGCGTAAAAATCGATCCTATTCTTATTTGGAACGTATTGTACATATATATGTATAATCTAAAAGAAGGACCACACTTTTTTTCAATAATCCCGATGCACAAAAGGACGGATCCACTAAGTCCTCAATCCCAAAAATATCAACAATAGTCGTTGGGTCACCGTCCAATCAATTTGCGTTAGATGTAAGACATACCCAGGGGCGTTTCTCCTTGGATCCATTAGATCGAGGTACCTATTGGGTATATCCATTTGACTTCCTTTTTTGTTTTTGAGAGATCATCCATTACTGACTTAAAAGGTTTTGGGGTTCCCAGAGGCACTGAATTTTGTTTGTATGTTTAATGAGTGATAGAGTATCAAAGACTATGTATAGATAAATTCTAAAAAATACAGGAATATTGAAGAGGCTTAGGTAAATGTTGAAGACATTTTTATTTAAGAAAATCGGTAATATACCTAAACTTCTTCGTTCAAACGTTTTATCAGAGCCATGAAAAACGGTAGTAATAAAAAAGATGAATACTACTAGAGCCCTAAATTTCGTCCCATGTAGGTACTTCCACATTTTAAGGACAAATCATAAGGTTTCTGGACTCTAGAAAATGAATATTATAAATAACGAATTCAAAAACCAAACCAACGATCTACTTAAGTCATGTAAAATTCCAAGAAATTGAAAAGTTCTGTTACCTACCTATTATGTATGGATGTTCTTTGTAATTTTTCGCCTTTATTGAATTAGATTTTCCTCCGTACTTTTCCCAAAGGGAAAGATGTCTGTCAAAATTGTTAAGAATTTTTTTTTATGGAAAGTTTGAAAAGTCGACAACTTTTGCGAAGTTTAGAATGACTTGAGGCTATAGAACCCGTGTGCTTCAGCTTTTGATATCAGAAGAAACGTTTGTTTATTATTCCGCGAATTCAAAAGAATATTTTGGGCTCCCATTTATTAAAGTAATGGAAACATTTTTCATTTTTGAAACCCTGAAATTGAGGTTTGTTTACAGCTTCATGTTGCTGATTGGGAAATTCTAACTAATTGTAAGCAAATATTGTGAAGAGGTAAAATGGTTTTTTTTTGTGTTTATAAGAAGTAATTTGTATTTTTTTAATTGATATAAACTAGTGCTTGACTGCGATCCCACCTGATAAGCAGTGATGCAATCGTTGATGGCGAAGTGCCTATTCATTCTATTCTAGCCGTGCTTACACCTAAATTATAATCGGACGGGATGACCGGAACAGGCAAATTATTCCGGTCCTTCAATGGATCCAGTCCTGTATTGATCCGATTACGAACTTTATCTCATTAAAAGAGGTAGACTATTATTAAGCGCCATGGCTCAAGTTCAGTTAAAAACCAGCGCCAGGTTGGTAGTCTGGCATTAATAATCTTGTAATTTTTTAATTATTAATCTTTTATATTTTATGCACCTGCCATATTTTCTCTTCACCACCCTAGGTTGGCGGTATTAAGTCCGCCTTTGTACTATTGTGTTGCATGAAGTTTTAATCTACTATATAAAAATAAGTCGGGTTTTCCTTCCTGACGCTATAACTCCAGAATGCACGAACCGATTTCCACGGTTTTGCATTCGTTGGAAAGGTCTCGGGCTCCGTGAGGTTTATAGCAAAAAAAAAATTTTTTTTCTTCTTTTAATCACCAAAGGAAATGTTACATAAAACGAAGCCATCTGGTGGCGAAACGGAGTTCGCCGGGTTTGCTAGTAAATACAGAAATTAATGCTGAACTGGTCTTATGCTGGTGCAGCCGTGAGGTATACAACTGTATTTTTGTTTCGTGTTTACCTAATTATTGTTTGTGTAGGTACCTTGTGTTGTGCCAAATAAATTCATATTCTTTCTTTTTTTCCATATGAAAAGTCCAATGGAAAAGCTGATTTTTTCAATCGAGGCAGGAAATTATTGATTAATCATAATCTGAATGGTCACCCTTTGTCCAACAAACACGTAGATGGACTAACGTCGGATTTTAAGCCTCAATAGTATCGGAAATACGTAGTTTGCTATGTCATACAATCTTCTTGTGTTAGGTAATATATGCGTTTGACGGCCAATTATACTAATGAATAGTGGTCGCGCATACTGTGGTTTACAAACATTGTATCTACCTACCCGCCATATCCACTTCGCAAACATTCTGTGTATCTATAAGCATAAACATACAGTAATATCACTCCGACACTACAAATGGAGCTTTGTTTAATTTGCCATACATAAGTAAGTTTGATTGAGGTTTTGTTATCACTGTTTGAACAAATGTTATATTGGCGCCCAACGCGGGACTTTGTATTTTGCTTTTATTAGTGTATCGAGACAACATTTTGTAAGAAAATATAAGAACTATGAATGCAAGTGTTTTGATAAACCTGTATTTGACAAAAATTTTCAAAAAGTAAAATCTTGTTTTGTGTATACAATGTATTTTCAAAGCTACTATTGCATCGTCATCAAACCGCCGTCTTATCACTGGAAATGGAGCCTTGTTTAATTTTCCGTGATTAGTAAGTTCACTTGAATGACTACTGTTTGCTATACTAATATTATATTGGCGCCCAACACGGGACTACGATATGTGTCTTCATTACCATATTGTGATAACACTGAGTAACAAGAGACATTAATAAAAAAATCTGTACTTAGTAGAGTTTTTAATTCATTTCAGAACATATTTTTTATACCACCGTCACCACTACCTAAAATTGTTAGGTATATCCATAGACGTAATCAACAATATCGCTGACTTTCTCAGCGCAAACGGAGCTTTGTCTAATTTAATAAGTTCGCTGGACTTTTTATATTTACATCACTGTTCATAAAACAAATGCGATTTTGGCATCCAACGTGGGACTTTGTCTTGTATCTCTATAAGCATATTGTGATAATATCGTAAAGAAACAACAAAAAATTTGATTTATCGAATAACTTAAATTTGAAGTTCAATTCATATTTTAAAATTCATATGTATTTAATAATCAGTATTTGTTATTTTTTTCTTTTGTGAATAAATCATGTGTAGCGCATATATAAGTTAGCTATGCATCTACAAGTTTACGAAAAATAAATAAAAAATAGGTTTTTTTAGTTTATGAAGTATCGTTTGTGACAGCAATATTTCATGCAGTAAAAAGTAAAATGTAATAAACAATGGCAGCATCGATAGCAATCTAAACTTGCGAATACCTAAGCGAACTAATACACGTATCGAACACAATTTTAACGGGTTTTACGAGCGATTGTAATATTTTATGTGAAATCATAAAAACCACTGTTGAAATATGTCAAACGGGTGTTTTTGTCGCATTCGTAAGTTGACTTCATTTCATTTTTATGTTATCACATTTTTATTTTACGGTCTAACAGCATTAGTATGAGTACGAAACGCATTCGTTGCTTATTCGCTTTGTGTTCAATATTTCCTTTATTTTCGCATCTAATCCGTCAGATCGTATCCCGTGCACAATAGAGAAATCTTTCTCTCTTTCTTTTTATATCTTTCACGCGCAATAAGTTCGCACGCGGATTTCAGTCGAAATAATACGATATTCGATTATCAGATCTCCCATTCCCAATTTCTCGAAACAGTAAGTGCGCGTCAAACCGAGCGGCCTCCTCAAAAGACAATGGTAACCTCTCAGTCAAAGGTAAAGAAAGAAAGCGACGAATCTAATAAACGGGCCACGTATCAATTCCGTTTGTTGCTACACATCCAATAAATAAAGGTCTCCCGAACGTCTTACTTCCTACCGTCGTTAGCGTTCATCAATATGATTTGCGGGGGACCGCCAGAGATCACGTTGGATTGGCTTCGGTGTTCGTCCAATTCTGCGAAATGGAAGGGTACACCCGTGGGACGGGCTTTCACAATAGACCTTTCCGAATGAGAGCCATTAATTCGCATCTTTGTTTTGTAAAGCCCAGAGTGACACGAATTGACGTTATGTGAGCTCATTTTAACAATAATTCAGTTCGAAAACGCTTTTGTATAAAAACGTTTAAGCTTTGACGCTATTGTCCCTTTCCGTAAATCTGGTCAACCTCAACGAAGGTCGGAGTTCGTAAATTGTTTTGACAACATTAACCTTAAATTCAGAATAAGTATACATAAGTCTGGAAGTAAAATCAAACACAATGGGGTGTTCGTATTTGGTAACAACCAACAAAGGGAAAGAGCAACGTATATTGGAAGCAACAATTAACTTAGAACAAATAAACCTGCCAAATTCAAACACATAAAATACGTTTACATCACATAAGACCACTTCATTGAAATGAATTACGTCCACCGCAAAGTATGCCGTAGGTATTTCGTTTGTATTTTTTATTAAACAATAGTGAGCGGATCAGAACAATGTTCGGGATTTACGACTGTTTGCGGAGCAACGAATCTGTTCATACCGGTTCGAACTGGCCCGCATGAGGCACATAAAATCTCTTCTACTATTGAGCCCATCATAAAATTTTTCCTTTTTATTTCTTTCCAGGATAGATGGGCACTCGCGGCCCTGGAAACACCGATTTATATGGCAGTTGTCAATTCTTGCCAACTTTATTCAGGAATGTTTATTCAAGAAAATGGTCCGTCGCTACCTTTTAGAAATTCGGAAGACCGACTTATTGTTTTTATGAACAGAAAGCATAATCTTTGTAAAGAATCTAAACTTTTCATTTGTGAACTCTTTCAATTGTAAATAGAAATTTAAATTTCGGGTCCCTTTTAATCCTTTTGTTTCGAGAACACTTTAAAAGATTATGATAAGCAGCCTAAATAAAGTAACAACTTAAACGTTTCGTATTATGCAGTAATTTAAAACTCATTCCTGTTGCCGTCATGGCTGGGGTAATGGTCCAAAAAACGGTTCCACAAAATTTAACTAAGCTTAAAGCGTGGGCTCGCTTCCTGAATAGTCCTTTATACGATTTACATCGATAAGGGAGGATGGAGGATCAGAAAATTTAACATTTACGACTTGCCCGTCATATTTTTATAGGCAGTTCATAAAATAACTTTTCCGAATACATTAGAAGGAACGTTTAGCCTTCCAACGTTTGCTCTCGAGTAATATATTTAACGTTTATAGGTGTTTTGCATAAGCTCCGGGTGTATAAAATGTTTTCGGAATAAGTTTTTGATGTTTGTGTGAAAGTATCATTTAATGGTAATGTACCTTTTGGGCGACAGTCTGGATTGCTTGTAATATTTCCAATGACTTTATTTGCTTTTGATATTTGTCTATAAACTTTATATGACTCATGAGACTATGGGCATAAATCGAAGATATTACCTGTATCGGGTTTGAGGTATATTTATTGGCTACAAAAAAATCTATTAGAATTAAGCTGGTATGACTGCTATAAGCGAGATCCTATTCTAAAGAATATTACTTTTTGAACTAACATTTTGTTGCAAATATAACAACTACTTCTATTATCATAAACTGTGTGTGAACTAAAAACATTTTGAATTTCCGCAGCTGCACTTCAAACTATTATCAGACCAAATTAACGAATCACCTTCATTATCCTTCTTCAAATAGTTAACTTCAACCACATAAAATCCCACAAATTTAGCATGAAGCTCATAAGAGATTGAAGCGCGCAGGATCCCGCCATTTTTCACGATCGTCCTGAATTCATAACTCCTTGGTACCTCGCTCACCGCTTCGCCTCATTCCCCATAGAGCCTTGCTTATGAGGATGTCGTGAGACTTATGTACCATGACTTATATCTACTATGTATGTGGTGTAGTTCTATTATTAGTTTTGGTCAATGTGTTTGCATTTTGTTTTTCTATGAGTGCATCAAGTGTCTATACATCTTAGTATATCTTATTAATAATATTGTTTTCCTTCTTGATTATTCAAGTGTTGTTGCGTTCACTATTTTATTATTTGTTCTTAGTATTTTTCTATAACACGATCAAAATTGTCTTTCTGTTTTCTAGACGTTTTCTACTAAGCAATAAATGTAAACTGATTTCATTCACAAGTACTATAACAAATTCATCGTACTTCTCAAATTCATATCATCGTCTTTGCTTCATCTAAAATTATGTTGTACAGAGCTCACCTTTTCGACAAGTACTAGGTCTTACTGAATTATTCTTATTCTAATTTGAATGCAAGCGTGTACCGGCAGTCCTTCACATCTTTTAATTAACTACAGTGGGAACAGTCTTCACTGATTCCCGTCGGGGATATTGTACAACCGCAAAAAATGGTTATAGCGAATTACAACACGGTTTAATTTTGTTTTATTGGACTTTTTATGGCGGGAACGTGTAAGTTGGATTATATGAATTTGTACTTTATTATTAACGCTTTCTGGGTTTACTTTCGTTTGTGGAACAAAGTATATTAGTCTAATGACCGCCATTGTGGTAAATATGTGTGGAATTGAATATTACGTCAAGCCTGCTAGTGCGTAGTTTATGTTTTGTTTTAATGAAATGTATAAAGTTGATGAAATAGGTCACGATATAGTATTGAATTCATGAATAAACATATTGAATTTTCCAGCGTCTGCAGTCTCAAACTAAACCAGCCCCATAACTCTCAGAAATATATTTATAGCTAATATAAAGAGGTATATTTTCTCATATTCTATAAGATGAAGAGAGAATCGTGGCACGCTCAATATACGCCAAATAAAGCTTCATCATCGCTCCAATATTCCGTATTCGCGAACCGAATATGCCACTTGACACACTGCCAAGAATAAATCAAATTTTCTTCGAGACCCACCGAGGAAGTCCTGCTAACTTGCTGTCCTATTCAATTTGCTTATCTACAGCACTTTATTACCCATGTATTAGGGACGGAAATCCTATGACTGCGGCCACTCGTTAAAATTGTAGTAGATGAGAATTATTAATTGAAGAATGAAATGTAAGAAGGAAATTAAGTGTGAATGTACGAGCTGATAGTGAATTGTTGTTCATTGCATTGTTCAGTGCTTCAGCAGTAACAATAATTATTAATGATAAGTGGTGCTTTTACATGATTTATGAGTCCAAGGAAGAGCAATACAAAATATAGTTTAAATATGTATTTTGTAAGTCAAATAAGTAAGGCGCTTGTTCCATGCATGCTTCAAGGAGATGTCAGCAAAACCGTAAGGGCCCAGCAGGGTTAAAGCCTACTGGGGACATGGGTTGTGAAAAAGAAAACCCCGTGGTCCTGGAACGAAGACAAAGAAGGAACTTAGAAGTGGGTTTTAATCAGTAAAAGTCTGACACACCCTCGTGCTCAGCCCTAGAGCAAGAAAAATCATTGGTGGTGTGAAATCATACACCTAAAAAAGAAATCAAATAGTTTATTTATACCTATCAGCAGACGCTGCCAAAATTTTCAAATGAAATAAAATAACAGCATTTCGTTACACTTTTGCATAAAAATTTAACTGGACAAACATCAAACGAACCTCGTAATTGTTCCATTCGACTGACACGGTCTGTATATTCATTATTTTGCGAAAACCTCGCATTGTTGAACCAACCAAACTATATCTGCACCCACCGTATCGTGGATAACATTTGCATACCGTTCTCAGTTTGTTTTCAAATTCCCCTCCGTTGAGTTTGAATATCCGACAAAGTATTGTTCAACTGTTCCAAGCACAAGCAGTCATTACTCGATGCGATCGTGTTTAACGATGACAGCTACTCTGATGTCTGTTCTTTTGTAAAGTTCTTTAGCGATTGTTAAAGTCTTGTCTTCATTCCACTTGGATTGCTTGGCGGGTACTTGATAGTTGAATATTGAAATCTTACCAAGAATGTTTTCATTTTCGATTAAGATTCCTATTGTTTCATTTGTGCTCATTCTGATTGCGTTTGGTTTGATGCCTTCTTGTTCGATAAATGCTTTGATCACAACTGTTTTTTGTTTGGAATCAGGGCATTTAACAAGTTTAGCCTGTTGTAAAACATACTCTTCACAACCATTATAAGCTCACAAATTTTTGCTCATGGACGATAAATGGCCGTCTTTCGACAGTATTAGTGTTAATCGTCGGATCTCGACATCGATTATTCATCCATTTTTATTGCGTTTAGGTAGATGCCTTCTTATTCGATAAATGCTTTGATTACAACTGATTTTTGTTTAGAATCAGGGTTGTTAACAACTTTAGCCAGTTTTAAAACATCGTACTCATAACCATTACAAGCCCACAAGTTTTGCTCGCGGACGATACGTTGTCATCTTTCGACTGTAAGTATTAGTGTTAATCGTCGGATCTCGACCTCAATTATTCACTCATTTTGATTGCAAGCATTTTGAAAGCATCGAACTAAATAGTTCGATGCTTTCCTGTTCGATAAATACTTTGATTACAACTGATTTTTGTTTGGAATCAGGGTTGTTAACAACTTTAGCCTGTTTTAAAACATTGTCCTTACAACCATTACAAGCTCACAAGTTTTGCTCGCGGACGATACATTGCCGTCTTTCGAAAGTATTAGTGTTAATCGTCGGATCTCGACCTCGATTATTCACCGCGGCACGTCCTCCGGCTCTGTCTGCTAATCCCCCATCCCTTACAAGTGCAACCCTGGATTCTAGTTCAGTATTTTTTTTTATTTTCAACATCAACAAGAGATGAAAACTTTACCGCAGGCCCCTGCGAAACTTTTCATCGACTAATCCCGTGGTGGCCGCGTTAAATTCTCGATTTACTTTGTTGCCGAGCTCAGGCTTATGCGGTAGCATATTTTTCAACCAATTCCAGAGGTTTTATAGTGGATTTGTGAGGGTGTTTGTTATCGTTAGTTGGCGAAGTTCCCGTTCGCGATCCATCTCAGAGTTTCCGTTACACTGAGTCCACGTTTGAGCCTCTCTTTCTAACAACAAACAAATTACTTATGTTTCATCTCCACGTTTTTTTACTTACAAATGTCAAAGTACTAAAACTGCCCTCTAGATTCAATATATAAAAAATACAAAACAGTCCCAAGGTAAAATTACTTTCAAACTTTTATTGACAAACTGTGCGAACCTCGTCCGTGACAAAGTTTCAACTGACCAACGTCCAACTTTTACATCGTTTGCTTCTATTATTGATATTGAGAACCCCGCGGGGGTTGTGCCTATAAAGCTGCAGATGCCGCACAAAAGGTCCCTGTACACGGCATCATTCCAATAAATAACCCGGAAAATTGTCTCTGCATACACACAAATAATATATCATGTGTAGTTTATATTATACGCGGGAGTCATCTTTCATAGCTTTCACGTAACTTTTCACCCGAGCGGCGTTATGTCTAGGCGTAAAAAGTAAGTTTTTGGGTTGTTTTTCTTTTGCCCCCTCCACTGTTCCCCCGCCACCCGGTTGACGTCACTCTGTGTTTGGCGCCCACGCCGAGTGCACGTGTCGATCTGATTTATGGCCACTGAATAAATAAGTTAGATACTATTTTCACAACATCCAGTTATAGGTGTTTGTATACTGCCGTATTGTTTGTATCGGCGGGAAATCGAGGGTTCAGTAAATATTTGATCGGTATCCACTACCTCTATTAACGTAAATTCCACGTTTAATCGTTAAAATTATTTGCAGATATTGTTAATTGATATCGAGGGAGACACCTAATAATTACTGATGAGATATAACATCGCACGCGTGGTCATTAACCAAATCCGAATAACTAATTAATTTTGGAGCGATTCGGACTGTGAATAACAAACAGGTATTAATTTGTAGGTACAAAGTAAAACATTTTTTTATGTTATCAATTAGGTTTTTGTGATACCTATAACATGTTTGGAAGGCCTCCTACAAGGTGGACCGATGACCTGGTAACGGTTGCGGGAGTACGATGGATGCGAGACGCACAGGATCGTTCATTGCGGCGGCACTTAGGGGAGGCCTATGTCCAGCAGTGGACGTCTTTTGGCTGAAATGTTTTCTTTAGCGATTAAGACAATTCTCTTTACAAAAACAAATGGTCGATTGATTACAGTTTGAATCTTATTACTATAAGCATATAATCATTAAAAAAAATCAAAATTTTAATGTTTTTATTTCACATAGGCCTACATGGGCACTTATAAAACGTCAGAAGCTAGTGCACGGTTCCAAATTGGTCGTTTCCTATGGAGAAGAAGCGGCAAGAAACCACATAGTTACTCTTTAAAAAAAATTAAGTTATTTTACAATATTTCCATATTTCAGTATTAGTAGATATTATGTAAGAACAGTGTAGACCAGTCAATATTGTACTCAAAAGTACAATAAAAATAATCATAAGGCTACATGCCCAATGATGTCAGGATCACACTGTGTAGAGCTTATTGCCTGATAATGTACACTTGCCAACAAAGTCAAAGTCAACTTTGCTGCAACTTCACAAAAAAGATGTGATGTACATTATATTAAGGGTTCAGTACAATGATGCTTACCGAACTCTTATGAAACTGCCAAGGTACTGCAGTGCCACGAGCATGTTTGCCGAAGCGAGGGTCCCTGACTTCTACGCAATCATAAGGCCGAGAGTTGCATCTTTTTGGCAAAGTTTGAGACGTTCCAATAAAAGTATTTTGAGAGCAGTTACATACAATCTGGCTAACCACATTTTTAAGCACTGGAATTTTGTACACCTGAACGAGAACAAGAAATGATGTAAGACTTAGTTCTTAAATTACGATAATGTTTTTAATATGTTTCGTTTTTTGAATGACTATGGGTATTTCATTATTAAAGGACCCGATCACGAGCCGAGCTCAAATTCGTATAATGTCGCTCGTACACGAATTTGAGCTCGGCTCGTGCTTCGCTCATGATGGACTCCTCTAGCGTAAACCTACATTTTAAACCCAGACAACATTTTGTCAAAATAAACACATCGTTCAGTAACCCTAAAATAGAGATGTGCTACACACACATGGACTAAATAATTCATAACATTCGTATATCGGATATAGAATCGCGAATACTATCTCAGTGTTTATTTACCCCCTACTGATGCTGTACCACAATACAGATACATTATACAGAAGGTTGACTCCATACGTACGGGCGATGGATACCTATTTTTATTTTTTGGTAATCAAATAACCTTTCCTGTTCAGGGTGAAGTGAGAGGGAATGATAAACTTTTACTAATTTTAGTCAGTAAATCACTTATGTTTCTTTATTTGAACTTTGGTTCCGCCAAATAAAATGTTTTTCTTTCTTTGAGTTCCAGGGTCAACGGTAACTCTTTGAAACATTCCCCAGTGTGAATAACCTACCAGTCATTTTATACTAGGACACGTAAATTCCTTAAAAAAATACATTTGTGATTAAAGTATTACATATGTACGAAATATAAATTTCATTATAAGTAATGAAACCATTACTCGTAATGAAATTTACATTTCACTTAACTTGACTCCGACTGGTATTTGTATATGTTTTATGGTAATTAGGTACGCATAGAGACCCAAAACTCTGACAGCCAATTTCAATAAGGGGTAAGTAGCAAAATTGTGTAAATAGCATCCATGGTAATGACATCCTCAAGCCCCAGCCTCCGCCGAAGGAATCGCTCGGGCATCGGGAATCGTAGTGCGATATCCGGCTACCGTAGGGGCGGGCTTGTGGATGACGAGCAAAGGGCAGGGGCTTAGCTGTCCAGCCGGTATGGACCAAGCCCATGTAGACAGCAAAATCTTAGGAGCCCAACAGGCTTCGGGATTGCTGGGCCCCTGACCTGGGACCATGGGTTGACTTGCGAAAGGGAAACTCAGAGTCCTGGAACGCTCGGTAAAGAAGGAACATACCTAGATGTAGGTTTAGTCAGTAAAAGTCCCGCGCCCTCTCGCTCCGCCCTAGAATGGAAGAAGTCATTGGGTGATTTCCCAAGGAAGCGTGCTGCACTGTCGACCACATTGTCGCTTTCTATCAGGTGAAATAGTTGTCAAGCTCAACCCAATCTATTAATAAAAAAAGACGGTCGTTTATGCGTTTCTGTGTACGAACTCCTATTTATTATTTATCTATGTTGTATTTTTTTTTTACTAAGTATTTAGGTACTTACAGATACCGGCATAGATTTTGAACGCTGACTTCCACTTGCGCAGAAGTGAAATATTGGGTCTCTTTAGTGATGTGAAGTGAGACGCAGGGGCGGGTAGTGCAATTCATGTACAGTAATTGGCTCGCCGATGTGTACGATGCGCTCAGCGAACCCCACCTTTTCGCCGAGCGCTCAAGATTCGTGCCGGTGTCTGTAAATTATAATTTGTGGAACTTGCCTTCTTTACTTCTCTGTTGCGTGGCTTTACGCTTCACCTGACTCCGACGACTTTGAATTATTAAGTCGACTACGTTATTGCATTAATGCGACTCAAATACAGCGTGTAATTACATTTATTTATAGAAGCCAAGATGGAGAGTAGTTTTTAAGGCTTATGGAAGTGAGATATAAAATTATTTTAATGTAACCAGTGAATTTATGTTTTTAACTGTTTGAGTTTGCTAGCTTCTGATATTGGTTATGTACCCAGATAAGAATTTTCCGGGTAAGTTTGTTGGTCCTTGGAAATACAAATGAATATTTACTTATGACAATACAGGGTGTGAAAGTCCCCAACGAATGTGTCACAGTCATTTCTTTTTACTAACAATTGCGGTTCTACTGCTAGGCTATTCTCCAAATACATTGAGGTACTTATAGCCTTCTTACTCTAAAATCAGTAAACGTTTACACTAAATACGTTGCATTCAAAGAAGCGTTTCAAAGGTAGTGAACCTACATATATCAGACTAGAGCTAGAACTACATTAAACCGACGCACACGTGGACCACGCCTGATTTGTACGTAGAACGTCGTCACGTGGCGTGGATCTAATGTAGCTCTACAAGTCTAGTTGCCATATAAAATGTATGGAGATCGACGTGCCCAGATCGGCGTACGAGGTACATGTGTGCGTAGTGTAGTTCAACCTTAAATGCTAATATCAGTAAGCTTCTAATAACAGACCTAAGAAACAATAAAACGTCCCCATTTGTGAATCAATCACATCGACTCCACCAAAAAAAAATCTCAAGAAAGAAAAAAGGGAAAACGAATCTCAACAGTAAATCCTTCCATTAAAAACCTCTTTTACATGAGAGGCATTACAAGTGTCGACACAACAGACAAATGCTTCAACTCCCTTGCATAGCTCCACGTAATTTGTTTCAATTCGCACCATTCACTCGTTCTTTCGTTCACTTGTTCACTCGTTCGGTCACGGTGGTTTCGCGCTCATCAGTCTTCTAGAATACTTCGATTGAATGTAGATTAGGGTGAGAGGGAGAGAGATATGGTTTTTGAAGAGCATATTCTTTCTTTAACTTTGTTTGGCTTGCATATAAATTGAGTAGGCTACTTTCATTGCACGCAGAATAGATGGTCGATGGGACCGGAAAGTTCTGGAGTGGCTACCGCCGTACCGAGAGCCTCGCTTTGAAGGCCTCGCACAAGGTAGACCTGGTGAGCGTCTCGGGAATACCTACAATGGATACGAGGGGCATCTTTATACTTACCATAGTAGAAATCAAAATCGCTTTGCGCATTTGTCTGTTTATCCGCTTAATTCTCTTAAACTACAGAAAGAGTAATGAATTAATGAGGAAGGTTTATGTTTATGATTTGTACCCCCAAAGCCGGGGCGTGTTACTAGTATTGTATAAAAAAAATTAACCAGTCTTATTTTTTTATTATGATTGACAGGGTCGCGCTTGATCACTGTCTCACCTGCCCCCCTAGCCAAGTTACAACCGTTTCGTTTCGATTCTCTTTTCGTCGACCGCCTCGAATTGGCCACGCCTCCGATTCCTTTGTTCTGACGTCATCTCAACGCTCAGTCACTTGGTCATGCGTGGCCGACTCGAGGCGATCAACGAAAAGAGAATTGAAACGAAACGGTTGTAACTTAGCCTGAAGGGCAGATAGGTTACTTCTAGGCAAGTGTGCTCGATCGTCGATCACATCATCGCTTATCATCAGTTGAGATAGTGGTCTTCTGAGTTAAAGACCCCCAGGATGTATTGGTATTAGCTGTACGCACAATGAATGTGGTTATGATTTTTATTTAGATATTTTAAGCATGACCTTTTAGCCGGATAGATACTGAGGGCTATGTTAACGTACTCTAAATCAAAGTTCAGTAGTTCATCGAAAAGCCCATATTTGTTTACAAAACAATCCGAAAATACCACCTCAATTCAGATTTCTCAGACTTGCCAAAAATAGCTGTCGTAACTTCGAGAAAATATAAAGGGTTGGTAATTTTGTAGCAACGAGATTGTTGATTTTTAAGACTAAAGTATAACAACTTTTACTCGTCATGACAGAGGTCTACTACTGGACATAGGCCTCCCCCAAGTGTCGCCACAACGACCGGACCTTTAGGTCTTGCATCCATTGGATTCCCATGACGCTCACTGACCAGGTCATCAGTCCGATTTCCTTCCGACTATGCCAATTTTTTCACGATTTTCGATAAATAAAGCAATTTTACTTGTGACGACAGTTCTGCTGTAATCCTATGAGATCACAACAATATTTCTATGGGACCCATTTGGAAGCATAACCTTGCAAATAAAAAATTAGTTTTCATAATCGGTCCACAATTGACCGAGAAATTGGTAAACATACATTAAAAAAATATACATACAGCCGAATATAGAACCTCCTTCTTTTTGAAGTCGGTTAAAAAAGTCTTAGCCCTTAATTTAAACGTCTTACAAAATCTGCCTTTTGCCATTGCTAGCCAGTATACTAAGTAAGAGCAGTGGTGGCCGAGTGGTAACGGCTCCAACTTACGAGTTGTAGGTTGCGGGTTCAAACCCAGCCAGGCGCATTACATTATGTAATTTATTTCATCACCACTGCTCTCAAAACGGTGAAGGAAAACATCGTGAGGGAACCGGCATGTCCTAGAACCAAAATTTCGAAGACATGTGACATTCACCAACCCGCATTGGGCCCGCGTGGTGGATTACGACCCATTCCCTCTTTTAGAGAGGAGGCTTGAGTCCCAGCAGTGGGATCATTATAAGGCCGACTATGCTATGCTATGTTATACTAAGTAAGAGTCAAGTTCTTCTCTCTATCATCGCCTTGATATTATACTCGTAAAATAGGTAATTTTGTATAGAATTAGTGTAAAACGTAATTTCCTGACAGTAAACTTCAGAGCAAAAATATTTTAATAAGAGGCATTCACTTCAAATATCTTAGTAGAATATAAAATATAAAGCGATTTGTGATGTCTTCCTTGAGGTAAATCACAGCACGTGTAAGTAAATCTTCATTTCCGCATACTTACCTCCGACTTCAAGCACATTTTACTCCGAACACAAATCAAGAACAAGCTCTTAAATCGCTCCGAATCAAACCTCAATGGACCACGAACTTACCAGAGACAGAATCCGAACTGTACACGTAAGTGTCCTTCAACTATTTAAAAGACAACACTACAAGACATACAACTCTCAACTTTGACGTAAGCTACGAAGGTTGGTTTTTCAGTGTGTTTGTGTAAGAGTTCTTTGTTACTTCGCATCGTGAATATTGAGGAGGAGCTCTCGGGAGTTTGGGAGTGACATGAACTGGGATACAAAGTGTCATAGCTAAGGAGCATACGAAAACAAGCTTTGGTGTGAAGTTGACTTAGTAGAGAAAACATGTTGAACATTTTAACGAAATTATTCAGTGTATGTTAAAGTATTTTGTTGAAGTAGCGATGTTACGTTGCATGTTGGCACTTTTTGTAGGTGTTGTCACAGATTTTTTTGAGATTATACTGAATTAAGAGCAAAATGTAAAATAGAGGAGAAGGAATTCGGGTGGGGTCTGAATGTAGGAAATCATTAAATTACTAGTCCCGCTCAAGGTGGAACGAGATAGACTGTCAGGCTTTTAGTGACTATAACCCACCTGTCTCTACCCTGGTTTCAGTCCACCTGTGTATTTTGTGTGCATATGGAATTAAATAACTAAATAAGTATTATTTCCGTAAGAAACTAACTATAACTACACCTCAATAAATTAACAATGAGTACAGAAAGAAACAATCGGTACAACCGACCCTTTTCACTATTGTATTACAGAATCTGTTCGGGCCATCGTTAAATTTATATTGGATTACTCCATTAATTCTGTGTAATCGCCGGCCAAACTAATTAATATACCCCACTCCGGACGAGGATTGAAATTTAATAGTTTATTGTTATCATTAACTCGTTTTTTTCGTTTTTTGATTGAATGGTTTCATTTATTATGTGGAGCGTGAATATGGGTGTAAAAAACAGGTTATTTTTGAGTTTCATCATCAGATTACTTTCTCTTAAGGATAAATAGGTGATAAAGGTTTCAAAAAAGGTGTTACCTTACTTTATACCATTAGGTCGTGATCTTATAATGTCATCATCATGATCATCATCATTTCAGCCGATACACGTCCACTGCTGGACATAAGCCTCCCCCAAATGTCGTCACAATGAACGGTCCTGTGCGTCTCGCATCTATCGGATTCCCGCAACCTTCACCAGGTCATCGGTCCACCTTGTAGGGAGCCTTCTAACACTACCGGTGTACGTCTTCTGGTATCTAATAAGGTATAATAATATATATTTTTAATAGACTTTTATTCTACCAAACAGAAAAAGAATTCTTAAGACAAGATTAAAATCAAATCTACACTAATATTACGTGTATATAAAAAGGTAAAGTTTGTTTTTTTTTGTTTGTAGGAGGTAATCTACGAAAGTACTGCTCCGATTGCTAAAATTTTTCCACGGATAAAAAGCTGCTTTATTCCTGAGTAACATAGGCTATATTTTATAGTTTATGTACGCGGACGAAGCTGCGGACAAAAGCTAGTAATTTATAAGCTGTCATGGGTTTTTTTTTTTTTTTTTTTTATATTGGGTGGGAAAATCATCCTAATGACATCCCCGCTCTTGGGCGGAGCGGGAGATAGTGTCAGACTCTTACTGACTAAAAACCCACTCCTGTTCCTTCGTTGCCTTCGTCCCAGGGCCCCGGGTTCCGCTTTCACACTACCCGTGGCCCCAGTAGGCTTCGACCCTGCTGGGCCCCTACGATTTGCTGACATCTCCTTGAGGCGCGCGTGGAACAAAACGCGCCGTCGACGACTTGGGCTCGGTCCGGACGGTTACCGGACGGCCAGACGGCGAGCCACCCATTGCTCGCCGTCTGCAAGCCCGCGCCTACGGTGGCCGGAAATCGGGATCGGAATCCCGGCGGCGGTTGGAGCGTAAGGACCGTTGCCTTACGCGATCGGCCGCCTCCTTAGCAAGCATTACTGCTTCGCAGAAAGAGGCGACCGCCTGCCACTCCTCCTCGCTCCGGAGCATGGCCTGAACCAAGGCCCGGCGCGAGAGATCACCGCCGCCGATTGCCCTCACGAGGTCACGGCGTTGCTCTGCCCAAGCGGGGCACACCTCCACCGTGTGCTCCACCGTGTCCTCCGGGTGGGCCACACAGTGGCGACACCCGGGCGTCGTTTCCGCACGAATCCGGTGCAGGAACCTCCCGAACTTACCGTGTCCGGTGAGGACCTGCGTCATGCGGAATGTGAGGACGCCGTGAGGTCTTTCCAACCACGCCTCAAAGAGGGGACTTACCGCCATAATTGTGGCGTGCCCAGCACGGGGTCGCGACAGTCGCTGTCGCCATTTCTCCATGAGAACTCGCCGGAACTCTGTCTGCCATGCCGCGACTTGTTGCGGCAGCGGAGTTTCGCCCCGGCAAGCTGTCATGGGTAAAAAAAGTGTCATTGATATATACATATTGAACAAATAAACAAATAAATTGATAGCCTACAGTAGCCCTTAGCTTTCTTTAGTGCCACGGTGACTCTCGAACAATCCTGCTGCTGTACCACGAACCCCTAACGCGATCCTTTTGACGACCTAAACTGAACTGTTGAGAGAGATGAAGCTATAAAGGGTGTATAGCTCCATCCCTCTCTCTCGCTTGCACGCTTGACATTTTAACACGCCATGTCAAGGCCCCTGTAGGCCTAGCAGGATGAGTCTTAAAACTAAAATGGAAGCTAACCAATTTGTTTCATCTATTCAACCTCATTTTCCATTCACGCATAGAGCTGAGGCGTAGACAAAATCAAAGAGTGTAAAAAATAAACTTTCTATTTTAAACAATCAAAACCGAGGCAGCGAAAAACTGGCCACAAATAAATAAATAAATTTTGAAAAAAGAAGCACGCACACGTCACAATACTTGTACATATTAAATGACGTCTCATCTCAGGTGGTTCACGATACCTCTATTAGAGCTATTAGCGTAATTACGGCCTCAAAATGCCCTCAGAGAGGCCTCGACACTCGTTAGGCCTGTACGGCCCACGGGCTCGACCCAGGCCTGCTCGGGGGAATTGCCAGGAATTTTCAATTGGCCCTCATGCGTAAATATTGTTGAGTATCGCGATTCTTGTGTAGTTACTCTAGCTACCGATAACTTTGAGTGTTTAGTGGAAACTGTTATATTGCTTTGCGAATATTTCCAGTTGATTTTGCTGATTTTCGTTTAGATGAAATGTTCTATTGATGTTTTGAGTTGTTTGGTTTGCTATCTACATAGGAACTATTTTCCTGTTCATTTCTATTTGATTATTATGAAACATTTTGAATGACTCGTTTATTGTTTTGTTTATGCTTGTTATTTCTAAGTATAGTAGCGTTATAATGTTTAAATGGACTAGGTTTTTATGAATTATACTTACCAACATTTTTTTTCTTGGTCAGTTAAAATGAAAGAAATTACAATCGAGATATTAAGTGGGTTAATCAGGTGTGTTGATCGAACTAATTTGCGCCAATTTGGGAATGTTGGCACAGAAGTTTAGTGATTGGCTATTTGACTACGTGTTATGGGTTTGATTCACGCACGGTACAAATATTTTTATGGCCTGCAGATAGGTGTTCCGGTCTGAATGTCTTGTGTATGTGAGTTTACAGGTTTCTGAACGCTTTCACTATACAATAATAAAGTTAAAGACAAACTGAACCCATTATTACATCAAGGTTTTTGAATTTGTTTGAAAACAGTTGACTTATAAACATACTTGGCATACTTTTTTTTTCTTCTCGAATCGATGGTATTCTTTTCTCTAGTTTTTAGGGGCCAGTAGGATGCCACATTTATAGCGGCGTCAGAGGCGTTTTCAAGCCCCTCCAGAGTGTAGATGTAGGGACGTTTTGGGCACTCTAATAAGTGGGCCATCATCTGGTCAGAAGTATACGCAAAGCTGTCACACGCGTCCTATATGAGTCAACTATTTTCAAGCAATTTCAAGAGTCTAGATATCTCAATGCGTAGCATACGTGAATTCAGTTTGTTTTTAGGTTTATTTATTTATCCATTGCCTGCTATACTTACAGTATGCATCAAAGCGTATAGCAAGCCAACAAACCAACAATCTATTAACTAAAAAAATTTACACAAACATTTTCAAATTTAGGTTCTTGAGCAATCAAGGCGTTCCGCAGATTGAGCGCCTGGGCTTTAGCCGTTAGAGTACGTGATGGAGGGGCAAAGAACAGCAGGTGCCTAGAAGGCCTTTAACCACCACTAGAAGTGTTACCAACAGCAGACAGCTTAAAAACTTAACTAAGATGAACGACCCACAAAAAAAACCACTAAAACATTGACCTGGCTAACACGTAGGTAAAGGACGAGTCGTTTCCAAACCGTAACATATATTTATTATTCTCTTTACTTTGACGGGTACAGGTAAAAGCCTTTTAGATTAACCGTTGCACCTTAATGAAGATAAAGAACTTCGTTAGGGTACTAAATAGACACCAGAAGTACCACTTCAGTTAATGCATGACCATAGGCGAACAGACACGTGCATATAACCGTAGAAGCTTTCTGCAGTTTCTAGGACAACAAACTGGCTAATAAATATTGATATTGTACAAGATTTATTTGACCTGTGTAACATGGTAGGATATTATTTATTTATTTAATACTTTATGCACAAACGTACATCGGCGGACTTCACAGTCAACCTTAGGGTGATGCAGAGATAAATAGTGGTAGGTTCAATAAAAGAGAGAAAAGGCGAATAGGTACAAGAATAGATATACTAATAAACCATAAATAACATACAATTATACAATACATACACAAATTAATAAACTATCTACATATATATCTACACCAATAAAGTCTAACAATTGGTTCAAATCGACAATTTGAAAACATTAACACTATGATGACACTACTGCCAACTTCTTACGAATTAGCTCGCGAACTTTGTTTTTGAATATTAATCGATTTGTTGCCATCCTAATCTCCTGGGGGAGCGAGTATTACTGAAATACGGTGTTTTAATTAATATTTTGTTGGCGTGTTAAATTATCAAATAACTTCTCTTGCTCTGGATGGAGCGAGAGTGTCAGACTTTTACTGATTGAAATTCAGTAGTGCAGTTACTCTTTGCGTTAAAGGATTCATCAGCACTATCATCATCATTTCAGCCGAAAGACGTCCAAGGTTGGACAAAGGCCTCCCCCAAGTAAGCCATCACACGCCACTCGCGCATTTAAACCTATTTCGTCAGAGTCCATTATGATACTGCACGTATGGGTTAAAAAAAGTAGCAGCCACTGACCACAAGTGGCTTGTGGCCGCTTCTAGCTTCTCGTGGTGGCATTTGTGGCTGTGGTTTCTGGCCCATGTGCGGCGACATATGTGTCGCCGCACATGGGCAATACTGTTGGTGTGTTTT
Source organism: Mythimna vitellina (assembly GCA_949316375.1). NCBI lineage: Eukaryota > Metazoa > Arthropoda > Insecta > Lepidoptera > Noctuidae > Mythimna > Mythimna vitellina. The sequence goes on along the minus strand of OX438701.1, from coordinate 17,854,527 downwards.
AAATAGTAGTCTGAACTAAAATATAATATTGCAAAACTGCCAACTGAAGTTCAGTCCTCGCCCTGCAGGATTGTTCGGAAGAGTTACCGTGGCCCTGGAAGAATAGAGCAACTGAAGGAACTCACGTGGGTTTTAATCAAAGAGAAGTATGTCTGGAAGGACTTTTTTATGGTGGAAAATAATCCAATGACATCTTCAGCCCTTGGGTGGGGCGGGAGGTCAGACTTTTACAGACTAAAACCCACCCCTGTTACTTCTTTGCCCCCGTTCCAGGGCCCCGGGGTTCTCTTTTGCATCAATTATAGCCCTAGAAGGCTTCGATCCTGCTGGGCCCTTACAGTTTGACTTACTCAGCAGTGAGACAGTTAAGGGTTAGGAAAAAAAAAGTCTGGCAATCCTCCTTTTCATACTGAGCAGGAGGAGTTACTTATTAATTTGGCACTCAAAAAAAGACGGTTTTTCAAAATGAACTTTCTATATATCTTTTTACCTATGGCAATAGGTAAAAGGTTAAAAAAACAAAAATGTAGAACTTAACGATGCGGTGTACTAATTGTGCATGCGATTTTGTACTTAGGAAGATTTATTTCTTAATTATTCAGCGTAATTGTAAAGGAACTTGGAGTAATGTTCACGATTTGTTTGTGGTAAAAAGATTTTTTAAATTCTTTTGTAGTTAGTGTCTTGTTTGTAATTTGACTTGAAGAAGCAAGTTATTTGCTTATGCATTGTTATCACAGAAAAAGGCAGTTGTATCGATCCATGAGTGTGAATCCAATTTGATGAATGGGTCGATGCAAAGATGATGAAAAATACCTAAAGTATCTATTGTATTTTTTAAGATTTTTCTATAGTAATTAAGAGGTTTCATCATCATGATCATTTCAGCCGACAGACGTGCACTGCTCGATATAGCTCTCTCCCATCGATATATATGTACTACGCACTAGATGACGCGTGCCGAACACTCACTTCAATCGACTCAGGTGTAGTGTAATTCATACACCTTGAACATTACACTATGTTGAACGAAACGCGTAAGTGCCCCGAAATTTATGGCGCTTAAGACATTTTGATCGCGAAAAAAGTATCCTCTAAAAGCTATCTTAGCGCTGTATGTTTTAATAGTTCTGTTAGACGGCATAATGCCAATGTAGCGCTGCAGCGAACTTTTGCTTGTCTATCTCTAGAATATAAGTCGATGCTCTCTCCTAAGTGACACAACAACCGACCCTATACGTCTCGCATCCATCGGATTCCAGCGACCCTCACCTGGTCCGTTGGTCCATCTTGTGGGAGCCCTAACCACACTGTGTCTTCCGGTGCCCAATACAACGAAAGTCACACCGTTGGTAGGTCTCCTAAGGTTTAGAGGATTTCAAATAAAAGTTTAACAATGAATTATTCTTACAGTAGGTGCACTATTTATAGTCAGTCATATGGTACGTTTTTTTTTTGGGTGAGAAAATCATCTAATGACAAATCACGTATTAGGCGGATCGACTTTTACTGACTAAAAACCCATTCCCGTTCCTTCTTAGCCTTCATCTCGGAGCCCCGGGTTTCGCTTTCACAATACCCGTGGCCCATGTAGGTTTCGACCCTACTGGGCTCCTACGATTTGCTGACATCTCCCTGAGGCGCGCGTGGAACAATACGCGCCGTCGACGACTTGGGCTCAGTCCGGACGTACGTGAGGTGGTACGTGTGTGAGTGTTATACGGTCGAAAGGTTATCTACTGCGCTCCATGTCATCGATTCCACAGATAGTAGACCCGGGTCTAAGTGTTTTGTATATTATTATATGAGCTTACTTGTTTCTGAACGCATTCACGACACAAGAATAATTCTTAGTGTGCGGCAATTTTTTTAACGAAAAGATAAAAGTCTCATGTTTATTGTTACAAAGAATATTCTTGAATCGGAAAATTCCCATCTCTTACAAACAAGTTCTTTGTACCTACTCATCGCTTTCAAATCCATGATTCCGATGAACAGAAAATTCGTTAACCCTCCGTAACCCACGACTTTTGAAGTCGTTTGAATTTAATTTGTAACTCTTCAATATTTGATATTTAACTTGGAAGTTTGGCCGGAACCGACTCCACGATTTGCCTACTTTACGTAGAAATAATATTCTTATTGTTTATTTTCTGTGGTGTTTGGTTTGTTTGTTGGTTTGCTGGTTTGATTGATTACAGGGCTTTATCGTTATGTATACTTACAGTTCGACAAACCGTGCGGTACATGAGTATTTACTGTTATATACTGAATACAAACTTTCGACGTTATAGCTTTACAGTGATCATATCACAATAGGCGATCTCTCGTTCACCTCTCTATCTTCACAATTTGTAGTTTATTGCTTTTTTTGTGAGAAAATCATCCAATGACATCCCCCACTCATGGGCGGGGCGAGAGGGTGTGCCAGATTTTTACTGACTAAAAACCCACTCTTGTTCCTTCGTTGCCTTTCATACCAGGGCCGAGTCTTCCTTTCAGAATCAGACCCGAAAATACGAGTAAATACCAATAATTTGGCATGTTAATGTTAAGGGTAGAGGATGTGAAGGTTAAGGTTAATGTTATGACCCTGGGTGTCGACGGAATCCCGAAGATGGAAGGCATGGGCTTAAGTACTCCTAAAAATAGACACATGCTTCCCTAGCCAAGTTACAACCGTTTCGTTTCGATTCTCTTTTCGTTGATCATCTCGAGTCGGCCATGAAGTCAGAATAAAAAAATTGGAGGCGTGGCCTACTCGAGGAGATCGACGAAAAGAGAATCGAAACGAAACGGTTGTAACTTGGCTAGGGGGGGATGGATCTTATCATGACGTGATAAAATGCCAGTCGTACGAGCGAGAAAGAGGGATGTAACTATACTCCCTATATAGCTCCATCCCTTTAACAGTTCAGTTTAGGTCAATTGTTAATAGCTCGTGGTAGGGCCTCAGGACTGAGTCCACGGCGCATTGTGTTTTACACGCGCCTTAGAAAGATGTCACTATAATGGTCTGGGCCCATTAGGGCCTGCCAGGGCCGCGGGACCTCTAGCGTCCACAATGCTATCTATACGGTCTCTAACGAACGACCTAGTTCCTTTAAGCTGACGAGGCCCTACCTAATTAATAGTCCCATTATATATCTCGGAAATTAAATCGTAATGGCCTTCACAGTCGTCTGTCACACTTACGCTAGAAGACCTTTTTATAAGGCCGCTAAGGTCAAGGAATTAGCGCTAAACTTGCCAAGACTTATATGGCTTAAGATTAGATTTATTCTGCTAGAATTTTCTTTTTTTTTGGTGTTTAATTTTGCTTGGATGTTAAAGTATCACTTTGCTGGTGTTTTTAAAGATGTTAGATTATGAATAAGTGCGCCATTCAGATTAAAAAAAACTCGCACACAACTTGCCTGCTGCGGTCTTCCCGTACGATTTTTATTTATATCTTCAAGGCTAGAGTGAATAGGCTCTTAATAAACAAGTGCGCCTCACCATCAACGATTGCATCCCGATGTAAGAGTAAGAATAAGTGCTCGATTCGTACTAAAAAAAACACGCACACAACTTGCCTGCTGCTGTCTTCCCGTCCGATTATTATTTAGGTGACTTCAAGGCTAGAGTGAATAGGCTCTTAATAAACTAGTGCGCTTCACAATCAACGATTGCATCACTACTTACCATCAGGTGACATCGCGGTCAAGCTCTACTTTAAAACAAAAAAAAATAATCCTGATTTCTGATTCTTTCACTTTCAAACTTTTTTTTTGTTTAATTAAAGAATAATCGAATGCTACGTAAAACTCTTATATAACATTTTATTTTATATACGAAACACTACAATGACACTGTTTTACATTTTTCACGATTTGCTGACCTACTTCGTCCGACCCAATTACAACATTATTGACATTGATAGATTGGATTCAAGTAAATATTTGTGTTGGTGTCAAAAAACAACGGACTGTAGTGATGGCCAGGTTTCTGTGGCCACGCTTTGAAAGCGTGATTATTGCTGGGATTATAACTTTTTTGATAGATATTTTTTTAATAATAATAATACGTTAAACAACAAAAACATATACAATTATAATTACAAAGACCTCATACACAAAGTAATCAGACACGTAATATGTATTTACAGATTCCGACTGTTCAGTAAGTGAACCACACAGCAATGGTTCAGGTACTGACAATTGAACCTCTGCGCGAATGGCCTCAGGATGCCATTTCAGCTAGCCTGAACCCTGCGCTTCATCCTTTTAAAAATAAAATAAATAAATCTGTAATATCTTCGAAAATATTCATTTAATATCCATTACATGCTGTAAAGACTATGAACTATATTATATATATATATATGCAAAATGTATTTAAAGTACTTAAATGGATAAGGATTAATGTTGTATTGCTTAAAATCGCTTCGTAAATAAGCCATTATTTATTGTAAAAAGTAAAGGATAAAAGATGGATATTGTGGGTTATTCCTAACAGATAGATATACACTATCGCGGACTTTTTTGTAGACCTTTTTAAGTTATACAATACTGTAGTACATTATTTTGATATATCTCGTAGGGTTCAGCCAGTGTTTGCAATGTAAGCGCAAAAAATGTGTTTATTTACGACATCACATGAGAAACTTCTAAAGTAACCAGTGTTTCTCTACTATATTATGCATATATTACACATACAAATCTTCCTCTTGAATCACTCTATCTATTAAAAACAACCGCATCAAAATCCGTTGCGTAGTTTTAAAGATCTAAGCATACATAGGGACAGACAGAAGGAAGCGACTTTGTTTTATACTATGTAGCGATATGATACTACATGATATCTTTGTCTGAAAGATTTTAATGAGTTTCTAATAGGTACTATCCATATGTTTCTTAAAAAAAAAATGTGTCCTGTAAAAGCTTTCTAGTCGATTGGCCACTTAAGCACTGGGGCGGCGATATGACACTACGGCAATCATCATCATAGTTCTGCCCTTGTCCTTTTTGTTATTATTTAGTAAAAAAAACATAAAACCGTAAACATAAAAGGTAGATATAGCGATTCTGGAAAGAGCATAAATACAATCAGTCTCCTAATACCTACAGCGCTTCTTCAAAGCCTACAGCCATTTACTAAAGTAGTTAGGAATTACTTTCAGAAAAGCTATCTTAGATAACGGAACCAAAGTAAAGTCACGCTTACGAAAAGGAAGCCACATTTGAGAGAAGTCCACAGTTTTCACGATGAATTGAAATTCGGCTATCAGGGGCTTTATTATGTAATGTTGAAATATCAGGCGTGCGAGCGAAAAAAAGAAATAATAATAATATTCCACAACTATCACACAACGCCGTCTAGTCCCAAGCTAAGCAGAGCTTGTGTTATGAGTACTAGACCACTGATAAACATACTTATATATTTCTAAATACATACATATATAGATAAATTACACCCAGACACAGAACAAGAGATCGTGCTCATCACACAAACATTTGTCCTGGGTGGGATGGAGCTATACAGTGTACACCCTGTATGACTCCATCCCTTTACCAGTTCAGTTTAGGTTGTAAAATGGATCGCGTTAAGGGGATGCAACTCGACATACATTTGCACTGTTTTTCATACAACCGCTCTTACACGATTATGACGTTATTACACATTTTTCTTTAGACATTTTGGAAACACAGTATCTTGTGGATATTATCTAGGCTTCTATTGAAATCAATTTATAAATTTGTGTAAAACTATTTCAGTAAAGACCTCTGAAAATCAGCCATTTTGCATAAACTTTAACACTTCATAATTTACTTAATTTAATAAAGATTCTAAATGACGACAATTTTTTTCAAAAACTTTTAATGGTTTAAAAACATATTAAAACGTATTTCCTGGAACAAGTTTTGTAAAATATCAGGCTTTGTGAAACATCGCGTTGCGTTAGATGAAGTAACAAGCTTTGAAACCATGCTCGATGATGGCAATAGGCGAGTGAAAAAGGACCCCCTTAAGAGCTTGCGGTAGGGACTCAGTTCTATCAAATGACCACGGACGCGGTAGCTGGGACTTAATTTATAGGTATTAATTAACGGGACATCATTTAAACTCCTGGTACCAAGGTGTACTTTGTATATATCAGTAAATACGGGTAAAATAACACAGAAAATTAACGCAGTTTCCTGGCCAATGATTCAGTTTTTGGCGTTTTTATTTTAATAAAAAATCAATAATAAATATAATAATAATAATATTCTTATTCTTATTCATTAGCTAAGCAGAGCTTGTGTTATAAGTACTAGACAACTGATAAAAATACTTATATATTTCTAAATACATACATATTATAGATAAATTACAGCCAGACACAGAACAAATGATCGTGCTCATCACACAGACATTTGTCCTGAGTGGGAATCGAGCCCACGACCTCCAGCATAACAGTCAGGGGTCAATAACCGTTAGACCAACAGGCAAGTAGTCAAAATTAAACGACTATTTTATCGCCTGCGACTCTATTATATATTTTTTTAAATTATATTGAATGTATTAATTCAAGACATAAGCTATCCTGCTACAAATTTTCATCCAAATACGTTCAGCCGTTTGATCGTGCAAAAATACAAACACCCAATTTACATTATTTTTAATGTAATAACCGTGAAAAAAAAACTTTACCTGTAGACAAACATAGTTTTTCGATCGCCAAAATATAAATTTTAAAATAAAATTGTTCTTTGCAAGCTTTATTATTATTTTCAATTCGTTGAACATATTTTTATAAACTCTCAGCGAATCGGACGTCGAAAATAGTAAAAAATTCTAAACAATTTCACCGAACATAGCCTTACCCAGTTGTCACAGTATTCACGCACACACCCAGTGTCCATAGATCGTGTCCAATCGGCTTAAATAAAGAAAGAAAACGCGGATTACGTAAATGGGTACATCTCGGTGCGAGTACGCCATTTGAATGTACCCTGCTAAGTCGACTTGTTGTAATTGAAACGAAACTCCCGACTTGACTTGCCTTGTAGCGGTTAATGTGCGTTCGCCTTTACCACAGACGTAAAGGAATGAATTGAGCGTTCGCTATCTGGCTGTGAAGTGAATACTGTTAAGAAAGTGTGAGAAAGACAAAGCGATCGTGCGAGAATTTATTTTATTCAAAACTAGGTTTTGCCCGCGGCTTCGCCCGCGTACCCAAAATATAGCCTATGTCACTCAGGAATAAAGCAGCTTTCTATGGGTAAAAAAATTTTAGCAATCGGACAAATACTTTTGGAGATTACCTCCTACAAACAAAAAAACAAACTTTATCTCTTTATAATATTAGTGTAGATAGTGTAGATGTTAAAAAACTTTGAAATCTGGTGAAGGTGGAAACTGTCAAATAAAAAAAAACCTGCAGACATTAACGCGTGACGTCACCGCCATTAAGTTACGCGTATACAAGTAGAAAAGGAGAAATCCTAACTATGCTCCCACTCATACTAATTGCTACTTAAATGATTGATATACATTGACTACCAATTTCGATACTGATTTAAGAACAAACATTTCTTATTTGTTGTTAATAAAAGTTAATTGTTGTTTTATATAAAATATTTCACAAAAATAAACTCAAAAAATATCAATTCCTGATCTTCTTCTTCTTTTCGATTCGATGGTAAACTCGTCAAACCTTTTGGGCCCAATAGGCGGCCACACTAATAGCAGCATCGGTAGCACTCATCAATATCAATTCCTGATTGGTCACGGGGTTGCAGTATCACCTTTTCTTACGATCTACAGGAAAGTGACAGCACACCGTGACACTGATTCTTTTTACAGAGTAGTCAGTTCCGTGACGGTATTGCTCAGTCCATTCCTCTATGTCCTTACAATGTATTTTTTTTTCATCGCCATGATTCCAGTTCTTATTCGTCTTTTTATTTCACTTTCATAAAGCGGCGTGTTGAGGTTTTGTGTTCTCGTTTATTCCGTTTTTTAAGGAGCTCGTAGTTATGAGAGGTTAATATTTGTGGTATTAGCTTTTCTTTTGTTTATTAGGTTAGGCTTGTTTAGAGTATTTTTACTAGTGTCATTTAAATTTTAATTTATATCTGATAGCCGCATGCCCGACAAACAGTGGGCCAAGGTAGCATAAAATTAAGGCTCTGAGAAAGTAACACGGAGTCGCCGATGGCCACGAAATAGATGGCGGGATAAACTAATAATAATAATATTCCACAACTTTCACACAACGTCTTCTAGTCCCAAGCTAAGCAGAGCTTGTGTTATGAGTGCTAGACAACTGATAAACATACTTATATATTTCTAAATACATACATACTATAGATAATTTACACCCAGACACAGAACAAATGATCGTGTTCATCACACAAACATTTGTCCTGGGTAGAAATCGAACCCACAACCACCGGCATAGCAGTCACGGCCACCGACCACTAGACCAACAGGCCAGTCAAACTAGACAGATTTTGCTAGATCTGGAAGAAGAAAGCACGGGCCCGCCAAAGATGGAAGGAGTGGAGGGAGGCCTTTGCCCATAAGTGGGAAGAAACAAGCTAGAAAAAAAAACTGATAGCATAAAAGCTACGTAAAACTGACAATTTAGAAACCACGTAAAAAGATTTAGCTGAAAGAAGGAAGCGCGGGCTCATCAAAGATGGAAAAAGTGGATGGAAGCCTTTGCCCACAAGTGGGACGAAACAAGCTATAAAAAAAAACTGATAATATATAAGCTACGTAAACTGACAATTTAGAAACCACGTAAGAGGATTTAGCTGGAAGAAGGAAGCGCGGGCTCATCAAAGGTGGAAGAAGTGGAGGGAGCCCTTTGCCCACAAGTGGGACGGAACAAGCTATAAAAAAAAACTGATAATATAAAAGCTAGGTAAAACTGACAATTTAGAAACCACGTAAAAGGATTTAGCTGAAAGAAGGAAGCGCGGGCTCATCAAAAATGGAAAAAGTGGATGGAGGCCTTTGCCCACAAGTGGGACGAAACCAGCTGGAAAAAAAAACTGATAATATAAAAGCTACGTAAAACTGTCAATTTTACAAATCACGTAAAGGGATTTAAACCAAGTCTTAACAATTTTTAATCCATACACTTCCCCTCAATATATTACTGTAATCTCAAAAATGCCACAGTCTAACCATAATACGTGTTATCATGTTAACCTACTGACAAATTGGCTTGCCATGAACTTCGGACTTTGGACTCATAGGTACACCCCGAACATATATCAAATAGATAAGAATATTACTCCGTAAGCACAGATAGCTTCTATTGAGTTGAGTAACTGCTGTAATATTTCGTTCGATCTGGTTCTGTGTAAAAAGTGCTATGTTATGTAAGATAAGAGTTTGTGCAGTGTAGACTAGTGGCTAATGGGCGGCCATTTTGTCTTTGTGCTTGTCTTAAAGACGGTGAAGGAATTATATTGAGTAGAGTAAGCATTTTCTGTCTTAGAATAATAGACAGAAAATGCTTGCTTTAGTCGTCTGTCACGTAACTGACATCGATTATGTTTTTGTGAGTTTTTTATTTTATAATTTTTTTTCCACAACTTTCACACAACGCCGTCAATTCCCAAGCTAAGCAGAGCTTGTGTTATGAGTACTAGACAACTGATAAACATACATATATATTTCTAAATACATACATATTATAGACAAATTACACCCAGACAAATTGCACAAACATTTGTCCTGGACGGGAATCAAACCCACGACCTCCGTCATAGCAGTCAGGGCTAACCACTAGACCAACAGGTCATATTTGTTGATTGATTGTTTGAAGTTCAAATAATTGTTTCATTCCTTTTCCAACGTTTAAATCTATTTTATTTATTGTTTAAATATTTTCGTGTATTTAGTTTATTCATTTGATTTAAATCGTTTTAATTAAATAAATCATTTATTAATCGCGTTAAGACTCAATACTGCAACTATCACAATTTGTATCTGCATCCACCAAAGATTGACTGGTAATAAATGCCCAAGGCATCTAGTCCGTCTCAGTACATTTCTGGTGAATTTTACATCGTTACTAAAACTTTCAGGCTAAATCTATATATACAAAAGGAGAAACTGACTGACTGACATATCAACACACAGCCGAAACTACTAGGACTACGAGCGAGAAATTTTGCACAAATCTTCCTTTTATAACGTAGGCGTGCACAAGCACAATTCGCCCCCTAACGGGATGAAACGGGGGTCCAGTTTGTATGAAGAAACCTACTTTCACGCGGGCGAAGCCGCTGGAAGAAGCTAGTAAAAATATAATATCTACTGCTGTAGCAAGAAAAAATTGATTCATATAAAACGGGTATAATATTTAGTACATTAAAAAATCGACAGAAAATCAAATTCTATTTATTCAAAATATTTTATTTTATATAGGCACTTTCCTATGAAGGCCACACAGGCACTTATAAAACGTTAGAAACTAAAGCATGATATCAATTGGTGGTTTTCTATGAAGAAGAGCCGGAATAGAAACACGGTTAAGTACTGTTTAAGAAAAATATGTGTTTTATTCAATTCCCATGCAATCGGTATCTACAGAGTTCAATAAGCCAAACAAAGTTGGCAGTAGTGTCATCACAGAGTTAATATTTTGAAATTTTCGATTTGAACCAATTGTTTGGCTTTATTAGTGTAAATATATAAATATGTATATAGTTTATTAATTTGTGTATGTATTGTAAAATTGTATGATATTTATGGTTTATTAGTATATCTATTCTTGTACCTATTCGCCTTTTCTCTCTCTTTTATTGCACCTACCACCACCTAAGGTTGACTGGTAGAAAATGCCTAAGGCATTAAGACCGCCGCTGTACGTTTGTGCATAAAGTATTTAATAAATAAATAAACAGCCAATTTACAATCACCATAATAATTCCCTTTCCGTCCTCTCCGAACCCTATACCTACATAAAATATTGTATAATCTCCATAAAGATTATAGATTTAATTTACAAAAGCAACCATCGTTGTTTTTATTTGGACGCTCGGCTTCGCGAACGAAAGGTAAACTAATTCGCAAAATGGAGGGTAGATCTTGATTCCTATAGACTTAAAAGTTTGTACGGAACCCTTTGTTCGAAGCGGTCGCTACGCTTTTGTTTGTTCAGAATTTGGGATGCGTCTTATGTCTATTAAAACTGGAATTAAATGTAGTATACTGACTTATACAAGCAGCTTTGCCCGCCTGATCGTTGAAGCTACGTGAATGTTAGTATTGCCATGTAGTTATCTGGTATTTGACCTGTGTGGTACAAAATGTTAATGTTCTTTTTTACGGTTCTATACATCAAAAGGGAAAAAAAAAACGGTACCCTTATAGGATCACTTTGTTGTCTGTCTGTCTATCTGTCTGTTAAGATCCTTTATCTCGGGAACGCGTAGAGGTATCGAGTTGGAATTTAAGCCATATACTCAAGTCTGCGGTCCCTTGAAGCTGTGAAAAAATAAAATTTCTGATTTAACGAACAAAAAAGATACCACCGTTTATGTTACAAAACACGTATATTTTATTAATTATAAAATATATAAATTTATATGGAGCCATCAGTGCGCAGGTCCGACTCGCACTTGCCCAGTTTTTGTGTTTTCTGCAATATGGCAATCTATCCTAGAACATTAAACCACTTGACTGCCCGGGCGGCTTTTAGTCCGTTTATGTGTTTTTTTTTTTAATATTATCTATAATGAGAGCGGTTTCAGGGTGCCCTCATCTCTCTATGCGAATCTGCCGCTGAGACTAGGGATGTCACATCTTCTCAAGGTCGTGTACATACTGTTGTTCTCCTGTTCCACTTAATACTAGTGTCAGCTCATTTGTGTGTCTTTTCTGTTATCTTAGGCAATGTTGACTTATCTCTTGCTTTACCGTTTGTATCTAGACCTCAATAGGTCTAGATACATGAATGTTACACACAAAAATGTCAAATGCAACTTAAACAATATCATTTAAGTAACATTTAAGAATGTTTTTTTTTTTACTTACTTAAAGACCTAAAGTTTTTATAAATTGTTATCGACAATAACGTAAACATATAAAAAATCCTTTTGTATAATTTCGATGTTGAGAATGGATTCATGATAGCACGGTTTTAAACCTTAGTGGTTTTTGGTTGCTATTGAACCTAGAAAATTCTATTCTTTTGTATTAATACATTTGTTGCTTGTACTTTGGGGTATATTGAAGATGTTTCGATAAATAACAATGATGATTGAAATTTATCAGCCTGTAAAGAAATTGCTCATAGAATAGTCAATATAGCAGGAAAAAATGAATTACTTTTTATGAGGCCTCGCTTGCTTTTAAGGCTTTGAGCCGTAGACGACGTGTCTAACTAATATGAAAAAAAATATATTACCTTGTACCGCCGTGATTTGGGTGCCTACTACGAGATATTAGTTTTAATATTGCCAATATGTAGGCAAGTGAAGCCAGAGAACAAAGAAGGGCTTTGCAGGCTTGAACTTCATTTGTTTTTAGGTTTTAAATTGTATGATCGTGTTTTGTTTGATAGTTTGTCGTTTTTGTATTAAGACTTTGACGTTGACTAGAGAGTTCATCATCTCAGCTAAAGACGTCCACTGTTGGACATAGGCCAACCCCAAGTGTCGCCACAATGAACGGTCCTGTGCATCTCGCATCCATCGGATTCCCGCAACCTTCACCAGTTCATCGGTCCACCTTGTACTGGGCCTTCCAATACTGCGTCTTCCGGTACGCGGTCGCCACTCCAGAACCTTTCGGCCCCAACGGCCATCTGTTCTGCGAGTAATATGCCCATTAGAATATGTCTTCATAAAAAAAGTTAGTTATAACGGCAGTACTGTCATGCTACATATATCATGTATTGTTATGCTACAAGCATAAAATAATAATTCTCATTTTCTTTGAACAAAATAATTCTCAGTATCATTTAATCCTATAGCAACCATTTCAGTTGACTTCCAAAGCAAACAGCAAAACAGTATATTTCTCCGTCTCCCAAAATTAACCAGCGACAACCATTCCGTATTTGTCCACTAAAACAAATCTATTGCTAAGATTTACAATAACTTTATTGAGATGAATATACCAGGGGTCCGCACGGCGTGGTTGAAACACGACCAATTTTAAATGTACCCATAAATACGGGAGGAATTTCCAGTTATTCAGGGAATCTGTCGTGTTCCATTTTCGCCCGGTTTGCGATCCCTGATGTTCGTATAAATGTCTTAGCAGAGATTGTAAGACGTAGTGAATTAGTACTGGTTTCTGATTTTTGGAGTTGTTTGTGTAGTAGATAATCACGATTTTATCAGTTCAGTGTGAACTTGAGTTGAAAGTCATGGGTTCAAACCCAGCCAGGCGCATTTCTTTGTGTAATTTATTTCGGCACCACTGCTCTCAAAAAGGTGAAGGAAAACATCGTGAGGAAACCGGCATGCCCTGGAACCAAAAATTCGAAGACATGTGACATCCACCAAACCGCATTGGGCCCGCGTGGTGGATTACGGACCATTCCCTCTTCTAAGAGAGAGGGGGCCTGAGTCCCAGCAATGGGAACATCATAAGGCCGACTATGTGTGAACTTGGAATAGCAATGTTGTTTCAATGGTAACTTACTAATTTAAAAACCACCGCACCGCAAGAGTTCGCGCAAAAATATCAAACCAACTGATCGCGTCCACTTCGCTACGCCGCGGCACCGCACCCACGTGCGGATGGTCACGTAGACCACCGCATTAGAGTATGAATTATTTGCTGCATTCGCGTCGCATTGATTCGCGTTCGCGTTTTGAATCGTCTACGTAGAACACTGCGTTATTATGATAAGAAAAAGAAAACACATCTCACACGCAGGCCACACACCATAACATACGACCACACACAACCGCAGTCAATTTCAAAATTCTCACCGCTCTAAAATTGGTTGAAAGTGGAGTAAACTCCAAAATCTGCGCGTTGTTCCCGTCTCGTAGTTTAATTAAATCGGATAGTTGTGTGGAACCCTTTGTCTAAGTCTCATTATGTGCAGGATTGTCGCCACGTCCCCCCCCCCCCCCCGTGCGCCTTGGTCCCTTGTGGAAAGTTACTAACGTGTATTTTTGAGATGCATCGTGAATCGTTTATAAGCTTGTTTTGTGGCATTTATTAGCCGACCCGATTGATATCAACAGACAGAAAGTTATAGTGTAAATTAACTGCTTTTTTTGGAGCAAGAGAACATGTCAAACATTTAGGCCTATTGTCCACGGACTCAGCTTCATAGACGCGTATTCGTCATTATACGCAGTGTACACCTGTGTGAATCTTACATATGCGTCTATGAAGCTACGCGTCCGTAGAAAGTAGGCCTAAATGTCTGACATGTTCTCTTGCTCCACCCAGAAGACACTGCCTTACTGACTAAAACCCTAAAACCTATATTCTTTTCAAAAGCCAAAGACAAGTTGGAAGGATTGTGTTATGAGTGATATGAACCAAAAGGGTTAGTGATAGCGTAACGGGTGATAGGGCTGGATGGAAGAAAAAAGCGTTTTGCGCCTGGGCGCGATTTGCAGTGGCCTATGGAATGCATTAAATCGGTTCCGCACCCAGGTAGGCCGCTACAAACACAACTTGGCAAAGTGGGGTTTTATAGACCCGTCTGATTCTCAATGTGAGTGCGGTGCTCCTGTTCCAAACATGAGCTACACATTAGAATGCCCCAAGTGCCCATATACCTGCACTTTGGAGGATTTGATGAGTGCTACCGATGCTGCTATTAATGTAGCCACCTATTGGGCCCAAACAGTTTGACGAGTTTACCATCGAATCGAAAAGAAGAAGACATAAAACTAATTGATTTACTTACTCATACTCAGACTTTCGATCTTCACATTTTCATGCACAGTATTGACAAGATTGTCGAATATTTTAACGGCACAGTTAGCGTAGTGGTTGACTGCTACGTTGCGTGTCACAAGTTCCATTCCCGCATCATCATCATATCATCATTTTCCTGCCCTTGTCCCGTGTTATTTGGGGTCGGCGCAATACGTTTTTTTCTTCCACTCTGCCCTGTCACTCGTCATGCTATCACTAACTTACTTTCCTTTCATATCACTCTTCACACAATCCATCCATCTTTTCTTTGGTCTCCCTCTCCCTCTCCATCCATCCACATGTAGATTCATAACTCTTTTAGTAACATGCGTCTCATCCCTCCTCTTCACATGACCACGACCACTTCGATTCCCGCACGGAACAAATATTATTATGACCTACAGAGAGGTGTTTTGAGTCTATATATTTTTTGTTTGTGGTTCTCACCTACGATATAGGAGTAATGCCTAGTGTGGAGCAACGTTTAAAAATAATATAGTAATATGCCACAACTATCACACAACGCCATCTAGTCCAAAACTAAGCAGAGCTTGTGCTATGAGTACTAGAAAACTGATAAAAATACTTATATATATTTCTAAATACATACATATTATAGATAAATTACACCCAGACACAAAACAAATGATCGTGCTCATCACACAAACACTTGTCTTGGGGAGAATCGAAACCACGACCTCCGGCAGCTACGCCTAATGGTTAGTGGCCCTGACTGTTAAGTTAGGACCACTGACCTCTAGACCAACAAGAAAACTACAAAAAAATGAAATAATTAAAGTAGTCCATATCAAGTTCATTCACCTGTATAATCTAATATTAACCTTCAATATTTAAGTAAAAGCAAAGGAAAAGACGGCCATCAATTAAAATAATTCTCCTACCTTTCAAGAATAAAAATCAACCAACTGCCAATACCGCCCCACTTTATAAACACTTTCAAATTAAAAGGTGTCTGAATAATCAGATTTCTTCGTAAAAACCGGAGTGTTAGCTTGAAAATGAAAATCCATTATAAATATCATTTGACCCTGTTACCGTCAATTACTCAAAGTTTCTTTCAAAATTTCTTTTAAGTCAGTACTTTCTTTATTAAAATATATACATGGGGCACTTAATTCCGAAGTTTGAGGGGTAATTGTAGGTAAGTTCATGCATACCCAGTAATTATTGTGCGACGGAGTAAGAACAGTAAAAGTTTCCAGCTTCGTTTACTCTTCGGAGTGACTCCTAAAGTGATGTTCATTAGTAGAATTGTAAGCTATGTCGGTTTTAATTTGAGGGAGTTCTAATGTATACAGTTTAAGGTATGTTTAATGAGGATATAATAATAATATTCCACAACAATTACACAATACTATTTAGTCCCCTAAATAAGGAGAGAGAAAAAAATGATGGTGCTGCTAAGCACGATTAGTGTGATAACACAAACATTTTTCTTGGGCACAATTGCATGTCAGCTGGCCTAGCCAAGTTACGACCGTTTCGTTTCGAATCTCTTTCTACAGTCGGCAACGCCTCCGATTTCTTTGTTCTGACCACGTGACTTAACACATGATCACATCGTCGCTTTCCATCAGATGAGATAGTGATCAAGCGTGAGCCTATCAGCAATAAAAAACCCTGCAAGTGCGAGTCAGACTCGCGCACAGAGGTTTCCGTACAAACTTACCTATGAAAACAGTTCAATCCCGAATTGAGTTACAAAGATTTTTCCGAATCGATATTTTTTTTGTGACGTAACTGCAAATTTCCGGTTTTAATTTTTTTTTCCTATACATGTGCCATGAAACCTTGATTCGTGCCAAATTTCAGGATTCTAGGTCAACGAGAAGTACCCTATGAATTTTGATTCCCTTGAGAGTATCGAAATATATGTTTTTTTTTTCTACATAAATGGCGGTATCTTTTTTTTCGTTAACGCAGAAGTCTGATTTTTTCACAGCTTCAAGGGTCCGTAGACCTGAGCATATGGATTTAATTTCAAATCGATACCTCCACGCGTTCCTACAAGGGTTCTGTCTTTTCCTTTTGAGGTACAGAATCCTAAAAAATAGAAGGTCGGCTTGCAGTACCCTGTGGTTCTCGCCTAACAAACCTTCCTTATAATATTGAGTCCAATTTCTTATATCCAAATACCATGTTCTAATATAAAATATTCAACTGATAGCCTTTGAATCTGTTCTTTATCTTCATATCATTTCCTCCTACACGTACACAAATACTAACTTCTGAGTTAACGCAAAACACTTTATCCATTGCCGCTTTACTTCGATCTTAGTCGATCAATACCATACAGAACGAGCAATGTAGAGCAAAATTTGGTTAAACGGAATTCTCGGTATTACATATTGGGGCCCTGTTATCGGTTAGTTCGTATACCTACTTTATTCAAGTTTTTTTCTTTATTCTCAGCATAAAAGAGCCTCCAAGGAGTTTCTCTGGGAAGTTTTAATGTACATAAAAGCTCGGTTCCTTCTCGTTCGATACTTCTTCGAATATGGTATCAGTGCGAGTACTTTTGCGATTTAAAGATTTTTTTTTTATTGAATACAAATGGTTTTTCTTTTTTGGAATGGATAGAAGGCGTTTGAAACAAGTTCTTTTTATAGAAAAGGGATCCAATATAATAAAACGGAAGAGCGTTTTTAATTTTCTTTTTTTAAAGTTCTGATCTCTGGAACTGCCAGTCGGATTGGAAAAAAATCTTTCTGTATGGGATAACCAGATTCATGACGAAGTATAAGTTACAGATATAACGTTATGTTACGAACCACGGAAGCGGAGCAGAAACTAAAAATGCGGGTGAAACAACGGGAGACAGCTAGTGTTACTTCTATACTAATATGTTCAGGAGGAAAGATTTATATTTCACATTTTTATTTGTTATGAATAAACTCAAAAATTACTGGACTTATTTAAAAAAAAATATTAACCAGTAGTATACTACTTTATCACAAAGGCATATATTTTCTATTTTCACACAGGCGAAGCCACTAGCAGGAGCTGTTATTTTATATTATGATTATGATATATATCTTCACAAAAAAAAAAAACTAGCCATGGTTACTAAATTCATCCCTATACATAAAAAAAACTGTTTCAACACCAGATTTCTGAGTGATGGAACATTGTCTCGAAAAAAACACATCTATTGTAGGCACTTGATTATGTAATTTATAAAAAAAAACCTTTTTTTTAATATTCCGATCAAGTTCCTTAACTAAACCAATAAGATACTTGTGTCAAACCAATAAGATACTTGTGTCAGACCAATAAGAATTGGTTTGTTTTTTTTTTTTTTTTTTCATTTCGGAGCTCGTTTTGTATTACGATCAACAGTTTTCTTTAAAACAACCCTCAAGTTCTTTGGTTTAATTTCGTTTAAGGAAACATGGAATAGAAATGTACAGAAGGTTAACAATGCAGAAGAAAACGGGATCACTGTCACCGAATAAACTTCGACAGATATCGAGCATCTGTTTGGAGTTGTGTATGATCAAACTTTTAACCACATACTTACAAATAAAGATGTATAGGAAAACTTGAAGAAACAACACGAACTCCTGAACATCTCAATATGAACAATACTTTTCAAAAGAATATTAAACATCAAACCGCACAAGCGCGTACGAAGGGTTCCGTACCGTCCGTTGCAAAAAACTGTAAAATATTTTTTTTTTGGTATGGTATTCTGTTTTTAGTATTTGTTTATTGTAGCAGCAACAGAAATACATCATATATGTAAATTTCAAATGTTTATGAAAAACAGCCTTGTGACAGAAAAACGGACAGCGGGATGATAGCAATAAGGTATCGTTTTTACCCTTAAGATAGGAAAATTAAAAAGCAAGAGCGTGCCTCCATCGTATGTTGGAAATATTTTCTGCCCGCGGCTTCGCTCGCGTAAACGTAGGTTCTATACAAACTTTGGCCACCCGCTTCATCCCCTTAGGGAGTGAATTTTGGAAAAAACCCGGGCGAGTGATGGGTCATTTTGCTCCCGCACCCAGCTGTGCGCTGGCGTTTAATACATAACCTGCAGTGACCTGATTTGCACTTAGTGTCGGTGGTGTCCAACTTGTGACCTTTTTTTTAAATATTTTTGGGAAAAAAATATAACATGGTGCAAAAATTATTGGAATCGGTTTAGTAACTGATTCTGAAAAAATTATGTTCAGGTTTTGCATATACTAATAATAATGTTGTATATTATAACCATACGAAACAATATAATTTATTGGAGGCACGCTCTTAAAGGACATAGTAAGTTTTAATTTTTTCCTCAAAAATATTCTGCTCTATTCCTTCCTAAACCTTAGCCGACTTGTTTTAAAGTATTCCGTCTTATTTTTGAGGTAGGAAATCATTAATAATTTCTCCCGCTCTAGGTGGAGCAAGAAGGCGTGTCAGACTTTTACTGACTAAAATTCGCTATGTTCCTTCAGTATGCCTTTACGTTTCAGAGACACGGTAATTCTTTCCAAAAGAAGCCTAAAGTATTCCGTACGTTAGTGGACTTTTTGCATGTCCCTGTAAAGTGGCAACACTGCGAGCGGAATAGCAAATTCTCGATCAAACGTTTATTCATTATGGACTTGTAGCTCATTAACATTTATTTAGGCGGAAGACACACAGCCGCTGAGAGTGGCGAATAAATTTGTGTACATAATCTATGGTGTGGTTACTTTGTGTCGGTCAATTTTTAGCGGGACTTTATTATTTACTGCGTAATCTTTGTCTGTTTGTTGTTGTGTTTCTGTGTTTGTTTAATCTTTATCGCAGCGTTGGAAGGCCTCCCACAAGGTGGGCCGATGACCTGGTGAGGGTCGCGGGAATCCGATGGATGCGAGACGCACAGGACAGGTCATTGTGGCGACATTTGGGGGAGGCCTATGTCCAACAGTGGACGTCTTTCGGCTGAAATGATGATGATGATGGAGAAACCTACTTTAACCCGGGTGAAGCCGCTGGTAAAAGCTAGTGTAATAACACATATTTATGCTGTATTTTTTTTTTGCGTTAGTTATTGTTTAGTATAAAATATTGTAATAAAACAAACTCAGGATAATTCTCAATTCTATTTAAAACAATATCTATCCTTATCGTTTGTCACTTCTATCTCTCGTAAGTCGCAATAAAAACAAATAAGTTGAGAGTAAAATCAACGTTAACTTCAAGTGTTGACTCGGAAAGTTTTTCACTAAACTTGGAAGCTTCTAATTAATTCCGGGCTTCATCAATCGTTAAACTTTAATCAGTCAGTGAGACCGTCAGGGTTGGAGGGTTCCGTATGATTTTTCAAGAACTGGTTTTTAATCTAATGATCGGGACTTGTAAAATCTAAATGTAATTGATTTAGAAAGAAAAAGATCCGATAGATGCGAGACGCACAGGACCGGTCATTGTGGCGACATTTGGGGGAGGCCTATGTCCAACAGTGGACGTCTTTCGGCTGAAATGATGATGATGATGATGATGATTTAGAAAGTACATTTAAGACGTCTTTTGTGAACGATAGAAAAATCAATTATTTGGCACACACACACACATTGTAGAAACAAGAGGTATGTAGAAACTTAATATTAAAAAAAGAACACATTGTGTGTTAGTCTTCTCTGACTGTTTAAAATAGGACCAGTTCAGTAAAAATGCGAGATAACTACGTGGTAGTTTCCTGACGCTGGTTTTCAACTGAATCTTACTGTGAGTGTAAATCAGTTTTATTAGATGTTATATGAATATATATGTATATTAATGTATAATAAATGTTAAATAATAAATAGGTACACTACTGTTCGCGTCTTTATAGATATTACTGGCTTCTGTCTGCGGCTTTTGTGAAAGCAAAGAAATATGTATTATTCAGAGAACAATCTCTCGGGACAGACTAAGACTAGGGCTTAATCTAAGAAGAAAAATAATAAAAAGGATATCAAACCATTCAACTATCCATGTATCCAGTACAAAGGCTATATTTTATTAGTTTCGTCAAAAGACATAATGCCCATACCGGCTTCCATTCAAAGTCTAAACCAACGCTGTCGCATAATTTATGTATTCAAGTTAAATTACCCTTCCCACAATTATGAGACAGAAAAGAGGAAAAAATCGCGATTCCACCGATTCTTTTCATACAAAAATCCTACCTAACTTTCCTTTTATATTCCAAAATGCCGACTTAAAATGTCTTAAATGAATTGTCCCGGGCACTGTTCACTCCATTCTTCGTTGACAATCCCTTGACGTGGTTTATGTCCTAATTTAAATTGCTTTTATCGCGAACACGACCGTTACGTTTGCCCCAAAATGGCCGCGGTGGAATCCCGTTTTTCACTCTCGAAATACCAAGTGCTTCTTGGCTTCTCTAATTGTTTCTACGGTCTATAAAAAAGGTTTTAAATGAGTCGTTTGCCCCTCTTAACTGCGTTGAGATTTTAAAAATTAACCCTCGTCAGTCCATGCGACTTTAGCATCGCTACATTTTCGTAGCAGGTCTACGCCGTAGCACATAAATTTTCGTAGCAAGCGCTACAGTGCGATGTCTGACTTCAACGATATATTGTAATGTATGTGAATAATGTGTTTGGAAATGTATCCGGATTTTCTAAATTCTTTAAAATCGCTGAAGTTTTGATACTACTTAGAATTTTGATAAATTTCGAAGGAAAATCTTATTTTCTGAAAGAATATTTACTGTTTACTTCTGTTTTTATAAAAGAAGCGAAATATATTTTTTAAGCAGACAAGCAATAGTTAGGTAAACACAAAACTAAAAAAGTCAAAATATAATTGTGTGCCTAAAAGCAGCACCAAAATTGATACAGTTCAGCATGCATGTCAGACAATATATTTTTTTTACAAATATATTAAGGTTTTCTGTAAAAAAACTCAATTGTGGATTAAGCTCGCCTTTGTACATCAGCTGTCCAATTTTTAATTAATTGTAAAATTTTGTGCAATAAAGAATATAAGAATCATAGGCTTACTTACGGTTGACCATTATCTCACCTGATGATAAGTGATGATTTGCTCGACAATGGAGTACGCTTGCCTAGAATTAGCGTGATGTACCTTAAACAGCCTCCTAATGTACTTACACTTTACAAATATTTTCAATATCTACGCGAACAAACAAAACCAATCAAAAAACCTAATAGAAACATTTTTTACTTCTACGCAGACGAAGTCACGGGCAAAAGCTAGTAAATAATATTTATAAATGAATTACAGCAAAATAATGATTTCTGATATAATAGCATTAATCAAAACTATTTTTATAAGGCAAACGTTTATGCTCTTCACATAAAAAAATGGCTAATATCTTTCCTCCTCAATCCCGTGTGTACCCCGCCTAATAACGTAATAAATATTTTTCCTCGCTGGCCGCTTCACGCGAAAGATTGATGTGCAGGAAATACTTCGTTTTACGTACGCTATTTACGCTATGTACTCTTATATAATATATATCTACAGTCCAAGAAATATTAAAAAATTAGTAGAAAGATGTGGAAAAATATACACGACTAGCTTCTGCCTGCGGCTTCATCTGCAACCCTATATCACTCATTAATAAAGTAATATTGTATTGGTGAAAGAATAGATACTGGTATTATTTATTAATCTTTATTCCAAAAAAGTAAGTAAATTATAAGATAAGCCCCACGAAACCGTTGCAATGGTTTGACTGTGGGGTCGGCGAGTCTCTAGACATACTTAAATGTACTTAAAACATTTCTAAATGATATAATTTTAATTTGCTTTGCTGGTAGAGAATGCCTTGTTGAATTAAATACGCTTATGTATATATAGCAGTGGCAACTACCGTACATGAAGTCTAAATAAATAATTAAAATCGGTACAGTGGTTTTTGAGTGTATTCATTACAAACAAAAATGCAGCAAACAAATCTTATCTCTTTATAATATTAGTATAGTCTAGAATGGTTAATATATTTCATCTCTCTTTTTATCTGTAAATCACAACTCACACATGCATCTATCAAATATATCTGCAAATCATAACCCACACACGCATCTCACAAATAAACTTGCAAATCACAACTCACACATGCAACTCTCAAATAAACTTACAAATCACAACTCACACATGCATCTCTCAAATAGACCTGCAAATCACAACTCACACATGCATCTCTCAAATAGACCTACAAAATCACAACTCACACACGCAACTCTCAAAAGATACCTGCAAACCACAACACACACATTCATCTCTCAAATAGACCTACAAAACACAACTCACACATGTATTTCTCAAATAAACCTACAAATCACAACTCACACACGCATCTCTCAAAAGATACCTGCAAATCACAACACACACATGCATCTCTCAAATAGACCTCCAAATCACAGCTCACACGTGCATCTCACAAATAATTCTACAAATCACAACTCATACATGCATCTCACAAGTAAACCGGCAAATCATAAACCACACACGCATCTCTTAAATAAACCTGCAAGTCATTGCAACGCAACTGATATAACATATTCTGCCTATAAGAAAGAACATACCCTTTAAACCGTTTTGCTCTTAGAATATCGCGGACAGCTAAAGAAAACCAGTGAAGCGAGAATCGTAGGATGCCTCATTATCGAGGAGGTGCGCTGATATCTTTTTTGTCCTTGTTATGTTAGAATTTAAAATATGCATTCTCGAAAGTAGATCGGAGGCTCTACACTCGAAGTTGTAGGTAGACGATTACATTACATAGGACACACGGTCCGATTATGAAGAGCTAACTTCGAAGGAAGAGGTTCACGTTTATTGTGCGTGCAGCTAAGGAGTGAGATTTCCTGACGGAGCTGTTTCCTGATAGTTTCAACCTTTCTCTTCTTGAGTCTTAAAGTCAAGAGTGAATAGCTTACTTCTAGGCAAACGATGGAGCACGAAGACGACCACATCATCGCTTACCATCAGATGATATAGTGGTAAAACGCGAGCCTATAATACTATATTAGGATGCAAATGAAAGGCTTCTGGTTGAATTATACGGATATTCTATTGTATTAGCACTTTCTAATACATTTTGTATAAAAAATTACGTCTCGACTTTTGTATGACGTCTCCCTATCCCTCGTTTGAACATCTATCAATCTGATTCCGATTTCCGACCGTAGGTGCGGACGGCAAGCAACGAGCAATGGGTATTCCACCTCGAGCAATGGGTAGCTTGCCGTCCGACTGTCCGTTAACCGTCTAGACCGAGCCCAAATCGTCGACAGCGCGTACTATTCCACGCGCGCCTCAAGGAGGTCTAGGGGCCCAATAGGGTCGAAGCCTACTGGAGCCAAGGGTCTGATTCTGAAAGGAAGACTCGGCCCTGGTACGAAAGGCAACGAAGGAACAGGAGTGGGTTTTTAGTCATTAAAAGTCTGACACTATCTCCCACTCCGCCCAAGAGCGGGGGATCTCATAAGATGATTCTCCCACCGCAAAAAAAAATCCTAAACTTTTTTAAAACATAACCCTTAAAAGTATAACATGCCAGTTTGCAAGTTAGTGTGGCCTCTATGGCCACCGCAATACTTAGAGAAAAAAATAAAGAGAACTCAGGACAAAATTCACTTCGGGAAGCTGCACAGTATCTTCTCTTCTTGCATTTCACAGTATCTTAAGACGAAAATCTATGACCAGCGCGGGTTCAAGTATGATAGCAGAACTTGAAGATAAAGATAACCAAAATAGCAAAAATTTAGAATCTCTTATTAATTATTAAAACCAATTTATTTATCTATTAAATTGAAATAGGTAAAAAGTAAACTAAAGGGCATTTTTTGCCAAACGACTTTATGGATCATAACAAAGTAATAAAAATCTATCTTGAAGCGAAATATTATAACAAAGTATGAAAAGAAATCAAGTAAGTTAATCTACTGTTCAAATTTACGAATATTCTTAAACTTACAAATTGTTTAAAAATACAAAAACAAAATTTTTGGTGGAATTTTTTCGTTGAAGTTCAATGACTCTTTAATTATTCGTAAATTGATTTCTAATAGATATTAAGATGTAAAATTGGTGTAGTTTCGTATCTCAAGTGTCTAAACAACTGAAAAATATGTAGAATAACTGAAACAGGCGCGATTTCGATAAAATGGATCAGAGATTTTATTGTAGTACTGACTATCTCTGCGAAGCTTGCCGAGAAGGCTGACTCAATACTTTAACTGACAAATACTGAAAAACATAAGAATGTTTTACATAAGCATTCTAATGTAACTCAGAGTGCGTACAATGACGTATATAGGTTTTAAAAAATTAACTTTAAGAATTTCGAGGGGACATTGTACTCTTCATTATGAACAACTTTTACTATGGGACCAAACATGAAATCGCGAAAAAAAAAATCAGCTGCTCCATACATTTTGACGAGTTAAACGAACATAAAAGTAGGGAACAGCTGATTACTTTTTCGCGATTTCAGGTTTGGTCCCATAGTAAAAGTTGTTCATAATGAGGAGTACAATGTTCCCTCAAAATTCTTAAAGTTAATTTTTTAACACCTTATATATTATATACTAGCTTCTGCCAGCGGCTTCGCCCGCGTTTTGAGGATGGGGGGGCCTGGAGTTCTAAGATACAGGCTTAGGCTTAATTTAGACTCCAAATCTCCCAAATTACAAATTCGTTTATTTAGGTTTTTATGTTTTTTCTGCCAAATAACATATTGGATGTTTGAAGTGTAATTTGTGGAGATTAATAAACACTTTTTTGATTTTTGAATGATATGGTTTATAGGACTTAGTATCCAAGGTCATAACATTATATAGAAAAAAAAAATAGACACGAGAACACAATTGTGTATACCTACTATAAAGAATGAGACAGAATAAATGAAAGAATGAATAAATGTTTACCAGCTAATACTTTTCTGATAACAAACGAGCCATAAAAATAGTACAGTAAATGTATCCTCAAGTATCCTACAGATTTGTGCATACTATTTCCACGGAAAGGGGCCATTGACGATCGTAAGGAGTCTGCAAGAGTCACAATCTGTACAGTTTGTAAGCATTCTTAGCATCGATTGTAGCATGAGGCCGATACCGCCTCGTTCGATACTTTCCTGCTATAATGTTGAACTATTCTTTTGGAATTTTCGCAGTGATTTTATAGGGAGTCCTTTAGTAAATGATTAAAATTTGGAGGTTGTAATATACATTGTTTATGGTGTTTCTGAGCGTACTGCTGAATAAAGAGCCAACTGCGATTACAAAAACCAATATTATCCCTTTTAGTAATATCTCCAAAGATGACAATGAAAATCAAAGCATAACAAATACTTGAAAAGGGAAAATTTACAGAGCATAAAAAATGACGCGTCGTTTGTAGGTCTTCTGTGGACCTATGCCTGGAGATGGTCGCGGGATTCAGATTGGCGACATTTGAGGGAGTCCTATGACCCACCATCATCATCATTTCAGCCGAAAAACGTCCACTGTTAGAGACGTTTGTTGCTAATATGCTGATAGTAAAAAATATTAATTTTCATTCGAACCTTTTTATTATTATACTCGTAAATGACAACATAAATTGAAACCCACTCATCTTTAATTCACATAATTAACAAATTATTGACCTACACCCCCACAAAGTTCCTTACAGCAATTTTAATTCCCAAAACCATTACAGGCCTTAAACAACAGTATCACGTGACATTGAGTCATTACGTCCCCGCATATTGTAGGTGAGAAAATACCCCCTAGTTTGTTTTATTCACAATAAATAACGCCAGTGTTGCTAGCATTAATAATCGGGTCAGACTATGAAATTGTTGGTTACCCCTCCATAGCATTGGTTACGGATAGTGCTGTCAATTTCGTGGAACACGGGATTTTGAAACACTATCGATTTTTGATTTGATGAGAAATCGGTTCTTAAGATCAAAAATAACGTTTTATTAATAATATTTATAATACAGGCAAACAAATTAGTTAAAAAGCCAGCATAAAAAATAATATATAATAAAACAAAGTTGGGCGAAGGCAACCCCTGACTGGATTCCAAACAGCAGGAGCCGATGACGCGGTAGGCCCAGAAGGAGATGGTGCGACGATTTGGACTCCTACCTTAAGGATTAGCCAGAAGTAGCTAAGGACAGAGAAGAATGGAATAACGGAAGCGAGGCCTTTGTCCTGCAGTGGGACATAACGGGCTCATAATAATAATTAAACATTAAGATAAAAGAAAACAAATAAAATTACAACATTATTGCAATAAATTACATTACCAGCAGACCGGTTTTTATGAGAATTTAAATATTGTTTACCTATCTTTTCCGCTGCCGAAATTTGCAATCCACGTGTTACAAAATTTAAGGGATGATCATCGTAAAAACATGAAATAAACATAAAATTCATGGTTTTTCGCAGAATTGTCTAACCAGCTCTTTAAACAACTCGATTATAATGTATTTGGGAATTCATACAGCTGTTTATTTCAGGTCCGGAAATCCTCAATTATTTCGGGCCCGGAAAATTAATCATTTTCACTAGTATCGAATATAAATCATCATCATCATCTTCCTGCCCTTGTCCCATCCTATTTGGGGACGGCGCAACACGTTTTTTTCTTCCATTCTATCCTGTCAACCGTCATACTATCACTAACTTCTTTTTCTTTCATATCACTGTTCACACAATCCATCCATCTATTCTTTGGCCTCCCTCTCCCTTTCCACCCATCCGCATGTATACTCATAACTCTTTTAGTAACATATTTTTCATCTCTCCTCTTTTCATGACCATACCAAGACAAACGATTCCCCTTCAACTTTTCAGTCACTGGCGCCACTTTCAAACTTCCTCTAATATATTCATTTCTCACTTTATCCATTCTCGTCACACCACACATCTATCTCAACATTCTCATCTCCGCTACATGCAATCTTTTTTCATCCGTCTTTTTCACAGCCCAACATTCAAATATCGATTCGAAATTCGTCAGAATTCAGAGTAAATCTCTTTTTGATAACGTTTGTCTATAAAATATATATCGCTGCATCTTTAATTCGCTCAACATTGTGAATTTAATTCAAGAAATGTGATTCAATTTCTTGAATTTAAAATAATTTTTCAATCATTTCTGACAAAAGCTGTCATAATAACACATCACTGACAAATTACGTCACGCTATCAGACGAGGCACAATAGGTAATCAGCTCCACTGCTGTTTTGTTGTCAAACGCTAAATTAACTGTGCATTTCGCTTCATTACTGACTTTTATACTGATTGATGTTCAAATAACCTAGTTCCTGTTTCAACGGGTTGGCAAATAACCGAGGAATTTTTGAATAGGGTTAGTAATCGCATACAAATATAGTGAGACAACAACTTGGAGATAGCGTGGGAGAAGAACATCTGGAAGGAATTGAGGGAGGCCTTTGCCCAACAGTGGGACAATAAGAGCTAGGAAAAAAAAGCAGGAAAACAACTTGTCGGATAAAATGGATTATTTATTGGGTCTACCTTTTATAGCAGAACTTTTTACGTCATAATATTGTTTTGCATAACAACGGATAGCATAAACTTCATTTCGCAGAAAATCATTTCGCATACACTCAGTTGTCATACATTCAAAACTCATAATTTTGTTAGTCAGAATCATCTTTAGGCATAATGTTTATATCCATAATAATTAAAAAGCAGAACCATCATATCGCAGAAAATTCACAGTCAGAATCGACTTTTGGCATACATTTTATATCGATAGTCATTAAAAGGCAGAACTGATTTTTTTCTTGGCTTGGATGCATGTAGCATGCAAACAGGCATACAACATGCAAGCAGGCATGCAACATGCAGCATGCATGCAGCATGCATGTAGCATGCAAGCAGGCATGCAACATGCAGCATGCATGCAGCATGCAAGCAGGCATGCAACATGCAGCAGGCATGCAGCATGCAAGCAGGCATGCAACATGCAGCAAGCATTGTTTCTGTCACGGCTCCGGCGCTGCGGGGTTTGGGCGGCGCCACGCGAGCTTATCGTCACAGATGGTTTTAACGCTCACCACCACAGCTTCGGCTTGCTGGCCGGCTTCGCCGGCCAGCCTCAGCCGCGGTGACGGGCCTTCAAACCACCTGCTCCTCAGCTCGCGGGCCGCCCTACCCCTCCGCGCCTACGCGGGTTTAAATTACACTCTAGGGGTAGGGCAGACAAGACTGCGTAAAGTCGGTTTTGCAGCGATTCGTTTCTGTCACAAAATTTTGCAGCACAACGTATTGACTTTTTATGACACAAATTTAATTTAATATTGAAAATGCTACCAATACATGCTATATTTAGAACATTCTATGTCACTTTTGCAGACCATTCGATTTTAAATACATTGCACGTAGGTTATCTAACCATTCGACAGCATAAATTTACTTTATTTAAATTATCAGTTTTATTCCATATATTATAAGTTTTTGATGTTTTGAACACTAATTTTTACAAGAAGATACATCAATTTAAATTTTTGATGTTCAAATATGCACCCATACCAAATAATCGTATCTCTAAATAAATGTTATGCTAAACAAAATTATGCATAATATTAATTATGGCAAAGGTAATTATGCGAAACAAAATTCTGCCAAGATAAAAGTATGCCATTGTAAATTCGGACACGTAAATATTCTGCCAAACAAAAGTTATGCTAAATAATTTTTATGCCTTAAAAATATTCGATTAAATAAGATTATGCCATGTGAGTTATGCCAAATAAAAATCGGAGTATCAAGATTCTGCCAAATAGAAGGCACCCTTATTTATTTAAACACAAAGAAACGACGTTTATTTTGTGTGCTGCAACATAGGAACGATCCTACATCGTAGTATCAAAGTTCTCCACGCGATTAGAACATATACAACCGTTCGAAACCGACTACCTATCGGGCAGTAGCCCGGACCAGATACAACACCCGTCTATCGGCCTGTTTATTCCACTGTTATAAGGAAAAACTTAGGCTACTTAAATTTTGGAAAAATAGGTTTTCCACGCAAAAAAAAATGAAATGGTGACTAAATGGCATTGTGCTGTCTCACGAGTTTAACGAGGACGCAGTTGTGAGTATAAACTATTTAATAAATATAGTCTATCTTACTGGAGCTTAGGTATTGCCTTATTGTGCTGCCGGACAAAAAAAAAACTTCTTGAAATTGTGACCGAAGGACATAGTGCTGTTTAACGAGTTTAACGAAAACGAAGTCAAGGGCACCCGCTATTTAATAAAATATAGTCTATTCCACTAGAGACTCTAAACCGGTATATGCTTGTTGTGTTAAGAATTATGACCCATCCACAAATTGTTGCCAGTAGGCAGCTTAAGCCCCCTGTAGTCGTACCGCAAGATATTTCCTCTCTAAATTGCTTATTAACTTAATAGGCTTATGTAAAGGCAGCTTCCCCCACTGTGAAGCGATCTCTGAAATCTATGTAAATATTTAATACGTTGTCAATAAGACGGCTTGTAACTTTGCGTTCGTGTTCATTAATTATACATTTGTGGAGGTGTATACTGAGGAATTATTTGTGGTTGAATAATCTGATGATAGAAATTAAAAAAGAAGCGATGAAACTATTCTGATACCGTTTTTTTGGTGGTAAATCATTTAGTGATTTCGTGCACCCATGGAAGAAGAGAGAATGTTAGACTTCTATTGACCAAAATCCACCCGTGTTTTTTCAGTTGCCCTTTTTATTCCAGTGGCCCTGAACTGCAAGGGACAACTTACAATAAAAATACTCAAGTGCAACAATTACCATCAACACCGTCATTTCACCTAAAAGACGTCCACTGTTGGATCGATAAGTCTCCCGAAGTGTTGCCACAACGATGGCCCTGCAAATATCTTCATTCCTGATGCGATCAAGCAAGGAAACTCTGACCATAGCTCTTTCCATTGCCCATTGGGTTTTTTTTTTTTTAATTGATATAAACCACTGCTTGACTGCGATCCCACCTGATGGTAAGCGGAGATGCAATCATTGATGGTCAGGCGCACTAGTTTATTAAGAGCCTATTCACTCTAGCCTTGAAGACTCCTAAATTATAGTTGGACGGGTGATTTTAAAACTTCTGATGAGGTTCATTGTGAACGACTACGTTTCAGATATCAAACCCCATGTTAAAAAAGGCCGAAGAAAAGAGTATTTTGCCTTTACAGAACAATGTCGCACTCAAACAAATTCAATCCCACTTCAATTTTATATCTAACAATAAAACTACTCATGCGCTACAATTACTCTACTAAATATCACAAAAAACGTAGAAAAAATAAACGTCTCTAAATCACAATAAAAAGGTCTACGATTTATATAGCCGAAGACAATTTAATATTGCGTCGGACATTCGGCCTCTCGCTATAATCGAATCAAACGACACCCCTTTAGGCTCAACGATAAATAAAAAAATCGCGCCATAAATAACTCTGAAGCTTCAGACCGATTCTAATGAGTTAGAGGGGAGACTCGGGTTGAATCGAAAGTGCCCACCCCTAAACCATTTGTATTCAAACGAACCCGACGGCCGGCCGCATTTTAATTTACTTACTCGAATTAAAACTGCGCGTGATTCGAATCCGATTCCATTTTTACTACGATACTTTATTTTTATCGTTGATTGAAGACGTTCTGTTATTATTAGTCGGCTTTTCTTGAGAACCGATCGGAACTCAATCGATACAAATAATCGGTTACGTTTCCTGAATCGGTTACGTTCGGTAGCATATTTTATAAATTGACGGTAACTTTCTCTGGATCGAATCGGTTCTGCTATCGTTTGTCCTTCCAAATTGCGTATTGAATATCTCTGTTGTACGGGACAGCCCTTTCTGTACAATCGCACAGAAAATGTTTTCATATTTAATATGCGTTTTATTTTATTTTGATTGGAATAACTGTGCTAAAAATAACGTTGTGTAGCTCTCATTAATTTTGTTGTTTCTTTTCATTCGTGGTACTGCAATTTACAAAAAATTAACTATATTTTTTTTATAAACTTTTTAATATTAACTAAACTAAAGAGATTGATTATAGTTGGTGTAATAATCACAGCTCTGATTTTTTGGATTCGTTTTTCATAATAACATTGTTAATTTATATTTATTATTGTATTTCTAATCTAGTTTACCATTATATTGCACCTACCATGTTATATTTCTGCACCACCCTAAAGTCGACTGGTAGAAAATGCCTAAGGCATTAAGTCCACCTTTGTGCAGTGTTTCTTACCAATGCATAAAGTTTTAATAAATAAATTACAATACACATAAAACATAAACAATTCTACACACCACACACTCCACAATCCCTTCCAATAAGCGAGGCAGTTAATTTAAATCGCTGCCACCTACAGATTAGAACGTTTATTGTCTGTCGTGTAGTCGTTATCATCAAATTCGATGTTTATATTTGCACAACAATCCGTTCAGCGACGTTCGTCTCGCTTTGTTGTGGTAATTTCATTAGATGCGGTCACCAACCGTTGAATATTAATAAGAGTTCGTTCAGCACTTTTGTTCTTGATTGTACTGGAGAAAGAATGTAATGTTGGTTATGAAGTTAAATGAAATATTTTGAGGGACGAAGTTGAAATTTTTGAGAGTTGAGTGATCAGAAATAGCTGTGTTTTGAACAGGGCAACGCTTTCTTTTGATGATATGATGGTAAGTGGAAAATTGTAACAGAAATTTTTTAAGATTTTTAGGATATTATAAAAAAGAATGGCGTCTTTGCGATTTAAAAAATCTGTGCTTCGGTATTTTCTACCACGTCATTTTATATAATATAGCATAGTCAGCCTTATAAGGTTCAGGGTTCCTCTCAATGAGAGAGGATGGGCCCAGCGCGGGTTGGTGGATGTCACAAGTCTTTGAAATTTATTTCAAGGAGAATAACATTTTCCGTCATGGTGTTTTTCATTACTGTTTTCCAAGCCGTTGGTCCCGGTTGTGAATTGTAGATATATGTCAGTCGTCACGCATAGTTAGAAGCCAGAAAATCTGACACCAGTTATGCCAAGAGGTGTGTATGTTATTCACTTGCTGGATTGTGCAGGTCTGCTAGGCAGTCGCTCCATGTAAAACACAGGTATTCCACCTCGAGCAATGGGTAGCTCGCCGTCCGACTGTCCGTTAACAGTCTAGACCGAGCACAAGTCGTCGACGGCGCGTAATGTTCCAGGCGCGGCTCAAGAAGATGTCAGCAACCGTAGTAGCCCAGCAGGGTCGAAGCCTACTGGGGCCATGGGTGATGCGAAAGATAACTACAGAGCCCTGGAACGAAGGCAAATTAGGAACATGAGTGGGTTTTAGTCAGTAAAAGTCTGACACGCCCAAGGGCGGGAGATGTCATTAGATGATTTCCCACCCACCTAAAAAAATACCTTAGAAAAAAAAAAAGAAAAGAAAATATGTTTATTTGGCACACCATGATTCATCAATCCACAAATAATAATTGACTTACGAACTAAAATTAAACAATAAAAAATAAGGAGAAGTAAAATTAACAATAACAATATGTCTCACGGCTGCGCCAAATAGGCTTAGGCTGGAAGCTGACTCTAAGCTAATTGGGAAAAGGTTAAGGAGATGAAAATAAACCAAGCATCTATTTCGCTCTATCACTTATTCAAAATTGAAGTCGACCTCAATTTACTCGCTATCTTAAAAAACAAGTTTCATTACAAAAGATTTATTATTCTATGGCATAATGCCTGAAATAGTCACTTAATTATTGACTGAGGCGTATCAGTCTATAATTAAGCAACTATTACAAGTCCAATTACAAGTACTACAAATTATGGTATACGTAATTTGTAATTAAATAATGATGATAACGTAATTACGGACGCAATCTTTTGTATTACGTTAAAATATGATTGGGAAAATTAGGATATCAAATCAGTTTTTGCTTTGAAAGTATCAATTATTTATTATTAAGTTGTTACACGTTAGATAAAGTTATCCTTACATATGAATACTGGAAATATGAAATAACGTTAGGGACATTTACCTAAAATGTAAAAATGTACCTAAAGATGATTGATGTAAGGGTATTTTTCGCAAAATGTCCCTTACGTTAATAAATTCATACTTCTGGTATTGATATTATAAAACAAAGTAGCCCACTGTGTCTGTCTATCTGTATAAACGCGGAACTCAAAAACTTCTAAACAGATTTTGACACAGTTTTCACCCATGGACAGTGATTCGTGACGAAGGTTTAAGTGTATTATAATACATCCTATCATAGAAGAGAAAATTTCCCTCATTGATCTTGTGGTTGCAAGCGCGACTGCTGAGCTTGGGGTCCTTTTTTTTAATTGGGAAAATATGACATTTCTCGCTCTTGGGCGGAGCAAAAAGGTATGTCAGAATTCTACTCACTAAAAATTCACTCTAAAACAAAAAAACAAACTTTACCTCTTTGTAATATTAGTGTAGATCTTGAAAATATATTTAGTATAGAATAGCCTAGTTATCGAGGAAAGATACAGGATACGGTCCGCTCTCATGAGTTGTAGCGTGATATTATCACCACGCTCATGAGAGCAGAGCAGTAAGCAAAAACGTGGGTGAAACCGCACGTGACTGAGCATTGAGATGACGTCAGAACAAAGGAATCGGAGGCGTGGCCTACTCAAGGCGTTCGACGCAAACGAAACGATCGTAACTTGGCTAGGGGGGCAGGAAAGCTAGTATTTTTATAAGACTTTCTTTCTCTACTTAAGTATATAATGAAAAGTTTTCAGAAAGCAATACTAGCACCGGTAGTACATTTCCGTGTAACCGTAATTATTTTGCAATTATTACGAGCAATAAAGGGAAAATAAAACAAACTCCTTTGCAGCTTAAGCCGGGTCCTTATTTGCGTAATTTTTGCATAAAAACGATTAATTATTACTACGCTTATAATTAGGATATTAAGCTAATAAAAAGGTTAATTATGTAAACATTAAAAATAGCTCGTAAAAATATATATGTTACACTTAATATTACTTCCTACTGGTAGTAAAATGTGGAAATTTATAGATACTTTTGTTTGTTTGTTCATCAATCATACTTATCCATCTATAATAATTTTATAAATGTGAAAGTAACTCTGTCTGTCTGTCTGTTACGCTTTCACGCATGAACTGCCGAACCGATTTTGATGAAATTTGGTACGGAGTAAGCTTGAAACTCTAAGAAGGATATAGGCTACTCTTATTATCTGGTTTCGACTTCGACTTTGCGTCCATAATAACCGATTTTCACGCGGACGAAGCATAAGTTTGTAATATGATAAAAGCGAAAGTTCGTGTGCATGTAGACAGGTGCGGTAAAATCCTAAAGGAAGTGTTAGGACAGCTTATATTTAAAAAAAAACTCATGCATCTTTAGTGGACTGTATAATAATGAATAAACTGGTGGAAATACAAAGCGGCACGGCGAGGGAACAGCAATAGTGATCGAAACAAAATGCGCGCACACAGTAGTAAGGTGGAATCACGAGTGTCAGACAACTAGCCAGCCGGACTGCGCCCGCGGCGAGCGCCTCTCCCCGCGCCCTCTGCTCCCACCCGCTGTCGCCCGGCACGTAGTGATATCCACGCACGTTAGAGATGCCTAAACAGTATATTTGTTACTCCTTCACGCTTGAAACCGAACGAATTTGGATGACATTTGGCGCACGGGAAATCATGTCCTGATATAGCACATAAGATATTTTTTATCTTGGCAGTATTATCCCTTGGGATAATTTTCTTTTTTCACGCGAGATTTCATAACAGCTGAACACATTTGACACATGAGAAAACAACAGCATAAATAAGGACGTTATAACATATTTTATTTTAGTAAAAAGTTTCCGTATAATGATTTTAAAGCCCCCTGTATAATTTACGCAAGCGAAACCGGGAGTAAAAATTAGTTGTACCATAAAAATATCTAAGAAATCTTCATCTTGTAAATGATGAAAGATGATTTATGGTCTTCACATTTTTCCCGCGATATAATTAGATTCTACCTTCAGGGTTGCCACTTCCGAAGCGAAAACAATTGAATTGTGTCCTTGAGTTTGATCGATGGGTTTACAGAGTGAAAAATAACTTGAGCATGCGTTTTTACCTGGCTGGGCTAAAATAAGAACACCTACGCGAGTCTCTTTCGTGTAGTATGAGATGATAGGCATTACATTTTTTATATTATAAATGCGAAAGTTTGTGTGTGTATGTATGTTTACTACTTCTTTACACTCAAACGGCTAAATGGATTTCGATGAAACTTGGTGGAACTTTGACTTATCTCAGGAGTATGTTTCTTTGGGATGATATTATACAAAGTAGTGCCTTGCAAATTATCATCACCATTTCAACCGAAAGTCGTCCATTGCTGGACATAGGCCTCCTCCAAGAATCGACACAACGACTGGTTTAGAGCATCTTGCATCCATCAAATTCCCACGAGCAACGAATTCGTCAGGTCACGATGTGGAAGACTTTCTTACGCTGAGTTTTCTGGTACGAGATTACGACTCCAAAACCTTTCGCCCGTATGAATGTCTTCATTCCCGATTCCATCACGCAAGGAAACTCCAAGCAATGTCCTTTTGGTGACTTTTAGGTCTTCTGATGAGGCCCATTGCAAGCGACTTTTCTTGTGTACTATAACGAAATGCTAGCTATTGTTGAGTTGTAAAAGTTTATCTGATTAAACTAACTGGTGCCCACAATTACAAGTCAATTTTTGCGTGGGTCCTTAATTCTCATTCTAAAATAAAAGCTTAAAGTTACTCCTTATAACATCAGCTATCTACCAGTAAAGTTCCGTCGAAATCAGTCCAACCATTTTGGAGATTAGCTGGATCAAATAGAAAGATAGACAAAAATTTTGAAAATTGCTTTTTTGTTATAGGTATCGAATATACTCATATGCTTTTAGTAAAAACAGATGCACCGACAAAAACAGACCAATTTTATTTAAATATGTTACATACTAAAACAATAGTATAATAATTCATTTCGACAGCCCTATTCCGTCACCACGGTAAACACCTCACGGCATCAGGTGGGGTGTAATGTACCAACATAAATGTGCTACCAACATAACATAATTATGTAAATGTGCGTTACGTGAGAACACGATGCTTTATGAACGTGTGCATGTGTGTGCGTGTGCTTTGAAGTGAATTTTACGCCCAAATATATTACTTAGTTTAATGAAAAAAATTTTTTTGGTTGATGTTTTCTTGGGGTAGAACTTCGCGTTTAACGTTTTGGAATTTTAATTTTAGGGCAGTGCGATATTTGTTGATTTTGGTCATAAAGAAATTTATATTTTACTTATACTCCTTTCGAAATATATTTTTACTGTCTGTTCAACCGATTTTGGCTTTTATTGCGTTTGTGGCATGATAACTTGGTATTGTAACCACTGTTTTGCTTTTAATGCTACCCTTATTTTTACGGAATAGAGTCCAAATCGGTTGAACGAACAGTAAAAAAGGCTTGTTTAAGTGCCTAATCTTATTTCGAATGGAGTATAAATTGAAACAGTATCAAAACTAAGGTCTTAAAATAATGGCAATGTACAGAAAGGCTCTGAAAGGCGCACCGTGCGTATAGGTGAGATGTTCTAGCTCGCAGTTCCACCCAAAACGCTCCGAAAGATGGAACTGGGAACCAGGCACTCAGCTTACAAAAGCTAATTGACGTTTCCGAAGAAATTTCATCCATAGGGTTTGGTTTGGTAAGACGACTTGGCTCTCCCATAAG
Organism: Mythimna vitellina; assembly: GCA_949316375.1. Lineage (NCBI taxonomy): Eukaryota > Metazoa > Arthropoda > Insecta > Lepidoptera > Noctuidae > Mythimna > Mythimna vitellina. Next base: position 17,816,853 of record OX438701.1, on the reverse strand, counting down.
ATACATACTAAAGGGCAGCTAATCATTATAGCAACATTGAAAAACAGCGGTCCTGAAACGCAATTGGCAACTGAAGAACACAGGTTTGGTTTTAGTCAGGAAGTTTGACACGCCTTCCCGCTCCACCTTGAGAGCAGTAGAAGGTATTACAAGATTTTCAACCTCAAAAAGAAAAGATACGTTGAGTTCAGATTTATTCCCAAAATCAATGTTATTCCAAATCAGGCGAAACTACCTCTGTTGCAGGAAAATAATACGATCCTGTTGTCACAATAAAAATAAATCACAGTTCGCTGATTAGCGGTAGCTGAACGGAGTAGGTACTCGAAGTCATCCGGCTCGAAGGACCATGAATAACAAGCAATGTTACTTAGACGAAGATATTTAATCAAAAATTGGGTTGAGAACATAATAGTATGATTCTTATCGAAACTATATCTACAACCCGGAAATCTTTAAGTCAAGAGTGAATAGGTTACTTCTAGGTAAGCGCGTTCCATCGTCGACCGCCTCATCGCTTTCCATCAGGTGAGATGGCGGTCAAGCGCGAACCTATCCAGAATAAAAAAAAAAAAAAAAGATTTAAGAAAGTCGTCTCATTTAACAATGCCATCTAGTTACAAAATTTGGTATTAAAATTACTATGGCTTCACAAATAAATACAAGAGTAGACACAATAGTACTACTACTAAATTTACTAACACACAATGATTAAATAGACTGCATTTAATTTGAAGCCAATATTGTATTCTCAATTCGTCGAACTACCACCACAACCTAATTCTCATGAAACAGCGGTCAAATATATACAAAAAAAAAAAACTAACCTACAATAAAAATTTATGTATTGGCAATCCATTAAAATTGATGGATGAAAAGGCTTCAGTAACTACCCCTTATTTACCCAGTAGCCCCAACTTTGACACGTTATTTTCTCTCATGCAATATGCATAGCAATTTGAAGACTGTAGGTACCCCTTACTTCCCTGTAATTGGCGAGTATTAGTCGATTTACTCTGCCTGAAAAAATCCTGAGAAAAAGGAGCTTATTTGCTTTGAGGCTGTGAGTCAAAAGATTTTTTAGATGAGGAAATGTCAAAAGATATCTGATGCCTTGATTTAAGAAGGAGAATTTCAATACGATGAAATTATTGAGTAAATAGATCGCTTCTTCAGTTTATTCTCTGATAATGAAGTGATAATAAACAAAGCAAGCTGTCTTTTTTAGAGCAGTCGTAGCCAAGTGGTAACGGCCCCAACTTATGAGTTGTAGGTCGCGGGTTCAAACCCAGCCAGGCGCATTACTTTGTGTAATTTATTTTCATCACCACTGCTCACAAAACGGTTTAGCATAACATCGTGATGACATGTGACATCCACCAATTTGCACTCGCTCGGGTGGTGGATTACGGCCCATTCCCTCTGCCAGAGAGGAGGCCTGAGTCCCAGCTTATAAGAACATTATAAGATTGATTATAAGCTGTATTTTTAAGATACCCAAAGTAAATTAGAAAGAATTAATAAACCACCGCTATATGTCCGTCCGTCTGTCTGTTAGCGGGCTGAATCTGATAAACCTCAAGACGTAGAGAGTAAAAATTTTCACAGAATGTGCATTTCTATTGCCGATATAACGACAAATAATAAAATTAAAATAAAGTTAAAACGTAAAAGGTGTTCCCTCACAATGCACGTTATTTAGTCGGCGCTCGATTTTGAAATTGTAGTACGGAACCCTACGTGTGCTATTCCGTTTCGCAGTTTTGTTTCTTGTCCTACACTAGGAATAACTCCTAATACTGTATACCTCACGCATTGTGGAAAACCCTCGAATAAAAATACCAAACATAGTATCTCATATTAAGCAAAATTAGACTATATCCGGATCAGACCATCAGCCCCCCTAGTCAAGCTACAACCATTTCGTTTCGATTCTCTTTTCGTCGATCACCTCGAGTCAGCCACGCCTCCGATTCCTTTGTTCTGACATCATCTCAACGTTGTCACGTGGTCAGAACAAAGGAATAGGAGACGTGGCCGACTCGAGGCGATCAACGAAAAGAGAATCGAAACGAAACGGTTGTAACTTGGCTAGGGAGGCAGGATATAGTCTTAATTTTCCCAGCAACGGGATTATCCTACTGAAAGACAGATTTTAATATTGTTGTTGCTTTTTGTGATTATTCAAGACGCTTTCAATAGTTATTCAAGAGAACAACGCCTCGCAATTCTAGTGAAGGTATTTCATATTATTAATTAAACACACTCATCTAGAGGCATGCTCATATTTAATAATACTTCTGTAATCCTCTCTGCTATCAAGATTTTACAAGCAAAACCATCTTCATTTTAAAGCTCATCATCATAAAATAAAATGTTAATTTCTAACATAAAATAATATTTAGGTACTTAGAAATTTTGGTTTTACGATTAGCGATGATGCAATATGTAATCACACTAATATTTGTGAATATGTATGTTTGTTACTCCTTCACGCTGAAACTGCTAAAGGGATCTGGATGAAATTTGATACACAAGTAAAATATGTCCTGAAACAGCAGCTAATTAGATATAAATTGAATAAATGTTAAATTCCAGCCCCCTGTTGGGTATAATGGTCACAATCACAAGCACCTCTGTTGAACACGACAGTAATTCTTTCGACCAATTCCGCATCCCTGTTAAGTATTTATTTATTTATTTAGGTTCACCCACAGCACATAGCACAAGTTCGAAACCTAGCAGGCCCCGTCAATTATGCTGACGGCTCTTTGCGGTGGGCCTGAACCTGGTTTAACCAGGTAGCCCAGGTTTGAGTAACCTATTGCTCACCGTACGCGTGCCTGAAAATTAGGCCTCCTAAGGCGACTGGGGCGCGAATATAGTCTCGAACACGACATCCTGGGTCCGAATCTAAAGTCGAGCAGTGTTTTTGGGGTTTTCTGTTTGATTTCTGAGCAGCAGACCGGAATCTGGATTAGGGTGCCTGGTAGGCTGTAACGGGCTTAAAACTAAAACCTGAGTAAACTATTCATGAGAGAGATGACTAAAGGAACTGCCTATTCCTTTGGGGGACCGCCGAAATGTTATGTTAAATGTAAATGAAATTAAACAATGAAAGAACGTTGGAAAACTAATAAAAAGTAATTTCATTTGAAACAGTCGTTGTGAGGTAACCTACCTGAAACTACAGGGAACATATATATATATATATATATATATATACAGTAATTTTAATGGTCTTTGTTTAATCTTATCAAAGTAATGGCAGGCTTATCTAGAAATTCCCAACATAGCTTTATAAGCTTAATCGTTGAAACAAAATGAAAATGCTTAATCTAACACACACCAAGAGCATAATAGAATAGAAATTACATAAAGAGAGACTTTATGCCGCGGCTTTACTCGCGTGTCCTGGAAAATTAGAAAAATATATTTTTTTTAAAATAGGTATTTGGTCAGCAGACACTAGTAATTTAGTCAGAGGTAAATTTATTATTTGGTATAGGCTCGCGCTTGGCCATTGTCTCACCTGATGGTAGGCAGCAATAATATTAAAAACTTAAATTCAAGTTAACCATTAGCTGCTGTATTACTATTATTACAGCAAATATATTTAATTTCCTTTAATAATCATTTAAAGTATGCCAAAATACCACATAAACCGCTGGCCATTCCATATTGTTTGCTTACCACCAAAAGCAACTCAATTCCCTTGGATTACATTACATTTATATACATATACATATACATAACATTACATTTGCATTATATTATTTACATTTGCTCATGGATAATTTAATTATCGTATCCGTACTTTTCACAAATAAACTGATAACTCGTTAAAATATTATTTTGAAATAAAAGTCGTTGATCTAAGGTGTGTGGTGTTTTTTTTTTTTCTAAGTAGGTAATCATTTATAGGCTTCTTTCGCTTTGAGGCAGAGCGTAAGGGCTTATCGGACAATCACTGACTAAAACCAAACCTGTGTCCTTCAGTTGCCCTTTGTGGTCCCACACCACGGGTTAAAAATAAGAAAAAAGCTAAAAATACAAATATCCTAATCATAAATAGGTCATTACATCAATTTAATCAAAGTCAAAGATTTTTATTTCACACTAGCTTCTGCCAGCGGCTTCGCCTGCGTGAAAATAGGTTAATATGATCTACAATTAATTAGAACATTTTATGGTTTTATCTTTTATAGTTTAGGCAGCGTACGCAAAATAAGTAAATTTTCTGGTTGACTTTTTACACCTTGTGTCCGAAAAACTCAAATATCTTACGGAACCCTATTTTTTTCCAAAATAAAATATAGCCTATGTTACTCTTGGATAATGTAGCTTTTGAATGGTGAAAAAATTTTTAAAATCGGTTCAGTAGTTTTTGAGCCTATTCATTACAAACAAACAAATAAAGTTTTCCTCTTTATAATATTAGTGTAGATAGGCCTAAATGGGCACTTATAAAACGTCAGAAGCTAGTGCACGGTTCCAAATTGATGAATCAGACCTTAAATACAGAAAATAAGCACTGTTGTTACCACCATTCAATTAACTAGCCTATTCCGAGTACAATATACTTCAACTTATACTCTACGTAACTATACGAGTACATTTGCACAATTTTCACGAGCCACGCTAGCGTCGAGAGAGCCATACAATAACAATATAGGTATCTACATAGGGTACGTAACATAGGCACTCTTTATGCAAACTTAGCCGCACATATAATGGCCAGTATATACTGAGACGCGACGCGATGCTGCGGTGCGCTGTGCGAATAGCTGTGTTTGTGATAAAGTCTGAGACCCTACCATGAAGCTCGCCGTCCGACCGTCCGGTAACCGTCCGGACTAAGCCCAAGTCGTCAACGGCGCATACTGTTCCACGCGCGCCTCAAGATTTCAGCAAACCGTAGGGGCCCAGCAGATCGAAACCTACTGGGGCCAAGGGTCTGCTTCTGAAAGGAGGACTCGGCCCCGGTACGAAAAGCAACGAAGAAACAGGAGTGGGTTTTTAGTCAGTAAAAGTCTGACACTATCTCTTACTCCGCCCAAAAGTGGAGGATGTCATTAGATGATTTTCCCACCGAAAAAAAGACCCTACCACGAGCTCTTAACCACTCAAACTCGGGGGTATTATTACGTAATTGCGTGTTTTTACGTAAAACAACAAAAAAAACGGGTTTTTTCAAGAAAAACGAAGTTATAGAGATCAAAATTTTGGCCGAATACATTTCTTACACCCGTGTTTACAATACGACAATTAAGGGTTTTTCAAGTTCATTCAAGTAATACAACCGTATGTACAATTGGAGCTCGAGGGATTGACGCGATCCATTTTACGACCTAAACTAAACTGTTAAAGGGCCGTGCCTTTAATGTTCAGTTGCGCGCTATAGACTCGTCGCAAAGTGCATGTGGCCACGGCATTATGCTGAGCGTTTGGCTGTTTTGGGCGGATGTGGCGCATATTTTCCCTATAGAATATTAATAATTTTGTTTAATTAGTCTAAATATTGCGTCATTTCCCACAATTAAATAATTTTGTCCCATTCTTTTTTTTCCATATAGCGTGATCCCGACGCTTCGCTACTCAGTATGAACTGGCCCTTAGTTACACGAGTCCATAGTAATGTAGCCCATTGTAATGGACAAGAATATCTGATATTGTTGACAATATCTTGTTACCTACATATACAATTATTACAATTGCTATTGTGATGTTGTCAAGTTCCGGGAACACTTCCTCAAAAATGAGTAATGGATATTTATCCAAAATACAAAACAACTTGTAATTTTAATATTACCTTCATTCCGCGACTTTGCTCGTGTGATTCGTCAATAAAAAATATCTTCATTCTTTTTCAAGTCTATGAAAGAGATCGGTAAAGTGGCATGAATGCGCCCAAAGGGCCTACCACGAGCTATTAACGCGATCCATATTACGACCCAAACAACCCCTCTAGCCAAGTTACAACTATTTCGTTTCGTTGATCGCCTCGAGTCGTCCTCGCCTCCTATTCCTTTGTTCGGACCACATGACTGAGTGTTCAGATGACGTCAGAATAAAGGAATCGGAGGCGTGGCCTACTCGAGGTTATCGACGACAAGAGAATCGAAACGAAACGGTTGTAACTTGGCCAGAGAGAGGGACTGAACTGTTAAAGAGAAGGAGCTATATATCTCTTTCTCGCTTGCACGACTGACATATTAACATGTCATGGTAAAACCACGGAATCGCGGAATTGTTTGAAAGAGTTATCGAAGCTTTGATAAGCAAGGTACAACTGAAGAAGCACAGGTGGGTTTTAGCTATAAAAGTCTGACACTCCCTCTCAACCCGTGGGGATTTTATGAAAAGGAAACCCGTGGTCTCAGAATGCATAGGGCAACTGAAAGACACAGGTGTGGTTTTTGCCAGTAAAAGTCAGATACACCCTCTCGCTCTTCCCAGAGCGGGAAAAGTCATTGAATGATGTCCCCCCTTAAAAAGAAACCTCAAAGAGACACACTTTGTGGATCACATCTGTGGATTTATCTTTTCATCATAAGTCACAGCATCTTTATAAACAAAATCAAAACTCACTCACTTTAATCCGTTTAATGTGACACACAAAATTACATGTCATAACGCGACAAAAAAAAATAAAAAAGTATATGCCAAGGTAATTCCGCTAATGCACGCCACACACTGAAGCTCTGCACACAATATTTTGAAGTAATATTGTTTATGGTAAGCAGAAAATCTTGTCACGGCTTTATTTTGCTCATATAAGAGTATTCATGGACCGTGGGATACAGCTGTGGACACACAGGTTGAAAGTTTGATGAACTAAGGATATTGGGAGTAACTTATGGTTTATTGAATTGGATTACTGACGCATTCAAAAGCTTAAAATTCAAATGTAGTCCCGCAATGGGAACGCACACATTTCAATTTGGTGTTGTGAACGTGATTTTATGTGTTACCAGCTTTTGCCCACGGCTTCACCCGTGTACTTAAAATATAGCCGATGTTACTCAGGAATAAAGCAGCTATCTATTGGTGAAAAAATTTTAGCAATCAAACCAGTACTTTCAGAGATCCTACAAACAAAAATAAAAACAAATTACCTTTTTATAATATAAGTGTAAATTGGTTTAATTACATAATGAACGAATCTACACTAATATATTACAACAAATTATATTAGATGGTAACCCTGTTGAAAACGGTTAAATAGTAGCAAAATTAAGCTTTAAGTTAAAAAGTCTATATACCTTTTTTATTTAATTTAACCATTAATATACACTTATAAGTGTGGCTGTAGAGCAGTGGTGGCCGAGTGGTAACGGCCCCGATTTACGAGGTTGCGCGTTCAAACCCAGCCAGGCGTATTACTTTGTGTAATTTATTTCATCACCACTGCTCTTGAAACGGTGAAGGAAACATCGTGAGGAAACCGGCATGTCCTAGAACCAAAAATTCAAAGATATGTGACATCCACCAACCCGCACTGGGCCCGCGTGGTGAAAGACGGCCCAATCCCTATCCTAGAGAGGAGGTCTGGGTCCCAAAAGTGGGAACATTATAAGGCAGACTATGCTATATATAAGTAAAGCTTAGTCGCAAAACGTTCCTTTCACAAAATCTCAAATTTTCAAAATGTTACTGTTGTATTTTGATGGAATTTTGCGTGTATATTTGACTGGGTCCCTGAATGGTCTGAAAATACAATTAGACTCGGTAGGTGGCGCTGCAATCGGATACTCAATTTTTTTTTCTCACAAAAATCCAGCTTTCGTTTAGGACGTCTGTCGAGGCCGCTAGTACCTATTTATTCCTTTGACAAAGAATTAAGATTGTAGTTCAGTCGTCATGAGGGCTAAACAAACAAACAGATTTACCGTTAAATACAAACATGTATCTCTCCAAAACTCCGTATGTCTCAAAATAAGGAGTCAAAATATCAACTGTGACTTTCGCTACAAGATTCGCAAGTGACTTTATGTTTTTATAGTAGCACTAAGTTCTTATAGTTGCCGTGTCTCCGGAATACTTGAATAACTCACTTCGCTCTTGGGTTTATTGCCGAAATACTCGCATTTCATAGAACTAAGAATTTTCGTATTACCTCCGCGTCGCGTATTGGTAATCGTCGTTTGTGCGCTGTTTATTTTTGGAACGATGTTTACATTTATAGTGAGATGATTTTGACGGTAACTTATACATATGTATATCCCTGTGTGTCTCCTGAAGGTGTATAGGAAAAGGGCACAGAAATTATCCCTACATTTTGATTTTTTATTAGTTTGTCTGCCCCAGCTTTTGCCTAAGGTATTAAACAACATTAAGCGTAAGCTTGGGTGGGGCGCGGGCTTTTTTTTTCAGTGGGAAAATCATCTTATGACATCTCCCGTTCTTGGGCGGAACGGAAGATAGTGTCAGACTTTTACTGACTAAAAACCCACTCCTGTTCCTTCGTTGCCTTTCGTACCGGGGCCGAGTCTTCCTTTCAGAATCAGACCCTTGACCCCAGTGGGCTTCCCTCTCCTAGAGAGGAGGTCTGAGTCCCAACAGTGGGAACATTATAAGGCCGACTATGACCATGCTTATTTTTCTTAATTAATCTTATTTATAATTTTTCTGTGGGCCAACTCACAGATTTTTTTTTCCAGAAGAAACTCGTATCTTCTGGTGACACATTAATCATTCCCCGCTTACTGCGATTTACGCATTAAAATTTAAAAAAAATGAGATGATCCTCCTGCGTATAATCAGAGATCTAATACCTCAATACTCAATACTTTATTGCATTCCATATGTACATAGGTGGTATAAAATATAGTCAAGATCAATATGGACCCTGTCGGGCACAGCAAATGTAGGAGAGAGGATGGCGGCAAAGTAACAACCTCATTCCCTCTTCGCGATTAAACACTAAAGAAATTGTTTTAAATGTGTGATGTTTACGTACCTAATTATTCCCAGGACATATCGTAGTTTTGAACAACCTACTAAAATGTGAAGCGTACATTTATTTTGTTGCTTCACATTCCCTGTACATTTCCAACCACATAATATGACTGTATGTAGTCATAAAAGTCGTTGACAACAATGGAAGTCGTCTTGCCATGTAATATATTTTTCAGACTTCTATTAAAGAAAACACCTGGTTCTTACCTGTACTAAATACTACTAGAAAATGTGTTGTTTTTTAAAGTCAGTATACCTTTTTTATGGTGGGTAATCATCGACTTCTTCAGGAGGGTGTGTCAATTTTTTTACTGAATAAAACCACATCTATGCTCCTTCAGTTGCCCTTTTGCGTTCTAGGACCATGGGTATCATTTTTATACTTTTCCCCATGGCCCAAGAAGGCATCAGCCCAACTGGGCCCCTACGTTTTATAGACATCTCTTTGAGTCGTGCATGAAACACGACGCGCCGTCGAAGAATTGGGGCTCGGTTCTTACAAGACGAGCGGACGGCGAGCTACCCATTACTCGTCGTCCGCAAGCCCGGAAATTGCTCTGCTATGCCCGGATCCCGGGGCGTGTTTTATCGCGGCGGCTGGGGCGTGGGGTTGTCCTCCTTTTAGAAGTCTACAATTTTATGCCATTATTTTCGTCAGTTCATTGGTTAACACTTTGTAACTCGTATTTAAGTTTATTGTAAGTTTAATGTTTGTTATTTAGGTTAAGTGTGTTAAAATATTAAAGGCATATTCATTATCGTAAAGTTTAACTTCAATGTTACTGATTAGTTAGTTGCTGATTTAAAATAACGGAGGCGTCGTATTTTAGAAAACCTTGTGAGTGCTCATCTTGAACCCATTTTAGGAAGCATGTAAAATAATTGGCAAATTAAAGAAAAAAAAGGTTAGTATATACTAACGAAAAAATGGATAACTTTAAATTTAAATTTTAAGAAAAAATTACCTTTTTTAAAAGTAGCAGAAATCATTTGTCTATTCTGAACATACACCTTTCAGTATATGCGTTTATTCTTTTACATGTTACCTGAAACCTACCTTTCCAAAACCGCTCTTGTATCTTAGCATGCAAAACATTTCAACGTTTAGAATTGTATCAAATTCCGCAATTGTCATCTTCCGTGTAATCAGAACTACACGAATTCTCAAGCAATTTTACCTACATACCTATCCCAAAACGTCTTAGACCGTACTTCAGCTTTACATACTCTGCAATACTCCATACTCCCAAACGACACAACAAAAACACCACAAGAAAATGTAATCAAAATTCTAGATACGGCATCGTGTTTACAGTGCATTAAAGTACAGCTTTAGGACGCTGCGCTTGCGACTCCATAAACCTCAATGACGTTTTATGCATCATAAAAGTAGAAGTGCACTCTGAGAGCGTACCTCCGCTAATGAACCGCGGTTTTAACGGAGAAGCAACTTATCTAGTGTGGGTACATCTGTGTAGATGGATGTGTGTTGTGGTGTGGGGTGGGGGAGTTGCATAAGGTTTTTAAGTGGTTTTAAATGTGTAACAGTGGAAGCAGAAAGTGCAGATGAGTTATTCCTGACACTGTTCAGTGATTATGAGGTCAAAACCTTGCTGTTTTGGAGTAAACATGTCAACATACCTACATACGACACTCTTATAAGGCAATCTGTGTCCATTACAGGTTGCCTGAAAGAAATCACGGAATGTGATAAGGCTTTAAAGATAAGCATAAGCATAGCATAATCAGCCTTTTAATGTTCCCACTGTTGGGACTCAGGCCTCCGCTCTAGGAGGGAATGGGCCGTAATCCACCACGCAGGTCACATGTCTTCGAATTTTTGGTTCCAGGATATACCGGTTTCCTCACGATGTTTTCCTTCACCGTTTTGAGAGCAGTGGTGATGAAATAAATTACACAAAGTATTGTGTCTGGCTGGGTTTCTACTCGTAAGTCGAGGCCGTTACCACTCGGCCACCACTGCTCTTTAAGTATAATTGGGTGTTATTTATTATCTTGGTATACAATAAAGTGTATATACCTAATAAAATAACTAAATACCTATGAAATTACTAATGAATGATTTCTCTATCACAAACCTAGTGCTTCCAAGGGCCACTTAAAAAATAATTTGTATTGGGGGTCCTAAAATGATGTTTTCCCAGAAATACCTACGTACAAACCTACAAAATAGTCTCTACAACGCAACACTTCCCTTATCAAACGCGCTGAACTAAAATACATAAAAAAAAACTTTTCTACATATATCTTAGACCCAAAAGGGAAAGTCGAATGGAAACCATAGTTGGTGTTTAATGGCCCTTAAGGAAGACTCTATTAGTTGTAACGATAGATCGGATTTATGGACCAATCTCTCATCTTATGTATGAAACATTGAGGGGGATCGCAAGATAGGAAGTGCTTCAGTACAATGTAAATAGCGTTTTTATCGACCAAGGTTTTCTCGGTAAAGATAGCGGTAAAATGTTGTGTGATACTATGTTATTTTTATGTTATAGATGAAAGATATATATACTTACACACACATATAAGAATATAAAAACATGTAACTAGAATAGTGCACATTTTTATAAAACCCAATTAGGAAATTAAGTGTCACTCATAATATTATTTTAAGCACTGAAGTTTTAGGCAAATAATATAGGCATAATAATATAGGTCATCGGAGAGCCTCTCTTCTAGACAGGAGTTGCCATGGCCATCCAGGAAAACTCTAAACAGACTCCGCACCCAAGTTGAGCGCAGCAAAAACAATCTCCATAGATAGGGGTTCTCGGACAGTTCCGATCTTCAGTGTTTATGCGGCGTCTCTCCACAGACCATGTCCCATCTTCCATCCTGCATCACGTGCCCTGTTACCTGTTCATGTACGGACAATACTAATGATAGCATCAGCGGACGATATTACCGTGGCCGAATACAGGGCCAGGCAAGGAATTTAACTAGTTTTGCCATCGATACGCGAAGAAGAAGATAGGCAATAATATGTATATGATGTATATGTAATATTTAGTGTAAGTAAGTATACGGAATCTATCAAAAATATTTTGACTTAGTTTATGTTTTACTATACTTCACATCATTTAAAAACTAAAGTTACATTCTTATACTGATAGCCATAAAGTTCAAAATGTGTCATTGTGAAATCATTATTACTGGTACATAAGCTAGCATAATCAGCCTTATAATATTCCCATTACTGGGAATGGACCTACCTAAGTCAAGAGTGAATAAGTTACTTCTAGGTAAGCGCGCTCCATCGTCGACCGCATCGTCGCTTTCCATTAGGTGAGATAGCGGTCAAGCGCGAACCTATCAAAAATTAAAAAAAAAACTCTCTATAAGAGGTAATGGACCGTAATCCAGCATGCGAGTCTAGTGACGGCTAGTGGATGTCATGTCTTTGAATTTTTACTTCTAGACAAGCTGGTTCTCTCGCGATGTTTTACTTCACCATGTCAAAAGCAGTGGTGATGAAATAAATTACATGTACTTGTAGTAAAGTGCCTAATGGGTTTTGAACCCACGACTCACTATTGGGTGGCCCAGTGCTTTTTAGTAATATCACTTTATCATGAGGTGTTTGCCGACTCATTAACAACCATCCCAAATCTAGAACTCTGAAATTTTTCCAGAGTAATCTTGTATGAAATTGATCACTTCATGATATGGCCAACTAAAACTGGCTAGATAGTTTAAACGTTAACATTTGATGATATGTCAATCCTCGTCTGACTTTATCATTGATGTAGGATTTCAATCATACTAAAAGATCGAAAGAAAGTAAACCAAACGAGGATTGACATATCATCAAACTTTAACGTTTAAAACGATCTGGTCACGACATATACAAAGAATGAGAAAGCGGGGGCCCAAAGTTTGTATGGAATACCTTCATTCCCGTGGGCTACGCCAAAAGCTACTATTGTATAATACCTAAGTAAGCCATTAAATAAACACATAACTTGTATCATCATCTTCCTGCCCTTGTCCCATCTTATTTGGGGTCGGCGCAACACGTTTTTTTCTTCCATTCTATCCTGTCAACCGTCATACTATCACTAACTTCCTTTTCTTTCATATCACTGTTCACACAATCCATCCATCTTTTCTTTGGCGTCCCTCTCCCTCTCCACCCATCCACATGTATACTCATAACTCTTTTAGTAATATGACACATACACATAACTTGTATACGTATCCTAAAACGAAACTCAACTGAATTCTAAAACAATACGACAATATTTGAAACAGCTCGGTTTGACGAAGAATTTAATATGGTACCATTGCGTTGCGAGAGTGACGCGTTGTCCTTGCAGTTTTGCTTATTTCATTGTACTCTAACCACAGGCATTCTTTCTTTAAAAATAAACAATTCCCGGAGCAGTGGTGGTCTAGTGGTAACGGCTCCGACTTACGAGTTGTTGGTCGAGGGTTCGAACCCAACCAGGCGTGTTACTTTATGTAATTTATTTCATCACAACTGTTCTCAAAACGGTGATGGAAAACATCGTGAGGAAACCGGCAATCGGCATGTCCTAGACCCAAAAATTCGAAGACATTTGACCACCAATTCGCACTAGACCCGCCTGGTGGGTTACGGTTTAATCTCTCCCCTGAAGAGGAGGCTGGGTACTGAGTCCCAGCAGTGGAAACATTATAAGGCTGATTATGCTACTGAAACTGTTGGGACTCAGACCTCCTCTCTAGGAGAGGGAGTCGTAGGTACTTATCACAATAATATTATAAAGACGAAAGTTTCTGAGTGTCTGTGTATGTTTGTTACTTCTTCATGCTCAACCCCTGAACGGATTTCAATTAACCTTGGTACTCAAGTAGACCATGTCCTGAAATAGCATATAGGATACATTTTATCCCTGGATGTACGTACCCTTGCGATAATTTTCTACGCGGGCAAATCCGTTGGAAAAAGCAAGTAATTTAATAAAACAACAAAAAGAAAACCCTTTCATAAAAGTGAAAACTCCTACTCCACGCCTGACCCACTCACACACCCTACAAAAACTTTCAAACCCAATCGCACCCACTTACCCTACAGAACCAACCCTTCGCCCCAATTTTTCACAAATTTACAATACATTTTTTTTTTTTATAATCGCCAAAATTTCTAAAGCCTTGTCTACATAAACAAGCAACGAAGCGTAGCACATTAGCCTCGCGGGAGCGGGCGCGATTCATATTAATGTTAGCTATTAAAGGAATGCACGATAAATTCCCTGGGGCGATAGAATACCGATTTATTCGAGTATCGCCCGCGTTCCATGATATATCGCGCCCGCGTGTTCCTCTGACGATGTACCGGTGTTGTGATCATGGCTTTATGCGCCCCGATTAGTTAGGGTTAAGTTTTGGTTGTGTTCGAAAATGGCCGTTTGGGATAAATTGAGATGGTGCGAAAAACGGAAGGTTCATCGATTAGTCGGTTGATTCATTCGCTTCCTCGTTAAATTTTCTGAAATATCGGCATTAGTCTATATCAAGGATGGTGGACCTATGCCCCGCGTGCCAATAGTAGCACGTGGCAATGAAATTCGGGCACACCAATATAAAACTACTTAGCATCGAGGTAATTTCCAACAACAGGAATCACACTGACTTTTACAGACTTTTACCTTGAAAAACGCTTAATTGTCATTTTGTTCGTACGTTTGTACGAAATTTTTTTGGCCAAAAATGTTAGTTTCTATATCTTTGTTTTTTCGAGAAAAATCTAGAAAAGGTTTTTTTTGTGGTTTACGTAAAAAGGTTCAATTACGTAATAATAATACTCCGGGGCACCCGAGGGGTTAAAATTGTAGAAACGTTTCTACACGGAAGAAAAGCGAAAGAAAGAGCTTAAGAAATCGCCAGTAAATAGTTTAAAAAAGAATCAAGGCAATATTAGGTGTGGTGGCTTAAAGTCGTTAGCACAAATAAATGGGATCTTACCGGATTACGTGACAAAGAATTGCCTTCGATTGCATAAAGATGTTCAGGAAAATAGTGGTACTAAGTGGGGAGTTTAGCAGTGGTGTAACGCATGTTACTAAAAAAGTTATGAGTATACATGTAGATGAGTGTAGAGGGAGAGGAAGAGGTAGGCCAAAGAAAAGATGGATGGATTGTGTGAGGAGTGTAATATATTTATTTGCTAAAAAACATGGTATAAAAGGTGGTAAAAAAGGTACAAATATGAGCAAACATGTTTCGCTGAGTATTAGCATGCAAATTTAGTAAGTAAATATCTACATTAATTTCTTTTTTCAATGTAATCCTTTACACAATGAAAACAATTAATCAATAACCATTGATACAATTTTCTTTTTCAATAATCTAATGCCTAGAGGTTTTATATAACTTGGTAACTTATTATATAAGCACACGCACATTGTAACGCAGCTTTTATGATATTTAGTCAACATAGGAATATTGTTTAGAACGAGCCTGTTGGGGTTTCGTCGGTATCGCCGGGTACCGTCGGTGTCGCCGAAAAGGGGGTGATAGCGTGACGGGTGACAGGACAGAATGGTAGACAAATAACGTGTTGCGCCGACCCCAAGTAATATGTGATAAGGACAGACAGAAGAAGAAGTGGAGAGTTTAGCAAATAATCCCATCTGTGAATTAGTAGAGGTAATTTACAGTCACAGTTTATCGGGGAAGGTAAGGTTTCAAAGCGGTAATTTGCGTTCGTGCAATGAAATAATGCAGGTACGATTAGCTGTATAAGTGAGGAAGGTCCATAATGTCGGTGGTCCGTATTGCCGTAGGAATGAGCCAACAATACGGCCTGTTCTTTCACATAGAGAGGAGGTCCGTATCCCAGTAGTGGGAAAGTAAGAACTTGATTTTATTTTTAACCAGCTTTTTATTATTGAGAGCCTTTTTTTATTTATTTATTTATCTATTATATTCTTTTTTGCATAAAAACAAGTGCAATAAGCGGTCTTGCCGCACAAGGCAATATTTTATAGACCACCTTTGGATGGACTGAATGATAGGAGACAGATTTAGGGTTGTCAGTGTACAAACATCGGATATAATACCAATTGGACATAATATTACAAAATATAAACAAACAATAACAAATATATCATTGAGTCTGGAGAAGGAAAATTAGAGTGGAAAGTAATGCTCCATTTGGTGCTTTACTGTTGTTAGGAAATATTTAATTAGAGAAAAGGTTTAGATTGAGCTGAGAGGCCATTGGCAATGATGCGCTCGTCGAGTCGAATCTTCAAATTCTTGAGCATCGACGCAAAATTGCAAGCCTGTCGGTTTTCTACCGGCTGCATTTCGTGCATCAGAATTGCATAGTCTAATTCCGCCAAGCCCATTCCATTACCGGATCACCGGCGTACGACGACGCGCCACCAGTACATCCTACCCATACGCACAAAACGTTTTGGGAACACCATCATTGTGCGGACAGCTAAGGAGTGTAATTCTCAGCTGGAGTATCTGTTTCCTGATAGCTACTATCTAGAGATCTTTAAGTCAAGAGTTAATAGGTTACTTCTAGGCAAGTGCGTTCCATCGTCGACCACATCAGTGCTTTCCATCAGGTGAGATAGTGGTCAAGCACAAGCCTATCAGCTCTTAACAAAACCGGGCAAGTACGAATCGGACTCGCGCACTCAGGGTTCCGTACAAACTTACCTATAAAAACATTTCAATTACCGAATTGACGGCTGTACCTTTCTTTTTCGTTAACTCTAAAGTTTGATTTTTTTCGCAGCTTCAAGGGACCGCAAACTTGAGTATATGGTTTTAATTTCAACTCGATACCTCCACGCGTTCCCAAGATAAAGGGTCTTTGACAGACAGACAAGAAAGTGATCCTATAAGGATTCCGTTTTTTTTTTCTTTTTAGGTACGGAACCCTTAAAAAATAACTCTTGTACCTCTGGATCAAGTGTGAAGTAGTTTCAGACTTATACTGACTAAAATCTGTGTTTCTTAAGTTGCTCTTTGAGTTCCAGGGCTGTGGTGACATTTTGAACCCAAAGACCCTTAAGTTACTGCAACAGCAATCATACCAGAACTTCTGAGTTAGTCTTTTAACATTTCCCTGTATTTTTTTCTCACTTCGCCTTTGAGGGGCTTCGCTTTGTTTTGCGTCTATTGTTCTTGTAGTGTTTATTTTTGACCTTTTTGTGCGAGTCGACTGCCATTCATTAGTGGCATTTGTTGGTAGGACTGAGTTCTGAGTGATGTGTAGTTAAGTTTGTTATTATGGTGACTAGTTACAAAGAGAAGACTAGTTAGTAGCTTCTGGCAGATACAGTTTTTACAAGCTTTTATTTAATTTGCAATGTTTAAGTGTATGTTTGTTTATTTAGTATACTAGTTTCTACTAGCGATTTATCCCAGTAGAATAAATTTCTATTCTAGGATATGGTCTAGATGTCTGCTAAATATCATCGTAATCCGATTAGCCGTTTAAGCGTAATGATAGCAACAAAGACACATATAGCATAGCATAGTCGGCCTTATAATGTTCCCACTGCTGGGACGCAGGCCTCCTTTCTAAGAGAGGGAACGGGCCGTAATCCACCACGCGGGCCCAGTGCGGGTTGGTAGATGTCACATGTCTTTTAAATTTTGGTTCTAGGACATGCCGGTTTCCTCACGATGTTTTCCTTCACCGGTTTAAGAGCAGTGGTGATGAAATAAATTACACAAAGTAATGCGCCTGGCTGGGTTTGAACCCACGACCTACAACTCGTAAGTCGGAGCCGTTATCACTCGGACACTACTGCTCTCAAAGACACACAAATACATACTAACTTGCACTCACATGGGCGAAGCTGCTAGCAGCGGCAGTTAAATAAGGAAATAAGTTAATTGTAATAGTAACCATGTTTTAAGGAACACAAGCAAATTTGAATAGAAAACCACTTCAAATTTACATACGCCATAAAACTAGCCACTCAAAGTATCTTCCCTACAGAAGCTTGAAACAACAATAGGGTATTGAGTGCTCCGTTTGCAGCACACTGAAGTACTGTAGAGTATTACCTAGTAGCTATCACAGAACCAACCGACGGGTTACCCATTGTCTAGAAGCACTGTAGTAATCAATTCGCCTCGATTGGCCGCCGCAAGTCGTGTTGTATGTGGGGTAGCTCAACACTGAAACTAGATTTTTGTCTGTGTCTGTCTGCTTTTGTTCTTGATAGTCGTGTAGTATGTTTGTGATGACGGTTAGAGTAACTAGATCGCAGTGTGAATCCTTTGAATGCATCGAAGGATTGGAACAATTTGCCTGATACGGTATTCCCGTCAGATTATAATTTGCGTTCTTTAAGGCTAGAGTGAATAGACTCTTAATAATCTAGTGCGGGTCACCACCATTGATTGCATTACTGCTTACCGATCAGATCGGGACCGCAGTCAAACACTAGTTTACATCAATGTAAAAAAAAACCGCATGTTTAAGGTTTTTTTTTTTTGCAGTCACTATTTACGGTTTAATTTAACAATCGTAGTCATAGGATCACACACACGTGTCTCACATGGTGGACATATCCGTTTTGAATTTGTTTATTCTGTCCTATGTCCTACCTATATTTCTAGTTGCATGGCAGGCGGTCGCCTCTTTCTACGAAGCAGTAATGCTAGCGAATGAGGCCGCCGCCGGGATCCCGAACCCAATTTTCAGGCACTGTAGGCGTGTGCTTGCGAACAATGCTATGGGTAACTCGCCGTCCGATCGTCCGGTAACCGCGCGGACTGAGCCCGTGTCATCGACCGCGCGTAGTGTCCCACGCGCGCTTTCATTCCGACCTGTGTCCTGCTTATACTTCTATTCGGCGTATTGGGCCTCGTGTATCGGCAGTACACAACTTCCAGTCTCGTCATTAATATTTCTAGCCAGCATCCTGCCCCCGATACATTACTCCTTGCACTAGAAAATTCAAAAGAAACTCGTTTCTATTCGAGATCGTAACATAAAGGGGTACTCCCATTATCCATTTTTATCGTGTCTTCATACAATGAAACTCGGTATGAATAATGGTTGAACTATATACGTCAGTGAACTGAGATATAAATCTTTCAATAATCGATGTTGTTCCGATGTTTATTTATTGCAGCGATGCTGGAGTATCGAGATCTCGGGAGTATTTTTTCTCTTGGTTATAACAATGGCTGATTTATTGTTTCGTTGCCAGGTTAGGCCTTTGTTGTGGTTTTGATCTTTGGGATGCTGCAGGGAAGTTTGTGCAGTAAGGTAGGGAGCAATATTGTGGCAGAATATTGTAGTGTTTGCTTAGTTTACCGTAAAATGCGTACTTTTTATTTATTTATTTTATTTTACAGAAGGCTTACAAACAAACAAACCAGTGATATAAAGAGTGTATTATTAACGAATAGCTATTTTTATTAATTAATTACTAACTTCACATTGATTCAAAAATTCGATTAAATGTACATATAAATTAATTTGGTATCTATTGTGCTATTTTTTTATTCTGACGTGGGTGAAGTCGCGGGCACCAGCTAGTACCTATAATAAGTGGAAAAAGTATAAACCATAGCACCTTTTCCGCAAACTTATTTCCCCAATACAATCACAAAAATATGAAACACACTCTTAGCACAACGTAACAAAACTACCATATTACTACCCCACTCAAATACCAAGTGCTACCTAAGTATCGTGAAGCAAATAGGGGTATTATTGTTGTGAGGTACTGACTAATCGGACACAGTGTCCGAATCGACACAGTTTTATTTTCAATATTTTTTCACTGACTATTCGGACACCACCAAATTTATTGAAGCTATTTCGTACTGTTAGTTAAAAAAAGGTTTAAAATATATAAATTTATTACTGGAAAATGCCGCCTTAAATCCAGCCTAAAGTATTTTTGGTAACGCTTTTTTTTCCCATACATTATATTTTAAAACTTTTTGTCTGACTGTACTAAACAGTGTGTGTCCGGATTGTCAGTGAAAAAAAAAATCGAAATAAAAATGTGCCAATTCAGACACTGTGTCCGAATCGTCAGTAAGACATTGTTGTATTTGATCACGTCCATGTTTACTTAGGTCAATTTTTATTGACCAGTATTTACGTGTTGGTTACTTCTTTACGGATTGTTTGTTTTTGTGGTCTTATGAACGTTAACCATGTGTTTATGTGTCCTAGATTAATAAAGAGCAAGACTTGTAGCTGTTTGCACGTTTCAATGTGGTCATTTTTGTAAGGTTAAAGTTTTTTGGAGCTATATTTGCTTAAGACCAGTGTTTTCTGATATCTACAACCTAAGGGTCGTAAGCGGTCGTAATAGCGTACTTTTACTTCTAGGCAAGCGTGCTCCATCGTCGGCCACATCATCGCTTACCATCAGGTCAAGCGCGAGCCTATACATAATAAAAAAACTGGTTAAGAGCGAGTCGGACTCGCGCACTGAGGGTTCTGTTCAAACTTACCTAGGTAAATAGTTCAATTCCCGAATGTCGTCTCGCAGTTTTTTTTTGTGACGTAACAATGAATTTACTGTTTTCAGATTTATTCCTATACCTGTGTTGTGCTGTTGTTGTACCTTGCATCTTATGAATTGTACCTTATATCTTATGAATTTTGATTCCCTTGAGAGTGTCGAAATACAAGTTTTTTGCGACATAAACGACCGTTTTTTTTTTCGTTAACTTAAAAGTTTAATTTTTTCATAGCTTAAAGGGAGTGTAAACCTGAGTATATGGTTTTAATTTCAACTTGATACCTCCACCCGTTCCCAAGATAAAGGGTCTTAAGAGACAGACAGATGGACAACAAAGAGATCCTATTAGGAGTTCCATTTTTTCCTTTTGAAGTATGGAATCCTAAAAAGAACTATTTTGTGGTTATTCAAAATCTAGAGAGCCATTGTTTTGTGATATACCGATTTAAAGATATACGGAACAGGTTATAAAGCCTCACAAATCTCTATTGAAAATAGAGGATCTACCGACCAAGAAGGAGCAACAGCCTGATAGTTGGTTTCGGACTGTTATATATCTGTTTTTTTTTTTATTTGATATAAACCAGTGCTTGACTGCGATCCCACCTGAGGGTAAGCAGTGATGCAATCATTGATGGTGAGGCGCACTAGTTTATTAAGAGCCTATTCTCTGTAGTTGGACGGGAAGACCACGGCAGACATATTGTTCCAGTTTTTCCATGTACGTGGTATAAACGACGAAGCGAAACGCTTAGTCCGGACCGTTAAAGTTTCAATAACGTAAGGGTGGATACTCGCCGTACGTCGGCTTGTCCGATGGACAATGTCAATAGTATGTTCTAATTGTGTGGAACACTGATATCGCGATGCAGGTTTTTGAATTTTAAGTTCTTATGTGGCGACATAGGTGTTGCTACACCAATTTTCGTTGTGAAAGTATGTTCCCTTGAGATAGCGAATTTCTACACGCAGGCAAAGTCGCTAGCCGAAGCTAGTTATATTTATTACTCGGAAAAGCCGTTATAACTTCAGTTCATTCATAATTAATTATAATAGAAATTAGCATTATGAAGGTTTTGTTATGTTCTATAGATTCAAGATTCAAAGCATTTACAGGCACTTTTGAAATGTCAAGAAGTGAGTCAGGCAGAAAAAGGATGCTAATTGCACATTCTAAAGCGTAGATCTCTATGGAAAATGTGCAAGAAACCCCATGGACACTCTTTTCAATCATGTTATGTATTACAAGTATCTCGGTTACATGTTTATACATAAGTGTATTTTGTTATTATCACTGTTTAAATTAAATACTGTCTTCCAATTTCTATAACTGTTACCCAACCAATAAATATACATCATTGGGGCGGAACCCGGGGCCCTGGGGCGGAACCCGGGGCCCTGGGACGAAGGCAACGAAGGAACAGGAGTGGGTTTTTAGTCAGTAAGAGTCTGACACTATCTCCCGCTCCGCCCAAGAGCGGGGATGTCATAAGGATGATTTTACCACCCAATAAAAAAAAAGGTACATCATTAGACACATCATCATTAGAAAAGATGGATGGATTGTGTGAAGAGTGATATGAAAGAAAAGGAAGTTAGTGATAGCATGACGAGTGACAGAGCAGAGTGGAAGAAAAAAACGTGTTGCGCCGACCCCAAATAACACGGGACAAGGGCAGGAAGATGATGATGATGAGGTACATAAATTACTTGTGACTTCAGTCATTTGTTCATGACAATTACCATTTACAATAGTTTGTTTTGATTGCAATTTGCTAATTAATTTACAGCAACCATTTGAAACTCCTTAAATTATGGACTATCTGATAATGAACATGCCTACTCACCGATTGTAGCCAAAATTGTTTAAGCGTACATTTATTGTCATAACAAATTATTTACGAAATTTCAGTTGTTGAGACTGTTAAATATTAAGATATATTTTATCAATAGTGTAATTTTTTTAAACTAATTTATTATAAGAAAACTCCATAAATTGTATTTTGAACCCGATTCCTGAATTTAGAATTGAAAATTGAGTCTCTACTTTAGCCTTAAGACATCAACATAGTCATAAATGTATGTAGGTATTTTGAAACTTTCTAAACTTAAAATTCCTAATTCAGGAACCGGCCCTTAGTATTTAAGATGCTCATAATTATGATATACCAAAAAATACGTAAAACACGTCACAACCTCAGAATTCAAATTAAAACTAAAAACACAATCGCAAAAATACGACAACCGCCCCGCGCCCAAAAACAATTATTCTTAACAGACGAAGAAGAGACGGAGCCCCCAGAAGTATTAGTGACAGAAGAGATAGAAGAAGCACCACTGCCCCCGATCCTGGCGCCGCAAATGCCAACAGTCAACGATACTGGCAATATTTATATTCGATATTTGACACGTAAGTTTTGTGACAAAGGATTCTTCTGTTTCAGGGACATACAGCGTGATTGGAGATCATCGGCCAAATAATATTGCTAAAAAAGTTTATTTTTTAGTTTTTATTAACGTTTTGTTTTAGTTTTTAATTTTCATGCTGTGTGGTATTGTTATTTATAGACATATAAACTGTCAAAGAACCATAAATAAAATAAAAATCCCCCCACCCCATTTTTTACTGAACATCAGCCTGCAGTTATCCATATTTTTCGGCGTCCAAATTGAATTATGCAAAAGAGAACTCTCCCGTACAGTTCAATATAATAAATTTCATACAGTTTAAGTTGCAATACACTTCTATTCGACCCGCAAAACCGGTTATATCCGGAAACGTTCAGATTATTGTCATAAATTGTCTATGCGGATATGTGCGACCGAGTGGCGTATGCACATTTCGATTAACTCTATTGGAGAACGTAATGAAATGCCCCTGTATAATAAAATTAAATCCGATGATGTCATAAATTGATTACACAGACATAATAATTCGAAATAAAAAATTTCGTTACACGCTTTGCTTTAAATGGCTTTTGTTATTGGATTTGTATTGTTGTGTTCGATGGCAATTTATTGGTAATGAAAATATTGAGAGCTCTGATTAACCGATTTGGCTTATTGAAAAGCAAATGGAGAATGGCTAAAAAGAGTAACCAAATCATAAGCAATTAGCATTAAAATACTGGCAACTTACACACTCAAAAATTAAAAAATATATTGAATTCCAAAATCAAACAACCCTTCTTCCATTTAATTTTAAATTTACATTCTAAATAGTGTTGGGCTCACCTCGTCGATTTTTTATGTCATTGCAAACGAGCATTGAGTCAGCAACTCAGCATTATCGAATCGAAGTGCTATCATAAAGCAATCGAGATGGCAACGACACGATTTCGTTCAGCTGAATAATGAATACTCGATAATAATTGATCGCGATATTTCTCTTTGTTGTTCGAGTTTCACGTTTGCGCGAACTTTATGACGTCATACACGGTAATTGGTATCAACCGTCGAACGTGCAATGATTGACGAGCGTGAGTGAGGTTTTTTTGAGCATTAGACGCATTAATAATGATGAAGAAATGGATTAGGGCATAACTTTGATGAGGCTTAATATTTATAGATTAAAATCGACATCTTAAAAAAATACAAATTGCAGTTTACAAGAAGTTTTTTTTCTTGATAAAGTTTTGCCTCTAAAAACATTCTCAGTCTTCCACATCTACTAAATTCTAGTTGCTTTTTTCAATAGCTTATCTTGATAGCTGATAAACAAATGAAAATTGATAACTTAACCTTAGTTTAAGGTAGGTAGAGGTCAAATAGTCGTTATGCACCAAGGAATTTGCTTTGGCTACCGCATAATGAGCATAAACTGCAAGATTAGGCAATATTAGTCTAATAAACGAGATATTTTAAGACCATACACATATCTGTATTCTTTGGATTTGTTATTTGTTTTTAATAAAACGTTGCCCCTCACTAGGAATTACTCTTCTATCGTGACGTATTCATCGATACAAGACACTCAGACCCGGAAAAACTTTTTATCAACGAACAACAAACCGATCTAAGTCTGTGCAAATACTTAATTTATTTACGACATGCTCACCGGATCTTCATACAGCCTGATATAATCAACCGATGAAGCCTAAGTAATATATCAAGTAGCACACAATTTTATTTATTTAAACTTCACGTACAGTGGTGGTTCTTAGGAGGACTTAATGCCACAAGGACTTCTCTGCAAATCAACCATTGGGTTAAAAAAGACAACAGTAGGTCTGCACAATAAATTACAGACCTTTAAAATAGAAAGTAGTGTCGTTAAATTAAGTTGCATAAAATACGTATATATGCAATACATGTATATGTTGTATATGTGTGTAATTTTAATATAAAATAAAAGTTATCTACATCGATTTTATACTTTTTACGTGATGCGCGCACACCTAAAAGCCTCTACAGATTTCTTGAATATACAGATAACTCTTATGAAATCGCACCAACCACACTCCGAGCGTCATCAATTTAGCAATTCAACTCCGTTCAGTGGCGTCTAGACTCGCCGTAATTTAATCCAGTTAGGCAGGCGCGAATGTCGCGACTAAACAAAAATGGCCGACTTTTTTCTGAATGCGTGCGTCGGCACGTACAGGGCTGGCCGTTTCAATCCTGCTCACATATGGAACGTGATCATTCACCTCTGCCGTCGTGGAATAAACATATCCGTCATAGTTTTCCCTGGCGCTCCAGGCGACGTGATTCTAAAGCAAATATTTGAATAGGCTAGGTGCGTTGGACGATACCTGGATTGCAGTTAATGTGAGAATTGCAAAGTGGATAGTAGACGGTTGTAACGGTTTTTTATTTTATTTGTGAAATTATCTTATGACTTATCGTGTCAGTTCTCTTTGAGACACGTGTGGAATTCTATGCACCATCGACGACTTTGACTCAGTTCTTACCGGACAATTGGACAGCGAGCTACTGCTCATCGTCCATTATTTGTAACTTTCTAGCCTGTTTATTGCTAAGACTACTAGAAGTAATTGATTTATTTATTCCTGCGCTAACATTATGAGTTGATGTTGATTTAGAATGACGTCACACAGCTAACTATGCATTGTCATCTGAAAAAAACGTGCATGCAAAATTTCAGCTCAATCGTTTGAAGATATCTGCTTCAAAACTGAGTTGCAAGATTCCACCCGCACAAATATAGTTACATACATATATTGCTAGTTAAATAAAAGCAATCAAACGTCGTTTCTTCTCTAATTGTTACAGATGACGATTAATATTACAATGAAAACATGGCATTACACATTAGCAGTAATAAATACTATGCTTCATAAAACACTGTCTGTCAAATTAATAGAAGTACCCTATTAATGGTCAGAATAGTGATGAGCCATAAAAATCTTTTTCATTATCTTTTGTAATTAGACATCGAATGTGGTGCCATTAAGTGTGCCAGCGGGTCGTAAGTGTAAATTTAGATGGCGCTTTTATTTGCGCCACGAACGAAAAGGATTGTCCACTATTAAAAAAAAGAACGGGGGTTTTATTTAAGACTGGGTGGTGCAAGGAATAAATAGTTTTCGAAGCAAAACAATAAATGCTTTGTGTAGACTCAGGCAACACCTATGTTTAATTTTTTTTTCACCTAACCGTGAGTGGCCTCCTTCTAGACAAATGCTTCCCATGTGCTTCCAGATTTTCTTCACCAGCGCCATGTCGAACCAGTCCTCATGGTACACGTATACCTAGATCATTTTGCAATTTTATCTCGGCCAGTTTTGAAACCACTCCTTATAAGGTTAAAAAATATATCAATTTTAATAAGCAAATAGCATAATTTTTCCACGCTGGGACTCAGGCCTTCTCTCTAGGAGTGGGCCGTAATTCAACACGTGGGCCCAGTGCGGGTTGGTGGATGTCATATGTCTTTAAATTTCTGGTTCTTGGACATGGATGGATGCAAGACGCACAGGTCCGTTCATTGTGGTGACACTTGGAGGAGGCCAATGTCTAACAGTGGACGTCTTTCGGCTGAAATGATGAAACAGTATTTATCCAACCATATTACGAAATCAAAGCTCTTCAAACGTATATTAACGAACCATCTTTAAGCCACATATATAAGAGTACAGAAAGTTTGTGACTGTACACCTACGTTATTCCACGTTACGTTAGTTGTTTATTGGCCGCAAATTCGCCCGAACCTCGCCCTGGGAACCGACTCCGTTATTCAGTATGAATTGTTTCATATTCCCCTCGTATCCTCCGATATCGCGCTCAGATCCGATCAACCTTTTTTATTCTCTAATCTGGACCCCTCCACAGTGTCCGTTCCATGAATATATTAACTCCTGTATGACAGTTCTCGAAAAAATACGTTACGATTAATGTCGCATCGATCGTATTGCCCTCGGGACGATACGTGGAATTAAATGGCATTTCATTTTCTAGTTCAGGAATCAAACGCTCCCGCGGCGTTTGGCCAATGTTCTTTTCAAGATGGGCCCTTCAGATAGGTATTTTTGTTCCGGATCGTTGAACGGGACAGCGAAGAAGTCGCTTTACGTGTACATAATTGTTTCGTAGCTGAACTCGCATTTTTCGACAAGATAATGCCATTAATCTCGTCGTGAATAATGAAAATGTACCGCGGGACTCTCAGTTCCTGTGTAATTTTGTGGAAAACAATTCCGTGGAATTGTCTCCGTGTGTCGCAAGAGCTGGAACTTTCCGACAACTTTCAGCGACTCTTCGCTCAAGAAATTAAATTTATTTGCCGTAACTGTTTTGAGTGGGTTACGTACAGGAAATCGTACTCGCAAATCTGATTTAAATAGTTGGAGTGCACCTAAACACAGTTTCACGATGACGAGATTAGGTACTCAAGCTTCTTTCACGTGGCTCACTATCTTTATATATATAATTCTTCTGGACGTGTGTTTGTCACCTTACTCCTCCTAAACGGCTTGACCGATTTGGATAAATTTTGTACGTATGAGTGGGGCCTTGTATGGTTTGAAAGTACAATAGGACTCGGTAGGCAGTGCTGTAATCGGGTTCTCAAATTTTTATTCTTCGACTGGCTTGTTGGTCTAGTGGTTAGTGGCCCTGATTGCTATGCCGGAGGTCCTGGGTTCAATTTCCACCCAGCACAAATGTTTGTGTGATGAACACGATCATCAGTTCTGTGTCTGGGAAAAATACAAAGGGTAACAAAGGACATAAGTCTGGTTTTACCAATCAACCTGTGGTTTAAAAGGGCTACACTGTGGTAGGTGTGCACAATAAATAATAATAATAAGAGATATTTAAAACGAAATAAGTATCATTTAGATTAGACACACAATTTAAGCTAAAATAACTAATTAAAATAACTCAAAATATAATATCTTGTTTGAGAACAAACTAAAATTAAGAGGATTTTAAGTAGTAGTTCCACTATTCTATTTTTATTATTTCTACACAAAGCGACCGTTGTCCAACCCTCAGGGAAATCAGAATTTTGCTGTGTAATGTCATGGTGCTTGTGAATAGGCAAAATTGTATGCTCAGCCTCAGGTATTTATTATTTTTAAAATCTTTAGTGCTGGTTACGACATATTGTAATTATATTTATGGTTCTTTGTTAATGATATAGTGAGTTATAATACTATCTACCATACAGCAAAAATCCGTTGTAATTTGTATTTTTTTTTATTGTTTTGTATTTATGTTGATTATTTACTTTTGTGACAAATTACTCTGTACTTTGAACCTATATTGTTTTATTTTGTATTTTTTTTTTACAACTGTATAAAACTATGTAATTCCATTTTCTTTCAGCACTTTTAATAAATAGTTAAATTAAAGCCTTACATGTAACTACATAAAGACCTTTTTTCCTTCTCAGATCCGCCCGAGATCACAATCCGGCCCCGCAACCTGCAGGTCCGAGCGAACGGGATCGCAGCGTTCTACTGCGCCGCTCGTGGAGACCCCATACCCAACATACAGTGGAGGAAGAACGGCAAACGAGTTTCTAGTGAGTATCCCATACGTATTTATAGCACAATGCCGTTTGGTCCCAATAAGGAAGTTTTTTTGTGCGGTACCTACCCTAATTCCTTTTCTAGAATAAAAGTAGCCTAAGTTACTCCTTATCTATAAGTCTGCCACAATCGGTCCAGCCGTTTCGGACATTAGCTGGAACAAACAGACAGAGAGACCGACTTTATTTTTGTGCGGTACTTACCCTATTTATTTTTTTAGAATAACAATAGCCTAAGTTACTCCTTATCTATCAGTGGAAGTCTGTCAAAATCGGTCCAGCCGTTTCAGAGATTAGGAATCTGGAACAAACGGACAGAAAGACTGACTTTATTGTATTTTTGTTACTAATAAACTATTACTTTTGTTAACTAATCCTCATTTCAGTTGAAAGACATTTACTGCAAGATATATCCAGCGGTAATCAACGTCTTCCATCAAGCAACGTCACCAGCGGATGCTGTGACCGTCACCAGGTTATTGTCCCTACTTGTTCCCTCAAGCAGGAATAATAAGCTGGTGATGGTTGCGCATGCCAGTACTGCGTCTTCGGGTTTGCTGTTGCTACTTAAGAAGAACTTTTGTCTAAAAACCATAACCATCAATTTGGTCATTAAGAAAATCGTCAATCTTGTAATAAGTTTTCATAATTAAAAATTCATTTAGCACCCTTTTAAATTCTAATGCTGTCATATTTTTTATATAGTTAGGAACTTTATTGTGACTTACTGCAGACCCTCCGCCCTTCTCTACTATTGTATTTGGTTTTGTTTGAAAACCATAGTAAGGTGTATCGACCATTTAAAAACTAAGTCTGTAGGACTTGCTAGGCTTTATTTATGTTAAAGTGACTTATTTGGTTTTAAAGTGATCACGAGACAGTGACTGATTTACTTACAAGGTATCGATGCTTAAATATGTTTATTTTTATAAAAGTTTAAAAAGCTGGTGTTTTTGTATTTGGTAGGCATTTATAAGATTAGATTTTGTAATAAAACGATTTTTGTAAAAAGTGTTCCTTGGTTTTGAAATGGGACTGCCGAGCTAGGCATTTCCAGAAATGATCGACTTCCTCCAAGCGTCGCCGCCAATGAATATACGTGCCCGTCACCAGGTTATTGTACCTACTTGTTCCCTCAAGCAGGAATAATAAGCTGGTGATGGTTGCGCATACCAGTACTGCGTCTTCGGGGTTGCTGCTGCTACTTCAGTATCTTTGTCTATCAACCATGTAAGCGATATGCCCTAACACTAAATAACTTTTCTTCTTTTCAGTCAAATAATATTCGTTTCTAGCTGCGGTTGTCCTATTTCAAAAACCAGTAAGAACTTAAAACGACAGGAGAACGAATAAACGTATAATAGGTCTGAAAATGTGCAGTGGTGGCCGAGTGGTAACGGCCCCGACTTACAAGTTGTAGGTCACGGGTTCAAACCCAGTCAGGCGCATTACTTTGAGTAATTTATTTCATCACCACTGCTCTCAAAACGGTGAAGGAAAACATCGTGAGGAAACCGGCATGTCCTAGAACCAAAAATTCGAAGACATGTGACATCCACCAACCCGCACTGGGCCCGCGTGGTGGATTACGGCCCATTCCCTCTCCTAGAGAGGAGGCGTGAGTCCCAACAGTGGGAACATTATAAGGCCGACTATGCTATGCTAGGTCTGAAAATAAGTTAAGGAAGAAATATGCTATTGTTTGTAAAATATACAACTTAATCGTCACATAGTACAATCAACATTTTAGTACAACGGTATATTACATATTTTAACCTCTTATTAACTTTGTTTATGACAGAAAATAAGTTCATGTAGCAGTTAGTTGTAAATACTCATACTAGCTATTGATGCTTAAATATGCTTTTATAAAAGCTTAAAAAGCTGGTGTTTTGTATTTGGTAGGGATTTATAAGATTAGATTTTGTAATAAAACTATATTTGTAAAAAGTGTTCCTTGGTTTTGAAATGGGACTGCCGAGCTAGGCATTTCCAGAAATGATCGACTTCCTCCAAGCGTCGCCGCCAATGAATATACGTGACCGTCACCAGGTTATTGTACCTACTTGTCCCCTCAAGCAGGAATAATAAGCTGGTGATGGTAGCGTATGCTAATACTGCGTCTTCTGGTGCTCTGCAGCTGCAACTTTAGAACCTTCCAGCCTCATCGATCATGCGTTTTGTAAGCGATTTGCCCTGACACTTAATAAATTATCTTCTTTTCAGTCAAACAATATTCACTTTTAGCTGGACATTTCCAGGAGTGATCGCCTTCCTCCAAGCGTCATCCGTGACCTTCACCAGGTTATTGTACCTACTTGTCCCCTCAAGCAGGAATAATAAGCTGGTGATGGTAGCGCATGCTAATACTTCGTCTTCTGGTGCAGCTGCTACGTTAGAATGTTCCAGCCTCATCGATCATGCGTCTTGTAAGTGACATGCCCTGACACTTAATACCTTATCTTCTTTTCAGTCAAAAAATGTTCATTTCTAGCTAGGTATTTCCAGGAATGATCGCCATCATCCAAAAGTCATTCGTGACCTTCACCAGGTTATTGTACCTACTTGTCCCCTCAAGCAGGAATAATAAGCTGGTGATGGTAGCGCATGCCAATACTGCGTCTTCTGGTGCAGCTGCTACTTCAGAACCTTCCAGCCTCATCGACCATGCGTCCTGTAAGTGATATGCCCTGTTCACCTAAAATCAGATTTGGTATTTTTTAGGATATGTTGCTAACCGTGTTTCTCTTGCAGATCTCTTCAATGTTTCGACTTAATTTTTGACTTATGCCTTTGCAGATTACCCTAAACCCCATTTGATGAATTTAACCTTGATTTTATTAGCCTTGTAAGCCATATTTTGGTCAAGTAGTACTTAAGATCTTTATGGCCATATTTTTGCGTTGTTACCACACTATTGGATTGAATATTTAACTGTTGCCCAACTCTACATTCTAACACGTATTTTAAGTTTGCGTACGGATTTTGTAAGTTAGAACCGTTAACCACTGGATCACCGCTACTCCTCACTGATCCACCACTGCTACGGATTCAACATCCTCAAAGATATAATAGAGACAAAAACTATGTAACATTATAGGAGCATGTCGTCATAAGCTGTTGATCCTCCAGAGATGATAGAAAATAACACAAAGTTATTCAGGGCAAATGATGGAGAAAAATGGAATTGCAAACAAAGCCATTCTCACCAAACTTACGAATAAAATACCACAATAAGCTAGCTCAACTAACAGCGTAAACAATACACAAACTCACTCAAACCCGAACAAAGCCAGAGCAAAATCAGATCACAAATCCAAAGTACAGAACATTATTTCCACTATTTTTATCCTTGATTGAAATGTAAAGCCACGTTTTTATCCCATAAATATCTTGCCCGGTAATGACGTCTATAAGCCGTGGGCAATGAGCTGAAAAAACGTATCGTTGGCTACGCACGCGGAACCCCTCCTTCCACTTGCTTCACCCCCTTTGTGGCCAGACCCTCTGAACAGTTTCATCGGTTCCTATGAAAAATGTAATCGTAGATCATTGGTTGAAGCCAGCGAGCATAAAAGAGTGATGGCCGCGTTTACACCCACCGGTCTCATTCCATATTCAACGTTATCAAAGTTACTTACGATTTGTCCAACTGTCGACGCGTGCGATCCATCAAACCTTGTCGGGGTTTCTATGGATTCCTTTGAGCATGGAATTGTTTTTTACTTCCTTCTTTTGTTTTTTTTTTTTCGAAGGTGTTTTGTTGTGTTATTTTTTTTTCTTACAGCTAATCTTTTGGATGAAATCTTTTAGTAAATATCTATACATACATATATTTTTTATCTATGCATACAATTAACTGTTCAATGCTAAGGCTGAATTAACATTAATTTGATTTAAATACTAAGATATTTCAACCCTGCAAACTAGGAGTTTTCGAATGAGTATTGGAAACATTCGTCATCGTTTTTTCTGCTTATCTTAATAGTACATTTTTTTTTAGCATTTACAGTTTTTGCATATTTAGCCAATTTTAAAGTATTAGTTATTTCTTTCTGTACTATACAACACTTTTACGTGAACTAACGGTAATACTATTGACTTATTCTACACCTTTTTGCTTTCGAACAACAAAGAACAAAAAAAAAACATTTATTTTACAAAATTGCCAAACCTTGCGTAAAAATAACAGAAAAACGATACAAAACGCAATAACAAAATTTAGTTTATCTGTTTCCTTGAGTTATTGTCTATTAGATAGTTTGACACTTCCGCACGTGAGCTTTTATACTCTGTGGCAGTTACTGTTGTGCGACGTGCTTTGTCTCTTTTTTTTATTTATTTTCTTGATCAACCTGACCAAGCCGGAAACTAACCGTAGATTACAACTGAAGAACACAGGTGTGGTTTTAGTCAGTAAAAATCTGACACGCCCTCACGTTTCGCCCAGAGCGGGAGAAGTCATGGGATGATTTCCAACCTTAAAAAAAACCATAGATAAAAAAGAAAAAGTGAAAGTTTTTTTTTATATTTCGCATATTTTATTAAACACCGTGAGTATAGCTTTTAATAAAATCTTGAAGACTGCTTAATTGAATAATAATAAAGACTTGAAGTTATTATTGTTTTATGTATTTAATTAATTTGAAAGCGTTACCAAAGAAAACCAATTTAATCGTGCAGAGCGCATTATTAAAACGTTTGACAGAGCATAACAAATTCTTATTTAATTATATCCCGAAGTTCTAAAGTCGACGTCAAACCGCGGTAAACTGACAGGTTTCAAACCTTAAACAACTTTGAAAGGGTATTTAAAATATTTTGCTTTAAAATCGAATCTGCATTCTGTAAAATTCTAATTTTACCAACAGCAGTGTACTAAATTTGCTGATAGCTGTGCCAGGTCGAATAGTTGCCTCGAGCGAAATGCTTTTTTGTGACTGTTAAAACGGTAAACCGTTACAAAAATAATACCATTTAGTTTACTAGAACGGTTTTCGATACTTTTTTGGACACTGTACTGTTTCTAAAATAAAACTAATCGTAAATATACGCATGAGGACAAATGGATTGAGGAAATCATCCAAATAACTTTTTAAAACTACTAGCGGCGACATTCTTTCATCTCATCTGATCGAGACCCCGACATCCCGTAATTGAAGGCCCAACTACAAGCCCCAAACTTTGAGCTGCACCACTTTTTCATTTTCACCAATTTCGTCCAGCTACCGAAAACAATTTCAGAAGAAAACCACCTCTAAATGGTTTAGCCGCCATTTTTCGGGCAAACAATTTGAACGTTACGTTTCCGACAAACTGAGCAATAAAACCGACGACGGCGCAAAGTCACGGCGTGCGTCACACGCTAGATTGACAATCACGAGTCGCGTCGACGTGTCGGCAGCCATGATGGATGACGCCTGTCCTCCGCCGCAGATAGGGACGGGCTGTGATACTAAGCCGGCCTTTGTATCTTTGCGTCCTGGATTCATTTTTATATGTAGGTATATATTTTATTTAATCAACGAACACAATGTCAAATATTTATAAATTAGCAGATTTTCATCTAAGTGATACTTAGTATACTTTAAAGTTATCATAAAACAAAATTTTGCATATCGAGAGCATCTTAAAAGATTGCACATAGTAAACATATTGGTATATCGTCTCACTATGACATAAGTGGATAGATAAGCTTGATATACAGACTTTTAGAACGTTATTGACATAATCTTTTGTCATCATTTAGGTAAACAACAAAGTGACCTTTTTCACAAGGGAAATCATTAAATGGCTCGCGCTCTTGGTTGTGCGAGAGGGAGTATCAGACTTCATCATCATCATCATTTCAGCCGAAGAACGTCCACTGCTGGACATAGGCCTCCCCTAAGTGCCGCCACAATGAACGGTCCTGTGCGTCTCGCATCCATCGTACTCTCGCAACCGTTACCAGGTCATCGGTCCATCTTGTAGAGACCCTCCTACTTCTCCTCCTCCTTGTAGAGGTCCTTGTTTGTATCAGACTTATACAAACTGAATAAAATTCACCTGTGTTCCTTCCGTTGCTTCTCGCGGTCTAGGGCCACGTAAACACTGTCGCACATTTCAGCAAGCGAAAAAGTGTCCTAAAATATTAATTTATTTCACAAAAATAAATTCCCCATGCACCCTGCGTCCCTGTTCCTAAAATAAGATAATCTTGAGCTAGCATCTCCATAGAAGACATATTTTAAACTCTAGCTGAAATCTAACGTGTTAAAGTTC
The DNA here is from genome assembly GCA_949316375.1 of Mythimna vitellina. Lineage (NCBI taxonomy): Eukaryota > Metazoa > Arthropoda > Insecta > Lepidoptera > Noctuidae > Mythimna > Mythimna vitellina. Next base: position 17,782,161 of record OX438701.1, on the reverse strand, counting down.
AGCTCTACTGGAAAATTCACCCGATACTGTGTTTATTTGAAGAGTTATCGTGTTTTCTCTGCACTGAGTCGGTGCTAAAAAAACAAACTGGAATTTTGTATGAAGCTTACACGAAAAACTGGCGATGTAATCTGCATAGGGTATAGAACATTTTTTCCATCAAAAAATATGCCGTGAGGAAACGAAATTGGTTCTAGGATAAAGTGAGCATCCACTAGCCGTGTACTAGGTAAAATTGTGTAATCTGTGGTTACTGGTACTGGTTGCGTGGTTGTGTTCGTCGTTGAAACTTCAACGGTCCGGACTAAGCGTTTCGCTTCGTCGTTTATACCGCGTACATCGAAGGGCTGGAACAATTTGCCTGCTGCTGTCTTCCCGTCCAACTATAATTTAGGTGTCTTCAAGGCTAGAGTGAATAGGCTCTTAATAAACTAGTGCGCCTGACCATCAATGATTGCATCTCCGCTTACCATCAGGTGGGATCGCAGTCAAGCACTGGTTTATATCAAATAAAAAAAAAAACTGGCCAGTCACTTCTAATGGCCATAAACAAATGACATTCGAGGTAATGATATGTTTTGCCACCCGACTGGCAGGTGTGCCAGTCACTTTCAATGGCCATAAACAAATGATAATCCCATGTGGATAAAAACCCCGAATTCAAAAAGTGAAAAAAAAAATTCATTCAACGCAATCATTTGTCTTGCCACCCGCCCACTAAGGTATTGGCAGGTCACTTCCAATGGCCATAAACAAATGACATTAAAAGTAATCATGTGTCTTGCCACCCGCCTACTTAGGTATTGGCAGGTCACTTCTAATGCCCATAAACAAATGACATTGAAACTAATCATGTACCTTGCCACCTGACTGCCAAGGTACTGGCCAGTCACATACAATGGCCAGTCATAAATGACATTCAATATGATCATGTGGCTTGTCATCCGACTGCCAAGTAAAGGTTAAGTTATTCGCGTGTATCTTGTCTGTGTTTATGTTTGTTTTATTTATTACCTCAATATTTTTCAAATATATGTTGATGATGTATTTATCTAAAAAGCCCAAGTATCCTTAAATAAGTGACAAAAAAAAATGGCAGACCTTTTGCGCTTAATTTGAAGTCTTTAAAAAAAATCAAACCTGTTGAATGATTACAAAAATATATAGTTTATATAAGTTATTATGTTTGGATTTAGTTAGAAATAACAATTCTGTAGTAGTTTTTTTTTTAATCTTGTGTTACTCCAACTTATTCTCAACTGTCTTGGTTTCGACTTTCAGTCTAATCAGAGACCGCTACGACTCGCTTTAAAGTCCACAAACCAGTTACTGGGTAACCTGATACTCCTTCGTTAAAGTAGTGGTCAAACTGTCAAATTACAAATGACAGTCAACATCCTTCAATTCAGTATTTTTTACACATCTCACTTTTGTTCTTTCCTCCAAAATGATTACGTCATCAATCCCCACGTTCCATATTTCATCAGAGACTACGTCTATTAAAATAGATTTTCATTTACCCACCACGCACCCCTTGATATTTCATTCTGCCCACGTGTCTCTTATATTGTTTTACGACTGTTATATTTTTTATTACCATCCCTAGATCTTGCGCGGGAATGTGTCTAGTGATGTACACGTGAACTTGTGAATCAACAAACATCTTGACTCTCAACTAAGGAGTTTATTTTTGAGCAGGCGTACTCTCGCTTTGCTTGAGTGTGTGTGAAAGACGGGTTGAGTTTCAAAGGGCAAAAGGATCGATCCTGTTTTACCAAAAATAACTTAATGTTAAACCAAATACAGTTACAGTGACGACGTCAGGACTTTTGTTTTCATTTTTGTATATTAGAAAGAAAGTAAATCAAAAAATATTTGTAACCCACACAAGACAAAAAACAGCAAAAAAAAAATTAACTGGACAACTAAAATAAAATACCTACAAAGATAAAAAATAGCACCGTGTGAGGCTAAAAAGGCTCTTATCCCAGCCAATGCTGTGCTGATTAAAAAAATAAAATAACACAGCACTGGTATTCTGTGTATTAGCCTATATTGTTTCAGTGCGGGGCAAAGGCCTCGTCCAAGTCTCGAAGCTAGAGAAAGAATTTCTGAAAGAATTCTTTATGAATACAAAAAACGGGCAAGTGCGAGTCACGAATTGAGTTACGAAGATTTTTCCGAATCGCAAAAAAGTTGTTTTTTTTGTGACGCAACTAAAAATTTACAGTCTTCAGATTTTTCCTATACTTGTACTATGTGGCTTTGCTTCATGTCAAATTTCAGGATTCTAGGTCAACAGGAAATAATCTATGAATATAATAGAATCAACTGGGTTTTAGTTATTAAAAGTCTGACATACCCTCTCCCGGCACACGGAGCGTGAAAAACTATTAGATAATTTCCTACCAACAAAACATTAAACACTGTAGACGTACTAAGTAAGCCTCTGACACAGTAAAAAATGAACTGTATGTAATTTTGACATTATTCACTAAGATACAGAGGCCCCACGAGCTCTTGTTGCGACCCATTTGGCGACCTAAACCGTACTGTTAAAGGGATGAAACTAAATAGCCTATAGGGTTTCTTCCCCCCTTTTTCTCGCTCGGACGACTGGCATTTTAACACGTCATGTTATAGAGCATCGCCGTGTTCTCGTGGGGGAGATCAGCGGCAACGATCTCTTGCGCCGGGTCTTGGTACCGGCCATGGTCCCAAGCGAGGAGGAGTGGCAGGTGGTCGCCTCCTTCTGCGAAGCAATAATGCTAGCAAAGGAGGCGGCAGCACGTGCACGCGCGAAGGCGCGGCCCTCACGCCCCAGCCACCGGGATCCCGACCCCGATTTCCGGCAACAGTAGGCGCGGGCTTGCGGACGGCGAGCAATGGGTAGCTCGCCGTCCGACCGTCCAGTAACCGTCCGGACTGAGCCCAAGTCGTTGACGGCGCGTGATGTCAGCAAACCATAGGGGTCCAACAGGGTCGAAGCCTACTGGGGCCAAGGGTCTGCTTCTGAAAGGAAGACTCGGCCCTTAGTCAGTAAAAGTCTGACACGCCTTCTAGAGCGTGGAATGCCATCGGATGATTTCCCCAACTACAAAAAAAAACGCCCCAGATTTATTGTAATCTTGATAGACCAAAGATTCACATAATCATAATTTTTAAGATAATCATTAAATAGACCTAGATCTACAAACAGACTAACTCTTAAGTCGATAGTCACTAGCACACCACATCTCTTTGTCCACATATACACAAGTACATTGTGTATGAAGCGGTCGCACGGATTTTACTGTGTATTTTTATTGCGTTTCATTTATATGTTATCTCGGAAAACAGTGGGTGTCGTTCAGAATTCCAAGTACTCCTGCCATGTCAAGTATGTGCTTATGATTCGGGTGATTGGTTGAATAATACATCGATTTCTATTTTATTGCGGCGGTGTATCGCAGTTATTACTATATAGTAGGACGCGTCGATCTTCCAGAATAGAGAGAGGTCGGTTCGTGGATGGGTAACCTACCAATGTATACTAAGACACAGCGGGTGTCTTGGAAAGCATGTTTACCTGTTACCATTTGTAGAAATCGCCGAGTGCGACAAGGCCGCCAATTGTATGTTTTTTTTTTTTTTTGTATTACGATTTCATTTAAAAAAATTGTAATCTTGGTATACAATAAAGTATATATAAATAAATAAATCTGTTACAGTCTGTACAACCGTGTGTACCACACAGAACTTCCAAAAAATCGCATATTTGTCAAAACTATAAGTATAAACATAGTCAACTTTTAAAAGTTCCCACTGCTGGAACTCAGGCCTCCTCTCTAGGAGAGGGAATAGGCCGTAATTCACCATGCGGGCTCAGTGCGGGTTGATAAATGTCACATGTCTTCAAAATTTTGGTTCTAGGATATGCCGTTTTCGCTCGCGCTTCGCGTTCGCTCTCTCATTGTCTTTCTATTGTGTCTCTAATTACGTTGTTCTAAAGGTTACAATTATTCTCGGGATTTGAGGCATATTCACTTTATTCTTTCCCTGTATGAAATTGGTGTAACTCTACCTAATTCCGATCTCTGGTGATAAGCCTTTGGTGATTGGTACTTTTGAACTGCCAAGAAGACGGTCAGTGCAGTAGAAAAATGAGCTAATTGCACATTCCAAAGCGTTAATCTCAATGGAGAAAAACGTGCAAGGAACTCAGACCATGGAGTTCCCTGCAAAGGAAAATCAGGGCCTTGATGTGTTAAAATATCAGTCTAGCGAGCGAGAAAGAGGGATGGCGCTATACACCCTCTATCGTTCCATCAGTTCAATTTAGGTAGTGAAACGGATCAATTTAAAACCTTGTGGTAGGTTCTCCAGGCCCAATTAATAGATAGCAGAAGTTTGACAGACAGTCGCCCTTTGTAAAATGAACCAATAGAGTTGGGAACAGGCTTGGCAGTTTTGGTGTATCGATGCATTGGTAGGGATGTAGCGAACGTCAAACATTTGTTGGCGTAACTGACAGGTGACTTTGAACGAGATATCACAGTGATTGATAGCTTAGTTCAGAATGTATGAGTATGCTTTTGGATTGATGTAGTGGCTTTTAAAGGAATACGGAATATGTTGAGGAAAAACGGTTGAATTTATTATCGCTGTGACAGCTCTGTATAACAAACGGATTTGGTTTTTTTTTTCGTTTTTAAATAACTTCCCATATGATATTCATAATGATTATTATATTATCTATATTTATGTGGACATATTCCACTCGAATGTGTGGTTGTCCTTAAAAACATGTACAGTACGGCCGTTTATATTGTTATGTTTTTATTTATTTTCAATCTGAAGTTTTTGTATTTGAATTTTTAAGATGAAATATTATTATCGATATAGCGAACCTCACCGGGTCATCGGTCCACATTGTGGGAGGCCTTCCAACGCTGCGTCTTCCGGTACGCGGTTCTGTGGTCGCCATTCCAGAACCTTTCGTCCCCATCAACCATCTGTTCTGCGAGCAATGTGCCCTGCCCACTAAACTTAAGTTTGGCGATTCTTCGGGCTATGTCCGTAACCTTAGTTCTCCTGCGGATATCCTCATTTCTGACGCGATCACGCAAAGAAACTCCGAACATAGTCATTTCCATTGCCCTTTGAGTAACTTTAAGCCTTCTGATGAGGCCCATTGTGAGCGACCACGTTTCGGAGCCATATACTATCACTGGCAACACGCACTGGACCAAATGTCTGTGAGACTTTTGTCTTGAGACACTGTGGTCTAGTACCTATATAGGTCTAAATATATTCAAGATTCCAGTTATAGGTCGCGGGTTCAAACCCAACCAGACGCATTACTTTGTGTAATTTATTTCATCACCACTGCTCTCAAAACGGTGAAGAAAAACATCGTGAGGAAACTGGCATGTCCTAGAACCAAAAATTCAAAAGACATGTGACATCAACCAACCCGCACTGGGCCCGCGTGGTGGATTATGGCCCATTCCCTCTCCTAGAGAGGAGGCATGAGTCCCAACAGTGGGAACATTATATGGCCGACTATGCTATATTCAAGATATCGCATACTTTCTCTATCATATTTTCAACTTGTTTCATTATAAGCTTCAATGACGCTAATTCAAGAGATTTTAATCTCGCTGACATAATAATTCGACGTCTTTCTTTTTAAATAGTATTCGCTACTTCGCTAACTTAAAAATAAAAGAAGATTATTTGCTGGATTAAAGAATAAATTGCTTCTTATCTCTGATATTGATTGCAGTTATTCATCGCTAGTTAAATCGAGTGAATGTAATTCTATAAAAATGGTAATTTTATCTGTTCTATCTAATGGTTTATGAATAGACTAACCCTGTGTTATGTACTGAATTAAAATTTTTAAGATCAGAACTTTTTAAACATTATCACGAAAGTACAGTTTAACAAGTTTTTAACTAGGCAAAGAAGGAACAGGAGTGGTTTTAGTCAGTAAAAGTCTGACACTATCTCACGCTCCACCCAAGGGCAGGATTTGTCATAAGATGATTTTCCCACCCAAAAAAAAAAACTTAAAATTGTCAAATTAGAAATAGGATGTAATACACTCATATAATGGTCGTCTGACGTCCCGAAACCCAGGGCAAATATAGAAATAATGGTGGGTTTACTCAGTAACAGTCTTACACTCCCTCTTGATTCACCTGAGCATGAGAAGTTATTTGATGATGCGCTCTATATCCAAGTCATCATCATTATTACAGCCGAAAGACGTCTACTGTTGGACATAGGCCTCCCCCAAATGTCACCATAATGACCGGTGCTGTGCGTCTCGCATCCATCGGATTCCCGCGACCCTCACCAGATCATCGGTCCACCATGTGGGAGGCCTTCCGACGCTGCGTCTTCTTGTATGTCGCTATTCCAGAACCTTTCATCCCCATCGACCATCTGTTCTGTAAGCAATGTGCCCTGCCCACTACTACTTAAGTTTGGCGATTGTAGGGCAATGGAAAGGGCTCGGAGTTTCCTTGCGTGATCACATCAGAAATGAAGATATCTGTAGGAGAACAAATGTTACAGACATAGCCCAAAGAATCGCCAAACTATATCCAAGAAGCAAAAGCCCTTTAAGTATTTGTACTAATTATAAATTAGTGGTGTATAGGGAGTATATTTCATGCCTTTTTCTCGCTCGCACGTTTGACATTTTAAAATTTCATTTTAAGGCCCCAGAAATATGTACTGGATCCATAGTACAGGTTTCTACATCAATGTCAGAGATACACTGTATTCAATACAATCCCAGTGTTTTTAATCCATTGCCATTTTGACAGACAACCCTTGATCACTTCAATACTAATTTAGGTGTATTTAAGGTTAGAATGAATAGGCTCTTAATGAACTACCGCGATGCACCATCATAGATTGCATCACAGCTTACCATTGTGAAATTGCAGTCAGGCACTAGTTTTAATCTGTATATATATAAAAAAGCGAAATACCACTCACTGATTAATCACGAAATCTCAGAAACTATAACACCTATAAACAAAATTTGGCAGGTAGGTTTCTTATAGGGTGTAGACATCCGCTAAGAAGGGATTTTACGAAACTCCACCCCTAAGGGGTTAAAACGGGGGTTGGAAGTTTGTATACAAAAACCTACTTTCATGCGGGCGAAGCCGCTGGCAGAAGCTAGTCATTTAATATAATAAGCATAAGCGTAACCAGCCTTATGATGTTCTCACTGCTGTTAGTGAGGCCTCCTCTCTAGGAGAGGGAATGGTCCGTAATACTCCACGCGGGCCGAGTGCGGGTTGGTGAATGTCACATGTCTTCGAATTTTTCGTACTAAGACATGCTGATTTCCTCACGATCTTTTTCTTCACCGCTTTGTGAGCAATGGTGATCAAATAATTTACCTACATAAGTAATGCGTCTGGTTGGATTTAAACCTGCGACCTACAACATGTAAGTTGGAGCCGTTATCACCATTGCTCTCAAATTAATCATTAAAAAAAACTCGACAACAATATTGAATACCACCCCAGCCAGTAGATTGAGCCATTATTAAAATTGATTGTTGTTTCAATTCAAATAGTTCTCGCTGCAAAAAACATCCATCTACTACACAGCATGAAACCATAAATCAGTCCTTGCTCACCAGATGTAACGTACTAAAAACAATATGTCAACGCTTTTACACATTAGTGCTGCACCGTCGAAATCCCGGACTTTCCCGGGATCCCGCAAATATAACCATAAGCGTCATGAATATTTGGACCATAATAAATTATTACGTGATATATCTTTAAACGAGTATTCACATACTCATAAATAATTCCGGGAACGAGGTACCTTTCTGCTTAATGGTTTTATTGTTTGCTTGCGTTCCGATTTACGTGTTTTCCGATGCACTATTGTTTGCTCCAGGATTTCGTCGCTTATGTGTGTTGTCAGTTGTGTACTTGGTTAAAAGTGTAATTAAATTTTCACTGTATTTTGAAGTATTTTTTTACAATGATGCGTCATTCTCCAAACTTTCAAATAACAAACATTACTTCCAAACGCCAAAGTAATGTTTGTTTTATTTTTGTTTGTAGAAGATAATATTTGAAAGTACTGGTCCGATTGCTATTTTTTTTTCACATACAGAATTCTGCTTTGTTCCTAAGTGTCATAAGCTATATATCATGTGCGCGGCCGAAGCTGTAGGCAAAAGCTAGTTTTAATTCATTACAACGGTTAGATAACGCATTACAGTAACTTAACACAAAAAAAAAAATGTAAATAACATGTACATCAATCACTCCCACAGTACTTCTGACATACCAACAAAATTATCTTCCATTCATCCGCAAACAGATCGTTAGTTGAATTAGAATCCAAGAGATCATTTAGTGCAGCCAAAGTGCAAGTTATTTAAGACTGAGCAAGTACATCAATGTCGCACTGAGGCACAGCAAACATCCTGTGCTTTTTACCGTGCCAATAATTGTCCGGGAGATTATAAACATAATGTCTGTCTGTATAAATAATATAAATAAACATGTCTAAACTTTTTAATCTGTAGTACTCACAAATAATAATAATATTCTTAATTCGGTTCTCCCTATCAAAATTTCATTTCAGTCCTGGCATTCCGTACTACGCAAAATGACGTCCCTTGAACTTATAAAACCACCAGGCACAAAGTTCACTACACAAATTCTCATAACCTCACACTATTCCGGCAGCTCCAACTGACGTACAAAAATGTGTTAAAAATCGCACGTCCGCTAGACAACTATTATTCTCACTTGTTGTGAAATACATTTTCTTGGCGCTTACCACTGCTGGCGATTTAGCTCTGTCGTCCCACACCGCCCTACATACAGCTAGGGATGTGCCTGTTTAGTTGGAAATCTGAGGAACATGTTTATTGTATTTTTTTCTGGATTATTATTATTAGATTTTTTTACGTTTTACTACTAGGAGAATGTATGATCTCTATTTACAAACTTATTAATATGCTAAATACAATAATTATATTTAAAAAGCGTGCAAAAGGAATTCATTGAATACCAAGAAATTCATCCACATTGCTGTTAATGGGAAAAGTGCCTCTGATACTCAGACAGCATTGTCACGTTGAATAACTATACGTATTCGTTAGCCAAAGTAAAGCTCAACCCTCTGATCACGTGAAAAATCGACTAGCTGCACACGGATATTACTCAAATAAGTTTGAACAAAGGGTATCAAGAATTTCAATACGTAAATGGTCAATAGCATTTTTTTTATTCTTGATAGGTCAACGCTCGGCTCGGTCTTGGTGGTTCTTCGTAGGGCATGTCAGTGATATCAGTTACCACGAGGATTTTCTGAAAAGGAAACTCGTAGTCTTAGAACGCAAAAGGCAACTGAGGGATACATGTGTGGTTTAGTCAATAAAAGTCTGATACGCCGTCCCGTTCCAACCAGAGCCGGAGAAGTCATTGGATCATTTCTTACCTTAAAAAAAAAGTGATATCAAATAACCGTGTAGCTGTAATAGCTATGCAAACTCATGAAGTGAGCAGCGACTAAATCACCAAGTAAATCCGGTCTATTACCCGAAATCTCAAAATCAACAATCCTACAGCTATTCTCACCAAAACTCCGGAGAGAATATTAGGACTAACTTCCATGCACACGGTCAAACTCAATGTCTGGAATTAGTCGAATAATAGTGAAAACGAATCAGTCCGCGCTATACGGAACATCCCTACGTCCGGCCAACTTCCCCGCTAACTCTCGACATCTGCTGCAATACAATTTAAACTTTATTCCCTAAAGATTACGATTCACAACGACTGCAAAGTATGTAAGCTGTTGTTGGTACAGCAATCTAGGAAAATGCAAAGTGCAAGGATTCGTAGAAGAAGTGGGACATTAATCCGAGACGTTTTCAAAGTTTTTCATTGAAAGTAAATGTGATTTTTTCTCAAGTTTGCTTTTCGTCGGCAAAAGAATATTTTTCAAGTCCCGCTGCTGAATAACAGTCATTAAAGTTTATTGTGATACAGCTTTTAAGTTAAAAGCACAATTAAAACAGTACTGTAAAATTTTACGAAACAACTACTTAGATTCTGCCTGCGACTTTGCTTGCATGAAAGTTGAAAGTTATGCCAAGGGAATATACTGCCAGTAAAAAAGGATGATGAGTGTTGAGGATTTCCGCAGGAGAACTAAGGTTACCGACATAGCACGAAGAATCGCCAAACTTAAGTGGCAATGGGTAGGGCACAATGCTCGCAGAAAGAATGGCCGTTGGGGCCAAAGTAGGTAGGTATATATGTACGAGTATGTGTTGGTATGTCGCCTTCATATTATTAAGTAGTGTTATAACATAGCCGAAGAATTGCCTAACTTAAGGGATATTCCTCGCTGATCAGGTTGTCGATGGGGCCGAAATGTTCTGGAATGGCAACCACGTACCGGAAGACGTAGCGTTGGAAGGCCTCCTACAAGGTGGACCGATGACCTGGTAAGGGTTGCGGGAATCCGATGGATGCGAGACGCACAGGATCGTTCATCATAGCGACACTTGGGGGAGGCCTATGTCCAACAGTGGACGTCTTTCGGCTGAAATAATACTTTTGTAGAACATAGCCTATCCGTGTACCAAATTTCACCCAAATCCGTTCAGCAGTTAAGCCGTTAAGGACTTACAAACATACACACACATACAAAGTTTCGCCTTTATGATATTAGTGTGATAAGATAACGTAGTTGCGCAGTTAGAATCTATTGTTTACCAAGAATGCATACCTACATAGCATTTAATATAGGTTTCCAGTTTAATTTGCCACAAGGGAGAGTATTGGTGTTAACTGTAGTATTCAAATGGGATTTACTATATAGCTTTGTATGCAATATACATATTTAAATGGTATCCGTGTGTACCATTCCCAACATAGTCTAGATATTATGCTATTAAATTACACTTCACACTATAAGTATATAACATAATAGAGGTGAAAGTTAGTGAATGTGTTTTTTTTTAATGGGAAAATTATACAATGACATCCCCGCTCTTGGGCGGAGCGGGACTTTTACTGACTCAAAACCCACTCCTGTTCCTTCGTTGCCTTTCATACCAGGGCCGAGTTTTCCTTTCAAAAGGAAACCCTTGGCCCCAGTAGGCTTCGACCCTGCTGGGCCCCTACGGTTTGCTGAAACTCGCCACTCTAGAACATTTCGGCCCCATCGACCATCCGTTCTACGAGAAATGAGCCTGCCCACTGCCGCTTAAGTTTGGTGATTCTTCGGGTTATGTCGGTGACCTTGGTTCTCCTGCGGATATCTTCATTCCTGATACGATCACGCAAGGAAACTCAGAGCATAACCCTTGCCATCGCCCTTTAGGTGACGGTAAGCCTTCTGATAGGGCCATTATAAGCAACCACGTTTCAGTGCCATATGTCATCATTGTCAACATGCACCGGTCATAGACTTTCGTCTTGAGACACTGTGATATGTTGGAAGACCAGTGTCTCAAGACGAAAGTCTATGGCCAGTGTGATCCATGGAAGTGTGTTCCCTTAGGAAAACTTTCAACTATCACGCTGGCGAAGCCACTGGCAGGGCAGCAAAAAGTAAAAAAAATATCTCATTTTTATAATCCCGTACTTTTGGCCCATTTCACATTGGAGTAATACTATTATTTTAATTAAAAAAATGTCTTTTTATGCACCTACCATATAGTCTGCCTTTGTACTTTCTGTTGCATAAAGATTAAATAAATAAATATTCTTGTATAAAACAAAATGAGATTTTTTGCGGGATTTTTTCTAGTGAAGTTCAGTGGATATTTTAATTACTAGCAAATTGAATCCTTGTTGATATTGTGATGTAAAATTGGTGTAGTTTTGTATCTTAAATATCCACTACAGAGCTGAACAATATGTGGAAGCATTGACACAGGTACTTTTTTTTTAAATTGATATAAACTAGTGCTTGACTGCGATCCCACCTGATGGTAAGCAGTGATGCAATCGTTGATGGTGAGGCGCACTAGGTTATTAAGAGCCTACTCACTCTAGCCTTGAGGACACCCAAATTATAATCGGGTGGGAAAACCTCAGCAGGCAAATTGTTCCAGTCCTTCGGTGTACGCGGTATAAGCTATTTCGATAAAATGGAGTTGAGAATGTTATTATATGATTGGATACCTTAGCGAAGCTTACTGATAAGACTGACTCGATACATTTGCTGCCAAATACTGCAAAAACATTAGAATGTGTTACATCCGCATCGCAGTTTTCTCCGATATGGCGTAGTATCGCATTGCATTGCAATTTTGTGAGATCCCTTGAATCCACAAAAACCTTGTTAAGCTAAAAAAAAAAGCATAAACCGGCCAAGTGTGACTCGGAATCGCGCACGAAGGATTCCGTACCGTCCGTCCGTAGCAAAAAACCGCAAAAAAAAAACCCTTTGTTATATGGGAGCCTTACTTAAATATTTATTTCATTCTCTTTTTAGTATATTTAGGGTCTCGTAACTCAAAAGGACAAAACGTAACCCTTATAGGATCACTTTGTTGTCCGTCTGTCTGTCTGTCTTCCTGTCTATCAAGTTGAAATTAAAACCATATACTCAAGTCTTCGGTCTCTTGAAGCTGTAAAAAAATCAACCTTGTAAGTTAACGAGAAAAATAGATACCTCGGTTTATGTTGCAAAAAACGTACATTTCTACACTATTGAGTAAATCAAAATTCATAGGGTACTTCCCGTTGACCCAGAATCCTGAAATTTGGCATTAAGCAAGCTCTTATAGCACAAATATAGAAATAAATTTAAAAACTATAAATTTGTTGTAACGTCACAATTTTTTTTTGCTATTTCGAAAAATCTTCCGAGACTCCATTCCGCAATTGAACTATTTACATAGGTAAGTTTGTACGGAACCCTCAGGGCCCGAGTCCGACTCGCACTTGCCCAGTTTTTTGTTATAGCGGCAAGAGAAAAACATCACAGCTATCACAGTTCATGAGATACAGCCTCGTGTCACACAGACAGCCAGCGAAGTCATAGCAGGTCTCATTTCATTCTTTACCCAAAAAAACAAACTAAAATGCTGCCCACTCTAACTCTTAATCCTAATCCAAACAAAATTACAAACAAATCAAAGATACTCGAACACGTATCTAATACCTGAAGCCTTACTTATCCCACTTAATAAGCTTAGCAACATTTATTCTCAGACCCGAAAGATTTCAAATAAAATAGATGTTTATTTTGCTGGATTTCGATTTATCTTAGACAATTGGTACTATTATATATCTATCGGTTCTATTGGGAGTATTGTTTTTATTTTATTATTTTATTAATCTTCATGCAACATAAAGTACAAAGGCGGACTTAATGCCTTAGGCATTCTCTACCAGTCAACCAAGGGTGGTGAAGAGACAATATGGTAGGTGCATAAAAAGAAAATTTTATAAGAAAAACAAGAGTAAAAAAAAAGTATACATATAATTAAAATGCACATACATATATATTTAATATAATATATACATATATCGATGGCCCCACCGAATAAACGTGTAAGAGAAAAACGACAACTTTCCAGCAAAAAATAAAAACGTTTAAACTCCTATAACGCTTATTTCATTATAAATAGGTATAAATAATGTATAATCGAATTAAAGGTAAAAAAATAATCTATAGACTTGTATATTTACTTCTTTGAAAATATCAACGAGTTTTAAGAAATTCATGAAAAACTATTTAATATTTTTACTCTTGTGAAATTCGCATGACTAGGTCTCAGTAATATATCATTACACGTTTATTCGTGTAATAATACTCAACGAATAAAACGTACTGTAATGTTACACTATTATCCTTCGTAAATCAAGTTTGTTTTTAAACCCAGCTATAACTATTTACACGCTTGTTTCAGTACATTGTTCTTCTATTATATGATTGTAAAGATCGTATGCATTTATATTAGTGTTAATAAGATCAGTTTTCATTTATGTAATACATCTTTGTTACTGCATAGTATAATAATATAAATAATTTTATAAAAGGATGAAATAAAATACAGATATTATATTGAATAAAAAAAAATATTATTATGTATTTATCTACGTAACGCAAAGTCTTATTGATTAAAAAAAAATCTTCTTGATTAAAAAAAATTATTAATTGCAATATTAGAAAAACTAGTCCTCCTCCTCACTGTCATTGGAGACCGCAATGGAGTTATCCAATGGCAGTAGATTTTTATACAAACTTTGTTATTGGTTTGGTATTGCTCCTAAATCACAGACTTATCAAATCTTTAAATAACGGAATTGGCATTGGTAACATTCCAGTGTACGCTAGTTTTAAGCTTTCAGCATCTTCTGTAGGTTCTCCACACCGCCTTCTTGAGTTAGTTCTTATCATGATTTGCATCTCTCGTAATTCATCTTCCAAACTACCTTGACATACCTTGAGTAAAGTGTGTCAGGATGATCATGAGAGAAGTTTATTACTTTTATTTTGCTGCAGTAAATTTTAACGCCGTTTGTGTCCTTTAACCAATTCTTCGCCTTTACTAACTCTTTAAAATCAATAAATTCATTTTGTGTCATATGTTTTACTTAGTACTTGTGCCCAGTAACTTTAGCATTCTCTATCAAGTACCTAATACGTTTGATCGGGAGTGTATATAGTATAACTTTTCTTTGAACGCTCGATAGCAGCATGCATAGAGTCATTTTCTGATAGGCTATAAACCTTCTATAAAAATCGATGAGTTAATTTAAAGTTGATTTTTTCGAGCCTAAAGAGAACATGGCAAACACAAATCGATTACGATTTAGCCCAGTTCATGAATCAGAGTAAAACGATATATTTTTTATTCCTAATTCAACGTGAGCTTGGATAAATAACCACAGACAACTTGCAATTTCTATGGCTCCCCTCTTCGCAATCTGAATTGACGCCATTAAACTCTAATATACCATCAAAAGGAAAGGAACTTCGTGACAGACATGTGAAACTTTCTGAAACAAATCAAAGAGAATAGAGATACTATTTATTTCTGCAATACTTTTTCAACAATCGAATCCCTATAATGTATGAACAAGGTGTAGCAAACCTAGTGGGTACGCCACTATTATGGCGGTGAGTCCCCTCTTTGAGGTGTGGTTGGCAAGACCTCACGGCGTTCTCACCTTCCGCATGACGCTGGTCCTCACCGGACATGGTAAGTTCGAGAGGTTCCTACACCGAATTAGTGCGGAAGAAACGACCGGGTGTCACCATTGTGTTGACCGCCCGGAGGACACGATGGAGCACACGGTGGAGGTGTGCCCACTTGGGCAGAGTGGCAGGCGGTCGCCTCCTTCTGCAAAGCAGTAATGCTAGCAAAGGAGGCGGCCGATCGCGTGAGGCAACGGTCCTCACGCCCCAACTGCCGCTGGGATTCCGATCCCGATTTCCGGCCACCGTAGACGCGGGCTTGCGAACGGCGAGCAAAGGGTAGCTCGCCGTCCGACCATCCGGTAGCCGTCCGGACCGAGCCCAAGTCGTTGACGGCACATACTTTTCCACGCGCGCCTCAAGGAGATGTCAGCAACTGTACTGACCCAGCAGGGTCGAAGCCTACTGGGGTCAACGGTCTGATTCTGAAAGGAAGACTCGGCCTTGGTACGAAAGGCAATGAAGGAACAGGAGTGGGTTTTTAGTCAGTAAAAGTCTGATACTATTTCCCGCTCCGCCTAAGAGTACGATTTGTCATTAGATGATTTTCCCACCGAAAAAAAAAGGTGTAAGTAGCAAACCGATCATCATACCGTACCTTCTACAGCATCCTCACCTTCCGCATGACACAGGTCCTCACCATACATGGTAAATTTGGAAGTTTCCTGCACCGGATTCGTGCGTAAGAAACGCCTGGTATCAACATTATGTGGACCGCCCGGATAACGCGGTGAAGCATACGGTAGAGGGCACACCTCTACTGTATGCCCGCTTGGGCAGAGCACCACCGTGTCCTCGTGGGAGTGCTCGGCGGCAACGACCTCTCGCACCGGGCACTGGTGTAGGCCATGACCATGGTGGAGATATTTCTCCTCGCTACCGACCGCAGCCGGACGCCTCCTGCGAAGCAGTAATGCTAGCGAAGGAGGCGGCCGCACGCGTGATGGAATGGCCCTTAGCTCAGGCGCCGAGATCTCGACCCCGATTTCCAGTCACCGTAGGCGAGGGCTTGCGCACGGCGAGCAATGGGTAGCTCACCGTAACCAGCCCAAGTTGTCAAAGGCAAGTAGTGTCCCACGTGTGCCTCTAAAAAAAACTGCATTAAAATCTCTTATTTTATACAGACGAATAGTCACATAAGCTATAAATTAG
This sequence comes from Mythimna vitellina, assembly GCA_949316375.1. Lineage (NCBI taxonomy): Eukaryota > Metazoa > Arthropoda > Insecta > Lepidoptera > Noctuidae > Mythimna > Mythimna vitellina. The sequence goes on along the minus strand of OX438701.1, from coordinate 17,765,802 downwards.
CACCGGGGTCTTATTACATCGATTTTAGCTGAAATATTTGATAACATTTATTTACATTTACATACATATATTAAAGTTGGTTCCCACCTTTATTTTGTTGACAGTTCGCTTATTCTAGTATATTTTTGCAGCAGTCGCTGCAAAAATATACTAGAAGAAGCATCCCGATATGTACTCATTGTTATACTTAATTACAAAACAACAGTTTGACTATACATAGATAGATAGATGTATTCTTTATTATACACCAAAATTACAAATTACATTAGGAACATAAAATAATAGGGTGTCACAATGGGCGGTCTTATCGCTAAAAGCGATTTTTTACAGACAACCTTTAACAATAATTACCTTTAATAATTTATTAAAATCGAAAGTAATGGCGCGAAACAACAAGATGGTCATTCTTGTTGTGATCCTATTTATTAGTATTCTTCCAAGCTAGTCACCTGATGTCACTAGCATCTTACCCCCGCATATCCCTTTCAAATGTACAATTGCAATAGAATTTATCGCATAAACATTTGTTTATTTACCGTTACTAGATTTAAACTTAAACTAATATGCAAAGAAGATTAATGTTTGAACCTTTATTACAATTGTTAGAAAAAAATATATTATGGTAAGAGACAATGCAATACTTTAATTTTAATAACCTATTTATATTAAAACTTCCAATTTGTGGAATAAAACATTAGTTATAAAATTTGCATACATTTCTACACGAATAAACGTGTAAGAAGACATTACCCCAAGTCGAAACCAATCACAAAACTTCTCAAATACCTATAGGTTTTAATATGTTTATTCTTGTGTAATAGTCGACGCAAAATACATGTAATAAAAGCATAAATCTTTATTCTTATAATTTTTAAAAATTTTTTTTCCCTAGAATAAAAAAATACACTATTATAATAGGCGTGTTTTGGGTCTAAAATTCATAAAAAAAATTGAGTAGGTGCAGGATAGGCAAAAGAAACGAAAAATGAAATAAAAAAAATCGTGTAAGAACTCTTGCACGTTTATTCGGTGGGGCCATCGATATATTAATATAAAGTAACGAAAGAAGTTTTGAGACGATTCTGCTATTGGTGGAGCAAATGATTCCGCAACTTCAACTTAAATGCATATCAACTTTCGGCCGTCCTGATATCGAGAGGATGTCGTGTATTTTGAATTTAATCATCTTTTTAGTTTTTCTAATTTTATTTTATTAAGTACAGTGAAGACAACATACAGTATATTATAATTCTGAAATCTAATTATTACTGTACACAGCGTTCAATGTTTAACATGCTTCACTAGTGACGGTGAGCAGTGGTGGCTGAGTGGTAACGGCCCCGACTTACGAGTTGTAGGTTGCGGGTTCAAACCCAGCCAGGCGCATTACTTTGTGTAATTTATTTCATCACAACTGCTCTCAAATCGGTGAAGGAAAACATCGTGTGGAAACCGGCATGTCCTAGAACCAAAAAATCGAAGACATGTGACATCTATCAACCCGCACTGGGCCCGCGTGGTGGATTAATGTCCATTCTCTCTCCTAGAGAGGAGGCCTGAGTCCCAACAGTGGGAACATTATAAGGCCGACTATGCTGCTAGTGACAGTATTTTTTTTATTTTTTTTTACAACTATCACACAAAGCCGTCCAGTCTCAAGCTAAGCAGAGCTTGTGTTATGAGTACTAGACAACTGATAAACATACTTAAATATATCTAAATATATACATATTATAGATAAATCACACCCAGACACAGAACAAATGATCGTGCTCATCACACAAACATTTGTCCTGGGTGGGAATCGAACCCACGACCTCCGGCATAGCAGTCAGGGCCACTAACTACTAGACCAAAGGTCAGTCAAGGTGTATAGGTGAAACAATATGGAGACGTTAATAAATGACACGGTTGTAATTACAATTTTTTCGCATAAGCAACGGAGTTTTACTGACTCGATGATTACAATATTTTATCAATGTATTTGTCTGATTTGTGGTTGAGAGATTGATATTCTTTTTATTGACATTTTTTTATACGCCATTAATGAAATTACGGTAAGATCTTAAAATATGATATTTTCGCAAAATTTCTTAATGTTGACAGTGTATATCTTTTTATATTTTCATTGCAGATACTGTTTATTTAGTGTAGTAGTTTTGTAATTATAATTGCATCGATTTCTTCAAAAATATTAATAGTTTTTAAGCTGTGTATTTATGTCGTGTAATGTACCTACCGATTGTTTCAATGCTTTTATTCATTTATTGTAAGTAAAAACTTGTAATTCGCCTTAAGCTTTATTATAATAAGTTAACATGTTTTTATTAGCTGTAAGTTTTCCAAATAAAATAAAACAATTAATAGGGCGTCACAATGGGCGGTCTTATCACCAAAAACGATTTTTTTATACCTTTTGATGGATTTAACAGAGAAAGGAGAAAACTATATGCAGGTGTACTATTAACATATATACATAACTAATAATTATATATAATACAAACAATATACTTAAACAAGTTTTGTTTTAGGAAAGTAAGATTAGATACTGCAGTGAACCGGTAGGAACCTATTCAATTTTTTGACATTGTATTTAATTTTTTTGACATTGTATTTAATTTTTTTGACATTGTATTAATTTTTTGACATTGTATTAAATTTATTGACATTGTATTTAATTTTTTGACATTGCATTTAATTTTTGTGACATTTCAATTATTTTGTTTTGACATTGTTTCGATTTTTCTATTTATTTGAAACTAGCTTCTGCCTTTGCCCGCGTGAAAATAGGTTTCTCCATACAAACTTTAGACCCCCGTTTCATCCCCTTAGGGGATGAATTTTAGAAAATCTTTTCTTAGTGCTCGCCTACGTCATAAAAGGAAGCCTTGTGCAGAATTTCATGTTCCTAGTCTCAGTAGTTTTTGCTGTGCGTTGTTATGTCAGTCAGTTTCTCATTTTATATATATAGATTACTATTTAACTGTTTGACGTTATATTATAATTTTAAATATTTGTTACTATGCATGCTGTGATTTACTATAAGTTTGTATGCCAATATTTGGCAAAATATAACGCACTGTACATCTATACCACCCTCTATAATACCTATGTTTTACAAACAAAATAAATGATTATGATTAGCTACTCTCCAAGGCTGCGGGATTGTTTGAAAGAGTTATCGCGACCCTGGACCACAAAGGGCAACTGAAAGGACACGGGTGAATTTTAGTCAGTTAAACTTCTAGAAATTGATGGTTTCGCACCAAAAAATGGGAGCAGAGAGAGCCCTACCGCGAGCTCTTAACGCAATCCATTTGACGATCTAAACCGTTGGAATGGAGCTATCTGTATAGCTATCAGTAAATCAGTTCAAGGTATACATGTGTATAGCTTGAACTGATTTACTGATTGAAATGACCCCAAAGGGTGATGGAGCCTAGACCAGAATCAAGAGACTCACACGTGCCAAAATATTTAATTCTCCAAAATTAACTACCACACAGTTCAAGTTCTACTAAACTCTTTATTTGTGCCCTAATTTACAACCGAACCAACCCCAAACCCCTTCGAGCTAATCCACGTTAAGAAGTGTTTTAGCGACGCCTCAAAGACCAACGAACATATCTTTTTAGTACCCAAGGACTAGACCATCCATCACTAATTCCACCATCTTCTTCCCCAGGCATGCAATCCCGTTACCAAGTGTCCCCGATGGACGCAGCGGCCGGCCCAGCAGCCAATGGTGCAGTGCTTCGCATAGAACCTGTGCGTGCGCAACGTGATGACGCCACTTACGAATGCGTGGCGGAGAACGGAGTGGGGGACGCCGTCACTGCTGTGGCTACGTTGACTGTTTTTGAAGGTAAGTTTTAGATAATAAAATTTTGCAACAAGACGGTTTTGAAAGATTCGGATTGTTACAGTGTATCCAGATCAGTACGATAGAATGTTTTTTTTTTCTACAGGTTTACACAAGTTGGATGAGTACTACTAATATTTATTACTCTATGTACTTTATATACACAAGATGGATTTTTTAAGACGAATCAGTAAGGACAGGTACCTTAGCCGTTATAGTAACTGGAAAATATCGCTAGGAAACCAGCCATAACTTTTTAATTACAGTCTGCAAATAAAAAATGCTATAATACAAAAAAAAAAAAATACCAATTGATCCTATTTCATGTAGAGATCAAAATACTATGAGACCGTTTAAGGTATGAGTACTAGAAATGACAGAAATCGCCAAGACCTTTTCCGAATGGCCGAGGACAGACGTGTGTGAAAAACGGAGAGGGCGGCCTTCGCCCAGCAGTATAGGCTAGAACTAGGTACTTTATATCTTGCACAGCATGAATTAACCTACTGGCTAAACGAGATCAGCTCATGCTGTGACAATGATCTTTGTAGATTGTGTGTCCAAGTATGTCACTTTAGTATCGTCATTTTATAGTGACAGCACGGTTAGTACATTGATTGTGCGAGCGTGTCGAAGGTTAGATTTACGCACACAAAAAATATTCGTATGGTCACCCTCGACACAGGAGTCATTCCTAGTATGGGGCAAAGATTTTAACGTGATCTTTGAATTTTCATTATCCATGGACGCGTAGCTTCATAGACACGTATTCGTCATTAAGCGTTTGGTGTACAAACTAAACGTTGTTGACGAACCGGCAGGGTCGTGCCGTCGTGTCGAGTCTATATATCTACGCATCCGTGTGCAGTAGGCCGTAGCTTTGTATGAAAGTTGTGATGACGAATACGCGTCTCTGAAGCTACGCGTCCGTGGACAGAAGGCCTAAACAATGGTAAACTAAATTGATTTTATCTTCGAACTATTACATTTATTGATCTTCTGTTTTCCACAAAAGCGCTTTTAACGCTTTCTTCCCAATAAATAGAGCACTAAAAGGAAGGACTATTATATCTAGTCGTAACTACCAACATTCAGCTCCTGTAGACTAAAATCCAGTGAAATGTTTACGACCTAGGACGTCCTACCAGTCTTATCCTTTCTATCCTTCATATACTAGCCGCTATCCCATACTAGCTTGGATAGGGTGAGAGAATAAAGTGTGCGATATAGTTTTATCGGTATTTATAACTGGTGTAAAAGGATTTAGACATACATAAATATAACTTTGTGAGTGTAAACCGACGTTATGGGACTTTAAATCTGAAAGTAGCGATGTAAGTCATATTTTGTGATGTGATAGTAAGATTTTTTTTCTAATTCTCTTTAAAATAGCTTTGTTTTTGTCTTTGTAATCGGCTTACGGTCATCTATGATTGTTGTGCCTGTAGCTGTAAGTGCTACAGGCTTTTATAATTAAATTAAATGTTTCCATTGCGTTTAGACTGACTTAGTACTTACTCCAAGGATCTATTGCCAACATATCTAAATAAGGACTATTGATTTGAGATTATAGAGTACTAAATGGCCCCCGCGGTTTCGCCCGCGTCTTTGGTTACTGCTCCGCACCCGTGGGCCGTAGCGTGATGTTAAATACCTATAGCCTTCATTGAAAAACGGCTTTCCAACACTAATATCATTTTTCAATTCGAACTAGGAGTTCTTGCGATTAACGCGTTCAAAAAAAAAACTCGTCAGCTTTATAATATGACTAGCTTCTACCAGCGGCTTCGCTCGCGTGAAAGTAAGTTTTTCTATACAAACTTTGGACCCCTTAGGGAGTGAATTTTGGAAAATCCTCACTTAGTGCTCGCTTACGTCATAAAAGGAAACCCTGTGTATAATTTCACACTTGTTGTCTCAGTAGTTTCGGCTGTACGTTGATACGTCAGTCAGTCAGTTTCTCCTTTTATATATATAGATTATACAAATACAATTTACAATTATTCTCTTTTGTATACCTACCGGTACATGGTGGACATCCCACCCATTATGCGTACAGCTAAGTAGAGGAATTCCCTGCCGGAATCTGTGCTTCCTAATAGCTACAACGTAGAAGTCTTTACGTCATGAGTAAATGGGTTGCGTCTAGACAAACGTGTTCCATCGTCGACTATCGATATAAAAAGGACCATCACTTGTCTCACGATAACTACCATTATCTGCATTCAATACCCCAAAATAGACAAACACAGCCCTCCCATAAAGAACTCTGTCACATAACTCCATTATCATACAAACACTGGGCTCTAATAACCCTCTCCATAAAGTGAGGTACCTTGCATTCTTCAACACCTCAGTGATTCCTTTTCTATTGTGGCTCACAGTAACTGCCGACTGGAACATAAAACACGGCCGGCGAGGACACAATGATCCTTCCGGCATATAACTCCGTCCCAAGTCGCTGGGCTTTCAATAAATAAGCATTAAAAAGCGAGGGCCAACGTTCAGGCGATAAAGCCACAGACTCAGAAATACGGTAGGTCAATGCTGCTAATTGGTTCGTATAGCGAGATTGTGTGTCGAAATTGGTGTACTGATTTGTTAGTGGTATCTTTTTTGGATTGTGTCCCTTTAAGTATGATGTAATAGACAGTTATGGGCAAGTCAGACCCTCCGGTTCCTATATCCTTGTAAGAAAGTTAAAAATAAAACAAGGTATTTTGAACCTACTGCTTATGAATCTGTCGTGTTTGGCTGACATTTAATGCAATTTCTGTTATGAATGTAAGCGGTGTGATGCGATATTTAAGAGGTTAAAAAGGATTGGAGTACGTATAAAAAATTAGACAAACTCCTGATATTTATTTAAATAGATTAATAGAAAGTAAGAAAAACATTTATTTGTGACTCGCACAGGACAATAACAATATAAAAAAAATAACCAATCTATAAATAATTTAAAATAAAAATACAAAATTATAAAGAAAAGAAAAAAAATGATTAAAATTTGTGCGAGGCTAAAAAAGCTCCTATCTTAGCATAATAGATAACATTATCAACATATTCTGCTTCCTATGTTCAAAAATACATCAGGCACTTCTTTAGTTCGTTTAAGCCTTGTTCAGGCCATGACACGGGGCGAAAAGAATGGGAAGCAGTCACTTTCTTCTGCGTGAGGGGATTCAGGATTGTTCGATAGACTTACGGGAGTCCTGGAACGCAAAGGATAACTTAAGATACATAAGTGGGTTTTAGTAAAAATCTGACACTGGAATTTCGTACCACCCAGAGCGAAAAAAACCACCAAAAAAGTTAGTAAATACCCATTATCAAACCTACAAACAAGACACAAAATCTCCTTGGATTATCCGAATGCAAATCGCCACGCTGTGTTCCAAAGAAAATTTTCATCAGCCATCGAAATACAATAACAGCACCCATTGTAAATGAGACTTGCGGAATTATTATCGTGATAAGTTAAGTTCCCGAATTACTGCGGTTCCACATCGGGATCTAATTGACGACTAAATCGCGATAATGACGGCATAACTCAGATCTGACGGAAGGCACGTTTAGCCCCTTTGCATACATTTGTGGGAAATTAGCAGGAGTTGTTTTCCGTTCGCTGAGAAGTGACGTGGCGTGTTAAAGATGTTAATTGATACTTTGATGTTGGATAAAGGGTGTACTGCTAATTGTATTCGCTTTCTGTTAGGCTGTGGCGGTTGGGAAGAACTTGCTTTTACTGTAGTCGAGAACTTCCGTCTCATGAATAAAACAAATTACTCTCTCTGTTATCAAGATCTCATCTCTTCGCGAATTAATAGATAATTGCACAGGCTCTACCGTATCACCAATCGTGATAGCCACTCATCTCCTTGTGGGAGGCCTACCAACGCTGCGTCTCCAGTACGCGGTTGGCACTCCAGAACATTTTAACCCCATCGTCTACCTGATCTGCGAGGAATATTCCCCCTTAAGTTAGGCGATTCTTCCGCTATGTTATAATACTATTTAATAATATGAAGGCGACATACCTACACATACTCGTACATATACCTACTTTTTTTTAAATTGTTATAAACTAGTGCTTGACTGCAAGATTTTATGTTCTCAGACTTAGTATTTTTACCTGTGCGTTGATATGTCAGTCAGTCAGTTAGTTTCTCCTTTTATATATATATATTAATTGTAATAAAGTAGTGCTTGACTGCGATCCGAAGTAGTGATGCAATCATTGATGGTGAGGCGCACTAGTTTATTAAGAGCCTATTCACTCTACCCTTGAAGACACCTAAATTATAATCGGACGGGAAGACCGCAGTAGCAAAATTGTTCCAGTCCCTCGATGTTCGCGGTAGAAACGACAAGGCGAAAAACGAAACGCTTGGTCCGGACTGTAGAGGTTTCAATAACGTAAGGGTGGATACTCACCGTTCGTCGGGTAGAAATGTTTGTTCGATGGTAGAAATGAGATGGTGGAATCAAGTCATGCAATTCCCGCGCACACTCTCCAAAATGCATCCTGTAAAACACCGAAAGGCTGGCTACTCTACGCCTGTGCTCAAGGCTTTGTAGACTGGACTTAATCAGATCTGGATCACCAATTAGCCTCTACGCACGCCTTACTTTATGTACATTACTTCTTCATGTTCAAACGGCTGAACAGATTTGAGTGAAAACTAATGAAACAAAACGCTAGCGAAAGTCTATTTTTAAAATCTGTCCCTATAACCGCCCCTATGGAGTTCAAATTAACGAAAAAAATGACGCGTATAAGTGTTATTTATACACGTATATATAATATAAGCTACTAGCTGACTCGGCGAACTTCGTATCGCCTAATAATGTGATAAATGAAACACCGCTCGACCGATTTTGTGCAAACTTCACATAAACCATCTACTAAATAGTCCGATTAAAGCCTAAACATTTGGTTTGGATAGGTGAGCCCGGTCTTGAGTTATAAAATTACAACGAAAAGTGGCATTGATTTTAATATATATAGGTTTGCTAAATAAACTTCATTCATCTACATATTTAAAAGGAGTAACTGACTGACTGACATATCAACGCACAGCCGAAACTACTGGAACTAGGAGCGTGATATTTTGCACAAAGTTTTCTTTTATGTTGTAAGGGGATAAAGCGGGGGTCGAAAGTTTGTATAGAGAAACCTGGGCGAAGCCAATGGCAGAAGCTAGCCATTTATTAAAAATGCAAACAAACCATTTCAGTAAGAATCTGGTTTCCATTATGTAAAACAACACAGCGTTGACTTTTTCACAAGTTGGCGGTAACTTTCAGAACTGAACTAGGGAACCTTTGTGGAAACTTCTGAGGAAGGAAAAGTAAATATTGTACAACAAGTTTATAGGACCAAGGAATAAAATTTCCCTCTTTACACCCACTTAAAAGTTGAATTTTCAAATACGCCTTCTTTGTGCTTGACTCAATCATGAAGGGCAGCCTTGAGCAAAATTTCACGTTCCTAGGCCCAGTAGATTCGGCTGTGCGCTAATACGTCAATCAGTTCTCCTTTTATATACACACCATTAGTTTTAATAAATGCGAAACCCGAAACACGTGTCTAGTATTTTTATGTAAAGAATCTATATACAAGATTTCATAACTGTATCATGAAAAATCACAAAGTTATAAGCTTGTTATGTCAGCAAAAATACAGTCACCGGGCCATCCAGGCGACTGAGGGGTTGTTTTGCACTTGCACCCAGATGTTTGCTGGTTTAAATATTTTTGGGACAAAATATAACTTGGTGTAAAATTATTGAAATCCATTCAGTTCTCAAATTATTGAAATCCATGCTCGGAGTTTCCTTGCGTGATCGAATCATAAATGAAGATATCCGCAGGAGAACCAAAGTTCCCGACATAGCACGAAGAATCGCCAAGTGACAATGAGCAGGGCATACACACGCAGAACTGATGGCCGTCGGGGTCGAAAGGTTCTGGAGTGGCGACCGCGTACCGGTAGACGCAGCGTTGGAAAGCGTCCCACGAGATGGACTGATGACCTGGTGAGGGTCACGGGAATCCGATGGATGCGAGACGCACAGGACCGGTCGTTGTGACGACGCTTGAAAATGCTGAAATGATGATGATGATGATATTTAATTTAGTGACACTTACAATCATGGACTTCCCGTCATTATATCACGCTGTACTGCACTGGTCAGCAGCTGGTTTGTGTATCAGCTGGTGAAATAGAAAAAACCTATATACATAGGAAATATGATCTACCTAAATTAATAAAAAAAAACAAACAATTTTTTCAATCTATTTTACTTGTGCTCACTGAGCTGATGGATTCTCTGAAACATGGAAAAAGGTTACCATTTCGAACGCAAACCCTTTCATCAAATTCATTTTGAAACTAGTTTCTGCCAGGGCTTCGCATGCGAGTAAGAACAAAATTTTCGCTAGGGAAAATACACCATCCGATTATAGTTCAGGTATCTTAAGGGCTAGAGTGAATAGGCTTTTAATAAACTAGTGCGCTTCACCATCAACGATTGCATCACTGCTTACCATCAGTTAGGTTCGTAGTCAAGCACTAGTTTATATCAATTTTTTCGAATAGCATAAAAAAGTTTTTTTCGGGACGTAACTACAAATTTACAACTTTCAGATTTTTTTCCTATACTTGTGCTTTGAGACCTTACTTTATGCCAAATTTCCAGGATTCTAGATCAACGGGAAGTACCCTATGAATTTTGATTTCCTTGAGAGTGTCGAAATATACATTATTTGCGACATAAACGTATCGTCGCCGTATCTTTTTTTTTCGTTAACTCAAAAGTAAGTTTTTTTAACAGCTTTAAGGGACCGCAAACTTGAGTATATAGTTTTAATTTTAACTCGATACCTTCACGCGTTCCCGAGATAAAAGGTCTTTACAAACAGACAGACGGACAACAAAGTTATTAAACTAATGTTATCCTATAAGGGTTCCGTTTTTTCCTTTTGAGGTACGGAACCCTAAAAACACTCGAGATAAAAAGTATTCTATGTTCTATTCCAGGACATGATTTAACAGTGCGCCAAATTTTAAATTTTATTTTAAAAACGAGATTCATGTATTTAAATCGCTCCTGATTCAGGCTTCATTCATGAAAAGGTAAACAAGATGGATATATACTACCTACTTATATCGAGTTAAATTCAAGTTCTAAATATGTGCGCGTTGACAGAGAAGAATGGGCTGGAGCGAAATACTAGTGACAGAAATCGATACATATTGCTTTGCTCAGTAGGACTGCAATATGTAAAGAGCACTACCTTGTGGAGTGCACAGTTTTATAGTAGTAATTTTATAAACAAATTTTTTGAGAGCAGTAGTCCAGTAGTAACGTCTCTGACTTCGAGATCTAGCTCGCCGGTTCAAACCCAGCCAGGCACATTAATTTCTGTAAGTAATTTATTTCATCGTCATTACTTTCAAAACGGCAAAGGAAAACATCCTGAAGAAACCGGCATGTACTAAAACCAAAAATTCGACGAAAATCTACTAATCCACCCTGGGACTGCGCGGTGGAAAAAAAAGAAAGAAAGAAAAGAAAAAAAAAATAATATGGCGGAAAAGGCGCAAACTTAAAACTAACATATAGCAGTCCTACTCCCTCTCCTAGACAAGAGAACTGAGTCCCAGCAACATTATAAAGATGATTATGCTATGCTATAATTTTCTTAAAGGTACTAAAAGACTGACACTCCCTCTCGCTCCACTCAGATGTGCGAGAAGTTATTTAATGAATTCTCATTAATAACATAAAGAACATTCACTAATACTATTTCATTTGATCCGTGTTCAATACACACATGACAACGATAAGACAACCAGTTTCTTCAAGAAATGTCATCGTTGTTGCAATTTTTTTATCTACGGCCGAGCCATGACTTAAGAGGGAGGACTTTTTCACTCGCCTATCGTCAACATCGAGCATGGTTTGAAAGCTTGTTACTTCATCTAACGCAATCTAATGCGATGTTTGAAGAAAAGGCAACGGGAAAAAAGAGAGATTTACGTGTCCTATTTGCTAGGGTCGTGTATTTGTGACTGGGTCTCTCTCCAATCCCCATAATTAACAGAAAAGCCGACGAGATGAAGTATTTGGTCGTGGATGTGCGACCCTGGCGGAATAAACGAGAGAATATGTGTTGGATATATCCGAGGTATGCGATTAAAAGGTAAATATCATAAAACAAACAAGACATGATCAATAGGTCCATATTGACCAGTAAAACTTTACATTTGCTATTATACATTACGATAACAATACTCAACTTTCCAGATACTCAATTAAATTCGGAAACAAGTAATAAAATTACAATTTATTAGTAAACATATATACATTTTAAGGCCGCAGTAACTGTGATTTTATTTAGCATGTTTTCCCGGACCGGGTCAGGTTAATGTCCCAACGCAATTTTACGTTTTGTCCTTTGGGACAAGTCCTGTGATCGCGCGATCTACGTGAGGGCACGACGTACGCTTGTATATAGGCTCTGCCTGATATGTGTACCATGAGATGTTACAGAGGTTCGATTCAGATACCGAAAGTACAGAACTTTCGATTGATTTCGATTGAAGTTGTCTGCTGCGGTCTTCCCGTCCAACTATAATTTAGGTCTCTTCAAGGCTAGAGTGAAAGGCTTTTAATAAACTAGTGCGCCTGACCATTAATGATTGCATCTCCGCCTACCATCAGGTGGGATTGTAGTCAAGCACAATGTTACACAAGTCATATATGAATTTAAAATAAAAAATTAAAAAATTGCGCCTTCGATTCCGATTTTCAATCGGAACTTATATTCGAGGTACAAACAAGTTTACTATTGTCGCGCGGGGTTCAGATTAGGTTAGCCCCGTGCCGTCTGTTGATTACTCTTTCATTTGTTGTTTGATATCGTATTTCGAATGTTGTGAATTCGCTCTTTATTTACACTCATCCGAGATTTTGATCAGTTTTAGTAGTGTTCTGTTCTACCTCCGCCTCCGATTTCGGTTCCGATTCCGATAAACTAAATTTAAAAACTCCGTTGTCGAATTCGGTTCCGGTATAACTAGATACTCCCATACATAAACGTACGTAGTACATCCCTAGTATGTATCTACTGAAGTGTATGTAGATACCCAGATGTGACTCTCAAAGGTCAGATCAGAAATCGATTACACATCGGGCTACGCTAAAATAATCACAAACGAACGCTTTCGTTTTAGCTGTGGAGGAGTACAGAGGCCATTCTTTAAATAGATTTTGTATGACTTGAACAGTGTGTATGAGGAATTTCTCCAATTTCGTATCTGTGCTGAAATGATAAATGATAGATGTTTATTTTTCAAATCATCATCATCATCATAATTATTTCAGCCGAAAGACATCCACTGTTGGACATAGGCCTCCCCAAATGTCGCCACAATGACCGGTCCTGTGCGTCTTGCATCCATCGGATTCCCGCGACCCTCACCAGGTCATCGGTCCACCATGTGAGAGGCTTTCCAACGCTGCGTCTTCCGGTGCGTGCTCGCCATTCCAGAACCTTTCGTCCCCATCGACCATCTGTTCTGCGAGCAATGTGCTCTGCCCACTGCCACTTAAGTTTGGCAATTCTTCGGGCTATGTCCGTAACCTTGGTTCTCCTGCGGATATCCTCATTTCTGACGCGTTCACACAAGGAAACTCCGGGCATAGCCCTTTCCATTGCCCTTTGAGTGATTTTTCAAATAGGTTTTAAAAAACACTTTTACACGTCATTTTTTTTGATAGTTTAAACTAGATGAAGCCGGTGTTTTCTAACTGACTAACCTGAGAAGAAATACCGATACAAACTCAGAGGTCAAAGTCTCTTTTAAAGTCCATACAGCAAATATGTAATGGTCAAATCACATGAGAACCATGCAGATTGTTGTCTGAGGTGACTTTTAAGGAACGAACTATATAATAATAATAATAAAATTTATTTTCAGAATTGCTTCCATAAAGTGTTAGTAACAATGTTCTTAGCCTAGTGTTAGTAAAGCATTTTAAAGTGAAATAATAATGACAGGCCTATTAGGCGCTTGCTCTCGCGTGTAGGCCTATCAAATGTGCCGTCAACATAGAGTCCCATCGGCCGGCACACGCAGTCAGGATGGCGCTGGGGCCGCCCCAGCGCCATCCATCATCAGCATTCATCATCCAGCGTCATTCATATATGAGTGGACCTGTCGCATCATCCTGTGAATCGCGCGGAAGACACGGTGGAGCATACGATAGAGGTGTGCCCCGCCTGGATAGAGCACTGTGCGTGTCCTCGTGGAAGCAATCGGCGGCAGCGATCTCTTGCCATGGTCCGGAGCGAGGAAAAGAGTGGCAGGCGACTGCCTCCTTCTGCGAAGCAGTAATGTTAGCAAAGGAGACGACTCCATTTTGAACTTTAGAAGTACTAGGAATTGCTTCCATCTAACTCAGTAACTACACCACTGCCAACTTAACCATCTTTTTTTTTAAGATCAGAATATCTATGAGACACATTAAACCCTCCATTTAATTTGATAGCCAAACAAAACATTTATACACGTATCAAAAACTTCCATTAATAATTTAATTTATAATTCAGTTTGTTTCTCTTTCACTAATGACTTAACCCTCGAGTGCCCGAACAATAAAAAGCCCTTAATTCATTTAATGAAAGACCGTTTAAAAATTACTGAAATAAAATTAATAACATGCACTGCACAATGGATTGGCGGCCTTTGCATAATTTAAAGTAATCCAACCGTGGAGTAATTTCAAACAATTTTAAATTTCGTACAATTTTAAATTTCGAACAATTTTAAATTTAACAATGAGAACTGATTGACTGAACCAAGATGGGTGCAAACAGAATTAAATTCGTAATACTGTGTATTTATTTTGTATCCACTACCAAAGGACAATCGGGACCAACGATTTAACATGCTTTCCGAAGTTCGAAGGAAAAAGTATGTTAAGATGATCACCCATCCATAGACCAACCTCGTCAAGTGTTGCTTAACCTCGGAGTTAGATTATTTGCACGGCTATTATTATTTCAGCCACGAACTCCTCTCTGATATTATATAAACTAAATTTCTCCCATAAATGTTATAATGATATATTACCTCTTAAAGTTTTCCTCCTACTTTCACTTCGGTCAAGTTGTAAAAGTCAACTAATCGTAATGTATTACCGTAGTGTACGTGTCTTAAAAGCATGGTACAATGAACAAAACAGAAAATTAAAGAAAGAAAGAAAATGTTTATTTGTGTTGCACACAAGAATTGGTTTTGTCAACAAATTAAAAAAAAAATTGCTACGCCAAAAAGCTCCTAACTCAGAATAAATATACAGGTTTATTTAAAGTAAAAATTATTAGTTCAAGCTTGAATTCCCGGTAAGTATCATCCCATCGTTAACCTAGCTTACTTTTACGTAAGAGACGTACGGCAATGCGCCACCAGTACTTGATAACCCATCCATACGCACAAGTTAAGGATTAGAATTCCCTGTCGTATTCTATGTTTCCTTATAAATACAACCTGCTCCTTCCTTATAGCTGCACCAACTTTTATGCAAGCGTGCTCCATCGTTGGCCACATCATTGCTTACCATTAGGTACGATAATGGTCAAACGCGATCCTATCAATAATAAAAAAGGAAATTGATCAAACGCGAGCCTAGTAATAATACTGAAAAAAGATAGTGCCGATTGTACATACATCTGTACAACTTGAGTGACCTTGAAAAATGCTTAATTTTCGTTTTTTACACACGGGTGTATGAAATTTATTCGGCCGAAAATGTTGGTCTCCATATCTTCGTTGTTCATAGAAAAATCCAGAAAAAGTTTTTAATTATATCTTTATTTTTAGTGATTATACGTACAAACGCACAATTATGTAATAATAATAACTCCCGCCAAGGGTTCACCCGTTAATTCTATTATTATTAATTCATTATCATCAGTTTCTACCAGCGCGGCGGCTTCAAACGCTTTAATTTTAGAAGTCATCCCAAGGAAACATACTCCCGTGACAAAAAATATCCCATATGTTAATCCAGCTATGGACTTTAATCCAAATCCCGTTAGCAGTTTCAGCGTAAAGGAGTAACACACATACACATACAAACTTTACCTTTATAATATTAATAAAATTATTGTGATTTTGACTTGAAAATTTTGATCCACACAAGTTGTCATCGAATAAAGAGAATAATCTCAATTCTGTCAAACGTTAATACATCGTAATATCTTGCGTCTTCATGTAACCCTCAGCATTTTTCATAAAGGTCATACAATCAAATCCATTTGCCACAAGTAGACGTGTGTACGTCTCCACGTCACATATGTAACACGGGAATGATTGACGTCTCACAGAGTGGGGTACAACAGGCCCCCGGTAACTGCGAGTAATTCTTAGAATTGTCCAACGGCAGCGGTAGGGTTGAATAGTTACAACATTTATGAGACATGAATCCCATTTCCTATTAATTATTTGGATGATTTTGAAATAAATATTTAAATAACTTGAATAGGAGATTTCCTAAAAAAGAGGATTGCTTCCTCTTTTTTTTTCAATAAATAGTGAGAAATGAGTATATTACGGGAAGTTCGAAAGTGGCGCCAGTGACTGAAAAGTTGAAAGGGAATCGTTTGTCTTGGTATGGTCATGTGAAGAGGAGGGATGAAACGCAAGTTACTAAAAGAGTTATGAGTTTACATGTGGATGTATGGAGAGGGAGACCAAAGAAAAGATGGATGGATTTTGTAAGAAGTGATATGAACGAAAAGGAAGTTAGTGATGAGATAAGAGCGTGACGAGTGACAGGACAGAATGGAAGAGAAAAACGTGTTGCGCCGACCCCAAATAAAACGGGACAAGGGCAGGAAGATGATGATAATACAAAAATAGAATACCGATTGTGAAAACAATATCAAAATTGGTTGGAAAGCAAACGTGATATAACAATTTTAAACAAATTTTTCTCTCTGGTGAAAGAGAAACTTGTTTAAGAACCGAAAGACAACGTTTTTTATGGCGTCCGTACTGGTAGCATGGCCTTTCGTGTCAAAGACCATGTCGGACTTCTCTTTAATAATAGTTTCTTTGAAGCTTATAACGTCATTGCTGATGAGGAAATTCTTTTGCATTTATTTTTTTACCAGAATTAAAAAGTATTTGAATAAGCAAATAAAAAAAATCCTTACCTATTAGTGTAACTTGTAGAATAGAATAGAATAAACTTTATTGTACACCAAAAAAGTAACACAACTCATACATAAACTTAAATATATGGCTACAAGGGCGGTCTTATCGCTAACAGCGATATCTACCAAACAACCTTAGAATGGATCGTAAGAACTTAAAATAATACAAGGGGTAGTCTGCGGTGTAGTGCTAAAAAATTGTACAATACATAATTATAAATATATACATACATATTTATAATATGTTACAAAACTTGTGTAACGAGGTGTACAAAGGTTTATTTAAGTTAATAGGTAACATCACACAGTATAAAGATCAGAGCTTAGTTTTGTCGCAAACAGAGCTAGGTGAAAATAGGGCGCCGCGCGACGCAGTCGCGCGCGCACGTGTTATCTCTAATGGCGTGTAGGGCCGACTGGCGTCTGAGGTGCGGCGGGGGGACGACGCGGGCTCCGCGTTAGCGCGCGAAACTCTGAATCGACGGATAGGATGGTATTCTCGCTACACTTGTATTTAATAAATTACATAATTTTATCATCATCATTTTAGCCTAAAGACGTCCAGTGTTGGACATAATTTTATAGGTAAGCAAATTGTATTTTCAATTGAGTGAATATGTTATTGAAATGGTAATTTCTTTTACATGTCTTTACAATCATGTTAAGAATATTACATTATCGGTAACATTTATTGAATAAATCTAAATCTGACAAAAATGTTGGTATATTAATTTATTTATGTACAGAAAAACACTTACAAAAGAAATGAACAAATACAAATAGAAGAGCACAAAGGTGCTGCTTATTTCCAAAGAAATTCATTTTAGTAGACCTGCGACAGTTACTTACTGTGTTTCTTTTGGTATTTTAAGAGGCTCCTTTTTCTGCTCACCTATCGTATAGCTTTGTTACTTCATCTAACGCAATCCAAAGCGATGTTTGACGAAAAGGCAACGCTAAAAAAGAGAGACAACTCCTGATAACTCTGTTAGCATTCGGTAATTCCGTGGTTTACTCGAATATTTCACAAAACTTTTTCCAGGAAATAAGTACGTGTTTTTTAAACCTTTAAAAGTTTTTGATAAAAAATATTTTCATTCAGAATCTTGATTAAATTTGCAAGGCTTGTATAGTTATATATATATTTTTTTTAAATATATTATGAAGAGACAAAGTTCATGCAAAATAGCAGATTTTCAGACGTCTTTGCTAGATTTTTTAATTTACAAATTGATATCAGCATGATAGAAGCCTAAATAATATCCACAAGAGTGTTTCCAAAATATCTGATGAAAAATGTCATAATCGCGTAAGAGCGGTTGTATGAAAAACAGTGAAAATGTATGTCGAAAATTTGCAATTCGACATACAAACGAAATACAACAACTTGAGCTCGGTCCGGACGGTTACCGGACGGTCAGACGGCGAGCCACCCATTGCTCGCCGTCCGCAAGCCCGCGCCTACGGTACGATTAAGCGCTTGGAAAATGAGTCTGGGAGAAAAGTCGCAACAAAATAGTAGGTTACGTTTTGTATGTACGCAATAAATGTCGAACGATTTCTATTTCAAGGTCAACTGAAATAATAGACCCATGTCGCTTGTAAAATATAAAATACCTTGACCCACCAACTAGCTACCAAAAGCACATCTATATTCGTTCTTTTAATAGCCCTACACTAACAACACATATTTTCTTTAACAAAACACTACTTATTGCCATACAATTGTACTGAGTTTTCAAAGGAATCATCGTATTTTTCCCATTCATTAATTTTCATGTTCACTACCTATCAGTTCCGTTTTGTAGTCATTTTTTTCTTTTGTTAATGTTCGAATGCGAAAATATCTTTTAATATTTTTTTTTTTTTGTGGCCAGTGTTGTGAAAATTTTTATTTATATACTAACTTTTGCCCGCGTAAAAGTCGAAAATGGTTTTATTAGGTTTTTTGAGATACGAAACATGAAATATTATTTATTATCTTCGTCGTGTGTGATAGTCCATTGCATTGTATGGCAAGCGATATTGTATCTTAAGATAAAATATTATAGTATCTTAGCCGTGTGCAGCTCCCCTTAGTGAACTGCACTGCGGGTGACGTAACCTACGACAAACTTATTATTTACCGTTGGTACAGTAATCGGGTCTAGTTATCGAACCGCAAAATTAAGTTTGTTTTTTATTGTATATACTTTTCCGGGATAAAAAGTACTCAGTGTGGTGCCCAGGATAATATAGAATAATTATACCGAGTTTCATCGTAATCAAACCGGTAGTTTTTGCGTGATGCATGAACAAACAGACAGACAGACAAAAATTTTTTAGTGACATTTTTGGGTTCGGTGTCGGTCTAGTAACACCCCCTGCCATTTTATTTTTGATATTTTCAATGTACTTACAGAATTTTCACTTCTACAGATTTATTATAAGTATAGAAAAGTAGGTGATTCTAAGGGCCGATTCACCAACAGCTACATGTTGCACAAAGGTTTTAAAAAAATGGTTAAACATTATAATCAACGAATATTTTTTCACTTTTCTTATCGAACATTACATCCAATTTTCCTAGACAGTAGACTTACAAAATGTATTAAACATCTGCTATACTATGCTATATTTTATCTATTCCAAAAAACATTCCTATTTCAGACAAAACCCGACTCTTACCGGTAGGTTTCCTTGTTCCTTTTCACAGCTATCTCGCATTCGGTATAATAATAACCGGGTAATCGATTCCCGCCTGCTCCAATGAAGCCATTATAATCGAGTTCCTGGATACTTGCCACGTGTATTAGTCTATACTTCCATTTATATACACGACTCGGTAAATTAATATTAGGAGGAGCTTGAGCGGCTTCAAACGGTTAGAGATACAGGTAAGCCACACTTCACACACACTGTTGATTCTATTCTTCCCTTTTAAAAGGTTTTATTTAATTTCCACCCGAACAAACATAGTTACATACATCATTATTTCAGCCGAAAGACGTCCACTGTTGCACATAGGCCTCCCCCAAATGTCGCCACAATGACCGGTCCTGTGCGTCTCGCATCCATCGGATTCCTGCGACCCTCACCAGGTCATCGGTCCACCTTGTGGAGGGCCTTCCAACGCTGCGTCTTCCGGTACGTGGTCGCCATTCCAGAACCTTTCGTTCCCATCGACCATCTGTTCTGCGAGCAATGTGCCCTGCCCACTGCCAATTAAGTTTGGCGATTCTTCGGGCTATGTCCGTAACCTTTGTTCTCCTGCGGATAACCTCATTTCTGACGCGATCACGCAAGGAAACTCCGAACATAGCCCTTTCCATTGCCCTTTGAGTAAGTTTAAGCCTTCTGATGAGGCCCATTGTAAGCGACCACGTTTTGGAGCCATATGTCCTAGCCATATACTGGCAACACGCACTGGTCATAGACACATACACACATACATACATTATGTATATAACTATGTTTGTTCGGGTGGAATCTTGCAACTCAATTTTCAAACAGATATCTTCAAGCGTTTGAGCTGAAATTTTGTATACATATTTAGTTTAGTTTACAATACATGGTTAGCTGTGTGACGTCATTTCCAACATGGCGGGCTCCCAAGATGGCGGACTAGTTATTTTAATGCACTCTTACAATATGGGTGCCTATCAAATGAAACGGCTTGCTAAGAATAACTTGGAAAATAAAGTGACGTCACTCTAAATATTGATATCAAATAAAGGTACTTGCTGAAATAACGAATGCGGATAAAAAGAAATTAAAAAATTGTAAAAAATAATAACTAAAAAACAAGCTTTTAATTATTATACTTTACATTTGTAGCTGTTGTGTGTGTGTCAAATAAATATTTTCTATATAGGCCTACTACAAATATGATTTGTCGTACCGTTACATAATATATAGAGCCTTTTCAGGAAAAATATCGTAAGCAACAATTTGTGTTTTTAGCAGGATTGTGGTTGGATGTGTGGTTTTCTCTTCTCCATAATTAAAAACTATTTATGAAAATATGTAAATTTACAATTGCTCTATTCCATAATTAGTCATATAAATAATTACAGGAGAAAGTTTGTGTATGTATGTTTAATGCTTCTTCATGCTCGAACGGCTTAACGGATTTCGATGAAACTTTTAATACGGGTAGACCAGATCGATGACCGGGTGAGGGTTGCGGGAATCGCAACAGATACGAGACGCGCAGGACCGGTCGTTGCGGCGATACTTGCAGCAGGCCTATATACAACAGTGGACGTCTTTCGGCTGAAATGGTAAAGCTCACAGAACCTCGCAAATCAAGACGTTTCAAATGAATCATAACACGTAGGCGAATACAATATCCACAAGTTTAGATTACTCGATCGCTGCTCGTGATCCGATTATCGACGAAGTTATAATGACAATGCGGCTTTCCAACCAATGGTGGTCGACAGTTTGGTTTATGAGCTCGAAATAACTTCGGTGCAGTTCTGAAGGGAAGTTTTCTTTGATAGTAGAGTTTACTGACCTCAACATTCTTTAACTGATTGATCTTTTAACTTTCCTACATTTGAACAAAGATAATTGTAGGTATCTAATACTTTACTTCAAGGCCCAATGTTATATTACCAGGCGTTGGGAGTTGCATGGCCCCCCAAGCCCTGTCGCAGTAGACGCGGCCTTGCGGACGACGAGCAATGGGTAGCTCGCCCTCCGGTCGACCGGTAACCGTCCAGATCGAGCCCAAGTCGTCAATGGCGCGTAGTGTTAGGGGTCCAGTAGGACCGATGCCCGCTAAGGCCACGGAGATTTTCTGTAAAGGAAACTCGTGGTCCTAGAACGCAAAGAGCAACTGAAAAACAGGTGTGGTTTTGTTCACTATGACTTAATCTACCCGTGCACCAAGTTTCATCGAAATCCGTTCTGCCGTTCGAGCGTGAAAAAGTAGCAATCATGCATACAAACTTTGACCGTTTTTTTTTTATTAGGTAGGAAAATCATCTTATGACAAATCCCGCTCTTGGGCGAAGCGGGACATAGTGTCAGACTTTTACTGACTAAAAACTCATTCCTGTTCCTTCGTTGCCTTTGTCCCAGGGCTCCGGGTTTCGCTTTCACACCCCCGTTAAAATATTAGTGTGATACAGACAAAGCTAAACATTCGTTAGACACCATCCTTAACAAATCTCCAAGAGTTATGATACTTCACCATCTTACCAACAAAGCAGTAGTCGATAAGACTGTAAGCCCTCAAACGTCTATAATCTGACGTTTTATTACTGGAAACGTATCATTCGTGGTACGCACGAACTGCTTCGTTATGAGGCTCGGTAACACTGTAAGCGGTGACAGAAACGAGAACAATTATTGTGATGTTTTTTTTTTCGGAGTTTGGAAATTATCTAATGGCTTCCTCCCGCACTAGCATAGCATAATCAGCCTTTTAATGTTCCCGCTGAGGCTGGGACTCAGGCCTCCTCTCTCTAGGAAAGGGAATGGGCCGTAATCCACCACGCGGGCCCAGTGCGGGTTGGTGAATGTCACATGTCTTCGAATTTTTTGTTCTAGGACATGCCGGTTTCCTCACGATGTTTTTCTTTACCGTTTTGAGAGCAGTGATGATGAAATAAATTACACAAAGTAATGCGTCTGGCTGGGTTTGAACCCGCGACCTACAATTCGTAAGTCGGGGCTCTAGGGTGAAGCGAAAAAGGAAAGGAAAAGAAAATAAACCTGTTTATTCGGTACACATAGACACACTATGAAGTAATAATTATATAGTAAATACAACAACATTGTGTGTCTCACGGCTGCACCTTATAGGTCCAAGGCGTGTCAGACTTTGGCTGACTAAAACCCATCTATTTTCCTTAAGTTGACCTTTGCGTTCTAGAACCAAGGATTTCCTTTAGAAAGTCCTCATGGCTCTAGCGGACATCGTTCTAGCTGGGCCCCTACGGTTTTGCTGACATCTCTTTGAGCACCGTCGACGGCTGTGCTCAACCTGTGTGTTTGTGTAATATACATACATATGCTTGAGCTGGGTGTCTTGTATACATGAGTTTAAATTTTTGTGAACGCATTCACTATGTAATACACGATAAGTCTATTTTGTTTCTTTCGAACAATCCCACAACCCCACGCTTTTGCATTCTTTTACTAAGCATAATTATAAATAAAAAACCGGCCAAGAGCATGTCGGGTCACGCTCAGTGTAGGGTTCCGTAGTTTCTCGTCAATAAGTATCCCCACTTAAGAGTTAATGAACGACAGACAACGAGCAAGAACAAATATCACCAATGCCAACGAGAGACCAACCGAACAATTCGATAATATAATAGCTCATACCCGCCCCGACCCCATCGACTTAGGAAAAATCTTAACTGCGCAAAGTAGCCCAAAGTACAGCGCCATCTCTCGGGACATTGGGTTACTAATTTATACAAACTGGACGGGTTAATGGACGGGTTATGTTGGTAATTTTGGATTGCGTGAACAGATTTTAATAATTCTTTTTTTTGTTTGAAAAAAATACGTTCAGGATTATAAAATATGTAGACAAAGTTAAAAAATTGTTGCATTACAAACTTATAAATTACAAACTTAATTCAGAAATTATTTTGTACAACTTTTCAAAAACTGTTCAACCAACAACTGTTCAACAATGACTTTCTAGGAAAATTATTTTGAACTTGATGTTGAAAATAATTTACCTATAAATTCTTTATAGAGTTCACTTTTGAGATTATTTTCATATTTTCTAAATTTATAGTTCAAAAGTTAAAGGGGAGGACAATTTTTTTTTTACTTTTGGAGCGTTTATTTCCGAAAATATTAATATTATCAAAAAATTATCTCGGTAAACCCCTACTCATTTTTAAATACCTATCCAACAATATATCACACGTTAGGGTTGAAATTAAAAAAAGTCACTCCCACTTTACGTTTAGGTTTTAACTTTACGTTTACTCTAATAAAACATTTTCTTTTCCACTTTATATTTTACCACTTGGTCGGCATGATTAATATACATATTGGTACCAAATTTAAGCTTTCTGGTGCTAACAGTCACTGAGATTAACCTCGGATAGACGGACAGACAGACAGACAGACTTGGCGAAACTATAAGGGTTCCTATTTGACTAGGGAACTCTAAAAATCGCTCCGCTTCCGCTCAGCACCCGCTCCGCCTTCAATATGACGTATTCCTTACCCAAACTATGACAGTTTATCAGGATGATATCGAACCGAAGCCCGATGTTAACGCCTATTATTGTAAATCACGGCCGACATAGCTATGAGTCAGACAGTACGCTGATTGCATCTGGTTTATGTCGGCAGAATTAGGTCTATAGGTTTTAAATTTATGGCTTAAGACATTAGAGAGGTGTTGCTAAGATTTGTAACTTCGGCCAGTATTTTAGAAGGATCTTACAAGATGAATATCGATAAGAACTGACAGATTTTATGCTTATACCAGTCGCTTTTATTTTTTTTATTGTATTCATTTATTTTTTTTTGCTGACTGATAGATTCTTGTATATCCTTAGCCTTGCCTCGTAAGCCTTGCTCATCACTTGACCAGCCTTATAATGTTTCCACTTCAGTGATCCAGGCTTCCTCTCTCTTCCACTGGGCTGCCACTTTCACATTTTTAATTCTAGGACATGCCGGTTTTCTCACGGTGTTTTGAAAGCAGTAGTGGCTTTGCTGTAAAGGTAGAAAATTGGTCCATTGGTGATACTTACTTCCGAGATATATACTCCATGGGAACATACTTCCGAGATATAAAGTATTCTATGTGCTTAACGCTATTACAAAATATGGTCAACTCGTATGCCAAATTTTTTCCAGTCGTTCAGCCGTTCGAGCCGGATGAAGTAACAAACATAAATACTCTCAAACTTTTGCTTTTATAATATTAATGTGATACTAAGAAAATAATGTTTATCTTGGAAAGCGTCGCTTATGATAAAATATAGTTCTTCTAGTTATAATTAAGTAGATAATAATTAAGTTCACTTGAACCTAATTAAGTAATTTGTAATAATACTAAGAACTCCACCTTCTAAAGAAATCATTTTCTTGTCATTTCTCATTAAAACTGTCTCTCTAAGAAATATACGGAGATGCTTCAAGGAAACACGATAACTATTTCTAAATAATATTTATTTTTACTATTTGGAAAGTGTCTTTAAGGAGCAGAAGGAGCTAGGTCCCTACGGTTTGCTGACATCTCCTTGAGTCGCGCATGGAACAGTACGCGCCGTCGACTACTTGACTCGGTCCGGACGGTTACCGGACAGACGGACGGCGAGCTACCCATAGCTCGTCATCCGCAAGCCTGCGCCTACGGTGGCCGGAAATCGGGATCGGCTGGGGCGTGAGGGCCGCTCCCTCGTGCGTGCGTGTCCGTCTCCTTTGCTAGCATTACTGCTTCGCAGAAGGAGGCAACCGCGTGCCACTCCTCCTCGCTGCAGACCATGGCTTGTACCAAGGCCCGGAGCGAGATATCGTTGCCGCCTATCTCCCCCACGAGGATCCAATTCCGATCAGCCATTCGAGCGTGAAGAAGCAACGTACATACAGGCTCAAACTTTCGCCTTATAATATAATTGTTAGGGTAAATAGGTGGACAACAAAGGAAACAGCGTTTTAAAGATTTCAAATTTAATTGTTTATTATCCTTTTAGTGGCCGAGTGGGAGCAGTGGTGGCCGATTGGTAACGGCCCCGATTACGATTTGTAGGTCGTGGGTTCAAACCCAGCTAGGCGCATTACTTTGTGTAATTTATTTCATCACACTGCTCTCAAAACGGTGAAAGAAAACATCGTGAGGAAATCGGCATGTCCTAGAACCAAAAATTCGAAGACATGTGATATTCACCAACCCGCACTGGGCCCGCGTGGTGGATTACGTCCCATTCCATCTCCTAGAGAGGAGGTCTGAGTTCCAGCAGTGGGGACATTAAAAGGCTGATTATACTATTATGCTATTCTTTTCTTTTATACCGCTTTTTCGGAATTTTTCAGTAATATTACATGAGATATATGCTCCTAAGCAAGGATAGTGTTAAACAGTAACTGTAACCATACTAGGGATTTCAGTCAAGTGTTGTTAAGGGGCTCGGACCAATAAATACAATATTTATTGATTAGAAAGAAAAAGACCATAGTCTTGAAGTACGATGAATTTATTTTTGTTATACTCCAACAATTAGTATGATATATATAGGTATATATAACGCGAGTGAATCCAGGGCGGGTCGCTAGTTCATCCATAAATTACAAGTACAAGATCCTTCGTCTCGTTTCAACAAATAAATTGACATCCCGATCACGAATTTACTACACAATTCTCAATTTTAAATGGAATTACGAAATTCGATATTCCACTATTAAAATCACATATGGTACTTTATGGAGACCATAAGACCACGACAGCACCTGCCGTCTACGTTAATCTGAATATAAATTGTCCGTAATTAAAGTGGACTCGGACATGGGGGGAATAAATGCGACCACTTGAAACAAAGCCTTGGGGTGTGGTGCAAGTCAGGAAAGAATGGCGGCCGGGAAATGTATAATTAATTAGGTTGGTATTCTATTTGAGTCTATTTAATGGAGATAAGTAAACAATGATAAGGAAAAAGGATGTCAAATAGGGAATTGTAGAAGTTTTGTTGTACGTTTTGCTTTATAGTAGAACATAAAGACTGGCCTGTTGGTCTAGTGGATAGTGGCCCTGACTGCTATGCCGGAGGCTGTGGGTTCGATTCCCACCCAGAAAAATGTTTGTGTGATGAGCACGATCATTTGTTCTGTGTCTGGGTGTAATTTATCTATATAGGTATGTATGTATTTAGAAATATATAAGTATGTTTATCAGTTGCATAGTACCCATAACACAAGCTCTGCTTAGCTTGAGACTAGACGGCGTTGTGTGATAGTTGTGAAATATTATTATTATATTATAATTCTAGAGTATTATATTAAGGAGTAATTCCCTTATTTATAGCATTCGTTAATTTGTAATATTCGCATTTCAAACTCAGTTTTAATTTGCTAAAATAACTTTGAATTCCATACATTTTGGCAAGGTTTTGACATTGATTAAAGCCGAAGTAAGAGTAATCTCACCTCAGCTCTGATCAATGTAAAAAAAAATGAACGTTTTGAAATTCTTATGAGAGTTGAGGTATTGATTTTACGTACAGATACCGGCACGGATCTTGAGCGCTGATTTCTACAGTTCTACTTGCGCACGCAAAAGTGAAATATCGGGTATCTTTAGTTGTATGAAAAGAGATGCGGGGGTGGAAGTGCAATCCTTGTACAGTGATTGGCTCGTCGATGTGGACGATGTGCAAAGCGAACTCGCACCGAGCGCTCAAAATTCGTGCCGCTATCTATATATATATACATATTATAAATAACTTAGACTCTTATGTAATTTAGTAATCCTACTATTATTATTAAGGCGAAAGTTTGTGAGTGTGTACGTTTGTTAATTCTTCACGCTCAAACGAATTCTGATGAAATTTGGCATACGAATAGATCATGTCCTGGGCACGTAGGAATAGGTAGGATATATATTCTTTTGCGACAATTTTCTACTCTAACACGAGCGAATCTGATGGCAACAGCTAGTTCTTCTATATAAAAAGTTATCTTCTGCCAGCGGCTTCACCCGTGTAAACGTAGGTTTTTCCATACTATTATAGTGTGTGTGTGGTTTATTCTTCTCCTTATATTTTTTCTGTTTAATTTTAGTTTGTAAGTCAATTTATTATTTGTTGATTGATGAATCATGGTGTGCCAAATAATCATATTTTCTATCTTTCTTTCATACATACTTTGGATCCCCGTTTCATCCCCTTTGGAGTGAATTTTCAAAAACCTCTTCTTAGTGTTCGCCTTCATCTTGGGAAGGCTTGTGCAAAATTTCATGTTTCTAGACCCAGCAGTTAGGCGCACTAGTTTATTAAGAGCCTATTCACTCTAGCCTTACAGACACCTAAATTATAATCGGACGGCAAGACCGCAGCAGGCAACTTTTTCCAGTCCCTCAATGTACGCTGCATAAAAGGTGATGAAGTTTTTGTTACGTAACCAGCGAGCTCTTCCGCATATGACTTGCACCAATCATATCTCGCTGAGCCCTTGTAATTCGAGCTCAAACGGCGCCATATTTTTTCCAAGAGCTTTTGTGGGTAATGGTACTAAATTCAGCGGTATATGTCGCATTAGAACGACTTTTAGATAGTTTGCTTTAATGGGAAAGGCAGTGGCTGCACTGCCTTTCAAGCCTGCTAAGCACTGAAATATAGCAGCCATTAAAATATACTAAAACAGTAAAATACTGATTTTGCAATAAATTAAAAGGAGTTTGTTCCGAGGTCTAATAGTAATATTTTAAATCTCATCAACTTGTTATGAACGTTCAAAACTTCATACCAAATCGAACTGTTTACCATTTAGTCAATAAAAGTCTAACCCTCCTCGCACCACCCAGAGCGGCAGAAGTTAGAATATCCATAAAAAATACTCCAACACACCGTTATACCGTTGTCTACATTGAAGTTGGGGTTAGAAATCACCAAACCAGAATTTTCCATTCAATATTTTCTACGAGTACATTGACTTGCGTGAAATTTTTAGTTCTACATTTGAAATAAATGACTTCCAGATTAGTGCTATTTTAGACATCCGTATAAGATCCATGAAGAATTGAGACAACTCCTCAAATATAATGGCATACACATAGTAATTTTGTTATTTTTCATCGAGAACTCAAGCGTCTACAGTCAAAAAGTATAATTTGATGAAGTGGAACTGATGAAGAAGACCACAGATGGTCAACGAAACTTCTCACCCGCACAGATAGCCCAATTAAAATAGCAATGGCAGAGCCATTTATTTATTTGCATCGTAACACGGTGCATTTGAAAAATAATTTGATTATTTTTAAGGTGTGATGTAGCTGGGAACGTATCTCTACTGTACTTTATAGTAATCTTGAATTGGGTAATTGAGTTTCATAACCGAGACAATGGAATGCCTAACCGTTAGTAACTGAATATCACTAGAGTCTAGCTAACAAGTACAGACAGAAATAGACAACCACTAAAACTACATTTCTTTTTATGTTTTTTTTTATGTAAACCAATGTGCTTTGTTGCAATTTTTTCGTAGTAAAATCGTATTTGATCACCATTAGTATGCTTAGATAATATAATCTTTATTTTCTACAAATAAACATTAAAAATTCATGTATTGATGCATTTTTACGACATCAATTGACGACCATAACTGGAAGTGAACCACAAAAAATACATCAAATATTACTTTTTATTAAGATTTCGTGAATCCGGTAAGCCTCAATAAAACAAATCTACCATAAAAAAATGATAAAGTATATACTTTTTTATGGGAATAATTTGAACAATATCCGATCCCGAACCGCGGGCCTGGATTCGATGAGCTCCATAACGTAAGCAAACCATCCCACACAATGTAAAATAGAACAAAAACAAACAGCTACAAAAAACTCTCAACAAAATCTTTCAAAGAATGTTATGAGAACATTTCCAACAATATCGAGATAAAGTTCCTAAAAAATTAACAATCTCGAACAAGTGAAGAATGGAATAAGGATCAACTTCACTGCAGAAGATGCTATAGCCCTTTGTCGAACGTCTACAATGCGAGCAAACTATGCATCGAACAGTTTGGACAGAGTAAACGTATCGATCGTTGCGAGCGCTCCGGACTAACTTTGTTTAAAACTTGGACCTCTTAACATATTTTGTGACACGTAACCCTTTCAGAGTTCTTATTCGAACAGAATATTGATAGTAAAAATTTTAACGGCTCCATCGGGGGTTTGTTTTGAAGGATGTCTTTTGTTAGTTTAGTGTCTCGGATATATGTCACGACGGAGATTTTATTGACTTCAACCACACGTACAGAGTGTAATTTTAGTAGTTAAAATTTTAAGTATAAATCATAGAATAGAGAGTGAACCTCTTATTTCTGAAGGGGAACTGTCCCAATGTCTACCACTATTTTTCTCTGCATCATCCAATGGTTGAGTGG
Source organism: Mythimna vitellina (assembly GCA_949316375.1). Lineage (NCBI taxonomy): Eukaryota > Metazoa > Arthropoda > Insecta > Lepidoptera > Noctuidae > Mythimna > Mythimna vitellina. The sequence continues at coordinate 17,735,642 of OX438701.1, read as the reverse complement.
TAAAAAATGCTTATGACATTAAATCCGGTTCTATACTTTTCTGTGCCTAAAGTATTTAGTAAATGAACATATACATTTAAATCAATTATTGTCCGTTAGCTTCGCTAAAATTCAAAAACTGTATAACCGATTTTATTTGTTTATTTATTTAAATAATATGGAGGACTTACAGCTAAAAAAAAACAAATGATTTTTGTTTTGTTTTGTTCGCTTGGATTATTTTAAAGAACAAAAAAAAACCAGTTGAAAAATTGAAAAATGTAATGAAAGGTGGGAAATAATTTCACTAGTAAAACCGTGAGCGGTAGGTAGTTAATAATAAATAAAGATTCTTTTCAAATATTTAAAAAGGTAAACCATTTTAAAGGTGTACCTGTGTTTGTCGAAAATAAATGGAATAATAAAGTCCTAATAGAAAAACTAAAAAATTACAAAGTTATTTATTTTATAAACAGCTTGTAGTGTTTCGCTCTATTTCATCGAAACAATTTTACACAAATAGACCGTTGTTTGTTAATTCTGTTTACTTTTGTACGTAGATATGAGTATATCATATACACGTGTAGATATTCTTATATCGGCCTACAAAAGTTGACACGTGCCAAGTGATGCCCTACGTACGAGTATACTTTTAACACGAGTATATACTCGAATTTCACGCATGAAAGGTTTTCCCGAAAAGTTTATACGATATAGGGCTAATAGGTATGATTTGATAACTGTAAAAGTTATTCGAACTGTGTTATATTAATATTGTGCTCCATAAAGTCGTGGACTTATTTTTATTTTTGTTATTTAAGTAACCAACAGCGACACACAAAATATATTACAGAGTAGGTAAGCGATTTAAAGTATGCCTAAAATAAATAGATTTCCTTTTCTAACTAAGATAATTATATAACATTAAGAAAAGTTAAATAAAAACTTACGATACAATATTGCATAAAGTTAAATTTGGAATTAAAAATAGAAAAGTAGTCAACAAAATATATTTAATTATGGGAGATTAATTGAATATCATTGCGAAGGGCAATGATATTCAATTATTCTCAGTTTATAGTTAATTGCAGTTATGAAAGCAAAATTAATATATATACTGACCAGAATGCTGGGCTTTTTTGGTCAACGAATTAGGATTGTATTTCAGCTTGGCAATGCAACTAGCGTTCTGGGCACTATTCCCATTGACAGTGACGTGACTGTTTTCCTTTTTTATGCCCAGTATATTCTTTTTAAACTCATTTGTTCTCACTATTCTTTTCAGTTTGTATTTTTATATGCGTTTGTATATATCTACTATTCTTTCCGGTATTAGTTTTTTATTAGTTTACTTGATTATAAGTATAGCATAATTAGTTAAGTATGTATAAATATGTAAATAAATCGATAACCTTCGAATTTAAGTTATTATTAAAAATACAATTGATAAATATTTGATTCTCTACCAGCCGTGATTCTGAATAAGTAATCACAGTTCTCATTAATATATAATCAGCCAAAGCATTGAAAACTTCAATGACGAATTACATGAGCGAACTTGAGCGCATCAACCACAGTGAGTCAATTATAATAATAAACAGTGTTCTGATGAAATATTAAAATATATGATTGAGTGCTCTATCCACCCTTTATTAAGGCCGTAACGGTATTATAACAGTAATAAATCAACAACGAACCATAATTTCTCATTACACGGTGAACAATAAATCATTTAACTAGAAAATAGGTTAAAACAAGCTTTGCTACGAATGGCTGCCGAACGGCCTTAGGCTAAATAATGTCCATTGCAGATATTGGTATTGCTATTTTATATTAGGATCTACTATTGAAGATTATAAAGGACCTTATGGATTTTGAATACATCTATTATAATTATAGCTAATTTATGTAAACTTACTTTTGAGAATGTTTGCATTCAAAACAGACGATTAACTTTTAAGTAAAAGCGCCAGGGCAGCCCACAAAATTTGAAAATAGCTATTTCATGAAAAAGTCTATGTAATAATAGGGTAAGACGAACTGAAATTGTTGTAATGATGATTTTAATGATTACATGTTACGGTCGCAAATCCTATTGTAATCAACATACAACTTGCCACTGTTCTAAAGAACTTAAGGAAAGAATTTTTTGGGCTACCCTGGCACTTTCACCTTGAAACATTTATCATTTCAAGAGAAATAGGTATCCTTTCTTGAAACGCCACTTCTACAAGAAGTAGTAAGTAGCTAATCAAAGAGTCAACGTTATCCGACAAATATCATCATCTTCCTGCCCTTGTTCCGTGTCATTTGCGGACGGTGCAACATGTTCCTTTTCATAATAAGCATTCCTCACACAATCCATCCATCTTTTGTCTGACCTCTCTCTCGCTCTCCAATCTTCAACATGTTTACTCAGAACACTTTTTAATAAATATTATTATTAATATTTGTATCCGACTAACAATCAAATGATAAAACAGAGAAAAAAAACACAGAAAAATAAACCTAATATCCCATAAAGACTAAACTATTTGCTTATCAAACCTAACTGAACAATTTTCACCGCAGCGCCAGGAAATACGGTGAAAACTGTCATCCCACATTCGAATATTTCTACTCACAATCCAACAAAATATATTCATAATAAATAGAATGTACTACGTACTCTATTCGATGCAACAAATCGAATTTGCGTCACAACGAATATATAAACTTGAATGCAATGGCGTTTCGCTAGTATTCGCATATTACACGAACATATTCAATAGAAGAATTTAGATTGAATGTAATGCCACTTGAAAGTCAATTTTCTGTGAACGTCTTCTTTATTTTTCATGTTTATAAAGATATAAATAATTATGTGAGTGGTTTAAATATTTACAAGAGTCGAAGCAGTAGTTGGTAGGTACTAAGAAAGATGTTAGTTTAAGTATGAAAATTTTGGCAGATAAGTAATTATATAACCACATCACTGCAGATGAAATCGTGATGAAATTTATTTGAATGTTTTTATAAATCATACAATTGGCGTTACATTGGGTAACTCAGTGAGTCAATATGGACTAAATATTCAAGTATTTGAACAAAACTCAATCCACAAATAAGACCTACACGTGGAACAAATTAAAATCACAACAGCGTACGCTAAACTGCACATTTTTACGAGTCAAAGTTCGCACCGTGTTTCGCCTGGCCTAATTAACAAAGTTCCTGATTAACCCTTATTACAATAAAATTTGGCGGGAACCGAGTGGCCCGGGGCGTACCATCAACGCGCTAAGTTTATTTCACGAGAAAATAACTACGTACTTACGTTTTGTAAAGTCGCAATCTGTATTTTCACTTTAAGAGATCTCTCTCCTTTTGCTTATAAGCCATTGGGCTGAGGAACGTTCAAGCGCCTGACTGTAGCGGTTCACTGAGTAGATCAAAAAACATTTTAGACTTTATAACTGTAAAAGTAGGTTTTTCTATGAATAAATATATTTGTTTTTCATTAGAAACTCTCATCAAAGGTAATATTCGCAGTGTGCCAAATTGTAATTTCTTATAAGTCAACTTTGATAGCAAATATTACCTCCAAAAAAGGACTTTAATACTTCATTGAACATAATGCACCTAATACGGTGCTTTTTCAAAATGTAAATCTTAAAATCCGCTTACGCCTGATCCTTGCATCATCTCCCTTACAATATTGCGAATCGCAGCAATCTTCTTCGCTTTGAAATTGTTTGTGATTACAGCAGTTTGTGTTGAGACGAGGTGTAATTTCGCTTCCTATCAGTATCGTCGGCTTGTTACGTTTGTTTTATATTAAAAAAGCCTCTGGTGTTGCTAATATCGGTTCACACAATTTCACCCGAACTTGGTACAATCATTCATGCTTGATTGCTGGTTCGAGTTTTCTGCCAATAGACTTTTGGTTTACTTATGTGAGCTCAGTGAAGTGTACTTCTGAAGTATTTGAAGTTTGTGGTAAAAGTTTTTTATACTTTCGTTTATGTGGATGTAGACACGGCTTTTTATCAGTTGCTTATTACCAGCGTAATAATCTTAAATTAATAAACACATTAATGTTTAAGTATTATTTCTATTAGTATCTAAAAAATATACATTTCTTCTTAATTTACAAAGTTTTGGTCTCTTTTGAAATAAGAATTACGAGTAAAATCTACCAGAGTTGGTTTTAGTGTATATGGATGATATTTATTTCCTTTGTCACCCATAGACCAGAGCTACCACTGTTTTGCTCTAGCTAACTCTACAAATGACAGTACTCCTGTTTCAAAGCTGCTCCATATATCGTGTACAAAAAGTCCAGTTGGTACCGCAGCTCGCAGGTTCCCAGTGGCGCCATCTGTCCGGTGCACCGACGTGCATCGCCGCGGGAGATGTTTGTCAATCCACGTCTGCTCTGACACGCATCACGGTTATATATGGATTAATAATGAAGCTCTTATTGTTGTATACTATTTAGTTATGTAGGGTTGCTGAATTATGGTTGTGTTGGAGATATATGGTTCGTTAGAAAGGTTGAGAATGTTCTGTAATTTGATGTTGGATAAGGCTAATTAGTGAGTGATGATTTTGAATACGTGTAACTGCTGGTTTATAATCATTTTTGTACGTTAAATTATTATCAATATTTAGTTTTAATTCTGTTTGTTTTGTTAGTGTTAGTGTTAGAGTATGTGAAAAAAGAATATCTTTCTCAATACAAATTATTTTAACCATCATATAAAATACATCAAAATCCTTTCACTGCAAAACAACGAACACAATTTACGAACTTGATAAATTTTGACTCATAGAAATGGTTATTCTTCGAAATTTCGACGCTGAAACTGAAAGTTTACAGGGTTTACTTAATTGTATCATCCGACAGGCGTAGAGCCTTGAAAAACGGAATGAAGTCCGTCCGATTTGGTCGAGACTTTGTGAATTATTAAATTTTGTCCTCACTGCGGAACAAAAAATATTGTTTTGGAAGTTGAGAACAAGTTTCAAATCTGATAAAGGGCTTGACGTCCTTGTGACAACCGTACCGAGTTCTATAAATAAAGATTCGAAAATATAGAAATACAATGTTGTCGATGTTATTTTTATAGATGACGTAAAATTATTCTTTACTAGGTATATTAACTGTAATATGAGTGCAGTATTCTGTCACTACTACTATAGTATACGCACACATATGTAATTCTTAATATTGTTTTTTTATTATTAATAGTGATTATATCTTTTGGTGCTTTACTAGCTTTTTATAAAGTTATTTCAAATACAAGTATTTCTGTCAGAATTCCCCAAAGCAAATACAATACCAAGGTTTCAAATTACAAATGATCGAAAACATCTTCAAAAATCAATAAAGATGCCGAAAAAAGGAAATATATCATCAGTTCCTTCGAGAAGCCTACCTAACAAGACTCTTATGTCTCCAATCTCATTATTAATCTTCGGGGCACATGTAAAATTTCCCTTTTTATTGACTCAAAGGAACGGTGGAACGCGTCACTGAATAAATTCAATTTAGAAGAAGAATAAAGTGAATGTCTAGGGAGGTATTCATTAAAAAATCAAGCATATTTGATCCAAATTAAAGCGCTCTCCGCGACTCGGCTCGTGCTCGTTTGGTGTCGTAGAGTACTCTCGAGACAGCCGTCTGCAAGGAGACACTAGTGTGCAGTGTCATGACACTCCGGATTATGAGATGCGATGTTCTTATGTTTTAATTAGTAGCGCATTTCGGCGTTGTTGTCGTGAATATGTTTAAATCCATTCATATTTGTATATTTAGTAGGTATACCTAGTCGACGTTATAATATTGCAGTGCTACTTTTAACAAAAATCCCAAGTAATTGAAACTTACTAAAGTTCATATGGACTAAGACTGGAACCACAGCTTTTAAAGGTGGCATTCCTACCATACGATAACTTGATTTATTGTCATATAAATGTAATTATGAAACCCAACAATAAAATAATTAAATTTAATTATACCTGGTAACATTTCATTTCATACGAATATAACATAGGTCATAAAACAACAATAAACTTGAGTAACAAGCAAGGGGCAAAATAGGAAATAAGCATTAACGAGGTTCACTAATGAGAAAAAACAAAGGTATTTAAATATACTTGGTGTTAAACTAACGGATAGCGTTTGAAATATAAACCTCGCTCCAAAATACAGATTGTTGACGTGGCTCAGAAGACTGCTTAGCTTAAGGGGGATTAGGCTGTCTGTCGCATGTGGTGGGCCCATAAAACACAAAATTGGTTCCCTGAAATCGTGAGAGGAAACCACTCAGATGTCTTCGTTAAGAATTGGCAAGAAGTGGCCCAGAGCCAAGAATAATGGAGAAAATGGAGGTAGGCTTTCGCCCAGTTATGGGACAATACAGGCTAGATATAATAAAATAGTCTTTATATATTATAATTCTCTTGTGTTTGTCACCTAAACCTTAACGGCTTGACCGATTTGAAAGTAAGTTTGAGTGTGTTTTGAGTGGGTTTCTGAAAGTATGAAAGATACAATTGAACTCGATGGGTTCTTTTTTTTTAGGTGGGAAAATCATCTAATGACAAATCCCGCCCTTGGGCGAAGCGGGAGATAGTGTCAGACTTTTACTGACTAAAAACCCACTCCTGTTTCTTCTTTGCCTTTATCCCGGGGCCCCGGGCTTCGCTTTCACACTACCCGTGGTCCCAGTAGGCTTCGACCCTGCTGAGCCTCTACAGTTGCTGACATCTCCATGAGGCGCGCGTGGAACAGCCGTCGACGACTTGGGCTCGGTCCGGACGGTTACCAAATGGTCGGACGGCGAGCGACCCATTACTCGCCGTCCGCAAGCCCGCGCCTACGGTGGCAGGAAATCGGGATCGGAATCCCGGCGGCGGTTAGGGCGTGAGGACCGTTGTCTCACGCGATCGGTCGCCTCCTTTGCTCGCATTACTGCTTCGCAGAAGGAGGCGACCGCCTGCCACTCCTCCTCACTCCGGACCATGGCCTGTACCAATGCCCGGCGCGAGATATCACTGCCGCCGATCGCCCCCACGAGGACACGGCGGTGCTTTGCCCAGGCGGGGCACACCTCCACCGTATGCTCGACCGTGTCCTCCGGACGGTCCACACAGTGCCGGCATCCAGGAGTTTCTTCCGCACGAATCCGGTGCAGGAATCGCCCGAACTTACCATGTCCGGTGAGGACCTGCATCATACGGAAGGTAAGGATGCCATGTAGTCTTTCCAGCCACTCTTCAAAGAGGGGACTTACCGCCATGATCATAGCGTGCCCAGAACTCGATGGGTGGTACTGCAATCGATTTCAAAAAAAAAAAATTCTGACCTGATGCCAACTTTCTGGCAGGACAACGCCTACCGGGACCGCTAGTTTAAATATATTTTTAACCGACTTCAAAAAGGAGGAGGTTCTATGTTCGGCTGAATGAATGTTTTTTTTTATGTATGTTCACCGATTTCTCAGTCAATTGTGAACCGATTTTGATACTTTTTTTATTGAGAGTTTATGCTTTCAAGTTGGTGGTTGGTTTTAAACTCAAACACCGACGGCGAGCATTGGGTAACTCGCCGTCCGACCGTCCGGTAACCGTTCGGACCTAGCCCAAGTCGTCGACATTGCTTACTGTTCCACGCGCGCTTCAAGAACATGTTAGCAACTGTAGAGGCCCAGCAAGGTCGAAGCCTACTGGAGCCAAGGGTCTGATTCTAAAAGGAAAACTCGGCCCTGGTACGAAAGGCAATGAAAGAACAGGAGTGGGTTTTTAGTTAGTAAAAGTCTGACAATATCTCCCGCTTCGCCCAAGAGCGGGGGATGTCATAAGATTATTTTCCCAACGTAAAAAAAAAGGTAGACCGAATTTAATTTTTTTTTTTGCCATTAGAATGCTACTTTATTACTGACATTTAATGAAAATGATTTTTGTTGAAACAAAATTTGATATTAACTTAGAAGTAGTTTTTAAAGTCATTATTATTTTTTGCGACTTTCAAACAAAGATACAATTTCGTTTAACGTAATGAATTATAAAAGATAATAGGAATTTTCTATTAAAGTGATCCTTTAAGGAGTTTATGTCAACTTGACAATATAAAATATCTTTGTGGCTACTTACGGTGCAGTGGAATATTTTAGTGCCTTTTACACTTATCGTGTTCCAGTTCACAGGGGTAGACCATTAATGCTAGCGAAGGAGGAGGCTGCACGCGTGAGGGAACGAAGGTCCTCACGCCCTAGCCGCTGTAATTCCGACCCCGGCTACCAGCCACGGTAGACGCGGGCTTGCGGACGTCGAGCAATGAGTGGCTCGCCGTCTAGCTGTTCGGTAATTAACCGGACCGAGCCCAGTCGTCAACAGCGCGTAGTGATCCACGCGCACCTCAGAGATGTCAGCAAACCGTAGGGGCTCAGTAGGGCCGATGCCCGCTAACTAGGACCGCGGAGAATTTCTGAAAAGGAAACCCGTAGTCCTAGAACGCAAGGGATAATTGAAGGACACAGGTGCGGTTTTAGTCAGTAAAAGTCTGACATGCCCTCCCGCTCCACCCAGAGCGCGAGAAATCATTTGGATGATTACCCATCTTAAAAAAAAATAAAAAACGGGTAGACCATGTCTTGTAATAGGTCGTAAGCAGAGGTCGACGTAGGTCGGATAAGACCTTGCTACATACCAAATTTCAGGATTCTAGGTCAACGGGAAGTACCCTATGAATTTTGATTCCCTTAAGAGTGTCGAAGACGTTTTTTTGCGACATAAACGGCCGAATCTTTTCTTTTCGTTAACTCAGAAGTTTGATTTTTTCACAGATTTAAGGGAACGCAGACCTGAGTATATAGTTTAATATATGAGAGTATATTATTTAATATTTTTTTAATTTCATATCGATACCTCCACGCGTTTCCGAGATAAAGGGAAAACGAAGTGATCCTATAAGAGTTCCATATTTTTTTTCTTTTGAGGAACGGGACCCTAAAAAAACATCGATGAAACTGACATTCTTAAACACACAAAAAAATCAGTGTTTCGCTTTTCTGTCCCGATGTCTACCCGATGTTTTCCGAAAGACCCGTAGGTACTTCAAGTAACTTGTACAAGATGTTGGAAACTTTGTTCCAAGTGCGTATGTATTTGGGTCAGCCTAGTAACAAGATGAGGGGTTTCTTATAATGTTGTGTGCCAGTAATGAGTGCCTACGTGTACCGGTATATAGGGAAATGTTAGCCCAAGGTAGTACTTGTTTTTGAGTTGAGGAGTTTGTGATGCTCTGTATTATTAACTGGTTAGTTAAGTACTTTTTGCTTGTTGAAGTTTTTATGGCAACTTTCCTCCGTAATGTTAGATCCTCACATATGAAGTTGTTTTTTTATAAAACGGGTCACTTTGAGCTGCCATAAATTCGGATCAACTTGAATCTAGCTATAAGTGTTTTTTTTTTTTTGTAGTTTATAAATATAGATATATTACACAAATTACAAAACCCGAAGAAATAAAAAAATATCAAGCAAGTGCGAGTCGGACTCGCGCACTGAAGGTTCCATAAAAACGAAGATTTTTCCGAATGGCAAAAAATGTTTTTTTTTGTGACGTAACTACAAATTTACAGTTTTCAGATTTTTTCCTATACTTGTGCTATGAGACCTCCCTTCATGCCAAATTTCAGAATTATAGTTCAACGGAAAGTACTCTATGAATTTTGATTTCCTTGAAAGTGTCATAATATACGTTTTTTGCGACATAAACGGCTGTATCTTTTTTTTTCGTAAACTCAGAAGTTTGATTTTTCATAGCTTCAAGGGACCGTAGACCTGTAGACCTGTGTATTTGGTTTTAATTTCAACTCGATACCTCTACGCATTTCCGAGATAAAGGGTCTTGACAGACGTACAGACGAACGGAAAACAAAGTGAGCTACGGAACCCGAATAAGGCCTACTGTCCACAGACGCGTAGCTTAATAGATGCATATTCAGTATTATAAGCTTGGCGTAGGCGTGCTACGACGACGGCACGACGTTGCCGCTTCGTCAATAGAGTTCCATAGTTTGATATGTAAACTGTGACTAGGCGTATACCAAGCGTATAACGAATACGCGTTTATGAAGCTTAGCTTCATAAACGCGTATTAGGTCGTAACTAGTAGGCCTAACTAATTTCTGAAACGGAATAATATACCTTAATTATAAAATTAATTTGAACTTACAATTCCAAATCGATCTGAAACTTATAGCAACTCAACGTGACCAGTTTTATAAAACAACAACTTCATATGTGGACCTATTATTTTCAGTGTTTTGTTGTGAATATATTAGTGTTATTTTTTTTTATTTCAAGAAGCTGTATCACACCCAGTGGGCACTGGACTTAGGTTGTCGATCCAATGTGTATTACAGACACGAGCATCTACCATGTCATGAATAAAATAACTTGAAATCTCTAAGCAAACTCTGGCTTTGTGTCGAGAAAATTCTAAAATATAGCAAAAGGTTTTACACTCAATATTTTACTAAGACATATCCATCGCAGAAAAAAAAAAAACATTGTGTCACTTTAAAAGAGCTAACCACAGAAAAATATATATTTGAAGAACACTAATGAGACAGACTTAAGCAAAAACTGTAAAACTAGCAAGAAAGTCCTGAGTAATCTAAAACGTAAAACTGAGATGAAACGAAAAAATATATTCAAGAGAAAAACTAAGAGATTACAAGTCGCACAATAATTCTAGAACAGTAAAAGAAAATCGTCAGACAACAAAAGCGAGGGCGAATAAAATAAAACGCTATTGTGAACCGTACCTTCGTTCCGCTAAGTTAAAATGGATATTCCTATTTAAACTTTAAATTAAACAACAACAGTTAAAAATTAACACAACGTTTTAAATGAATTCGACGTCCGTCTCGAAGGTACAGTCGAGCACAATCGCCTTTTTGTTATAAAACTGTCTTCCGACGGGCTAGTTAACACTATCTCAGAGACCAGACGTTGTACAGTCGAGTAGAATGGCGATTTCTCCTCGAGTTGTAGTGTACACGTTCGTACTGTCAGGCACATACGGACTTCGAAAAATCGTATTGAGACTTGAAATGTTTAAGGTTTCAATGTGCGAATTATTTTGCGAGTTTCAGAAATCGGTACAACTCTATTTGAGAATGGGGAATATTTTTTTAATTAAACTGTAAAGTAATTGGATCACGAAACAGGGAGCATGTTCGTAGGTTTGGGGATATACGTTTTCCCTTTGAAAATTGCGTCATTCGCTTTTCGTTCAATATTACTAATTGGTTTTCGTTTTTTTATTATTATTATTATTGATTGTATATCATCAATCTGTAATATTTAGTTATTAGGAAACATTTTTTTGAGGTGGAATATCATCAAATGACTTTTCCCAGTTTACACTGGAGCATGTCTGTTTTTACTGACTAAAACCACAGCCGTGTTATTCATTTGGGTTTGGGTTCTAAGTCCACAGGTTTTCTTTTCAGAAATTTCCCGTGGCCCTAGAAAGCCTCGGCCCTGCTGGGCTCCTACGGTTTTGCTAACATCTCTTTGAAGCGCGCGTGGAGCACTACGAGACGTGAACAACTTGGGCTCGGACCTTACTGAATAGGCAGATGTCGAGCTACCCATTGCTCGTAGTCCGCAAGTCGTCCTTATAACTATATTTCATCATCATCATCATCATCTTCCTGCCCTTGTCCCGTGTTATTTGGGGTCGGCGCAACACGTTTTTTTCTTCCATTCTGCCCTGTCACTCGTCATGCTATCACTAACTTCCTTTTCTTTCATATCACTCTTCACACAATTCATCCATCTTTTCTTTGGTCTCCCTCTCCCTCTCCATTCATCATTTACATTTACTGCTAAAAATATCAGACCGTAAGCAAGTTAGTTTCTCTAATCTATGCCCAACCTAGTTTTATTAGATTCATGAGACTTTATCATTCTCATTTTACATAATGGGTACGTGAGTTAGAATAATAATTAGTATTCCAAACGTATTTTGTGCCTCAAACAACAATAGTTTCAACTATAGAATAGTTGAAACTTCTATTGCTAGTCCAAACTATAACTACGTTATTAGAATTAGTTTATGATAGCCTAGCAATACCTAGTTATTATTTTATCAAACTTTTGGAAATTTCTCATCCATATAAAATGTTACATGGTGAACAACATTTTTTGTATTGTTGTTAGGCTCGCGCTTGACCACTGTTTTCACCTGATGGAAAGCGACGATGTGGTCGATGATGGAGCGCGCTTGCCAAGAAGATACATAAAATAAAATAATAAATTTAAAAAAACGTACTATTTCATACAACAAATAATTTAGGATTAGTGTGTTAGTGATATAACTAAAGACTTATACCTATAATTGTTAGTGTTGTGTGTTAGTATCTTCATCTTTGCTCTCGTGGTCAGTGTAAGGACCGCCTATGACGGTAAAAGCCTCCTCCAAATGCTTCCATGGCTCTCGTAGTCTGGCAGTTCTGGCCCAAAGTTTACCTGCTACCTTGACTATGTCATCTTTCCACCCATTGTCCTTCTCTTTTTCTTTTTACATTTCTAGGTGTCCAGTTTGTTATATTATGGGCCCATCTTTGTAGTTCTAGCCTCTGAATGTGGACTGCCCGGTCGTTGTGGCGACGCTTGAGGGAGGCATATATCCAACAATGGACGTATTTCGGCTGAAATGATGTTGATGATGACGGTTGTACCGACGTTTTTCGTTTTGATCATGATCAGTAGAAACAATTTTAATGACATTCAGAGTTCAATTTCTACTATTATTATACACCACTATTTTTTAATTAGTACAAATAAAATGGGACTTTGTCCGTACTCGATACTGATCATATTTGTGTAGTCAAATGTAAAATAAACGAAATCCCAAAATGATCCACGAAAATTTGTCATAATTGGTATATTCATAAATATTGAATCAATAATTCATAACAATTGCTACTAGAAAATACTACATGCAGTATTTTTCTATTTTGATCGTCATTTATTCATTCATAAATCAATAGCCTGTACAATATTTCCATAAATTAAGTGACGTTTTGGGATATAAACAAGCGCCAATAACTTTATTGTTTATTAATATTTTTCATTGAAAATTTACTTAAATAATAACAAGATCTTGTCTAATAAGCCTTTTAAGTTGTTTTACTAATTAAAAATTAGAGGTGTATATTATAATTGCTTGCTATATCCAAACAGAATAATATGAAGTTAAATAACAAAATGTTACAAAATCAATCGCATAACTTTGAGTGTGTAAAATTATTAAAACGCCAGGCTGTCAATAAAAAAAAAAATATATCAACAAAAATCTTATGAAACTTTTTAGGGCACGTGTTATTTTTAAACCAATTCATATACGAACGTTTTAATGACCGATACGTACATAATCCAGTTATTATTGGATATTTCATCACGATTAATTCAAGCTTTGGATTATGAATAATTTATGTTGATACCTGCTCATTCACATGGTTTAAAAACTGGATCAATGTAATTACTTAATTATCTGACTCGTGTCGCCGGTAGAAAAACATAAAAATAATCGGAAATTGACTATTTTTAGGCAGTTCTATTTATCGATCAAAGCGTATTGTGCCAACGTATAAAAATAAAATAAAAACTGGTCAAGTGTGAGTCGCAACAGGTTTACGGTGCAACGGTTTTTTTTTGTCTTTACTCATTCTACAATGTATTGCTTCTTGCCAAATTTCAGGATTCTAGTCAACGGAAAGTTCCCTATAGGTTTTAATTCCCTGGCAAGCGTCAAAATATTCGCCATAAATCCGTATATGGCACATATTTTGACGCCTAATCTTAAGAATGTAGAATGACTTAGAAGTTTAATTTTTTTCACGGCTGCAACGAGTAACAGACCTAAATATATTAATTTAAGCTTGATACCTCTACGCGTTCTTGAGAAAAAGGGTCTTGACAGATGGACAGACGGACTACAAAGTAATCCTATAAGGGTTTCGTTCAAAACCCTAAAAATATCACTTGACGTAAACTAGTTGCAAAATAACGTAGGCTTGATGCATAGTGCACTCAGGTTACAGAACAAAACAAATGAACACACACCGTCACATCACTAAGCTGTAAAATAAAAATAATGACAGAATAATAGCATAGCATAGTCAGGCTTATAATGTTCCCACTGTTGGGGATCAGGCCTACTCTCTAGGAGAGGGAATGGGCCGTAATCAACACGCGGGCCCAGTGCGGGTTGGTGGATGTCACATGTCTTCGAATTTTTGGTTCTTAGACATGCCGGTTTCCTCACGATATTTTCCTTCACCGTTTTGAGATCAGTGGTGATGAAATAAATTACAAAAAAGTAATGCGCCTGGTTGGGTTTGAACCCGCGATAAGTAGTAGCCACCACTGCTCTGAATAATGTTACCTATATATTTCAGCATAAAATAAATACAATAAATAAATAAAGCTCCAACTAATTTTACTGATGATCCCATACAAGCGTGGAACGTCCATAAAAACAGTCTTTTAACACAATGCAAGCGTAATCGCCCGCGACGCCGATGTAATATCAACACATTATGTTCGGGAAATTTCATAAAACATCGTTTATTTGTCATAAATTAAACAATACAATACCATTATTTCATTAATATATATTGAAAAACCGACAATTGAGTAATGTTAATACTCTCCTGTACTTAATACGTAATTTATTGTTTATTTTCATTGTGAAATATAAACGCTCAATGAAACAAAAAGGGTTAAAATGTGATCTCCTAAATATTTAAAATATAATAGTGTTGAATACATAAATTAGTATATTATATGACTATGTAATGAATAAATAATAGATACTTATTCTATAAATGGTGACCGCGGACCGGAAGACGCAGCGTTGGAAGGCCTCCTACAAGGTGGAACAATGAACTGGTAAGGATTGCGGGAATCCGATGGATGTGAGACCGTTCATCGTGGCGACACTTGGGGGAAGCCTATGTCCAACAGTGCACGTCTTTCGGCTGTAATGATGATGATGATAATGATTCAATAAAAAAATTAAATTCGTATTAATGTAAAATGTAAATAAGCCCGTCAAATCTAAGAAGTACCGTTTGGCAGTTCTGACAGATTGAAGAAAAGGGATGGAATCAAAGAAATCAATTTCATTTTTTTTTTATTGAATTTACTAATCGATTACAGTTTAACAGATTTATATGTTACTGAAAAAGCCTGTTATTGGTATATCTTAGATTGCACTAGTAAATCTTAGGATATAGAAACGTGTATGAGTAAATATCAGAATTTTATGAGACATTTTTTTTTAGTTTTTCAGTTCCATCCCAACCTAACCGACATTGTAAATTACTGATCTTGAGTTTCGTAGTTTAAACAGAGGTGACACACGTGCGACTTTAATTACAAAGATTTATTTAAAATAACATTATCTTACATTATGTTTAATTTTAATTATGCGTTTTCGTTGACAGTTAGATTTCAGCTGAAAATAATATCATATTAAATACTAAAAGACGCTTGGAATGAAGACGGCTCGTTATTACTCAGTTTGATTTTAGAACATTTTAGCGATTATTCGTATACAAGTGAATTTGAAGAGTCGCAAAACTACGGCACAGGACCTTACTACGTGACTTTGACACGAAGTCTATAACAAAAGCTATCTGCTGTATATATTGGTTATTTTGCTTTGTTTGAGAGATTTTAATTTTAATTTGTTGATTAAAAATAGTGTACCTTGTGATAAAATAAAAATAGCTTCATAATTCCTTGGTTTTACGGAAAAGGTAATTGAACTTGTGTTAGTTACGCCTATACAAAGATATTTCGGCTTGAAAGTGTGTAACGTTAAACTCATAGATTTGATGGCCTTTAGGAATTAACTAGATTAGATTTTGTAAAAAATAAATAAAACTAGTTTGTTTAGTGTACACTTTTTTTTACAACAGTACTGATAAAAGCTTCACGCTTGATGTGTACAATGACAGCGTGTTTGAATTATCCTTTGCTATGATTGATTATATAGTAATTAGATTTGAAGCGTATGCACTCGGCACTTTCTATTTTGTTAAAACTTTGTTACCCGTCAAGCGATTACGTATTTAATCGTTGAGAAATAAATGATATAAACAGTATTCGAAAATTCGATATCATTCATTTTTTGTTTACGCAGACATCAATTATTATTCCAAGATAAAATCTCTTACTTGTTATAGAAGCATTCAAGTTGAATTCCCACTACAGCACTCGGCATACAAAACACCATTTCACAAAGGAAATAAAAGATATTTTCATATAACACTTGTGAACGCGATTGTACGTATCTACGGCAGTGGCAACGCGTCTCAGGGGTAATGAAATGAAGTGTCCTTATAACAGAAGCTTATATTACCGCTTTAGTTCGCTTAAAAAAAAGCAAGAGAAAATTAAACATGTCCGGAAATCTTGGACCTAAGGAGGACCCCTGTCTAAGCTTTTTCTGATTTTTATATTATTTTCGTAGTTTTAGTTTTGTGCTGTGTTTAGGGGATGTTATCATTTTGATTAGTTTATGATTTGTCACCTGTATGGTAAAATTGCGAGTAGTGGCCGTTTTAAAACTGCTTTTTCTTATTTTTAAATAGGCCGCTTTTAAATAAAATATATAATTAGATAATGAGAACAAAAAAATCTCTTTTTGCTCTCCTGTAAAATTTGTAATTACGCACATTCGCAACTTTACCATACAGGTGACACACACACATTTAAGTTTTTTTTTTGTATTAGACTTCTATAAATCGTGGTTAGTATTTTTTTTCATAGGCTCGAATTTGACCACTATGATATCATCGTCATGTTTATTATTAATTATTATATATTATGTTTATTATTTATTAGGGTCGCCAACATTACGAGTCGAGTACCTACTGGGAATTTACAGATGCATTGTATAACAGTATTCAAGTGCTGCGATACTTAAAGACAAATGACATTAACAATAAAACATTTGATTTTAAAAAACAAAATTAGGTAATTGAATTTCATTGAATGAAAAAAAAATGTCAGTAATATGATTCCGGAATTTTAAAAGTGGTGGTCGAGTGGTAACGGCCCCGACTTACGAGTCGGTCGTGGGTTCAAACTCAGCCAGGCGCATTACATCGTGTAATTTATTTCATCCCCACTGCTTTCAAAACGGTGAAGAAAACATCGTGAGGAAACCGGCATGTCCTAGAACCAAAAATTTGAAGACATGTGACATTCACCAATCCGCACTGCACCCGCGTGGTGGATTACGGCCCATTCTCTCTCCTAAAGAGAAACTGAGTCCCGGCAGTGGGAATATTTTAAAAGAAATATTATCAACTCTATCCTACTGTTCTGACCTCTGGTTATGAAAAATATGCAAAAAATATTCTTTTATTTATTTCTACAAATAATACCATAACCAAAATCCCATTGACTGTATTTCCTGGCCAAAAATCCGTCATCTCTTTCGAACATAGTAAGATGTCTGTCATTCTCTAACGCACTGTACCAACGCGGTGAGCTAAGCGTGTTTACCTACACACATATGCTCTTACCCGAAGTGTACCTCAAAGTAATCTAATAACAACAATGAGGGTATTACGGTGTCCCGGATTCTTTCCCGTGCCATGTTTGGGTCGGTATAGGAGGAAATGTCGCGGGAAAGTGTCACTTATATTGTTTGATATGAATGTAATGATCCTTTACGGATGAATGTGTGTTTTTTGGCTGTAAAGAAACAAGAGGATCATAGCTGAGTCGGGACCCCGACTGTAAGAATCAGCCATCATAATCTTTGGCTTGCGAATGCCAAGAAATGGATAGCTCGCTGTCCGTGCCGTTCGATAAACGTCCAGGCAGACCCCGCGTCGTCGACGGCCCAGCTGGGTCTACTGGGGCCATGGGTCAACTTTTGATAGGGAAACCCATGGTCCTAGAACGCAAGGACAACTTAAGCTACAAAAGTGTGATTTTAGTCAGTAAAAGTCTGACACGGCCTCTGGCGATGTCATTTAATGATTTCCTATATCAAAGAAAAAACGTATTACTCACAGGGTTTTTTTTAACTTATTTTAGAGATATGTGAAACAGAGTGTAAAGTCACACATACCTTCGTTGAGAAGGGAGGATCCTCCGACCAGACACGTCTGTTGTGGGCAACTGCCTGATAGATGACTTCGAGCTGTTGTATATTTAAATCGCGCGGAGAACTCTAGTGATTCAGGGTTTTGTAGTTTAGTTCATATGTGACTACTATCTAAAAAAACAATAAACAAATTAATAAAAAATTAAAAAATAACAAATTAATTTAATACAGGGTGAAAAATTGGACACTGGAGTATTCAGAATCATGTACTGGATCCGTGGTATTCGTTTGTACGTCGATGTCAAAGACACCGTATATACATATACGGTGTCTTTCTTCTGTTAGTCTATATTGTATATCGGTACTGTTTACTTGAAATGAAACGATTATTATTATTATATCTATTGACCAGAGTATAAAATACCTAGATAATGACCCCAAACAAAAAAAAACTAATAATCTAATACCACACAAAGAACAGCACCCATATCCCATAACCTTTTCTCCGTCAATGTCCCTCAACGTAATTCAGAAAAGACAGAAAGCCCGACCTTTCCACCTTTGACACACGTTGCTCTAATAAAATAACACTGTCACATACATAACAAAGAGCCGCATTATCCAATTTATTCCATCAGACTGGCACAAAAGCAATGAGCCAGTATATCGGTAAGCCAGCAATCGAGTTATATTCGTCTCGTAACAAAACATTCGGAGCCCTCACGCATAACTGTATTTCCTCAACGAAAATACGTTTGTCGTCAATCTTTTGACTTCACTTACAATTTTGTTAGCTTCTCTTGTTTTGATATTATCGAGTTTTTTGTTAAGAAAATATCGTACTAATATTGAAATGAGACAGTCTGTTAGTTTGATCAGGGCCTCAAGTCTACTATTACAATATTGTCAGAATGGTCCATCATTGACTTCATAATTGTTGATTTTGATAAGTTTGGTAATCTACTAATATAATGGCGTCATTATGACTTTCCAATGGTCAACCACTGACACTCCATTGAAAGAAATGGCATAGAATGGTAATCTCGTACATAATAACAAATGACTGATCAATGATCGACCATTATGAATTATCAGATTACGAACTTTTAGCAAAATGACAATGGGATCGTGTTGGAATGACGAATTTATAAAAATAGTAGACTTGGGCCCCTGTAATCAGGTTTCAACAGTTGTACGAATTTAGCTGAAAATTGTCAATTTAGAAGCATTTATTTCTAACTAGCTGCTACCAGCGCTTTCGCCCGTATTAAAGTAGAAAAATTGTCCAAGGAAACATTGATTTAAAATGCACCAAATTTCATCCAAATCCAATCAGCTGTTTGAGCAAGAAGGAGAAACAAACATACATACACAAATACATACAAACCTTTGCTTATAAAATCACCATCTTGCCTTTGTCCCGTGTTATTTTGGGTCGGCACAACACGTTTTATTTTTCCATTCTGTCCTGTCACCCGTCATGCTATCACTAACTCCCTAATCATTCATTGATATGAATGTGTGAAGAGTGATCTCTTCACACAATCACACATCTTTTCTTTGTCTTCCTTCTCTCTTTCTCCATCCATCCAGATTTCTATACTCACTTTATGATCATACTTTTCCCTTTTTCTTTTTTTTTTGTTTCTTAAGTAAAATAAAGGACTAAAATTTTCTATAATAAATAAATACCAAGACAATGACAATTTTGCTTTTATAATATTCGTTTGATAAACCACTGGTTTAGGTAATAGCATTAATACTTTTTTTTTATTCAAAAAACAATTTTCCATAGCATCATTTTCTATTCTCACACGGGCAAAGTCGCTAACAAAAGCCAGATATTTATATTAATAGTTACTTGTGTGGGCTGAAGATACTCTAGAGTTTATCTGACATTTGAACTCTTGCCTCGTCGGTAAAAGCCGACCCTAAATGCCGACGTAGGCTCAATTTAACGCGTCTTAACAAATTTGAAATCGTGATTTTCGTTAAAGTGTTATTTCCGATTGTAGAACTAGATAGTGAGTATTTGCTATTTGAGTATAGGTAAAAGTTCATTTATACTATTGTAAAAAGAAAGACCGCCGAAAGACGTCCACTATTGGACATAGACCTCTCCGAAGCGTCGCCACAACGAGCGTTCCTGTGCGTCTCGCATCCACCGCATTCCAGGTCGTCGGTCCACCTTATGGGAGGCTTTCTAACACTGCGTTTTTCGTTGCGCAGTCGCCACTCTAGAAACTTTCGGCCCCATCGACCATCCGTTCTACGAGCAATGTGCCCTGTCCACTGCCACTTTAGTTTGGCGATTCTCCTGCAGATATCTTCATTCTTTATGCGATCACGCAAGGAAACCCCGAGCATAGCCCTTTCCTTTACCCTTTGGGTGACTGTAAGCCTTCTAATAAGGCCCATTGCAAACATGTTTCAGTGCCATATGTCATCACTTTATTGTTTATTATTTGGAAATAGCAATAAAAAATAGCCATTGTACGTGCATTGTACGTTCCACTTTCATACGCGCAAATCCGATGGCAGTAGCTAGCAGGTTATAAAAATATAAACTCTGCTCAGAACTTAAACACATTTCAATACTGCCAAAAACATTATTCATATTATTCAAATAACCCTACCAACGCAGCTGAGCAAGCCTTGCATGTCGGCTGTCAGACCCGGTTCTTGTCAGGTCTCCCCGAATACCCGAGTCTTGTCAGAACATGCCCGGGATTATTTGACCGGGTCAAACCTCCCGGAGACCAGATATTAAGCTCCTCACCGACGCTCTTAACTTGAAATATTTGGGTAGCAAACAGATTTGAGATAATTAATTTTCTGAGGAAGACTTGAGTACCTATTCTTAGGTAATTAATTAGCTATTTAAGTCTTTTGCATGTCAACAATTTTATTTCTGTAGTTTGCAAAAATTTTATATAAAGGTGTTTTTTTTTGTTTAAAGTAGGTTTTTTTTCTGTGATGTATGAGAGGCCTTAACCACTGGGCCAGTAGTTAAAGGTTGAACTACACTGCTCACACACGCCAATCTATGCGCGTCGGTCTCCATACATTTTACATGGAAACTAGATTTGTAGAGCTACACTTGATCCACGCCACGCGACGTCGCTCTACGTACAAATCAGACGTGTTACACGTGTGCGTCGATTTAATGTAGTTCTAGCTTAAGGCACCCGTCTCTCATACATATAGACGCGGGCACGAAACCTGGCAAAAGTAAAAATGAGAATTTTTCATTTCATATTGTGTACTTTTGTAAGTTTATCTTTGATATTACTGACACTCCGTGCACCGGAAAGCACGTAAAGCCGTTGGTCCCGGTTGTCATTTGGGACCAAAGGCTGTGAAAAAATCAAACTTCTGTGTTAACGAAAAAAAAGATACGGATGTTTATGTCGCAAAAAACGTCTATTTAATAATAATAATAATATATTTATTTGTCATAGCCATACATAGGGTATGGTTAAAGATGTTATACAAAAAAAAAAATAATGTCCCAACAATGTCCCGCCAGAAGGCATACAAATATTATCAATATGATTTAAATTTGTAATATTTATAAATTGCAAAATGATAATTAAAATACAATAATCATTAAAAATAAAATGTCAACAATTAAAATAAAGTCTAACTAGTCACAGTTTAATCCACAACTAATTGCATGTCACATTCAAATAAAATAAAGTAATAATTAATAATAATAAAATAATAAATAACAATAATAATAATAATTTCGTCAATATCAAGGGACTCAAAATTCATAGAGTACTTCCCGTTTACTTAGAATCCTGAAATATGACATGAAGCAAGATCTTATAGCTCAAGTATAGGAAAAAATCTAAATACTGCAAATTTGTAATTACGTCACAAAAAAAAACTTTTTTTGCAATTCGGAAAAATCTTCGGATCTAAAAACCCAATTCGGGAATTGAACTTTTTTCATAGGTAAGTTTGTACGGAACCCTCAGTGCGTGATTCCGACTTACACTTGCCTGCTTTTTTTGCTAATCAAGTTATTGCGCAAAGGCCCTACAAGAACGATGCGCCGGACGGTTTCCTTACTTGCCAGCCCCTAAAGCCGCCACTGCTAATGATGTATCAATATATTTAAGTTACTAAGCTCCAAATCATAACAGAATATGTGAAAAATATAAGCTCACTGTTAACAAATAAAAAACCCATGGCAGCATTCAATATGAATCATTTCACAACAATGAATTTTGATTATAGCAACATTTTAACAAAACAAAAAATATCGTTTGTTTAGTTTTGTTGAAACATTGTGACCATTGAAAAACAAAAATATTAGCTCGCCTTTGTACGGGTGTATTATGCCAAATCGAATTCCAAATAATTGAATATCAATTAGTCGAACACTTTACATCGAATACCTAAATAGTCGAATTTTCATAATATCGAATGGTTAATAAATCGAGCGTTTAGTATTACGAACACTCAATACATCGACTGTTCAAAATAATAATATATAATATTCCACAACTATCACACAACGCCGTCTAGTCCCAAGCTAAGCAGAGCTTGTGTAATGTCGAATGTTTGTTTGAGCGTGTGCGCGTCGCACATTCATTCTATCAAAATAATGATTATACTGAATACTTTTATATAGAATACAATAAAAACATTTAAACAAAAATTATTACATTTTACAGACGGAGAAACTCTAATAAATCCATTTTTTTACCGGTGGGAATGTCATCCAATGACATCCCCTGCTCTTGGGCGGTGCGGGAGATAGTGTCAGACTTTTACTGGCTAAAAACCCACTCCTGCTCCTTCGTTGCCTTTCGTAGGGCCGAGTCTTCTTTTCAGAAGCAGACCCTGGGCCCCTGTAGGCTTCGACCCGTGCTTTTTATTATTTAATATTTTTTCAATCGCATAATCCTTTTGCCTCTTTTTAGTGGAGTAGGTCTTCCCAATCTTACTTTAACTCCTCATCATCGTCATGCGGAAGGTGAGGACGCCGTGACGTCTTTCTAGTCACTCCTCAAAGAAGGGATTTATCGAAAAGTTCTAAGGTAGAATAAAGACCCCGCTTGATAAGCCCAAAGGCTTATCAAGCAACATGTTCCAACTTCAATACTGTTTTAAGTTATAAGAAAACCTAGTGTATTATTATGAAACACAGACCACAGCGAGGTAAGAAATATAGGGAAGCTTACTATAAGTAGTTTATTATTTCCCTTCTCACGAGAATTAATGTTTCCCCAAACCTAATATTTTCCAACCCAGTTGGTGATATCATTTGCCTCGTCGGACAATGTATCAATGTATGGAAAGCGTCTGGTATCTCTTCTAGAGGTGAATAAGCAAGTGCTAATGTTTCTTAACTTGACGAAGCTCAGCATGCTGGCCATACATACTTTACAAACCATTTTGTTGAATTTGAAGCCATACATTTTGATCTAATTGCAATAAACAGTATTTGTGTTGCGCATCAGGAAATGCTTGTTATGTAAAGATACATTTAATGTATCTGTAAACAGTTTTCAATATTTGTATAATCGTAATAGTCTTCCAAAAAAAGGTGATAATTATTAAAATGTAAACCACATAGATTTATTACTTTCTCCGTGCAATTGCATATCACTCAAAATTTTAAAATGTATGTATATATATAAAAAATAATAATTAAAATTACTTGTTAATGTTGTGTTTGTCTTGTATTCTATACAAAAAAATATTGGTATATCCATATTAATCATATTTCGATAGAATTATTGAAAAAGAAAGAGGTTTGAGAAAAATAGAGATTTTGTGAAAAATATCGAAAAAAAACTATTAAATTCGATATCATTATCGTCATCATCATCATCATAATCATTCCCGTCAGCCCTTATCGTGTTATTTGGGGTCGGTGCAGCATGTATTTTTTTTCCATTCTGTCCTATCACCCGTCATGCTATTACTAACTCCCCTTTATTTCATATCACTCCTCACAAAATCAACCCATCTTTTCTTCGCCCTCTCCCACTCCATCTATCCACATGTATACCCATAACTCTTTTAGCAATATGTGTTTCATCCATCCTCTTCATATGACCATATCAAAACAAACGATCCCCTTTCAATTTTTCAGTCACTGGTGCCACTTTCAAACTTCCTATAATATACTCATTTCTCACTTTATCCATTCTTGTCACACCACACACAATAAATCCAAAATGGCGAACGTTTTTTTAAAAGCTTGTTTTTACAATATTTTTTTTACATTATCTTGTTGTTTAATCCATTTCAATTTTCTATTATTATGCAAATATTTCCTGAATGTAGGGTGTTTATTATTTATAGTGACCCCTCGGGGTTCAACCCCGTGGATAAAGTATACCCCATAATGGAGTAGCGATTAATAACACTCGAGACTTAGCGTTAGTCAACTGTTCATTTTTTTTTATTTTGCTAAAGGCTCGGTCTTGACCTCAATTGTGCCTGATGGAAAGCGACAGATTTGGTCTAAGATGGTTGTTAGGTTTAAAAAATTATTCTTGAAGAAAAATCTCGTAACTATGTTAAAAATTTATTTTGACGCTTGCTGTTTTATTTGTTTCGCATGGTTTTTTTTTAGGGTGAGCCTAATTATCAAATAACTCGTCCTAATCAATTTTCTCTGATGCTTGTTTTCTTGTTTCGTTGTTTTTTTTTGTTTGGTTAGTCCATGATCAAATGACTCCTCTCGCTCTAAGCGGAGTGAGAGGGCGTGTCAGACTTTTACTGACTTGTTTTAGGACCCCGGGGTTCTCTTTCGTACAACCCATTATTATTATTGCTCGCCGTCCGGAAGCACGTGCATATGGTGGCTGGAAATTCGGATCGGGACAAACACGCGCGTGAGGGCCATTCCCTCACTCGCGTCTCCTTTGCTAGCATTACTGCTTCGCAGAAGAAGGCAACCGTCTACCACTCCTCCTCGCTCCGCATCATGGCCTGTACCAAGGCCCGGCGCGAGAGATCGTTGCCGTTCGTTGATCGCCCCCACGAGAACACGGTGGTGCTCTGCCCAAGCCGGGCACACGTCGACCGTATGCTCCACCGTGTCCTCCGGCTTATATTGACTAGTAGTAAGTAGGATCTGATATGGGTTAAGTTTCAAACTTTGGAATTAGAAAATAATTTCACCGCGACAAGAATACTCCTTCCGTCATGATGACAAAATATCAAGAGGCTCACCATATAATTGTGCTAATAAGAAAACAAATATCCCACAAAATTTCCCCACTCATAAACATAAACCTTTATTAATATTTAAGGTGTTTAATAAACATAGAGTTAGAAATTTGTACAGGAGCGGCTTTACTTTACTTTGTGTATGTAATTACTGTATGGGGAAACTCTGGAAAGACTACTGCTCAGGCTAGAAAGAGCACAGAGAGCTGTACTCAAAGTCATGGCGCACAAACCATTTCGGTTCCCTAGATATGAACTTTATGCTCTTTGCAAAGTTACTACAGTAAGACACGCCTTTATCCTCAACTCTGTACTGCGCAAACACTCAGTCGGACAATATTTTTTAAATCGGAATCATCATCATCATCATCTTCCTGCCCTTGTCCCGTGTTATTTGGGGTCGGCGCAACACGTTTTTTTCTTCCACTCTGCCCTGTCACTCGTCATGCTATCACTAACTTCCTTTTCTTTCATATCACTCTTCACACAATCCATCCATCTTTTCTTTGGTCTCCCTCTCCCTCTCCATACATCCACGTGTAAACTCATAACTCTTTTAGTAACATGCGTTTCATCCCTCTTCTTCACATGACCATTTTTTAATTGGAATATGTTACATATATGTTTATGGTGTAACTATCTAAAAGGAGTCGATTGCTACTTCAAACAAAATAAATAAAACGAAATGTCGCATCTACAAGTCCTTGCTCTGTGGTATAATATACGCAAAGTACGTTCTTATAACGCAGAACTTAACTTTAAGTCTCGGCATTAACGCATACCATACGAGGTTCGTTTGCGGAACCTCGCTCATATGGAAATGTTCGCTACGAAGATTTTCAAATTACGCAACAAGGACAATCGTGTATAATAACTTGAATCTCTTTCGTTCATATTGGAGGCTAGTGTTGGCTTCGTTTACGCAAACGCTCTCGTTTAAGTTAAGTGTGTACTTAGGTTCACTTGGAACTTCTCTAGTAACTGAGTTTCGTTAAGACTCTTAGTCTTTTTTTTAAAGAAACATGTAAGCTCTTGGAACTTATTCGCTTTCCGATAATACTGAAGTGATGACGAGGTAAATTATTTTAACTCGTGTTACAAAGTTAATTTCTGTATTTTTAATTATTTACCATCTCTTTTTTATAGGGACTAAACTTATATTGCTTATGGTGGATTAAGAGGGCGTGTCAGACTTTTACAGACTAAAACCCAACCTGTGTTCCTTTGGTTGCCCTTTGCGATCTAAGGCTTTTGGTTAAGTGGGAAATCATCCATTTTTTTGATATTTCTCAACTATCACACAACGCCGTCTAGTCCCAAGCTAAGCAGAGCTTGTGTTATGAGTACTAGACAACTGATAGACATACTTATATATTTCTAAATACATATATATTATACTTAAATTACACCCAGACACAGAACAAATGATCGTGCTCATCACACAAACATTTGTTCTGGGTGGGAATCGAACCCACGACCTCCGGCATAGCAGTCAGGGCCACTAGACCAATAGGTCAGTCAAACCATCGACTTCTCCTGCTTTCTTGGACCGAGCTCAAGTCGTCGACGGCGCGTACTGTTCCACGCGCGCCTCAATGAGATGTCAGCAACTGTAGGGCCTAGCAGGGTCGAAGGCTACTGGGGCCAAGGGTCTGATTGTGAAAGGAAGACTCGGCCCTGGTACGAAAGGCAACGAAGGAACAGGAGTGGGTTTTTTATTTCAAATAGACCACTTACAGTCACTTTTGATTGTCAAAATGTCGGTCAGTCAAAAAAAACAAGTGAAGCTAAATTGCACGTTCTACTATCTCCCGCTCAGCCCAAGAGCGGGGGATGTCATAAGATGATTTTCCCACCGAAAAAAAAGCCTTATAAATCCCATAACAACTGCAAAAATGGCATCGCTCGCTCAAACTTCGAATGTGGGTTACCTATGAAAGAGCGAAATTTTGTGATGATGGCACCCTTAACATGAATAGTCTTACTTTAATTTTATAAATTCCATTCAAAATAACGCAATCTCCGGGATTTTGTAGATACCCAAGCTTATTTCACGCACACGAAATGCATAATTACCTTTATTAACACAGTCCGTATGGAGGAGGCTTTAACCAGAGATTCCTTCGCAAGATTAGATGGGATTCTGCGATGGTTTTTGTGTAATGTATTCCTAAATATGGCAGTCTTGGATTTAATTTTGTTGGCGGCCAATGTAGCGGTGAAATGTTTGTATGCCAATGTTTGTGGGGCTTTGGTTTTGTTTTCTCATGAATTTGTAAAATCACATTGGCATCTACTGGCCTAGTTTTGAAACCGCAGCCTCAGGCTTGAGAGGCGGTCACCCTAACCACTTGGTTATCACGAAACTGTCATACTTAGTCATTTAATAAAATAGTCACTGTTAAGGTGCGTTTCTAAGCTTTATTCATCATCATCATCATCATCATCATTTCAGCCGAAAGACGTCCACTGCTGGACATAGGCCTCCCCCAAGTGTCGCCACAATGAACGGTCCTGTGCGTCTCGCATCCATCGTACTCCCGCAACCGTTACCAGGTCATCGGTCCACCTTGCAGGAGGCCTTCCAACGCTACGCGCGCTTTATTATTATTTTTTATATATTCTTTATTGAGGAGAACCAAGGTTGCCGACATAGACCGAAGAATCGCCAAACTAAAGTGGCAGTGGGCAGGGCACATTACTCGTAGAACGGATGGTCGATGGGGCCGAAAGGTTCCAGAGTGGTGACCGCGCACCGGAAAACGCAGCGTTGGAAGGCCTCCCTACAAGGTGTACCGACGACCTGGTGAGATTCGTGAATGCCGTAGAAGCGAGACGCACAGGATCGGTCGTTTTTGAAGACGCTTGGGAGAGGCCTATGTCCAACAGTGGACGTCTTTCGGCTGAAATGATGATGATGATTCTTTATTGAACATCGCATAAAAAAAAATACAGAACAAAGATTTATAAAAATAAGTGTACAGTGGGCAATGTTATCGCACAGGGCAATTTCTTACAGACTACCTTTGGATGGACTGAAGGAAGGAAGTTTGTTTCTTTTTTGTTTATTTTTTCTTTCAAAAATATTTATTTTGGAGAATATTATTCAAAAGTCATTGATATTGATTAGAGCAGTGGTGGCCGAGTGGTAACAACTCCAACTTACGAGTTGTACGTCACGGGTTCAAACCCAACCAGGCTCATTACTTTGTGTAATTTATTTCATCACCACTGCTCTCAAAACTGTGAAGGAAAACATCGTGAGGAAACTGGCATGTCTTAGAACCAAAAATTCGAAGACATGTGACATTCACCAACCCGCACTGGGACTGCGTGGTGGATTATGGCCCATACCCTCTTCCAGAGAGGAGGCCTGAGTCCCAGCAGTGGGAACATTAAAAGGCTGATTATGCTTATGCTATGTTATGCATTGATATTACAGTCGTACCATCATGAATAATCGAAAACTTTAATCAAAATCTAAAAAAATATTAATTTTAAAGTCAAAGCTATTTAACGCAACCTGTATAAGGCGATTTTCTCTCATGTTCTCTCATTCCTTTAATTAAATTTTGGTTTTAATCAGCTTAATTCTGATTGGTCTAAGTTCTGTGGGTGCACACTATGTAATTATTAGCTGTGTACCAATACTGCGGTCCACAGGGTGTGAAACCTGATAGGATTGGAATATTTGATAAGTAGCTTGGAATTATTTGAAGTAACAAACTAAGCGGTTCTTTGAAATTGTTTGGGAAGTGGTGGATATTGTAATAATGTCACACTTTTTGTTTTTTTTTTATAATTCTTTTTTTATCATATGACTTCTCCCGCTCTGGATAGAGGGAAAGGCCGTGTCAGACTTTTACTGACGAAATTCAAACCTTAATATTTTATTTCAGATAAATATCCATATAATATTAGTAGTTTAGTGTAGTCTTCATGTGTCCTTTAATTTCCCTTTCCATTGCCCTACTTTTTTTAGGGTTCCGTAAAAAACGGAACCCATATAGGATCACTTTGCTGTCCGACTGTCCGTCTTACTGTCTGTCAAGACCTTTTATCTCGGGAATACGTGTTAGTATCAAGTTGAAATTAAAACCATATATATCTTACGTCTGGGGTCCCTTGAAGCTGTGAAAAAATAAAACTTGTAAGTTAATGAAGAAAAAAAGATACGGCCGTTTATGTCGCAAAAAACGTATATTTTGACACTCTCGAGAGAATGAAAATTCATAGAATACTTCCCGTTGACCCAGAATCCTGAAATTTGGCATAAAGCAAGGTCTTATAGCATAAATATAGGAATAAATCTGTAAACTGTAAATTTGTTGTAACGTCACAACAAAAAAATATTATTGCGATTCGGAAAAATCTTCGAGACTCCATTCGGGGATTAAACTATTTACTTAGGTATGTTTGTACGGAATCTTCAGGGCGCGAGTCCGACTCGCACTTCCCCAGTTTTTTATATACCGTTAGGTAACGGAGAATAGCTATATCTAATCTAACACCACTAATTTTTAATTAGTACAAATAATTAAAGGGCTTATTAGAAAAGGTCTTGTTATTATTTATGTAAAGTCTCTATAAATAATATTCATTAACATCAAAGTTATTAGCAATTGTTTAAATCCCAAAATGTCACTCAATTTATGGAAATATTGTACAGGCTATTGATTATGAATGAATAAATGACGATCAAAATAAGAAAACACTGCGCGTATTATGAATTTACCAATTAAGACAAATTTTCGTGGTCAATTTTGGAATTTTGTATTTTTTACTTTTGATTACAAAAATATTATTAGTAACGGGTACGTATAGAGCCCCATTTTTTTGTACTAATTACAAAAAAAAATGTGGGTGTTTAAGTGTATGAAATAAGAACTCTTTTTAATTTATCGAAGACAAAAATGTTTTTTCCTTGAAATTAAAGTCAGGCGTTATATCCACATGTGAATCTGATGAACTTATCGTGTTAATAGAAATCTCTTTTGTAAGGAAATGTAAACAAAACTCTACAACTCGAAAGAACAAATGAAGATCGGATTGCTGGATTTTCACTTTCCCGCCTTTTTTGTTTTTTTTTTCTGTGGCCGCCCAGCTATTCAGCCTTTATTTTTAATTTTCATCATTGAAAAAATAAAAATGTTTTCCATAATATTTTTTTAACAATAAAGTAAGTATTTTAAAGAAATAGTTAAAAAAATAAGTTTAAAAATATATATTCTTTAATTAACATCGCGCTGTAATTGACTGGCTGAATAGAAAGTTGGAACATGGTTCAATAGAAATGTCAAGATAGAAATAGCTTTTTTTTATAATTTGACAGCTGTCAGTTGAAAGCGATTCTCACTGGCGATGAAAAGTATTACTTTCAACCCGTTCCTCAGGCAACTTCAGACCCACTTTCAGAGTATGAGTAATGAAAAATAGATTTAAAACATCTCATCACTAGCTTCTGCTTGCGTTTTAACCCTCATTAAAGTAGAGGGCAGTAGTAGGGCTACCATCCGTCCGGGTTTCTCCTAGTTGGAAGGGCGTCCGGGGGGTATCCGGGCGGGGTTGTTAAAAGTGTCCGGGTGAAACCCAGACTACCGGACGGTTAGTGTTTTACAATTAACACTGTATATACTTAGTGTTTAATTTTATTACTTAAAAATGTATATAGATTGTTTCGTTTACATACGTAACTAATTCGATTTTAAAAACAACCTGTAAAAAAAATTAAAACGATGTTTTTATTGTTTTGCAAAAAATATTTTTTTCGACGTGTCCGGGGAAATAAACTATATTTTGCCCAAATGTCCGGGTTTTTTGCCGTGTTTGTCCGGCGTCGGCAAATTAGGCGATGGCAGCCCTAAGCTTATGTAAAGTGATAAAGGACTAGGTTTTCTTCTGGTGAAAGAATTCTTTGATTTTGAGTTTATTCATTACAAAAAAAGATACAAATCTTTTCTCTTTATAGCATCACTATAGTATCGATGTATAGATAAAAACTAGTAAAGAAAAGGCTTCACAACAGCAACACACCCCTAAAAATAACCTAAAAAAAGTAACAAACTAACATATTCGTAAAAGCGAAAAGATATCTTGGAGACGAGACGCCTTGATAAAAAGCTTCCAACTTAAACATTACATTACAAAAGAAATCCAAGTCCTTTGACATACAGACAAAAAAAGAACATTTCTTTTCGAGTTCTTTGTACAGTCAGCAACAAAAATATTGGGACGAAGAACTGTTCTAAATAATCAGAACGTACTAATGGGTGGTTCAGTCAGACAGAATCAGGTGCAGTAGCATAATCAGCCTTTTAATGTTCCCACTGCTGGGACTCAGGCCTCCTCTCTAGGAGAGGGAATGGGCCGTAATCCACCACGCGGGCCCAGTGCGGATTGGTGGATGTCTAGGACATGCCGGTTTCCTCACGATGTTTTCCTTCAGCGTTTTGAGAGCAGTGGTGATAAAATAAATTACACAAAGTGATGCGCTTGGCTGGGTTTGAACCCGCGACCAACAACTCGTAAGTCGGGGCCGTTACCACTCGGCCACTACTGCTATAAGGGCTCTTTAATTATAGCCATAGATAGATTAGCAGGAAATGTCTGCCGCAAGCCCGGCAAACTGTGGGCTGAAGTAACACAAAATTGATGCCCTGTTACAGTGAGACGTGGTCACGGCAGACGTGGTGATGACGGGAAGAACTAGATAGATTTAGAAAGCTTTTTTTTTTGCTTTGCTCATGTGTGGAACAGAACAGGCTAGCTAAAACAAAGATATACCCATATTCTAAAGTTATTTCCTCCATTCAACTTAGCCTTGACTTGAAATATGGATAGCTACAGCTTATTTTTATATCGACACTAGCTTCTGTGATTCTAAGCTTTAAGCTTCTAAGTCATGGTCAAATTTCGTCCAGTTCCGTTCAGCCGTTCGAGCGTAAAGAAGTAACAAACATACACACTCGCAAAATGTAGCCTTTATAATCTTGTGATTTGAGTCGGGGAAAATCTCTCCGAGTCGAAGAGTTTTTTTCGTTGTCATGGCAACTACTAGTTGATTGTAGTAAGGCTCCCTAATGGGTCTCAGTGTATCAAAAACTTTCTTATGATTATCTCACTCATGAAATAAAGGACTTTTTCAGAATGAACACAGTATATGAAAATAGAGCTGGCAGAACAGACATACAAAAAAAAATAGGAAAACTTTACTACTCAATTATTTAATTATTTAAACTGTATTTTCAGTAGTGACAGATAGGCAGACTTATTTCAACAAGATATAATCTACCAGTCAATCTTTGGGTTAAAAAAGACTACGCTGTGGTAGGTGTGCAAAAATAAAAATACTAAATTTTATTTAAAATCGAATCGTTAAGATTTGTTACTTTTAATAATAAAATACAGGGTGTCTTTGACATCGATGCACAAACGAATACCATGGAACCATTACATAATTCTATACCCTCCTCCTCTGTTTTTCATTTTTTTTAATCTTTCTTTTTTTAATTTAAACTGTATAAAATCGTTATTCTTAAATTTTTAGTGAAAAAAATCAATGAATTACTTTTAAAATTAAAAATATCACCGGGATTATTTAGAATAACGATTTTATCTACCCCGATGACTTTTTAATTGATTAATTTTTAATTAAAAAACTTTTTTTTTCTTTATACTAAAAATATCATCGGGGTTGGTTGGAATAACGATTTTTAATAGTTTTAATTTAACAAAGAGACGAGAAATTCTACCACTGGGGGTCCAGAATCATGTACTGGAACCATGGTATTCGTTTGTGCGTCGATATCAAAGACACCGTGTATACTTATGCCAAAATAAAATGAATAAATTATTATATCAAACATAATGAAGAGAACTGAAAATATAACTTGGCGAGAACAAAATTAAGTTTGATAGAATATAGGTAAGGTCGTCCTATTGAATCGAATAGTCCTATTTTTTTGCAGCTGACTGTACAATAATCTATATAAGATGTATTTAAAGTTACGGTTGAATTGACAAAAGAACTACTATTTCTGTGCCCTAAGGAAAAGTGGAAGATTTAGGCCCCAGAGCACTTTTAGATGAGTACTGCGGCTTACCTATCTAAAGAAATGTTGAGCAATTTTTTTAGTATCGTCAATTCCTTTATGATAATAGTAATTGTAGTTATCTATAAGAAAAGTAACAGGGATCCAAACATAATCTAATAAGTTTTTCCTTATCTTATTATTATCCTTAGTAAAGATTAATACATAATCCATACTAATATTATAAATATGTCGTGGATTAATGGCGCTATGGTGCGACGGACAGCGCCATCTAGCAAATAGTTTGGTGAATTTATAATATCGCCACCGGAATCGCAAGCGGCGCCCTACCGCTTGGACACGATCATCGGTAGAAGGGTTGTAGCGAGGGCTGGAGAGAAGATCGAGTAAGGCGACACTCTTCCTCGGACAGTCTTGGCATACGCTCAGTACCAATGCACGTGTTTGTCTCAATTTGTAAAAAAACCGTTAGTAAAATAAAGTTGTTGTAAAATTGTCATTGAAACCATCTTTCGTTCGAGTACCCAAGTCAGAGCCCACATCTACCAAGAACTATGTCCGATCATGATGAAGACCCGGTGTTTCGCATCTCGGCCACCCATGATGCGACAAATATAATAATAACTCTATTTGTCAATCGGCTACCTCTTCAAGGGTAGACTTTGTCCTGGAAAAAGCCATAGGATATAAGCCTTTAATCCGGGGTTTACGTTTTCTTGGAATAATGGTCGACTTTTATGCGGACGAAGTCGTTGGTAGAAGATAGTAGAAAATTTAATAAAAATGTGGTAATAAATAACTTAAGTAGTCCTTTAAAACTAAATGTTATCTGGCAAAATAAATGAAACACCAGCGACAAAAAATAAATACTAACAAAATCAGTATATTTCTCTACTGTAACAATTTCTAACTTCAGCGTACCATTTCTACCTAACAACCTCTTCAAAATCCTCTCGACTAACATTGTCACCTTATCCCAAACAAAATCCACTCGCACAAAAATGAAAAATATGACGTCATTAAATAAGACCCGGTCCACACGGACCGAGTCGCCCTAAGCACGTGTATTCGTCACTTGTACGCGTAATCCCAGATGTCAAAAGCCCGAAAATTGCTCAACACGTCGCCGTATTATTGTCAAGATTTGAACTACCATTGTGCGAAATGACCCTACCGACTTATGTGTGGGTCCGACTATTGTGCTGTGTTTGAACTGAAGTCGTTGGTGTGTCTAGTTACTTGTTTGTAAAGGTGTAGTAAAAAACAAATATTATAAGATACTCTGTAATACGGTTGCAATACCGTACGGCTTATGACTAAAAATAAAATATGCATTCTACACGGAAAAATTAGAAAATAGGAAAGTAAAAGTTGCAAACTTACAGTGCCTCTTGTTATTATTAATTCCCATGTTTAATGCATATTTTATTCTTACAATACATATTTCATAGTTTTTAGTTATTATTGTTATTTAGGAGTTACATAAAATAATTATTTTTTCATTCTTTATTATACACAAAAAAGTAAAAAATACAGTATTTAAATTTAAATTACACAGTATCCAATCCTAGTCTTTTATGAAATGCATTACAAACATTATTTTGGTAGTTGTTTAAAAGAATTACCGCTGGCATAGAACGCAAAGAGCAACTGAAGAAATACGGTTTAATTTTAGTCAGTAAAACTTAGACACAACATCTCGCTTCATCCAGAGGCGGAGAAGTTATTTGATGATTTCCCACTCAAAAAAAGCGGTTTCTTTACTCAACATTACTCTAACACAAGATTAAATAAAAAAATCAATTTCTTGCGCCGTCGATTAAGATAAAAAAGTTATTAAAACAAGCTTTGGTTCTACATTCAGTTTCCAGGTGTAGTTTTCTTAAGATCAAGTGAACTCTCTTACCTAAACGCTCCACAAGTTATGTCACCCTTAAAATGGAAGGATTTGGAGCGCGTTACACGTGTCACATTTTAGCGGCTTGCCTCTAATGACGTCACATTTTGTTGATAGATCCCCTTTGATGATGGACTCAGTAACATGTGTTAGTTTTGTTATGGAAATTGAAGGCAATGTGAGCAGTGAACGGCGGATATGTGAGGTGAAATTAATGATCTGTTTAGGGCGGAATTCACCAATAAAACTAATCGCGTTTTAACGTTTGGCTCGCATAATCGCGTTCAGCCGTTGTCACTAGTGTCACTTGTCTGTATTTTGCTTTTGTTGTATTTTTACAAGTGACACTAGTGACTGCGGCTAAACGCGATTATGCGAGCCAAACGTTAAAACGCGATTAGTTTTATTGGTGAATACCGCCCTTAAACGTTACAGTAATAGTAGGTTAGTATTTACAAAATGCTGTCTCAGACTGAACTCAGCTTTAAGAACTGTCAAAGTTTTAACGTCATTTGAATGTCATTTTGTCATCTTGTTGTGACAGTCTATTGAATAGACTGTTCTCAACTGATAATAATTTAATTGTGTTTTAAAGTTTTTGCGTCCTCTATCACGTAAATAATTATGTATTTAATTTAATGTAAAGGCGAAAGTGTGTGTGTAATGTTGTACTTCACGGTCAAACAACTCATTGGATTTAAATGAAATTTTGCACACGGGTAACCATGTTGTGGAATAGGACGTATGATACACTGTAAGGGCTATATTTCACGGGGATACCATGGCGGCGCGACCAGTCGCCACTACCAACAAAATGTATACAGCTCTATAGAGAGTTACTCACCTGGTGTCCACTTGGTTGCGTAAGCAATTTGGCAGCGCGACCAACTCGGACGCGAAGACCTCAAAATGGACCTTAAGTGCATAAGGTCCGTTTTGATACTGTCTCAGTGTGGTGTAGCGAAAAGGTGTCTGTATGGTGTCTAGTTTAGTAGCTTACGGACACCATGGTGGCGCAACTGGGTAACAACAACTTAGGACAACTTTTTACTATCACACGAACAGAAGTTGTATGTGATTCTTGCAACAACACGAAATTGTCATGCGATTGACAATTGTTTTTTGGAATATCATGTCAAGACACAATTTATTTCAAATGTGTCATTTCTGACGACAAAGAAACTTTCATTCTACGAGTGAACTGTGTGTAGTTCACTCATAGGTACTCAAATAAAGTTGTAACAAACTGTCGGAAATGTGTTGAAATTGGTTCGCTGCTCCATCGACATTTTGCACTTTCAAATATGTAAAGTTGTATCCTCTTAGACGTTCCTTCTTCCACATAAAGTATTGCTAAATTCCTGTTTGAGAGTAGAATTATAGGTTAGCTGGGACTTTGCAGCCATGTTCAAAATGAAAACGCTTTGATGGTCAAATACCCATTTAGCAGAGGAGGAAAGGAAGATTTAAATCTTATTAAAATTCACCAATAGAATATGTAAGTATGCACAACCATACACCTCTATTGAAAGGGGAATATCCTCCGACCGAGACGGATGTTGTGTCTGGTTTGAACAACGGCCCGATAGATAATATATAATAATAATATAATATATCAAGCTAACGGATGCCCCTCAGGTTGAAGGGTAAAATCTACAAGTCCGTGATAAGACCTGTCATACTGTATGGATCAGAATGTTGGGCTGTGAAAAAGACGGATGAAAAAAGATTGCATGTAGCGGAGATGAGAATGTTGAGATGGATGTGTGGTGTGACGAGAATGGATAAAGTGAGAAATGAATATATTAGAGGAAGTTTGAAAGTGGCGCCAGTGACTGAAAAGTTGAAGGGGAATCGTTTGTCTTGGTATGATCATGTAAAGAGGAGAGATGAAACACATGTTACTAAAAGAGTTATGAGTATACATGTGGATGGGTGGAGAGGGAGAGGGAGGCCAAAGAAAAGATGGATGGATTGTGTGAACAGTGATATGAAAGAAAAGGAAGTTAGTGATAGTATGACGGTTGACAGGATAGAATGGAAGAAAAAAACGTATTGCGCCGACCCCAAATAAGATGGGACAAGGGCAGGAAGATGATGATATCAAGCTAAGCAGAGCTTGCTAAAACTGTCGCAACCGTGAATAGAACACGAACCTTGGGAGCACCGAATTCACTCATGCCCTGAGCAACTCATCAGCTTCTAGAGAGAGGTGGGTTGGTTGGAGTGAAGGTTGCCATGGCTCAAGCACAATGGTCCACCACAGACTAAGTGCGGATTATAAGTCCAGAACCAGTCCACAAAGATAAGACCATAATTATCGTGGAATAACATATAGGATACTTTCTATTCCGTGAGTACCCTTCGAATAATTTTTCTACTTTTACGCTAATATTATAAAACTGCACATCACCTTACTTTCACTTCGCGGGCTTGTGGACGGCGAGCCATGGGTAGCTCGCCTTCCATCCGTCCGGTAACCGTCCGGACCGAGCCCAAGACGTCGACGGCGCGTATTGTTCCACACGCGCCTCAAGGAGTTGTCAGCAAACCGTAGGGGCCCAACATAGTCGAAGCTTACTGGAGCCAAGGATCT
Source organism: Mythimna vitellina (assembly GCA_949316375.1). Taxonomy (NCBI): domain Eukaryota; kingdom Metazoa; phylum Arthropoda; class Insecta; order Lepidoptera; family Noctuidae; genus Mythimna; species Mythimna vitellina. The sequence continues at coordinate 17,697,787 of OX438701.1, read as the reverse complement.
GTTTCTGAAAGAAAACGCAAAGCAACGAAGGAACAGGAGTGGGTTTTCAGTCAGTAAAAGTCTGACACTATCTCCCGCTCCGCCCAAGATCACGGGATGTCATTGGAAGATTTCCCAACAGGTTCCGTTTTTCCTATTGAGGTACGGAACCCTAAAAAAGAACATCCAACTTGACACTCGCCTACAAAATGGCAAGAACTTAAGAGAATTCGAATTTGGTGGGTAGCTGGCGCTTACACCTTAATTATTTCCTGCATTAATTTCAAGTTTCGACGTGTTCGTATTTGACGAGAGTTGCAAGTGCAACTAGCAAACTAAACCAAGTTTTTGAAACATATGTCGCGACTGTAATACTGTTGGTTTTATTGGTAACAAGTTAGAAGACTTGAAGTACTTATTTGTTGTGTATGTTCTGTTCCGAAGTACGACATTACGTTGATCAAAATACTGATTTGAAGTTCTTTTGTAACTAAAAATATATATTTGGCTATTTTTTTTTTTTTTGGCGTAGGTAGTCATTAGATGATTTCTCCCCATCTAGGGTTTTTTTTAGGTGGTTAAATCATCTAAAGACAAATCACGCTCTTGGGTGGCGCGAGAGATAGTGTCAGACTTTTACTGACTAAAAATCCACTCCTGCTCCTTCGTTGCCTTCCGTACCAGAGCTGAGTCTTTAAGCACGATATTAAATTAGTCAAAATACTTTCCATTCATGATTTAAAGTTATTTCGAAACTAAAAACTGGTAGGTATTTTCCATTCTTTTTTTCGAGGTGGGAAATCATCAAATGGCTTTTCCCAAGAGAGTGCGTGTCAGACTTTTACTGACTAAAACCTACCTATATCCTTCAGTTGAACTTTGCGTAACAGAACCACGGTATCTCTTTCAAATGTTCCCGCGGCAAACTACAAATTGAACGTACGTTTTAAGAAACTACACACTTTTAACACAACTTTACGCCAGGCGCGCCTCAAGGAGATGTCAGCATCTGTTGGGGTCCAGAAGGTCTGATTCTGAAAGGAAGACTCGGCCCCGGTACGAAAGGCAACGAAGGAACAGGAGTTGGTTTTTAGTCAGTAAAAGTCTGACACTATCTCTCGCTTCGCCCAAAAGCGCGATTTGTCATTAGATGATTTGATGATACCACCTAAAAAAAACCCTTAGAAGAATTTACTACTTTTACGCGGGCAACCACGGACAGCAGCTAGCATTAAAAATAAGAATATTATTTTTCAATACACAGAAATCCAAATACATTTCACACCTACCCAAAAATCTAATCAAACACACAAATCCAAATCTCACCGACTCATATTAAACCTGAAGAAATATTTAATCAAGTCTACAGTAAGCCGTTAAGCCTTGTCAAGTTTCGTCAAGCATATAACATGGTGTCAAATGTACCGGGAAAGACGAAACCCAACCTGGTAAATCCTTGAGAAGAATTACCAACGTTGATCAAGTAACTCGAGGCCTTTTGTGACCCGTAAACTTCAATGTTATAGGAGAAAGGCCTTGTTTAGATAGAAACGCTGCTTTGTGGTCGGTTAAACCAGTTTAGCATTACACCAAAAGTGGATAGGCTATTTGTTATAAGTGACTTCAATCACTTTAGAACACATAGCCTATCTACCTATTTTAAACGTCTCTATCAACGTTCTTCATGTATTTTTGGAAGGTTCTGAAACAGTACATAATATTTTATTTATGGCACAGGCTTAGACGTGTCTACGGTCTTGACAATGTTTTTGATTCTATTTTTGTAGGTATTGTAAACGTGATGAATTTCGTTTTATACTTTTTTGTACATATGTATCAATTTTTTAATGACTTGTGTTTGAGTAATATAAGATCTTTAAAGGGATTATTTTATCAGTAATACCGAGTATTATATCAGTAATACTGAAATTTTTATCTAAGTAAAAGTCCTAATACTCTTGATTATGGCCTCAACATCGACGAAGTAGTTCTTAATTTAAACAAAATATTATTTTTGTTTTTATTGACTAAACTCGGTACAGTCAGCCGTCAGAGTAACTGCTACGTTTGAAACACGTAGAACCCTATCGTATGCACGCCTCTTTATAATCGAATGTACTGATTTAGGGAGTTATACGATTCGTTTTTTGAATATATGTGAAATATTGAGAGTTAGTTACACGATTCGATTTTTGAGTTGGTGCGAAATGTTTTAGGATTTTTGTGTTTTGAAAAATGAAATATATTCTTTCTTTCTGACTTCTGAAAGGGAACATACGTGTGATTAAGCCAATAAAAATCTGACACCCATCCCGCTCCGCCCTACAACAAGAGTAGGTAGACATTAGATGATTTCCCACCTTAAAAAAAATGCCTTCTTTCTAATGGTAAATGTTTGAGTATCAACATATTTTATTGTTAACAATTGACAATGAAATGTCATTTGGTCAATTATATTGTCTTTTTCAATAATTTTTGCTGATACTGTCAAATTGTTCAACGCCTAAGACGTCTTTATCAAATCTATGGCCGCCATCGTTTTTGCAGCCTCAACATTGCCGGTTCAAACAATATTATAATAAAATATTTAATCAAAACAAATTCGAATAATAAACTCCATATCGACCCCAATTCATTCAAAACAAAAACCATTCAATTACAAAAGCTGTAAAAGATGGTATCGTCGAATCGATTCTCGACAACAATCATTTTGTACTAAAACGACCTCAATATCTTTCTGTTGTTTTCAATTAATTGGATTAATTAACTGTATGAAGCAAAAGCAATTTTTATACATAAATAATAAAGGCATTGTTATCGGAAGTCGGAAACTCGTTCGATGTAAAGAGCTTTGAAAATTTTAATTAAAGATGAACGTACGCCTTTATATGCCGCTATTAAATCTTTGCCGAATAAATATCAAAAGCACCGTTTAATTTTAAAAGGAAATATGTTTTAGCGGTTGAAGATGGGGTACTTAAAACCACTGTTGAGGAACGTAGATTGAAATAGGTAACGAAGGTAGGTACTAGATCACAGAAATACTCAGCAGTTCATAGATTTCAGCTGGGGTGAATAGAAACTCAGGGGTGAATAGAAACAAAACTTCAAAGGGTATTTTCACGACATTTGAATATCTTTTGCAGCATTTAACTATATCAATTTATTAATGAATTGTTATTCTAAAAAGTCGATGCTTTGTTAGAAGCCGATAATATGGTATCACAGTAAAAAACCAAACCAAAGTTTTGTTTCTATTCACCCCTGCGTTTCTATTCACCCCGTTTTACGGCACCTGTGTCACACAGTGTGAAATATATGTTTTTTTAAACTAGAAGGGGTGAATATATATGCAAATTTTTACCATTTTAGTTATGCTACAATAATATGATGACATATGGTATAAAAATGAAACTGGTAACTGATAATACAATATTTTTATTATGTATGTGCGTAGAATCGCATTCTAGCCCGAAGAATCGCCAAACTAAAGTGGCAGTGGGCAGGGCACATTGCTCGCAGAACAGATGGTCGATGGGGACGATAGGTTCTGGAATGGCGACCACGTACCGGAAGACGCAGCGTTGGAAGGCCTTCCTCAAGGTGGACCGATGACCTGGTGAGGGTCCCGGGAATCCGATGGATGCGAGACGCACAGGATCAGTAATTATGGCGACATTTGGGGGAGGCCTATGTCCAACAGTGGACGTCTTTCGGCTGAAATAATGATGATGATGTTATTCTATGCATAATAAAACTAGAGTAGGAAGAACATTGGAATGGGTTTTTGGAACGCCCTCGCTTCTAGTGTTAAAGGTGAGAAATCATCTAATAACTTGTCCCACTCTAGGTGGAGCGAAAGGCAGTATTAGACTTTTACTGCCTAAAACCCACCTGTATTCCTTCACCCTTTTGACCCCCCCTTTTCAACCAATCACGCAACCTTAATTGGTACCGGTCCCAGAGAGCTTCATTTAAATAGTGCCCTAAGAAAGATTCTGCTGAACCCTGCTGGATTGATTTAATTTAAGCACGATAAAACATTACTTGACTCCATTGAGCGTCTTGTAGTGCAGGAAAAAGTTGAAGGCTCCAGTCCACGTGGTAGATCACCAATGAGATGGACAGATCTGATCAACACCACAACTAAGTGAAAGGTGCAGTCCGAGATGAATGGCGCCGTATTGCCAAGATCATCACACATCGTGATTCACAATGATGACCACGACCACTTTGGCAAAAGTGTACCGAGTAACAAGAAGTCGTCTTATTTCAAAAACAAAACGTTTGAAGTTATCTTATTTTTTTGTCTCCGAAAAATATACGTCCCTAATTCACTTATTCGAGAATAGTGTCACAGTGACATATGCCACTTTAGATTTAACTGACTGACTCAAATCGAATGTGAAAGAAAACAACACGGAATGTCCCTGTTTCCTTTACTTTATTATATAAATGGAAGTTTAAACGGTATTGGTCCCATGTGCACACGCCACTTAGAATATCGTACAGCAATACCCTCTCAGTTTTATAACATCTACTCTATTTATCCATTCACTATATCTATACGATAGCTTGTTTTTTTTAACATTTTTCGTCTGTTTGTCTAGCCGTTTATATCGCAAGAAACGTATATTTTCGACACTCCTAAGGGAATTAAAATCCATAGGGTACTTCCCGTTGACCCAGAATCCTGAAATTTGGCATTAAGCAAGATCTTATAGCTCTGGTATAGGAATAAATCTGAAAACAGTAAATTTGTTGTTACGTCACAAAAAAATGCGATTCGGACAAATCTTTGGGACTTCTTTCGGCGATTAAACTATTTACATAGGTAACTTTGTACGACTCGCACTTGCCCAGTTTTTGTTACAAAATGTTGATCTCGTTTTGGTTTGCTGTAAGTTGAGAGAAAAACGGACAGTCATTGTGTCACTGAGGAATAGATAAATCAAAATGTAGATTAGTAAGTGCAAATGATTGACTTAATTATTTACCTTTTTAACGAGAGAAATCATCAAACGTCTTCCCCTACTCTGGGTACAGCGAAAAAGAGTGACAGACTTAAACCTGTCCTTCAGTTGCCCTTTGCGGCGGCCACGATAACTCTTTCGAACAATCCCGCAACCCTGGCAGATATCAGCCTTAATGGGCCCCGTCAATGCTTGTAATTGCTGACATCTCTTTAAGGCGCAACCTGGGCTTAGCTGTTACTAGACGGCGAACTATCTATTGCTCACCGTCCACAAGACCGTGGCTACGGTGGCCTAGAGTCGACCTACGACTTCCTACACCCGGGGCATCTCTGGTGGTGTTCATTATTTACCTAGGATTCAACTTATATTTCCGTTTTACTCTAGAAATTGTGTACTATATTATACATACAGATATAGAAGGACGTATTTATTCCAAAACTACTGTCATTCCAGCTCATAACTCCACGAATCAATTGATATTTATTGAACCTTTAACAATATATCAATTTAACCCTCTTGTAACGCCATTTTTATAGCACCATAAAAAGAATATATGTCAGAGTTCACCGCAGAATACGACACAAGAGCCCAAAAGTAAATAAATAAAAGGAGGGATAAAATATATTTGTCTAAAAAATCAAAACGCAATTATACGAATAGGGAAACACAAGAAAAGTTACGTTCAAAACGCGAGGTGGGTTGGATGGGCATCTGTATCAAAGGACGCAATGAGGATAAGTTGATTCCGAGTTTATTGAGTAACGACTACACCGAGGATGCGAGACTGCCAGATAGACTCGGCTACTTTTATTTTCCTGAAGTAACCTAGTTACATACTGGGTCTTAGTCCTGGAACAAAGGAAAAATTGGAACAGAAATGAAGAACCAACACTTAAAAAAGAACGAAGGAAAGAAGAATCTGGCGAACGCATAAAATATCAACATAACAGTTAAAATTAAGTTAGGAAAGATAAAACATAAAAGACAGAAAGAAACAAATTGAAACTGTATTAAGAGTTCTCTATTTTTATTTTCAAATCATTCTTTTTTATTTACCTAGAAGATCAATGCCTTCACGATTAAAAAAATATTGATAAATATCATATCTCCATTTACAAAGATACAATCCAAGAGCCACCATTCAAGCGGCAACCATCATTTATCATAAACAATCTCCCCGCTATATTTATCAACCTCATCGCTTTATATGTCGACAGGCCTTCAAGACCCCACACATATCCGATAAGCGACCATCGCCATGAAGGATTATTGAATTCATTCCTCTTAATGTCAAAGAGGTATTTTATTTGACGTCAGGGGATTGAAAGCCCTCCCTATTCTATATACGATGTGTAATCAAAGTCAATCGAGTTCTTTGAAATGGATCATGATTCAACTGAGTTATTTTTGTACGTGCTACGTACTCGAGGTTTTATACAAAATGTGATTATTAAAATTATAATACTTATAACTTGAAACGATAAAGGAAGCATATCTGAATTTTGTATTAAGTTGATCTAATATTAATAGAAAAACTTGACACGTAAGCAAAGTTGCCAAAATAAAAACTCAAGTTTTTACACTCCACCAAAAACTAAACAGGCCACTTTATAAAAATGGAATATTATGAATTTCCCATTGAATATTCATTGGAAGAGTTTCAAAGAAGTTAAAATAAACAAGAAGAATCTTTGATACAGCTTCAGTGAAGAAATCTAATATAACTAGCATTGTAATATATAACAATTTGTGGGTATTCTAAGAACAGTGTAATTAATATCGAGTTTGTGATAAATTTATTACGGAGCACAGTCGGCAACTTTTACACAACGATTTTAAACCTTAACGTTATTTTATCAAAGTGCTTTTTCAATAGGATGTGAAACAAGATTGCTTTTGTAATCTTCGAATGCATAAATGAGAGATTTTTTATTCCGTAAACCGTGACATTCATGGCCCCATTATACTTAATTTAAACCATCATACAGGGTGTAGGTACTGTAAAACATTTTTTTAATTCAATATTTTCATATTAAACACATTTTTAACTACTAAAAATATCTTTAAATACATATATAAGTTTTTCACCAAATCATTAAAATCGTAAACAAAATTAAAAAATAAAAACTAAAATAAAACATCGTCAAGATAAACAAGCTAAATATTGCAGCAATATTGCAAACATAACAATTTAAAAATGATATAATCCGGTTAAAAGAATTACGAAATTCGATTATGATGCTTATATGTTACTCGTGCGTGCTTAACATCTAATAGCTACCTTTAAAATAATTTCCCGTTTCAAATACTTAGTAATTTGCATCTGATAATAGGCCTCGGCCATATCCAAGTCATCCATCCATCGCATCTTTTGTAAATGATTTCGTAAGTTACGGCAATAATTAATGCATAATCTGTTTCAATACCATTGTGTGTGTACGGAACCAATGATTAGTTCTTATCAGAAAAAGCTTTATCATAATACTAACGATGCAATATCACCTGAACCACATACTGTCAGACGATATCAACGCAACATTGTGTTTAAACTTTTGTAATCGAGTTATGGTGTGGCGCAAGATACTGCGAACTTGCAAACAAAGGAACTAAGTTGGGACCTGAAGCTTTTAGTGTGAGCTTACATGCAAGTGATGCAACTCACGTCGCCTAACTGTTCCTTATGTTGATTAAGATCTAGATGGTGATGAAAATCTGGACATGCATTTTAAATTTTTAAGTGCATTTTGTTAAGTGTCGGTAACAAAGCGACATCCACATTAAAATCATTTTCAAGTTTAATGAGGTATTGGAACTGTTATTAAGGAATAACTTCGTGGTGTTTTAAATAGCACTACAAAAACAACAATATGCGAAATTGATCTCAAGCTTGAAAACTGAATTATCTAACCCTGATAAACCAAACGGGATGACATTTGCACTTGACATATTAATCCCGCTCAATTCTCAAAACTTGGATCACATATATCCTTAGAATCTCGCGGCAACCTACTAGCAAAAACAATCTACGGTAATCGGATTGTACCGCCATACAATCGCGTGTGTGCATGGTGACTTCGCATATATTCTGTGTTACCATAGCAAATGCTTAGCACTTCCCCTACTACAAATATACGGGAGGTATAATCTTTACTTGACTTCGTTTTCAGGAAAAGAGGCAGAAACAATTTATAAAAAAAAGTTGTGAGGATCTTTTCTCTTACATAGATTACATGCGGATTTGTTTATATTCGCTGCTTAAGTGTGTGGTGCAATTTAAGGGTAAACTGTTCCGATTCACATGGTTTTAGTCAGCAAATTATTTACGTTTTTGCACTTCGATTAAATTACAACCTGCTCAAAGATCAATCATTTCGAAATTAACTTAAACCAGTATTAATATGACTTGTTTACAACTCCTAACTTCAACCATCAAAAATAATGTCATACGAACGTCTGCAACATAAAAAAGGGGCACCATAAAAGTTGTATGAAGATATAAAAACACCAGACACTCGGCCCCAATAAAACGCAAAAACAACTTATTAAAATTTTACACCAACCGTAGCTAAATAATTAAAGAGTGAAAGAACGTGAAATGATTTTCAGTCCGAGCAACATTATGTAAATTATATACCCTCAAACGTGTAACTAGGGTCATACTTAAATAATAATTACCTTGGGTTATTTCGGGGTACAAATCATGTAGTAGAGACTAAGGTCTGCCGGTTTAACATAGGTTTATTATTATTAATGCCCAACGAAACCGACGATCGCTGGGGATTGGTCCAGTCAGCTGAAGGTACATATTAGACCTCGTAAGATATCATAGGAGCACACTTCGGTACCTCACTAAAGATATTATACTAAATTAATGTTGTAAAGAGGGATTGGACTTGGTTCCGTGTTGGAGGGTAATTCGAGAAGTGATTCCTGATCTGTATTTACGGCTTAAGTTTTCAACTTGGGAATAGGAAAGTTTTTGGTTTAGAATATCATAACTGTTGGATTACGCCAAATGAGATTAAAATTAACTCTCCTAGAGATTGTTACTAGAATAATTAAAATTATTAACACCGAGGCAAGATACAACACCGAGATTGTTTAATCTCGCTCGTTTAATAGTTGGGAGAAAATAAATATAATAATATTCTAACTACAACAATGTCCATTTAGGTAGTATTGAATCTCTACTGAAGTTACTGATAACAAAGGACACAAAAGTGGATGCGGATAACATGAAAAAATAACTCTTGGTGAAAACGCCAGGGTGGACAGCGAAATTCCTTTGTTTATAAGTTTTTTTGCATCTTGTAGATATTAACAAGTTGTATATTGATAAAAATATGATTTGCGACAGTAACATGCATAATGTACATAATTATAATCACTGAAATCATTCATAGAATTCTCTTAGTTCGATTAACCCTATTGAATGGTTATTTCATTGGTTAGCTAAACTGAGAGAGATGATATTTATATTGACAATTTTTATGATTATAAATCAGTAAAGCTATATTTTTTACGGTAGCAAATCATATTTTAATGGTTATAGAACCTAACATCGACCTACAAAATGAAAAAATATAAGTAAATTTTGAATTATGCAAGCTACTCTGGTGATTCCCCCTTAATAACAAGTATCTAACGCAAAATTGCAATTAAACTACAATACAAGGAATTGGATAACTTGAGATCCGATCAAACCCTTCTGTTTATCCAATTAATCGTGCCAAGTTTCACCAGACAATGAATTTCATTCGGATCTTAAAGTTCTTAAAGTAATCTTCCCTCTTGAACCTACAGAGAATATCGCCATCTCTTTCACTCTTTCTGCATCTGATGAATCTTACAATCTAGTAGAAATAATGTCAGCCTTATAACTTAATCAAATTTCGTTCAGTTTGGCCCTGAGAAAAGACGGAATTTCATTTAGCGAATTAACATTTCACTATTCTGAGTTTCACGGTTCTGTCTTAAGATTTTCGCGGGTCTAAATCCGTTTCAATTCGTGGCTCCCGAATTTGTCAAGAGTGTTAATTTTGCTAAGAGTTTTACCTGGGATAAAAGATTGGTGTCTTTTAAAATGGCTGTTACGGTTTAAGGATAGAAGTACACACAAGACTAAGGAATGAGATATATAATATATACCACCCACCGTAAAGATGAATGCTGCGAGATCGGTCGAAAGAGTTACCGGGGCCTTGGATACGAAAGGCAACTTAAGAATCGCGGGTTGGTTTTAGTCGGTAAAAGTTTGATACCCTCTTGTACTCCGTCCACATCGGGAAAAGTTATTTGATTATCCCCCCCCCCTCCAAAACGCCTCCCAAAAGAGGGTGATCCTTAGTGGATCAAGAACGTGCTTCCAACCGACGATTATCCCTGTACGCGTTATGCAAGTGCACCCGAGATCAACACCCGGTTGGTAGGAAACTATTGCGACATATGGAAATCAAAGATATAAGGATATGGTTTTGAGGGGTTTAAGTAGACTGGAAACCAAGAACTTTTATACTATTTTAATGCTTAACCAAACTGCAATTTACAGCAAACGTTTTCCAAACGGTTGATGTCAAAAACTTATGTATTTCCACAGAACAGAGTATTTCGAACTCGTTGTGCAAACTGCCTGATCAATGCTGACTCGGCTAATGGAGTCGCTTTGTTTAAAATGAGAAGTTCTCCTCTAGTTTGTGTTTTGTTTATAGACAAATAATTTAATTGAATAATTTATTGAGGTATAAAAGGTTCCAGTTTTATTAACAGAATGTTTACTTCATCTGTTTTAAAGGTTTCGTGTGCCTTTGGGTTAAATTGTGTGTTACAAATATTATTTGAATGTTGAAGTAACGCTATCTTTGCTTTTGTTTTTGAAATTATCCTTTCTGGTTTCAGCACAGACAAAATAATAATATCTTCATATTGTGTATACGTCACCGTAAAATTTTAAATACCATTAGATTATAATCTATCTCGCAAAATTGCAAACTATCGAATGATTGTGAACTGGAACACACTGGAGCATACTGCTTACAATTTAACGAATTATTTTTCGGTAGATCGTAAAATAATGCGTTAAATTGTTATTTTTCACAATCTTTCTTCGATAGTTTACAATCTTTCGAGACAGACTATAATCTAATGGTATTTAAAATTTTACGGTGACGCAAATAATATTGAATTTATTTTTAAGTTTGTTCTCATGTAAGGGTTAGAAACAATATTTACTTTAAACTGTATTATATAAAATATCAATTCCATTATTCCAATCAAATTAATAAAAATAAAATTCAATCAATTAGTTCGAAACAAATTAAATTTAAATGAAGTAACAATAGATAAAAATAACATAATCATGGTATAATCGAGTTATAATTTATTATTAGATATTTTAATTAAATTAATAATATTTTAATTAATAAAAATATAAAATCAAATAAAATAGTTTATAAAGTAAAACATATTTGTCAGTTTGATAGCATGACTGGATAATATGACCATATGAGCGAACGTATATTCTTCTTACATATAGGTGCAGCCGCTGGTATAAGCTAGTAGTTTAGATAACTTAAATACAAACAATAAAGTTCCAAAAACTAAAGCGTTATTTTCTAAAACTGTTCCAGTCGTTGTCAGCTTCAAACGATATTAGAAAGATACATTCACAGTATTTGCATTTGTTCTGTCCGCACCGCCGTCCACTTTGTAGAACAACGTTTGTTTGTACTACAAATTAAATGCAAATTGCTAATCCACTATTACGACTAAGTACCTATGTTGATTTGGCTTAATTAGTTCATTTAAACTAAAGAAAAGAATCATCCTAAGGGATTTCGTCTACAGTTTATTTATTATCGAATTAAAGAAATCATTCGCTTTTTACACGACTGCCCAAAAAAGGAGTGTTATTACCTACGTCTTTTTTCGTGTTCTATTGTTGTGTTACAAAGGATATTTATTTTCCAATTCTGAAGACTAGAAAGTAATTTGACAAAATAATCGAATAGCAGAAGTAATCGAATAAATTGTATTACAGTTGTTCCATACAAGACCTATTTAAATTCACAATTCACTGCATTCAATTAAATTGCGTACTTGAAATTCTTTTTTAATGTTCCGAACCTCAAAAGGAAAAAGCGGAACCCTTATAGGATCACTTTGTCCGTCCGTTTGTCTGTCAAGACCCTTTATCTCGGAAACGCGTGGAGGTATCAAGTTGAAATTAAAACCATATACTAAGCTCTGCGGCCGGTACGGAAGGTATGGAAAGAAAGATACGGCCGTTTATGTCGCAAAAAACGTATATTTTGACACTCTCAAGGGAATCAAAATACATAGGGTACTTCCCGTTGTCCTAAAATCCTGTAATTTGTCACTAAGCAAGGTCTTATAGCATAAGTATAGGAAAAAATCTGAAAACTGTTAACTTGTAGTTACGTCACAAAAAAAAACTTTTTGCGATTCGTAAAAATCTTTGAGACTCGATTCGGAAACTGAACTGTTTTCATAGGTAAGTTTGTACGGAACCCTCAGTGCGCGAATCCGACTCGCACTTGCCTGGTTTTTTTGTACGAAATGACTATACTGTCTTTCAACTTTGAGAATAGTGTTGTAATATATAATAATATATAAGAATAATATTTCACAACTATCACACAACGCCGTCTAGTCCCAAGCTAAGCAGAGCTTGTGTTATGAGTACTAGACAACAGATAAACATACTTATATATTTCTAAATACATACATATTTTACATATAATATACATAGTTACCGTGGCCCCAGTGCTAAAGCGTAATTTGAAAGCCGTAATGCCAGTACTACACCTTACAAAAAACGATTTTTACAATACCAGTATCATCACTAGACCCTATCAGAATACCAGCGCTGCGTTATTTTACTTTATGTTAAATATCGCAGCATATGCTGAAATAGGAGTCTTTTTGGCCTCGCACAGGTCTTTTATTTTTATATTTTAATATTGTTTTCTTTTATTTTTTTATTTATTTTAAGTTAAGTATTTATAGATTAAGTAGTTACTTTTTATTTTATTGTGGTTTGTCCTGTGCGAGTCTCAAATGATTTCTTTCTTATTACCGATATCAATACTGGTGTATTACGGGATCCCGGAATACCAGTATTGAAAACCCTACTACTCTATTATCATGTTACAGTTTACTCAATCTGAAGCTCTAGACAAAGTGATGTTACACAGATATATCATCGATATCTTTTTGTCAATAATTGACTTTTTCTTAATTCCTTATTGTACACAAAAACATAATATAAAATATTGAGATACAGACAGTTCATGTACAAAGGCGAGCTTAGCTCAGCAATAAGTTTGAGCTTTTTAACAACCATTTGTCTTTGGACGATTGTAATATTCAAAATTCGAAAGTTTTTACTTCACATAGGCCTACATGGGCACTTATAAAACGTCAGAAGCTAGTGCATGGTTCAAATTGTTCGTTTACTATGGAGAAGAACCGGCAAGAATCTCCATGGTTACTCTTTTAAAAAAAATGTTGTTCTTACAATATATTATATTGTCTCGGTACTGTGTTTCTCTTCAAAATAACTAACCAATTGTCTTTTTTTGTTAACAGCCGACAAAGCCCCTCCCGGCTTCCCCAACATTGCGCCACCCCCGACCACGATGGTCGTGGAAGTGGGCCACACGGCCACGCTTCCGTGCCAGGCTACCGGTAACCCTTCCCCGAAGGTCCGATGGCTGTGGAACTCGCTGCCCCTTGACGTCGCCTCCAACCCCAGATACGCGCTGTTGAATGACAAGATGCATGGTAAGTGTTACTTTATAATTATGTGTTTTATATATTTGAGGCTACGTCGGAAGGCTCCCAAACTACTCGACTCATTTTAGCCATAGAAGAGGCCAAAAGAAGAAGAGGTCGTCACCTGGAGACGAACCATCCAGAGCGACCTACTGACAATCGGCCTAACGTTAGAAGTGACAGAAAATCGCCTAGAATGGCGTAACAGTGTCAGGAGGGCTGGCCCCAAAAACAAGTCAGGGGATTGATTGACTGGGAAGCCTTCCGGGCTTCCCATAGGACCGGTCATCTGTTGAAGGTTCAACCTCAAAATATAAGTTTTTACAAAAAGTTATTATTATATAACACCTCTAAAAAGTACCCCTCAGCCAAACTTAAATACTTTATAACCAGAAGACATCTCATGACAATTCTAATAATCCCAAACACGGTTAGATTACATCAGATCAGTTCGATATTCCCCCTCCATATTTCACCATCAATTACTGCTTACAATCAAGGGGAATTGCAGTCAAGCACTAGTCTATATCATAAAAAAACTATTAAAAAAAATACCCGTCTGGACTCTGTAAGAAACTCGCTACCAAGAACATCATGTTCACCTAGATAAAGTTTGAAAGCTAATTCCTGGGGGCTTAGAAACTCAGTTGTTCACAGTAAATGAAAACATTGGCGTGTAAGATGTAGGCTAAACGGAAGGTTAAAACAAGCTTTAAATCATATTGAATCACAACATCTCGCCAACATTCCCAGAAGGGTTAAGTCTAAACTGTGTTTACAGTACATCAACCACACATAGTGTAACATATTATTATATCTTTGTATATGTCGTGGCTAAGTAAAGTTGGCCAGAACGCTTATTCGATCTGCCCCCTTAGCCAAGTTACGATCATTTTGTTTGCGTCGAACGCCTCGAGTAGGCCAAGCCTACGATTCCTTTGTTCTGACCACGTAAGTGAGCGTTGAGATGACGTCAGTTTTCAGCGTGGGCCAGTAACGGTATTGACATAAAGACGTCGGTACGGTATTGTGTGCTAATAGATTTGAATAAGATAATAAATCAAAATGAATTATAGGGAAAGAGAAAAAAAAACAATTAATCTAAATAAAGAGGAAATACGATATCATATTATGTATAAAGTAACGTTGCGTCTGTGCTACGTACTACCACTGCAATATAAACCGACGCGGGAATCGAACACAGACCCTCATCCTTATCATAACACTAACAAGGCAAAGAAGCAGATAAAATATAAAACAAAATAAACTCAACAATACAAAACAGATTATACCAACCCTAGGCTTAGAGTACACTAGCATATGCATTTTATCTTCAAAGAATCTGCATTATATGCTTTTATGCGCTGTCTCACTATACCGAAGTATGAAACACAATGAAAGTGGGAAATTTGCATGTGCAATCGCCCTATCTCCCCTATCTCGGAACTGCTTCCCATTCTCGCGATCGTCTGCACTATTCCTAACGTCCTTTGATACAGAGCTAGGTTTCTTTTCATTTTCAATAATGTTTTGTGTTAACGTTTCTGACGATCCACCCGAGGGTATTGAGGAAATGAAATTGTTGAACTATTAAACAGATGACAGATGTATTTTGTGTGTATTAATTTCGTTATACTTGTACACACAGTGTCTAAATCTCTATTTTCTCCAACTCTCTTTTCGCAAGTATGCTGGAAGAGATTTCTATAAAAATAAGGGTCACCTTTTTCTCTACTCTTCTTTTTCCTTCTCTTTTTTTCTTTTATTATTTTGTGTACATAAATTGTTAAATAAATAAATGTAGAAAAAGTCTTTAAAAGTATAGATGTTGCAATTAGAAGTGGTTTTTTAAAAGGTATATTAGTGTTGAAGCGTTTCAGATCATTTAACTTAAGGGGATGCAACTCGACATACATTTTCACTGTTTTTCATATAACCGCTCTTGCGTGATTATGACGTTATTACACATTTTTCATTAGATATTTTGGAAACACAGTATCTTGTGGATATTATCAAGGCTTCTATTAAAATCAATCCAGTAAAGACCTCTGAAAATCTACTATTTCGCATGAACTTTGGACACTTCATAATTAACTAAAAAAGTATAAAAATAGAAGCCTTGCAAATTTAATCAAAATTCTAAATGACAACAATTTTTTTCAAAAACTTGTAAGGTTTTAAAAAAACACGTATTTCCTGGAACAAGTTTTGTGAAATATTCGAGTATATCACGGAATTACCGAATGCCAACAGAGTTTTCAGGCGTTATCTCTCTTTTTTTGCATTGCCTCTTTATCAAAAATCGCATTGGATTGCGTTAGATGAAGGAACAAGCTTTTAAACCATGCTTGATGTTGACGATAGGCGAGTGGAAAAGGGCCCTCTTAAACCACTCATGCAAACAGCTGAGTTCTCGTGGGACTGCCTAGCTTATAGTTACTACTTAAATATTTATCACATTAATACATAGTATATTTTCGGATATAGATTTTCAAATGGTTCTATTAACTATGTAGCCTAATTTTGTTATAACAATGTAGCAATCAGAATTCTATTTACCATAGATAAGCACGGGAATTTGGTCCAATAAAGCAATTGAGTTTCTGCCTGTGTTTATTTTTATATGTAACAAGTTACAAGTCTAAATAGTTTCTTACTGATACCCCATCTGTATATATCTATACGTACATATAAATAAAATTGACGTGTCTTTTTGTAATATTAAACTAATATTTTTTTTACTAAATGCAAATATAAAACTGGAGAAAAAATTTTAGTCTTCCCGCCCATTTTTGACGGGACTGACGGATAGTTGACATTACAAACTAAGTCTACTTTTTATTATCCCACGAAAATGAGACTTAATTTTCGGGAGGAGTCATCTTGATTCAGAGTAAGGGGGGGAGGGTTTTTTTTTTTTTTTTTTATTGGGTGGGAAAATCATCCTAATGACATCCTCGCTCTTGGGCGGAGCGGGAGATAGTGTCAGACTCTTACTGACTAAAAACCCACTCCTGTTCCTTCGTTGCCTTCGTCCCAGGGCCCCGGGTTCCGCTTTCACACTACCCGTGGCCCCAGTAGGCTTCGACCCTGCTGGGCCCCTACGATTTGCTGACATCTCCTTGAGGCGCGCGTGGAACAATACGCGCCGTCGACGACTTGGGCTCGGTCCGGACGGTTACCGGACGGTCAGACGGCGAGCCACCCATTGCTCGCCGTCTGCAAGCCCGCGCCTACGGTGGCCGGAAATCGGGATCGGAATCCCGGCGGCGGTTGGAGCGTAAGAACCGTTGCCTCACGCGAACGGCCGCCTCCTTAGCTAACATTACTGCTTCGCAGAAGGAGGCGACCGCTTGCCACTCCTCCTCGCTCCGGAGCATGGCCTGAACCAAGGCCCGGCGCGAGAGATCACCGCCGCCGATTGCCCTCACGAGGTCACGGCGTTGCTCTGCCCAAGCGGGGCACACCTCCACCGTGTGCTCCACCGTGTCCTCCGGGTGAGGGGGGGAGGGGGTTGGTATTTCTTCGAGATGGCTAACATTTTTATACACGATTGCCGCAAAAAAGGAGAGTACTTACTACTTAGAGTATGTTCTTGAACTCCACGGGAAAGAAGTCACGAGTGACAATAAATAAATTCCCCTTTTTTATTACAAATGAAAATATTGTGAGAATGTATTTCAATATTTTACACATAGTACTATATTGATTGGTAATTTACAAAGTAAATAAATACCCTACATAAAGTTAACTCGAAAATTGAACACTGAATACACTTTTTGGATTAAATATGATACTATTGCAATAATTTTTGATTCTGTGTAAATATTCAGAAACGAGAAAATATTTACATTCTTGTTGCATTTTAAAATATATTCCATTCCCATTGTCAGTTCAATAGCTTTCAATTTGGTTTCCATTCGAAATTAAAATGAACTAAAAACGAATAAAAAAAACCATAAACATAATCATAAACATATAAAAATTACAATTATTCTCCCGCTCTTGTATCTTGGCCCCTACGTGTGTAGTACATATACTCCTACTCTTATAGCCAAATTCAAAACGTTGATCAGAAATAATATAAGACGACAATTCAAGCATTTCAAATATATTAAGCCGTGACCGCACGGTACGATAAATCATTGCGAATTTGCGGCCGTTCTCGACATGAAATTGTTTTACCGACCTCTGCATCACTTAGTGTCACCTATAATTAAGTTTAATTAAGAAAAGATGGGCGCGATTAAAACACGCCGTAGAGACGAATTTAATTTGCAAATCTTAATGAAAGTTCGTCGTGTGCTCGGGGTTGGGCGCCACAATATGATAAGAAGCGCCCAACGAAATGTTAATTATATCAAGTTTTAAGTACCGCGAAAAACTCCTTGAAGCGCGTGTACAGACGAGGATTTGGCGAGGAATATATTTCTGCTTATTTTTAATCATGATCGTGAACAGTTTTAATATACTAATCTACTGCAAGCTTTAAGGGATTGAGATTTAAATGAAGTTTCTAACGGATGGTGTATAGTTTAATCTTTTCCCGGTCATGGCGGATAGCCACCTCATCGATGTTTGAGAGTGAGGGAACAGAGAATGCACCTGTGTTTGCGCACAGACTTGTACACTGTAATATCTCCCGCACTGTGGTCTACTGAGATTGTCCGCTATTACCGAAATCAGTCACGAAAAATAGTAAATTAATACTCTAGGAAAACGTACCTGTAGTTACAATTTATTAACTGTCTGATAGTATTGAACACATTCTGTATCGATCCCAATTTCCGGCCACCGTAGACGCAGGGTTGTGGACGGCGAGCAACGGGTAGCTAGCCATCCGATCGTCCGGTAACCGCCTGGACCGAGCCCAAGTCGTCGATGGGGCGTACTGTTCCACGGGCGCCCCTTAAAACGTCAGAAAACCGTAGGGACCCAGCAGGGTCGAAGCCTACTGGGGCCAAGGGTCTGCTTCTAAAAGGAAGACTCGGCCCTGGTATGAAAGTCAATGAAGGAACAGGAGTGGGTTTTAAGTCAGTAAAAGGCTGACACTCTCTCGCGCTCCGCCCAAGAGCGGGGGTTGTCATTGGATTATTTTTCAACCTAAAAAAAAAATCCCCGTTTAAATATCCTTTTTTTTGTGGTAGGAACTTTTATTTTATTTGGGAAAAAAATCGTTAGTATATTTTCACCTATCAGTATGGTATACAAAACAAACTATATGTAATAACTATAGTAGTTAACATAGAGTAATACTATGAGATGAGGACTCACCTGTGAGCTAGGTATTATTCACATTCATAGAAATACTTTATTTATGCAGTTACAAACTATCTAGTCAATTACCTCAAGATATATCTAGGAGTCGGAAATCATCAAAAATCTCCTCCAGCTCTAAGAGCGAGAGAGATTGTCAGACTTTTACTGACTAAAACTCACCTGTGTTAATTCAGTTACCCTTCGCGTTCCAGAGCTACAGTAACTCTTTCGAACAAACCCACAGTATAAACACCTTTAACAAAACAATTAACACTAAATACACTTCAACATCTTAAAGTAAATCCGCATCAAAAATTCAGCAACAATTAAATCGTTCATCTGTATTCTGAAATGTTAATAATTTTCAATTTTAATGCCATTATGCACTTCCACAAGAGGTGAGAAAGTAATTTTAAATTCAGTTAGAGCAAGCTTCGGGCAACTCACTGTGGACTCTTTTAATCTCATTAATTTTAATTTATTCGAGTAGATTATTTCTCCTCGGTCGACTCGAATATTTCGTACCAGTAATGGACGTCAATACTGATAGCTGGAAAAAGGCTCTGCAGCGGGATATTTCAGAGCCCGCTGCAATCGCCTTTGCGAAAAATTTCACTTGAGCTGAACGAAAACTGAGATAACGTAGCTTTTTTTTTCTAGTGGCTACGTAATCTCAGTTTTCTTTGAATTTTTCTTGTAACATGTTTTTGGTATTCAAGAAAAATCAGGATGAGAAACAGAATACAAATATACCTCTTAGGTGATCTATATACAACAATAGCATCTGCCAGCGCGAAAGTTGGTTTCTCCATACAAACTTCCAACCCCCGTTGTACCCCCTTAGGGGTGGAGTTTCGTAAAATTTTCTTAGCGAATGTCTACACCCTATAAGAGACCTACCTGCCAATTTTTAAGTTTGTAGGTGTTAGTTAGTGTTATAGTTTGATTATTCAGTGACTGGTATTTCGCTTTTATATATATATATAGAATATTTTTAGTATATGCGAAACCTGAATATAGTTGTTCAGAGTAACTGAATCGATTCCATTAATTTTTACACCATGTTATATTTTTTCCAAAAATATTAAAAAAAGTCACAAGTTGGACACCACCGACACTAAGTACAACGCAGGTCACGGCAGGTCATAGAGGGAATTAAGCACCAGCTCATAGCTGGATGCGGGAGTAAAACAACCCCTCAGTCGTCCGGTAACCATGACTATATGTATGGACAACCAGGTAACATAACAAGCTTATAACTTTGTGATGTATTGTGATACCGTTATGAAATTTTGTCCATAGATTCTTTACATAAAAATACTAGACACGTGTTGCGGATTTCGCGTAAACTAAAACTAATGTTGTATATTAAGTAATATTTATATTTTTATTTGTAATTAATAAGCTCAAAAACTGAACAAAATTGTATTGGTCAGCGCCGACAGCTACGCGACGCTGACGCGCGACGCGTACGGCCGCTGACCCGTCAGCACTGACCAACGCATTCATAAGTTTCGACTGTCAGCGCCGACGGTCAGCGTGACTCTAAAACCAGCCTTAAAGAATGTCTATTTTGCGTACTTCCTCCATGCTTCTGGTTACAAGCAAACTAACACAAAACAATCCTGTATTACTACATCAGTTTCCTCGTCCCGAGACCTGATCCAATGAGTGCCTAACGTGTTAGTGTCGGCATCGTCAGATAACTTAGTAATACTATTATACACAGGTGCCGACGTACTTTATAACATGTTCGGATATAGGTACCAGGCTAACAGCAGCCTCATAATCGATCGACAGTTTAGTAGATTCTAAACTATCTCTATCTCTAATATACCTAATAGTTTAAAGGTATATAACTAATAGTGTAAAGGGTTCCTGAAACGTTCATTTGCGAATGACAATATTTACATGAATGGCACTAATTGGTGTAAAAAATAATTGTTCACTTTAAATTAATGAAGCCACAAATCGATGCTTCCAATGTATAAACATGGATAATTGTTAATGAGTCATTTGTGAAATACTATTAAGAGCGACCAACCCGAGATACATTTCCATAGAACTACTCTTAAGTGATTATGACGTTATTACACATCTTTCTCTTGATATTTTGGAAATACAGGTATCTTGTAGATATTATCTAGGCTTCTCTTGAAATCAAAACATAAATTTGTGTAAAATTAATCCAGTAAAGACCTCTGAAGTCTACTATTTTGTGTAAACTTTGACCCTTCATAATTTACTCATAACTTAAAAATATATAAATCTAGAGAAACCTTGTAAATTTCATCGAAATTCTGAATGACGAAAAACTTTAAGGTTTTAAAAAAAAAACAAGTATTTTCTGGAACAAGTTTTGTAAAATATTCAAGTAAATGTTGAAATTACCGAATGCCAGCAGAGCGTTCAGGCGTTATCTCACTTTTTTCACGTTGCTTCATTATTAAACATTGCGATGGATTGCATTGGATAAAACAACAAACCATGTTTACGTTGACGATAGACAAGGGCCCTCTTAACCGATGTTTTTGCATTATGGTAATCAATAATTAGTTTAAGATCACGGTACCAGACGCTAGAGATAATAAGAAACAATTATATTTATCATCATCATTTTAATTGAAAAACGTCCACTGTTGGACATAGGCCTCCCCCAAGCGACGACACAGCGACCAGTACCGAGCGTCTCGCATCTATCGGATTCCCGCGACTCTCACCAGGTCATCGGCCCACCTTGTGGGAGGCCTTCCAACGCTGTGTCTTCCGATACGTGGTCGACACTCCAGAACCTTTAGTCCCCATCGACCATCTGTTCTGCGTGCAATGTGCCCTGTAAATAATACATAATAATATTTATATTCATTAATATATTACAATTTTACTCCAAAAATATGTTATGACTTTATGCGTAGGAGACATCGAATGAAGCCATTGTCAATACTACTACGGAAATGACAGCAAATGTTGAAAATACTGTAATTTTCCGCTTCTCACATTTATGCAACTTCCTGCTTACTTATCTGTTGGAAAATACTGATTTCAATTTGAGAAAATTCACCTTGACGACATAGCATAGCATAAGCTTAACATAATCTGCCATAAGATGCTCCCACCGCTGGGAATCAAACCTCCTCTCTAGGAGAGGGAATGGGCCGTAATCCATCACGCAGACCCAGTGCGGATTGGTGGATATCACATGTCTTCAACATTTTGGTTCTAGGACATGCCAGTTTACTCACAATGTATTCTTTCACCGTTTTGAGAGCAGTGGTAATGAAATAATTTACACAAAGTAATACGCCTGGCTGGGTTTGAACCCGAAGCCTACAACTCGTCAGTTGGGGCTGTATCCACTGCTTTGACGACATTCACTTACAATTCCAAAACTGTCCGAAATCGTAACTTGAAATGGTCAAACCGACTACGGAAATACAGCAACTTACTTCATGTGGTACAACAGGACGTCACTTCTTTAACAAACACAGAATTCCAAAGCACACTCTCCTGATCAAAGCCGATATCAAGACCAATACCACATTATAAATCTGTGGGGTAGCTTGACACGGAATCAGATAGCAGTGTGGTATGTGATGTGCATAGTGTGAGTGTAACATTGCACCGCTCCGTTCCTAAGCTCGGCCGACAATACCGGACGGTCCGAAACATCGCAAAGGCTTCGGACGATCGGGGCTTAAAGGAGCAATTTAGCTGGCATTTCTAGTTTTTGTTTGATTGTGTTCTGTGTATGCTTGTGTTGTGGTTTGGACGTAGATTTTAGATACATGGATTTATGAAAAGGATGTAGGAATATTTTTCACAATTACAAACACGGCTTAGGTATCTTTGACTGAAAAGAGAGATTTGCCCAACTGTGGACATCGTTATCTTCTTGCTTTTGTCATCTATAATTTAGGGTCAACGCAACAAGTTTATTTTTTATTACATTCTGTCTCGTCTGCCGTCACGCTATCACTGACTCTATTTTCTTTCATGTCACTCCTCACACAATCCATCCTTCTTTTCTTTGGCCTCACTCTCTCTCCCTATCTATCCACATGTATATATAGCAGTGGAAATCATACTTAAATATTAATCATATCAATATAAATAAAATAAATATATAGTAAATCAAAACAAAAGAACGCGCCAAACCATATGACACGAGTAAATTCTAAAAACTACCTCATTCTAAAAAAAAGGTTTCATGTGAAAATCGAGGTTGTCGTGTGAACAGTCTGTAAAGTACAGCAAGAGCAACAATATACGAGGTCGCTAGCCTATCGCTTACAAAGAAGTCGTCGATAAATTACCTGAATTCTAGTTTATAAACTACACTACAAATTCAGACAGTAAACTAAGGAAATGCTTGACTTTTTGGCAATTTTTTTGATGATGTACAGTTGCACATACGAGCGTAAATTTAAGAGGAAAAATGTATGTGATCCACTGTAGTAAACATCATCATCTTCCTGCCCTTGTCCCGTTATATTTGAGGTCGGCAGAACACGTCTTTTTCTTCCATTCGGTCCTGCCACTCGTCACGCTATCACTAACTTCCTTTTCTTTCATATCACTTCTCACGCAATCCATCCATCTTTTCTTTGGTCTCACTCTCCATTCATCCACATCCACTGCAGTTAACAGAATAACAAAAATATGTTATCTCTTTTTTTTATTATAGATAAGCGATGATGTGGCCGACGATGAAGCACGCTTGTCTAGAAATAATCTATTCACTCTTAACTTAAAGACCTTAACTGTACGCACAGAAAATGTGTTCTCAAAACGCTTTGTATGTATGGATTGGAGGTTCAACCCATTGGAGGTATGTACCGGTGGCACAACGAGATAAATGCTAGATACTACTGGGCCCGTTGGGGCCCTGCAGGGTCGAAGCCTACTGGCGCCAAGGGTCTGCTTCTGAAAGGAAGAAGAAAGAATGAAAGGCTACGAAGGACGGGAGTGGGTTTTTAGTCAGTAAAAGTCTGACACACCCTCATGCTCCGCCCAAGTGTGGGAGATGTCATTGGATGATTTTCCCACCAAAAAAATAAATTTAAAAAATACTTATTGTCCAATTTTTAAAATATTTCACAAATAGAATGCTACTTTATCACTGAGTGACATGGGCATATGTTTCCCACTTTCACGCAGACGAAGCCGCTGGAAGAAGCTAGTAGATTATGTTATCGTATCTGCCTATGTTCAACGAATTCTAGTCGATAGCAAGTTGTTACCGGATTATTGATAGCGCTGAACATTGGCGCTTATGAATGATTAATATTTGCGTAGTTTTGCGGTTCATATTGAGTTTCAATAATGTAATGTTATATTAGAACAGGTATATTATATAATGATTTTAGTAAACAGCGGCATTAAATCTGTTACAATGTTATTGAAGCACATCGTTTGATTTTTCTTTGGAAAGAATCGTTACCCCACACTAGGAACTACTCGGACTAGGTAGCATAACACGAGCTCTTAACGAGAACTATTTTATTACCTAAACTGAACTGTTAAAGGGATGTAGCTATGTAGATTGTATAGCTCCATCCCTTTTTCTCACTCGCACTATTGACATTCTAACACGCCATGAGTGTCCATGGAGTTTCTTGCACGTTCTTCTCCATAGAGATCTACGCTTTGGAACGTGCAATTTAGCTTCACTTGTTTTTTTTTTTTGACTGATGACATTTTGACAATTCAAAAGTGTAAAAATTGGTCGTGGTTGTATTTTTTTTGTAAAAAGTTTTTTTTAAAGTTAAGTTGCGAATGTGTGTCTTGTGTTATGATTTTATGTATAAGGATGCATTTTTTAGTATATAGAGTTGGTTAATTTTTAGTATTTTAGTATCATTATAGATTTTGGTAGTTGGTGTATGTTCACTATATTCGTATATCGTCGTGTGCACAAGTCTAAAATTCATATTTTTAGTAGTTTGCGCGGTTAGTGTCTCATCGCGTAACAAAACCCGGCTTCCTGGTAGAAACCGCTTTTCTTTATTTTTCTTACTCGTCGTGGCTTTCACAACGCCTCGTCACCTTGGATAAAGCCTTAGAGCGTTGTCTCATGAAATGCGAGCGTTTTTCCAACGTGTTGAATTGTCACCGCTTCTGATTTTTCACCTGTAAATACATTTTCTTGACTTGCTGTATCTTGTTCGTACTTGTTATGCTCATGATGGTTCGTGAAGCCACTCATAGTTTTTACTGTCCCACTGTTGAGCAAAGACCTCTCCCAAGTTCTTCCAGACATTGTTCTGTCGCGCTGTCTCGAACCAATCATTAATTTAATGAAATAAAAATGTTTATGTCAAATAGGCTCATCCAAGTTACCAGTACACTTTTCTAATTTTAAATTTACTAAAACGTAGGTGATAAGTTTTCACCAACCATTGCGGTAATGATGTCTAAATTAATTAAATTATTATTTAATTATCGAAATAGGTGTAGCCATAGTCAAAGTCAAAAAAAATATTTCACATAGGCCTACATGGGCACTTATAAAGCATCAGAAGTTAGTGCACGGTTCCAAATTTGTCGTTTCCTATGGAGAAGAACCGGCAAGAAACTCCATGGTTACTCTTTTTTAAAAAAAAATTGTTACAATATTTCCATATTACAGCATAAGTAGATATTATGTAAGGACAGTGTAGACTGATCAATATTGTACTAAAAAGTACAATAAAAATTAACCTAAGAATTCGCAGAGTCTACAGTATTCTCACATTCACATTATAAAAGAAGAGGCTAAATAAATAAAAGCAAGTAAAATAAATAATTACAATTAATAATAAATGATACGTTAACAAAATAAATAATAATAGTATAATGTAGCGATCGGGATGCTTGCTAACTTACACAATAATTTGTAAATAGCGCTATAAACTAAAGCTCACAGGCGACTAACCAATCACCTCGCAGAATATACGCTCGCAAATCGAGTGAGATAACATCCTTATATTTTTTTTATATTGTATCGCACGACGACGCTTTATTCAATATATATAAAAGACAAATTTGTACCTTAATACTGGGTAAAAAGAGATGAATATGCTCTAACCGAAAAACAGGACACATCGCTTCGACTCGCACCTGTGTGAGTTGAACCTTACAGACAAAACTCGCTCACCTACCCCTTATAATAAAAGTGAACCGTAGATTGTTTCACTTTACGACCAAACCCTACCTTTATTGGAAATAATATTTTTTATATTACAGCCGTAATTATAAATGGCACAGAGACAATGGTTTACGGCTTTCTTCATTGGTTAACGAACTAGTAAAACTTAGCGGATGACAATAATGGGGGACGTTGAACTGAGGATGCTGGATGTGGCTCGTTTTGACGATCCATGTTAAATGTTTAGTGTTGCCGATAAATATATACTTAACAGCATGGGGTCGTAAAAAGGACAGAATTAAAGAATACTTTTGATGTTATTTTTTCTATGGCTTTTCTATATAAATGAGGTATTTTGTGTTATTTACGACATCATGATAGATAATAAAAATCTACACTAATATTATGAATAGGAAAGTGGCAATGCCGCCAGCCTTTTGGGTACACTTCCAGTCGACAGCAATGCGGAGGATTGCTGTCGACTGACGACGTTTTATGACGCCATATTTTAGTTAGGAGTAGCCTTTAATGTATATATATATATAGTTTTAATTAGTTAAGTGTTTTTTTGTATATATATAAATATAATATGTTTTAAAGTTCATTATAAAAAAAGAAATAGGTAAGATTTTTATTTTTACATTTTTTTATTTATGATGATTTTTTTACCAGTAGAATGCAATTTTATAATTTATTGACATTGGCTATAATATTCTTTTCTTTCAAGCAGGCAAAGCCGCTAGAAGAAGCTAGTTTCTGTATAAAAACTTTCACTTATTTGAAATGGCCTTGGTTAGGTCAATTTGAATACTGATGCCTATCTAATATTATTCCAAATTTGCAATTTCTTTTGATCTAAATCTGAATTATAGCTAACAAACTACAAACACATAAAACAGGCATAGATACTTCAAAAGACTGACAAACAATATTTTGTAATTTATTACCAAAGAATTCATGAATAATTCTGTTTTTTGTTACTTTTTCAATTTGGCAGAGCGTAGAACGATTGTACCGAAAGCTATCTGTATTACTTGACAGACTTCTTCAAAGAGAAGATACAGTACCTAAATGTGAAAATTATTATAATTTACAAAATATGGAAATGTTGATACCGAGAAAATGAGCGATATTAAATGAAAAGCTGCGCGATATGACTAAAATTTCAATTCTGCAAATAACTAAGGCTAACTTTAAGAAACTTAAGACATTTTTGGTTATTATCTTTGAAAATAGCGTCGGGTCGACCCGTTAAGTAGCTTAAATCTGGACAGTTTCTTGTTCCGAAAGCAGCCAACTCATTCTACTCACTCAAAAAAATAAAAAAACGTGTTGTCTGTCTATACATATGAATAAAATTGAAGTGTCTTTTTGTTATAATCAAAATAATATTTTTTATACATATAGCAAAAATGCAATTTTTGGCATTTTTGTCTGTTGTCTAGTTGTTCCGGCTAATCTCCGGAACGGCTGGTTCCATTTGTGATGGTACTTTCACAGGTAGAGAGCTGATATGAGGGGTAACTAGGGCTCTTTTTATTTTAGAAATTGTAACAGACGAAGTCCCAACTAGTGACTAAATAAAGTATGTGAGTCAGTAGTCCTTTTTATCCCTCACCAGCCCTTGAAACAGGAAGAATCACAGTGACATCACTTATCACCTATTCCAGTGCAATTATTTCCGCGGTCCAGCCAAGGGTCGCAGAAACACCATGATTGCGACGCGCAGAGATTACGGGTCATTTACATACAAATGCCGGAACCCTCTACTTTGAATGGTACGGTATGAACCACTGTTGTTCTAGCAAAAAGCTGGGCCTTATTTGAACAACAATAACAGCGGTGGGGCGTACCCTGGCTTGATTAAGGTCACTTGTCCTTTTGCTAGGTACGCCCGCCCCTTGTCACATCCAGTCAGGATCATTTTTCTACGTCTGCGGTGCCGGTACAGATTATAATATATAGTAGTAATATGGTGGTATCGTCATATACGGCGACGTCTTCCATGTTGTCGTAAACATAAAGGCTCTTGCAGACAGTTTTGACGCGACACTGTGCTATTTATTTTGTCGGTAGGTTGGTGTAGTGGTTCAATGATTTACTGCTGCACTGTGTCGCGAATTCGGTTCCCGCACCGAACAAATATTTATATGGCCTATATATAGTTGTTACGGGCCTTGATATCTTATATCTATCCTTCTGTGGGAGTCTGCTTCAGTTTTCCTTCACACAGTTTTTAAAGTACTACGTCGCTTGTGAACGTGTGAAATGAAGTGAACCTTATTTCTTTCTCAATCGAATATTATGTTATGTATTAATGATCTTTGATGACAATTCTGTTGAATGTTTGAGTAATAAAAAACTAACTAACCCGGCAAACGTTGTTCTATTATAATAAAATCGCGATTAAAAAAGTGGGGGCTTTTTTATTATGTGGGAAAATCATCTAATGACAAATCTCGCTCTTGGGTGGAACGGAAGATAGTGTCAGACTTTTACTGGCTAAAAAACCACTCCTGTTTCTTCTTTGCCTTCATCCCGGGGCCCCGGGCTTCGCTTTCACACTACCCTTGGATGAAAAAATGGGGGCTTGGGTAGGTAGGCAAAAAATTCACAGGCCTACCAAAATAAACAAAAAAATATATAAAAAACGATCAAGCCGTTACGGAGGAATTTAATAACAAATACTGTGTAACAAGTAAAAATATTTTTGATTGAAAAACTCGTTTTTTCCTAGAACTAGATTAAAACCTTAATCGTGAAACGAACTATAAAATCAGAGCTCAGCTCAGCTCGATGCCAAAACGTTCCCGTGCTTATCTTTTTGGAACAAGGTAAAAATATTCCCCTGGTTTATTGAAGCAATATTTCGCCCAACTTGGTAAGAACGGTAGGAACACGCTGAAATCTAGTTTATCGTAAAAACTTTCACGGCACATGTATCGCTCACTTTAAGGCTAAAGCTGGCGTTAACAGAAGTCCAAGTCACTCTGAAATAAAAGATATGCAATCCTTACATATTATAAAACAAAATCTCCCGCCATGTTTGTCTCTCTATATGAATGCGATACACTCAAAAACTGCTAAACTTAATAAAGGTATACTTTGTGGTAGAAAACAGGAAGAAATTAAAGAATAGTTAATAACCAATAATAAATAGTAACCAGGTATTTCCTACCTAATTATCGATACTGGATAAATAAACAATGGATACAATTAGCTCAATAAACTAACTCAACGATAAATTAATGTGCACAAACAAATCATACAAATAGTAGAATGTTCACGCCTCTATTCCCAAAGCTGTGTACCTTATGCAAACACTAAATCATTCCCCATAGGGTACATTTAACCAAAACAAACCATAATTATTCTCACACGTCTCCCAACAACTTTGCCTATAGATTCCAAATCCGCTTATTCATTATAGCTTGGGGCCTTCCTACCGACAGTTAAGGAACTTAAAGGCCCCCCTATAATCCCCAAAGCTTCTTCACACCAATAATATACGAAAATAAATCACTCAACACAATTATACTCTATGTGACATTCATTAAGATTGCGAAAGATGGTCTCATAAGTGTCTCAAGGAAATAAGATCACCTTATATCGCTTAATCAACCGCTGTGGGGCGTAAAGTAAACCTTTCTGCTGTCCTCCCGTCCTAAGAGCTAGATTAAACGGGCCTGTGTGATAAACTCCGATGGCTATCATAACTTGGACCATCAGACAAATTGACCACATCCCGCTGTCGTCCACTTTTTGTAACAGTGCAAAGGGTGAGGGAGATCAACGTTAGGTGGTGGCAATATAAAGCCGCAACGACCCCGCTATTCCGTTGGACGTTTATGAATAGCGCTTATTTTTCTTTTAATTACGCCCCCCTGCTGTCTGTTGACGTATTTTGTCGTCACTTTGGGAGCCAACTGTAGAAGTTGGCCATTAGATTCACAACGTAAATACATTCACCGCACGCCACCCCGCCTGTGACGTGAGGTTTGTGTGCTTCTCGCATTCGTCGTGTGTTTTGTTGATGCTGCAATTTAGGGATTTGTTTGTTTTTTTTTTTTTTTCTATCATTCAAGCGACTGGCATTAAGGTATTGGGGAATTAATTCAAGCTCATTTTCATTTGGTTTTAATTCTGTTGCCGCTATAACCATAAATACTAAAAACAAAATTAAAATAGGCTCCTACAACAAGCGTTGATTTTTTGCCGTTTTTTGCTACGAACGGTACCGACCTTCGTGCGCGAGACCGTCTCACACTTGTTTTTTTTTTTCGTTTGGCATATGGAGATGAGAAGGACGGCTCGAAAGGTCAGTTGTAATAAAAATCTCGTTAAAGTTCATAAAAAAATTGATCTGGTCGCTTTGTAATCTAACGAACCAAATGAGACTACAGCCAGGGATACACACTCAATACTTGATTTCAAATCGTAATCAAAAGAACAAACTGACTGACTGACATATCAACACGCATCCGAAACTATTGGGACTAGGAGCGTGAAATTTTGTACAAGGATTCCTTTTATGGACGTAGGCGAGCGCTATAGAGGATTTTCCAAAATTCACCTCCTAAAATGAATGAAACAGGGTCGAAATTTGTATGGAGAAACCTAATTTCTATATACATATAGCTATTTATAGTATAAAAGCTATTTCTACTATAAAAGCTATTTCTACTATAAAAGCTATTTCTACTATAAAAGCTATTTCTACTATAAAAGCTATTAA
The DNA here is from genome assembly GCA_949316375.1 of Mythimna vitellina. NCBI lineage: Eukaryota > Metazoa > Arthropoda > Insecta > Lepidoptera > Noctuidae > Mythimna > Mythimna vitellina. Next base: position 17,666,919 of record OX438701.1, on the reverse strand, counting down.
CACTATAAAAATACTGGTTAGGAAGCTTCTTAAATTTTTTATCACCAAAAACATTACCCCCCGTCCGGGACAGCCGGGTGAAAACAATATGAACTCGAGTTTACAACCGTAAATGCCAAAAATAACCTGTAGAAAGGTGTTGTATCCTTATAAATAACAAAACACTTTTATTAGGGACCCTGTTAAGGTAACATCTTTACAAAATTTGGTCACGTCAACAGACTTTAGCCCACCTACGATCGTCTAGACGGGTATTATTACAGATACAGTACTGATAAGGGTAAAAGGCATCGTTGTCAAACAGACGCCGCCTATAGAATTTCAAGCGATCTAAATCCTTGTGATTTATTCGTGAATTTACTGTATTTATTCACGGTTTCATCGACTTTAAAGGTGCGTTTGCACCAAAGAACTACGAGGCAGCGAGTTAGTGCGCGAGGAAAAAAAGCTCATATAGGATCGCTTCATTTTTCAAGGCAGGCATTTTTACAGGACCCTAAGAGTGATTGCTAAGACTCCGCTGTCAGTCTATCAGCAGCCTGTATCTCATGAACAGTGATAGCTAGACAGTTGAAATTTTTACAGATAATATATTTCAGTTGCTGCTATAACAACAAATACTAAAAACAGAATAAGATAAATATTTAAGTGGGGTTCCCATACAACAAACGTGATATTTTTTGCTGTTTTTTGCTACGTACGGTACGGAACTCTATGTGCGTAAGTCCGACTCGCACTTGACCGGTTTTTTTTTATAGGTAAATAGAGAAACGGACGCAAGTAATGCACGAGAAATGTGTGCGCGTACAGCTTAAAACAGTTCACAACGCAGGATGCGTTGTGAACACCGCACGGTTTCACAGCTTGGCTACGCACCCTTCACCGTCTCGCTATCTCGCACAGCTTTGGTGGACACATTTTCACAGCACCGAAATGCATAGTCACCCTACCTCGCTACCTCGCATACTTCCAGAGGAAAAGTATCCTAAGGGTACAATAAATAGAGTAGGAACTAAGAGAGGTATCAATGATTCTGATAAGAGAGTGTGTAGTGAATAGGAATGGCTAATCGACACGACGGAGTATATATTTGTGTGTGTGTGTGATGGTATTCAGATCGGTTCACCGCACGCTAAAGGGAAAACTGCAACACTTTGCAATGAAATAGTAAATCTTTATAAATGTATCCGATTTAAAATTTTAAAGATTTTGTTGATACTGATACACTACTTTTTTGGAACAGAAATTAATATCTAAAAGATAACTTGATAATAGATGATTTCAGAATTTATGTCGATCATTTAATAAAAATAATTAATTTTGATTTATTTTTTTTTAATTTTTCATCATCTCTAGCCTTTTCCCAGTTAGAAAAAAGAAAGAAAAACAAAATTTAAGACAACTAAGAAAAAAACAAAAGAAAATAACACTGACACAATGTGTGTCTCACGGCAGTTATCTTTGCTTACAGTCTAACCAGATACGGCTGAGTACCAATGTTTTACAGACCTGCACAACCCAGTTACTAGGCAACACAATTCTGCAAGAAGATTGTTTAATTGTTAATTAATAATAATAATTTATTTAACACTTTAATACACTGTTTTTACACATTATTACATAAACTTGGAAAAAAAAATCACGATTGCCTTCGATCCTTTATAATCAGGTACAAGCCTGGTTCTAGTTTTTATATATTATTTTTGCCTGTTTAGTAAATTCTATTATAGTAACGAAAAATACGCTTACTCGTCAAAATACACTTAGACAAAACTCAGTTACTATTTCTAAATCCACCCATCCATTTTAACTTAATGTATAACCCTCCTAACTGTGAGATCCAATCAAACAATCAAAACTAACCCATATCATCTGACGTCCATCAATTATCTAATCCAATTAACAAATAACACGACGGACGAATGTTATGGCATTCCGGTAGATCGAATAAGATCCGGCATGATCCGGCCGTGGCTCCCGCATCAAAAGAGCTAGGAAACAAGGGGCTGAAGGGCTTCCCGGCTCTACAAAGTGCCTTCAAGCTTCCGACACCTGGATGTATGGTCTAAAGGTAGAAGAGTAGCGTGTTAGAAAAAATTATCCTAAAACTAAGCAAAATTCATGAAGAACTACTACCACTTCCGATCATGTTTTGTCAAAATAACATTTCCGAAAATTATTTAACTCTGAAATATGTAATATTCTCTCAATTGAAAGGTTTGAATTTAAATGATCAAGAATTTAAGACATCCAAAACTTCATTCCCTGCGATACATCATCTATGTAAACTCGTACACTCGTTTTTCGATTACAAAGTTTCCTAGCAGAAAAATTTGCTGTACAAATGTGAAACCTTGTTTTCTTTGCTAAATGTTCTAAATGGAAACTACTCTACCGAAAAGAACCAAAACTCACCAGACCACAGGCTTAATTAAAGTACTACATTGCTACCTGTTGGAACCCGAGGGCCGTGTCCAAAACAAAAAAAAGGCGTACTCAACATTCCATGAACTCGGGGTGACGGGATATAAAGATGGATAACATACAGCCACCACTCGGATTCCATTTGGCCGCACTAGGATTCCCTTTGTCCTGGATGCTATTACACTCACAAACTACAAGGAGGAACATAGGAACAAATATTTGGTCACAAAGATTTTTGTTCTGGTTTAGAGAGTTGACCACCACTATTCTGATTAGGACATTGAGTTATGTATTATGTTGATGAATTCTGTCACACAGTAGAGCTGTTACTCTCATATCCGTTGAATAGCGTGACAGTAAATCTATGTAAACACACACTTTGAAATGACAACCTCGGTAAATATTTTTTGTTTGTTTTAATTTTACACCACAAGCTAAGATATATACCAGAAAGCTTCGGACTCGATAGCCGAGCTCACGATCTTTTTTATTTCGAAGCGTTTCATTCAACAAACTCAAAAGGTTTTACTTTCATCCACATCCATTACATCCTCTTCTACTAACATCTATATACTCGTATATAAAAAAAACAAAAAATGTTTCTACGTGTGTCCATTATAGACTTGGAAACCATCCAACCGATGTGCCCAAACCGGTTTCATCAGAAAAAACAATAATGCAAAAATATGACCATTAAAACTATGAATAAAAACAAATATTTTAACAGTCTTTTTTCCAACATACAAACAATATATTAGGCCTGATATCTCATAGTTCATAAAATATAACATTCCTTTGAAATTATTTGTTTTTCGAGTTAATTTTGAATTAAAATGTATTATTACTCATGTTGGGTATTTTCATGTTATTTCTCAGTAGCAGAGGCTTCCTCTCCTGGGACTATAACATGACTGTTGAAATTTGGGTTTAATATAAGTATACCTTTTTTTTTCGGTGGGAAAATCATCTTATGACATCCCCCGCTCTTGAGCGGAGCTGAAGATAGTGTCAGACTTTTACTGACTAAAAACCCACTCCTGTTTCTTCGTTGCCTTTCGTACCAGGGCCGAGTCTTCCTTTCAGATTCAGACCCTTGGCCCTAGTAGGCTTCGACCCTTCTGGGCCCCTACGGTTTAATGACATCTCATTAAGGCGCGCGTGGAACAGTACGCGCTATCGACGACTTAGGGTCGGTCCGGGCGGTTACCGGACGGTCGGACGGCGAGCTACCCATTGCTCGCCGTCCGCAAGCCCGCGCCTACGGGGACCGGAAATCGAGATCAAAATCCCGGCGGCGGTTGAGGCGTGAGAACCGTTGCCTCACGAGTGCGGCTGCCTCCTTTGCTAGCATTACTGCTTTGCAGAAGGAGGCGACCGCCTGCCACTCCTCCTCGCTCCGGACCTGTACCAAGGACCGGCGAAAGAGATGGCCGCCGCAGATCGCCCCCACGAGGACATGGTGTTGCTCTGCCCAGGCGGGCACACCTCCACCGTGTCCTCCGGGCGGTCCACACAATGGTAGCACCCGGGCGTTTCTTCCGCACGAATCCGGTGTACAAACCTCCCGAACTGACCATGTCCAGTGAGGACCTGCGTTATGCGGAAGGTAAGGATGCCTTGAGGTCTTTCCAGCCACGCCTCAAAGAGGGGACTTACTGAATATAATTACACCTCTGTTCAAGCCTTCGAGAAGTGCAGATGTGGCATAATGTTATTATTGTTTTCTTATCCTAGCGTATAAGCGAATTAAATGCTCACAGTACAGGTGATAAGGCTCATTATAATCTAGTATATCGGCTAACTCAAAAGGCAAGTGGCGCTGGCCAATGCTTTTGCCATAACTGTCGCCATTAAACGAAGGAACGAACGAATGACCACGTTAACAATAACATACGAGTACCTATATTATTTTACCTTTCGTTGTTTTTATTTTCATTTATTTTAAAATCTGGTTTAATTTTTTCGGAACTATGTTTTGTTTTTTTCGTAGAAAATTACTTTGAATTAATGTGATATTGGTTTTTTGTCATTTATTAATCTAGTATTTTGTATCGTGCGGATTTCATCATGCATGCGGAATTGCTCCGCATGCGGGGCTGCTGGCCAACATCACGCCCCGCATCCCGCGTACGTATTCCACGCATTACAATAAATACTTGTATGAAAAGGAAATTTGCGGGGGCTACGCGTGCGGAGCAATCCTGCCTGCTGCATGGATGAAATCAGCGCGATATTAAAAACACCCTTAGGAAAACATTCTACAGAAAACACAAACAATATTGTTTTACGATTCTTCGACCATATCCGTATGATTGTTGTATGAAACGCTTCCGTTATCACATAACAACATCTCGCAACTAATACCAAAAGCTCATAACAATTGACATCAAAATGGCCGCCGCAAATAGTAACCAATAAGCACAATTGTCTCAAATTCAAGAAACGAACGACCTTCGTCAGTTACTGGCCGAGCAATTGTCGGCTGTCACGAAATCCCTAAATCCCGCCACGTAGGAAACCGACGCGACGGCTAGTTTTATTTCATTACAGGCAAAACGCCCAGGGATTCCCCAGGATTTTGGCGCCCGACACGGGACTGACAGGTTCGGTTATGATTTTCATTTTCTCGTCTAAAAATGTCGTTGTTTCTTGTGATTCGAATGTGCAAATGTTATTTAAGGTACGTAAGTAATATAAAAAATAATAATAATGTTATAATTTCAAATGCAATGTAATGTTACTTACATTTCAATTTGTAATTTAATCTCATTTAACTATAGGTATTCCAAGCCTTAAATAAAGGAATTTGTTTATTTATTGTTTTCCGTCAATTTACCGATAACCTTTCTAAAGGAAAGCTCAAGTCCAGGAAAACGAGACAACCTACCAAAATGTAAACTTAGTAAAAATTTTACAATTTGCTGAACAGATTTTGGAATCAGTCAAACGTTGCTTTGATTTCTGAGTCATAGTACTCTTTCAGCACTTATACACCCCAAAAACACGTACCAAAGAACATCAAAGCACAGCCCTTCATATAATTTCGAGGGTATCACACGTTCCTCCATGCAGCACTTGTCGAAACTATGGCGTCCACAACATGTGCGACCTTGTTACAACATGTTTCATCGTAATTACATTTTCTTTGTGAGAGACCGTTCGTTTACGTTTCTTTTTTTCATGCCCTAACAGTTTTTCGGTAGATTCTGTTGTGCTGTTTTAGTCTAGTGCATGCACGAAAAAAAAGAACTTGCTTTTTTTGACGCAAAAAGGTTTCGTCTGTTGAGAGACGTCGAGATATGATTTTTTGCTTTGGATGTGATTTATGTGTGAAACGAACGTAAATGGATAAACCAAAATTATAATTGCCTAGGCTTATTTTAAAACCAATAATGTTTTTGTTATCACTTAAAATCATTAGCATAGCATAGCATAGTCGGCCTTTTAATGTTTCCACTGCTGGGACTCAGGCCTTCTCTCTAGGAGAAGGCATGGGCCGTAATCCACACGCGGTCCCATTGCGGGTTGGCGAATGTCACAAGTCTTCGAATTTTTGGTTCTAGGACATGTCTGTTTCCTCACGATGTTTTTCTTCACCGTTTTGAGAGCAATGGTGATGAAATAAATTACACAAAGTAATGCACCTGGCTGGGTTTGAACTCGCAACCTACAACTCGTAAGTCAGAGCCGTTACCACTCGGACATATGTCCGGAAATAATGATTATAGAGATATCTCTATAATCATTATTTTTTAATATTTATTCTTTTTATTTATTTTATTTTCTACACAATGTTGTATTGTGTATATATTATTAAGAAATAAATGACTCGATAAAAAATTAAATAAAGTTCTTAAAATCTTAACTTAATATCTTGCCGACATATGGAATGTGGACTTGCTTGTTATACAATAACAGCCGAGTATACATTACCGATTGTCGGTGTCGATGGTCGATTCGCCTCGACGACCATCTGTCGAAGCTGTCGTTACGCGATTGGTTCTAGGGCTTGATACAGAAGGCAGTGCTCCTTGATTCGGCTTGCATTGTGAGGAGGTTTCTGTCTCCTGACGCTGGCGAACATACTAATGTTATAAATGTGATAGTAAATCTGTCTATCTGTTACGCTTTGAAGGTTAAACTAATGAACCCATTATGATGAAAATTGGTACGGAATAAACTTAAACACTAAGGAAAGACTGCTACTTTTTTATCGAGCTTACACTTTTACTTCAAGTCCACAATTCCGGTAATCACAAAAGTGACACACGCAGGCTAAAGCTAGTAATTAAATAAAAATAAAAAATCTCATACATAAACCTTTATTAAATCTTTACTAACTTTAGTTCTGATGTTTTTTTTTTTTTTTTTTTTTTTTTTTTTTATTGGGTGGGAAAATCAGATTTTTCAAACTAAAGTTTTATTTTAACACATTTTAATTTACCATTTGACCTCTTTTATTCATAAACAAGCTTTTGCCAGCTGCTTCGCTCCCGGGAATGTTGGTTTCTCCATACAAACTTTAGACCCACGTTTCAACTTCTTAGGTGCTGAATTTTGATGAAATCCTTTCTTAGTGCTTGCCTACGTCATAAAAGACAGACTGGTGCAAAATTTCACGTTCCTAGTCGCGGTAGTTTCGGCTGTATGTTGATGTCAGTCAGTCAGTTTCTTCTTTTGATTACGATTTGAAATCAAGTATTGAGTGTGTATCCCTGGTTGTAGTCTCATTTGGTTCGTTAAATTACAAAGCGACCAGATTTTATGAACTTTAACAAGATTTTTATTTTTTTTATAATTTACCTTTCAAGCCGTCCTTCTCACCACCATATGCCAAACGAAGAAAAAAAAACAAGTGCGAGACGATCTCGCGCACGAAGGGTTCGGTACAGTTTGTAGCAAAAAACGTGATAAAAGGCAGACTTCTGCAAAATTTCACAATCCTAGTCCCAGTAGTTTTGGGTGAACGTTGATATCAACGTACAGCCAAAACTACTGGGACTGACTGACTGACATATGTCAGTTAGTCAGTTTCTCCTTTATATATATATAGATGATATTTATTTTGCGAATAAGTTTTTAAAAACACTTTTACACATAATTATTTTTCGTCAGTTTGAACTAGATGAGGCGTTTCCTAGCTATCTACCCTGAGAAGAAACACCGAAACAAACTCAGGGGTGAAAGTCTCTTTTAAAGTCGATACAGCAAACATATAATAACCAAATAATAGTTTTAACAGTCTAAATGACTGACTATAAAGATCTTATTAAATTATTAAGAACTTTATAGTCAGCCATTTATAAAGCTCTTTATATTTAGTTTATAAAATTAAGCTAGTCTTTGTAAATGTCTAATATAAAGTAGTACTCGTATAATTAAATATAACTTCATCCTTTGCTACTGTATAGTCAGATAAAAATACGTCAGACTAACTTCATGCCTGGCTTCACTCGTCCGGGTTCAAAGTTTTGACATACTGACATCAAAGAGAGTTCGTTTTGTATTCCATTGGATCCACGTCTGTTGTTGATGCAAATACAACCTTAATTCTCTTATTTAAGGTTCGTATTTCAAAAACCAGCAAGTAGATGTATTGTTATATTATTCTTATATTAGAAGAAAGACTAACTTATGTCTTTTTTTTCCGATGGGAGGGAAATTCATCTTATGACATCCCCCGCTCTTGGGCGGGGCGGGGGATAGTGTCAGACTTTTACTAAATAAAAACCCACTCCTGTTCCTTCGTTGCCTTTCGTACCAGAGCCGAGTCAACTTATATGTCTTTGTATTAGGGTGCACCTAAATCAAAACACAATACCGGACTGGCTTCAGCCAGTAACTATGGCCCTGTGAAAGTACACAGTAACAGTCTCCAGGGAATATACTTCCGAGATCAAAAGAATCCTAAAATGTATTTGTAGAAAATTATTTAAAAGATTCTATTATCTACTTCAACAATTAAAAATTACAGATCGTGCCTATCTATTCATGGTAATGAACGGGTCTATTGACGTCCCTGAGCTGATGCTCATGATGATGATGATGATGCTGATGATGAATCGCTTTTAGCGATAAGACCGCCCATTGTGACACCCTATTAATGTTAATTTCCTAATGTAAATTGTATTTTTGGTGTACAATAAAGAATATCTATCTATCTATCTATCTATATATCTGATGGCCAAAATTGGACTGCGTGTACGGTATGTATTTCTTCGGAGATCTCACCTTTATGTGCCTATCGTAAAAACTATAGACAAAATTCATATATTCAAAGAGTATATCGAATATTCAATATGGTGTTCCGGGAATTTGAGCTTGATTTTTTACAAATAGTGTCCAAAAACGTAAAAAAAAAATATAATGTAACTTTTTCTTTGATGCTTGACTTTGTTGTGTAATGTATTTTAGTTTATAGTCTTCAGATATTTCTACGTTTAACTCTCATGCTGTTTATGCCGTTTTTCGGTTTAAGACGTTTACTTTATTTAGACGTTTTGTCAATTTTATTCATAAGTTTATGTAAGTGGAAACTTGGAGTTGGCCGTCTTCTACATCGGTCTTTTACTCAAATGTATTATTAGCTATAACACACATTTGAGAATTAATAAAATAAAATTCCATTAACATGTTCCTTCATATTCCATTCCCATTATGTCCAATTCTTACTCTGTTTCCACCATAAAACTCTGGAATGTGCTTCCCCTTGACATCAAAAACGCTAAAAGTAAGTTTTCCTTTAAGCGTAAAATTCGGAACTACTACTTAAAGTCCTCTCAACTTTAGTTTGGTCTTCGTCAGAATTATTATTAAGTTCTCTTAAAGATTTGATATTTTTCATAGTATTTATTAGTTTATAATTTTAGCATACATATGTATTCCATTATTTTTTTCTGTTTGAATTATCTGTTATTTGTTTATTGTGCAAGCCTACCAGTGTTTTCTTTTTTAAACCAAAGGTTGACTGGTAGAGAATGCTTTGTTGAGTTTAGTCCGCCTATGTACCACTACTATATATGAAGTTTAAATAAATAATAAATAAATGACATTGAAGCAGCTACTATCTATTTCAATCTCATTAACCATAATGATGTTGATGGAACCATTGTAACAACTCAACTTTAGTTGTTGTAATGTTTCACAACAACTTCTTAACCCCATACTAAAATAACCTAAGCATCCCACTCCAAAATAATTTACTCTCAAAATTTTAATGAAGCGTAGTTAGCACCGCAAACAGGTGTTTCGCATCGGAATCCGACTTAATAACCTCTATGAAACACTATAAAGGCCCCCCGGAGTGCCGGGACCTCTGGCCAGTCCCTAATGGCTTCCCTCTCTGCTGCTGTTATTAGGCTATAAATCACTGTATATGTTTAGCTCGGCGAGAATAAAATACCTTTTAAGACGCCCTCCGTGTCTGTCGAGTAATTTGCTTGTAAGCGTTTTTGTAATAATTTTGAGCGAGTGAGGGTAGTTTGATGTGTTTTTCATGATTTTTTTTTTGGTTGGTATTTTAAAAATGTTTGCGTTTTAGTGTTTGAAAACAGCATATCAAAGTTAAGAAAGTGTTCACTTTATTTTCCATTAGAATGCGGATATAATACATTATAATGCTTTTTCAGTATACATCTCACCACACACACACACACAAATACATATACACCCACACATACATACATATACAGACACAAACACCCACACACACACTGTCGCTATTCCTTAATAATATAAACTTTGCTGTGAGCTTTTAGCAATTATCTTAATTTTGTTATTATTAATTAATTATTTTTTTCTGTAATTTATTTCTTTTGACGCACAGTCTACACATATCGGATCATTGTAATCGGAGATACCTCAACCCCTGTCATACAGGTTGTCCTAGTTCAGGGGTTGAAACCACATTGATGTAATGTATTTTGAAGTTTTGGAAATAAATTATTATTATTATCATTATAGTATTTGGCAGCAAATCAAGTCAGCCTTCTTGGCAAGCTTTACTGATATTGTCAATACTACAACCAAATTCTCAGCTTCATTTCACCGAGATCGCGCTTGTTTCAATGGTTCCATATATTGTCCAGTTGTGCAAGCACTTGAGATACAAAACCACACCGATTACATCACAATATTGACTAGGAATCAATTCGCGAATAATTAAAACTGCTACTTAATCGTTCACTCGAAAAAATCCCGCTGGAAACTGGCTATACTTTTTATCTCTAACAACTACCAACCAACATTACTCTAAAAAGGCCTCATTAGATGGGCTATATTTTGTTGCCGGCCTCCATGCCCTGAGAGAAAAGCTTAAGGGCATCCAACACGACATACATTTTACTATTTTTCATACAACCGCTCTTACGCGATTATGACGTTATTACACATTTTTCATAAGATATTTTGGAAACACAGTATATTGTGGATATTATCTAGGCTTCTATTGAAATCAATTTATAAATTTGGGTAAAACTAATCCAGTAAAGACCTCTAAAAATCTGCTATTTTGCATGAACTTTGACATTTAATAATTTACTCAAAAATTTAAATAGTCAAAAAAGTATAACAATAGAAGCCTTGCAAATTTAATCAAAATTCTGAATAACGACCATTTATTTTTTTCAAAACTTTAGGGGTTTAAGAAAAACACGTATTTCCTGGAACAAGTTTTGTGAAATATTCGAGTAAATCACGGAATTATCGAATGCTAACAGAGTTTTCAAGCGTTATCTATCTTTTTTCGCGTTGCTTTTTCGTCAAACTTCGCGTTGAATTGCGAAAGATGAAGTAACAAACTTTTAAACCATGCTCGATGTTGACGACAGGCGAGTGAAAAAGGTCCCTCTTAAACCACTCATGTGAACAGCTGAGTTCTCGTGGGACTGCCTAGCTTACAGTTACTACTTAAATATTTATCACATTAATACATAGTCTATTTTCGGGTATAGATTTTCAAATGGTTCTATTAACTATGTAGCGTAATTTTGTAATAATAATGTAGCAATCAGAATTATGTTTGAATTTGGTCCAATAAAGCAATTGAGTTTCTGCCTGTGTTTATTTTTATAGAATACTAGCTGACTCGGCGAACTTCTAACCGCCTAATAATGTGATAAATGAAGAACCGCTCGACCGATTTTGTGCAAACTTCACATAAACCATCTACTAAATAGTCCAAACAAAGCCTTAACATTTGGTTTGGATAGGTGAGCCCGTTCTTGGGTTATAAAATTACAACGAAAAGTGTCATGGATTTATATATATATATATAGATTATTATGTATTAAAAACCAATAACACTAAAACAAAATCTTTTACTGAAAACTGCATCAAAATTGTTTATTAAATAAAGTAACAATGAACATTTTAAAAATTGGCGTGAAGAAGAGGGGGAGCGTGGTGACACAATCACTCTATCTCTTTTGCACGCACGTAACCTAATGGCGCTGACGTCATAATTCTGTATGTGCATCCTTATATTTTTAAATAAATCCTAATAAATCCTAATTCTGTTACTTGACAGTTACCCCTTCCTCCGGTTTGTTTCTGAAAGGAAAACTTGGCCCTTGTATGAAATTCAACGAAGGAACAGGAGTGGGTTTTAGTCAGTAAAATTCAGACACACCCTCCCGCCCCGCCAAAGAGCGGGGGACGTGATTGAATGATTTTCCCACCAAAAAAAAAAAACAGATTTGGTAATTGTTTTTCTAATAAACAAAAACTTGATTACCTACTAGAAATTAAGAAACATTTTCTTTCTCTTTCAGGTACATTACAAATAGTGAAGAGTGAAGAGGAGGACCACGGCAAGTTTGAATGCGTCGCTGAGAACTCCATCGGGACTGAGTTCTCCAAACCCACGGTGCTGTATGTCAAAGGTAAGTGAATTGTAGCTTAAAAATGATTATAACGAAAAGCCAATAGCGTAAACGTAAACCAGAAATTCATGAAGTGTTTGGTTTTCCAGTCTACTGAAATATAAAAATACTAGAATCCGGCTGAAATGCTGCCGTAATAAGTGGCTGTACTTAAATTATTACTGTTCTCAAATGAGTACTGTGCTTATATGAGTTATGTACTCAAATGAGTACATCCCTTTTAGAGATGCTCGGGTTTATATCTCCACCTTTTTTACCTTACAATTTCATAAATAAAACACCGTCAGTTTAACAGGGCTTACTTACTGCAACGTAGTTCGTCTAAGAAAACAACAATATTGATATTCTCACTTTCCTCCAAATTCTACATAAACGCGTAAATAATTCTCCCTCTAATTTACACTACCGCAAAACCGCTCACAGAGACATCAACAAATCTAAGACATCATTGTAAATGCGAGGTCAGACCGCGTCAAAGACCCTGTGAGTCCAGACCCTTCAAAGTCCGACCCGTGCGGTCAAATTACCTAATGATCAGCCATTAATGTACTCACGCGACCATCATTACGACAGAAAGAGACAGAAGATGGAAGCTTTCGTAAGTAAGAGTAGTACGTCCGAAGTCATTTGTCTATAAAACCATGTGGTTGGCCGCAAGATAAGGGCCTCCAATTCATGACTCTCCGCTCGACGCTCGCCCCGAACGGTCGTGCCGCCCCGTGCTCCGCGCCCGCTCCGTGCTCTGTGTCGTGCTCCGTCTCGCCGCCCCGCTCGCCGTGACGTCATCGTGGTCGCCGACCACACCCGTGATCCGAAGCCGCCTTTTTCGAGGCAGTGGAGGATAGACATTTCCTACGGGAATTGTCGATAAACGTTGTGCCCCTTCAGGGAAAAGCCACAGTTTCGTGGTCCTTGACGGGAAACCTAACGGTGACAACAAAGTCAAGGGGGTGTTGCCCCGATACACCCGCCGAACCCCTTCAGGGCTAGGCAGTTAATTGGAGTCGGGAGCTAGGTTTTGGCCTTGGGGGATCTCCTAGTCAAACCTAATACTCCGAGTTCTCTTCCAGCTACACACCTGGTGTCGGTTGGGGTGTCTATCCCTTCGCACCAGACCCTGGTAGGGCCCGATCGCACAATAAGACTGGCGATCGGTGACAAGCTTAGGGCACACCAGTAGGTACTCACCTCCCAGTTGCACAACCCTTACTGGGAGGGTCACTCAACCCCGGGCCCGTCCACCCGGGGACATAGGTCCTGTTAGGAGTTTTTACTCGAGTTCTTCGTAACTCATGACCTCTTAATAGGTCCCCCCCCCCAATCATGACGGACGCACTTATTATAGCGTTCGTCAAAGAGGTCCTCTTCAGGGACCCCGACTTTCTCGCCAAATATGGCGAGAAAATTGCCCTCCTCAACAACCCCCCCCCCTTACCAAAAAGCGTCACTGATTCCAGTGACGTATTGTCGCCGTTCCCGGCGAACTCGGACGCCAGTCCGTCCCCGCTGACCCCTCGCCCCCACCCTCCCTCGATGCCACCGGTTCTGGTGGCACATTTCGCGAATGTGGCCATGGACACTTCGGTGCCCGCCAGCGATTGCAGCGATTCATCGCCCACCCCCTCTGACCCGGAGCAATCCTCCGAATCCTCCTCCGAGGACGACTTCCAAATCGTCCTAGGAGGCAAACGCAAAGCCCGCAAGGCCGCCCAGCCGATCAAGGCAAAAAAGACCGTTGTGTCGGTCCCCGCCCCCGCAACCCAGCCCGCCCCCGCTACCCAAGCCGCCCCAGTAACTCAGCCCGCCCCTGCTTCGCAGACTAGCTGCAACGCCTCCGCTTCTATCAGCCAGCTGAAGAAGCAGCGCCCCCCTCCCCCCTTGTACATCCAAGACAAGGGGAAATGGACCGATGTGTCCAAGATGTGTGTTGATCGCAAGATCAACTACACAAACGCCCGCTCATGCCAACAAGGCATAAAAGTACAAGTCCCGACGTCAAATGACTATCGGGAACTATCCAAGTCCCTCAAGGAAAGGAATATTCCTTTCCACACCTACTCCCTCCCCGAGGACACGCCAACCCGAGTGGTGATCAGGCGTGTGCCCAAAGAAATCCCCACGGAGGACATTAAGGCCGACCTCATGGCCCAAAACATCCCCGTCTCCGCTGTCCACCGTCTGCATAAGGCCAGAGGTCGCGAACAATACGACATGGTCCTTGTCGTTTGTGACCCCACCGAAGGTCATCACCCCATTTTTAAAGTGAAATCAGTGTGTTCACTATCGGGCATCTCCATCGAGAAGCCCTTCAGACCCTCCATAGTTGGTCAGTGTCACCGCTGCCAACTCTATGGACATTCCCAGCGAAACTGCTTCGCTACTCCCAGATGCGTCAAGTGTCTGGGAGAGCACGGCACTGCTGACTGCCCCCGCCCCAAGGATCGCGCACTCTGCACAGAGCCTCCCAGCTGTGTGCTGTGCGGACAAGCCGGGCACCCGGCCAACTACCGTGGCTGCCCTAAAGCCCCTAAAATCTCGCCCAAACTGGCAAAGCGTGCCGCCGCTCGCCAGCTGAGAGAAGCACCGTCTGGGAAAGTCCCCTCTTCCCAGCTCCCCGAACGCCTCGCCCCTCAAAGGCCTTCCCCGTGGAACCAACTAAACCACCAGAAAGCCTTCCCGGCTCTGGCGGTCTCTCAGCCCATCCCAGCGCTAATGGCCAAGCCCATCCCAGCGCCTGCCCCCGTTCCTGCAGCCCCCGCGGCCGCTACAACTCCCCGTATCGCACCCCAACATCCAGGTGCGATACCACGCAAAAATGTTGGCCAGGTTATCCTGGACAACTACATTATTTTTATGACCCAGGACGCTAGGGATCTAGCGGATGAGCTCACCCTAGCGGAGTCAAATGGCCAGCTTAACATTGTTAAGCAAGCTGCCATTTTTAATAAATACGGGTCGGTCCTCGCCGAACTCGACAAACTCCCCCCTATAACCCTTCATGGATAAGTCCATTAAAATCTGTAGTCTTAAACCGCGATCCCTTAAATTAGGCTTCTTCAATGCCAACGGCATTGCAAATCAGAGAGATGAGATCGCCACCTTCCTCCGCGACCATCAATTAGACATTCTCCTTATTCAGGAAACTTTCCTTAAACCCCACCGCAAAGATCCTAAAATTGCCAACTATCGTATAGTTCGCAATGACAGATCTCGCTGCCACGGTGGTGGCACCCTCATTTACTACAGGAAGGAACTGTACTGTATTCCCCTCACCCCGCCCGCACCCCTATCTTTCTTAGAATACTCGGCCTGTCGAGTAGGCATGACCGGTCATCAGCCGATCACTTTCATCTCTGCCTACTACCCCCCCCCGACTTCCTCGTCTCATATGCCAGACGAGTCCATCGCTCTCACCAGCGACCTCACTGCCCTCTTTGGCTTGAGTGACTCCGTTATAATAGCGGGCGATCTCAATGCTAAACATCCCTCCTGGAACAGTAATTCGACCAACCCTAGAGGAAAGGTCGTGTTCAACCTTGGTGCCTCCCTAAATTTTGACATCATCGCCCCGATGTGTCACACTCACTTCCCTCATGACCCCAACCACAGCCCCGACGTTCTCGATGTAGCGCTGCTAAAGAATGTAAACCTCCGTTTGCATTCTATAGAAGCAATACACGAACTTAACTCCGATCACCGCCCCGTGATTATGCACCTAGGCTCCCGCTCGGGCAATCTCGACCCTGGCCAGCCCCCCCCGTCCCAATTGATCACTGACTGGAAGAAAGTAAGCGATAGACTGAAATCTACTGCGTCACCTCAATTGGATTCTATCCCTGACCACATAGTCTCAGTCGCTGACACGACGGCGGCGATCGACTCGCTCACAGACCACGTACAATCCGTCCTGAACGATTGTTCAAGGGAGATTCCTGCGACGGAGGACCGTCGCTGGAAAATCCCGGACGATGTACGGGCTCTGATGACCGAGAAGAACGCAGCTATCCGTGCGTATAGCGCTTTTCCCTGCGAAGCTAACAAGGCTCACATGCGTAGATTACAGCGTGCTGTTAAGAAACGCATGACCGAGCTGCGTTCCGCCCGCTGGGACAAGACGCTTAGCGAACTTGAGCCTACCCACCTCGCCTTCTGGCAACTTCAGAGGAAACTACGCTCCACTGAAGAGTCCTCTATGCCTCCGCTCACCCGCCCCGACAAGAGTGTCGCTTTTGACAACTCTGAGAAAGCGGAATGCCTAGCCGACAGCCTCGAATCCCAATGCTCGCCCAGCTCTCAACTAGTAGATCAAGCTCACATCGATATGGTGGACGCTGAAGTCGAACGTAGAGCCTCCCTCCCTCCCGTTGAAGACCCTGATAACCCTCTGGCCCCCGTCACTCCCGACGAGGTGGAGGATATCATTCATAAACTTCAACCCCGGAAAGCCCCCGGCGCCGACGGTATCACGAATAGAGTAGTCAAACTCTTCCCCCCCCAACTTATATTGCTAATGACCGCCATTTTCAATGGCGCATTAAGCAACAATATATTCCCCCAAGCATGGAAGCAGGCTACCGTTATCGGTATCCCTAAACCAGGCAAGCCCAAGTCTGATCCTTCCAGCTACCGCCCCATCAGTCTCCTCAATGTCCTCGGTAAAGTCTACGAGAGGCTTATTTATAAGCGACTCAAAGATTTTGCCGAATCCAAGGGTCTCATTCCTAATGAGCAGTTCGGGTTCCGTACCGAACACTCATGCATCCATCAAGTCCACCGCATCGTAGAGCACGTAAGCGTTGGGTTCCAACGTAATGCGATGACAGGTGTCCTATACTTCGATATAGCGAAAGCATTCGACAAGGTCTGGCACAATGGCTTATTATATAAGCTATACCAACTCGGAGTGCCAGATCGTCTCGTTCTCATCATGCGAGACTTTCTGTCGAATCGCACCTTCCGCTATCGAATCGAGGGAGCTCTTTCCTCCCCCCACCCCATTCGAGCAGGAGTCCCTCAAGGCTCCGTAGTATCCCCCCTAGCCTTCACGCTGTTCACCAGCGACATTCCCCAAAACAAAAAGGCCCAGTTGGCTCTATTCGCCGACGACACGGCAATTTACTACACCGGTCGTGACCCCAAGGTAATCGCTCGCAATCTCCAAACCTCCGCAAACGTTTTGGGCAAATGGTTCCGGAAATGGAGGATCGAGGTTAACCCTGATAAGAGTCAAGCTGTTCTCTACTCGAGACAGCGGAAGACCGTTCTCCCCCCCCCTCCGATCACTATGTACGGCAAGCCAATCCCCTGGGAGAAGCAAGCCAAGTACCTAGGAGTGATCCTCGATCGTCACTTGACCTTCGCCGAGCACATAAAGCAGGCTCGCTCGCGAGCCGCTTTCGCTCAAAGTAGGCTCCACTATCTCCTGACTGCGCGCAGCAAACTGTCACTTAAGTGCAAGCTGCGCCTCTTTACAGCAGTTATCCGCCCGATCATGACGTATGCCTGTGCTATCTTCGCACACGCCAAGCCCCGTCACCTCCATAGGATGCAGACCCTCCAAAACCGAATCCTCCGTAAAATCCTCGGAGCCCCATTTTTCATCCGAAATGAGAATCTACATCTAGATCTCAAAATCCCCACCATCCAGCAGTTCATGAAACGCCTTTGCAAGCGTTTCTTCGACACTGCAGTGAAACACCGCAACCCCCTTATTGTGTCGGCCGCCCGTTATGAACCCTCCCGTATCTCTAAAATTCGCCGTCCTCGGCATACTCTTCTCACCCCCGATGACCCTATTACCCTGCTCCAAGAGAGCCGTAGGGAAACGAGTACAGTTAAAAGACACCACAAACCGCCGTCTTTCCGTCCTCGCCGCCGAGGCCCGCCGCGTCATTCTATTAAACGTCCTCCCCGTCCCTTGCTCGAGCCAGCCCGCGCCGCTGAGCCTGTAGTTTTAAAATCCCCGATAAATAATAATACTGTTCGATCCAGCTCGTCCCTTGCTGCCCCCCCCCCCAGCGACGCCCTAAGCCGAGGCCCGTACCCCACAGGGGGTGCCCTTAGCGTGTTGTCGCTTAGTTTTAAGTAGTTTTAAGTAAGCCCTGGCTGGAGGCTTTGATTTCTAATCGAGGCCGCCACAGGCAAGACCGGTTAAGCAGCCGACAACCTCCTAGGTTGACCTGCGAGAGGCCACACACAAAAAAAAAAAAAAAAAAAAAAGCAAGATAAGGGGGAGTGCGACCGGAAATATTTTAAACAAAATGAGGCCAAATTTTGTAGTTAATAATAAAATGTACCCTTAAATTGGATGTTCGAATTAATGTTGTAGTCATCGCCCGGTTTTGAAAGTTGTACAAGTAAAGCCTATGCAGATTTTTATTGCACAGATATCATCAACTTTTAAGTTTTAATTGAAAACTCTTAAACTATTCACGAAAACCTGAATTAGTAATGAACTGAAACTAATTCATGACTATTTATTTAATAGGTAACAAATAAGTTACATCCCTTTGACAGTTCAGTTTAGGTCGTCAATGGCACGTGTTAAGGCTCCTAGGCCTAGGTCAGTAAACTAAGGGCCAACGCTGCGTTACGCGGGCGCACGTGCGGGCACTCGTCGCGTGACGTCGCACGTGTGTTGTGCACGACGCTTCTCGGAGCGGAAACTGGATTATAACCTGCGCAGTGTCTCTATTTCAATTTTAACGGTGTGCATGTAGTCGTTTCGATGGAAAACTTTAATGTATTATTACGTAGCAAAAAAGCTCCCCGCGACGGAGCACTTTTATATGGGACCGCGCGGGCGCCCGTTTAACGCAGCGTCGGCCCTAAGTCCACAATCACTCGTGTCGCATTTAAGGTGAATGCTCCACCCCTCGAAATTCAAACTTTCAATTACGTTTTTTCAATTTGCAGATTAGTATTGGTTAGTAAGGTAAAAAAAATATATTTGCGGTAATAGCACGAATAATAGCATAGTATAATCAGCCTCATAATTTTCCCACTGTTGGGACTCAGGCCTCCTTTTCAGGAGAGGGAATGAACCGTAATCCACCAGGCAACCCATTGCGGGTTGGTAGATGTCACATTTCTTCGAATTTTTATCCTAGGACATGCCAGTTTCCTTACGATGTTTTTCTTGACCGTTTTGAGTGCAGTGGTGACGAAATCAATTCGACAAAGTAAGCGCCTATCTGGGTTGAACTCGCAATGTACAACTCATAAGTCGGGGTCGTTTGATGCCACTGTGCCGTTACTATTCTCTGAATCTTATACATCATAACCATATATTCAGGTCTGCGAACTCTCAAACCTGTAAAATAATCAAACTTGTAACGAAAAAAAAAATACTTTGGTTTATTTGGCAAAAAACATTTCGACACACTCGAGGAAATCAAAATTCATAGGGTACTTCCTGTTGACCCAGAATCCTGAAATTTGGCATAAAGCAAGGTCTTATAGCACAAGTATAGGAATAAATCTTAAAACTGTAAATTTGTTGTTACGTCACACTTTTTTTTTGCTTTTTTTTTTTGGAAAAGTCTTCCGAGACTCCATTCCGGAATTGAACTATTTACATAGGTAACTTTGGACGGAGCTTTTAGGCCGCGAGTCCGACTCGCACTTGCCCAGTTTTTTAACTTCGACTTACTACTAATAAGTTATTACGAGGCCACAACTATTCTAATTTTAAGACTCGATATACTACTTATAAGTAGGTGTTGTTACCATTAGGCCACCACAGCTACTAATTTCAAAATATCATCCTCAAATTGCATCAAAAATACCAAACTACCCAAAGCACATTACCACCTACGAGCTACCATTTTTCCCTAACATTATAAAACACCTACTTTAAAATAGGTCTCATACTTAGAAAGTAGACCACATATTACGAACACAGACGTAATAATATTCACAATATATTACCGAGATAATGTCGCGTAGCCGTCGAGTCCCCGTCACGGCCCCGTCGCGGCCCCGCCGCGTCTACGCGACGTGTCGGCGCTACGCTAACTTTCATACACATTTAGATGGAACGGGACTGATTGCATTGTTAAATAGTTGTAAGGGTACTTCAGACTGCGTAGTTCTAGACTTTGAGAGCGTAAATTTGTGGTTGGTTAATCTGTCTGGAAGAACTTTTACTCGGTCTAACGTTGCCAGATTTTAAAGTACATGACGGTGATGACGGTGCTAAGTTAACCTGTTAATGGTGCGACAGATTTAAAAAAAGCTGAGAGGCCGTATTAAACGAATTAAGGAGGACAAGATAGCCCGCGAAATTCTTTACTTACGTTTTTTGCAATTTGAAGATCAGTGTCAGGATCAAATATGATTTGCGACCGTAACACAAATTCAATTACGAAATTATAATTATAAAAATCATCAATATAACCCTCTGAGTTATTTCCCTTTAGTTTATTTATATTTTTTCTCTCAGTTAGTCCCTTTCAAATTAGAAGTCTCGATTTCTAGCCGAGTCGTGGTTTACCTCGTGTAACCTAGGACTTAACGAAATTGGGCGAAATCTTGGTACCTACATCTCACGTACTCGTACATCGTCTCTGTCAAGAGACAGTAGTTGGTCGATTGGCTGCTAAGCTGCGTGTCGCTGGTTTGATTCCCGCATTTGTATAGCCGGGTTTGAGTATCTTCTATATTTAAGTTTACATATTCCTGAACGCACTCACGATACAGGAGTAGTGTAAAACTACATTTTTTTTAAAAAGAAAAACTAAGAAGAAAAAAGAGACAACAAAACGGAACAATCCGTTTTGTTACTTTTTAGGATTGTCCCGTTTTTTTTGGGTGCCGCTCGCTCTGGATGGAACGAGAGCGGAATTGTCAGTCTTTTCAATCCATTTCAAAATATTTTATTTCACATAAGCCTACATTGACACTTGCCTGTGTTCTTTCAGTTAACCTTTGCATTCCATGGCCAGGGTAACGCTTTCAAAAAATCCCGCAGTCCTTTGGGGGTAGACCATATCCTAAACCCAAAACTGAAGCGTTTTGTATGCTTGTCATTCGCGTGACTCGCACCAATTCAATGAGCATACCAAGTGCAAGTTAGCTACTTAAGTTAGTTAAGTTTTGGCGATAAAACGAAGTGCCCAATTCATATGGACTTGCATATGTGAGCACTCTTATCGGAGCCATTTATCGAGGACACTAGTGAAACTTTTCTAATTGATATTAGTCTTGTCACAAATTTATAAAGTTAGTTATGTTTTTATATTATATTCATTTCGTGGAGTTCTTGTAATATCGCAGTAATAGGATAAAGGTGAAATTTGGATGTAAGTGAGTGTGTGTAGAGAGCAGTGGTGGCCGAGTGGTAACGGCCCCGACTTACTTACGAGTTATAGGTCGCGGGTTCAAATCCAGCCAGGCGCATTACTTTGTGTAATTTATTTCATCACCACTGCTCTCAAAACGGTGAAGGAAAACATCTTGAGGAAACCGGCATGTCCTAGAACCAAAAATTCGAAGACATGTGACATCCACCAACCCGCACTGGGCCCGCTTGGTGGATTACGGCCCGTTCCCTCTCCTAGAGAGGATGCCTGAGTCCCAACAGTGGGAACATTATAAGGCCGACTATGCTATGCTATGCTATGAGTGTGTGTATTTTTGTGTATAGGCCGTGTTTGTTGGTCCTTCACGCCCATTT
This sequence comes from Mythimna vitellina, assembly GCA_949316375.1. Lineage (NCBI taxonomy): Eukaryota > Metazoa > Arthropoda > Insecta > Lepidoptera > Noctuidae > Mythimna > Mythimna vitellina. The sequence continues at coordinate 17,644,938 of OX438701.1, read as the reverse complement.
TGGATGTTATTTGTTATCAAGATAGCTTATATCCATTTTTTTCTCTTGTAAATCAATAAATGACTTCCGTGTCGCTTTGGCAGTTACTTAAACATTTCTTTGTTTACATAAATAATCTGAATTTCCAATGGCAGCTATAAAAATAAAACCCTTTCACACACACCACTCCACCACCACCACCACCACCACCACCACCACCACCACCACCACCACCACTCCACCACTCTCTCTCTCACTCTGCTCTATATAATAAAATATTCGACAACTATCACACAACACCGTCTAATCCCACGCTAAGCAGAACTTGTGTTATGAGTACTAGACAACTGATAAACATACTTATATATTTCTAAATACAATCTTATAATTTTAATAATGATTGTTTTTTAGTTGGGAACCATCCAATAATTTCTCCCACTCTGGGTAGATAGAGAGGTAGTGTCAGACTTTTACTGACTAAAATTCACCGGTGCTCCTTTTATTGCCCTTTGCGTTTCAGGACCACACTGTAATAACCCTTTTGAAGGGGTACATTTGAGTTATAGTCAGTAAAAATCTAACATTGAAATTGTTGAAAAAAGAAACATAGTGCCTCACTCATTTTAATCTAATTTACTTCAAATAAAACCAATATTTATCAAAAATCAATTTAGTCGAAATACAAACAACAATGTAACCTATTCTTTAAAAGTACGAATCAGAAACGTTACTCAAGTGGGTTTCCAACAAATGCATTGCGAGTTTAAAGCAAAGCGTACCAACAGTTGTCGAAACCTCTATGTAATCATTCTGGTTGAATGACTGGTGCAAGTCATAAGCAGTAGCGACGGTAAAGTTTATAAAAAAAGTGGATGAAATTTGACATTTGGGTAGACTATGTCCTAAATTAGCACATGTGATACTTATTTTACCAAAATCCATAAAAAAAACAACGCGAAAGTAAAAAACTTAAATATCGCGACGAACCAGCACAGGTGCGTGTGGCGAAAAATAATGGAGAGAATAATAAGGATAGCATAATAATGCATAATTTTAATGTTCCCATAGTTGGGACTCAGGCCCCCTCTCTCTAGGAGAGGGAATGGTCCGTAATCCACCACGCGGGCACAGTGCAGATTGGTGAATGTCACATGTCTTCGAGTTTTTGGTTCTAGTACATGCCGGTTTCCTCACGATTTTTTCCTTCACTGTTTCGAGAGCAGGGGTGATGAAATAAATTACACAAAGTAATGCGCCTGGCTGGGTTTGAACCCGCGGCCTACAACTCGTAAGTTGGGACCGTTACGTCGCGGCCACCACTGCTCAATAAGGATAGATTGACAGTAAAACTGCCCTTACTTTTTGTAGTACAAATTATTTAAAAACAAGTTTTCAATGAAAATCATTTTTATAGCAAACTTTTAAAGCGCGGTCTGGACCTATATAATTAACATTCATCAAGACCATTCCAAAAGGCTCAAACTTGATATGGTTATCTTATTGCGATTATTACCGAGTTCCTATGGCCATCTTCCAGCTCCATCATCAGACCCTGATTACTAGATAGAACCAAAGTACTCGTCAAGACGAATTGAGCCCAAACTCGACGGGGTTGTGTCGTTTAATTACAGAGTTCCTATGACCATCTTTCAGCTCCATCATCAGATCAGGTCCATGACATAATAATTTTGCATTGTCATCTGATTTACACATCTATGCAAAACTTTCAGCTCAATCAGCTCAATCGGTAACCGGGAAGTGAATTAAATTTAATTTGCAAGATTTGATTACAGACAAACAAACATTGGGACAGGTGAAACTAAGGAAAAGCTTGTAAAAATACATATACAAGACACAGTTACTGGGGAACATTATGATAATAAGTCCAAATATGAAATTTTATGTTTTTTTCTTATTGTAAAATAGAAAGAAGAAAGAAAGAAAGAAAACATTTTATTTGACGGAACAAAACGCAAATTTAGAACTAACAAATTATAAGTATGTGTGAAAAAATACCAACCCGCACTGGGTCCGCGTAGTGGATTACGGCCCGTTCCCTCTCCTAGAGAGGAGGCCTGAGTCCCAACAGTGGGAACATTATAAGGCCGACTATGCTATGCTATGCTATGTGAAAAAATATGCGCCACATCCGCGCAAAACGGCCGAACGCTCAGTATAATGCCGTGACCACACGCAAAATGCTAAGAGTCTACGTAAAAACTAAAATAATCGTTGCCCATCAATAGGAACGACTCTTGTAATGTTTCCACAAACATGTAAACTCACTTACTGTAAGTATCTGAGGCCTTTGCAAATATTTCGCACTTATAATAGAGATCTGATTCAACATTTTAATAACATTTAAAACATTTTAATATTTCAACATTAAGTCATGAATGACTTAAAACTAACATGTCCATCGACTTCTAATAAAACATAATTACGCTTCAATTTTTTTTTAAGCAATAACCAAATAGTCGGCATTTTTTAGATTTCCGTAACTCAAAAGGACAAAAGTTAACCCATATAGGATCACTTTGTTGTCCGTCCGTCTGTCTGTCTGTCTGTCAAGACCCTTTATCTCGGGAACGCGTGGAGGTATCGTGTTGAAATTAATACGATATAGTCAAGTCTGCGGTTCCTTGAAGCTGTGAAAAAAAACAAACTTCTAAGTTAACGAAAAGAAAAAGATACGATGGTTTATGTCGCAAAAGACGTATATCTCGACACTCCCAAGGTACTCAAAATTCATGACCCAGAATCCTGAAATTTGGCATAAAGCAAGGTCTAATAGTAAAGACATAGGAATAAATCTGAAAACAGTAAATTTGTTGTTACGTCACAAAAACAAAAGGCGATTCGGAAAATCTTCGAAACTCCATTCAGGAATTGAACTGTTTACATAGATAGGTTTCTACGGAACCCATAGTGCGCGAGTCCAACTCGCACTTGCCCAGTTTTTTTAAAACATGTGATTTTATATCACTGTTTTCCTAAAACTAAACTTTTATTAACCTTTCGAATACCGTAATTCGAGACACAATAGAACGACAATGACAGAGTAAAAGGCAGCGTTCGCTTGGGGTTTAATGAATCAATATACGTTAAATCTCTATAATTATAAAAGTGCGATCAGCTCCGTGAAAAAATCGAACCCACGTCTTGCAGCGCAACAGTAAATCGGTTAACCATTGCGCCAACCGTGCCATTAAAAAAATACGCCGTATTAAAAGTAACCTACATCCTGAAGGAAATTGGAGCAAAGAAGGAATCGATAGAATTTCCTCATTACTCTCAAAAGAAACCGAAGAATTTGGTCGACTTAAACCACACGTCAATATAACAGAACTCGCAGTTAGGGTTACCATATCTCAGAATTTGTCCTGAGAATTCAGGATTTTTGGACTCTACTCAGGTTTGCGGCTGGATTTTGCAAATCTTCAACTTGAATTTTCAACAAAATACCGCTTATTTACTTGATAAAAAGTTAAACAAACTAAAATTACTTCTTTTTTAAAGGGGGGGGCAGCGGCACCCCCTCTCCCTCGAGTGCGATGTGCAACGCGTGAGCGAAATCCTCAGTGTATAAAATCGATATATTACGTCTTTTCTAAAATCTCAAACTGTTAAAAATCTCAAGATTTATGGAAATCAGGGCTTTTCTCCGGACTTTTGATTTTTTTCATCTGGTAACCCTACTCGCAGTAGTAACTGAGTCTTATTGAATTAGTTTCCAACTTGACGAAAAGGACTGGATTATTTTCAACTCACAACGATTTCTCTCTCTCAGCTTTTTACTTTTTATAAAATGTTTACTGTCTTATTCACATTTTGTTTTAGAGGTATATTCTGCTAGTTTATCCATAATCAGGTCTTATTAGGATTTTAATGATTTAGGTCGTGTTGAAAAAGTAATGGTTTTTTTAACAAAAACATTGTCCTTGACTTGGTGTTTTTGTATCATGTTAAAATAAATAACCATCTTCATGCCTCCATGCAAATTTTTTTATGTATTCTCCACCATCTTGGAAACTCTTGGTCGGTTTGAACTTTATGCCTAGTACTCTAGTTCGTAGTTTAGGCAATTAAAAAAAAAATTAGCAAGGCAGACTGGAAAATACGAGCGGGCACGAAGTTGATGCTTATTTCTGCAGAAATCTCTTTCAGTATATTTAAGAACGACACAGGCTCCTCTACACGAGAGGAAATCAGTTATAAACATAGATAGATAGATAGATACATTAGGAAATTAAAATTAATAGGAACTCACAATGACCTATGGATGCATCAACAGACAACCTTTGGATGGATTTGACAGAGAAGGAGAAAAAAGATACGCAGGTAGTTCGTGGTGTACTATTTACATATATACAATACATAAACTAATAAATTGCATAAAATACAAACAATAGATATTTGCTTTTTATATTTCTATGGTTACAATTCACCTCGCGGGCAGTTCTGTTTGGCAAACCTAACTAAATATTACTAGCAATATTCAACTAAAATTAACGGTCAATCAGCAGAAATACTTGCTATTTAAATAAATGATTGATGACCTTTAAACACTCAATTATAACTATTATCCAATAGAAGAACACACAGATTTAACTAAAATACCTACCCTTGATCTATCATTGGATAACTCTAAATTTCGAAGTAGGGGTTTTTGGTGGAATTATGACTAGTGAAGTTTAGCGGCGGTTTATTTTTCGTATACTACCATCTGCCACCGGCTTCGCCCGTGCGAAAGTTGGTTTCTTCATACAAACTTCCAACCCCCGTTTTACCCCCTTCGGGGTGAAGTTCCGTAGAATCCGTTCTTAGCAGATGTCTACACCCTATAAGGAACCTACCTGTCAAATTTTAAGTTTGTAGGTGTTATAGTTTCTGAGATTTTGTGATAAATCAGTGATGGTATTTCGCTTTTATAAATATACAGATTATTCTGAGAATTTATTGAGTACCTTAGCGAAACTTGCCGAGAAGGTTAACTTGATATATTTGCTGCCAAATACAGCTAACACAATAGAATTTATTACTCATGGATATAGAAACACCAATGACATATTTATTTACAAGAGATTTTACATTAAAAAAAACAGTAGTTTATATCGTTGTAAATGTGTCAATTACAGGTGAATACAGCTTGTACAATTTAACATTTATAATGGAAGTTGAAGAAATTTTTATAAATAAACTATATCTAAAGATAAATATATCTCCCTAATATCTTCAATATTATGCTCTAATTTATAAGCTATTTAAATTAACTATTAAAAAATAATATCAATAAAATTATTATTATTCAAATAATAAATCTAAATAAATAAATTTTAAAATTATTTATTTGATAAATATTATAAAAAACAGAATATTTTTTTAAAATTTTTACTATACCAAATCCTCTATATAACTCTCTTCAACCTAAGTCAATATTCTTTAATAAATTCTGACCAAAGTTTAAAAAATAATAACTTAAACCATAAGTAGACCCTCAGGGTCCCTCAGGGGTCAGTGCTCTCGGCAACGTTGTTCTTGCTGCACATTAATGATCTGCTTAAGCCCGGTACCTTTGGGTATGCAGACGACAGCACTGTTGCTGAGAGTTACACATCCAGCGCGCAAGCTAGTGGGTCACTGATCCAGTCTCTTCGAGAGGCTATGGTCGAGCGCTTGAACTTGTCCTTGGAGGCAGTCTCTGAATGGGGCGATGCCAATTTGGTCAAGTTCAATGCTGCTAAAACCCAGGCGTGTCTCTTTTCCGCTAAAAGGAGCCAATTCAGCCCTGCTCCAACTTTCCGGGGCGTAACCGTGCCGATAACCGACCATCTTGATCTTCTTGTTGTTACGCTGACGTCAACACTCAACTTTGGGCCATACATTGAAGCAAAGGCTCAACTGGCAGCAAAAAAGCTGGGTATCCTCGCTAAGGTCAGACAGTACTTCACGCCGGAACAGCTGCTCAAACTATATCAAGCACAAGTTCGATCGTGTATGGAGTACTGCTCTCATCTTTGGGACGGATCTGCCCGTTACCAGCTTGATGCACTTGAGGCAATTGAGAGGCGTGCCAAGAGGATCATTGGCAATGATGCACTCGTTGAGTCGAGGCTCCAAAGTCTTGAGCATAGGCGCCGAGTTGCTAGCCTGTCGGTTTTCTACCGGTTGCATTTCGGGGAGTGTGCGTCGGAATTGCATAACCTAATTCCGCCTAGCCCGTTCCATCATCGGACCACCAGGCGTACGGCAACGCGCCACCGGTACATGGTGGACATTCCACCTATACGCACAAAACGTTTTGGGAACACATTCATTGTGCGTACAGCTAAGGAGTGGAATTCCTTGCCGGAATGTGTGTTTCCTGATAGCTACAACCCGGTAATCTTTAAGTCAAGAGTGAATAGGTTACTTCTAGGTAAGCGCGTTCCATCGTCGACCGCATCATCGCTTTCCATCAGGTGAGATGGCGGTCAAGCGCGAACCTATCGTGAATAAAAAAAAAAAAAAAAAAAGAAAAGTGGAAGAATAAAAGTGGATATCAATAATAAATAAAAAGCCTTATATTTCTTGCAAACTAAACTAACTTACAATAATAAATCTTAAACTAGGTGTTAGTACTTTTATATCTATCTGTATGTAAGTGTGTCTTAATTTTAATTTTATTCTTAAGTACCTTAACTTTTAGATTTATCGTAACCCTAAAATATACTATGTATCTGCATGAACCCCTCTACAGGTGAAGGGCTCCTCCAAAGATGTCCAACCTTCTCTAGAGTGGACTGTTTGCATCCAATTCATTCCGACAATATTTTTGATGTCGTTGTCCCATCTAGCATAGGGTCTCCCTTTCTTGCGTTTTCCTTGGGGGCCCTGCCATTCCGTTACCTTTTTCGTCCACCTGTGGTCTTGTTGACGCGCGACATGCCCGGCCTGTTTCCACTTTAGTGTTAGGGATATCAATGAAATTAGATAAAAAATAAACAAATTAGACTATAGACATACAAATAAAATCTGCAATCTAATGGAACAAAAAAATTAAATGCATTTTAATTTTAATCTTGACACTGGCTAAATACACAAACGCCAAAAGAAAGAAAAAATACTATTGTTAACAGTCAAAGTGTGTTTACCTTCGGTTCGTCAACCAAAATGATAATTAAACAGTCAAACTATAGCTAACTGAAGGTGGTTAGCTATGATAACCGCTTGTTACGTTTGAGTTTGCTCGTGCCATTGGTGTTTGTTGAGGAATATTGAAGGGGTGATTAGCGGGCGACCGTTTATGGCTTTACAAGATTGCTAAATTCGAGCAATTTTCTTGCATCTAAATAACCATTAAAGGGGAATGAAACTGTTGCCTTACATTGCTGGCATATTTTTTTTTTTCTTTTCGCCAAAAGTGAAACCTAAGCCATATTTTAAAGGACTGTATGAAAAATCAATAGCAAAAAGAATTATGTCTACCGAGCGTAACCAAACTAAGTTAGACACTATTTAGTAGATTGCTATAGTTTTATTATGAGGCGTTATTTTTCTTATATAAAAATACTCTGTCTGATATTTTAAGTTTCTCATTGTTAAATATAGTTTTGGCTTCGGTGTTAATGGTGGTTACGCATTAAATAGTGTCAATCACTATCGCAACACTAACGTAATATTTTTGATTTGTTTATTACTTTTTTTTACTAGTTGTAGTGAAACAATGAGTGTGAAAAAATATAACAGTGATTAGCTACTTAATTTATTTTGTCAACAGAAACCTCTAAATATTACGTATTATATTTTCATTTCATTATAGTATAAGTAAAATAGGTAACGCTTAACAAAAATATACTAGCATTGCTTCTATAGCTATCTTCGTCCGGTTACGCTTTAAAAACCTGGTTCTTTTTAATATTGATTCCTCGTATTGGCCTCTAATATATAACCTAGGTTTCATTTCTGGCAAAAAAAAGTAAATCATGCCAAAAGTTTTCATTGGCTTTTGACTCTTTATTCTTTTTTTTCTTTTGGTTTTTACTGAGTATAGAGTATAATTGTGTGTAATTTAATATTTGTCACCATACTATCCGATACTAAGCTGCCAATTGCAAAAAAAAAACGAAAATTTTAATTTCGGGTGCTCCCCTGGAGCATGTACTTTAAGATATTTTTACCATTTCTTACTTTTTTTTTATTATGCATATGCTCGCGTTTGACCACTGTCCTATCTGTAAGCGATGATGTGGCCGAAGATAGAACACGCTTACCTAGAAGTAACCTATTCACTCTTGACTTAAAGACCCCTTCAGCTTAAGTATAGTTTCCTCACTTAGTCCTATACGGACCATTGTGCGTGAAGACCCCTAGATTTTAGCTATCAGGAAACACAAACTCCAGCAGGAAATTCGACTCCTTAACTGTACTTCCTTCTTCATCGCCGATTCGATAGCCATACTCAATCTTCTTCCCTTCCCTTCGGTATAGCCATAAACCCCGTAATAAGATAAAAATGTTCCCATTAACTTTCTATCCGCTACCGCTCATCAAACAAATCGCAGTCTTAAACGCCGATCAATCTCTCCGCTATCGTTTCAACAGCTGACTGAAACTATCTTCAAAATTATAGAGGAGCTTCCTATCGGTGATCAAGTACCTGCGCTTAACAATCAACTGTCTAGAACACTGATGAGCTTAGCCATTGATTTTAGATCAATAAAGGAATATCTGTGTATACAACATTAGTTTTAGTATATGCGAAAACCAGAAACACTTGTCTAGTATTTTTTATGTAAAGAATCTATGTACAAAATTTTATAAGTATGTCATGAAAAATCACAAAGTTATAAGCTTGATATGTTAATAGTAATGCCCGCTATGATCTGCCGTGCCCTGTGTTGTACTTAGGTGTTGACTGTGTCCAACTTGGGACCTTTTTTAAATATCTTTGGGAAACAAAATAACATGGTGATTCTGAACAAACTATATTTAGGTTTCGCATGTACTAAAAATAATGCTGCATATGAAAGGTAAAGTCCTGACTCCCTCGCTGACTCATCAACGCCCAGCCTAAGCCCTTGGATCTAGACCGCTGAAATTTTGCACAGTTTCCTTTTATGATGTATATGTTACCAGATTTTAGGAACCGATTTTAGGATGGAATAGTTTCGCCACGGCCAAACCCGCGATATTAGTCCAAGAGCGAGCGAAGCGAACTCGGAATTTTAGGGAACCCTGACACGGACAGGTTAGGTTAGAAACCTTTTTTCACCCTTTCCTTCTGGACCCCTTCCTTCCACGAGTTGTGCAAAGTGTACCCCGGGGCCCTGGAATGAAGGCAAGATGGAACAGGACTGGGTTTTAGTCAGTAAAAGTCTTTCCTTCACGCCCTAAAAAGACGAAATACGAGCGAAGCCGCTAGCAGACGCTAGTTCATTTTATAACAGAGGAACTAGTGACGCACTTCTACATCACACGAGTGCATCAGAAAGAGGACCAAACATTGATATTTTTCCAAGTTATATAGGTACATCTATTATACATTCTACTATTCTGTCGGGTCCTTAACTTGCAAGCATGGTTGCTGAAAGTAGGGTTCGATTCCTGAATTGGTTAAAAAGTTCCATTGGGTTTTTTTATCAGGAATTGCTCAGAAGCAGCCTGGAATATAGAAGTTGGTGGTGTGATACTCCAGTGCTTCGGAGAACACGTTCATCCATTGGTCCTGAGCCTAGTCTCCCCAATCGCATCGAATTGTCATTTAGTCGAACTTTGAGATTAAAAGACTGCCTGTTAGAGTCCGCAAGCTCGCGCCTACAGTAACCGGAAAGGCACAGTACTAACTGCTTTCTGTACTATCCGAGATCCACTCTTTTCCAAATAAGATATGTATTTGCCATACACAGTGTCACTGTTTTACAATAGATTACCCATTCATACAAACAGCCTACTAACCATTACCAACAATTCTGTCCGTGTCGGAAGTTATTTGAAGAAGTGGCGTTATTTTTAACGCGATTGGTACACAACCTGTGTCAATGTCACCCTGTCGAGGCAGGAAATGTAGGAATTATGGAATTGTGTTTAAATTGGTAAAGGTTTATTTTTAGGTATTATATAAATGATTGTACTAAGTAAAAATATAGCGTAGAAAAACGCATCGCCGTCGACTAGCGACATTGGCACGCTGTAAATTGCAATGCTTATCCTCTGTCAAAGGTAAAAGTTAGCCCTTGGGTCACGCGAAGTGTCAACAAGGCTTTTAGAGAGGTAACGGTAACGGTCCTTAAAACGGAGGATTTTCCGACCAGACGGGTGTTATGTCTGGTCCGGGCGACTGCCCAATAATTGATTTCGGTCTGTTGTCTATGTTCTAATCGTGAGCAGAACTCTGAAACCGCGATGCAGAATATCAAATTGTTTTAGATCCTATGCGTCAATGTAGATGGCGCTACTAGATAACGTAATTCACAAATACATTATTTTTCGCCTTACAGCGTACCTAGTATATATTGCTATTTCGAACGATAATTTTTCTTAGCATTAGTAGTGTCATCAAAATATAATATAATAATAATATTCCACAAATTTCACACAACGCCATCTAGTCCCAGACTAAGTAGGGCTTGTGCTATGGGTACTAGGCAACTGATAAACATATTTATATATTTCTTAATACATACATATTATAGATAAATTAATCCCAGGCACAGAACAAATGATCGTACTCATCATACAGACATTTGTCCTGTAATAGCAACTGGCATAGCAGCAGTCAGGGCCACTGATCACTAGACCATAATGGCCTGAAATATTAATTAAATAAACATTGACCTAAAGGTGCTGGAGGCGATTTTTGTACACCCCAAAGAAAATCTGTACTGATAGTAATTTGACCGTAACCTTACTCCAAAAAAGGGCTCACTCAAAAAGGGTTAATATCCTATATTTGCTATCTGTACGACGAGGTAGAACGTTCCTTTTCATGCAAACTCCTTGTTTTTGCGACCACCTGCCCTCCTGTCACTCAATTACATTTTTATTTTCCATTTCCGTTCCGTTTATCCCGGTCCGTTTATTTGCGTACATATCTGTCTTTTTGTTCTAAAAAAAACATTGAATTGACTGACGTTGGGTCATTGTTGTAGAGCCATGGTGATGTTTTGAGAGGAATTTTAAATTCAAACTGAATGCATTCCTGGATAAAAAAAAATCTTAATTATTAAATTGCTACAATGTGGGAGGTGGTGGCCTAATATACTTACAAGTCAAACATCGCGAGTTCAAACCTAGACAGGTGCTTGACTATATGTAATTTCTTTATGTAATCACCACTGCTAAATAGGGTAAAGAAAACATCGTGAGGAAACCGGCATATCTTAGAAATAAAAATTCAAAGACATGTGTGACATCAACCAACCTGCACCCTGCTTGCGTGGTGTATGACGGCCCATTCTCTTGAGGCTTGAATTCCTGGAGAAAAGGCTAGAATTCCAGCAGTGGGAATATTATAAGGCTGATTATGCTATGCTATTAAAATTAGAAAAAAACAGTCGAATATAACTAATATTTAGCAGGTAAAATCCTACCCCATTCTACTTAATATGAGAGTCTGTATGATTGGATGTTTGTAATTAATCAGGTCTCAGCCGTTGAATGGAATTAGATGAAACTTAGGATATTTTATATCCCGGGAGAGCGTTTTCTATTGATAACTGCGACTTAGGCTCAGAAGCTATTATGAATTATAAAAAAACCGCAAGTTCTACAGGCTTCAGGACAAATGTTTAGCTATCAGTAATAAATATATAATAAAATGCTACTTAATACATGCTTGTAAATGAGTTTTATTGAGTGGGGCAAAGGTCTATAGAGTTGCAGTCATTACCCTTTAAGACTTTGTGACCTTCATTGTGAAATTGAGTTTTACCTTCTCATTTTTTTCGAAAGAGTCTTAAACTGAGCTATGTAACTTGAGGTATATTCTTACTTTTTACAAAGTAACTAGAACTTAAATATTAGCAACTAAGTTGTGAAGTAGACTGCAACAATATAGTAATACCTTGTAAGGAGTTTTCAATTTATTTCCAACTGTACTGAAAATGTAAAAGCTACTTGATGTAAATGTTTATTAACTGTTCATGCACATTTTAATAACAAGTTTACCAAGACGAACCTCGGCCAACGTACAGTCATTGTACAAATAGGTTCGTCACCTTAAAGTCTATTTTTGTTTGCTCCATTCACGATAGAATTTACTTTTTACAATTTTATCGACTCAATATGTCATAATACCTATGTCGCAAAACGAGGCACAGTTTTTTTTATTAAAAATGTGACACTGACAACAGATTTTTGATCGCGCTATTTACCAACTTAAAAAAAAAATGACCCATGGCAGGGCTAAAGCCTCCATCTACCATTACAACACACACCTATTTTCTGTCAATGCAGGTTCAATCTTTTTGCTATGAGACGAGTTCATATTTCCACCTTCATCTTGACTAGACTATTCATACTAAAAATAACCTAAGAAAACAATACAGTTTCAATGGATTTCTCTCCAACAACATCTATTCACCCAATAACCTAGACAGCTTCCAAATCCATCGTAATAAGACCAAAAGCACACCGAGATCTGAGGCCGAAATGAAAGGTATAAAGACAGACATTACCACCGTCCAGTACCAGCCTTACCTCCAATCTGGCCACACTAATAAGGTTGTAGGCGTAAAACGGAACTTATTCATGGTTTAGCTGTCTTCCGCGAGTTTATGAACGAACCCAGCTGTCACAGGTATTAAATAAGAAAGTGTGGGTATGTTGGTACGATGTTAGCGGGTGGTAGTGAAGAGTAATGCTGTGTTATTGTCATTTACGTTCGATATTTTGATCAGAGTGGACGTGACGTTTGTTAGTTTCCAGTTTTTTTTTTTATGAGTAGAGGCCGGATTATATACAATATATAAAGTTTGTTATATGTATGCAAATATGCATGAAAAATGCTTGAAATATGCGAAATTAAACGATAAATTTTAGGAACCCAAAACGAGAAGAAAACTAAGTTTTCGTTTTTTCTTACTTCAAAATCAGCACACAATTAGTAAATTATCCTTTGTTTGGCAATAATAGGTTCTTACAGTGACATTACATGATAATTATTTGAATTATTTTATATTTTTATAAACGTAAACAAGTATTGTTCCAAATGTTAAGTGGTAAGATTGTGTCTTCGGATTCACGATATGATCACTTTTATCGCATTTCGGAACGCAGGGCAAGTGCACTGCACACGGAAAAATATTGTAAATATAACGATAATAAGCATTATAACTAAATCTTAGGTAAAATATGTTATTCCCGCGTAGGATGGCTTACATATGCAAATTCACATGCACATTTGCAAATACATTTAATCCAGTCCCCAGTTATGAGGGTGTGTAAAAATCAGTGAAAGTGCTTAAATCATAACCTGCAAACATACCCCCCGTTCCCCGTCCGCTTTATCTATATTTCGAATATCAGCATTTTGTTATAGACTAGCTTCTGTCAGCGGCTTCACTCGCATAGAAATAGGTTTTTCAAAAACAAACTTTGGACCCTAGTTTCATACCCTTAGTGGCTGAATTTTAGAAAATCCTTTCTTAGTGCTCGCCTACATCATAAAAGGAAAATTTCACGCTCCTAATCCCAGTATCTTTAGCTGTGCGTTGATATGTCAGTCAGTCAGTTTCTCCTTTTATATATATAAATAGATTTAACGCAGCCATAAGTACTGAATTATCACCGCTTTTCCACCAGCAAATTTTATTTACGAAAATTCAAACTACCCACATAAATTCAAAACTAACACTAGGGCCCTCAAGATATTAGCAAATTAACGCGAAACAGATAAGTGATGTGAAATGCTCTCACAACGTTATTTCAAGCTCGTCCTAAAAAAGCAAAGGACGGCGTCTCTGCTCGCTCCAACTAATTTTAATTAATCGTGGAAACAAAGTAGCGAAGCGCGTTCCGGAAGCATTTTGAATAAAAGAATAATAATTTCTCTAGCAGGAATGAGGGTAGGCGACCTAAGTGGTGGGAAATAGCGGGCTTTTATTTAACGTAGTGGAAGAAATTTGTTCTTGTCTAATAATAGCCTACTTTTTGGCGTTTCGTTGAGTTAAGCATCTCATACAAATGCGTTGAGCACTCGTAAATTTATTGTAGTAAAATACATTTTAATGATTTAAGTTCGGACCATTAATAAAGTTTTATTCTATTTGGTTCTTTTCACAACAAGGGCCGTAGGTAACTCCCTACTGGGGCCTTGGGTTGTCCGAAAGAGAACCACGGGTTCCTGAAATGCAAGGCAAACAAGGAACATAGGAGTGGGTTTTAGTCAACAAAGTCCGACACACCCTTTCGCTCCGCCCTAAAGCCAGAGAAGTCATTGGATAATATCCCACATAAAAAGCTCATTGGGATACCATGGCAGTGTAGCCAGGTAATAATGTCAAAAAATGTATATTTTGCTACGTTACCAATAGTGGCCTGACCTGCAAGCAAATTCATGGCTGCGCGATCTAGCAGCACCGCCATGGTGTCCCAGTGAGGTACGGAAACTGTAGGTACTCTTCAATCAATACAACTAAGGTACTCTTCAATAAATAATCCTCATCATCCCATCAATTATTTAGGGTAATTTTAACTAGGTTAAAGGATAGTTCGAAAGAATTACCGAGGTCTTGGACCGTAAAGGGCTACTGAAGGAACACAGGTGGACTTTAGTCTGTAAAAGTCAGACACAATCTCATTCCACCCGAAACCGGAGAAGATATTTGCTCTGCCAACTCAAAAAAAAATGGGTATGTATGTACCTCAGTTTCATAAGTGAGATTTTAGTTCCATATCTTGTAAACTAAGTCCTGCGCAGCAACAGGTAGACTTCAAGAAGATCAGTGGCCCTTAAATATTCTTAGTTTTTTTTTTATATAACAATATCAAAAACCGTATTACCTACATCAACTTCTTTTTACTTTGATATGACAAACCGCTTATAAATCCATGTTACTGGCCGCTGCCTGCCTGGGCTGCATGAATGTGTTGACACAACTGAAGGAACGCAGTTTGGCTTTAGTCAGTAAATAACCACATAAATAATATTTTTACCGCTCGCAACTCCATACTCGTTCCATCTTCAAACGTTGTTGTCAGTGAGGGATAGCGACCACTGATCGCGTAAAAACTCAGCTGTCCTTTCCCCCATTCTTTTCTGTCTCACCTTAATTAAACCAAGCCATGTACCACAAACTAATCTTAGACCAAGTTAGTCCTTTTTTGCCCTAAAAATAGAGTATTTCTTAAGAATGTATTAATATCGCCAACTATTTTATAAGACTCTTAACGATCATTTTTCCCTAGACCTTCAGAAAATTCAGAAGTTATGCCACGTATTCATAGCTAGCTTTTTTATTGATTCCAAAGACAAAATCACATTTCTCAAATCTATAAATTCACTGGCCGCTTATAACTCCATACTCGTTCCATTTTCAAACACTGATGTCAGTGAGGAATGGCGACCACAGATCGTATAAAAGCCGAGCTGTCCCCCCCCCCCCCCCCCATCCCCTCGTCTCACCTTAATTAAAACAAGAAAAGTACCACAGATTGTTCTTACTCATAGTCTAAGTTAGTCCTTTTTTGTCTTACACACTTGTTACTAGAGGAATGAAGATGTTTTTTCATAATTTTTCTTAAGGATAAGAAAATTGCTGGCGTTTGAGTTTTGTTGTCTTTTTCATTAGGATAGAGTTGGGGTAAGTTTTCTTAGTAGTAGTATGTTTTTATTTTTACACATAATTTTAAAGTCTGGTGATACTTACAACTAATAAAATGACTAGGTTATATCACCGTTATATCAAAATTAATCAAAATTCGTGTAGCATTTTAGGCGTGAAAACGTAACAAGAAAACAAGCAGACAAAGGGCGTTTTTAATATCGTGCGGATTTCATCACACATGCGGAATTGCACCGCATGCGGGTCTGCTGCCCGATATCACGTCCTGCATCCCGCATGCGTCCACGCATTACAAAAAATACATGTATGAAAATGACATTTGCAGGGACTACGCGTGCGTGATGAAATCCGCACGATATTAGAAACACCCAAATAGAGTTATATTTATAAAAAATACGTGGCGATGCCTACCAGGGCTTCGGGATTGTTCGGAAATGTTACTGTGGTCCTGGAACGCAAAGGGCTACTGCAGGAACACAGATGGGGTTTTAGTCAGTGGAAGGCTGACACTCCCTCTCACTCCACCCAAAGAGGAATGACGGCCCACTGAAAAAAAAAAATACAGGAGATCTTTTTTAATTAAATCCGTACTCCACCTGTTTAGGTAATTAACCAAATGTAAACAATCTTGACATGTCTTTTATCTAAAAGTTGTCTAAAATTTTTATCTAAAAATGTTTACAATTTTTTATTTACCTATACCGATGTTTGATAATTAACTAAATTTAAATAGTCTTTGTATGTCTTATATACGATTTTTTTTAAATAAGAAGACACATCAAGATTGTTTACGTTTAGTTAACTATATAAATAAATGGAATATATGTAAATAAATATACCCAAACCTTTGTATGAGAAAAACCAAGAACTCAAACTATGTTTTGTTCCATTGGTTTATTTATCTGGTAGTAGAAGTAAAGTTACGAATCAAAAAAATATACACACTTGTCTACATCTGTTTTTTTTAATCTCCTTTAGAAGAGATTTCTTTAGAAATAAGAACCTTTTTTTTCTGTTCCCTTTATCTTAACTGTTTATTATATGTATTTTATTTTTTGACTGGCTTGTTGGTCTTGTGGTTAATTGCCCTGACTGCTATGCCGGAGGTCGTGGGTTCGATTCCCACCCAGGACAAATGTTTGTGTGATGAGCACGATCATTTATTCTGTATCTGGGTTCTGTGTTTGCGGAACAATATGTAAAGACTCACAAACCTACTTGGAAAAGGGAAGATCCTCCGACCAGACGTGTGTTGTGTCTGGAGCGGACAACTGATAAGTGATTGCGGACTTTTGCATATATTGTGAGCAGTGGTGGCCGAGTGGTACCGCCCCCTACTTACGAGTTGCAGGTCGCGGGTTCAAACCCAGCCAGGCGTATTACTTTGTGTAATTTATTTCATCACCACTGCTCTCAAAACAGTGAAGGAAAACATCGTGAGGAAACAGGCATGTCCTAGAACCAAAAATTCGAAGACATGTGACATCCACCAATTCGCACTGGGAACGCGTGGTGGATTACGGCCCATTCCCCCTCCTAGAGAGGAGTCCTGAATCCCAACAGTGGGAACAATTTAAGGCCTACTATGCTATGCTATGCATAATTGCATATATTGTAATCGCGCACAGAAATCTAGTACCACGACGCAGGATTTTGATGTTAAGTTCCTATGTGGCAAGATAGATGTCTAAATAAGTGTGTATTAATATTATAACGGTGAAAAAAGTTTGTGTGTATGTGTGTGTGTCTGATACTCCTGCACGCTCAAAGATTGAACGAGATTTAACCCCATGGCTACTTTATGTCGGGCTTTCTGGCTTCGACTTCGACTAACGTTCGCTATAACCAGCATACACGCAAACGAAGTCGTAGGCAACAGCTAGGACATAAGAAAGCACTGTCCTTAGGGCTATATTTCACCGGGACAACATGGCGGCGCGACCAGTTATGCCGCCATGGTGTCCGTAAGCTACCAAACTAGACACCATATAGACATCAGAGTCGCTACACTCCACTGAGATAAATTAAAAATGGACCTTAAGTGCACGCGTCCGTGTTGAGCGCGCCGCCAAGCGGACACAAGGCGAGTAACTCTATAGAGCTGTATACATTTTGTTGGTACGGCGACTGGTCGCGCCGCCATGGTGTCCCGGTGAAATATAACCCCTATAGCGCCAAGAAAAAGAAGACATTCGGATATCCAAAAGTCCTTAATATTTTAATTTGCTTACAAAATCATCCATATACAATTTCCAGTTCAGCTAATCCAACGTACAAATAAGGCAAGAATATTATAAGCATTTATACACCTGCGGCACTTGGAAATTCGTCCGCGTTTAAGTTAATGCCCCTTGACAACTTGGACATTGTAAGCCGAGTCCAACGGTGAAGATTTCGAGAAATTTCGCGGCACATCGGAAATATTCGGGACTGCGGATTTGCGGATTCTTCGAAAGCGTCACCGCGGCCCTTAGAACGCAAAAGGCAATTAGAGGTTCACGGGTGGGGTTTAGTCAGTAACAGTCTGACGCTCCCTTTTGCTCCACTCATATCGGGAGAATTTTCACCCTAAAAAATGTTGTATATTCCTTGTGACTAACAGAAATCGTCCTGGAGCGATTGTCTCAACTCACCGCCATCAATACGCGCAGGAAACTTACCATGACGTGATAAAATCATTTTTTTTTTTTGTTACGTAACGACTAATTTTCAGTTTTCAGATTTTTTCCTATACTTGTGCTATGAGACCTTGCTTCATGCTAAATTTCAGGATTCTAGGTTAACGGGAAGTACCCTATGAATTTTGATTCCCTTGAGACTGTCGAAATATACGTTTTTTGATAAATGATAAATGGCCGTATCATTTATTTTTTCGATAACTCAGTAGTTTGATTTTTTTACAGCTTCAAAGGACCGTAGACCTGAGTTTAATTTGAGTTTGTTTTATTTGTGGGTTTTAATTTCAACTCGATACTTCCACGCGTTTTCGAGGTAAAGGGTCTTGACAGACAAACAGATGTACAACAAAGTGATCCTATAAAAGTTCTGTTTTTTCCTTTTGAGGTACGGAACCCTAAAAAGAATCAAGGTAAAATAAAGTCAATAATTCGGTCATTTAGTCGAAATGTCACACATAGAGTCATTCATACATTTCTATATCAAAAAAAGCCATACGTCTATTTTTAAATGGTTGAAGGGTGTCATTTTTTATCCTGTCTGGTAGTTTATTAAATATTTGCAAAAAACACTTTAAGTAATGCTGTTTTGTAACTACAGACAATTAAAAGGTTTTAGTATTGGCATCTCACGGGACCTTTCTTGGCGCCTGAGACCTTAGCAAACAAATGTTTATTACTATTTACAAAAGTGGCCATCTCTTTAGAGATTTTAATATATAAGGACGGAAAAGTAAAGGTGTGACCATACGGTTGCAAACTAGCGTTCCAACCAAGGTGACCTTGGTTTATGTTGCGGCTACATATATGTAAACCACGCGCCAACACGTTCGGTGGTTGGGAAAACGTGCCTCCCAACCAAGGGCGTTGAAGGCCATGGATTACAACTGCGGTTTACACGGATTGAAACCAGCAAGGTCACCTTGGGTGGGACGTTGGTTTGCAACCATCTGGCCACCTCTTAAGGATTTTCAAAGATTTAAACGAACGAAAACAAACGATCGTTTATATACATGACTTTTCTAAATGATAGAGGGTAAACAGTGTTTACTATATAATAGTGCCTACTACGACTCATACCTTTACAAATCTAAAAACACATACTTCATCCTTTGCACGTGAATAGTCTTAACATCATATAGTAACTTGGAGAATCGGAAAAAAAATAGATTATACTAATAGAAAAAAGAATAAAAAGAAACACGATTGAGACTTATTTATGTAATATAACTACGACCACCATATATGTATATACCTGTATTAATATCCAATTGGAGTATGCGGAACAGGGTATAAAATCTCGCAAACCTCCTTTGAGGATCCTGCGACCAGACGGGTTTTATGTCTGATTCGGGCAACTGCCCGATAGATGATTTCAGCTATTGTGATGTTCAAATCGCTCGGAGAACACTAATTGCGCGATGCAGAATTTCGTATTTTTTAGTTCTTATGTGGCGCCATAGATGTCGCTACTTCTGTTTAGCGATGAAGTATTTGCTTTCCGATGTTCTACCTAAAACTAAAAATTACGCCCTACAAAATACGCCGACATTGAAGGCGTTTTTTAGACGATACTCGAAGGGTTAATAAATAATCTTTTCCTACTAATTTAGGTCACGAGCCAGTTGTGGTAAGGACCCTTTCACGACGCACCTTTTAAAAATGTACAGCCTTTATAGTGAAGAGATGAGGAGGCAATTACGTGAGATAGGGATACTGGCTGTAGGTACAGTAATTTTAGCTTAGGGTTAGTTATTACCCCCTGGTTAACTTCTATTAAATCAATTTGACTGGCCTGCTGGTCTAGTAGTTAGTGGCTCTGACTACTATGCCAGAGAACGTGGGTTCGATTCCCACCCAGGACAAATGTTTGTGTGATGAGCACAATCATTTGTTCTGTGTCTGGGTGTGATTTTTTCTATAATACGTATGTATTTATTTAGAAATATTTAAGTATGTTTGTCAGTTGTCTAGTACTCATAACACAAGCTCTGCTTAGCTTTAGACTGGACGGCGTTGTGTGATAGTTGTGTGAATATTATTATTATATTATATTATTATTAATTGTTCTGAGTCTGAGTGTAATTGATCTAATATGTAGGTATGTATTTAGAAATATGTAAGTATGTTTATAAGTTGTCTAGTACTCATAACACAAACAGTATGGCCATACAAATATTTGTTCCACATGGGAATCGAACAGCGTTTATTAGCATAGCATAAACATAATCAGCCCTTTAATGTTCCCACTGCTGGGACTCAGGCCTCCTCTCTAGGAGAGGGAATGGGCCGTAATCCACCACGCGGGCCCAGTGCGGTTTGGTGAATGTCACATGTCTTCGAACTTTTGGTTCTAGGACATGCCGGTTTCCTCACGATGTTTTCCTTCACCGTTTTAAGAGCAGTGGTGATGAAATAAATTACACAAAGTAATTCGCCTGGCAGGGTTTAAACCCGCGACCTACAACTCGTAAGTCGGGGCCGTTATCACTCGGCCACCACTGCTCTCCCAGCGTTTATTACACACAAAAAAAACAGATATTGCACACCTCCGATTTCTATTATTCCATCAACAACAATACCAATAAAATACCATTTCCAGCTAACATTTGCAGTTGACTCTTGTATCGCGTATCATGGGCTGTAATAAAGCCCAGTGGAGTGAATCAGGTTAACGATACCATCGTATGCGATGACTAGCCAGCATCAGTGAGGTACGGCGCTACCCGACCCGAATCATTACTCCTGACTACGATTAGAGCCCGCAATGGTAAGGTAATTGACTCTAATTGTCGCTAGAAGAGGTCGTTGAAGGGATTTGGTTGTTTGTTAATAGGTAAATAGGTGTACGGATTGTCAATTTGGATAGGAGAAGGAAAGGTACATAACAAAAACTTATAGTGTGCTGATTTTGGTGTATGTTCACAGTTACAATGTAGATAGATGAAATGATTTCTACTCATTAACCTTTGGTATACCGTAATTAGAGACACAATAGAAAGGCAATGAGAGAGCGAACGCTAGCGTTCGCTTGGAGTTTAATGAATTAAATCGCTGATGAAATAATATAATAATAATATTTCAAAACTTTCACACAACGCCATCTAGTCCCAAACTAAGCAGAGCTTGTGCTATGAGTAATATAATATGTCGACGCCTCCGGGCAATAAATCGTTAATCGCAATTATTGTCAGGGGGCAGCGATGTATGTTTATCAGTTGGATAAACTTACATATTTCTAAACACATACATAATTACATATTATAGATAAATTACACCCAGACACAGAACAAATTATCGTGCTCATCACACAAAAATTTATCTTGGGTGGGAATTGAACCCACGGCCTCCGGTTTAGCAGTCAGGGCCACTAACCACTAGACCAACAGGCCAGTCAGACACAATATAGCCATATGATAATCCTTGAAATGAAAAAGGTGGTTACTAAACATCAATTCTTTTTCGAACAAAAATCTAGCTACCAAGGTAAACTCACCTTACCTTCCCCTACCCCCCCTCTAACATAACACTTAATGTTAATGAGCCACGTTACTGACGCTCATTGGCCGTCTGAAGTAGTGCAATCATTGCGCACATAACTCCCTCTCACTCCTGACTTATTATGGAGTGGTAATGCCGAAGTGACGGGTTCACGAGGTACTTTAGATAACGTATTAGTGTGTTCATTCATGTCGGCGGGGTATTTTGACGTGTCGCTAAAATGTGTGGATTACAATTGAGGTTACCTATGAGCGGTGTTGGTATTAATCAATTGTTATTTTATTCGTAATTTTATTAATCTTAATCAGATTAATCGTATTTAAGATTTAAAAATGTACAATTAATCTTTAATCATTAAATTGATTAAATAAATTTGTTTTTAATTATAGAAGCAACCATTTTAAATTTACCTAGAATGTTGACCGAAAAATAAAATTATCTTTCTTACGTAAAAAAATGAGCACATCTGTATTTCAATAGGTAATTAAAATTCTTGTGATATTTCAAACCAAAATATGCTAAACTCGTTTTTTTTTTATTTTGATTCATACAACAGTAGCATATTATTATTTTTACATTATATATTAGGTACTGATTACGGTTAATATTCGTAGTCAAAAAAAAACTATTACGATTAAATAATTTTCAATTATGATTATATCAATATATATTTTTTTAATTTTTCATCGTTAAGCGGATTTGGCCCTAGTGAGGCCCGTTTGTTTCCTGATATACAAACTAACTGATATATTGGACGATAAACCAATTTGTCTTATTGTTCACAGTGAGACGAGTAGCCCCCCAATTTTCGATACCGCCGCCCCCGAAGTCAGAGGTCATGCTGGGCGGAAACTTGACCCTGAAGTGCGTCGCCTTTGGATCGCCCATGCCCACTGTGAAATGGAGAAAAGGTAAGAAATAAGTATAAAATTAAATTAGATGTGAATAGGCTCCTAATAAACTATTGCGCCTCACCATTAGCGATTGCATCACTGCTTACCATCAGGTGGAATCGCAGTCTAGTACTAGATTATGTTATAAAAAAAAATACACATATCAGCCGTATTTAGATTAATTGTGGGCTAAATCTACTACTGACCATAACACAAATGGCGGGACGGATTTG
This sequence comes from Mythimna vitellina, assembly GCA_949316375.1. NCBI lineage: Eukaryota > Metazoa > Arthropoda > Insecta > Lepidoptera > Noctuidae > Mythimna > Mythimna vitellina. The sequence continues at coordinate 17,621,893 of OX438701.1, read as the reverse complement.
ACTCCTACCGAAAGAAAAAGAGAGAAGGGATTCAGGTTGAACAGGTTTTACCAGACTGCACCAGAAAGAGGGCACACTATCTCCCGCTCCGCCCAAGAGCGAGATGTGTCATAAGATGATTTTCCCAACGAAAAAAATAAAAACCTGACAATATTTACTATTGGTAATTTTGAACTAGAAAATATCTAAAAGTATTCGATTGCAATCACACTATTTTCTACGCAGGTTTAACAAAATGGCTGACGCCGGAAGACAACCCCCCTCTTGGCCTAAATACCCTGAAGTTGGAAGACATAAGGGAGTCAGCTAACTATACGTGTGAGGCCGCTAGTGTGCTCGGTGTCATCGAAGCAGTGGCTGAGGTCAAAGTGCAGTGTAAGTACTTCTTAATCAATATTAATAATCTCTTTACAAGCATTTTAGCATCTATAAACATTTTTATTTCTAAAAGCACTGTTTTGTAATTGCATTACATTGTTGTCTTTTGTATTATCTTACTACCAAACTTTGTATATCTCAATAACTTATTTTTTTTACTGTAACATTTAACAATACTCTCATATTATATGAGGAGGCTTGTAAATGGCTCATCGTGATCTACTTATTCGTTATATATTTTGTATTGTTAACTGTAAGCCACCCAAAAAAAAAAAAAAAAAAACTTAGGTATTTTTTGACGCAACATGAGTAGGATGACAGCAGGACAAAAATATGCATCTTTAAGATGAGCGAAAAGGATAGATAGCTACATTATACCAATCCGAGAGCTGTCAAACGCACCACCCTATAACGATTGTAGTATACTTGCTGTCAGCAGCTTCTCGTGATAGTAAAAAATTACTCCAAGGGAACATCCGGAATAAAAAAGTATCCTATGTGCTATTCCAGGAAATGGCCTGCCTGTATAGGCTTAAGGTTTCATCCAAATCCGTTCAGCCGTTCGAGTGTCAAGAAGTACCAAACGCACACAAGCACTCACATAATTTTGTCTTTGTAAAATTAATGTGATACGTCAAATTTATAAGTTTGTCTGTTGGGGAAATCTCTGAAACTTCTGAACCGATTCTGAAAATTCTTTTACTAATATGTAATTGCGTTATCCCTAAGTTATAAGCTATAAATTATTGTCATATCAGTTATGCTAGTGAAGTCGCTGGCAGAAGCTATTACATATAGTTAATATGCTAAAGAATTTGCTTGAACGTGCTAATCTCAGGAACTAATGGATGGAATTGAAATTATATCTACATTTTTATACAAGAGGAAAAAGTTTGTCATTGCGACCAAGGCGGAATTCTGTGAAATTAGTGACTGCAGGTCACTGTGACTGCAGGTCACTGTGACTGCAGGTCACTGTGACTGCAGGTCACTGACTGCAGGTCACTGTGACTGTAGGTCACAAATTTCTACGTGTATCAAACGACGCTTTTCAATAGTCTAACAAATAAATAAATAAACGATGGTTAACCGATGACTCGCAGTTCGTTTTTTTGTGGCGGGGGCGAGCTCGCACACTTTTCTGCACTAGTAAAACATTAAATTGCGTACTTAAAAGCGATAGGGATAAGAGCACTTTTTGAGTAAGTGGATTATTATTTTAGTGTTTGACAGCCCACTTATCGAGGACGGCTATAGATAGGGTTGCCAACTATACTGTTAAACAGTATTATACTGTTTTTCACTATCCAATTTGGAACCGTGCACTAGCTTCTGACGTTTTATAAGTGCCCATGTAGGCCTATGTGAAATAAAAAACTTTTGACTTTGACTTGACTTGACTACATAAAGTTTTTACTGTTGAACAAAAATAAAGTATACAAAATAATGTTTTTAACATCAAAATGCTTAACACTTTACTTGTAAGTGTTAGACTTGGACGCTTACACAATTCTTATTTATCAAATGACAATAATAGAGTTTCATAACGAATCGAATGAGCTCCTTATTTATTTTAATTTTAGTTAAGTATAATTTTGGTGCGTTGTATAAAGTTTAAAAAAAAAAACTGTAAATTAATAAGTTGTGCGAGAAGCTCCAAAAATATGTATTTTAAACCATTAAAAAAATTAAATACTGTTCATTTTTCTAAAATACTTTTTAATATTCTTCTCAGATAAAAATATATTTTATTTCTTATAAAAAAGTTGGCAACCCTTGCTTACAGACTATAACACTTCACGCTACGACCAATAGGAGAAATATACAAAGACGCACCTGAAACGTGGGGAACAATTAGTACGATCACATTTTTATATTTTCATGTTTTGAAAACTGTATTTCTGTTTGTGCAACTTCGAAATGATGGGTAAAGACGGAGAAAATCATTGTGGGGCAATTTGACTAACAAAATGAAACTGTCTATGAATTCAAACGACAGCTGTCATCCTCTTGACAGTTAAAACTGCTAATGAACGTAATTTTTGTTGACTGCTTAGTGATTATTTTCTGTTACTGTACATTTTGAGATTTATAATTGAAGCTATTATAAAGCCAATAATAATAATAATAAATAATAATATTCCACAACTTCCACACAACGCCATCTAGTCCGAAACTAAGCAGAATTTGTGCTATGAGTACTAGACAACTGATAAACATACTTATATATTTCTAATTCCATACATTTATTAGATAAATTACACCCAGACACAGAACAAATGATTGAGCTCATCACACAAACATTTGTCCTGGGTGCGAATCGAACACACAACCTCCGGCGTAGCAGTCAGGGCCACTGACCACTAGACCAACAGGCCTGCCAATAGGTCGATAGTACTTCTATCTGTTATTGAGTAATCATCGATTCGAAAACAAGAAGATTATTAATGTAAAAGTAACTCTGTCTGTCTGTTACACTTTCACGTTTAAACTACAGAACAGATTTTGATGAAATTTGGCACTGAGTAAGCTTTAACCCTAAGAAAGGACATAGGCTACTTTTAATTTGGGCTTCGCGATAACTGCCGGATGAAGTCGCGGGAAAAACTAGTATATTATTATAAACAAACCACACACTATTGAAGAGATAAGAGGGCCCTCCCCAACTTGTCTATCGTCATCCTGAACATGATTTAGCTTGCCGGTTCGTCCAACGCAATCTGACGCAATTTTTAATAAAAAGGCAATGCGAAAACAGAGAGATAATACCTGAAAGCTCTGCTGACATTCGGTAATACCGTCATTCACTCGAATATTTCACAAAACTTGTTCCAGGAAATACGTGTTTTAATTTTCAACTGTAAAAGTTTTTGGAAAAAAAATTCGTCATTCAGGATCTTGATTAAATTTGCAAGGTTTATATTGTTATATTTTTTTTTTACTTTTTGAGTACATTCTGAAGGATCCAAGTTCATGATTTTCAGAGGTCTTTACTGGATTAGTTTTACACAAATTTACAAATTGATTTCAATAGAAGCCTAGATAATATCCACAAGATATATGTGTTTCCAAAATAGCTAATGAAAAATGTGTAATAGTGTCATAATCGCGTAAGAGCGGTTGTACGAAAAACAGTGAAAATGTACGTCGTGTTGGATGCTCTTCACATATGTACCACAAATAGCAGAACAAAATTCAAATGGAACATTCTGTTCTAAATTTGAATCGACATTCGATGCACCGGCCAATCATCGCGCTCTACTTCCCAATAACTTTTTAAATCCTGTCACAACTTAACCCTACACTGTCCTAGTATACTCTAATTAATTCGAGCAATTTCTCTCGACTACAAGTCGAGTAGATGAGTGACTGAATCGAATTACACTCATAATTTCTTGGTATAACTGTTGCAAATTTATGGTAATAACTTCGCCGGTGGAAAGAGGGATTTGCGAAAATCAATTTGATAAATTGCGGCAAGGCAAGACGACATCCATTATGAATTAGTGTTATAATTCATAATTGAAAGGGTTGGAAAGTTGCGCGGGGCCCGGGAGACAAACGAATGTCAGCTTGATTAATGATTAATATTGTAACTCGAAGCAACGTTTTCTCAATTTAATTTTCAATGGATTAGGTTGTTTGATGCGTTTAGTGTTCGTTAACTTTCGGTTAATGGGCGTTTTAAACGTTCGCCAGTTGATATTTTAATTCAATTTGAGGTAAAGTTGGATAGCCCGGAGGATCACCAAACTTGAGTGGAATCTGTGCCGACCGTGACGCATGATGTGGACCGATGAACTGGTGAAGGTCGTAGGAATCCGATGCAATGTAAGACGCATACAACAGGTCTTTGTGGCGACACTTGGAGGAAGCATAAGCCTAGGGATATAGATCCAGCAGTAGACGTCTTTGAGATAAAATGATGATGATGATAAGAAGACATAAAGTAAACCTCGCTCGTGATTTTCAGCCGAGGAACTAAAAAGTGAAGCATATTTTAATCAATTCAATTGACTGCCTTACCATCAGATGGGATCGCAGTCAAGCATTAGTTTATAATTATATTATAATTTAAAAAAAACTTACATTACACTGCGTAGGTCCACTAGGTACAGTAAAAGTAATGTTTTTAAAAAGTGTCTGGTCTTTTCATTCTACGACTGTAGATACAGTGTACATGTTTGCTTTGGCAGTCATGATTCAGTACTTCAAATTCTGTACACAAACATTGTGCAAAAGTTGTTAAGTAGATATTAATATATATCCATATTACTTTATTATATTAAGTATACATTATCAGTTGAGATAACATCGTCAATTATTATTAGCCATAGTAAACTATTATGACTGCCTCATGCTACTAATAGCATTTTATGGGTTATTTAAATATGAGCATATGTCATATAAGTACATAGGTATATCATAAATATACAGAGGTTATAAAGATAATAACTTCACATGACAACGCTTACGTATTTGAAAAAAAAGTGTTTTTTTTTCTTCTTTGGCATCTGAGCCAGTGGCGACTATTCGGCCAGTGTCTAATAAGAGTTTACCTTAACCTTTTGACTTTTAGCAATGATGTGAAACGTCATTAACGAAAAATGTCAGTGTCAAAAACATTATTGACATTCTTTCATGTTTTTAAGAATAAGGAAGTTTTTGGCGGGATTTTTCGAGTTCCGTGGTTTCAATTCGCGAACTGCTTCCTAGTGGATATTGTGATGTAAAATTGGTGTAGTTTTGTATCTCAAGTGTTTGTTACACAAGTGGACAATTTGTAGAATCATCTCAGTCTAACACTGACAAATATATTTAACTATGTTAAAATCGAATTATAAAAATCTAACTTTTCCTCCATTTAATAAATTCTCCTTTGAATATGCTTTCAAATCACCAGTGTTTAGTTTATAGTCATGTCACTTTAACAGTCAGTCTTAATATTCTATTATAAATTATCTGAATATCCAATGGCAGGAATAATTTTAAAAACTTAACAATTTCTTGGTATGTTAACCATCAAAAACCTTCTACCACGCTGGGTATAGCGAGATGGAGTGTTAGACTTTTACAGACTAAAACTGAGCCATGTTCCATAATCCCGTAGCCATAATTAAATAAAAGCATAATAAGTAAATAGCCAATCCTATTCGTGTGACCTGTACAATTATAATTATAGATCGAGACAGTCATAATACCACAATGCATTAATAATTAAGCGTATTAAAGCGAAACAATTAAACATCAATTAATTTGTATCCACTAATATATGTGACAATGACTGTTTATGAATGTTTAAACGTTAAACATAATTATTATTGTGTGTGGTTTACAAAGGCATACACCAGCTTTGTTTTATTAATAAGGGTTATTAAAGTTGTCAAAACTTATGACTTTGGCAACATGACAGTCGATTATGACAGTCATATTGTCAATGGTTTTAAACAATGGGTCACCAAAAATACGAGACAAAAAAATTAAAGAAAATCCTCTTTGAAGAGTGCAGGCACCTGTTCTAGTTCTGGTATGGTAGATGTTCAAAGGCAGTAATTTTTAGTTATGCCAAATGTTCATAGGTAACAGTAAAGTTATGGCAAATGTTCGTAACAGTAACCACCACTATTAGGTGGTTCACCTGCTTGTTTACTACTACAACGTAAGAAAAAATCTACCAGGCTTCAGTATCAGACAATCAGCCTCATCCAATTTGAGTAATCATCAAATCCCGATTGGTTGATCACTTCGTTTAGCCTGCAGTAATAAAATATTCAGACTTCTCGTCTTATATTCTATGCAGTATTCACTTCTAACCATTATTCTTTTACTAGCGCTACCGGGCCCGCCAACGGAGGTTCGACCTTCAGAAATCACAGCCACCACCGTCAGACTGACATGGACCTACAACGGCCCTGAGGAACCCCAGTACTACGTCATACAGTACAAGCCGAAATACGCGAATCAGGTAAGATGACAAATATGACATTAGTTTGACAACGTCGAAATATGACGAAGGTTTGACAACGTCAAAATATGACGTTAGTTTGACAGCAATGAGCATTTAAGGGTTAAAAAAAAATTACAATACCTTGACATTTTGGTCGGTAATGCTTCCAGCATTTCGCATTACCATAATTTTTAACTCTAATTATTGAAACATTGTACAGCATGTATGCTGTTTTATTGAATTACGGATATCGAGACTACGCTTGCAGTCCCAAAAACACTGCTATTACATATAAACTCGTATTCGAGTATAAATAAAATTTTCAGAATATGAAATGTATTATTCCGTTTGTAATGAATGTATTTATTTTCAAACTCAAAATTGTTGGGATTTCATTTAAATGAAAAAGAGGCAATTCCAAATTCAAAACAGTGATTTTCGAATTTGGAACTGCAAAACTTACTTCATGTCACTACCCAAGTACGATCCCACATGGCCAGCGTTATATTGGGAGGAGTTAATAGATGATATCACACCTCAAAAAAAAATGGCCAGCATTAGGCGTCAAGCCCAATTATATATGGCGAGATGAGTTGCATTCGTTTGACAAAAACTGGTCTTTATCTTTTTTTGTGGGAATGGCAAATCGAGAAGGAGCGTCAGACTGTTACTGACTAAATAAAACCCACCCGTGTTCCTTCTGTCCCATTGCTTTACAAGGTCTTAATAACTCAAACCATTCCGCCGCCCGGCAGGTCCTTAGTACCTATAGACAGAGAAAAGTGAAAAAGAAAAGAGTAGAGGCCTTTGATCTGCAGTGGAATAATTCAGGCTTATACTTATTTTTCCTCTATCAGTAATATGTACCAGTTTTTGACCATCTACCTTCTCTTCCAACAACAGGCTTTCAGCGAGATATCAGGAGTCATCACGCAGTACTACTCAGTGACCAACCTATCACCTTACACGGAGTACGAGATGTATGTCATAGCAGTCAACAACATCGGCAGGGGTCCACCATCGGCCCCAGCGGTCATAACGACAGGAGAAACTGGTATGTAGAGGGTTTTAATAGTTCCAGTGTGAATCTTCAAGTGAATCACAATTCGTAGTGAAGTAACTCTCATTGGTAAGGTAAATCTAATGCTCAATGAGTATTTTATCAAATTGCAACTATGGCAAGAGACGTTGGTAAAGATGTAACACATTTTAATAAGTGACATTGAGAAAACAATTGAATTCTGTAGGTAAGTTTACTGTCATTGAAAAAGGCTTTCTTTGGTAATGTTCATAGAGTTTTTAGCTAAATGGCAAGAGACGTGGATTAAAAAAGATGTAGAAAGTAATATTCTTACATGCGAGTATTATAAACAAAGTGAACACTGCGTCAGTCTGTCTGTCTGTTTGTGCTAAAATCAGAAACAACTGAACAGATTTTCAAGCTGTTTTCACCTATAGACAGAGTAAGTCCTGTGGAAGGTTTAGCTGTATGCATATTATAGCAAAGAAAAGCTGAGAATTTTGAAGATTTCTTACACCAGGCAAACCTGGGGCGGTTGGCTAGTTGAGAATTAAATTAGAGCTCTGCAAGACCTTCTTATCTCATTTGACGCATTATGCAAGTCTCCTATAAACTTTAGAAAAAGAAATTTCTTTCTTATATTAAAATTAAAAGCGTAAAATTTCACGAAAATTTAGAACCCCATTAATATAATGAACGACATCAATATCATGTTCTATCGGCCCCCTCTCCAGATTATTATCTCTTCTCCACTTACTTGAGACGAACGAGATTTATAAATCATCTTACTAACGCCATCTTCTTAATAATCCCAATTTATAACAGACGATGAAAAATTATCATTTCTACGCATTTACCCATACGCTTGTTATAATTTCATTTTCTCTTGTCTCGCTTTCAATTTTGTCGAGTATAAAATTAATTTTACTTGCTTTGAATTGGGTAAATAGATTTCTTTTACGTTACTTGCGCTCAATTCTCAGTTTTAAGGTATTTTCTTTGATCGTTTTTTCATGCCTACGCGTATAACCGATGTACGACATTCGCCGATGCTTCATGTAAGTTTGCTTCTGAATTATCATAGACTTTTATTTCATTTGCACTTTTACTTTTCTTTTTAGTACCTAGACGTAGAGCGTATACTTTTTTGTTCGTTTAATCATGCACCATTTCGTTTTTATCGATGTTAGGATCAGACGAGCGTCAGTTTTGTGTCACACGTTTTAAAGTTTCCTCTGCGGCACCGTTTGTGTGATTGTGTGTTACTGTTACGTGACTTCTACTTACTAATACTGTTATTTGTTTCCTTGCTGTCTTGCAGTGGATTCCTTGTATGGAGGTGCCAGTAAGTATAACATTATGACTTTTCGTAAATCAATACCTAACGGCGTTGTTTGTGGTTCTATTTCTAAACTTCTAAAATCTGGGCGTTGTGATAGCATGTCATGTAGGTTGTCTCGTAATTTAATATTGTATTTAACTAGTCGACTGGGTGTAGCTAATATCTCGCTTTATCAAAGGTTAATAATTTGCATGTTTATGGTATTTATCGCGATACATGACGAATTCGGTGTGACTGTACTTGTTCACCTCAATTACATTATTAAATATTTACCTTAAAATTACCCTGTGGTGGAATTTCAATTCTTTATCCACGACCCGAACGTTTCTCGCTTCGTAAATGTTAAACCATCATATCTAATTTCTCTCAGCAAAATATATTAAATTTGAGTCGCGGAACGTCGCCTACGTCCCCGTAGCGAGATGTCACAAAACAGACAAAATAAAAACTTGAATGAATTGCTAATGAAAACGTTGGTATATAAAATTACCAACAGGTCTTTTGATATTCTTTACATTTCTAATAAAGGAAAAGTTTGGTCTGACGTCGACGACCCGGATTCTGGACCCAAACAAGATTATAGCGTTTTAATATTGCACAGTCCCGAAACTTTTATTGTTTCGCCCTTTGCGAGTATTATAAACAGAAAAGAGATTTTTTCATTGAGTGACGCCCCGTTTTTCGTGTTAGAGGCAGCGATTACAAATCCTATTAAGACAGGCATTGTACCCCCGACGGTTATTGTCCTATTATTTTTATTTTCATTTTGAACATAATTGAGATGAGTCGAGTCGCTTCTTAGTTGAACATCTAAATGTTTACGTGTTATTGTATCTGATATAATAGCAGTAGGGTGTTTGATAGTATTTGTGCCAAATAATTCTGTAGGAGTCAGATCGGCATTATGTGTTACGGTTCATGAAACAAGAGTATCATCCCTTTTCTTTTCAATTTTCGTGACCTTTATAATAATAAGAGACATTGTAGTTTTACATTTGTTGTTAAACTTTATGTTTTGTATGTTTTGATCTTAGTGGCTTGTTATTGGTGTTAAGTTCTATGAATTGTAATTTAACAACTGTTATGATTTCTGAATGTTGGTATTAACTTTTTAATTCTGTGTCAATCAAAACTCAAATCTAGTGAAATAAATAGATGGGTACTCAGTCTTCCTAGATGGATTCTATACATGTTTATCAAGGTTGAAATTGAATTTCTTATATTTATGAAAAGCCTCTTAGTATTCTAAAACAAGATTACTTATTGCTTGAATTTAAAAAGAAAACGCGTGTAGTCTAAGTAACTCAACAAATTATTCGACTCACTTTTTCATTTTATAGAACAGATTTTTTTTTTTATTTGATTCAGAGACGAATATTTAAAAGTGGAAGGTTTACATGTTTAAAAAATTTGAAAAACACGCATGCAGAAGTGGTTAACAACAAATTAAAATCGACTAACGTGGGAGGTCAGTCCAAACTAAATGTCACATCACTATCAAGTATTTTTTTTTTCATAGAACCTGGTTCAGCGCCAAGGAACGTCCAAGTTCGTCCTCTTAGCTCCAGCACAATGGTTATTCAATGGGATGAACCAGAAACGCCCAACGGACAAGTTACGGTGAGGGAATAACTAATTCTAAATGTAGTTTCTGCTCAAATTAGATTGCAAGATTTGATCGCCTTACCCTGAAGTTTGGTTATAGGCACTTAGATCTCGTAAATTCAGCTTTGATGAAAGCGCAAGTGTTAAACTAATAGTATGAGAAGCTTGAGAAGTGAAATTGAGACTGCTGAAACAGCCAGGCTATTTATTCACTAATCTACATCTACACTATAATAATATTATAAAGAGGTAAAGTTTGTTTTTATGTTTGTAGGAGGTTGATAATCTATAAAAGTACTGGTCCGATTGCGAAACTTTTTTAACCGATAGAAAGCTGCTTTATTTCTGAGTGATATAGGCTATATTTTATGAATGCGGGTGAAGCCGCGGGCAAAAGCTAGTCTATACTAATTTTATGACGAGAAAAGATTTGTATTATTGTTTGTAATTAATAAACTCAAAAACTACTGGACTGATTTTAAAAATTCTTTCACCTGTAGAAAGCTACTTTATCAATAAGTGACATAGGTATATATTTTCACGCGGGCGAAGCCACTGGTAGAAGCTAGTCATTTGTAAAGGTGGGTTAGCTAGAGGAGCCAAGCACGAGTCGGTCTCAAATTCATATAGTGTCACTCGTGCTCGATTCCTCTCGAGAGTCGGTCCACACTACACGAATTTGAGCTCGGCTCGTACTACACTCACGCTCGACTCCTCTAGCCTAAACCCACCTTACGTTTGTGAGTTTATTTGTAGAAAATGGGTAATCTCTGTAATTACTAATCGATTTTGCTAATTATTTTACCAGCAGAAAACTACATCTGAGTAACTTATATTCCACTTTTTTACACTAATAATGTTTGATGCCCAGTGAACTGGGTACCGGTCTGGATATTTGCAGTACACCGCAGACTACTCCCCTTTTTCTATTTCAAATTCTTACATTCCACCCTAAGGTTGTCTGGTAGATATCGCTGTCAGCGATAAGACCGCCTTTGTACCCATAGATTTAAGTTAGTGTAAAAGTTTTGTTAATATTTTGGTGTACAATAAAGTTTATTCTATTCTATTCTATTCTACGGGTCAGCTAGTATTAAACTATGTTTGAGAACCAATATTTTGGTTAATTGGGAAACATTTTGGTAAATCTTTTTTTTTTACAGGGCTACAAAATCTACTACACGACAGATCCTTCACAACCATTGCAGTCATGGCATTCGCAAATGGTAAGTTCTGTCTAAACACTAGAGTCTGTGCGGAAAGAGAACCATCATGACGTGGACGGGAACTAATATGTAATAAGTCACAATAAAAAAGGAAAGGGCGGCTCGGAGTTTACTTGCGTGATGCAGCTATAGAGTGATGTCTTCATGTAGAAATCCTGGTATAAAGACATCTCTGCATCATGCATGTCTGGGAAGGCACCCCTTCCATTCCCTCCCTCCCTAGACATGCATGCACAACCCAGACGTTGCCCGAAGAATCGCCAAACTTAAGCGGCAGTAGGCAGGGCTAGCAGAATACATGTCTATCGTTTACCCTCCTACTCCCACCTCAATTTTTTTTCTTTAATAATATAATATATATGGCAGAACAATGTTTGCCGAGTCAGCAAGTAATAAAAAAAAAGTTTTGTAAAAGTTTGTGAATCAATTTTCATCTACGTCCAAAATATGTCAACGTTCAATTTGTTTCAAACTTCGGAAACTAATAAATATTATATTACCTATAAATCAATATACAGTTGGACCGAAAAATTTTTAGTGTTTATTTTGAAGTCTATAATTCTGATAGAGATAAAACCAACCAACTGTTCAATAATTCTAAATAACTAAGATCGATTTTTCAATATTGACGTAACTTTTGTTTGAACAAAATTGTTTGGCAGGATCTATATAAAAACCTGGTATAGAAAATTTTATGTTAACTGTACTGTCCCAATACTGGGTAAAGCCCTCCCTCCATCCCTTCCATTATTCCGAGCTCTGATCCACTTCTTGCCAATTCCTAAGCAAAACATTTAAGTCTTCCCGCCATCCCCTTCCTGGTTTGCCGTGACCCCGTCGTCCGATTTCGAGCCCATCACTCGTCGGCCCGCGACAGACTAAAACTTCCTGCTCGCGATAGTTACAACCTAGAGGTCTTTATGTCAAGAGTGAATAGGTTGCTTCTAGGCAAGAGCCCCATCGTCGGACACATCATCGCTTACTAGTAGTAGTAAGTAGTGGTCAAACGCGAGCCTATCCATAATAAAAAAAAACTTGAACGCTGCCCTCCCTAAACCATAAAGTCACGACCTACCCTCCATTGCAGATGGACAACAGCCACCTAACAACGATCAGCGAGTTGACCCCCCATACAGTGTACACTATCCGTGTACAAGCGTTCACCTCCGTGGGGCCCGGGCCCATATCAGCGCCTGTACAAGTTAAGACACAGCAAGGTATGTTAGCTGATTTGGTTTTTTGTTTTAATTAAGTGTGTCAGTCTGATGCAGACGAAGTATATTTGGAAGAGATGGGAAAATATATTATATATTTTTTTGTTGCCATGACTGAACTACATAAAGGAGCATGAATACTTTAATAAATCTGGTGAAATACTTAAATAAACCATTGGTAAAGAAAATTTCTCCTAATGGGAGGAATTTCTTAATGCAGATGGGAAAATTCCCATTTTGATTTGCAGAAGTGTTTAGAAAAAGAGAAGTAGCCTTGTCTCGAAAAAGACAGCTAAAAATGAGAATGATACTAATCAATATACATTCACGAAAACAACATTGTGGGGATCTATGAGTTCTCAAATTTCTCTAAAATATTTGCAGATATAACATACCAAATCAAAAGTTGAAATTCAACAACAGTTACATAACTGTTATGCAGCAAAATACTGATAAATCACCAAATTCATTTTACCCAAAAATCCGACCAATGTATCCACAACATCTGACTCATCAGGAAATCATCAAATATCTTCTTTTGCTCTGGATGGAGCGAGAGGACGTGTCAGACTTTTACTGACTAAAACACACCTGTGCTCCTTCAGTTACTCTTTCGAATAATCCTGCAAACTTGACCAATCTAGGCGTTGATATTTTGCTACGTTTTTGACACATCATTCGTTCTCAGGAGTACCATCCCAACCCTCGAACCTGCTAGCAGTGGAAGCTGGTGAGACCTCTGTGACGCTATCGTGGAGAAGACCAGCTCATGCTGGAGACAACATCGTGTCGTATGAGCTGTACTGGAACGACACTTATGCCAAGGAACACCATAGGAAGTAAGGAGTTGTAGAATTTTGTTTTAAAGGTTTTGATCGTGGTCTTATTACGATGTCGTCATATTGTTTGTGAAAAAAGAGATAATTTCTTTACTATTTTTCACAAAATTGAATATTGTCGTATCTCTTCCAAGTTTAATGATTCAATGTACCTTACGTACCGTTTTTAGTGATCAACAGTATTTTCGTGTTAAATAAAAATGTATTCCCTGTTAAACCTCTAGGCGGATACCAATAACAGAAACTTACACACTAAACGGGCTGTACCCCAACACGTTGTACTACATCTGGCTGGCGGCGCGGTCGCAACGCGGCGAGGGCGCCACCACGCCCCCTATCGCCGTGCGGACGAAACAATACGGTATGTGCCACACAGCACACTCGGAGTGACGTCTCGTGAAGCGTGAGTGTAGATAGGATGAGCGGGAACGAGCCACGAAAAGACCTAAGGATACATAGAGAAGGATCTCAAATTCTTTCAATATGAAATAAACTGCATACTTTTTACCCGCTTTCCGCAATAAGGGATAGAGCAACCCACGAGCAACTTAGTTGCCCAGCAACTTTTTTGTCTTTCTCCTCTCAAGATCTGGAAGATGCGTTCATGGGAGCGACAGTGACGCGACTTTTTCGTAAAAAAATTGCTACCAATAGACGGGGCGATAGTTGTGTCGCCGGCCTGTCGCCGAATCTGCGGACAAAAAAGTCTACCAGCTCGCTACATAAGAGCAAACAATCCCATAGACTCGATCTGAGAATCAAATAAGTTGCGAAGACTAAAGTTACTCGTTTGCACTACCTCTTAAACTTCGCTATCCTAAACAATTTATCGAAAACGCTTTCAATTGTTTCTGTAAAGAATTCACATTCTGCTATTTGTGCAATCCTCAAAGTGGCTCTTTTCCAATCATCGCTTGAGAATATGAGAGAGTGAACCTTTTGTGGGTGTACCAGGTAACTCCTAATGTAATATTTCACATAAGAGCACCTGCCCGGCACGCTGCCAGTAATACAGCACAAGCACCAAGTTTTATATCACAATATGTGTTTTGTAATCGTAAATTTGTCGAAACGGTAAAGTGTACGCCGTAACTTGATTGCGCGACTCCACGGAACTCCGTCGAACTTGTTCACAATTTGCTTCATTGAAAGCGTACACCGTACCTTAGTAGTAGCTTTATGTTGTTCGTAGGTCAGATTTTAAATACGAGGTTTACGCCTCAAATGTTTTTTTTTTATTCAAACGCCGACGACGCGGACGACATTTGGAAATATTGGCTCATCTGTCATTAAGTTCATCGGGTTTCATCATTGTCTTGATCAACCGGCTGCCGCATCATCTATCACTCGGTTAAAGCATAGTGTTCTCCGCGTCGTAAGCTAGAACATAATCATCACAATTTTCTTCCAACAGGGGAAAGTGTGACGGATGAGACTTAGAGATGTATGGGCGAGCGGATCCTACAATCACACCACACTAACAAAACGTGCATGCTCCTTTATTTTGACGACTGATGTCGTTTTTTTTAATACATTTTTTTTGGGCACATTTTCTTTTTGGTTTCAATCGCATTCAGTGATTGCATCGGTTAGGTCGGCTGTGTGTTGGGTATAACGAGCGCGCGGCGAGGCGTCGCGCGTCATTTCAGTTGCAGGTGGGCACGGATCCCCGGATCTGTGCCGGAGCATGTTCTTACCATTGAGCTTGTTTAGTTCCTGGAGCGCCGCCGATGAATGTGACCGCGACGGCCGTGTCCCCCACGGCGGTGCGCGTCTCGTGGGCGCCGCCGCCCGCCGAGCGCGCCAACGGACGGATCGCTTACTACAAGCTGCTTTGTGTGGAGTCTGGGAGGGGGGATTCTGAGGCGACAGTCGTCAAACTGAATCAAACGTCGTTTGTACTGGACGAGCTGCGACGCTGGACAGAGTACCGCATCTGGGTGCTCGCGGGCACCAGCGTGGGCGACGGCCCCGCCTCCTACCCCGTCACCGTTCGCACGCATGAAGACGGTACGTGTCTCACCATCACTGGACATTCACTAACATTCCAACTTTTCATTATCGACTCAATCTTATGACTACCCTCCCTAGCCTTGAAGCAAAAGAATTCCTGAACGAGAAACTCTTGAAAAGTGAACTTTTTAATATAATCTGAGGGAGCGTTAATAAACATAAAATCATAAAATTGAGCGATGCCGGGCCAAAGAATTAATTGCTAATAATTGATGAATAATTTAATTATCTTTCAAATTAACAAAGTTCTTTGGCTATGTAATATCAGAGGAATTTTGGAAGTACATTTACTTTTAAAATATTTTTGTATAAGCTATGAATTTTTCAATGCGCTGTAATGTACATTCGATAAGATCGTTTGGTACATCCTCTGTTATTACATCTGATTATCTTACCCTTACAATAATATTCAATGAAAATATTTCTAATGATACATATGATCTATATTTACTAACAAAACCATGGGATTCGACAAAGTTGGTATAAAGTGGTGTATAAAATTATTCATATTACGCGAATTCTTTTAAAGTAAATGTCGAAAATTAATAGTTCAGAATATGAATCGTTTCAAAAGCCATATGAATAATTTTACCTTATAACATAGCCACAATGAAAATCGAACTGCTTGTAGTCAATAATTTGGAATGGTAAGCAATGGAGGCAGTTCCATTTTGACTGTGAGTGAACTTAATTCTGTGCAAATATTTATTGGTTTCACATTGGTGGTGGGCTATATGAATAAACCATTAATACCATAGCGGGATAGTTCATATTCACATTAGCAAACTCGATGCGCTACATATACTACCAAAGATACTAATGTCATTTTTTCTTTTGTTCCTTTTTTGTGAGCATATAGCAGGATTCTAAGCAAGGAGGTTCAGTTCTCGTAAAAAGTAATACTATGCTTGCCGATAATATTTCCATGTATATCTATAATCATGTCACAGATGATCATTTTGGTTTCACTGTATTATAATCGCTGTGCTCAGCGACATAGAGTTGACATTTCCACTCACTTGTCACATGTAATGATTTCTTTTGATGACGCGTCATATGATTCGTCATGACTCGTTAAGATGGCACTCACTGAAATGCAAAGTTTATAATGCACCTGGTATAGTGTCGACGGCACCGTTATATATTGATTTTGGCGCACAGTTGTTGAGTATTTAGCAATGGACACAATTTTGCATGCTTTCTTTACCGACACCGCACCGTTTTTCGTTCAATTAAGTTTTCACTGGGCACCAGATAGGTTTCACGTTTTGCTGCACGCAATTGGTTACGGTTTATATATTGTATACATATTGATTGCGTGAGGTGAATACTGCACTTTTAGGAATCACTCAGCACTACTAGCGATGACACGAGGTGAGAGAGCGAGTGCGTCACACATGGTACACCCGCTTGCAGCTCAGGCCGCGAGCGCTGCACTGCGCTGTCAGCGCCGATGCGTCGCCGACCATCGGCGCTTACCGCGGAGAGCGGCGAGCGAGCTAAGCGAGCACGCGGCTGTGCGGACCGCTCCACACGCACCACGGCCCGAGCGCCGCATTTGAATACCAATACCGTCCCCACACGACACGCGCGCATGCTACTGAACTACTCACAATTACTACTTCTTTACTCACTGTACTGTCCTGACCACTATCTACTATTAGCGGGAAGGCTGCGGGTCGAGCCGCGTCCCCCGGATCCTGCGTCTAAATTCCTATCTTGTACCTACTGACTACTGTACACCCATTGGTAACTCTCGCGACGGATCCCAGGGATAGGTCCGCGACACTCTTCGCCTGTACTCCCCGACTGCTCAGCTCGGTTACTAGACTACGCGCTACCTCTTTCTATCTCTGTCTCTCTGTCTATCTCACTTGCTCTTGTGCTACCTCTTCTTGGCAGTAGCAGTTTCACTCTCGCCTCTCTTCTTTCTTCCGTATACTCTATCAGACTTTCGTCGTGCATGCACACTAGATATTGT
Organism: Mythimna vitellina; assembly: GCA_949316375.1. Lineage (NCBI taxonomy): Eukaryota > Metazoa > Arthropoda > Insecta > Lepidoptera > Noctuidae > Mythimna > Mythimna vitellina. Next base: position 17,604,327 of record OX438701.1, on the reverse strand, counting down.
GACATAAACAGAATACTATTATGCCTAACGTTCGCTATTGCCGTAAACAACGAACGGGTGGGACTCAAAGAACGCTGCGTGATATACCAGACATCAATCACTCCTGTAAAGTACAAGGCCGAGTTTATATCAAATACAGACGAGTATTTTGAAGACCATCAATGGACACTCTGACACTGTCACAAACATCACAGAGGCTACACGAGGTTCGAGGCATCACACACACAGAAGGTACGATGGCGCACATTGACAGACACATAGAAGCACACACACACATAGACTGGCGCCGTCGCGTTAATCAATACATGTGCGTGTGAGTGACTTCTCTGCACCGACGGGCGACGAGCGGGTCCTGACTTGTGCACGTTGCCTTTTTCTGTCCCACTTCAACATTTTGTAAACGTCGTTAAACGCTCGTGTAAGCTCAGTTGCACGAAAAAGATCCTTCGTGACAAACAAACTCCATACATTTTCACTCTATTCAAGAAATAAAAATTCCCATTCCCGTTTGTTCCGCGTGGCGAACAGAAAAAGGCAATGCACGCGAACCTAGACCGTCCCAAGCGGCTTAAACCGAATGCGCCTCCTAAAGAGCTCAAAATACACGAGGAAATAAAATAAGAGTGCCCCCTATTTCGCCGACAAGCGTTCTACTCGTAATCTCTCACTTAGTAGTTCCGTTCGCCCTGCAATGTTCGCACAATTTGTCTTAAATGTATTTGAATGCGTTTTTCTCTTTTTTCTCTCGTCACTGACTTTGTATGGGCCGCTGGTAACCCCGTACAGCTATAAGGAGTGAGTACCAATTACTATAGTGCTTGTTTCAATGTGCGTTTGTGCTTGTGCCTTAAAGCTTTGTGTAGATAATCTTCCTAGCTCCTTAATCTAACAACTACTAAAACAAACTGCAAGCGGTAACCTCTGAAAGCATGTCTTCGTAGACGACAATTTTGATGATTTGAAAGACTTGGTGTATACCTTTTTCTGTGATTTAATTTTGAATTTATTCCCCCAAGTCTGTACGTCCCGGAGCATGATCCCTTGCAGTGTGTGAATTAAGGATTTTAGTTATAGAAATGCTGCTTTGGAAACTAATAGATAAATTACTTACTAAATGTTGACTCTTTGTAAAAGCTTGACGATTTTAGTTGTTCTTATGATGTGGATTGGAAGGTAATGGATTTTAATTGGTTATGGTGATGTGAAAGGGCGTAAATGATAATGTCTCAGTGTGTGTTGGTATTCAAATGCCCGATCGAGATGCTGACCGGCGTGTGTAGACACTCGCCGCGACTGAAGTGCTCTATCAGCATCACCGACGGGGATTACCGACCGCACTTAAAAACTACGATCAAATTACTTAATTCGCAGCGCTTAACTGACAAGCCTTTGACGCCGATGCTTAATTCCATTTCTAGGCCCTTGAGAGTCGCTTTAGGTAGTTTTTTAGCACGCTCCCGTAGATGCTGATAGGGCAGTTTAGGTCGAAATGCAGACAGGTACGGCTCGGATGTCTCACATATATGTTGTGTGCTCACAGTACCCGGAGAGCCCCAAGATGTGAAGGTCGTTGCGATCAACTCGACGTCCATTCACGTGACGTGGAAACCACCGCAAGAGAAGGAGAAGAACGGAATCATAAGAGGCTATCATGTACACGTGCAAGAAGTACGAGAAGAAGTATGTAAAGATCCTCACTTTTCATTTAAAATTATTTTATTTTAGTACATAATATCAACTGGAATTTTATTTCTATAGGGCAAGGGACTTCTTAACGACCCGATGCGGTTCAACGTAATGGACGATACGACTCTCGAATTAAACATATCGGGACTCCAGCCGGATACGCGGTACAACGTGCAAGTGGCTGCTCTCACGAGGAAGGGCGACGGGGACCGAAGTGCGCCGGTGTCTGTGAAGACGCCTGGCGGAGTGCCAAACAGGCCTACCGTCAACCTGAAGTGAGTCCAAATTATTTATCGAATCATATTGCATCCTGACGACATTTTGAACAGCAGTAACGAACCGCTATTTCCTTTGCAGGGTTTTGGAAAGGGAGCCCGTTGTATCAATAGAATTAGAATGGAGCAAACCATCCCAAACATACGGCGATTTACTGGGATATAGACTTAGATACGGCATAAAAGATCAACCTCTCGAGGAAGTTAATTTCCCTGGTACTAAAATACACTCGTATAAAATTAATGATCTAGAAAGAGGCGTCCAGTATGAATATAGAGTAGCAGGTAAAAACCATATCGGAATAGGTCAAGAGACAATCAAGTATTGGCTCACGCCTGAAGGCGCACCGAAAGGTCCACCGACAAATGTCACATACCACTTCCAAACACCAGACATCATCAGCATCACTTGGGAGGCTCCTATTCGTGCTGACCGAAGTGGACAGATAAAGAAATACGATATCCAATTTTTCAAGAGAGGAGATCAATCCTCTGTTGCAGAAAAGACTACAGAACTAACTAAAGCAGTGTTTACTGGTTTAGAAGAAGATGCGCATTATGTGTTCAAAGTTAGAGCGTATACTGATCAAGGAGCTGGACCGTACAGCAAAGATGTGACGGCTCATACTGAAAGGGACATCGGTAGAGCGCCCATGTCAGTTAAAGCCGTCGCGACTTCAGAATCAAGTGTAGAAGTTTGGTGGGAAACGTTCCGTTCGAGAAAGAAGATCATCGGTTACGTCATATTCTACACAATGACGCCAGTCGAGGATCTCGATGAGTGGCAACAGAAGAGTGTTCACGTAACGCACTCTGCTGACTTGGATAATTTAGAAAAGTTTGCAGAATACGCTATCGCTGTTGCTGCTAGAACGGCAGATGGTCTAGGAAGGTTATCAGAAAAGGTTACTGTGAAAGTCAAACCAGAAGAAGTGCCTTTACATCTTAGGGCTCAAGATGTGTCCACACATTCCATGACGTTGTCATGGTCGCCTCCTTTACGCTTAAACCCCGTTAGCTATAAGATTTCCTACAATGCAATTAAAGAATTTGTTGACTCTCTTGGTATGACGCAAACGCAAGAAATACCAAGACGGGAAATCATTGTGAAGAATGATAGAACATCGTATTCGATAAATGATCTGTCTCCGTTCACAACGTATAATGTTAATGTAAGTGCCATACCTAATGACGACTCGTACCGACCGCCTACAAAGATCACTGTGACCACACAGATGGCAGCACCTAAACCAATGGTGAAGCCAGACTTCTACGGCGTTGTCGAAAATGAAATACTCGTTATACTACCTCAAGCCTCCGAAGAATATGGACCCATATCGCATTATTATCTAGTTGTAGTGCCTGATGATAAAGCTCATAATCATAAGAATCCGGATCAGTTCCTAACAGACGATTTAATTAAAAATAACGTTCGAACCGATGATGAAAACGCACCTTACATTGCTGCCAAATTCTTACAACGAAATATTTTATATACGTTCCATCTCGGAAATGATGAAATGTATGAAGGTTTTCTGAACCGAAAATTGAATCCTAGCAAAAGATATCGAGTGTTCGTCCGTGCGGTTGTAGATACTCCTCAAAAGCATCTTTATACGTCCAGTCCATTTTCTGAATATTTGTCGCTAGATATGCGTGAAGCACCTCCGGGCGAAGAGCCCAGTAGGCCTGATCCTAAAGATATCCACGGAGATCCTGAAATAAGAATAGAAGAGAATAGGAAAGAAGCCGGCATGGTATGGGTTATCGGACCAATTATTGCAGCGTTGATGCTCTCACTTTGTTTGGTAGTGTTGTTCATAGTCAAGAGAAGACGGCAACCCTGCAAGGCCCCTGACCAGGCAGCGGTAACAAGACCATTAATGTCTGCTGACGTTGGTTTTGGGGCGCCATCAGATCCCGTAGAAATGAGACGGTTGAACTTTCAAACTCCGGCTATGATTTCCCATCCTCCTATTCCTATTTTGGAACTTTCGGAGCATATAGAGAGACTGAAAACCAATGACAACCTCAAGTTCTCGCAAGAATATGAAAGTATTGAACCTGGACAACAGTTCACGTGGGATCATTCGAACATGGAAGTGAACAAGCCTAAAAACCGTTATGCTAACGTTATTGCCTACGATCATAGTCGTGTGATTCTCCAACCAATTGACGGAATTCTCGGAAGTGACTACATCAACGCAAACTATTGCGATGGCTATCGTAAACACAACGCTTACGTAGCTACTCAAGGCCCACTACAAGAAACGTTAGCTGATTTCTGGAGGATGTGTTGGGAACTCCGAACTTCTACAATCGTAATGATGACTAAACTCGAAGAGAGAACAAGAATCAAATGTGACCAATACTGGCCAAGCCGAGGAACGGAAACCTATGGCATGATGACAGTTACGATTGCAGAAGTTCAAGAACTCGCTACCTATTGCATCCGAACCTTCCAAGTGGAACGGAATGGGAATAGTAGCGAGCGTCGTGAAATCAAACAACTGCAGTTTACTGCCTGGCCTGACCATGGAGTTCCTGACCATCCTGCGCCGTTCCTTCAGTTCTTGCGACGTGTCAGGGCTTTGAATCCACCCGATGCTGGACCTTTAGTCGTCCATTGTTCGGCCGGTGTTGGACGTACTGGTTGCTTTATCGTTATCGACTCGATGCTCGAAAGAGCTCGACACGAACGCACCGTTGACATCTATGGCCACGTGACCTGTTTGCGAGCCCAACGTAACTACATGGTACAGACTGAAGACCAATACATATTCATCCATGACGCTTTACTCGAAGCTGTTATCTGCGGAGACACAGAAGTTCCCGCTCGCAATTTGCACGCTCATATCCAAAAGCTGATGCGCGTAGATCCTATTGAAAATATCACTGGAATGGAATTGGAATTTAAGAAATTGGCCAATATGAAAGCTGATTCTAGTCGATTTGTGTCCGCTAGCTTGCCTTGCAACAAACATAAGAACAGACTGGTCCACATCTTGCCGTATGAATCGACCCGGGTTTGTCTGACTCCTCGCGACGGTTCGGACTATATCAACGCGTCGTTCGTCGATGGCTACAGATATAGAGCTGCTTATATTGCCACTCAAGGCCCCCTGCCGGACACTACTGATGATTTCTGGCGAATGCTTTGGGAGCACAACTCTACGATCATTGTTATGTTAACTAAATTGAAGGAGATGGGCCGAGTAAGTATTCATGCATCTATTTTTATAATATGGTTACAGGGTGGTTTATTTATTTGAATTTCTAAGCAATTTAAATTTAACGATTTGAATACGTGAAAAAAAAATATTTTTTGGGTTACAAATATGTTTCCGATAAGATGATATAATATTGTATATTCGCATGGCAATTAATTTAGAGATCTTCATGGCCGACAATATTTATATACCTATATTCAAGAAAAGTTAATTATTTTTATTTAAAAACGATAGTTTTGTTGTTTTCTAAGGGCAGAAGTCACCAATAAAACTAATCGCGTTTTAACGTTTGGCTCGCATAATCGCGTTTAGCCGCAGGCACTAGTGTCACTTGTAAAAATACAACAAAATAAAAATACAGACAAGTGACACTAGTGACAGCAGCTAAACGCGATTATGCGAGCCAAACGTTAAAACGCGATTAGTTTTATTGTTGAATTCCGCCTTTAGTCCCTTTTCTATTTTCGGTATAATAGAACAGTGATTATCTATGTATCATTAACACAGTTTTATTAAATTATAAAATTTTCGTAATAATAAAACAGTAAAAAACCTAACCTTAATCCAAAAGAGTCAACTATTCTACTATTTATTTTTAAATGAAAACTTTTTACTACAACCTCTGTGTTTCTAGGAAAAATGTCACCAATACTGGCCGTCAGACCGTTCTGTGCGCTACCAATGCTTCGTAGTCGACCCCATCGCTGAGTACAACATGCCACAGTACATCTTGAGGGAATTCAAGGTACGTCCTCAGAAACAAATTGAAATTCTTGAATAACTGATAAAACTTTATTGATCTAACTTCCAGTTTTCCAATACCTTGTTACTTTGTTAGTAAACTTCGAACATCGTGGACTTAGTGTCGGTGTCATTTGCTCTTCTTCAGGGAAATAGGATGAAAATTCTAAATTTCTCTGCCTCGTCGGTTGCTAGCGATACTGCTAGCTTAAGGTCCTGGATTCTGGAGAGATGTTATTGGGTTTTCGCACCTAGGTTTTTTATTAGCTCTCAGGAATCTGGATTTTTGGAAGGCGGCACAATAGTTCGGGTCGTCGGTCCACCTTATGGAAGGCATTCCTATGCTGTGTCTTCCGGTACGTGGTCGCCACTCCGGAACCTTTCAGCGCCATCGGCCATTTGTTCTGCGAGCAATGTACTATATTCGAAGACATATGACATCCACTAATCCGCACTGGGGTGTGTGGTGGATTACGCCCCATTCCCTCCAAGAGACAAACCCTGAGTTCCAGCAGTTTGAACATCATAGGCTGATTATGCTATGTAACATTCTAAATTCAACTCACAGGTAACGGACGCTCGCGACGGGTCATCGAGGACGGTACGTCAGTTCCAGTTCACTGATTGGCCAGAGCAGGGAGTGCCGAAGAGTGGCGAAGGCTTCATCGACTTCCTAGGACAAGTACATAAGACTAAAGAGCAATTTGGACAAGATGGACCTATTACTGTACATTGCAGGTAATTATTAAATAAGAAGACAACAACGTTCTTAATTCAAAATTTAAAGCAATAGTGGGCATCAAGACAAGAGTAAAATAATATCATATATTTCATCTAATATATTTGAACGTGGTCAATCAAAATATCATTATTTCGCCAGCACGTGATTCGATGTAATCTAGGTATATACATAAAATAAAGTCTTGTTAGTTCCACAATTTATAACAACTATAACTCAAGAACGACTGGACCGATTTTAATTATCCTTTTATTAGATTCGTATCCGCCCCGAATAGCAGAATAACTATTAAAATATCGGAAAATTCACGTAAAAAAAAAAAATAGGAAAATATCCAGTTACATTGAAAAGTTACAGCAACTTTTAAATACATTGATCTCAGTAATGCAATCATTCGGTCAATAAGTTTATCTTAAAGAAAACTACATTCATTGGTATACTGTTAGGTGGTACAAAGTTCGCCGGGTAAACTAGTTGTCACATACAAGTGACGCCAAACAAAACGATGGCCATATTTTTTGGCCACCAAAAAAGACATAATATATAGAAATCTAGATTCGATTTTTAAATTCAAATATTCGTTTCGTCAATACCAATTATTTAAACACCAATATCCTAAGAACGTGACAGATTTAATCTGTGAACAAGAATCACGTGGCACCTTACTCCCAAATTTTTATTTTCTTTTTTTGACTAGTGTTGTTAGTCGTGTTCACTCCTTTATCCAAGTCATTGGTATTCTAACTAGACTTCAACTCGAATGACCAAAGTGTCAGTTGTAGCATGTTATTTTTTGACATTAATCGAGGGTTTGTCCGTTGTTATAGCGACCGTTTTCAACTGACTTGGTTTATACACCTTAGATTCTTAGTGAAGATTTTAGAAGATCTAAAGTAAAAAAAAGTATAAGTAGTGAGAAAATAGTTTCTGACTCTAAATTCTTATTCTTTATTGTACATAAAATAACAAATTATTAACAAAAAATTGGACAGCTGATGTACAAAGGCGAGCTTAACCCACAATTGGGTTAAGCCCTACTACTAATGTTATTGTTATTGTTTGTGTTTGTTTGTTGTTGTAGTTATTATTCTACTTATGTTATTAGTGTCAGATTCATATTTGGAAGGTGAAACGTCAAAATGTTTTTTTTTGTTCGTTTAGCGCGGGAGTGGGCCGCACTGGCGTATTCATCACTCTGTCGACGGTTCTGGAACGCATGCAGTATGAAGGCGTTGTCGACGTATTCCAGACAGTGCGCACGCTTCGCACGCAACGCCCAGCCATGGTTCAGACTGAGGTAATACGTCTTTTATTTGTAAAATGTTATTATAACTTAGTTCGTAGCTTGGAAGCATCTCGAAGATGTCTACACACCAATTTCTAGACAGTGCGCACGCTACGCACCCGACACCCAGCTATGGTTCAGAACGAGGTAAAACTGGTTTGGTTTATAAATTATATTGTATCATTTTTTTTTTATTGAAGCTCGTATATTGGTAGCATCTATACCGTGTTCTATGCCGCGTGCACACTGCGCACGCAACGCCTAGCCATTATGCAGACTAACGTTTGTAAATCAATCCTATCTATATACAGGTTAACTTATCCTATAAACTAATAAAAAATAAGTAAACAGGTATAGGTATATCATAGGTATATTTTAAGTATATTTTAGGTATAATATTGGTATATTTCCCTTTCTCACTTCTTCATGCCCTGATCGCATGTTACTTGGGACGACCGCAACGTCTACTTCTTCCGTTCTGCCTATTCGAGCGTCATGTTTTTGATCACCATTTCTTCCATGACGATTTTTACTTTTAAAAACTTCACACAACACAAACTTATGAGTTTAAAGACTTATGTGCCTTATGTGATTTGATGTTGTGTACATTCCTTAACACCCCAATAACGACCATACAAGCATGTAAAGTAACTCCATTATAAACTGTACACACAGTAATTAGGAGGGCTATAAATTCTTGCATAATTATTATAGCATAATTAGTGTTTTACTTCAACGCAGCGTACGGGTTGATTTATGTTTGCTGTAAGACTTGGCCGACAGAAATAGGTCACAGAGGTGTTGACGGCAGCGCTTGCATTTTGTGCTGTTAAACGTGGACTGAGCTGCTACTGCATACGTTTACACTTCATTTTAGTTTTTGAGGCAGTTCATCCTGTCGTTGGGTGGAGCAAGAAATTATCTATTTTTTCCAGAATATTGTGGGACTATTATCGATACAAAAAAATATAGTACGCCAACTCCGTACTACGCTAGACCAGCTCAATGCCACTATATGCGGCTCACTGTAAAACAATTACTTTATGACAGATCCTTTGTACATTCTGTTATCTGGACCTTACTACCTAGTTACGGTTTGACCTCATGCAATCTCCCAAGATTTTTTTTTACTGATGCTGGCTCGCGCCTGACCACTATTTCCCCTGAAGGAAAGCGACAATGTGGTCGACGATAGAGCGCACTTGCCCAGAAGTTACCTATTCACTCTTGACTTAAAGTTCCACTCCTTAGCTGTACGCACAATGAATGTGTTCCCAAAACGTTTTATGCGTATAAGTGATATCTGCTCCCCTAGCCAAGTGCCCTTTGTTGTGACGTCACCTTAACGCTCAATCACGTCGTCAGAACAAAGGAATCGGAGGCGTGAGCTACTCGAGGCGTTCGACGCAAACGAAACGATCGGAACTTGGCTAGGGGGGCAGAGTATTGATTTTTCTATTCTACAATAATGATGAAGGTACTAAATACCTTATTTTCCTACAGGATCAGTACGAGTTCTGCTACCGCGCAGCGCTGGAGTACCTCGGCTCTTTCGATCACTACGCCAACTGACGATGAGACATACTCGTCTAAATGCGCACACACGGACTCTGTCTTGCGAAGTATACGACGTATATGGACTTAATATTTGCTCGGAACAAAGAAGTATTGGGAACAATTCAAGCGAAAATATTTTTAAACTTAACGGTTGTTCGATGACAGGGAAAAGAAAGATGGCGTCATTTACTAATGAGGTTTGCCATGTGTGATAGCATCTGTCAAATATGACATTTGACATAGCGATACCAATCAGATTGTCCCAATATTAGTAGTCCAAGAAACCAGAGCCATCTGACATTGTTAGTAGTCAAATTGTGGTAACCTGAACAAAAAATTATTCAGCCGAGAGTATGAGCGCGAGAGCACGCATGCATTTCAGAGCGAGTGAGACGATTTCATGCACTGACTAGATGTTTGGTCGTTATAATTTGTCTTATTAATGAAATATAATACTTTGTAATAGTTACTTTAATATTTAAAAATCAGACATGTACAAATAAGTAAAGTTCATTTATTTTTTCTAGAGATTTAAAGTGTCTGTCAGAAGCTTTGGTCCATGGAAAGTGTCCGACACTTATGATACTACTTTAGAATAATCTTCAAAACGTATATAAAAAATCAGCCAGAAAAAATTAAGTTAAGTAACTCTTTTAGTTCCCTTTCTCATCTGTACCTGTACTGTGGTTTCTCACCTGGTACCGGCCCAGGGGCCCCAACGGGGAGCTCTTTGGGGCCCCTAGGCAGGTACCAGGTAAGAAACCACAAGCACACAGGTAATTATGTCAGATCGCTCTGGGATCTTAGTATATAAAGAAGGTATACCAACGGCATTGTGTCAGAACAGATATCATTTTCAGTAACGAATTATATAAAAATAATTCCTAATTTCATTTTTTGAAACTCTGTAAACTTAAGTTGTAAATGGAAATAGATCCAAGTACGATTGAGTTAGTAATTTTAAGTAAATTTATTTTACTTAATTACTAATTTATTTGATTTTAATTTAGTTTAAAAATCTCCCCATGCTTTAATATACATCGCCATAAAATGAAGACAATAATAATATTAAATAACATAGAACTTACATCTAAATTCAACCCCACCTTAAAACTATAAATAGTCAAAATAGTTGTCATCATTTTCACAATTGCCTGCCATCACAGATAAAAAATGTCCGACACTTCTTTGTTCCGCCTTCGCCACAGATAATAATAAATATCTATCGACAGAGTCCCGCGCTGAATATGACCCTAAAGTAGTGATGTACCCGCGACATCGACTGACTGTCATCTTCAACTTCGTATAAGAGGCTAAAACATGTATGAGTGCCTAGGAACGCTACTTATGATGTATTTTACGATTGTGACCACTAAAAATCATGATTGTGAGTCGGAAGGGTAATAAATATAATTAATTATTATCCTATTATCTAACTTATGATAGAATACAAGTTGGAAACATATTTAGTATACGTTATAATATACAACAGTTATTTACGACGTTAACACGACTGAATAAAGAATAAAACTTCTCTATATTCATGATGAGAACTCGTAAAATCTTATACGTGATGTTACTTCGGTTGTATAAAGTGTTTACGACGTGATCCGATGTTGCAGATTGCGGATACATCGTGACGTCACTAAATATGTCTCCGACTTTCGCAGCTGTTCGTGCTATTTTTGTCTCTAAATCGGAACAGTTTAAATGTTAAAGTCCATATAAACAGTTGAATTATACCTAGATGCATTTATATTACGAGAAAAGTTTTGAGAAGTATTTAATGATCAGTGTAATGGTTACGCCGTGATAATATAATTTGCTATCAAAATATAAACGTAACATTAGTGAATGAACAGTGCGCTTAGAGACTTAAATAATAACTTTATGCGATATATGATATTCAATTCTGATCGTCACACATATATACAAACATAATATTGTAAAATGTATAAATAGTTATTGCAGCTGTAATTAGAAGTTTATTTTTCATATCGGGTGTTAAAATATGTTTAAGTAGTGTAAATTGTGGTGACACGTTTCATTATGCAATATTATATGAGAACTTTTAGACGAATCGGCTGTGTCGTGTGATTTTTTGTGTCTGTCCTCTGTGCGTAGTACATAATGTTATGTAAATATTTGTAATTTCCAATATTTTGTGTTGCTTGTGTTCTAATTTTAAACTTGCCCAATTAAACCAGCCAAACATGTTGACGTGACGAAAATAAACATGGCCGCGAACATATTTAGCATTACGTTAATAAATTACTCGTTATTTTTAACTTCATTTTAGTAAAAACCTTTTCGATTTATCGTGTAAAATATAATAGTAAACAAAAATAAACTATGATTCATTATACCTAAGTCTAACGTCATGCTAAAAATGTTAGCGAACCAAATTTATGGATTGGTTGATTTGCGGATTAAACAGTAAGCTTTTTGCCTTCGAATATTACTTGTAATTTTTTTATAATTTTACGATTTAAACAATCACTGCTTGCTTTTAGAGGATGATCGTGATTCGATGACATATCTATATGTAGTTAGACAAATCATATGTTTCGGTGTGGTAATGATATAGAAGTAAGGAAATGATGATTCAATTATATTTGAATCGTAAAAGAATGTACGGTATGTTAGAAGTGTTACACTGATAGAAAGTTTCAAAAACCTAAACCAAGATGGGAAATTATTTACATTTCTCTTTTACGAATAAAATAATGCCAAGAATTTTCTTTCCTTGAGCGTTATTCTTCCGTTAATTTATGCTTCTCATTATGACGTGAAAAATTATGGACTACAAGAAATACACTTCGAGTGACACTCTAAACGTGACTGCCACGACTCTGACACTATTTTAAGCTATCTTTAAGTGTAGTATGTTATTTAATATTTTACCGTAATCCCCTTGCATAGTAAATGTATAAGATTTTTACGTTTTTCACTCGTTTTATACAATATACCTACTTGTATCGATCTACCTACGTATAAATTAAATTTGAGCTTGTATGAAACTTAGGGAATATAAAAAAGTTGACGCAATTTTCAAACGTAGATATGCGAACAATTGAAGAGTGGCTCATATCTAAAGGAATTAAAATTAAACTAAGTACGTTTTGATTCGGTCGGATAGTCGGCCGCTGAAATTCGTAACTGCCAATTGTTTCACCTAGCTATAATGAAAGTAAAATATGGAATACAATAAAATACGAAACGTACGTAGAGTTAATGAGAATAATTGTTAAATTGAGGTTATAGTGAAAATTTAATACTCGTTGATGAATCATGTATAGCGAGGTTCGTAACATGTACACGCTAGGGAGCATGGCAGCTTATCCTTGCTTTATTAATTAGGAGGCTACGTAAAATTGAAAATAACTCTTTTGTAACATTAATCAGTGATTTTAGGCTTTACATTACTATCATTCCTTTGTATTTTTCTTATTTTTGTAAACGTGTTTTTGTGTTCTAGCCGCGTCGACAGCGTCGTCCATTTCATTTTGTAAACGTATCCGAACGCACATTACGATCTCTTGTACAGTTTTTCGTGTTGCATTCTTAGGCTTAGGTAATATATCGTTCTGCCATTAGGGAATATTTTATGTCGAATGACCGAGTACAACAATACCGCGTAACTACCAACATTTATGAGTTTTATTTCCCTTTGTTTTAATAAAGAATCGTAAAAGCAAATAATAAAATTAAAATTGCTTGAATGAAATTGAATAATAATGCTAGCGTATTTTTTTTTTTAATTTACATCCAGTGCAGTTTTTTCAATGAATTGAATTATTTTACAGTTGCGCGGTATTGTGTTCAATGATTTAGTAATATTATGCCATATTAAGGTGCTGTTTATTCCATTATTTAGTACAAAACGGTTGTTTTTACACGCGCGCATGTTCATTAATCAAATCATCATATACCTATGTTCGGTATGTTAAGACTGATTTTACCAACTAATTTGTATGTGTTCTTAATTTTTATTCGTTTTTCTCCTACGATGTAATGTACACCATTAAATTCTTTGTTGTTAATTGTTTTTGTACATGAATGCCGATTATTGTAATTTTACGTTTTTAATTAACATTTGTTCACTTACAAGTCTGGGTATTTTTGCTTGGAATTTCTCGTTAAATATTAAAACGGTCATTTGACCGAAGTACTTAAATATTTCCAATGTGACGTTTATAAAAAATTAAGTGGAGGAAATATAACGTGCCTAATGGATCCGTCAATCAATTACAAACTTTTTTAATTAACTCGATCTCCGAAAAATATAAAATTTTCGTCGCGAAGAGTTCGCTTGGAACACTTTTTTGTCCGATCAACAGTGCCCTGAATATGATGATGAATTGCTTATTTCTCTTGCATGTATCGAGTACAAAAATTTGCGACGGCTAGCCAATCAGCGTTTCGTATTTTTTTGCTAAGAACAAAACAATTATCTAATGCCCTAGCTTTAATGATAATTATTTTAGTGCAATTAATATGGCGGACGCAATATGGCTGGCGGGGCGATGTGTGAATGTAATGTAGAAGTTAGTAGACGACAATTATTTTGTAAAAATTCCCGCGCTGCGTCTCGGGACACAGTGGATTCGCAAAATTATACATATGTATATGGAGAAATAAATTTATGTGAGACCCATAACTGAGTGTTTTCTTTAACTATCACTATTTTTTTTATTCTTGATAGGTTTGCGCTTGACCGCTATCTTACCTGATGGAAACCGACGACGCAGTCGACGATGGAGCGCGCTTACCGAGAAGTAACATATTCACTCTTGACTTAAAGATTCCCGGGTTGTAGCCATCAGGAAACACAGATTCCGGCAAAGAATTCCACTCCTTAGCTGTACGCACAATGAAGGTGTTCCCAAAACGTTTTGTGCGTATAGGTGGGATGTCCACCATTTACCGGTGGCGCATCGCCGTACGCCAGGGGTGCCACGATCCCATTGTCATTTTGGTAAAAGTTCGTAATCTGATAATTTATAATGGTTGATCATTGATCGGTCAACGATCTTGTGGTAGAATGACAATTTCGAGCTGTTTTGATACAAATTAAATTCAATGACGTTCACTGATCAAAGAAACTGTCAATATTTTGAAAGCTATCCGCAAACGTCAAATATTCTTCAATGGAGTGTCAGTGGTTGACCATTGGAAAGTCATAATGAGACCATTACATTAATAGATTACCAAACTTGTCAAAATCGACAATTATGATGATAGACCATTCTGACACTATTGTAATAGCAAACTTGAGGCCCTAGTGCTCCGATGATGGAACGGGGTAGGCGGAACTATCACTGATTGACCACACTTGAATTGCAGTTGGCATTGCCCACAGAACAGGGACCTTACTATTACATGTTATAATGTTAAGCGTGCGAGCGAGATGAAGTTATGCTCTCTATATATCTCCATCCCTTTAACAGTTCAGTTTAGGTAATAAATTAGTAATGTACGCATATAAAAAACTCATTTTGTATAGTTTTGATGTTGAGATTCTTGATAGCACAAGTTTAAACCTTAGTGATTTTGGTTGCTATTTAACATAGATAATCACGTATTCTTGTGTATACAATATAAATAAATATATATATTTTTTTTTAATTGATATAAACCAGTGCTTGACTGCGATCCCACATGATGGTAAGTGGAGATGCAATCATCGATGGTCAGGCGCACTAGTTTATTAAGAGCCTATTCACTCTAGCCTTGAAGACACCTATATTATAGTTGGACGGAAAGACCGCAGCAGGCAGATTGTTCCAGTCCTTCGATGTACGCGGTATAAACGACGAAGCGAAACGCTTAGTCCGGACCGTTGAAGTTTCAACAACGTAAGGGTGGATACTCGCCGTATAATTAAAAAAAAAAAATAGGTCGTCAAATAGATCGCGGTGAGAGCAGTATATTATATATTTATAGATCGTGGTAGGGCTTCAGATGGTTGTTGGAGCCAGCCAGGAGGTTCTGGAGCGGCGACTTTGTAACAGAAGACGCAGCGTTGGAAGGCTTCCCACAAGGTGGAACATTGACTTGGTGAGGACCGACGCGGGGAGCCGCGCGGGCACTCGTCACGGGGAGCCGCGCCCCGCGCCTGTTTTACTACATAATAGATCAAAATTCTCCATCGACACGACTACATACACACCGTTAATGTTGAAATAGCTATACTGCGCAGGCAATAATCCGCTTTCCGCTATGGGGACCGGCGCACGCGAAACACACGAGACGGGTGCCCGTGCCGGCGCCCGCCTAACGCAGCGTTGACCCTGAGGGTTGAGGGAATCCGATGGATGCGAGACACACAGGACCGTTCGTTGTAGCAATACTTGGGGAACGTCTTTCGGCTGAAATTGTGATGATGATCACTGATTCTAAATTGACCTAGCCTAAATCATATTTATTTATTGCATATAATGTACTTACGTAAAGTTATAGACAAGTTTTAACTAAAAGGGTACACGACCCTGTTAGGCGCGGCAAATTATGTCAAATCAAATCATAATAAAACATTTTTTTTTAGTGTACACTGTGTCCCACAGCTGTGTCTCCTGGTCCCTTTCGTCCAAAACCCTCTGATGGAGTTCATGGTGCCTGGCAGGGTTTTCGCAGCCCTGGAGCGCAAAGAATGATTGAAGGATCACAGATGAAAGTCTGACACTCCCTTTTGCTCCACCCAGAGCGCGAAAAACAATTTGACGTTTTGCCACTTAAAAAAAAAAAGAACAAAGCGTGTCTTTGAAGCATGTTACCAATCCACAGAGTATGACTTATTTATCGCAATCAAAAGACTCATTTCCCAACACGTCGAAATTTAAAAAATAAATCAAGCTCAAAAATATACGTACAGGAAGCTTTAAATCTGAAGGCTTTTATAAATTGAACAGTTTCAAATAAATAATACTCAATAAACGTTATGGACAGGTTTAAATATAAGTACAGCGCTGATACCGTATTACATTTAAACTGCATAATGACGAAAGTTATTCTTTAAATGCTTTTATTTTCGATTTAAGCTCGTTAGTAGAGAAAATATTATAATTTTCATTCAGTTGCTTGGCCTGTTGATCTAGTGGTTAGTGGCCCTGACTGCTATATGCCGAAGGTCGTGGGTTCGACAGGATTCGACTGAATCGTGCTGAAATGATCGTCTTGGGTAGGCCCAAGACGATCATTTCAGCACGATCATTTGTTCTGTGTCTGGGTGTAGTTTATCTATAATATGTATGTGTTTATGTTTATCAATTGTCTAGTAGGTACTCATAGCACGGGAACAGTGGTGGCCGAGTGGTAACGGCCCGACTTATGAGTTGTAGGTCGCGGGTTCAAACCCAGCCAGGCGCATTACTTTGTGTAATTATTTCATCACCACTGCTCTCAAAACGGTGAAGGAAAACCTCATGAGGAAACCGGCATGACCTAGAAACAAAAATTTGAAGACGTGTGACATTCACCAACCCGCACTGGGCCCGCGTTGTGGGTTATGGCCTATTCCCTCTCTTAGAGAGGAGGCCTGAGTCCCAGCAGTGAAAACATTATAAGGCCGACTATACTATGCTACTCATAGCACAAACTCTGCATATTTTGAGGCTACATGGCGTTGTGTGAAAGTTATGCTTTAACGTTATGGAATATTATTATTCGTATATTCATTTTTAACCTTTTTAAATATATTTAAAACACAAAAAAATACATTTAAAAATAAAAAATGTGGTAGTCCACCGGTGTCGGTAGCAGGGTCCAAGTTACCGGTGGTTCGGGCTCCAGAGACAGGAAGCTCCTCACAATGCGAGCTGTACCGAGGTGAAATGCATTCTGTATCAGGCCCTTGATCCAATCGCGCAACGACAGCTTCAGCAGATTATTAATATTAATTAAATATTCGGCATTCAAGAAATTAACCTAAGAGAACGTACCTACCTCAGGAATTAAAAGCTTATCCTATATCTATTCCAGTCTTTACTGTTTATTAGTGTTTACTACTAATCAAGTCTATGACCAGTGCGTGTTGCCAGTAATGACATATGGCTCCGAAACGTGGTCGCTTACAATGGGCCTCATCAGAATGCTTAAAGTCACTCAAAGGGCAATGGAAAGGGCTATGCTCGGAGTTTCCCTGCGTGATCGTGTCAGAAATGAAGATATCCGCAGGAGAACCAAGGTTGCGGACATAGCCCGAAGAATTGCCAAATTTAAGTGGCAGTGGACAGGACACATTGCTCGCAGAACAGATAGTCGATGGGGACGAAAGGTTCTAGAATGGCGACCACGTACCGGAAGACCCAGCGTTGGAACGCCTCTCCCAAGGTGGACCGCTGACCTGGCGAGGTTCGCGGGAATCCGATGGATGCGAGACGCACAGGACCGGTCATTGTGGTGACATTTAGAGGAGGCCTATGTCCAACAGTGGACATCTTTTGGCTGAAATGATGATGATAACTACTAATCAAACCTGTACTACACGTACTACGAGCAAAGACATTAAATATATACTACCAAACTACGAGTAACACAGGGGGCAAATACATTGGCTCGTGACGTCACCAGCAGCGAGGGTCAAAACGTGCGCCTCAGTCAAAGGCTCGTATGCAACTGTCAACTGTCACTACCCGTACTTCGAGACAAGAATGCAAACACTACAATACAATAGCTTTACAAATACTTTATCATTTATCCTTTGCACGTGGATCGTCTTAGGAGCATTTAGTAACGGGAGAACCTGAATTATATTAGATTACTTATAATAAAAGAAAAAAAAATAAGATTGAATCTTATCTTTGTAATATATATAAGTATATTTTGCCACCGGCTTCACTCACTTGGAAATGAAAAAATATTTCAAGAGTCATCATCATCATCATCTTCCTGCCCTTGTCCCATCTTATTTGGGGTCGGCGCAACACGTTTTTTTTCTTCCATTCTATCCTGTCAAAAGTCATACTATCACTAACTTCCTTTTCTTTCATATCACTGTTCACACAATCCATTTCAAGAGTAAAACTATAAATCTTATATCCTATTCTACTCCTATCCAGAACATGGTCTACCCGTATGCAAAATTTCATCGAAATCTGTTCAGCCATTTAAGCATAAAGGCGTAACAAACATACACACACTTACAAAATTTCACCTATATAATATTAGTGTGATTCTTCAACTATAATAGAGTATTTCACATTGAGTCATCATCATCATCACAGCCGAAAGACGTCCAGTGTTAGACATAGGCCTCCCCCAAGCATCGCCATAAGGACCAGTCCTGGGCGCCTCGTATCCATCGGTTTCCCCCGACCCTCACCAGATTATCGGTACACCTTGTGGGAGGCCTTCCAACACTAATTCTTCCAGTACGTGATCGCCACTTTAGAACCTTTCGTCTCCATCGACATTGCTCACAGAACAGATGTTCTGCAATGTGCTCTGCTCACTGCCACCGAATATCTTTATTTCTGATGTGATCACGCTAGGAAACTCTGGGCCCTTTGGGTGACTTTAAACGTTTTGATGGGGCGACTATGTCTCGGAGTCATACGTCATCACTGGCAACACGCTCTGGTCTTAGAATTTCACTGTGGTATTTTGGACGAGAAGATACCGCAAAACTTTCCGAACGCTGCCCAGCCGAGTCGGATTCGACGATTGACCTTTTTCTCGAAATTAGAACTACCCTACTGGATCATCTGTCCCAGGTAAACATAGTCGCCGCACAGTGAGTAGCTGGTGAATATTATAATTTTAAATAGGAGGTTTGTGTCTATTGTCGAATGCTGTTACCTTAGAGACGCAGAATTAAAGCTGGGAATGGAAGAGAGGCGAAAAATATATGTAGATGGAATTTCTTGTATATTCTTCTCCACAAAGATCTACGCTTCGGAATGTGTAATTAGCATAATTTTCCTGACTGGCTGACTTTTTGACAATTCAAAAGTGCCTCTAAATACTTATTTGAAATAAATGCTTTGAATTTTTATTGATTTCTTTTTGAATATTTAAAAAAATTAAAATTGATGAATATTATGAATTAATAAAACTAAATACACGAGTGATAAAATAAAAGGAAATGTTTGTGCGTTGCGTCTTGTGCCTACATAGGTACCGTAGCAAGCGCTGTGCTCACTGCTACGGCGTAGCTAACGCTAAGAAGTGCTACGATTTCCTAACCTAATTTCCAATTTCAAACTAACTTTACTCCATTCCAATAAGAATAGACATTTAAGCAAACCTTTTTTACTGTCCGTTCATACGATTTTGACTACTATTCCCTAGACATAAGGATGGTATAAAAAGCAAAAAAGTGGTTACAATATCTATGAATAATCAGCCTTTTCATGTTCCCACTGCTGGGACTCAGTCCTCCTCTCTCTAGGAGAGGGAATGAGCCGTAACCCACCACGCGGGCCCAGTGCGGGTTGGTGAATGTCACATGTCTATGAATTTTTGGTTCTAGGACATGCCGGTTTCTTCTCGATGTTTTCCTTCACCGTTTTGAGAACAGAGGTGATGAAATAAATTACACAAAGTAATGCGCCTGACTGGGACACAACACGTAAGTCGGGGCCGTTACCACTCGGCCACCACCGCTCTGCTCTGTTTGTACCTATAAATAAATTATTATATATTATATAGCCTCCATTTGTCACGCCACTAACCAAAATCGGTTAAACGGACAGGAAAAAAGATGCAGGATCTTATAATTTGAAAAAAGAATCATATTTACTTCACAATACTGTGCTATAGATACTCGCCTGTGTAGTCTTCCTCAAGTGAGGCTCATCCAGCCAAGCCACAGAATATCCATGTCAATTCATTGTTAAGCATATTGGACCGTGAGACATTCAAAGCCTCAGAATCTTCATAATATGCAACTTGGCGCGATAATAATCAATAGCCGATTCAGAATATGGATCGAATATATTGTAGACGAAGTGATGTGCATATGAATTGATATGAATCGTTAGCAACTCGCAATGAGCGATGATATTTGAGGTTATCGAGTTCATTGTGAATCAAGGCAGTATAGTATTGAGATCTTTGGCTGCTGGTAGATTCAATATACCCAAAGTCACCAATTACTTTGGTGACAGAACACTAAAAAAGAGAATACCATACCTATTGAACAGTCTGCCGGCAGACATAATGAGTGAAACAAACACAAATAGATTTAGACGCAAATTAAAATTATATTATATGTCTAGAGACTCACCGACCCCACAGTCAAACCATTGCAACGGTTTTGTGGGGCTTATCTTATAATTTACTTACCTTTTTGGAATAAAGATAAATAAATAGAGATAATAATAGGAAGTTTGAAAGTGGCGCCAGTGACTGAAAAGTTGAAAGGGAATCGTTTATCTTGGTATGGTCATGTGAAGAGGAGGGATGAAACGCATGTTACTAAAAGAGTTATGAGTTTACATGTGGATGGATGGAGAGGGAGAGGGAGACCAAAGAAAAGATGGATGGATTGTGTGAAGAGTGATATGAAAGAAAAGGAAGTTAGTGATAGCATGACGAGTAACAGGGCAGAGTGGAAGAAAAAAACGTGTTGCGCCGACCCCAAATAACACGGGATAAGGGCAGGAAGAAGAAGAAATAGAGATAATAATAAATAGATCATTATTAATTTATTTTGACATTGAATGCCGAGCGTTATTGTGTCTTAGCCGTGTGCAAGGGCGCTGCACACAGCTAAGACACAATAACGCTCGTCATACAATTCAATGGACACGACGAAGATAATAAATAATATTTCATATTTTCGTATCTCAAAAAACCTAATAAAACCATTTTCGACTTCTACGCGGACGAAGTCGCGGACAAAAGCTAGTAATAATAATAAAACCTTTAACATAACACAACCAAAACTGAAGCAAAATATTTCAATTGAAAATAAGACATGAGAAAATCCATTTTAACATATCCCGCACTATCTGGCTGTACCGACGTCTACCCGCGACTACAATCACGTAAATGTAACAAGTACACGTAGTATAGGTACCACGGAAACCAGGCCGACATGCGGCACGTCCTAGCCTGGTTTACTTTGTTAGACAAAATCTATACAAAATTCTATTCCACTACCTTTTACCTCACTACTATTCTACTACCATTATAAATAATCTTTTGCTAAAATTATATAGTTACCGAAAAAAAATAAAACATCTTATATCTATGTCCCGAATAGACTTTTCAATACACTTTCCTTGAAACCCGCTCTTGTCCCTACCAGTTTTAGGCACGCAATTTACTTTTTTCTGCACTAGTGCGAAAATGTGTGCGAACACGGCCCAGCTACAATTTATTATACGAGTATTTATCGTATCAAGCTAAACGCCAACGCCGTTTATTTATTGCAAAAATCATCTTTTGATACACATGACAATTCGACACTGCAGCACGGGCTACGTAACAATCAAATCCGCCTCGGCCGGAATGACAAACTTTTTCCACTTGTATCAAAATGTAATATTGAAACTGTCTGACCGATGTGCTCTAAAACCTTCACTGTTTCATAAGAAAGGCTGCAAGATGGTTATAGACTTAAAAAAACCTTCAGGCACCAGTGTACCGAATTCGGTACACCTCGGTACCAGCTAACTTAAACCTTATTACGTAAAAATCAGGTTTAAGTTAGCTGGTACCGAGTGTACCGCTGGTATCCTTGGGTATGAGGTGTATTCGGTACACTGGTGCCTTAGAGGTTAAAACAAAATAGAACATCGTGTCGGGGTATTCTCCCACTCCTGGTGAAGCGAGACGGAGTATCAGACTTTTGCTGACTTTATCCCACCGTGTTCCTTCAGGGCCGCGATAACTCTTTCGAAAATCCCACAAAAGTATGTCCCCTTGGGATAAGTCCACTCTTTCACGCGAGCTGATCCGCCGACAAAACCATGTCTACATAATCTACATTCAAAAGCCTTTTAATTCTTTACCATCTTTTAATAGGTTCTTTCAAACCTGTACTATTTCTAAAGGCAGCTAAAATATGATTAATTACCAACGTTTCGCGTTTTAGCGAATCGATAGGTTGTATTTAAATCATCGGCTTAGCGTTCGCTCGGTAGCCATATTGGCTGGCCGTTCCCGCCTTTAATCCTGCCATAAATAACTGACGGACGCTTGTCTATGGCTTAAAGGAAAACATTTTTTTTATTAATCACCAGATTCATTTACAAATTCTATAGATAATTTTCAAATGAATGGAGGGTTTATAATGATGGATTTTTTATAATTATGTCTTGAATTAACTGCAGGGGCCTCCCTCTGCCATCCCCATTTTACCACTTAAATAAGCTACAAACCCTCATTTGTAACTTATTTAACTGGTAAAATTATTTATCGTTATGATTAACCTTACCTAGGGTCTTCTTCTTCGTTTCGAATCGATGGTAAACTTGTTAAACTGTTGGGGCTCAGTAGGTGACTCCGTTAACTGCAGCATCGGTAGCACTCATTAAATCCTCCATATTAGTTACCTATTCTCGCCGTCCGCAAGCACGTGTCTACGGTGGCCAGGAATCGCCCTGCTGCTCCCGAGAGTCAAGGCGTCCCCTAAGAGAGCATGGACGTGAGGATTGCCTCTCCCTCAAGCTTTCGCTCGCGTTACTGGTTTAAAGAAGGAGGACCCTTACTGGGCCTGCATAATGAATTACGGCTCTCTCATTCTCACAGTGAGAAGACCTGTGTTCAAGCAGTGAGAACATTACAGTTGACTAGGGTTAATTTATGGTTGTGCTAACCTTTTATTTTTGCTTTCACAAAGTTGCACAAAATTACAAGAAGCATGAAAAAAGGCAATGGAAAGGGAGTTTCCTTGCGTGATCGCATCAGGATTGAAGATATCCGCAGGAAAATCAAGGTTACTAACATAGCCCGAAGAATCAGAGTGTTAAGTGGCAGTGGGCAGGGCACATTACTCGCAGAACAGATGGTCGATGAGGCCGAAGGAAGACGCAGAGTTAGAGGCCTCCCACAAGGTGGACCGAAGACCTGGGGAGGGTTGCGGGAATCCTATGGATACGAGACGCTTAGGAACGATCGTTGTGGTGACACTTGTGGGAAACCTAGGTCTTGCAGTGGACGTCTTTCTAATGAAATGATGATGAAGATGACAAGAAGCATAGCTAATGAACTCGATACTACTACTCGATGCCTACAGTCATTAATAATAATAACTTATAAGGTAATCAGATTAGATCTTTATTAATTGACAAGATAATTCGGCGGCATAAGGATAAATTAAAGCACAGGATTGATGGCTGTTCTTTATTAAAACAATTTTCGTGACAAATGCTAACGAAGCATGATGAGATTAAATTCCTTACTCCTGCAAAAAGAGGTAAATACATGTTCCTAAGTGCTGCTTGTAGTTTAGGTCCCTAACTACTTCAGGAGATTAAGTGCTCTCACAGTTTATGTAGCTTAGATTTAGTGACTAGAATTCTGAAAGTTTGTATGGTTTTTTTTTGGGTGGGAAAATCATCTAATGACGTCCCCCGCTCTTGGGCGGCGCGAGAGGGCGTGTCAGACTTTTACTGACTAAAAACCCACTCCTTTTCTTTCTTTGCCATTCTTCTAGGGCCCCGGGATCTCTTTGGCATCTTTCATATCATCTTCTCTCGCATCTCTCATGACCCCAGTAGGGATCGACCATACTGGGCTGACATCTCCTAGAGGTGCGCGTGGAACACTACGCACCGTTGACGACTTGAGCTCGGTCCGGACGGTTACGGAACCCATTGCTCGCCTTCCGCAAGCCCGCGCCTACGGTTGCCGGAATTTGGGATCGGAATACCGGCGTCTGAGGCGCGAGGGCGATTGCCTCGCGCGTGCAGCCGCCTCCTTTGCTAGCATTACTGCTTCGTAGAAGAAGGCGACTGCCTGCCACTCCTCCTCACTCCGGACTATGGCCTGTACCAAGGCTCGGCGCGAGAGATCGTTTCCGCCGACCGCTCCCATGAGGTCACGGCGCTGCTCTGCCCAGGCGGGGCATACGCTCTACCAAAGTTTATATAGTGAGTTCGTATGTTTGTTACTCCTGCCTTGCTCTCACACTCAAACGGCAGAAGGGATTTGGATAGATATTTTTTCTCCTGGAAGTAAAAAGATTTCTCAAGGTCTCCTTTGGGAAAATTTTCTACTGTCACTTGGCAAATCCGATGACAGATGATAATTTAAAATAATATTTTTTTTATTAATTGTAGCTTGTTTGACACTAGGAAAGAAATATGAGGAAGGAGAATGCTTAGAGCTCATACAGACGAGCAGCTCACTGCCGCCGACTCCCCAACGGCAGCCGTCGTCCCGTGTCGACGGCTGGAGTTACTTCTGCTGTCAGCAACATGCCGCTCATGTGTATATGTTCTTAGATTACCACTCGAAGCGCAGGCGTCCCAAATTTGACTCTAGTAATTTTTTATAACTTTATGAAATCTGGTGTAAACAATAATAATCACATTTTATTTAAAAAAAAAAGTCATAAAAATTGCTATTCTACATATTATTATTATTAACTAGACTAGGAAGAAGAGACGCCCGCGCTTTTGGTGTTAAGGCGAAAATGTCTGACCATTTTTTTAATGTTTTTGTTTATTTTCTTTTTAAAGTAATTGAAGCATTATTAAATTAAGGAAATGGTATCCGCGGCAATTAAACATTTCACTTTATTGAAATGATTCAAATGATTGTCTCAAAGTGTACCTAATTCTGATTGTACATGTAGTATAGCTATAGTGCTGAAGTTTAGCACTAGCACTAATAGTCAGAATCATCAACTGTCAGATTCAAATGATCGGTCAAGGTCTCATAAATCTTTTCCAAACTTTATGAATTAAACTGCCACATCCTCTAATCATTTTCTTATTAAAACTCCCCAAGAAAAAGGCTCCTTAGATACAAAATGATGGGCTAACAAACTGTCAAAATGAGCCAAAACTTTATTAAAATATAATCCGGTGTACATGCCTGGCATGGATTCACCTACGTAATCCCCTTAGGTAAGTTGGAATTTTCCCCTACTTTTGCGTAAAATACTTACCTTTATTTTGGCCTAGTGCTTTTAATACTCGTATTAAAAAGGGCAAAGATGCAAAGCCTTTATTCCTAATAAACCAGGCACTTTTGAATTGCCTAGATAAATGATATTTATTTTGTAAGTAGGTTTAAAAAAACACTTTTACACGTCAATTTTTTTTTGTCATTTTAAACTAGATGAGGCCGGTGTTTCCTAGCTGACTACCCTGAGAAGAAACACCGAAACAAACTCAGGGGTCAAAGTCTCTTTTAAAGTCCATACAGTTAATATGTAATGGTCAAATCACATGAGAACAATGCAGATTTGTCTGAGATTGTCTTTTGAAGAAAGAACCATACAGATTTGAGTGGACCTGTCCAGTCAGTGCAAGCATTTGTCAGTATTCGCAAAGCTCAACCCAGGACTACTAAGGAGCTCAACGACTTGACGAACAATACCAAGGAAAGGACATTTGGGTAGGCCGCAGAATATACTCAAATTGCCAGACATACGTTAAAATTACTGAAAAGGGGAAAAAAAAGGCAATCAACATTGTTCTCACGTTCACAATAATAAAAGTAAATATATAATTTACAAAATGTAATTTACTTAATAAAGTAAATATTGATGTCAAAAATAAAAATAAATAAAGTCAAATTGCAAAATAAAAATAATCTACAATATCAAATTGTAAAATAATAATAATAATAAAGAGCACAATTGAAAATAAAAACAAAAGAGAAAAATAAGACAACAGTTGTAGTGCGTACTGGAGCAGGTCAATCCCAAGCCTTTTCGTCCTCAACATAGTCCTAGAAGTCAGTCAGTTAGAAAAATGACTCTAATGGCAAGTTGCACATTCCAAAGCGTAGATATCTATGGAGAAAAATATGCAAGAAACTCCATGGACACTCTTTTGAATCATGTTTCTGTCTTATGGGTAGGCAACAAACAAAAAACATCGTGACGAAACCTAAATTCGATTTCCACTATTAAAAAAAAAAACCTGCCTGAAGCTTGATGATGAAGCTCATGAAATCCAGACTTTTTCATATGATGCTGGAGCGCGGCGTCAGGCTTCTGTCTATGTCTGTTCATTATTTATTTAATACTAGCTGTGCCCGCGACTTCATTCACGTGGATGACGAAACTTAACGCCATACATTCATCTTAAGATACGAAAATATGAAATATTATTTATTATCTTCGTCGTGTGTGATAGTCCATTGAATTGTATGGCGAGCGCTATTGTATCTTAAGATAAAATATTATAGTATCTTAGCCGTGTGCAGCGTCCCTTAGTGAACTCCACTGCGGGTACGTAACCTACGACAAACTTATTATTTTCGGTTGGTACAGTAATCAGGTCTAGGGATCTAACCGCAAAATTAAGTTGGTTTTTTATTGTATATACTTTTCCGGGATAAAAAGTACCCAGTTTGATGCCCAGGATATTAAAGAATAATTATATCAAGTTTCATCGTAATCGAACCGGTAGTTTTTGCGTGATGCCTGAACAAACAGACAAAAATTTTTTTAATCATTATTTTGGGTTCAGTGTGGGTCTAGTAACACCCCCTGCCAGTTATTTTTTTGATATTTTCAATGTACAGAATTTTCACTTCTACAGATTTAATATAAGTATAGATTGTATGCACTATTTTTTTATTCAATGATACACGTGAGTATTGATGATTGCTGTGCTGGCTCACTTAAGTCCCTTGCTTTCGGTTCGGGTCTAAATACTGCCTCAGTGGTAACCAACATTACAGTTCATTAGGCCTACATACAACAGTGGACATCTTTCGGCTGAAATGATGATGATTTTAAATGCGAAAGTTTCTGAAGAACGATGTATATATGTACGGATTTTTGTTACTCATTCACGCAAAAGCTACTAGACGATAATAAACATTCCAATAATATAGCTTATAAGTTTATTTTTTCAAAGTTTCATCACGTACAGATACCGGCAAGAATCATGAGCGCTCGGCGAAAGAGTTGGGATCGCTTTGCGCATCGTACACATCGGCGAGCCAATTACTGTACAAGGATTACACTCCCCGCCCCCGCGTCTCACTTCTTACCACTAAAGAGACCCGATATTTCATTTCTGCGCAAGTGGAAGGCAGCGCTCAAGATCTGTGCCGGTATCTGTAAGCAAATTCAACACTTTTTGTTGAGCTTACTTTTTAGGGTTCCGTACCTCAAAAGGAAAAAACGGAACCCTTAAGGGATCGCTTTGTTGTCCGTCCGTGTGTCTGTCTATCTGTCTGTCTGACCCATCTGTATTTTGACAGACAGACAGACAGACGGACAACAAAGTGATCCTAGAATGGTTCCGTTTTTTTCTTTTGAGTTACGGAACCCTAAAAAGGAAAAACCCCTTTATAGTCTCCCCAGGAATGTGCCCTAGCAAGAGTTGTTCAAAGACGTTCTTAAAAGAGCACTCGTAACCGACGAGTGGTCATTTGAGAGGGTGACATCTTAACGACCCCTACTTGGATTGAGGGAAGTAAAAATCCCACACTTTCTAATCTTTTCCCCATATGCGTTTAAATTATAATTGTAACATAACTTTCTATTTGGGGTGCATAAGCTTGTGTATTATTCAAGTTACAAGTTATACATCAAGATGTTACAAAAAACAATACAAAACAAAACCTAACACAAAGCTTGTCATAACCAACAACCAAAAACCATCTTAAAAGCTTATTATTAAACGAGTAAAAATTATATTGGACGCTTCGGGCACTCCCCTACTAAATAGAAGAATTTTTATCTCGCATTTTACAAAATGGAGCCCAACAGGAGAAGTAATATCCATTACTTTAGCTAAATTAAGTCTTATTTTGCGTGACATCGTTTGCCTTTTTTGCTTAAGAATTAAAAAGAGAATATTAGTCTATATTTTATTACTGCTCGGACAAATTGTGCGATTCTTTTCAGACGGTATAACGGTGATCAAGTGCGACGTTTCATTAAGTCCTCCTTAATGTGACTGTCTCGAATATTCAACAATTACGGTATCCTTTACATTTCGTAATTAATATTAAGACGTTTTCTTGTTTTTTTTTTTGCCGTTTTTTGACAAAAAAATAGACATTTCCTTTTTTAATTGACGTAATTTTGAGTGGCGTGGTGTTTAATGGAATTACTTTTCTATTTTGAACCTTAACCTACGAATAATAAAATTTGAAAGTTAATTTAATATGGACGTTTAAAATAAAATGGTTTCCTTTAAAAATAGACACAATTACTTAAACAAGAAGAAAAGAGACTCATGTATTTGCTTCCCACGACGCCAATACAAAAGTGAGTACCACCCACCTACCTATATATGTACCTCAGCTTATATTGACACCTCCACAAAAATCATAATGAATTCATCTAGATACCCATAGCTCTGCTAGGCTGTTTTTTAATTATTGTGTAAATGCTTCACGAACCTCAAACAAAATAAGTAAAGAAGAACATTTAATAATATAGTTAGATCCTCACTTGAAATATCAGATTTGACCAGTGTTTATTCAACTTTTATGTTTCTTACTTTACACTTCGCGTGACCCAAAGCCAGCCAACTTTGACCTTGGACAGAGAGTAAGCTTTTGCCATACAGCGTGGCAATTCCACAAATCTTTTGGGCACATTACCAGTCGACAGTATTGCGAAGGTATCCCAACGGCATATTTTATAACTATTGATTTCAGTTTTTTTTTTTTTTGTTTTGTGAATATTTATTATATTTACCTATAGTTAGTTTATATTATAGTTTTATATTATATAACAACATTGTAAAAAAAAAAAACTTTTAAAACAAACAAACTGTATTTGCATCTACCTTTTACGCAACAAATTGGGTTACCAAACACCGGTATCAAAACAAACCTACATCCATACATAAGAGTACAAAAAAAAAACACACAATGGAAATAAATCAGATTTATTCGATTTCGCCTCCGTAGGGCACGAGGTACGGTTTCAAGTAATAAGCTTTAAAAGTACCTAACGTAAGACGATCTCATGTGCAAAATTAATTTAGGCCTCCCCCAATACCATATGTAAATGAAATTGAACTGGGCGTTATTTTATTGAAGGGGGAAAACGAGAAAGGGGGCAATACGGCCCGATATTTGACGATGTTTGAACTTCCGCGCCGAGGTGGGAATCAACGGAAGGAGATTTTTTTTTCTTTTGTCTTTATTATGCATGAGGAATAGGGCGAGGTATTGAAGTTTCTGAGCTGCCGAATTTTTTGATGGAATAGTTTCGTAGATTTTAGATTCTTTGGTAGTGGGATCCGCTAATATGTTTTGGTTATTTCTGTATTATAAAGCTGAATTTTGTACTGAGGCACTACATCATCTCGTGGAGGTGATCGGCGGCGGGGATTCTACGCGTCTAGCTCTAGTTCAGGCCATAGTATGGGGCGAGAGTGAATGAGCAGTCACCTTCTGCAAAGCAGTAATGCAAGTAAAGGAGACCCTGAGTCACCACGGGCGTCACAGGGTGATTCCCAGCCACTGTAAGCGCAGGCTTAAGGACTGCCGTCCTTGCAAAGCAATGGATAGGTAGTTCACCATCCGAACGTGCAGCAAAGACTAAAGACCAAACCCGAATCGACGGCGCGTTGTATTCCACGCACGCCTCAAAAAGAAGTCAGCCGTCTGCGGATTTGTTCGAAAGAGATACTCTTACAACTTACAAGCAACTGAAGGAACACAGCTGAGTTTTAGTCAATAAAAGTCTGATACTCCCTCTCGCTTCTCGCTGGAGAAGTTACTTGATGATTTCTCACCACAAAAAAAAGGTCACCGGCAGAACCAATAGAGAATTAAAGACAATATAAGAATTCCGCTGACCTCTTTTACGTATTCTCGTGTTCAGATAGCATCAGAGTCAGATTAGGTGCTTAGAAGACCTATATCACCTAAGAACACTAACCTACTTAACAGCGCACATCGGACAGAAAATCTTATACATTATATACGAACAAAAAGATCAAACTTGATGTCTTAACCCGTTAACAACAAAGAATTTAATACCGTTATTAAATTCTTTCATGGTTCTGTTTATAGGGTCGTCTCTATAAACAGAAACATGAAAGATAGCGCCCCTTCAGCTCTACTAAACGATTCCATTACGAGAAAGCATTAAAAAATTGAAATGACAAAAATGTGACGAAGTTCGCGCTTACAATGAACGGTGAATAATTCAAGCTGACTCGATAGAAGGCCAACAATTCGGTGCCACGCAGCCCTCATGGGAATATATCATATTACCCATCAAGTTTATTTTTTCGCCCCAATTTATCAATTATTAACGGCCCTAGGCCGGTATCGGCGAAATTGAGGAATAAGTCACTGGCGAACAACTTTTCAGGCTGATTATGATTTATTATGTAAGTACTTCTGAACTGCGGAAAATTTTTGAACGATGAAAAAAACGGCTTTTAGAGCCGCTCGCGGAGGAATGCTGGCGAAACTTTTTTATTGTAAGCTCCACTGATATAGAAAAATATGAATTAACGGCCTATACTTTTTACGTAAATCTGAAACCAGTCTTGCCAAGGCGTACCGTGTTACCCAGATTTGAAGGCCACATAGGCATTCGCTGTATATAAAATAATTGTATCAGTAGCATATACAATATTATTTTTAGTATATGCGAAACCTGAATACAGTTTGTTTAGAATCTGTAACTAAATCGATTCTAATAATTTTTACACCATTTCTTTACAAAAAATATTTAAAAAATCTAGACAAGTGCGAATCGAACTCGCGCCTTGAGGGTTCCATACCAATTTACCTATGTAAACAAACCGTTCAATTCCCGAATGGAGAATCGAAGATTTTTCCGAATCGCAATTTTTATTTTTTTTGTTTTGAGTCCACAACAACTTTACAGTTTTCAGATTTATTCCTATACCAGTGCTATAAGACCTTGCTTTACTAACTTTGAAATTTGATTTTTTTCACAGCTTCAAAAGACCGCAGACTTGAGTATATGGTTCTAATTTCAACTCAATACCTCCACGCATTCCCGAGATAAAGGTGTTGACAGACAAACAGTCAGACGGATAACAAACTGATATTGTAAGGGTTCCGTTTTTTCCTTTTGAGGTACAGAACCCTAAAAAAGGTCTCAAGCTGGACACCACCGACACTAAGTACGACTCAAGTCACGGCAATTTATAGCGGACATTAGATACAAGCGCACAGCTGGATACGGGAGTGAAACAACCTTTCAGTTGCCCGGGTGGCCCGGTGATCATGTATTTGTGCGGCCAACCATGTAACATAACAAGCTTATAACTTCGTGATTTTTCATCGTACAGTTATGAAATTTTGTACACAGATTCTTTACATAGGTATATAAATACTAGACACTTGTTTCGGGTTTCGCATATACTAAAATTAATGTCGTATATGCGCGTGTGAATTGAGTGTTTTTTTTAAAACATTGTTTAATGCTTTTAAGATGGTGGGACGACTTCGACGAGGAACCATGATCAGGGGCACCGTGGGTGCTTAGGAGCTCGAGCACCCATGAGAAATAAATAGTGAGTGCTGAGCACCCCTGAGAATAGACGTCAAGCAACAAATCAGTAATCGCCTTTTAGGTTTAACGCATTTTTTAAACAGTAGTGTATTTTGCATGGCTCCAAGATTGTATATAACCATTTGCCAAAGGAATTACTACAGATACAATCTTTAAACGTTTTTAAAAGTACGGTAAAAAAGCTTTTAATCTCTAAAGCCTATTACAGTGTCATTGAATATTTAGAGGACAAAATATAATTATGTAGACATTGTATGATTTGATTTGATTTTGACATTGTACTTATTTAATATTGTGACACTCAAATTATAATTTTATGTGCTGTAATAATTAATAATTTTATTGACATTTAGTAATAATAATTAATTAATCTAAATTATCCAATGTCTAATTGTGATATAAATTTGTATGCTATTATTAGCTAACATAGCGTTAAAAAATTGTTATTTAAGATCTTAATGTTACCTATGTTTACAAATTAATAAATGAATTTGAATTTGAATTTGAGGTTACGTATAAATTATAATATTTTTTGATAAGTAATAAAAACTAGTTTAATTTTTATGTAATTTTTTTTTCTCAAACTTATTTATTAATTAAGTGCGCAGTATGTTAGTAGAACATTTATTTATTTGTCGTTCGATCAGTGTGCATTTTTCTTCTCACACTTCGCCACTTTTTCAAGTCCATCAAATGAGCATGAGGTTTTCTAAAAGTCGGTGCTCCTAACCGTGATCATTGGAAAAAAGAGAAAAGGGCCTTTTCCGAGCCGTGGGACAACACGGGCTAGCTATAATAATAATAAATTGTAAAAAACATGAAAGTGAAATAAATGTAAAACCTGAACTGAAATAGTTATGGTCAATTAACTAAATAAGGCCACTCAATATGCTCACCTCAATAAAATGCCATAACACAGAATTCTCAGCCTTCCCGATATTCGAATTAATTTCAAAAGTTTGTTTAGCATTACTTCTATAGGATTTCATAATGTTAAAATAAATAAATTGTTTATTCGGTCTCAAACGGTTAAATTACAAATGTGAATGAAACAGTCCTAGTAAATTATTAATAATAATAGTGTTGGGTTGGGTTAGGTTAGGTTAGTTTCGCTCCTTCCTTTAATTGATACTTAACAATATTGAGACTTAGTAACAAATAAAATAAAACTAAAAACCAAACCTTGAACAAACAGAAACAATGACTTATAAAATAATAAGCAGCTCTCTGTAGTGTGTAACTGTGTGTAGTTGTGAGTGTGTGTATGTTTATGTGTAGATTTAGGTGTTTGGTGAAGTGCCATCATTTTCGATGTTAAAGATAACATTGTGTAATTACGACGATGAATTAAGAAGATAAGTGATCATGCAAGTCTGACTAATATTATAACGTTTTATTTAGATCAGTCAATTCACACGCACGTAGCAGCCAGACTAAAACACTTTCCCAAAATAGTCGGGAAAATGATAGAATAGATAGATTGATAATGTATAAAAACTTAAAATCATTACAATGGCTTGCATGATAACGTAATTTTAATTTCAACTAATTTATTTATAAGCAGTAATAATTGTGTTCGGAGAGTAACTTAGTTCTAAGAGGCATCAACTAACAATAAAGATACGCATATTGTGCTTACCTGTATAGAATTGCTACACTAGTCTATAAGTTTATTTGATGTAGGTATCTCATGTCTTTTGTAGGCTCATGTAGGCAATTATTGGTGAGCCAAATAAATAAAATATAATAAATAAAATTGATTTTACGTTTGTACGTACGATCCCTATGTATAGGTACTAGACTAGCTTCTATCAACGGCTCCGCCCGTAGCTTTCACTTTAAGACCTAATGATTGCCAGGAACGGGTCAGGACAACGACAAGCGCATTGGATTGATGATACAGTTAAAGTTACGGGGAACACCTAGATGAAAGAAAAAAAACTGGGCAAGTGCGAGTCAGACTCGCGTATTGAGGGTTCCGTACAAACTTGAAAGGTAAATTCTGGTTTAAGATTTATGACGTATTAAAAAAAACTACTTACTAGATCTCGTTCAAACCAATTTTCGGTGGAAGTTTGCATGGTAATGTACATCAAATATTTTTTTCAGTTTTATCATTCTCTTATTTTAGAAGTTACAGGGATATAGGATACATTTTACCACTTTGGAACTGTTTCTCACGCAAACTTTTCAGTTTAGAAACAAATGATATGAGAAACCTCAATATCATTTTTGAAGACCTATCCATACCACACGCATGGGTTTGATAAAAAAAAATTGAGTTTCAGTTCTAAGTATGGGGAACCCCCAAAACTTGTTTTTTTCTATTTTTGTGTGAAAATCTTAATGCGGTTCACAGAATACTTACATCTACTTACCAAGTTTCAACAGTATAGTTCTTATAGTTTCGGAAAAAAATGGCTGTGACATACGGACGGACAGACAGTCAGACATGACGAATCAATAAGGGTTCCTTTTTTTGTCATTTGGCTACGGAACCCTAAAAAAGAGCGAACATTATTTCCACACACACAACACCAGTACCTACCTACCGGGAAATATAACAGGAGAAAGGGCTTCCTATATAGTAAATACTCGTACATATGTAAGTTCTACGGTAATATGTATCTCAAAAGTCGCGTAGGTAGTTAAGGGGTAATAGCACCTCTGAACACGCTATAATTACAGCCACTAAATCATTTTAGCAGCGAGTTTAGTGTTAAGCTAAACTTAGAAGCGGTTTCGCACGCGTACAACTAATTTATTAAACCGTACGCATTCGCAGAATCTAATTGGCGAGGCTTGAAATGAAGGTTGATCCACTTCGTAGTTCCTATGTTTGAACCACCTATCTAAATGACAGCGATCAATAATGAACGATGATGCGTGACGCGTGATTCATGTGTCAAATGTTAGCTTGAAACAATGCATATACGGTACGAATCACTTGATCTACTAATACGGGAATAACAATTCGTGTCGATATTTTCAGGAAAATTACAGACATATATAGTTTGGGCGATCGGCGGCGGCGATCTCTTGCGCCGGGATTTGGTTCAGGCCATGGTCCGAAGCGAGGAGGAGTGGCAGGCGGTCGCCTCCTTCTGCGAAGCAATAATGTTAGCCGGCGAGCAATGGGTGGCTCGCCGTCCTACCGTCCGGTAACCGTCCGGACCGAGCCCAAGTCGTCGACGGTGCGTACTGTTCCACGCGCGCCTTAAGGAGATGTCAGCAAATCGTAGGGGCCCAGCAGGGTCGAAGCCTACTAGGGCCACGGGCAGTGTGAAAGCGAAACCCGGGGCCCTGGGACGAAGGCAAAGAAGGAACAGGAGTGGGTTTTTAGTCAGTAAAAGTCCGACACTATCTCCTGCTTCTTTTGATGTCTTAAAATGACTTTCCCACCCAATAAAAAAAACACATATATAGTCTATATTCAATCATCGTGCTGCCTATATCATGCTCCTTAACGCCTGTTTTTTTTTTAAGGGATATGTATGTTTTACCAACAAACTTGTAACTTTGGACCATCTAAAACTCAAGTTGGTAATTACCAAGATAATAATAATATTCCACAACTATCACACAACGCCGCCAAAATTAAGCAGAGCTTGTATTATGAGTCCTAGACAACTGATAAACATACTTATATATTTCTAAATACATACATATTATAGATAAATTACACCAGACACAGAACAAATGATCATGCTCATCACAAAAACATTTGTCCTGGATGAGAATCGAACCCACAACCTCCGGCTTAGCAGTCACGGCCAAAGAGAGAAATCGACTAAACTGACTAAAAAGTCGTTAATAATGATCTTGTGCGAATAATCTGTTGCAGAATGTAGAAATTCCTTTATTGTACACAAAAATATAAAATACACAAACTAAAGGATAATTAATGTGTAAAGGCGAGCTTAGCCCAGACTTTAAGTTTTCTTACAACAAACCTTTGGATTATCCTTTTGAGTAGCGTAATTAGAGACATAATTAGTTATCTAAGTTTTAAAGCTTGCATTTAACCTTTTGAGTAGAATAATTAGAGACACAATAGAAGGACAATGACTGAGCGAACGCCGGCGTTCGCTCGGGGTTTAATGAACTAAATAGATTATTATTAAACTATTTTAATGTGTGTTATCGAAGACCTTTAGAACTTTAATACCAAAAAATAATTGACGATAATTGTGTGTTGACAAATATCTCTGTATGTTACTATGTACATAAAGAATATTAGCATGCTACTATAAATAATACTTAGCGAAACATGTTTGCTCTTAATTGTTCTTCTTTACCATCTTGTATACCGTGATTTTAGCAAATAAATATATTATTATTATAATAGAAAGACAATGAACGAGCGAATGCCGGCGTTCGCTCCGGGTTTAATGAATTAAAGATAGATTTCGCATAGGTAAGCAAAAAAAAACTTAAAACTACTTAATATATCCTTTAAAAGGAGAATTTGTAGGTATATCAGCTATCATATATAGCCAAATTCACTCTATAAAAAACCCACAAACAAAAGGGTTTTTTTTAACGAAAATGACGCCATAGCGCTTCCATTATATTTCAGCTAGCTTCCAATTTACCGGCCAGCAACAACATTCGGTTTTTAAAAATAAATAAGTCTGCTATCTGTATCTCGGGTTACGTTATCGGGACATGGCTTTGTGACCATGAGTTAGGTTGCTTTTTCAACACACATGTGCGAGGTAGTGAGGCTGTAAGCGAGGAAAAATGCACCAAGGGATCAATTCATTCATAGTCTAAACAGAGCTTGTGGTATGAGTACTAAACAATTGATAAGCATACATATATACCTTACCTTAGTACTATTATCTATTTTGTATTGCCTTTTTCTGTTTTTAACCGACTCCAAAAACAAGGAGGTTCTATGTTCGACTGAATGTATTTTTTTATGTACTCGCATGTTTACCTATACCTCAGTCAAATTGTAGACCGATTTTGAAAATTATTTTTTTGTTGAAAGGTTATGCTTCCAAGTTAGTTCCATAGAAATACTGTTATGATCTGATCATGAATTTCGAAGATATGGAACAGAACTCTTCATAGGATCACAGCAGAACTGTCGTAACAAGTAAAATTGCTTTGTTTAAGTATACGTGTAAACGATGACTGACTGAAAGAAAAGGGGGAGGGGATATATTGAACTGATTTGATATTGAAGCCGGAAGGTAAATTAATGTAATCTAACCGTGTTTGGAATTATTAGAATTGTTATGAGGTGCACTCTGGCTATAAGGTATTTACGTTTGGCTAAGGGGTACTTTTTAGTGGTGGTACAGATAGCGGTAAGAATCTTGAACGCTCGGCGAAAGAGCTGGGCTGGGGAGGCATATGTCCAACAGTAGACGTCTTTTGACTGAAGTGATGACGATGATGATGAGGTACCAGTAGGTAACCCTGTAGATATTACAAAACTTTGCGCTCCATAATAGGTACGTACCTAAATACATAATATTCTTACATGATAGACATCGAACATTTTAATTCGACTATTGCTTACGGTGTCCATACTACGTTGAATACACCGGTTCTAGTTCGATCACCGAAGTTAAGCATCTTAAGACGCGGTCAGTACTTGGATGGGTAACCGCCTGGGAACACCGCAAAACGTTGGTTTTTTAACTCTTCTAACATCCAACAAAAACAAAACAATTTGTTTTTTATAAATATTTTAGCTGACCACCTAATTTATTTAGGTATTTTGTTATTATAAATGTTTTTTTTTCAAACAATAATAAAATAACATTAAGAAAATAACAGTCGTCAAATTATCGCACCTAATTATCACAAATCTTTACCCTGCTGTCCTAAAAAAGTATGACCCTTGTTCCGCCATTTTGAATCAGATAATATTTAAAATTGGCTCATTATCGTACAATATCACGCTTGACGTCGTTTAATAACATGTGTAATTTGTAGAAAATTACCTGTTGGGAAACAGAAATGATTATTATCGGAATGACGTGACAATTGCGAATGTTTGTTTTAATTATTATATTTTGTAGGTAGGTAATAAGCTTTTTACAGCAGCTTTGTTCAGGAGCTGAACAATTTTCGGTACCTATGTAAAAAGTATGAATGAATAATAATAATAGTTTATTTCAGAAAAATACACATAGAAAATTCAATTGATAAAAACAATTTTGCCAAAAAATTATTGGTAAATACAGAAAAGGAGTTTCGTTGG
Organism: Mythimna vitellina; assembly: GCA_949316375.1. NCBI lineage: Eukaryota > Metazoa > Arthropoda > Insecta > Lepidoptera > Noctuidae > Mythimna > Mythimna vitellina. The sequence continues at coordinate 17,565,994 of OX438701.1, read as the reverse complement.
TACCTGTTATAATGAAAAACATTGTATCACAGGCATCAGCATCTTTCAATTTTTTTGATGATAAAGGATAACTTTAGCTTTAAAACAGTCCAAAAGCGATTTATACAATGACATTAGAGTAAAAATTAAATTAAGAGAATAAATATAACGATAATAATGTAATAATTTCAAAAAACATCTAATAATGATATTAAATAAATAATATTTTAGAGAATCATATTTCACATAGTTAATAATGTAGTCATTTTTGTGTGCGCACATGATAGGGCGCGGGTGTGTGACTGTGTGTATCTGTGTAGTGTAATGAATGGTGTGTGTGAGTGAAAGTTAACGTCGTATGATCTAACGGGTTGGTTTAAGGAGGTCTTCAGTCTCCTGGTAACTTAATTTCAGTAGTAGATTCCGAATTTCATTTTTACATTTAATTTTCGTTAGACTGTAGATGTATATTATTTTGTTAATGCGGTTGTATAAACAAGAGCTAACAATATGAAAGCTTCTACTGGCGAGGTCAGATAATAATTTGTTATCATCGCTATCGTTGAGGAAAATACTCAAAACACTGGCTGCAATGTCATGTTGAACGGCAATGCAATCAGCATTGTCGTTTAACGTAACAAAAAGACCTACCATGACATATTAAAATGTCACACGTGAGAGCGAGAAAGAGGGATGGATCTATACACGCTATATAGCCAGGCCCCTCTTCCCCATCGGGCACATTGGGCACGTACCCAGGGCCCCGCGATGTGTTGGGGCCTCCTACTCCCTACTCGATTACCAAACGATTTCGATAACCGATAGCTACTCTACTCTCCCCTGAAAATTAGGCTTACCGATTGCAGCATGTTTTAATATACATATAAGATTAATTGTATATAATAGATATTATAAGTACATATATATTCAATTTAACTGTTTTGAAAAAATCATTGATCAGTGAATTATTTTTATTCTGTGTTTTTAATAAACTGTTACGGTAGTGGAACGCGGCATTCAAATGATGCGAAAAAACAAAGCATTAACTGAATTATTTTGAATTGTTTTTGTCGTTAATGTCAATAGAATGTATATACATGCTCGAAAACACAGATTTTGAAGATATGATTAACGATTTTGCTTAACTCATAGCTAGAAGGGTAACTCTTCAATCAGCCTAAATATTTTTAAATAAGGACTAATCATGGATGTTGGTTACTTAGTGTGGATCACATTATATTGTCTATTATATTATAATATTCACACACACAATATTCACACAACTATCACACAACGCCGTCCAGTCTCAAGCTAAGCAGAGCTTGTGTTATGAGTACTAGACAACTGATAAACATACTTAAATATTTCTAAATACATACATATTATAGATAAATTACACCCAGACACAGAACAAAAGATTGTACTCATCACACAAACATTTCTCCTGGGTGGAAAACAAACCCACGACCTCTGGCATAGCAGTCAGAGCCACTAACCACTAGACCAACAGGCCAGTCAAATATCTCATGAACTATAAAGAAATAAAAATAAAGCTAAAACTTTGCATATCTATGTTACGTTCTTTGTCTTTTCTAAAAAAATAGTATTTTATTATGGTCTCACCACATTGGCGGAGATATGGAACTCTACCGAGGACACGTAGACGCAGACATATTTAGCATAACGCCCACGTCCCATCGTCCTCACGTATACTAAACAATGCGTTTAATTTTGACTCAAGCTCGTTCCATCGTTAAACCATTAGACGTACGACAATGCGCTACCGGTACTAAGTGTAGATATCCCGCAACATTTTGAGGAGATATTCATTGTGCGTGCTGCTAAGGAGTGGAATCCCTTGCCGGAGTCTGTTTCCTGATAACTACACTACAACCTGGGTGTCTTTAAAGTTATGAGTGAAAATGTTACTTCTGGCAAGCCGTCTCGAAGGTTGACCACCTTCGTTTAACACTTATTCGTCAAACAGTCTAACGCGTGCCTATCAATAATAAAAAAGAACAATAAGCGATTTCTATTGGGCGGATATACACGCGCTCAAGATTTCGCCGATTTCATTTGAAATTTGGAGACACTTCATAGGGTAGTTCCCACTATGGAGAAACATTTGTCTGCTATACGGGACTTAACGCGCACGAAGGCGCGGGCAACAGCTAGTCAATAATAAAAAAAGAATTGATTTGGAAGAGAGGAAGAGAGAGAGACAATAACAGCCAGTTTTAGAGTGTGTTAAAAATAAATATCCGGCCTGCAACTGTTTCACTGCAGAGAAGGCACTAGCACTAATCACTAGTAAGTGCTAAATTGTTACCCAGTTATTGTGGATTGAGGTCAGATAGGCCGTTCCTCTATGTAAAATACTGATACAGCAGTATCCACACAGGCTAGAAACCGATACCAAGAATAACTGGGACAAGACTCACACTCATCAGATGGTTTTAAAAGGTAATTATACTTAACTTTTAGTTCTAGATAACTTATTGTACTTATAGACGTATAGCCGTCTCACAACCACCCCCTCTAGGCTGTAACAGCTGGAATTTGTTCACAAGTCTCTTGCTCATTGCTGTATCTATATTTTAATGCAACACACGGGCCTCAAGTCTACTATTACAATAGTGTCAGAATGGTCTATCATTGACATCATAATTGTTGATTTTGACCAAAATTGGTAATCTACTAATATAATGGCGTCATTATGACTTTCCAATGGTCAACCACTGACACTCCATTGAAAGAAATGGCATAGAATGGTAATCTCGTACATAATGACAAATGAATATTAGATGTGTACTAGTACGGATAATTGCCAATATTTTAACAGTTTCTTTGATCAGTGACCTACCATTAGAATGTCATTGTACAGTCATTGCTTTTAATTTGTTTCGAGACATCTCGATATTGTCATTCTACCACAAGATCATTGACCGATCAATGATCTACCATTATGAATTATCAGATTACGAACTTTTAGCAAAATGACAATGGGATCGTGTTGGAATGACGAATTTATAAAAATAACAGACTTGGGCCCCTGTATTTTTACTAGACGGCAAAGTCACGAATGCCCCCGTCTTTACGCATGCCACATGGATTCGACGACGGGCGGAATCGCAAACATTTCCGGGGAGAAGAGCGCCACCATATCATTAGAGTTCCATATCTAAAAAGGAAAAAAACGGAACCCTTATAGGATCACTTTGCTGTCCGTCTGTCTGTAAACACCCTTTATGTTGGGAGTAAGTAGAGGTATCGAGTTGATTTTTTTATTTATATAAACCAGTGCTTGACTGCGATCCCACCTGATGGAAATTAAAACCGTATACTCAGGTCTGCGGGCTCTTGAAGCTCTAAAAAATCAAACTAAACAAAAAAAACGATACGGCCGTTTCATGTCGCAAAAAACGTATATTTCGACACTCACAAGGTAATTAAAATTGATAGGTTAATTCCCGTTGACCCAGAATTCTGAAATTTGGCATAAAGCAAAGTCCTATAGCACAGGTATAGGAATAAATTTGAAAACAGTAAATTTGTTGTTACGTCAGAGATTTTTTTTTTTTGGTTCGTGAAAATCTTCGTGACTCAGGAATTAAATTTAACATAGGTACGGTTTTGGAAATTTTAGAACGTTAGGTCTTTGTACTGCACGGCCGCTTTTTTGTACCCATTCAAACTTGGTCGGTTTATCCACGTTTTATAGTTGTTCTGGTATTTTTATTATATCTCTGTAATTATTTAGTGCAATGAGCTGTAATTTCAGATATGAGTAGTTGCATTAATACACTTAATATTGTAATAGGTTTTATTTTACCTATAATAGGATGTCATAAAATATAGTGGTCCAATCTTAGTAAATTATGCCATTGCTCATTAATTACTAAGCGCACATATATGAAACTTGGCAGGACATTGTAGACCCTTACAAGATACAAATAAACGTTAAAAGATAGACTCTAAAGTTCCTATTTTAAGAGCTTGGACCTAATAACCTAATTTTACGTTTACGTGTATATCTTCTGAATGGTGTGTTTTTTAAATTCTGTTTCTACACACATTACACACAAATTCAAAGCACCGTGCTTAAAAAATGACAACTCTGCACTAAACCGTTTTATATGATTTTTATCAATTAGCCAAGCGTCACCGCAGCCGTAACTTGAATATCTTCGTAATTATAAGACACACAAATTTCATACACATTTACATCTCGTAACCAGGGACCATTTTGGTTACCCATTGAAAGGGTTTTTGATAGGGTTTTGACAGTGTTGTTTTAAAACCCATTTCATATTGGTTACACTTATTTACGAAAACCCTCATCAATGGATAACCTCTTCCAAACCCTTTCGATTTGTTTACCTGTATATTCAAAAACCCATTCTTGGTGGTTTATACTTTTTAACGGTAACACGTTTTGAACGGGTTACCCCTTCAACAACTGTAATAGAGTTACCCATTCGGACTACAAATATTGTAATTTTATCTCTCGTGCCTTACTTTAAAGTACTAAACTGCATACATTCGGCAGGTACGCGTCAAGTCGCAACACGCAATCTAGGACCTAGCGACTCCACAGTCCATACACATTCGATTATTTTATTTATGGTTATTATATTTTTATGGTTATTATTGCAGTGATTTTAAAGTTAAATGTATTTTTTTTTCTGGAATAGTCGGGATTGTTTCATGTATAATCTTGTCTTTTTTACGGAATCATGAATGTCATTCGATCGTCTCACTCATCATTTAGTGCCCGAAGGGAAGATCAAAATCTATTCTTCCACTCCAACGTAATTTAAAATGATTTTATTTAAAACCCTTTGATTACCCCGACAAACCCTTTCAAAGGGTTATGTGCTTTAATTGGAACCGGTAACATCTTGAACTAGTTAACTTATTGATAGGGTTACCCTAACGTTAGTGTTATGAAAGGGCTAACACTACGAAGAGGTAACATTTTCCGTTACTGTAGGCATACAATCTGTAACCCTTTTGAAAGAATTAACTTATATTCGGGGTTGTACGGTCCCTGCTCGTAACACACTAATAATTATTGTATGTATTTTTTTTCTTGTAAGTCCATAGAAAAAAAAGTTCCGCTGGGCCGCCTGGCGGAAACAGTTTTTGTTGAATATCTGCCGAATGGCTGGATGCACAAATCTGAACTACACACATTTACAGAACGTCATACACTAAATATCAGCTAAAAAGAAATTTAAAAAAAACGGCACTTTTCCGCTGGAAACGTGTATTCCCAGCGGAAGTGTCGATTTTTTAAAATTTCTTTTTTTACCCTCAAGGCGATCCTCGCAATGGTAACACCCGAGCCTTTTTTCCATTGAATTCGATACAGGAACCTTCCGAATCAACAGTGTCCAGATTTTGTGAAACATAATTTTACACCTCCTTTTTTTGGGATCGCCTTTTCAATCGTTAGAATGTATTTTTGAGGAATAAGAAGTAGTGTTGCAACAGAACTCTGCTTCCGCTGCCGCAGAAGTTCCGCAAGCTTTTTCACTTCCGTTTCCGTTTCTGGTTCCGCAAACTTTATAACATAAGAATACAACGAGTAGCGCGGGGGTGGTGTGCCCGTAGTCTACTGGCCACGACGGAAACCATGGCTTTTCCGTCGGGGGGGCGGTAAACACACGAAATAAAGAAGATAGTATTCTATGTTTTTTCTTTTTCACGAAGGTGTATTCTTTTTTCTGTGGGTTCACAAACGTGTCGCAGCGACTTTCTTTGTTTTTTTTTTTTATTATTTATTCTGCGCATCACCGCGCCTCGTGACCTTTAGCGTAAGCGCGTAAATCTTGTTTTTTTTTTTCTTATGTTTGTTATTTGCTTTGTTCTTCTGTTGCCAATAGTTCGCCAATACTTATCAGCTCCCCCAGAAGTGTAGTGAGCAATTATTTAGCGGCGCTGGTTTAATATATGAAGAACACCGAAACGGACTCAAAGGTGTAAAAGTGGCCAATATACACAATAAATAATTAAACAAAAAACTATATACATAATTGCATAAGTATTTATTTCCATTTATATATCACAATTCACAAATTATAAACATAATTACAGTCAACAATAAATGCCATATTGCTGGCCTCACGTTGTATGACATAACGTCATAATAAAATAACGAAATGCACATTTCAAATGCTCAACTTAAAACAATTTAAACTTAAAATAATAACACTTATAATACTTCTTCCAAGGATCATCACCTCTTCAAAACGGGCCTGAAAACAAAATAAAACGGACATCAAATAACATACATATTAATTTGATTCAAATCATGTCGAACCAATATGTAGCCACCGGGACAGCCAAAAGGCCAACTGTTTTTTTTTTATTCTCGATAGGTTCGCGCTTGACCGCCATCTCACCTGATGGAAAGCGACGATGCGGTCGACGATGGAGCGCGCTTACCTAGAAGTAACCTATTCACTCTTGACTTAAAGATTACCGGGTTGTAGCTATCAGGAAACACACATTCCGGCAAGGAATTCCACTCCTTAGCTGTACGCACAATGAATGTGTGATACTGCATAATCAGCCTTTCAATGTTCCCACTGCTGGGACTCAGGCCTCCTCTCTAGGAGAGGGTATGGGCCGAAATCCACCACGCGGGCCCAGTGCGGGTTGATGAATGTCACATGTCTTCGAACTTTTGGTACTAGGACGTGCCGGTTTCCTCACAATGTTCTTCTTCACCGTTTTAGAGCAGTGGTGATGAAATAAAGTACACAAAGTAATGCGCCTGGCTGGGTTTGAACTTGCGACCTACAACTCGTAACTCGGAGCCGTTACCACTCGGCCACCACTGCTGAACTGATACTGAACTGTTTTAATCAGTAAAAGTCTGAATTTCCCTCTCGCTGCCCGGGGAAGTAGCTGGAAGAGTCCCGCTCTCCCCAGAGAGAGAGAGAGCAAATCGTCAAATATCTCCTTAGTTGACGATTTCTCACCTCAAAAAACAAACCCAATACAAACTTATTCAGTCTACTTACTTTTTCTGAAACCCAAACTTGCTCAACAACGTGGGTTGATTGCTAGGCAAAGGCGGCGACTTCTTGACCCCATTCACTCTGGGGACAGACTTTTTGAACCCATTCATGTTGGTCCGCGGTTTGATAGATTGGCTGCCAAACATTGGTCGTGATTGGCTGCTTGACCACATCGAACTTGTAGGAGAAGAACCGAAAGATGTCTGTGAAAAGTTCAAGGTGATGAGTAAAATGATGAAAAAAGAGCATTTGGGAATTCCGGGTACTAATTAAAGTCATCATCATTTCAGCCGATAGACGTCCACTGCTGGACATAGGCCTACCCCAAATGTCGCCACAATTAACGGTCCTGTGCGTCTCGCATCCGTCAGATTCCCGCAACCTTCACCAGGTCATCGGTCCACTTTGGAGGGGGCCTTCCAACAGTGCGTCTTCCGGGACGCGGCCGCCAATCCAGAACCTTTCGGCCTAATTAAAGTGTATGTGTATTTTTATATGGACGTATGGAAATTGCAATATGGGGTGACCTGTGCCGGACGTTACTTGTTTGCGTAAACCAGTCTTGCAAAGCTTTATACGTCTGTGACGTAAACAACACACTTGTAGATGTTCCTAAAAGTTATTACTTTTAAAAATAAACATCAAAACCAACCAAACGTACATTAATTTTTTTCTTTAATTTTTACTTAATAAATATTAAACAGAGAGGGAAAGGGTCGGCCTACTCTTATTTCTTATTATTTGATTAAAAACTAGTAAAAATCGTCTATTATAATAAATGAATAGCCCCTAACTGCATCTAGTTACATGGTAAGCCGAACCCCACATAATGAGTTGAGATTAAGCTAGGCTTGTGATGATACAAAATTTTAAATAACTTGTTCTACAACTGACCTGCGACGCAGTCGGTGTGATCAAAGTTTCCATTGGATAAGTATTCTCTATCACAGATTCTTCACTCTCCGTATTTTCTATTTGCTGCACATCCATTTCCATCTTCAAGGAACTCTTACATCTTGGACTAGGTTCTAATATAGGGCTATGAGGTCGTTTTGGTGAACTATTACCTGGAGAATTTTCCTTCTGAGAATCTTCCTCCAGACTTACGTCTTCTTCTTCAACTTTTACACCAGTTGGAGTGCGTTTTTTGAAAGGATTCCTGCTCGATTTTTCAGGAGATTCTTCTATAGTTATACTCTCTTTTGATACATTAATATCACTGATCTGATCATCGTCAGGGCTTGAGAAGAACTTACTTTCAACAAGATTATTATCTAAAACTGTTCTAGGGAATCTACTGAGTTTCTTCAGAACGGAGTAGCTACCAGTTTTAAGACATTTCCTAAAAGATCTTTCTTTATTTTCTAGTATTGGAGATTTATCTTTTCGAGTACTGAATTGGTCGGTGATTTCATCTTCAATAATTGGTTTATTGTGTTCATTTTCTGTATATTGTGTAAATGTATCGCTCACTTCGTTATCACAGTCGATTTTCTGCTTTTTATTTGCTGGTTCTGTACAATACATGTTACTGAGCGATTCTATTGATAAACTGGAAAAAAAAAACATTTTAACAAAATAATAAAATACATAACTTTTAAAACATTATATTTAGGTTTAATGTTCTTCTTATCGTATCGATGACAATACCAGTCAAATTCCTTGCCTGGCCTAGTATTCATCATCATCATCATCATTTCAGCCGATAGACCTCCACTGCTGGACATAGGCCTCCCCCAAATGTCGCCACAAAGAACGGTCCTGCGCGTCTCGCATCCATCGGATTCCCGCAACCTTCACCAGGTCATCGGTCCACCTTGTAGGGGGCCTTCCAACACTCCGTCTTCCGGTACGCGGTCGCCACTCCAGAACCTTTCGGCCCCAACCGCCATCCGTTCTGCGAGCAATGTGCCCTGCCCATTGCCACTTAAGTTTGCACTTAAGTTTGGCCTAGTATTAGGCCACGGCAATACCGTCCTGGTGGTGCAAGGTTTAATAAATGCTTGTAAAAAAAAGTTATCGCCGTCGTTCAGAGAATTTTTTTTTTTTTACAAATTTCTTACATCAAGAATCATTTTTATAACATCTGCCAAACTGCATAGCAGTTTGTCGGCAGTACGTTCTCGTGAATTTCGCTTATAACTAAGACCACATCTGATCACCCCAAGTTTGCAGGTAGGTATGAGTACCTACTCGTTGTGAGATAAACAGATGCAGCACCACAACACTAACCAAGTGAGACCAACATACCGCAGCAACTATGGACACATAGACAGATAATTTTTCATTAGAACATTTTTTAATTGGTTTCTCGTTTTGGCTCGATTTATTAATTCATCAGGTAACTCATTAATAAGTGTAGGTGCAATCGTCTCGCACGCTTACCGTAGTAATTATTCACCTTAGGGACCTGGAGTTTTTTTTTCTTAGATTGGCGGGTTGGGTAGTTATACACTCATTCATTTTTATGATTTTTACTATTATGTTGTTTCAGGATATTATGACGTCATTATTTCGATACGGATGGATAATTTTCGATACATAATTGCCAACGTCCATACTACGTTGAATACACCGGTTCTCGTCCGATCACCGAAGTTAAGCAACATCGGGCGCGGTCAGTACTTGGATGGGTGACCGCCTGGGAACACCGCGTGACGTTGGCTTTTTGCATTTTTTTCTATTTTTTTACTTTGCATTTTATGCTTTTTCTTTTTTAAGACAAAATACATAACTTGAATTTTGCTAGGATGAGCGTCTTGCTTGCACTATCTTGAAGGGGAATTAGAAGTAGGGACTTATTGATATATTTTTTAGTAACAAATGATCAACCCTGCATGTACGCTGCGATATCCGGTCGGCTACCATACAAATAATGACATTTAAAATGAGCTCTAGCGCGGCTTGCTAATGTCATTGGATATCAAATATCATTAAAACATACCTCTCATCCTGATCCTGTGTTTCAGGTACAAATTTGCTGACTAGATTGACGACCTTCCTGGGTCTAGTAGTAGGAACTGCTAATATTGGCTCTGGTTTCTTTTCTTTCTTCAGCCAAGGACTTGGCTCATTGAGGTAAGGTGTAAACTCATTGCTCCATATGCTAGGGTGTGGAGACACAACTTTGTCTTTCCAATTTTTCGTTCTTACTGGTTCATTCTGAAATTCAGTTAGTGTTTTTAGGATTTACCCTAATCAAGCCCAGCAGGGTCGAAGCCTACTGGGGTCAAGGATCTAATTCTGAAAGGAAGACTCGGCCCCGGTACGAAACGCAACGAAGGAACAGGAGCGGGTTTTTAGTCAGTAAAAGTCTGACACTACCTCCCGCCCCGCCCAAGAGCAGGGGATATCATAAGATGATTTACCCAACAAAAAAAAAACCCAAATCAAAGACTGTCCTATAGTAATTTTATTATTGAGGCACTTGGGCATTCATAATATAAATACTCCCTGTTCCTTCTAAAACGATTCACGTATTAATAAGTTATTTATTAAGTTACTAACACTGTATGGATCTTTTTGTGTCCAAAATAAAATAAATTCTGTTCTATTCTATATCTTTCGAAAGACAGAACATAAGCTTCCCAAGAGTCGCCAAACTGACTATATTTCTCATAACATCGAATAAATAGCAAAATAAACATACGGAAACCAGAAGACTATAACAAATGATAAGTACCTTGTCACTACGGAAATCTGGATGCCAGTCGTCCATTTTCTTCAATGAGAAAGGGTCAAGATTTCCAAGGGCTAATTGGAAAGCTGTTTTAGGATCCAACAGTTCTCCAGCATTGACACATAATGCTTGCTCAACATCTGAAAATAATTAAATTTAAATTTTATAGTTTAATACTGAACTTTTATTTTTTTCCAATTTTCGATTGAATTAACTATACAGTACTAAGCTTCTGCGAGCGACATCGCCCATGTGAAAGTCGAGGTGCAATATCTCTATACTATAAATTCATCAAAATTGGTTTAGATATTTAGACGAGGAGGCACAAACAGACAGTTACTTTCGCATTTATAATATTAGTACAGATATACGTTTATTTACAGAAGTAATCAAAGAAAAGTTCCTACTTATTATTTGTAAAAAAATATGGTCATTTTTTGTAACTTTTAATCCTTTACAAATTTCTTAAAAATGGACATAATTATTACAATACTAGCGAAACGCCCCAGCTTGGTACGGGTGTTATAAATCTTGGAAATTCTCCGCTTTTCTCTACTATAATATATACACCTGAACCTTCCTCGTAACTCCCTGTCTATTGGGTGTAAGCCGCGTGAAAATCCGTTCACTAGTTTTTGAGTTTATTTATCGCGAACATACAGACAGACAGACACGGTGAGGGACTTTTTTTATATCTAAGGATTATTGTCACACTCGGATATTGAAAATTTACCTTCATCATCAGGCTCAGTCAGCCTCACCATCTTTCTTTCCAAAGGGTCATATACATACTGATGCTTGAACGTTGCTTCTGCTTTCAAGAAACTCTCCCTATATTCATCTGTCACTACTAACGACGATTTGTTATAAAAACTCGGTAGCTTTTTCAGGGCCTGTTGAAGAGATTGAAATTAAGATTATTTTAGGGGTCTTTAAGACTAGAAGTGTGAGGGTATGTTCTTTCTGCTCTAGTTAATTTTTTAATGCGCTATTTTTTATCACTTTTTATGAATGATTATTGTTTACACGAGATTTTATAAAAAGTCATAAAAATTGCAGGAAGAACACCGAAATGGGTCAAATCTTGGACGCCTGCGCTTCTAGTGTTAAGTAAATAGTGAATATGTTACTTCTAGGCAGACATGCTCTATCGTCGAACACATCGTCACTTACCATCGGGTCTGATATAATGTTAAAACACGAGCCCATCCATTATACAAAAAAAAAATTTAAAAATCTTCTGTTTTGTATATCTGTGAAGTGTTGCCTAGTTAAATGGGCCCTGGATATGTGAGAAGCTTAGCTACTTTTATTTAATTCCTGACAAATTAAATAAAACTGATATATTTATTGAGTTTTTTTTTTCTTGACTTGAGACATTTTGGCTCAATAGCCTGTCAGTGAGACAATTAATGAGTCATTTAACATTTTGAACACTTATTTCCCTTAATGTTTAGAGATATATATTTATTTTACTATTAATTCACGCTACATACTCTCCAGCGTTTGATGGTCTATTAATAGTTTGCATGTGTTATTGGCAAAATTGTGGTGTCTTTTCCACAAATGCCATTAATGAAGACTTGAAGTTGAACACTTATTTCTCCAGCCCTGCATTCAAAAATAACCAGAGTAGGGAAGGGTCATTACCACAGATTTAAGAAGGGAGGAGATATGTTAAGTAGTAAAAATTGTACCGGAACACGATGTCTCCAGTTTCCCTACCACCGCCGAAACTACTACATTTGCAGTAATATTTACGCAGTCGCGCACACATCCGCATATCATAAATCAGTCCATACTACACAGTCAATTATAAACCTTACCTCCCTAAAAACAGCGTGTATTTTCCATGCACCGTACAACTTACGCACACATGAAATGTCGATGTGCTATGCAAAAGCAATTTATTTTACATTTACGCTAGTGATTGACTAAATAGAAAAGTTATCGATTTTTCCATTTTTTTTTGTCGTGCTATTCTTTTGGGTCCCAAAAACAAAATCATAAAATGTTAATAATAATAATTTAATAATAATAATAATTAATTATTTATTAATTTTTTTTTCATAAAACCCAAAAACTAACCATTTACCCGTATAAGGCCATTATATACGTCATTTCAGAACGTCAATATCAAATACTAAAAATCGGCCAAGTACATGTCCTGGTCCTCTAAAATCCTGAAAAGTTTAATAACTTGTATTATGAATTATTGCATGAAAAAGCTTTCAGTTACTAAAAAAACTTTAACTCAGGTCTAGTCTTAATTTAAGGATTGCCCATTCAAAAAGACTGCGTTTTTTTTAGAGGCTAAAGCATTTCTGGTTGAAAGTGGAATGAGCATATAGTACTATATTTATAGGGAACCCATTAGGTGGCCTTCCATCAATCCATTGCTTTATTAAAATTGCGTCTTTTCGGAGACTGAAAACATAAAGTAACATTGTAGTTATCATTTTACCTAACTTACTGCTAAACCTCACCATGTAAAAAATACTGTACTATTTTTTTTCTAACAAAATAAAGTTTTGAAAAAAAAAAATTATCTTGTTAAATAAAGAGAACAAATAAAGAGCTAGAACATGTTGCCTTATTTTAAGCAAAAGTCGTTATTAAATTCTGAATTATGCTATTTCTTTACAACTCTGTAAAATAATCAAAATAAATAAAAATATTTACATTATTTTACTTCGGATATCCAACCAATCGATATTATGGTCGATAGTCTATATTAGTAGATCATACAGGCACATCATTAACTCGCCGCAACTAACAGCGGCTTTATTATGAAATACACCGCACTGATAAAGTATCGTTATGTTATTTTTACATTGCTTGTTCCGTTACTGAGCGTTAAAATTAAGTAGTGGTTAAAAAGCAATGTATGTACTGTAAGAGTAATACAGTCGCCTTGATATTTGAAAACAAAAATAACGTAGTAGCAGCAAGGGATATTATAAGATTTGTTGTTTTTACTGATTTTAAAGATAAATATAGTATTAAACTTGTACTTCCATATGGTAAGAGATTCCATGATGACCCAGGCTTCTCCTATCACTTCGGTTCTTGCATGAAACCACTGAACAACACGGCATTTTAAATTTGTTTACGATCACGTATCGCGTATCTCACAAGTTTGTAACTGACGGCCGTTTGCCCGATCGTGTGCATTTTGCGCAAGTCGCGCGGACATGCACACGCCTCCTTACCACTTCTCCTGTTTTTTTAAATTTCTATGGTCATTACTCTAACCATTCAAAAATGCTCCATATCTTGAGTAGGTACTTTAGAGTTAACCCAACTAACTCTAACTCCGAGCAGGGTATGTTGGTGTAAGTGGCAGGAATGATAGTTGCTTGGCATTGACAGTTGAACTCTAAGTTCGCGTTCAAAAATGCGAGCTTAGAGTATGTACCCTGATGACGTCATTAAAGTTAACTCTAACCTCATTTTTGAACGCAGGGCTGAGGTTGCGACATGTTTGTTTGCAAACATGCGAATTCCTTTGAGAGTCCATTTGCACGCACAGTCTGCATGTTAGTTGCCATAAAAAGATTATCTCGTCACTTAGTGAAATTACACATTTAATGCGTAGTACGTGCGTGCGTTATCTTCCCAATTTCTTATCTGTCACTATTTGTTATCATAATGTATTAGTAGGCACAAAAATGACTAATCATAAAACTTACATTAGCAAAATTAGAATCCTGTGTAGCTGTTACGAATTGTCTCGCTTTCGCGAGTCCTATGCCTGGCAAGGAGGCTAAGTAGTCACAACCTGACATGATGCACATCTGCCTGAACTTGTCAAATGTGTAGTGCTCTATGGGACATTTCATTGCAAGGGGTAGTTTTGTTGTATCAACTAGAGTGCCTATTCCGTCAAGATCCATTTTGAATAATACCTGGAATTAAGTAGAAAAACAAAATTATTAAGATTGTAAGACCCTACCTACCTACCCTAGTTATATCACTTAACAGTAATCCTGTCAGTGATTAATATAGATATTAATATTATAATATATATATTATAATATATATATTAATATGTAGAGAAAAAAAAGCTTGTAAGAAAAGAAGATAGAAAACATGCTATTAACCTTTAACCACTTACGCCGGATCGGTCCAACAAGTGTTTTCGTGTCTTATTGGCCAGGGTCGCGTATTTGCGACTGGGTACTCTATCTCGTTTAGTTCTTCAATCCCCATAGGTGACAGAAGCGCTGACGAGATGGAGTATTTGGTCGTGGATGTGCGACCCTGGCGGAATAAACGCGAGAGTATTTGTCGGATATATCCGACGTAAGCGGTAGAGTGAAATCATACCTTAGTACACCCAAACAAAATCAAATCTGAGTCTTCAGTGATGACCACTTGAGCAATATTCTTAATGTTCAAATAAGCTAATTGTGCATCAGCCTCATACGGGGCTACGATGCAGTCCACATTGCGTTTCCTGCACTCCTTGATGAGGCTGAGAGCCATAGCGTGAGTGATGTCCACACTGCGCCTCATGTACGAACGGGCTTCTTCTGTCTGGAATAGAGATGGTTTTTTATTAGGTTTGCTTTGAAAATTTAACTGCTTGGTTTGTTAACTACAAAAACAAACAAAGAGCATAATACTGCCAGTCTTCGATGGTGGAGGTGACTTGAAAGCCTAATTAAGCAAGGGTCAGCACTTCAGCAGCATAAGGGTCAGTGCACACCGAGACGCGATGACCCGACACTGCGCGAAAATTTTAAAAGGGCGACTCAAAATATAACTTCATTTACTATACTATATATTTATATACGCGCAGCTTATGTGAACGGACCCTTATTTACAAAATGACGGTAAAACGGGTAGGTATGGTTTTATTTCTCAATACTTAAATAAATGATAGTTGGATGGAAAGGGAGAGGGAGACTAAAGAAAAGATGGATGGATTATTTGAGGAGTGATATGAAAGGAATGGGAGTTAGGGCCGCTGCTCCGTCGCGGCTCGCCGAGCGCGTGCGCCCGCTTAACGCAGCGTTGGCCCTTAGTGATAGCGTCACGGTTACAAGATATAATGGAAGAAAAAAACTTCTCTTTGTAAAACATAATGTTGCGCCGGCTCTATAAAACACGGGACAAGGGTAGGAAGATGACGATGAAATGTATGAGGAGTGACTGAAGCAATACCTAAGGAGAAATAGTATAATAACATAAGAGAGGATAAAAATTGTAAATTACCATAATCATGTAAAGAACCACACAGGTGCAATTTTCTTTCGTACAAACCTTGTCCTGACAATTACGAAAACAACAAAAAAAAAATTGGGTAAGTGCGAGTCGGACTCGCGCACTGAGGGTTCCGTATAAACTTACCTATGAAAAAAATTCAATTTCCGAATTGAATTACGAAGATTTTTCCTAGAAACTAGAAACTATTAGAAATTTACAGTTTTCAGATTTTTTTCCTATACCTGTGCTATGAGATCTTGTTCCATGCCAAATTTCAGGATTCTAGGTCAACCCTATGAATTTTGATTCCCTGAGAGTGTCGAAATACACGTTTTTTGCTATATACTTACTTTGCGTATACTTTTTTTTCGTTCACTCAGAAGTTTGATTTTTTTACAGCTTCAAGGGACTGCAGACCTAAGTATATTGTTTTAATTTCAACTCGATACCTTCATGCGTTCCCGAGATAGAGGGTCTTGACAGACAGACAGACGGACAACTAAATGATCTTATAAGGGTTCCCTTTTTTTCCTTTTGGAACCCTAAAAAAGTAATTAGCCAAATAGGTGCAACTGTTCTGAAGTGGTGAGCATAATTGATTTTAATTCATCTTTATCTCCCTAGTTTTTTCAAACTAACTTGGGGGTTTTTTTAGGCGGGAATCATCTAATGCCATCATTGGGCGAAGCGGGAGGGCGTTTCAGACTTTTACTGGCTAAAACCCACTCATGTTCTTTCTTTGCCTTCGTTCCAGGGCCTCTTTTGCACAACCAAGGGGCCATGGCCCCAGTAGGCTTCGACCCTGCTGGGCCCCTACGGTTTTGCTGACATCTAATTGAGGCATGGGCGAAACACTACGCGCCGTCGACGACGGGTTCGGTCCAGACGTACCGGACGGTCGGACGGCGAGCTACCCATTGCTCGCCGTTCACAAGCCTGCGCAACTAACTTGAGCTTGGCTTCCAATCAAACCAAATATTACAATGACGTGTTCAAATGTCAGGAAAGCGAGCAAGAAAGATTGGTGGAGCAATACACCCTATATAGCTTCATTCCTTTAACAGTTCAGTTTAGGTTATCAAATGAATTGCATTAAGAACTTGTGGTAGGGCTTCAGATGCAGCTCAGTTACAGTACACACAATACATAAATATTTACATACAACTGATTTTAATTCATATAGACAGGTAACTTACCTTCCCAAGTTTTAACAGCTCAGCTGCCCTTTTCTTTGATATGTCTCGGGATCTGCAATAGTTTAGAAATAAAAATAAGTATACAGATAATACTGGTAATAATGTTTGTATTTAAAACTTTCAGTGCTAGAATCTATATAAATAAAAGGAGAAACTGACTGACTGACATATCATGTACAGCCAAACCTACTGGGACTAGGAGCGTGAAATTTGGCACAAGGCTTCCTTTTATGAATTAGCGAGCACTAAGACTAAGGATTTTCCAAAATTCGCCTTCTAATATGATGAAATGTGGGTCCAGAGTTTGTATGGTGAAACCGACTTTCAAGCGGGCGAAGCCACTGGCAGAAAGCTAGTGTACAATAATTTATTTGTGTGTTCACAAACTGCCTCTTAAGTCAAAAAAAATAGTTATGTATATACCTATCCAGGTTATACATAGCTATTGTTGACAAGTATTCAAGCCCATTATGTATTTGACTTGTAAGCCAAAATAAAATATAATTTTGTTTAGCTTATTTAGATTTTTTAATTTTTCAATCTAGATTTTTATTTCTCTGTTACAACCCAGCTGCAGGACCTTGGCAATGCAAGTTAAAACCAATCATGGTTTTAACTTTCATTGTGAACTTCAAAAGTATCAACTTTTGAAGTTTGATGAATTAAATTATTAGAAATGATAGTTTATTTAGCACTAGCTTATAACATCCTGAAGCTGGGCTATAGAATACCACATAATCTTTGGACCTTTCATTCATATACTATATTTTTTATTTCAAACACTATTTTAATAAGGTTTTAACTTACTCTCTCCTCTTAGATTCTGTCATTGCTTTAGCAGGCAAGTGCCTTCCGTCAAATACTAATATAGGCTTAATGTTCTTTGATAGCAGCATCGTCACATATTTCAGGCAGTACCTTATATGTCTAGAAAATTAAAGACAGTAAGTCAATAATGTTAGTTTCGTATCTAAAAAATATTGTGAGAAAAAGCAATTCAATTGTAGTCCTAGCTGGCTAGACAGAAATAAACACTCTTTTATACTAATAGGAGCAGTAAATCTGCAGTTAGGATCAGTTTCTGTCACATCATTTTGAAATGTATACTTCTCATAACCGTAGGATCAGCTCAAGAGTTCGACATGAATGGCTAGGCTATATGAAAAATATATGTCAAATAGTGACTTAAAAAAATATAGAAAAGAACTTACATATCAGTCTCTTCACCTCGTACCAGTTTATCAGCGCAAGCAAAGGCTCCTTTATGAAGCCAACAATATGAATCAATAGCCACAGTACAACCGCTAAATTCACTAACATTAGTCCGCCTAGAGGCTTTCTCTATAAACGGTAATAGACCCGTAATACCCATGATTTTTCTGACTACTCTACTACTATTTTTATTACTCCATACTTCTAGAAATTCCACTAAAATTAAAAAAATAATAACTTTTGAGCAAAAACAATAATTGTGTCAAATAAACGTCAACATTCGCGCCTTTCCCATGGCAGTATTCGCCATCTTTGAAAATCTGATTAGTGATGCCACCTGTGATCAATTTAATATATCGATATACAATAGTGATACAAGTGATGTACTAAAAACCAGCAAAGGTGTTAATTAGTTGATAATTGCATTTTACACTTTTAGAATAATAAAATAAAATTATGAAATATGAATATAATTCCATAAATTAAATTGTATTACAGACGGTCTTTCTATATGATAATTCTATAAGTTCACTCACTATAGATTGAAGGTATCTAGAATTTCCATTTGGGATGAGATTTGTTGGATGAGGGTACTTGCAAGATTTCTTTTTACTGAATATAGTAATGGTGACAGCACGGTTTGGCCTCATAATTTTATTTGAAAATATAGAATTATTGAATTAGTCGGTCTGCGTGCCAATATAGTAGTATTTATGTTTGAAATCACGTAAAATGATATTGAATCCACGCATACTGTCGTCGGCTGCAGTGGTTGCGATAACTTGTGCCGTTTCTGCAGCAGCTTATTATTATAAAAGTCGCAACGCTGACATCAATGAAGTAATGGTGTTCTGCAAACTACAATACAATGCCTTTAATTATTTCGATAAATTGATGAGTTACGTAGAAGCAGCCAAGAAAACAGTCAATGTCTGCATGCCCAGCATTCACAACCCTGCTATACAAGGTCGCTTGGTCAATTTGATAAAGAAGAAGAACATCAAAATTCGTATGATCATAGACCAATCCGGATACAACGAATCGACAGATTTTTTTATTAAGGAGCTCATTGAAGCGGGTGAGTTTCTCTTGACTACTCTTGTGATAAGCATTACATTATATAAAAAATATTAAATATCTTGTTTTACAACTTTTTTCTTTCTTTAGGAGCAGAAGTAAAGTGTAAAGGAAAAGAGCCAATTTATAAGATGCAACACAAATTCTGCTTAGTCGACGACAAAGTTCTTATGACAGGCACTTTAGACTGGGGCAACGACCGTTCTGCCGACAATTGGAACTACGTGTACATTACAAGCAAATCACAACTAGTACAACCAGTAAAAAGAGAGTTTTATCAAATGTGGAGAGCATTTTCTAGCGATCTTAAGCTCCAAATGAAGTCTACGGCACGTGAAAGCAACATAGAAATCGTAAACAGAAATAATGTTCAAATTTATTTGGAGCCGCAAAACGTAGAGCGAGAAACATCAGTGACTCCTGAAGTTTTAATTATATAATAGTATTGTAACCTCTATATCAAAATGTAACCCTTATTATATTTTACAAATGTTTTATATACCAAACATGCCCTGTATAATATCAATGTATTAACTTATTTTAATAATTAGACCATATTATTTTAATCAAATTAATTAATCCAATTTTTAAGATGTAATGTTTGCAAGTGATATCACAGCCAAGGGCAGAGCTGGCCTTTGCCTACTCTCGTTATTTTCCGTTTTACTCAGATTTTCTGCCTTGAACCTGAAATGTTTAATTTTATATTTTGAAACTGCTTTTTTTAGAGGAAAAGTGTTTCTTCTTGCTGTATTTTCCAATGATCTTCATTTAAATATTCTTTTATTTCCAATTACTTACTTTAATTGTGTATCTTATTGCTTATTCACATCTCCGTGTATTTAGTGGTCAGCTTTGAATTTTTGTGAAATGTATTTTTTTTTTTTTATCCCAATTGTTCATTCATTAATAAAATAACTAAGCTTTTTTACAAGTCTTTAATTTAGAAAAAGGTTTCTTGTAGTTATATCATTTTTACAACAATAATCATGTTTACCCAAAGGCATTGGAATACATTATAATTTATGTTAAATTATAAATAAATGTTGACAAACACAAGCATTTTACAAGACACAAAATAACTTAGAATAAATTTTGCTTACACATACATTATACAATCTGATTATGTGTCTTAAAATGACAAAATAATCATCTGATATAACTTTTTGACTCATGTAAATGGATACAAGAATTATTATTTAAAAACTAAAATACTATAACTAAATTAGTCTTACTATCTATTCCCCACCCCTAATTGCTTTGTATTTGGCTATTTCATTAGGGAATGTTTTGGAAAGCTCTGACAATAGATGGCTCTTGAAGCGCTTGTACGAGTCAATCTTTCCTTTCACCTCTTCATTTTTGGCCAATGCTTTGTCTATGCAGTCTTTTGTATACAGTTGAGGGTTGCGACCTTGGTCAATGTAACTGAAAAAAAGTCAAACCATAAATTACACTGGTTATAAAGTATTGTTCTAATTTATGCCTATGTAATATAATTATATTTGGTCAGGTGCATGAAGTGCAAACAAAACAGATTTGTGGCTCTTGGAACAACCATGAAGTGATTAGTTTAATTCCGTTTGCTCGGTCATTGTCTTTCTATTGTGTCTCTAATAACGCTACTCAACAGGTGAAGAAATTAGTTTAAACATTTGTAACAAAACACCCACTGTTGCAGATTTATAATTTGCAACAAATATTGTCTTTTTTAGCACACCCTCAATTGGGTGGTGGGTTTGCTGGTCTTCAAGAGAACCACAGCAAGCAAGCTCTAATGCAGGAGTAATATTATTAAATAGATTTAACAAAATATGTTATCATGATGAGGCATACTCACTCAAACACCTCTGTAGGCACATGAATATCATGAACCTGCGACTTCAGCTTATCTACCTCTTGCAGACCAGTAACCAGCGACTGTCTGAAAGATTTAAATAAGGGCATTAACGATAAATTCGGTTCTTCTCCATAGGGAACCACCAATTTGGAACCGTGCACTAGCTTCTGACGTTTTATAAGTGCCCATGTAGGCCTATGTGAAATAAAAATCTTTTGACTTTCGATGCAACCTTTAGAAAAAAAAGAAGGAGATCCCATAAAAAGAAAGTAGGCGACTTACATCTTCTGATTCAGAACGCTCTGCCCTTGTGGTTGGAAATCACTCACAATGATACGAATTTGCCTCACGTTCTCGATAAACATTTCAAGTTGAGTTTCTAAATTTTCAAGTGGCGACGACATTTTCAGTAGATTGAGTCTTGAAAACAAATAAAAACCACACAAATCAACAACCTATGTCACGGATTGGATCTACGAAATAGAATGTGTCAATGTCAATTGTCAAATATATGTCAAATTATCAAGGAACGAAGCTGCGTTCCGATTCCCAATCACGTCCAAATCCCTTCACTCACTACTTACACCGCGTTTCCAAATATACGATATTTTCGATACTAGCGCCAAAGGTTGTTCCGAATTACCGTAGACCATACATCAAACGATTTGTTGACGTGTTCGGAACGCGGGGTTAGAGATACGGTCTACAAGTTCCTTTACAAAGTACGCTGTGAAGTAAATACGATATCGTATCGCAATTCTCATATAGGTACTCAACCTCAACTCTATTTTAGTTGCCAGCATTTTAGATTAACCCGCGTTCTAAGCGAATGTAACTCTTTACTGAACCGACTCACTGTTCCGAAACATTTTAGTGTTCTGAAAGATTGGAACAGCAGTAATGTTTTAAATGCATCATTTGGAGCAATGGAAACACTGAAACACTCTTTACTTTAAGTGACCTGCAGTTTTTTTTAAAATTCAAATTAAAACGTAAATAGTGTTAATTTTAATGAACTGAGCTAAAAACATCTGCTTTAAATGATTCTCAAATAAAAATATATAAATAAAACTGTTGGAGTATGTGGCGCAACAGATCACGATTCATAACAGCCAGTGTCTGTGTTTGTATTTTTTGAGCCATTGTTCCAAATTTTCTGTTTGTATCTTAAGAGCCGATGTTTCAAATGGTCTGTTTGTCAATTATCTTGTGAGCTGACGTTTCAAATATTCCGTTTGTATCTTTTGAGCCGATGTTCCAAATGATCACTGTTTCAATCACAAAAATTATACACTTTTCCACGCCTACCGCGTTCCGAATTGCGGTATTATCGATGTTAACGCGCTAACAGTTGTTTCGAATTACCGTAAATCAAGCGATTTGTTGACGCGCTAACAGTGCAGCGCTATCGTAATTCGGAACGCGGGTTTCATCAAATGACAGCGATGCGTTCAATTATTAAGCTAGCTCAATCTCGACGACGCAAGAATCGCGTCTGTCGGCCAATTCGCACACTCAATTTGTCTTCGAACGTCATCTTTGACAAATTAAAGGAAATAATTAAACGCACCCGCAGAGTTTCAGCCACAGAGAACTATGTAATGGTTTCAGCCTTCGGGAGTTTGACATTGAGGGGAAGGTGATTGCGTTATTTTACCGGGGTTATACAAACTATAATACTTTCATTAAATCTTTGTGATGGTGCTATCAGTGCATAATACTGCAAAGCAAACAACACTGTATGAAGCTGCGATTGCTGGTGGCTTAGCAGGCGCCTGTACTAGAGCCGTAGCGCAACCCCTCGATGTTCTAAAAATACGATTTCAATTGCAACTAGAACCCATAGAAAATGGATCAAAATACAGTTCTATACTACAAGCAGTCGCTTCCATTGTTAAAGAAGAAGGTTTATTTACGTTATGGAGCGGCCACATACCAGCGCAACTGTTATCAATAACATACGGAGTGCTGCAGTTTTCTGTATTTGAAAAGCTAACACAAGTGTGTCAGAATTCTGATCAACATTTTTACAAGACCCACAGACACTGGATAAACTTTACCAATGGTGGTGTGGCCGCTGCTGTCGGCACAGTCGCGTCTTATCCGTTTGATACAGTTAGAACTAGATTAATCGCCGAGCAGAAGACGAAGAAGGCTTACAAAGGTTTTACAAACGCAATCACATCTATGGTTAAGACCGAAGGCCCAGGAGCCCTGTTCAAAGGATTGACACCTACTCTTGGTCAGATAGCACCACATGCTGGAATACAATTTGCTGTATACAGACTGTTTACAGACACCATATTCAATAAAGTACCTTATTTACAAAGACAAGCCACTCTACATTCTACTGTGGAGTCCTCATTGCTGGCAAACTTAATTGCTGGTTCCTTAGCTGGTTTGGTGGCCAAAACTGCAATCTATCCATTTGATTTGATGAAAAAAAGACTGCAAATACAGGGCTTTCAACAATACAGAACTAGTTTTGGCAAGCAGATGTACTGCAATGGTCTGTTGCACTGTATAAAGTTGACCATCACAATGGAAGGGTTCCTAGCTCTTTATAAAGGGTATGTCCCAAGTATGTTGAAGGCTGTTTTAGTGTCTGCAATGCATTTTGCAGTTTATGATGAAATAAAACATATGTTTTTGAAATTCAAGAGTTGATGAACAGTGGAATCTCTATAGCTAGAATCAATTTGAAAAATGTAAGGTAGGTATGTGGCAATTCTTATGTTAAAAAAACATTTCTTGTATTTAACCTTTTGAGTAGTGTAATTAGAGACACAATAGAAAGATAATGACCGAGCGAATGGCATTCGCTTGGGGTTTAATGAATTAAGGGGGATTCTCCAAATTACATTGAATGACTTTTTCAGGTCATTTAACAGGGCAAGATACTGAGTAGGTTTTATCAGTGATTATAATTCTGTAAATACATACATATTAATTTACTGCCGCCAACCATATTTTAATCAACAATTCCACTTGACACTACCCCAAAATTTAAAAAAAAAACTTAAGAAATTTGAATTTCTCAGGCTACCCTGGTGCAATTGTTGTGGCCATTAAGTAATCTGAAACTAAATATTTACCTTTCCTTCAAGTTTTAAAATATGATTATGATATATTATGTGTGATATAAATTTAGAACTGAGTCAGTAAAAAAATGTTAAGAACCATTTCATGAAATGCATGAGCTTCTTTCTACTCTGGTTCCTTTTTGTAAGTACAGTGGCCTTTAGCTAAATTTTTAAAAATAAATTCCCATTTAATTTATCACAAGCTATTTGTTTCCAAATGTGAATGTCACTATGCATTTTTAATATAAACAATTTTAAAACCAATCAGTTAACTTGTAAGTGTTATTTATTTATTTCGTAAGTATAATATGTTTTACAAATTGTTGTTAATTTATTTATTTAATTTTTTATTTAAGATTTATGAATGAATATAATCAAGCAATTCATGCTTCAGTATAATTAATTATGGTGTGTTTTGATTATTGTCTGCATGAATGCAAAACATGAATATGTTTTATTGAAAAAAAAAAAAAAAATCCAAGTTTCTACTAATCAAATGAAAACAATGTTCAATTTTCATTATTATATAAGTTTCTGGTTTAAATTTGATAAAACTGTTTTCTTTTGGCCTGTGTATAATAGTCCTAAAATTTAACAAATGCATTTCTGTGATACCTAGTAATAAGAAATACTTTAGACTGAACACCTTAGATTGCCTGCTTACTGAAAATATAAATAAAAAGGTAATATTTTTGTTTTTTTTTTTAAGCCATCCTCTTATCATGTTCACCTATAGGCAACTATTATATTAATTAAACTAACTAATCAACCCAACATAAGTAAATGAAATACCTTTGAATCACACAACTTGAAAATTCAGTCAGCTGAAAGACGATCAATGCCGGAGATAGGCCTCTTACAATTGTCACCACATCAACCGTTCCTGTGGACGTCACCTTATCATTGGTCCACCTTGCGGGAGGCCTTACAATACTGTGTTTTCCGGTATAATACTGTCTTCACACCTAATATTAAAGCTAAATGAAACCTCAAATAGTTTACTTTTAATGATAAAAATCTTTAATGTTAATTACATAAATGACTATAAAACATACTAAATTGTTCTAATCATAAGTACACATTCAACTAAAATTACAGGTATTTATACATATTTTAGTTCGTTATAAATACATTTTATCAAGGGCTCTCTTGGTCATTTTCGCATAAAACGAATGTTATACTAACACGGGCAACTCAATCGAATCATAACATCTCGGCAACACCAAGCAATTTACGGAAACTTAAAGATGGTAAGGAAACGACCAAGAATCGCGGTTATAGGTAAGATAATTGCGAAAAGCCCAAAAACCTTTTAATAATTTAGATTCTACTTTATCCGTACGATATCACATAACCCATATTCCTCATCAAAGTGTCTTTGATTGCAGGCTGCAGTTCTTTCTTCATATACGTGGTCAAAAGAGTCCGTATACCTTTCGTGAATATGTCTTCCATTTCTCTTGAAATGTCTTCGGCCTCGTCTAATTCGTCTTCAGGCCTAAATAGCTTACTTCGTTCGTAATTCACCCTACTTCTCGGTTCGTAAATGGTGTCCCAGTTATTGTCAGCAGCTCTGCTATCAGACCCATCGTTATAAAATTGTCGCAATCGAGGATCGAAAGAGAACTCGTCAGACCGTTTTCTGCGTTTCAGAGGCAAGTTATCCTTATTTCTGACCGAGTTCCTGTTTATGTATTTTTCGCAGCCATATGCGTAGACGCTGATAAAGCCAGGTTCTACGAATTCCGAGTCAGTTTTGACATTAAACTTTCCCGGTTGTTGATTAAGAGGTCTCGTGTGGAACCCGATTCCAGCCTTTCGTAATCTTAGGATCATATTGCAGCCATTGCTCCCACGGCTTCTGGAGTAGTCGTCAACAAACGGACCATCTATGGACCTGGATTCCGCATAATGTCTTCTCAATCTTCGGTTTGGTGGTAGCCCCCTATCTAGATCATTTGTATCGTACAAATCCACATTTCCACTAATAGTAATATCGTGGAATAGAAGCATGGTGTCAAGGGAGACGTTTCGTGGGTCGAAGTAGCATTTTTCTACTCTCACCCAGTTGCTATTTTGTGGAAGTCGGACTCGCATTCGTGTAACATACATATCCACGGGTGCAGATCGCATTTGCTGGTACAGACTGTAGCCATTGAGGTCGATGCTTTGACTCTGCAAACGAGAAAATTAGTCACTATAACAAAGACAAGTAATGAACATTCGAACTGTTTCTGGCCAATTGCCAAAAGCTACGATTGGCACTATGAATGTGTGGAATGCTGATCTCTAACGATGATTTGGCAAAAATAGCTTTCGATATGACAGACTTAACCCTGTAGGTAAGTCATATGAATATGAGCCAATTCATCACTTTTTACTTACCAAAGGAGTGTCCAAATTCTTAGGCTGCGTCCTCTTCCGGCGCTTCAACTGGTCCAAGGCAGACTCGAGCCGAGACGAACAGCGTTCTCCAGCGACCGGTACCGTTGTCAGGGGCGGAAGACCACCAGGTCCAAGACCCAGCCCTGGTCGACTGTCAAAACGTTTGACTTCGAACAGGGGAAGGAAACGTGACTCTGGAAAGATGGTAGAAGTTTGGTCAATTTTAACTTTACGATTTTGTTCTTGGCCGTCTTGGAGGTCCCTATATTGTGAGGGACACAAAACCGTAAACGAATCGCTATGTTTTTGTTTAGGACACGTCATAGCTATTTCGCAGTAGCTATATGAAGCCAGCGACCCTACTACGAGCTCTTAACGTGATCCATTTGACG